>OX375879.1:61161404-63561404 GCA_947359465.1 Metellina segmentata | reverse complement strand
ACCTCGATATGATACGCCGGTGGTAGACGTTTTTTTTTTTTAATAAGGCATTGAGATGTCTTTTTGTGTGTGTGTGTGTGTCTAAAGAAAGCGACACACAAAGGAATATTAAAAAATAAAAACGATCGACATAAATTTTTCTTTCTAATATATAAGGAATGCAACGATGAAGACATGTTAAGACGTTTGGTTGGAGGCTAAGTGTTACTTTCGGAATATTTTCAATTTGAACGTATTTGGGTTTATGGTTCATGCAAAGCAGTTTGGACCATCTCGCCATTTAGTATCTGTTGTACAAAAAAAAAATCACGCTGTGATTTTTTGATAAAATACAAGTTTTGCATCATTTAGAACTTTAAAAGGGAGAGAAATATCCATTTGTTACTTTTAGTTCATGAATACTATTTTTTGATTGTTGGTATTTAATAAAGCTCAAACTGTACAACCTAGTATTAAGTATCTATCACGAATGACTCTGTTACACTACATTTTCAGAGGTAAGTAAAAAAATTACCTTTAAAAAAAAATTGCATCCAGAGTATTTTTTATTGTATTTTAGTTAGAAAATTGTGTTATACACAAAGCTAAAGAAATACAAGCAGTCAGAAAATATTTGCAATTCAATTGTGCTTTAACACAAATATTACTTTAGTTTATATTTGGACGTTTTTATTTTAACATAACTAAATCCTTTTACATTACAAGTCATTTCTACTTTAACGTTTACTATGCTATTGAGAGTCGTACACTTAGTGACTTATTTTAAACATGTTGAAGATAAGAGGTATACATTTGAACCAAGTGTTGCACAACTAGCATGGTTAATATATGTAATATTAAAATTGGTTAAAATTGGGTATTATTAATAGTTGCAAAATGAGTTTAAGTACTTAAATTGCACTTTTTTGTGTTATTTGTGTGTGTGTATTCTGTTCCCTTCTGAACAAATCTCTTTCCAAATTCCATACCCAACTTCAGTTTCGAGAGCATAATATAATTTGTGAATGACTAAGTTGACTGTTATTGAAATTAGCAGATCCCCACCCCCGCTCGTAGTACCTGCACTTATTTCTTAGTTGTCAATATCTATTGATATCAGCGTCCTTGTATATATATATATATATATATATATATATATATATATATATATATATATATATATATATATATATATATATATATATATATATATATATATATATATATATATATATATATATATATATATATATATATACATATGTATATATATATATATATATATATATATACATATGTATATATATACATATATGTGTGTGTATTTACTTGTTGCCTTTCATCACACACATACACATAATGTACATATGTGGATCTCTGTGGCACGTACATTAGTAAGATGGATTATTGAAGTTGATACAATGCTGCTGTTGAAAAGATGTGATATTAATCCTCCAAATAGTTTCGACGATATATGTCGTCAAAGATCTGATCAAATTTGCTACTGAAAAGATATCTTGCCGAAGAAGATCTGGTCAGTTTTGGTAATGACAAAATACAATACCGTAACAAAGCTGCCTATTTCCCCAAGGAAAAATGAAGATACAAGTAGGAAACACAAATTGTCTCGTACTGAGAACTGGCGACAGTTTGGGAACGCTTTTGCGTCAAAGGCTGATCACTGTAAAATGATTTTGTTGAGAAGATGAACCAACAGGAGAGTTAAGAACCAACTGAAAACATATCTTTCATTTGCTCACACAATGCACATGTTTTTGTGGCAAGTTTCGGTTCCTCCTTTCGGCGAAAAGAGAATATAATTAGTATAGAATATTAAAATATAGTATAAATGATATTCCAAGATGAAGTAAAGCATCATCCCTCTCCCCATATATAATCCAGGTACCACAAAAATTTACAACAAGAGCCCTTTGTGAAATAAAAATAAATGTCCCAAGTACTCAAGATTTAACGTACAAATGAACACTTTTTCTCTTTTTGTTCCTTTTATACACATAAACATATTTTTAATATGGTACACCACAGTTGCCCGGTTGGAAGAGTTACGGATTAGCCACTAGAAGGTTGCGATTAAGATGCGACATCGATGTCGATGTTTTCAAAACATCGATGTTTTTAAAACATCGATGTATTAGGGTCGATGTTTTATTTTTAAATGAAAAAAGTACCGTTATAAAAATTTCAAAAATAACCAAGTAGCATAATTTTCATAATCAGCAAATTGAACATACTTTTAGACCAAAGTGACCAATGATGAAGGGTCTGAAAAGTAGGGATGCGACACCGATGTTGATGTTTTAGAAAAAAAATCGATGTATTGGAGCCGATGTCGCATCATTAGTTGCTAAACCAGTTTTAAGTAACGGGGAAACAAGTTTAAATACACTGAATTTTAAAAACATCGATGGTTTGGGGGCGATGTATTATCAACATCGATGTTTTAATTTTGAACATCGATGTTTTGCTGTCAATGTCGCATCAATAGTTGGTAAACCAGTTTTAAGAAATGGGAAAAAAAGTTTAAATATACTGAATTTTAAAAACATCGATGGTTTGGGGGCGATGTATTATCAACCTCGATGTTTTAATTTTGAACATCGATATTTCAAAACATCGATGTTTTGCTATCGATGTCGCATCCCTAGTTGCGATCCAATCCAAATCTCGATCCAACCAAAGTCCGTCATGTACGTGAGGGTTGGCAGACTTTAAATCTGTCATGACCTCATAATGTGTCCTCACGCTGTCATGGTGGGGAAGTTTGGAGTCTGGAGTGACAACTCAGGTGTTGACGTGGTCAACTGACCGTGGTTCAAAATTTCGAGATGTTGTCCTTGGTTCTTTCTCTTCGGGATTCATCCCGAATCGTCGCCAATAGCCTATTGTGTTGCTCCAATGTGACGTTAATTCAGCTACCAACCTATGAATATAAACACAGTGAAGATATTTACAGCTTTTTGATCGCAGGCCTTTTATCCAGGGCTTTTATTAGAGCGCAGGACACAATACTGACTACCATTTTATACGTGGAGGTCTCAAATCAAAGTTTCTTGCTCTCTGAGGACTCCCAAGAACTGAATTAAATTTATTAGGTAGCGTGCTGTACCAATTCCGGTCTGGTACTCCCTTTTCAATAATTCAAATTTTACTGAATGTTTGAATTCGCCGCGATTATAAATCGTTCAAATTCAAATGAATGCCGATTGATATCAATGAGTATTCTATGACAAGAGTTACGTCAGCCGTTCATAATTTACTGTGTTTATCACTAATTAAATAATAAATATTTATAAATTTAATCCGTTAATATCATTTTAAGGAATTTCTTTTCTTCGTGATTGTGGGATCTTTATATTTCATTTCATGCGAAAAATTAAAGAAAAAAAAGTTATGCTCAGCTCGTTAAGGTCAATTCAAAGCATGTATTCAAAGAAAAATCTGTTTTTGTTTTAGAGGTCAGAGTAAGAATTTTGTTCATGACTAGGCATACAAATCAATAGCGGAAAAAAAGATGAATTATATTTCTTTCATGCAGGACAAAAAAGAAGCAAATGTCAACCTAATGAATAAGATTTACAGCAATAATAAATCAAAATCACGTCTTTCTGAAATTTATTGAAAGAAATTATGAGCAGTTGCTATAATCTTTGTTTACTTTCACAATTTTACAAAAATGTAAGAAACCACTGTAATTTATAGTGAGGAAAATAATCATGCAGAATCGTTTTCAAGACTTACTAAGATTCAAACCTTCGAAACATTAGGAGACTGGATTCCCTTATGATGATTAATGAAATGCATAAAGATAAGAGTATTCGAATGCAACGCACTCGAGTACTTCAGACTCAAAAGTATTCGTTGTACTTGATTCTTTCACATATTCGACGCTAGTCTTGATCCAAAATATTCGATTACCAAAGTACTCGAATACCAAAGAATTCCAATTCCAAAGTTTTTGAAAACCAAAGTATGCAACCCAAGTTTTCGAATACCGAAGTAGTCAACCAAATAATTAATGTAATGTATTTTTATAGAAAAAAGCCTTGTATCGCATTTAACTGATTCTTACAACCTATTCAGTATCGTACATAGTACCAGTATACTACAACAACAACAACAGTATACTACCTACCTATCAAGTATCGAATGTTATATTTGTTATTCGAATAACAATATAACATTCGATACTTGAAAGTGTTCGAATACCAAGTAGTTGATTCTAAAAATACTCGATTCTTTCATCTAAAAATACCATTCTCCTGTTGTTAAACTCTATTGGCTACTTTCCGCTGCCACACAGAACACAAAAGTAGCCGTAAATGCACCTGAAAGGGTGTGCCGACTTTTTATACGCATCATTTCCGAATCTTGGTGACAAGGTAAGCAGATTGTATGGTCATTTGAATGCCCCAGTTGGCCAACAAGGACTCCAGTGTGTTTACAACTGTTAATGTCCGACAGTTAAAAGGAGACCGAGTTCTAATAGCACCAGGTACCCTCACTGGATCATTCATCATGTCGGTTGAAGATTTTTTCCCCTATCTCCCCCATCTTTTTTTCCTTCATCTGCCTTTTCACTTTTCCAACGTCTCTTTGTCCCTTTTCTTTCTGCTCTTTTTAGCGAAGTTGGCCGGTCCCTCCGAAAAATCATTAATCTTCCTAACCCGCGTTAGCTACGCAGGCTGACTCCAGGTTTTGCTACGAGCTATCTCATGCACGACTCTCTTCTTTTTGTCGGCGATTAGATTTTCACGCTTCTTTTCAGTGGACAGTGAGGAACTCCAGTACCGTGTACTTGGCTTCCGAGTTGATCGAAGGAAGAGTCAGGGTAAAAAACGGGGCTTCGCAATGCATCATTTCTCATGTGTAAATATGGAGGTTCTATAAGTATACATTACACACTATAAAAAGATGTTGATTTGTAAAAATAATTCATCACTTTTCACAAGTGGAACGAAAATAAAAATTATTTGGTAAATACACAGAGTGAATTTTTAATTGGAGGAATTTTTTTCAAACAACATAATTGATAAGCCAATTTTCAAAAATTTCAGGAGTGCCGGAAGATTTTAATAATACAATGGCTTTGCACTTTTCAAAAATGTTTACCTTAAATTGTCCAAGTACCAAGCACTTACTCTAGTGACCAAAAATTATTTTAATCCTCTTGAATATTTTGGGAACGATTTTGTCATCACGCAATATATATTCTTGTGATTTATACATTGCCCGAAGGCTTTTTAGTTAAATAAAACATAATTTTGATACTATCTTTATGACTATTAAAATTTTTTAAATTAGTACAAGATTTAGTGATTAAATATGCCATTATTTTGAAGTGTAAGTGCGTTAAAATATATTTGTTAGCAGAACACCTGTGTTTTACTACTCCCCCGAACGGAACGAGCGCTCTCTTTGGGGCGTGTGCCGCGTTTGAAAGACTGGCGTCTGTTTATGAAAAAGCGAAGGGCAATCAGTCTGTTGTCCGTTTGAAGATTTGTATCGTTTTCGTTTCTTGTCTGTAAAAAAATGTTGTTTCACGTCCTGAGATTTGATTTGAATTTTATACAGCTGACCTGAAAAGTTGATATAAGTCTAGAAATTTCAAAGAAAGTAAACAATCTTGCTCAGTGAGTTTAATTTTGTTCCATTCACAAAGACATTTGCTATTATTTTTTTACCAATGGTTAAATACTATTCTTGTTCAAATGTTGAGTATTAAGTTGTGTGACAGAGAATAATTTTTTTTTTTTTTTCAAATCAGATCTGGCGAGATCTCAAATATGGCATACAATCAAGTCCTGCTTAAAATATATATCTTCGAAATTGAAACAGTTAAAAATTCTTTTTTAAAGTTTTTTACAGTACCCTCTGAGATTAGATTTTAGGACTTAAGACAAATCGAAACTGACCTGAATCTAATCAAGAACCTAATCCGAATTTCATGGCAAGTGTAATACAGTCAGAAAAAAGGCGTTGATAATACAGTTTAGGAAAAAGCACTTGTATATACAGATTGAAGCTTAATAAATCACCCCAACAGTGTCTTAGTCTCCATTTAAACCCAGAAGCCAAACATTCCCTGTTGAAAAAAAAAAACTTATAAATCATCAACTGATCAAGAACACCTGAGGTTAAAAACACTTTGTTCCTGACACAAATCTTGGCGAGACATCAGTTTCGATTTCAAATGTTAACTTCGGTAGCACACTGCAATATTGATACATAGGAATACCGAGATTGGATAGAAAATAGAGAAAAAAATCTTTCTTAGCCTTATGTAACATTATAAGTTGACTCATTCGCCGTTTTTCACACAAAGACAATACGATTAAAATAATTCTAGTACCAAGTTAAAAAGGATGCCAAAAAGCGCAATTTAAAATTCAAAATCATGTGGGCCAAGTTGCAGGACAAATAGGGGTGATTTTGCCCACAGTTTAGCTTTGTTATAGTTGAAGTAAAACATCAATCAAATAACTTTTTGGTAATATTAGTAAGAAAATTAACCAAACAATTGCAAAAAATACAAAATAACTCAAATATTTATATAAACTCAAGAAACAAGAAAGAAATATGAAAACATTCGCAAATTATCTTTAAAATGATAGATATTTCATCTTTCTCATGCAGGGAAGGTAGGAGCGATTCGGCCAGCTCTATCTAGAAACATGAACAATCTTACATTATTTGTTCTCAAGAACGCAATCTCTTCATAAGAACATTAATTTCTTGTGGCATATCATGTTTCTTAGTTTTCTTCCCTGAAATCTTAGGGTCTGAAAATCTTCAATTTTGAATGTCCGTGTTCATTCTAAATTCCTTTAGCGTCACTATGTTCATCAACGCTCTTCAGCCTGAACGTCAACATCTTCAAGATTTGAAGGGTCGAAACAGGTGAAATCGTGCTTTGAAATGTCATCTTCGTCACTGTTTCCTCTTGATAGCTTTCTGCCAATGCTCTGCGTGGTGGAAAGACCTGGAACAGAGCTGCATGTATCGTTGTGATTCGGGTTCCTGCAAGGCAATCCATCTGCAGAAGAGATGGATTGCCCTCCAGGAACCTGTAGTTCTCTTCGTGGGGCTCTGACAATATATTTAAGTTTTCGACATCCTATAAATCTAAGAAAAATGTGTTGTTCACTCTTCTATGTGCTTGTTGTTCAGTCTATACTGTAGTACCTGGGATTCACTGCAAGATTGCATGCCCATCTTAAAGACAACCCTGAAGCCAGAATATACCCATTTACTGACATAATTTTTTCCATACAGTGGTCATGTTTTTTATTTAAAAAAACGATGAATTTAATGCAAAAAAAAAAATTCATGATATTATGTATATAGTCATTAGAAAAAATAAATTTGAAAGCAAAAAATTTGATGCGCAAAATTACCCCCAAATTTTTTTTGACTCATGGGGTGACATTTTCCAGGGAGATATCTTTTTCAGGTGGTATTTCAAAAAACGGTTACAAAGAATTTTTAATCTTCATTATATGCCTCTGAGTAGTAGATATATAAAACTGATATCACCTGGCAATAAACAAGTAAAATGTGCAGATGAAAGTTTGAAGGTAATAAAAATCCCGCAACCAGCAGATGCGTCTGAAAATCAGCTGTGAGGACTGACAACATATCAAAATGCAAATTATCACTAGAATAGGGTGTCTATATACCGAAGTATTACCAACAGACAAAATTAATTATCTCTAAGGCCCCGTTCAATAAGGCGCGTAAAACGCGAGTTTGGCGAGGCCAGCGAGGTCCCGCTCTTCAAGGTCGCAAAGATAGAAACATAAATTAGAGAAATAAAAAAACATAATTTAATGGCGGGACCTCGCGAGCCTCGCCAAATGCACATTGAAGCGCCTCGTGTGAACGTGGCCTAACGGTCGCTTTTGCAGCTAACTACGTTTGTGACTCGGAACCTTTTTTTATGTTTTTATTTGGGTGGGGGCAGTCACTACGGTGGGTAAACTAACGGGAGTAACTTGACGGTAATGTCTCTAAATGCAAGCCCAACCTTCGATTTAGATTGAAGTCTGGAAACAAAAGAATTGAAGTACATTCTTCAAGACATGTCCAGGAGAGTTGGCGATATCTCCAGATAAGAAAGTGTTATAATTTTTACCAGATCTTGAACAGTACTGTTATACCATTTGCTCCAGGGAAACGAAATGCAAGTTTCTGCCTTTCGATTTCTATCCTCCTCCTTTAGAGTAAACGGGATGGAAGTACATAATTCTAAATTAGTCCAAGAGATACGTCGACTTCTCGAGATATGATTATGCTATTATTCTAGTCTGCTCGTGATCAACTTTTGCCCTTGGAGAATGAGACCTATCCGATCTTTCCACTTTAAAAGCAATAACAGACCATCATCTGAAATGCAAAACTGTTTCCAAATGTTAACGCGGGGCATTTATTTTGTACCTCCACGGAATAAGGAGAAAACAATCAAGAATAAGAGAAGGGGGAAAAAAAACCATGGGTCAGGTTTGCGGCTGACATTGAAACAGAAGGTTTCTTCGATGTGTTGTCAGGAGTGCACCTGATTACAGGCTGCTGGCAGAGTGAACTCATTACAATCGCATCCATCAACGTTGCGTTTCGCAGAGGAATGCAGCAGACAGCGTGTCACGTTGCTTTTTACGAGGCAGCTCTCCCTAGCAGAGAGAAATAAAATTCCAACTGGGCGGGGAAGGTCTTCTGGAGAACCAAAACCAGCCATGCTTTTCCACGTCCCCAACAACCGGTCAACTTCCTTCTTAATTACGTTCGCTTTTATTCTTTTCCATGCCGCTGCCCCTGAAAAAATTTACCATGGAAATTGGGATCGACCGACCCTTACTTTGGACCCCATACTCCAGGAACGTTAACACAAGAAAAAAAATTATTCCATCGTGTCTGCAGCAGAACCGGCTATTAGGAAACTAGGATTCCCGCATATGCTGATGGTAATCTCAATGCAACACTTGTCTTGGTCGGACGAGGCGATTGGGCATGCAAGGACCATTGCTTGGATCGAAGTCTGTTTAAGAGGTTTCTTTGTCTATTGTCCTCATTGAAATGAAGCATGCGTCGCACGTAATCCTCTTTGCTTTGGTAAGTCCAGAGGAAACATATATTAAACCGGATTACTCATGTAAATACATGAAGTTGACAATAGGGTCGGAAACATGATGTTATATTATCGAATCTTTTTGTCTTGTTTGTTTTGATAAATTTAACCTATTCAACCTTATCACAAAAACAAAACGAAACGAAAGAAGGCTAATTATAGTTTTATTTACAGTTTTAGGTAACCTTCAGAATGGTTTGGTTGGCTGGGTTTTATGGCTTAAGCCATATTTGACAAAGTTGCGCCAAACCTAAGACAAGCAACGTCAAGTAATGGACATACATAAAGAATGTTTTGCTGATACGAGAGAGATAAAAACATATAGTAAAAGCACAAGGTTATAGGAATTGGACTTGTGCCACATACAGCTTGCAGGTTCTTCACTCATCGAGCCACTGAAGTTGGGTATGGAATTTGGAAAGAGATTTGTTCAGAAGGGAACAGAATACACACACACAAATAACACAAAAAAGTGCAATTTAAGTACTTAAACTCATTTTGCAACTATTAATAATACCCAATTTTAACCAATTTTAATATTACATATATTAACCACGCTAGTTGTGCAACACTTGGTTCAAATGCATACCTCTTATCTTCAACATGTTTAAAATAAGTCACTAAGTGTACGTCTCTCAATAGCATAGTAAACGTTAAAGTAGAAATGACTTGTAATGTAAAAGGATTTAGTTATGTTAAAATAAAAACGTCCAAATATAAACTAAAGTAATATTTGTGTTAAAGCACAATTGAATTGCAAATATTTTCTGACTGCTTGTATTTCTTTAGCTTTGTGTATAACACAATTTTCTAACTAAAATACAATAAAAAATACTCTGGATGCAATTTTTTTTAAAGGTAATTTTTTTACTTACCTCTGAAAATGTAGTGTAACAGAGTCATTCGTGATAGATACTTAATACTAGGTTGTACAGTTTGAGCTTTATTAAATACCAACAATCAAAAAATAGTATTCATGAACTAAAAGTAACAAAATGGATATTTCTCTCCCTTTTAAAGTTCTAAATGATGCAAAACTTGTATTTTATCAAAAAATCACAGCGTGATTTTTTTTTGTACAACAGATACTAAATGGCGAGATGGTCCAAACTGCTTTGCATGAACCATAAACCCAAATACGTTCAAATTGAAAATATTCCGAAAGTAACACATAGCCTCCAACCAAACGTCTTAACATGTCTTCATCGTTGCATTCCTTATAGATTAGAAAGAAAAATTTATGTCGATCGTTTTTATTTTTTAATATTCCTTTGTGTGTCGCTTTCTTTAGACACACACACACAAAAAAAGACATCTCAATGCCTTATTAAAAAAAAAAAAACGTCTACCACCGGCGTATCATATCGAGGTACTTTATCTAATAGGTCATCGGGTGTCAATGATGTTCTTTTAAGTAAACACACAGAGACATCATAGAGATGTGACACGAATGATGAATAGCATTTCATTTGGGCTCAAGGTGAAACATCGAGGATTCAGACTCGTCTCACTACCTCACAGACGGCGAGGTAAGGATTCAGGCACGTCGAAAGGAAAATGTGACTGTAACTATAAAACAACCGTCAAACATTCGAATAAAATCACTGATAAAGATTTAATAGATTATTATTTTAATATAATTATCTACTATATTTAAATTTGTTATCGTTTGTAAAACCACTGTCAAATATTCGAATTAAAAGTGATTAAGATTTCGATAATTATTTTAACTTGCATCTAATTAACTAATGTTTGAAGTTGTTATAGTTTAAGACAACCGTCAAACCAATCAAACTAAATATTGATTATTATTTTAACTTTAATATAATTAACTAGTATATATTTGAAGTTGTTATCGTCATTCAAAAATTATGAAGTCGAATAAAATAATTTCGTTTGTGTGCGTGCGGAATAATTATCGTTTGCGCACGAGCATTGATATCGTGGCTCGTGAAGAATTTCGAATCGTTTGCAGTTTATTAATTTCTGTTTTTATTTCTTAGAGGCCAGGTTTTGTGGCTCATTTAAAAAGATATGTTTAGAATTTGTGCTCCTGTTATCGTTAGAACTGTTCGTGTTAAGAATTCTTCAACAAGTTGTATGCTGATCTTTATGCTTTAGCATAAATTTTGCTCAGCATGAAATTATTTTAGAGCCTCGTCTTCTATTAACCCCTTGGGTACAGATTTATTTGAAAGTAGTTCGGATTATCGCTTGCATATTAGTTACTGTTATATCTGTGCTCAGATGACAAAATTTTATAAGTCACTTTTCCCAAAAAATTGACTAAGTCCCATCCTGGAGTCTTTTTTGTTAATGTTTAGAAGGTGGGAAAATGTCGCAAGTCTTTTTCTTTCAGTTTATGAGAAAACAGAGGTGGAAAAAAATTTAATTATTCAAAAACCACATGTTGAATGTTGAATCTTAAAATTGCTGTCACGAAAAATTAAAAACGTGACATAACATTTTGCCCTCTGAGCACAGATATTTTCGTATTGTCGTTTACACAAGAGTTACTGTTATATTTTCGTAAAATTTCGTTTGATAAGAATGGCAACAGTATGAGAGAGATCGCACAGTTTCTGATCTCCGCGTTCATATCAAAAAAAGAATATCTGATAACGCAGCCGTTTAAATATTTCTATGTATGGAGTCAGATTAAATAAAGTGTATTTTTGCTGAGAACACGATTGAATAATTTGATTCAAGAAGAGTCTCGTAACACCAATCACTCTTGCCATGGACAAGAATATACATGTTTAATTTTATCCTAGTTTGAATGACGAATTTGACTCGTCATCCGTAACTTATGCAAAACAAGTGCATGACTAGTCACAGTCGTCAAATGTACCCAAAAGGTTAATGTACTTAGAATTTAGCAATTATTTGGCATGCACGCACAAAAAATTTACATTGTAACACATTCAGCATAAATAACATTTTTGAGCAGACATATTTGAATAGCATTAAACCTCGTCAAAATAATAGTTATTTGTATGAAAGCTTCAAAAAATGGCTGCATGGAAAGAGTGTCTTTTCACGATTTTGAGTCTGATAGTCCTTTTCCTTGGAGAGCTTTCCAATTTGGAAATAGAATTTGCCAAGGTCATATGTCTTCACATCAGAACCACACTATATTATTATTGGTGAAATGAATAAATAAAAAATTTTTGATACAACACATACATTGTACATCACATACTTGGGTTTTCATTTGTTTCCTACCAATAATTTCCCCAAGTTGCCAAGTAGGTTTTAAAATTTTGATAAAGTCCTATATCTATATAAATAAGAATGGAGTGTTTGTTTGTACATTCAATATTTTCGACCCATTTAAAGTTTTCTATCCGTTTTGGACCCTTCTAATGCCGAATCCGCCTTTTTCTCGTTTGGTGTCTGTCTGTCTGTCTGTCCGTCTGTCTGTATGTTGTGCCCTATACACGTCCACGCGGTTTGAGATATTTTCATGAAAATTTGCATACAGTGTGTACTTATCTTCATTTAGTGAGTGGCATTGGTTGCGAAAGTCTGTCTGTCCGTCTTTCTGTTCTATGCTCGATTTTGTGTTTGTGTAGACATCACATGAATTGTATTCCAGATATTTGATTGCATTGTATTTTATTTTATACATTATCTATTAGTTTAGTGAATGCAATATTAAACATTTCTTTATTGTTATATTTAGTTGAGTTTCATGCTAAAACACCTGAGTAAGTATACTTAAATCAACCATAATTTGGTAGTTTTGGAAAAATTGGAATGTCTATTGAATATTACGATTACTTCGATTGCTTTACCAGTACTGCTGAAAAAGTAATTATTCTTCAAAAAATTATTATTTTTTTTATGGAATTTCATCTATGATACTTCATTTATTTCGAGTCTTATTTTTATTCTTTGCGCAATTAAAACGATTTCCGAATATTTGGGACAGACGATATTTTTCAATGAAACGAGATTGAACAAGATCGCGCGAGCAGTGATATTTTTTCTGGTTCTTTCGCTCTGAATTAATTTCACATATCTAAATTTTATACACTTTTAGTTGTAAGTTGTGGCAACTGTGCGAGATCAAGAGATAAAATTGAATCACAAATTAATATCTTTAGAACAATTTTTTGCGACATCTTTTATTTTGTTTTACTTCGCTGTTTCCTGTTTTAAATATTTATTATTTTAATAAATGTGTTTTCCTTCTCATCACACGCAACAGCACCACAAAGTATTAGACTTAAAAATGTTAGGTAAGTCAGTATAAATTTTCAGTAAATTTTAAGTGTAGTTATGCCATTATTGAAAGAATAATGCCGTTATTGAAAGAATAATGCCGTTATTTAAACAATAATGCCGTTATTTAAAGAATAATGTCGTTATTGAAAGAATAATAATGTTTAAAAATCCAAACTATAACTTTTTCCTACATTAAAAAATTCGTTGTAGTAATGACAGGAGAAGATTGCAAAATTTTACAATGTCGCATACCGGTGGCAAGAGTGCCACAAGTAAAAAAATATTGTTTTGTTGACTATGAGTGCGAGAGCACTCGCCGTAAATCGTAATTTTAATTAATTGAGTTGCACATGAAAATAACTTAAGAAAGGGAATTCCAAATCTTCCTATAAATCGTCTTTTATAGTAGTAACCTTAGTATCACCTTTCGTCTTTTTGTAGCTTTGTCATACAGCAATTGTGCGATGTATGTGAAATGTATTACATGAATGGATATGCATGTGTAGGATTTGTGTCCAAAGTAAGTTGTAGAAAATATAAAGATGGCGAAAGGTGTTAAAATAAATTTTTATTCTACAAAAAACGTAAGTCATTATATATTTTGATAATCTCTTCAATCTAGAGTAAACGAATTCAAACCGAGTAAGGTCGGGTATTTTGCTAGTATGTGAATATATTTAATTTCATTGCAAATGGAAATAGAAAATTTAACTTTTCATTTTCCTGTGAATGTTAGTTATATAATTTACAGGATTCAAACTATAAATATTTTGTATAAATATATGATTATTTCATTTCTAATTGTTTTAGAACATCTAATCTATCAGTTAATGTAGACAAAATATTTGTTTATAATTGATTCAAAACCTTCAATCCAGAAAACCATCTAATGTTTTCCCCGGAGAAACTTTTGAGAAGGTGTAATTCTATATTTTAATTAATTATTTTATTGAATATTAATAAATTAAATTAATTAATACGTTTAATTAATTAAATTTTCAAATGTTCTATATTCGAAGGTATATAGAACATTTGCAAATAAATTTATATTAAGATTTGGTTTGTTTGGGTACAAGTGGACGACTCAATGAACCTTAAATCTGTATTGAATTTGAATGATAAATTGAAAAAATATGTTTCAAACTTTATGATGATAGTAAATTTTTAAATATGCAGACAGAACCTTCTGAGGGGACTACTTAATCAAGATTTAAAGGTTTCAATTTTCTCAGTTAAGCTCTACTCAGTTATCCTGGTGTAAAATTTGCAAAGCATTAACACGTTTTTGGATAAAACGTTATGAGATATTAATATAGATTATATTGCACTTCTCATAAGTTCAATGATAATCTTTATAAATATCTCCTTTACAACATATTTGCATTGTTTTAGTGACGAAAAGTTAATTTCAAGTTTTTTAACAGCCCTTAAACAACGTAACGTGACAATAAATTTAAAGTTCCTTCACTTCGTACAAATTTATTCATAAGTTTTTCAGGCTTGTTTTAATATGGACAACTAATTATTGATTGTTGATCGATCACTATGCAAAAAATGTACATCTATTATCCAAATTGTTATAAGGATATTCAGGTATTAATTTATGACTTGGTTAACAATTACCTTTCAGTTGTTCTAAGCGATGTACTTGATTAATTACCATACATATCAATCACGCATGTTTCGTATTAGCCTCAAACATCCTTCTGCATTCGGTCCAGTCAGAATAAGAAAGAACAAGCAGCATCTTTACATCAATATTTAAAAGGGTGCTTTAAAAGTTATTTGCTTTGCAAATCGCAAACTACAGAAATATCAGACTATGAGTTAAATGCCGAGTTAGTTTGCCTGCATTAATCATTATCTATTTCGGTATATACCTGTGGGTGGCCTGGTCGGTAGGGCATCGATCTCGTGACTGACTGGTCATGAGATCGATCCCAGCTGACCGAAAACTCCCGTGTACACTAAAGGTGACTGGTGCATGAAAAATCTGTCGTGGTCACAAAGTCCTCCATGTTCCCATAATAAATCAATACCTCTGGGGGTGCCGAGCCAGGGATTAGTTGTTTTCTGGTTTGGATCAAAATTACAACCGTGTGCCTGATTATGATTGAATGTCGTGAAAATGTGACCTCTCCGTAAAAACGAGACGTGTCGATGTGCTGCCATCTGTTGGCTAAAAATTCGAGCTAAGTCGGACTTCATCCCTATGGGGCTCACTTGCATGAAAGCCGCACCCCCCTCTCCTCTTGCCGTCTCCGACGGGCCTGGCACTCCTTTGGTCTGCCAGTGTAGGCATAAGAAACAACAACAACATTTTTGTGTGTACATAATTTGTGTAAGGTCAGATTTTTCTATCTTTTAGCCACTTAAACGTTTTAATTTATATACCATACCAATAAAAAGATCTTTGGAGGTAAAATTGACGAATTCAATTGAAAATTAATAAAACTAAATAATTCACCTAAAATATCATGGAATCCCCAGATATATTGCTTGCGTGTAAGTATATCCAATATTTATCCACGATCAATTATACGAAGTCATGTCAAGAGTTTAACACTCGAAATGTAGGTCTTGATAGCCGAAAGTCACATACAGCATTTATCTAAAGGAAGGAATCTTTTTAGAATTATTTTTGCAGAAATTAAATTCTAATATTTTTTATTGGGACAAGGTATCTCAGTAGGATAAGCAACAGAAGGTTGTAAGTTCGAAACTCGGTACAGTCCAGACCGTCGTGTACACGAGGGCTGATGGATATTAAATTTGCCGTGGCCTCAAATGTCCTCACGTTGGCGTGGTGTGGAAAATGGCGTGCCAGCTCAGGTGTTGACCTCGTCATTTGATCCTGGTTGAAAATTGCGAAATGTTGTCGGATTTTTCACTTCGGAATTGATCCCGGACCATTTCCAATAGCACGCTGTGCTGCTCCAATACGAAATTAATTAATTACCAGTACCAGAAAATTCTAGAATTATATTAAAAAAAAGCAGTATTAATATGCAATTTAGCTGTAAATTATTAATTTAGTGAAGCAATAAGTAGTGAGGAATAAAATTCTGAAGTTGGGCTAACAGTTAAATTCATTTAAAGAATATATTTAAATTTTCCATTTAGATCCCTTCTCAGTTTTCAGATTTTGTAACTTATAACAGCAACTGCTTCATGGGCGTTCACCCCTAATCTCTCTACGTGGTACCCCAGGGTGCGGGGCACACACTTTGGGTAATAATAATTAGTAATTTTTAGTTAACGTCGTACTAGAGCAACACAACGGGCTATTGACGACGGTCCGGGATCAGTCCCTTAAGGGAAGATCCGAGGACAACACCTCGTAATTTTGAACCACGGTCAGATGACGAAGCAACACCTGATCTGGCACCCCACTCTCCAAACTTCCATGCCAACACAACGTGAGGACTTTCGGCCCCGACAGATTTAAGGTGCACCAGCCGCCTCTACACCATCAAACATCCGTGCCCGGATTCAAAACAGGAACCTTCCTATCTAGAGGCTAACACCTTAACCACTATACCGGTTGGTCAGCCACACATTTGGGATCTTTTGCTATAGGGTACTGATGACGCTCCGGGTTCAAACCCTCAAGGGAAGGCGACGGTTTGGAATCGAACCCGAATGGAAGGATCCGAGGACAGCACCACGTAATTTGGACTAGTGCAATGACAAGGTCACACGAGCTGGCTCCTCGCTCCCCCAAACCACGCCAACCTAAGGACACAGCATACTTAACGTGTACCAACCCCCTTTGTTACACGATGGTGTTTGGTTGGACATGAACTCCAGAAAATGAAGCGTGATCTAATAGAGGAAGTAGAAAATATAATTTTATGAAGTTGGTTAACTACTGTGGAAGTGTTTAGCAGTATATGTTAGCCCGAATTCATGGAAAGTATACAGTTATATCTTGAAGATATTTCAAACAATACCAGGGAGGTCTTCATAAGTTTTCTAAAAACAATTTTTAACATTCTAGTGCTTAAGAAATTTTACAATTTTTCTTCCTTTTACTTTTAAGTGTGGTCGTCTTAACCCAGTTGGAAGACCATGGGTAAAAAAATGGTAATTTTTTGTTAACGTCGTACTAGAGCAACACAACGGGCTAATGACGACGGTCCGGGATCAGTCCCTTAAGGGAAAGATCCGAGGACAACACCTCGTAAATTTGAACCACGGTCAGATGACGAAGCAACACCTGAGCTGGCACCCCACTCTCCAAACTTCCACGCCAACCCAACGTGAGGACTTTCGGCCACGACAGATTTAAGGTGCACCAGCCGCCTCTACACCATACGCTTACAGACATCCATGCCCGAACCCGGATTCGAACCAGGAACCTTCCTATCTAGAGGCTAACACCTTAACCACTATACCGGTTGGTCGGCAGGAAGACCATGGGCTTAACAAACAGAGGGTTGTGAGTTTGAATCCAATCAAAGACCGTTGTGTACAAATGAGGCTAGTGCATGTTAAATCCGTCGTGACCTCAAACGCCATGACGTTGGTGTGGAAGTTTGAAGAGTATGGTGCCTGTTCACGTGCTGCTTCGTCATCTGACCGTGGCTCCAGTATGACGTTAATTACAAACACCATACCATACTTTTGGGCCGCAGTAGGCCCCGTTGGAAGAGTAACAGATTGGCACTTGGAGGTTGCGAGTTCGAATTCAACCAAAGACCGTCATGTACAGAGGGTTGGTGTGTTAAATCTGTTGTGACCTCATATGTCCTCACGCTGGCTTGGTGTGGACGCTTGGAGAGTGGACTACCAGCACAGGTGTGACCTTAATTCAGAATTACTTGTTCTATGATCTTTCCATTCGAGTTAGATCCTATACCGTCACCAATAGAACGTTGTGTTGCTTCAGTGCGTTATTAATTGAAGTACTTAACTACCCATTACTTTGGCTCCATGGTTGCCCATTTGGTAAACACGAATTAACAGCCTGTGGATTGCGAGTTAAAAACTCGATTCAACTGTAGACCTTGAAAGTGGGGGATGGTGCACGTTAAATCAGTCGTGTCCTCTAATATCCTCACACTGGCGGGGTTTGGAAGTTTGGAACGGAGTGCCAACTCAGATGTGGATTTCTTTATGACTGTAATTCAATATTACGAATGTTGTCTTCGTATCTTTCGCTTTGGGATAGCTCGCAAACAGTCACCATTACCCACTGTTGTTCCAGTGCATCGTAAATTCTTATTCCTTGAATAGTCTCGTAATGTTTCCTTTTATTTTAATTCTTTGCTTTGAGACCATTTTAACTTTATCATGTTTTTATTGCGTTTGAAATCGTCCATCATAAAAAATACATTTCTAGAAACCCTACAATATCATGCTGTACTGTTTTTACGTCATGATTTCTATAACGAATTAAAGTTCCCCCAGACCCAGAGTAGCACCTTCTAAAAGAGTAGCTTGCTCATTCCTTTATAACTCCGTCATCTGACCGTGGTTCAAAATTACGAGGTGTTATCCTCGGATCTTTCCCTTAAGGGGCTGATCCCGGACCGTCGTCAATAGCCCGTTGTGTTGCTCTATAGAACGACGTTAACTAAAATTACCATTACCTTTATAACTCCCCTGAAAGCGAAACCGAAAGAATAAACTTATAACCATGTCGCTTAATCTCGCTATTTCCAGCCTTCTCTTGTTTCAGCTGGCCGAATGGTTAAGAGTGTCGCTTGTTCTGGACTTTTAGGCAAGTTAATTTTAATTGACGTCGCACTAGGTAATGGTAATTTTAGCTAACGTCGTACACAACAAGCTATTGGCGACGGTTCGGGATCAATCACATAAGGGAAAGATCCACCGCGTCATTTTGAACCACGGTCAGATGACGAGGCAACACCCCACTTATCAAACTTCCACACCAATCTAGTGACTATACAATAAGAGTGGCGACAAGGGATCAAATTTGGCCCAATGCGCATGCGCGGCAGCCATTTTTCTACCAGAATCGTCTCAAAGATGGTTGCTGGGCGAATTAATATATCATTTCAAGGAGAACAAAAAGCATATTATTGTTATAATATGGATACATTCGGTATAAATGAATCATATAAACGCTCGGATGGATTGCACAACGCGCTAACTTAGATTACGGGAAACAACATGTTGTTCAAAAAAAGCTATTTACTTAAAAAGTCTTCAAATTCATACTGACAAAACACTAAAATAATAATAAATAAACATTCTAGAACAAGAAATAGAACATGAATAAGCTACATTTTCTTTTTAATTTAATGTTCACAAGTTTTTCACGAGCACACAAAAAGTTCCCATGTTAAGTCTACGGGAGCAAGGAAAAGACCGCCTCGGGTTGTAGAAAAGGTCTCTAAGCCAATCAGAAAGTGTTTCCCGTATGTCGCCACTCTTATTATATAGGCACTCTACACCAACCCAACGGGAGGACTTTCGGCCACGACAGATTTAAGGAGCACCAGCCGCCTCTACACCCTACGCTTACAAACATCCCTGCACTGAGCCGGATTCGAACAAGGAATTCTAGAGCAACACAACAGGGTTGAGCAGACTGGGAATTCGTTCACTATTATAAAAACTAGACCCTTTATGGTAATTTTAGTTAACGTCGTACTAGAGCAACACAGCGGGCTATTGACGACGGTCCGGAATCAGTCCCTTTAGGGAAAGATTTGAGGACAACACCTCGTAATTTTGAACCACGGTCAGATGACGAAGCAACACCCGAGCTGGCACCCTACTCTCCACACCAACCCAACGTCGGCCACGAGAGATTTAAGGTTCACCAGCCGCCTCTACACCATGCGTTTACAAACATCCATGCCTGGACCCGGATTCGAACCAGGAAACTTCTAATCTATAGGCTAACACCTTAACCACTATACCGATTAGACCCTTTATGAGCATAAAAGATAGCTATCATTATATAAAATTAAAAAAGCGAATTTTGCATTTTATATTTAAGCCAAATATGGCAACCCTGATAACATGCTCTAGATCTTTCGATGCTTTACTTTTTATATCAGAGCAACACATCTATATTTGTTTGACATTTTACCAATCTGTTGGGTATTCTGTATAATATAACAAGCTAGAGATATAGCAAGCGCGATTCTTCTAACTTTCAATTTTTGTCTTAATTCTTCCTTGGAGCGATCTTGGTACAACTGCTGTACCGGTCGTATTGTAAAGAAAAAGCAATTTTCAAAATTTTTAACATTTCAGTACTTGGTATAAGATGTGCTGAGAACTTCTAAGCATATTGAGAGACGGGATGAATTGGTAAAAAGCATTTGGTTTCGATAATTTAATGATTCAAAAAGTGCAAGAATTCGTTTCCTGAAGGCAAGCCACACATTGGTCCAACATAAGTCCTGCGACGCTAAATGAACTAAAGTATGCGCAACTATGTTTTTGTACCGAAATCGAGTTCGTATGCATTCTCATATCTAATCAATGTACTTTTTTCCAAGTTAAAAACTGGAGAAATCTGAAGTATATATTACATGAATCTGAATACCTTTCATTCGGTAAAGAATAATTTTAGATGGGGAATTTTATCTGATTTTAATGACTCCTGTCCAAATGAATCTTTAGTTACTGAAAAACATTTGAATTAAATGGAAATTTTTTCTGATTGTGGTTTGCATATATTTCAAGTCATATTTCTAGAAGAGCAAATTTTTCAGTTACTACTAATTTCCATATGCCCCCTCTCTTTATTATTTACTTGAATCTTTATAGAAAAATTCTAATTCATGCACTGGATTTTAAAAAAAAGAATAATTTTCTGTAAGAAAGGTAAGGTAATTTTAGTTAACGTCGTACTAGAGCAACACAACGGGCTATTGACGACGGTCCGGGATCAGTCCCTTAAGGCAAAGATCTGAGGACAACACCTCGTAATTTTGAACCACGGTCAGAATACGAAGCAACACCTGAGCTGGCACCCCACTCTCCAAACTTCCAACCCAACGGGAGGACTTTCGGCCACGACAGATTTAAGGTGCACCAGCCGCCTCTACACCATACGCTTACAAACATCCATGCCCGGACCCGGATTCGAACCAGGAACCTTCCGATCAAGAGGCTAACACCTTAACCACTATACCGGTTGGTCGGCTTCTGTAAGAAAGACAAACGAGTATTTAAAAAATGACAAAACAAATTCATAATTCAATATGATTTATTCATTTACAAATGGGGCGGTAGATGTTTCATTGAGGTAATATTGCATCAACATATTTAGCATATGTAGATCACATTTATTTCGCCTTCCGACGCTTACATATTAGAAAAATACATTTTCACAACAAAGTAATATTTCATTTAAAGCTAGTATTCATACATAGAAAATATTTCGTAGATCGTTTTTAAGCTTTGATCACACCACTGTTGTTTTCTTCTCTTTGAAACAATGAAAGTTCTACTATAGTCGTCATCATTTTCAAATTCAACACTGCTGTCACTTGAAATCAACTCATTTGATCTGATACATGTCTAATTTTTAAACACACCGATAAAGTGGAAGAAATACTCTGTATTTTCTGTTTTTCAGATATATGCGTACTTATTTTCTTGTGTAGACATCAAGTGCTGAAATCGTTTGTAAATCCCAACACGTAAAGTATTTTGCCTTTTGTGAGGTAATATTTTTTTTCCCAAAAATAATGAATAAACAACTTAAAAGTATTGATTTTTAAATTCTGTTGCATCTCTTTAACTACACGCATGTTCAGGTAATTAAAACAAGAGGTTGTATTTGTACTTCAAATAGAGTAGAAGAAAGAATCTTATAGCAGACAAATGCACATTGCGACAAGAAATGAATTATCATGAAATATGATCATGAAAAAATGGTTATGTATACAACTAAAATTTGTGGATTATGTTTCATTATTTATGCAGCTCAAACTGTAAACAGCGAATGCATCATCTGTCAGACACTTAAAAAAGCAAAACTGCGTAACCTATCTTTGAATTTATTGTGCTATTTATAAAAATGCTTTGAATAAAAAAATATCAGGAAAACAGTTATTGCACACCAAAATATTCTTTCGGGGAAAAAAATACATTTCACTTGATTTTTTTTTAAAAGTTAATATCGAGTAGTTTTATCCAGATTCCATATAAAATTTCGAATTCTAGCACAATTCTAATGTTGGAGAAAATGAAATTTTATGATCATTGTAATATTTTGTGTTAAAACACAAAATATTTTGTCATTTTGATAAAATCTGGTTTCGTACCTTAAATTTCATACTTTAAAATATCGATAACGCTGATTTTTTCCCCCCAACTGTTTTGCTTCCATGATTCTTAATTTATTATCTAAATTTCAATTCTCTATTTACGATCTTATTATCTGTGATGTTTTAGCCCTTCGCCTAGAAGTCAACTATAATTTCCCCTCAAAAAAAATTTAAGAGAAAAACCTGTTTCGTAGAAAATAAACTTAAATAAATTAATATAAAGCTATACATTATTATCTGCTTCAATATTATCTCTCGTGCGTTCATCACACTTATGTACACGAATTGTGTAATCTTTCTCAACCTCCCTCCAAGCATCGCTATGGATAAGAAGCCTTGTATTGCAACATCCGTAAATTCACTTTATCGAGTCCTTTGTACTATTTACAGTGTGAAAGGCATCTGAATTGTCACATATAAAAAACGAAAAATATCGTATTTTCGTCGAACAGACTTCTCTTGAGGAAGAAATTTAATGCCAAAAAAGGTGTGACGAACATTTCAAAGTAGGTGCAATCACCATGGGGATGTTTTCCTCCATAGCGTGGAAATTTCCACCCGTATAGTAACACCACATAAGTAGACGGAATACTAGTCGTAAAAATAGGAACGTTATAGCCATTACAAATGGCAGGACCATCTGGCATGGGAAAGTGCTTGAATTGTCCATAATCGCATATCATGAAACTGAGTATCGGCCAAGGGAAGGCAGTCTCCAAGTTTAGTCAATTGGCGTTAACGGTTGACAGCTGTATGTGTGTATACCTTACTAAAACGCTAGAAAACGGAACAGGGCTCAGAATCTTCAAGCAATTGAAAAATCAGGGTCTTTTTCTGGCTATATTTTAGTTTAACTCGTGAGTGTACATGTGAAGAAACTATCTCAAATACGATGTCTGATGACCTTTGACCTTGATAAGTATCACTGATCATGTTTTTAATGCCGGTGAAATAAATATGCAGCGTACTTGTGGATTTTCTAAAGCTTTTTGACTTTGTGGGGACTTTTAAATATTATATTTTAAGAGATTTATTTTTTAAATAAAAAGGTCATGTTCTTATAAGGGCATGTAGGAACCGTGCAGGATTAGCACTTAATAAAAAGTTGATTGAGTAATTAATGTTATCTATCGTTAAACATAGAGTCTCATTTCTAATTCAATCCGAATCCGCTTTCCGTTTCCATCAAACCAATGAACGGCAAGAACAATGGTTAATCCTCTGAATTATTTACATTCCGATTGCTCATTGGCTCGATGAATCGTTATACGGAGAATGAATTTGGACAGACGTACGAGTGTAAATGAGCCTTCGGATGTTTAAACACCCAGCGCCTTACAACCAAATTAACAAATTTGGAGATTCACCTTCTTGACCCGAACTGCAGAAGAGCGATATTGTTTTTCTCACTATCATCTCTGCATGGTTTCCTTCTTTATTGGGACTTCAACCAGAGAGGACCCCATATTTCAGAGGCCAAGTCACAGCCACCCTTTCGTCACTGGTTGGCGTCTTTGGAGGACAGTGGCGTAGTTCCACTGCTTCCTGGGCTGCTGTGGATGTTGGAACCTTGTCCGTTCGGGCTGTTCTCCTTGGTGGAGTTGGTGTCTGTGAGCAGCATGCCTCCCTCCCTCATCCGCTTCTTTTGCTTCATCCGGCGGTTCTGGAACCAGATTTTGACTTGCGTTTCGTTGAGTCCAAGGGAGTTGGCGATCTCTATCCTCCTGGCTCGGGTCAGGTACTTGTTGAAGTGAAATTCTTTCTCCAGTTCCGTCAGCTGCTTTGTGGTGAAGTTGGTGCGGCCGGTGCCCGGCAGACTGATGCCGCCGTTGCTGGACCCTCCGCTGGACGTGGGAGAAGTGCCGGAGTAGTTGCTGGGACCCGAAGTGGACATTGAAGCTCCATTGTTGTATCCGTATTCCACTTTTGGTGCTGGGAATAGAGAAGAAAAGTATGTTAATAAAGGTTGGTTGGTTTGGAGGTTTTATGGCGAGAGCCATTGTGGCCGTACTGGGCCAGACACAATCAAGACGTACACACAATAAAAGCTTTTATTGAAACAGAAGAAAGAAATGGATCGAACCTGTGCCTACAGCTCGAAGGTTGCTAGCGCAAAAGGCATACCTGTTGAGCCACTACAGCCCTTGTCTATCTATTATATAAAAAAATTTGTCTGTCTTTTTCTGGTTCATTCGCTTTGCGATTGGTAGATAGCGAGTCACGTGATAGCGAATATTGTGGTTCAACGGGCTAATGAATTTGGAGCACGCGCAGGCGATAAACAGTTATTTTTTAATTAATTCATTCATAAAAATTGAGAGTACGCGCTAGGAAGTTTGAAAATTTTTCAGAAGAACCGGCGAATACGGTCGCCGTTTCCACAGCAACAGTCTAATATGAAAATTTAAAAGTACTTCTACAACAAACAACACGGATCAGCTAAAACATTTAACATTATGATGAGACTTCCTCTGAATTTTTAACAATATGTTATGCTAAAATATTTCCTTTTTTATGTGGAAATGAGATGTTTTGTTCCACGCCAACGTAACGACATTAGAGCCACGACAGACTTAACATGCACTAGCCCTTGGTACATCCAAAGACCGTCGTGTGCACAAGTTTTGAATTTCCAACCTTTCTGTTGTGGTGTTTCTTTCTGTGTGTTTCAACCTTTACAGAAGTGGTGTAGAATAGATCCAATGGAGGAGGGGCGTTGAGAGTTCTCAAGTAGAGTTAAAACATTCCCAGGAAAATGAGTTATTGAATCCAAGGATTGACATGTGTTACATCGAATTACGTGGGGTTTCTGCGTTATGAAAGGGATGTTTGGAACGCTCTGATTTCCTTATTCCAAGGTGTTCGTGAACGAATGAATAGTTAAAAACTGCCCCACTATGGATTATGAATTTAAAAAAAAGTATCGGGTCAGGAAATCTATTTTCACTAACAGAAAAAATGGTATTTCTATGAAGTTATTTGTGCATATTTTAGTGTTGTGATGGAATGTATCGGTGATAAGAAAAGAACCAAATTTCTTGACTGAGTGGATCTGTTTGAAACAATAGCTAGCGAGATGGGAAAGTTCAAAAGGTGAAAGAGGGTGACAGGATGTTTTGGGGCATATGGCTATAGCGGTGAGACAAAGTCTAGTTCGTGGTAGGGATACGACATCGACATCGATGTTTTCAAAACATCGATGTATTGGAGTCGATGTTTATACTTGTCGATGTTTCTACGATGTCGATGTTTTATTTTTAAATGAAAAAAGTACCGTTATAAAAATTTTAAAAATAACCCAAGTAGCATAATTTTTATAATCAGCTAATTGAACATACTTTTAGACCAAAGTGACCAAGGGTGAAGGGTCTGAAAAGTAGGGATGTAGTATGATGTTTTATAAAAAACATCGATGTATTGGAGTCGATGTCGCGTTACTAGTTGCTAAACCTGTTTTAAAAAAAGGAGAAAAAAAAGTTTAAATACACTGAATTTTAAAAACATCGATAGATTGGGGAAGATGTATTATCAACATCGATGTTTTAATTTTGAATATCGAAGTTTCAAAACATCGATGTTTTGCTGTCGCTGTGGCATCACTAATTGCTAAACCAGTTTTAAGAAATTGGGGGAAAAAGTTTAAATGCACTGAATTTTAAAAACATCGATGTTTTTGGGGCGATGTATTATCAACATAGATGTTTTAATTTTGATCGATGTTTTGCTGTCGATGTCACATCACTAGTTCGTGGTAGGAGGAAAAGGGAACGAAAGGTCTTATCTGTGGTAAAGATTATATTTTGAGGTATATTAGGTATTGTTTCATTTTTGTAATATTTAAAAATCATGGTCATCCATCTAAAAAACTGAGGATCCGACGAGAAGACAAATGACCTTGCTCTGGTCCATTTGTAAAAAGGTGGTAAGCTCGCCAGGAGAAAAGCCTGCCATACACACCCACCGTATAAGTTCTAAGAAGCTTAATGTATGCCATGCTCAGAGAGTTTTTTTGAAAGTGAGAAATTAACACCCTTTAAAAATGCTCCCAACTTCGCAGCTAGCTAGCTTCGTTAAGCTGTAAACGATAAAATAATTTATTTTTCCTGTTGGTAACTACATTTAACGTAGATATGTGCAAACCGTGTTTCATCATGTCTCATGAGTCGCCATATTTTTCATGAAACACATTTATATACCCTAAAATAACATTCCAGTCAAGCCGAAAAAGTTGCAATACCACAAAAATGTCCTAGCCTTAGTTATTATAAATTTGAATACTTTAAGAAACAACTCTTGACCAATAATTTGTTTTCTCGTTTGTTAACCCCTTTGAAAATTGTCAGTTAATAGAAACTGATTTGAAATTATGAAGTATGGAATCGATGTGATTAGTAACAGTGAAAACATTTATTTTATCTAAAAAAATATTTATAATTCTTTTGAAACTGGATGAAAACAGCCATGATCCAAAAAATGAAAATCACAGGTATATTTTAAACTACATTTTCTGCATTCAAGTTGGTAGCTTAACATATGCAAGTTTAAAATTTAATTAAATTTTTAATTATTGTATTAGCACACTTATGTGCATATTTATGATAAGTATGTATGTTCAGACTGGGTTAATGTAATTTATGATTTGTTATACATTTTTAAGCTTTTTTCGACAGTATTTAATATTAAGAAAACAATGCAGTCTTTTTCTAATTTAAGGAAAACATTTTGTGTCAGTTCAGAGCAAAGTCAAGTTAATTAATTTTGACAATTTTGCCGATATAAAGTATTTTGCATATAAATAAAAATTCAATTTAGTAATACTCAACATCGTTAAGACAAATGAAGACTTTCATTTTGCAGATTAACTAAATTACTTCAACTATTTGGATAAAGATTTTGTTCTCACACAAATATGAGAATTTTGATTACCAGACAACATGAAAGCCAGTTATTTATCCCTAGATTCACGTCAAAAGAAACGGAATTTCCAGAGAAAAGTTTAGAGGGAATTGGAGAATAAAAGATAAAATACAAAAGGAAATCTATGAAAGAATTTCATTCTTGTGTTAAAAAAACGGAACAATGTACTGATAAAAATGTTAGTGCTTTGCCAAGACATTTTTGACCATGTGAACGCTTATACAACAATTTCCCTTTCAGAATTCATACATTTAAGGAATTTAAATCTTTTTTCATACACCCTCGAACTTCTTTTTGAGACTCGAAGCAATGTGCCTTATTTCCGTATTTAGTGTTAAAGAAAATCCATATGAAATCGAAAACTAATCCGATCGAATGTACTTTATTTTAAATAAATAATTTATTAATATTTCATATTTGCTTTACCGATTCTCGCAGAATAATTTTTTTAATAGAGTTCTTTCTGTAGAAGAAAACCGATACTTTAGGAACTAATTCTTGACAAAAAGGAAAATCGTAAAAATAGTGGTATAAACATCACGTTTGCTATAACTGGGCCAAGTGAGAAAGCGATTTATTGCAAAAGAGTAGATCTACTATATACTGTTGTTTTATGTTTAGTTGAAGTTTGTACTTTGCACAACCGATTCGGTAAAGACCAAATAGACTTGACGCCTCTTGGAAAAAAAAACTTCTGCTTAAGAAAAATCAGAAAATATTTTCTTGTACAGAAGATCGCAAATTCTGGTAGGTTTATCAGTGGTTGTTATTGATGCCTACATGACTCAAACTAGTCATCACTATAAGGAATGTTATTGAAACGCTGAGTGAATCTCGAACCATAAATGTTCTACATGTAGGCTAAACTTAATTACCCTGAACTTGTTAAATGAACCAATGAAAATAACAAGAATCCGTAAACAGATCTATTTCGTATATATTTCCTTTAGTTGTCTGAATAATTAGTTAGTCATGGTGTGGTAGATGAATTTGTTCTTCGCATGACTTGAAAATTTGTGTACTTTAGTTGGCTGGATGTAGCTGAAACTATTTTTACCCTTTCAAGGATAGTAGAACGTCTGACATCTTTGAAAAAGCTAAGTCTAGATATTCTAGGTAGGTATGCTAAGTCTGTCTAAGGTGTATAAAGTCTCACTTGATTTTCTTATGTATGGGAGTAGTGCTTTAGGGGGGAAGATGAGATATTACTCACTTCTTACTAGTTTGGACACGTGCAAAATACTTCCGTTTAAGATATGTTGGTATGTCTTTAAGATGATGCCTAGTTATATTTCTTTTAAGAATCATTTTTTAACGTAACTGACCGTCAAAGGGTTAAATCCACCTAAGTTCATTATCCTATATATTTTAAATTAATACAAAATTATTTTGACAGTAAAACTTATTTCTATTACCGGGTAGCAAAAAAAGTAAAATTTCCGAACGTCTAATACAAATTAAAAACTTCCGTCAGTTGCTCTTTTGGTAGAGCAAGATGTTCAAAACAAAGTGAGTCAAGATTAAAAGGAGAGTTTAAATGTTGTTTAAGAATAGTGTCACTTCTCATACCTTTAACTAAGCCTTTCCCGGCTGTTTGACAGGCCACGGAAACCATAGTGCCATTCAATACATAGTGTGTAAATAGATATGGCTCTTCTTATATTCAACTCGAGAGTATTTCTCGAAGATTAATTTCAAACAAATGAAGGTGGTTCAAACTGGTGATAAAATTAGGTTTCATTTGTTTATCTACTTATTACCGGGATAGTTTAGAGGGAAAGGATTGAAAGCTGGCTGGGATGCTTAAGCGAGAATGTATTAAACTGTTACTGACAATACTCTTTTTTAAGCAAAGAGCATGCTTTGGCCAGTGGATGTTACAGGAAATAAAACAACGTTTAAAATTAAATTCATCCGTTTGACAAGAAATAAGTCAGCTTTCAAGACCTTGAAAATAAAAATAAAAAGAATGGAATTAATAGAAACAGAAAAATAATCTCGTTATTTTTTAAATTAGAGAAAAATATCTTTTCAATTTACCACCATGCCGATGCTTTGTAAATTTTTGAATAAAAATCTACTCAATTATTAAATAAACTTTAAAACCATATTTCTTTTTTAAATAATATCGATAAAAGCCCAATTCCCGTTTTCACAACAAGGAATTTTATTTATTTTCTGAAAACCATCATGACTATTTTATCAATTAAATTAATTTCAACCTCGAACATTAAGTAGCTCATGAATTCAAAAGATATTTTGTAGATTAACTATACCCACAGAGGAAAAGAGTAACGTAATAATTAAATCTTACTCACATAATTTAGAACGATATTTCTCCAAAGCTTTTAACGTACAATAGCATTACTACGAA
The DNA here is from genome assembly GCA_947359465.1 of Metellina segmentata. NCBI lineage: Eukaryota > Metazoa > Arthropoda > Arachnida > Araneae > Tetragnathidae > Metellina > Metellina segmentata. The sequence goes on along the minus strand of OX375879.1, from coordinate 63,531,502 downwards.
AACTCTACAATCCTAGAATCATCATTTCAACAATACTTAATTCCTTTTTTACTATATAAACAGTGTTAAGTTTAATTATTGTACTACTTTACCCAGTTGCAATACTACTTAAAGAATAAATTTGTGTTTTTGATTTAAGTCAGAAACAAGGTACGTTTCTGTTTAAAATGGTAACAAGCTATTTCCCGTTAAACTATAAATTGAGTTATTGGAAATGTGTAGTTTATATACGCCAAAATCATTTCTTATAACATATTTGTTACTTTGAAAGTGCACACTCTTTGTTGCTTTATCATCCCATACACATAATTATAGTAAAATATTGGCTTAAAGATAATAGTCTTCACTTCGACATCTCTACGATGTTAACTTCGAAATCTAGTCAAGTCGAGTTGTTTTCACCATCAGAAGCAATCAATAAAATGAATAGAAAGGTAATGCGATTTCACACGAGATTTAAGTATGCAAATGCTCGTCAAAAGCGATTCCCATCTTCGTTGACTAACAGCAAACATAAACACAAAATCCAATCTTAAAGTAATGAATATTTGCCATTGCGCTTGTGAACTGTTACGTGACCTTTTTATAAACACAAATGAGTACTGAAGCATGATGTCTTTGAACTCGGCAGTTTGAATATGGAATTCTAAATTTAAACATATTCTTCCCATTAGAAATACCAAAAAGTAAAAGCGAATTTTAGCCGATGGTAAAGGAATAAAACGGATTATTGCAGAGTCGGCATTGTTCAAAAGATTCGTAATGTAAAATGGGCGCTAAATTTTTGTCTGAAAGAAAAATGATTGCGCCACAAAATTTGCATTTGTATCAAAGACGTTATTTTCTCCAAATTTTTTTAAAGGACATGAACTCTTTTTAGCAATTTCAGTTTGATTAGATGTAAAAAATCAATTCAGGTATTCTATATAAATAATCAATTCGGCATATATCTATCAATATATGCCGAAAACACGAAGTGAACATATTGTAGTTCCTTGGAATTGTCGCTATTTTTTTTACTTGCATACTAGATATAAAGCAGCCATTTTCAACAGCTTGAATTTGATTCCAACTGTTAAGTTTCGAGTTCAAAAACAATTTGAAATTATACCCATAAAAAGTTTCATTTAAGTTTAATAAAGTCTTAATTTTTAAAATGCCACTTTCGAGCAAAAAGCTATATATAGTTTTTTTTATTATACAAAATAATATCTTTTATTTGTCAAATTGGCGAAAACTATAATGTATTTTACGGCGTGCTGAAGAACTTTAGTAGCTCGCTGATGTGTGGCATGCGATGAAAAAAAAAATCGAAAATCGCTTAGAGAAAAAACTGCTCTTTTTTTTAAATAATAACAGAAGAAATATAACACTTTAAGAGTAATTAATGGAAATACAAAAAAAAGTAAAATTCAACCTGTTTCTTCTATGATACTCACTGATGACAATTGTGATTAGCAAAAGGAATCTGTGAAAACAAGGTTTTGTATGACAAATCTAGAGATTATTTTGCGATTGCTGAACAATCTCAATATTTCTTCTGCATATAAAATTAACCATATCTCTATGTGTAATACACATTGCTCATTACATAATTAAATCTAATGACTGTTTCTGTTTCAAAAATCTGGAACTCATAACTTTCGTTAATGGAACAAGAGTTGTTAAGAGAATTAAGAATGTCTGAATTGGTAATTTAGTTTTTCTTTCATGTCTTAAAACTTGGTCAGGTAAAATATATCAGCCTAAAGCAATTGTGATTTACGAATAATATGTAATGCAAGTTTGATTTTCACGATATTTAGAATAAATTATAAAAGATAACGACTAATTTGTCGTTTTTAGATACGTGTAGTAGGTTTCATGGTTATATTCTAGTACTATTATGACATCATAATTATCGAAGAATATCGAACCATATATAAAAAGCCATTTTCAATCGGAAACATTGGATTTCTTAAATATCAGATATCGCCATTCTCCAGACAGCGTGTTTTGCTTGTAATAGAAGTTTTCATCTTATTTTGACACCACTCGAAAATGATGAGACAAAAGGATAGATGGTGTAAACGAGAAGACTTACAAAATCAATAATCCAAACTTTGGCACTTTTTAGGTATCACACAATGGGATTTGCGAAAAATTTTCGTCACTTTATTTTTACTTTTCATACTTCTGACGTGTGATTTTCAATAAGATTTCATCAAGTTATAAACAAATGTAAACCATAACGAAAATAAAAAAACCTTTAAAATAATGATTAATAACCATATATAAATGTCGCCAGTGTTCGTCTATGACCATTTCAGTGGAACAAGAAGTCCGCCATCACACTTGAAATTCCGTTTGCTATGACACATACATGGTTTGAAAAGTAAGGAAGTAAACCTTTCATAGCTCAACACAACTGGGAATTTTCTGACCAGTTTGATTTTAAACAAGAAAAAGTAAGTGGTCCAATCTATTACATCTCTTTTTGATTCTGTGGTAACGCGTTACTTAAATTCGTGTAATAGACTTGATAATTATTGCCAAAAACTTTAGACTACTTTAAATCTTAGTTCTATTTAACAATCCGCTTTTTTTTCATTTAATACATTTTACGGTAAAAAACAAAAAACGCTATTGAAAATGCACAATTTAAGTATTAAACAACTTTATTTTGTAGAATAAATAGCAACCCATTAAAATGAATTAGAAACGTAAACAATGTAAAACTTATCAGGATTAACGTGTCTGATGTTCCTAATCATAGTTTTCTTAAGTATCGACATCTGTTGGATACATGCGAAAGATCTCGTTATTTGTCACTCCATCAACAGGCCACCTTTATTCTTTTCTCAAACAGTCACATTACGGGCAGCAAAGTTTTAAAATGAAGTACTATTTCGTAACGAGTTTGTAGTAAACGGATCTTATCTCTGAACGTCTTCACTCTAATGTTCTGTAGAACCAAACTAAAAAATTGAGGTTTAAAAATTGGCCTTTCCTCCGAACCCGAGCAGATTTTTTTTTAATTAGTAAACAAAAGCGGATATTTTTGGTACCTGAATAAGGATTCCATTTCCTAAGCCAATTCGAAGTCAAGAATTTGAAAGATTGCTATCCATTTTAAACAAGGCACTTTAATTTTTTTTAATGCGAAACATTCTGTGCGACCAGAAATATTCCAAGCTCAAGCCGAATAGCAACAGTTAACATTTCACAGAAAGCGGAGAATGGACAAATCAAAATCTAAGTAATAAAAAAAGCAAAAGGAATTCATAAAAAGAATGAAAAAAAAATGTTCGAAGTGATAGATCACGGTCCCAGTTACGAATGAAAGATTTCTTTCAAATCATTTATCCTTCTGCGACTGAGGCAAGCAAAACCCTCGTGACTGATACTCATTTATCAATCATGCCTACTGCTGGTGACAAGTTAACTAATTATTTCTTGTTCCAGTCTGAGATAGCGCCACCATTTGATTATTAATTACAAAAATAATAACCAAGAAATGCCTAAACGGACAGCGTATAAAGCAGCCGGCGCACGCTTTTCAATTTAACACCGTTTCGAAGGGCCTTAGTCACAACAATTAGGTCTCTAAGAGTTTTCGGCCATTAATCAATTTGAAGCTATTATAAGAGATTCGGAGAAGCCACTGATACACTTCTATTTATCATCCGTCAGTTGAAGTTTGCCCACTTACCGGAAGTGGGTTTGTCGTTTGTGGTAGTCTTGCTGTTTATTTACCGGAAGTGGATGATGAAGTTCATCAGCTTGGTGGGGGAGTTGGTTTAATTACCTCTAAATCGTTTTTACCCAATACATTTGAGCAGATGCTTCCTAATGGCACTCCTTCGAGAACTGTTGGGGGTTGATGAAGGATGGTGCGAAAGCATCAGGGGATGTCCGGTGTCCTTGGGGGTTGAGCATTAGTGGACTTCTCGAAAATGCTTGATTGATTAGTCATATCTCACAGGGGAATTGTCAGGACTGACTGACCTCAAATGCGGACTTGTATCACTTGTCTCTTTTCAAAAATAAACCGTTTTCTTTTTACAACTTACACCATTGAGATCGCTTTCTATTCATTTTTATTTGATCAAAACTGCGCATTGAAACGAAAATTCCCGTAAACACAATGAACATAAAATACTCATTGAAGTACAAAATGTTACTGATAAAGGTTCTTGACTGTTTCAGTGTTATTTTTTTATCTAATCCAACCTCGTTTTTAATAGAAAACCTTAAAAGTTTTCTGTAAGTTCGAATTATTGACCTAAATTATTTATACATTTTTCCAATGAAAAATAAACTCATTTTGTGAAACAGACGTTTTACGATCTACGTATTCTACAAATATCAGAAAACTATAGCATTACGATACTATGTGATACTAACACGATTATGTCATGAATTGAACTTAACTTTCGGGATCGGTTGAATTTCATAGTGCAAGGGGCAGCATTAGGTAAGGTGCCTCAAACACAAGAGAGGCAACATGATTAAAAGATATAGATATGTGCACGACGAAAGTTTTACAGACGATAGAAACAGTAAGTTAAAGGAATTGAACTTGCGTGGCCTAAAAGTCGCAGGTTGCTAGCGCAGTAGGCAAACTTACTGAACAACCAACTGTTTCAAACTAACATCTTTCGATCATGATAAGAAAGTGGTGGTAGAGAGAAAAGAAAACACGAGATAAATTTTTAATAATGAATAAGTGAACAAAATTTGGTTAAGAATTTCACAAAAGATTCAACGGTTAAACTTCAGTATCTACTTTAAGTTTTCTAAACTTTTCCACTCATTGAATGCGTTTATCTTAACCATTGTGATCTGTACTTCAATTTAATTCGACCCAAAACTAACCAACTTTTTTTAAACTTAACTTTTTAAACAAAACTATTACCAGTCGCATTCCATTTGAAGGACTACTTTTTTCCCACGTGCTTCGTCTCAACTCTATTGTGTTCTATGACATTCGAGAATGTGCCTCTCCTTCGATTAAACTGGTTTCACTGCGTTTTACTCAAATACTGCAACTATGCGGTGAATATTTACATCTCTCATTTGACAGAAAAAACACCCCAATTTTATGTTGAATTATTACATGATAAAAAAGGAATATCTTCAATTGAACAGTCGTGGCTTGTGGGTATTTATTCATCACCATGTTGAATTAAAGTTGGTTCAAAACACTTATGTGCGAATGGTTACCACTTCGAAACTTTCTATGAATTTTATTTATCATCAAGTCTAGAGCCACCAAATATCGATATTTCGTGCCGTATTTTCATTACTCAAATTTATTTAGCCGAAACATCTATGTAAAAAATACGTTCAATGCTTTTTCGTAATTTCTGCCTAACTAAATTGCTTATAGTTTATGGTGTTATGTGTTGGTCGGTACGAACAAGGTAATCCCAAATTTGGAAGATACTGAAACGTTTAGGTCAGTCTCACTGCTGGAAAAGCATTAGATTAAGATAGTTCAATACTTAAATCGATTTTTAAATTTGACACGACGCTTTAAATTTAAAATTTTCCTCAGGTAAAGATAAAATCCCATTGCGCATAAATCCAAGTACCGGAAAAGTGAGTTATTGTGACATTTCATCGGTTGGGCTCGTATTATATACTTTTACGAATTATACACTCAGCCTAATAAATAAACCCTCAGTCAAATAAAAAATCGGTAAAATACTTCTTGAAATTACCAACTCTCGTCTGACTCCTTGGTCTCTAGAAGTGCTAAAGGTGTTCGATGACGCGAGATCAAAACTGCATTCTCTAGTAAATAAATCTCTGAAAAGCGATAGAAAAACAGAAGAATATCGACTCGTGGTAAAATTCCCAACCGCACATTGAAACGAGGGCAGTACGGAGTTCCTCTGGCGCCACGCCGGGAGAAAAAAAAAACACCAAACCTTCTCTCGATAATGCACTCATTCTAAATTTCTCCAACCGCTTGACAAACTCCCGGACTCCTTTTCCCGATCCCTGACACATTCGACTTCCCGCCATTGGCTCCGTGCCCGGGTAAAAGTGCCCTCCGCACCTGTCATTCATATGCAAATGCGGCCACCAACGCCGACGACAGCCTAATTAATTAAGCTTCGTTCATTAAGTGCCTCAAGAGCAGCTCATTACTTCGGAGACCCCCACATTGGTGGCCAATTACCTCGAGGGGAATTCTTAGAGGGTGGGTGGGTGGGGGATACCCCCGGTGGTAGTCGGGAGGGAGGGTTCGCGAGATGGGGGTAGAATTTCACGGTGCGGTGAGATCACCTTTTGGAGAAAACGAAATGAAAATATTTCGGTGGTAGGCGGCGCATATTTTTGCCATCTGTGCCGACGCGTTTCGCAGCTTGGCAAAGTGCGAGGAATGTTGATTAGATCTTTATTCGCTGGAAGTGGTTTCTAACTGACATATCAGCGAGAGTTAACTGGTTTGGATTTCTTCCACGGAGAATGGCACACTTTGGTTTGAGTGTTACGGTAGTATGTATCGAGATTTGGGTCTCAATTTTAAAAACACATCTTTGGGTTTAATAGTAGAGTTTCATGGCGTAAGAGCCGTATTTGGCCAAACCGCGCCAAACACAACACAGGCAATTAATGGATATGTTACCGCTAAAGTGCAGTAATCAGTTATTCTACATATTATCTAGGTAATGTGCAGATTAACTAGGGTAATCCGTAAAAGTGCCAACAGTTGTTTCATTTCTTAAATTAACTAGGTAATTTGCACATTACCTACTAGGCACGCGTTAAGGTGAAAATAAAATCTTCGCTGGAACAGCAACGTTTCTGTACGCTTAAATTATCATAATGTTATTTTTCGATACCTAAAGAATCAAGTTAATACAATGAAACAATCAACAAATTAGCCGATAGAATCAATCATTAATCAATTAAAAAACAAAATAGGAAGAATCAAACGGTTTAAAATATTATTACAATTAAGGAAATTGACATGTTATTCATTTTTTGATACCTAAAGAATCAAGTTAATACAGTCAAAAATCAGTTGATAGAATCAATCATCAATCAACTAAAAAACTATAATAGAAAGATTCAAACGGGAAACCAAACTCAAAGTGGAGGGAGAGAGGGAAGGTGTAGGGAAAGGAAATGAGAGAAACAAACTTTTGAACTTTTACGATGCGGAAACCGTTAATGTGCACATTACCTACCAGGTTAAATGCGGGAAAACTCTTGATTACACACGTTAACGGAGCAAATAAGTTAATCTGCAGATTAGCTATATAATGTGAGCATTAACGGCTTTCGTGCTTTAGCGGTAACATAAACATTCACACAGAGTTTTAGTGACACTAAAGAGAGAAATATACCTAAAGTTTCAAGAAGTGATCGTTGTAGTGTTTAAATAAAAATCCTATGAAAGAACGTCATAAAACCTTTTCTTGAATAGTTTGTTGTGTCGTCAGGATAGAAATAATTCTGTGATGTGACACAAGATTCTCAGGGAAAACACCGCGTATGGACCAAGAGAGATTGTCAATCTCGTATCAATACACTAACGATATGTTGTATGCTTGCATGTTTATTCTGGCTGAGTCTTAAACTATTTGACGTTGCGAGTATTAAGATTCTTTTGCGTTATCCCAATATTCACATAGATTAGATTAAAAGGAGTTTTCATTTTTTCTAGATGATTTCTTCATTTCGCTATTTCTGGTACAAGTTTATTGGGCGTTGAGTTCAGCTCAAATCAAACTATTTTTCCTATAAAATCGATTTACACAATACCCTTTTCTTCTATGGTAGTGGAAATCCTCCTTCCCAAAAGTATTCAGAATCATTTTTTAATTTGTAATTCAGGCTTCAAAATAAATAATTAATTGAATTTAATTTCCATCAGAAATACTTAGTTTTTCATTGCTATCTTGCTTTTGGTGAAGCGCCTGCATTTAAACAGGGACAATACATTTTCTGGTCTATAAATAGTTATTCTGAAAAACATAAAACGAAAATGATAACTCGACTTTCAAAAATTGCAGTAAAACCCAATGCTTCTGTTTGGTTTTATGGGTTTGATTGTATTTGAAGAATTCCTTAAAACTGGGGTCTTAATTTCATCTTAATAGTTCTTGTCACATTAATACATACATTTTGTGTAATAAATATCTGGTGTAAGTGATTTGTAGGAAAGTTGAACAGTCATTAATTCTTTAAAGTATATATTTTTCATTCATGTATATATTATACATCATGTATGTATTATATATTATTCATGCAGCTAAATTACTGGTGAACAATGTATAAAGTGAAGAGCAGCGGTTGAAACAAACATTACATGTGTTTTAGCGAAGATATAAATTCATTTATCAAATGTACTTGTAGAATACTTAGTTTGAGTTATCAAAATAAATGATAGGTTAGCATAATTTACATTAAACATTTCGTCAACTTATAGCAGAAACGTATCGTTGACATATTTTTGGAGACATAACATATTTATTTTCATGCTGACGAGAAATACATTCTCATATTGTCATCTGATTCAAAGATTAAAACTGTCAAAATGCTTACAATTTATATTTTTGACCTAACAGCTAACATTTATTCTTTAAAACAGCTGTACGGTAAAAATTCATTTTGTCCGTTAATGAGTTTCTGCTCTAAGCCGGCGATATTTGAATAACTGAGTGTACTTCATCAGTTTTTTTATTTAAAAAAATTCCCAAGGGAAAATGTAGAGGAAACACATTTGAGCTTTATGCGTTTTAAATGGCTCACCTGAGTTTCCACTCTTCAAGCGAAAGAAAAATTATGACCTTTTTTTTAACCCTTTTCCGAGGCTATTTTTCTTTTTTATAAGGCTACATTTTAAATAGATTGCAATTGTTTTCAATTCATGAGTGCACGGGTGAAGGAACTTGTCTGAGTCCTGTTTGGGATTCAAGGAACTATCTTATAATCATCAATTATCAATTTAATTATTAATATTACATCAATTTTTGGTGACACTTATCCTTGGGACGAGTTGCATTGATCTTGGTGTTTGGATGCAGAAGAAAAAAAAAACAGCTTGTAAAACAAAAGCTTTTTTTAAACTTTTTGATGACTTTCAATAAAAAAAACTATTAAAAATATTTCAGCTAATATTAACTTAAGTACCAGTCAGAAACCAACACGAAACATTTAGCTTTTTTTTGGGCCTACAGGATCTTTGTCCACTCAAAGAGGCATCCAAATTTCAAAAAGCGCTCCTGTAAAACTTCAAAAACGATTGAAACATATTCGAAATGATGCTCAGTAACAACCACCCCTGTGCATGCCATTCGATTATATCAAAAACAGTCCATTACTCGTTCCCTTTGCTTACACCGGCGCCCATCAATTTATCAAAACGGGAAGAACTGCGGGAGGGGAGGGCAGCCTAAATTCACGTTTTGGGGCCTGCAAGCAAAAATCTCTTCCAGCATCTGAAGGACGATTTGTTTACGAAGTATGCTAAACCTATTCGGACATTGATCTTCCAACGTGGAGGGAAGACGTTTGAGGGTTGCTTTATTTTTATTCTTGAGATTTTGATACAAAATTCGCTCTCATCCACGCCCTAAGACATTAGCCTCTTTTCCCACCATCCGCTTCCGCTGAGCAAGTCATATTCTATTAACTTTCGGCCACACAGACAGGACTCAGGCTATGGAAGTGTTTTTACCACACTACGCCCGTCTTGCATTTTTCTTTTCGAAGCATAAAAGGAATCAAGAAATTCTCAAAGGAATTTTCCCTTGCTGTGTAGAATAGAGAAACGTTTCGGAGCTATTTTATTTCGCGTTTTCCTTAAGAAAATATTTTGCTTGCAGATTGTGATCTAGAGAGAAGTTTGTTTTGTTTTCGGTGCAAGGATGTCTTGGATCACGTTTAGAATACAATCATATATTCTCAATAGACTAAATTTATTTACATTAAATCTCTCCCTGTTTGATTCTTTCTCGTTCTCTAGGTTTTTCAAGCAAATAAATAAGGCGTTACGTTCTAGTTTAACCATACAAATAATTCTGGCAAACTTTCTGTGCATTATGCTTTTATACTTTAGGTTATTATTCGATAATGGGTCCTGCTATGAAATGAACCATATCTGCAACAGAAATGAAAAAAAAAATTCTGTTGCGACTCTGCAATAAATGCTTGTTTTGTAAATGTTCTAATTTAAAACCAACGCTTGGTGGTTTGTTTGAATTTGTGGAGTTCGATGGGCAGACTGTTTGATTTTTTCGTTATTTGCAAGATATGTTTGCTTTTATTATTCGATGGAAATTGATGCCAATGGAAATGGCATGTAAGCAAATTGGCTACTATAGTACTGGCAAGAGGAGAGTCTATTTTAGGTTACTTGATTTCTGGGTAGGTGTAAAAGTGCATTAGGAGACGCTAAAGCGTGAATGGCGATTACCGTGTATGTTTTTGCCCTGTTACATTACTAATGCTTTGGGCACCGAATGAAAAACCTTACGCACAACTATCCGTGCTAAATTCTGGTTGGTTTGTTGGGGTTTTATGGCGCAATGGTCATATTTGGTCATGCTGTGCAAGACATAAGACATACAATATCAAATAATAGCCAGACACACAATGAAAGTTTTGCTGGCAAAGAGAGAAATTCACGCAAGGAATGCTAAAATGTGGAAAATATTAGTTAACGTTACCATCAGTCCCCCAATTTCACTAATAGATTCGTTCAAAATCATGCCTTCTGCATGCAACGACACGCTTTAACTTTAAGCGTTTCGCACTTGGTTAATGCTTCGGGATTCAATGGAGCATAAGAATAATATTAATCAACAAGCAGAGCAATCAATATGCCATCTATGTTTTTGTGTCAAGTTGTAGACGAATAATAAAAATAAATAAATTTCGCAACTCGATGTTGGGGTCGAGTGTTTTCATTCCCTATCTTCCACCATATTATTTTCTTAGGCTGAAGTACCTAGCTCAGAAAAGTATCTTTTCAGTGAGTCTATTTTACTGTTATTTAATTTCAGGTGTATTGTGTTCCAATAATGCTTTAATAATTTCATAGTCATTAATTTATAACTCCACACATATATGTACAGTGCGTGATGTTATATCAAAATTGAAATTAATACTTAAATTCCAAAATTAAGTACATAGTTTAGTCACCAAAATAAAGTATATCATACAGGCACCAAGAAATGAATTACTATTTTTATTCCGTGTTGTATAAATTGGTAATGAGATAACCTTTAAGCACCCTTAACAAAGTTGTTGTCAGGTGTATAAATGTATGCTTTAATGCTTATGTAATTACCTATGTTATAGTAGCGTGTAGAGCTGTTTAGGGAAATGAAAGAAAATATTTTGATATCCAAGGGATTGGGATTATATCCTATTTCCTACGATACTGATTTTTATGTATGCTAAAAGCCTACATAAGCCTTCATATATAAACCGTCTCTCCTCAGTTGAACATTCGATTTCCAGAAAGTCGCCCTTACAATGAATATCCTTATTCATTCTTATGAGTATTATATAAGTTAAGGATAAAATATTCTCATTCATAAACGTAAAATTCTAATATTACTGTATAAGTGAGTAACACCAATATTCATCTCTATTGCAAAAAGAGCCAGAGGATACTAAGATAAAGAAATATTATCGGACACAAACATCCAAACAAATATAGGGAAAATTATTACTTGAGTTAAAATTCGGAAACATATTGCGCCCTTAAACCATCGCTGATATTTTATCTAACGACAAACAAATACACAACCGGCACACTCTCCAAGGACGGTCATGACTAAAAGAGAACTCACAAACATCCACATAACACAAAGTTGCAAACAAACCGGGATCAACTTTCCCTTTGCGAATCCTCTCTGAATGTTGTCGGCCCAATTGCCTCTTGTTTACCACAGTACTTTCCTTAAACTGTTCCAAATTGCAGCCAATTCCGGGCGCTTTTCCTTTCGGTTGACTCCAACAAGTGGCTGCGGAGCAAAACAAAGCCCTAACCCCGCCGAGAATCTTCTCCTCCACCCCTAGGAGCGCAACCCAAAGACCATTAATCTACAGCGCCTTAAGCCTAAGCCGGGCGCAATCCGCCGCATGAGTAATGGGCTCTCGCGCCGGAAACGCTTGCAAAGCACGCCGCTGAAGAGGCGGCGATTTTTTCCGTCCGAAAGTTACGGGGATTTTTTTCCTTTTTTCCTCTCCCACTGCGTTTCTTTTTCACTCGGATACCAAACGACATTTTATTTGCAGGGTTTGACAAATAAGGAGAGGGCTATTAATTGTAAGGGGGTCGACGAGTGCCATTTATTATATCGTTCGCTCTCTGCTCCAACAGGTGAGGATCGTTTGTCAGCGTCCGATTATGGAGAGGACCCTGGCAACACAGGAGCCATGTTTGACGATAATGACTTTATTAACTTGACCTGCGCAGGCAATGAGATTTATGATCGTGCTCGGGCGACAGTTACAACATGCCCCTATTTTAATAGCCTCTTTATGGGCGATATATACAGGAACTAGACCGTTTTGCAACATTTATGCCTGGGCTCTTCAAGTGAACTGATGATCATAAAGGCGTTCTACACTGAGTGAACGGAGCGGGAATAACAAGTGAGATCAAATGCAGTGCTGTTCATTACGTATTCTAATATGGATTTCTAATGTTGTTAACCAAACCCCAAGGTAGTACTTTATGGCAATTAGCATATTAACAAAGCCGAAGGTAAATTAAATATAGTTGCATACAGTCTCTGAAAAATTAAGCTAAATTAAAATGCCATTTATATTTTGTCAATCGAATTTGTAACATTGTTGCAAGATGATTTTTTTTTTTTAAACTTTATGTTAGGTCATTTGTCCAATCTGTGTCAAAATCGCGAGATGAATAAACAATCAACGTTGTATATTAGAATAATAAACATCGTTTGATGTTTTAAGATTTATTACAAGATGCTTCTTTCAAATTCGACGTTGCAATTTCGAAACCATGCAATATAAAGTGCAAAAAATTTAATGAAGTAGTTACGAAAAAATCGTTTGTTGTAGTGTAATGGCTGGTTTTTTTAAACTTTTTTTTCATTATTTATCATTTGCACAGTTCAGCACAAAGCAATGTATAAGTATAGTTATATACCAAAAGTGTACTCAAAAAATAGTTTAGCAAATTTTTTACTAACCAAAACATGTCATCTTATGTAGCCTTAGGAATCTAGATTTTATAAAATGGATCTTTGCCCTTGTGAATAAAACTTACGATAAATCAATCACTATTTTTTCAAACTATGTAAACAGATTTTGAGTGAAGACTTTCGAAAATTCGTTTGATGTATCGATTTTCGAACTATTCGAGAACAAAATTAGAGAACGTATTAAATAATTATTCATGAGGTTGATTGTTTTGGAAAGCGAATCAATTTGAATTTTGTCTTCTTTCTTGTATTTGCATTTTAAATTCAATAAAAACCTACATGCCTTTCAACGGGACTGGGTTTTAAGTCTTAATAAAATATTGTTTAAAATATTAAACAGCAGTGCACACAATACCTCAAGTGATAACTAAAAAATCAAAATTTAATTATTACATACTTCGTAATTTCAAGTTGAGAGTAATAATAATATGGATCTTTAATGCACTGTGTCCATGCTCATATAAGCAAAGTATATCAGAATGTTTTTTAAGACAGCTCGATTTTCCCATTTGAGTTCAATAGTTTCGTAAACCATTAATTCTACTGGATAATTTGATCATTATCGCTGATTCTAATTCTAACTCTCAAATCTGTACAGTAAATATGTCAAAGGTTTTACATGAATACATTTTTATTTTTAACATACAACCGCGTCTTTAAACTTATATTTGAGCTTTGCTTTTTTAAATAATTTAGTTGAACTTGACTTTTTTTTATTAACTGGCACTAGTAAATAATCGCTAAACAATTATTTCTTCTTTGTAATTTGTAAAATCCCATTACAACGAATAAAATAATGCAAAGTCAAATCGACTAATGACTCAGCTTTTAAAGAAATATTATTGGTAGTTTCTATGCCATCAGAAACTCTATAGTTTTCTTTGAGCTATAAGAAAAACTATTCTCAAAAATTATTTTTCTTTTATTTTGAAAGGTGTTAGGTATTGGTGAAGCCATGTTATTTTTTTAAATCGAAGTCAAATTTAATCAGAAATGACGCAATCGCTCCATATCAAAATAAAAACATTTTTAAAGAGATTACGTAATGGTTCTAAAACCAGAGACGTATATATTAGGAAAAATAACACCTAAAAACTTTTATTTTGTCAAATTCTCCATTTGTGTGCAATGTCTAAACATATTTTGCTTACGTGGAAGTGTTCAAATATACAATGTACTTAATAACCATGGCATGTATTTCGATGATGTAATTTGTAATTGGAGGTTTTTTTTAAGGATATTTGGTCATTGTTTTACAATTGTGGTCATACAATTTACTGATTGAGCACGAATTTTTGGTTGGTTGCATTTGTTTTATGGCTCAATGGCCATATTTGACGACTTTTTTTGGAAGAATTAATGGCTGATTGGTTGGAGAGAATTTGAGTCAGACATACATTGAGATGACGCAGGAAACTACGACACATTCTTGAAACCTGGTGGTTAAAATGAAGGTGCAAATTACGACTTACCACTAATTTCGAATCCTACTGGGAAGACCAGAATTCAAACTCTAACAGGGTCTGTTACTTTTTAATAATGGAAATCAATTTTATCTAAAGGGTAGTTTGTCAAAGGCTCGGGGAAATTAGATTTGCCATAAATCTTTACTATCATCCTCCAGTTTTTAGATTGCACCATTAAAACCCAAAACTAACCAAAGGGCCATCTTTGGTCATAATGCGGGGTAGACACAGGACAGTAATGGACACATACGCAATGAAAGATTTTACTGATGCAGAAGAGAGAAATACACGTTGCGATGAATGCATCAGACAGTAATCGAACCTGTTCTGCTCACTACTCAAACACAAATTTTTTGAAAATATAATTAGATTGAAAATAAACGAATCAAAGTGTTGTGATAAAATTTGCGTTCAACTCCAAAACAAAGAGGAGACACACCCAATACTTAATACTGTTCTCACATGCATGTTTTTTTAAGTGACATGAAATAAATAAGTTTTGAAATCTTTTCGATGCTCTTGTTTTGAAGAAATGAAACCGTGTAAAAGTGGTTTTAAGCTGAGTCTTTTTTTGTTATTTGATTAAAAAGAAACTGAACTCTTTCAACAAATGGTTTTCGTGTCTCGGTGACTAGAAACTCTAAACACAACATCGGTGCAAAAAAGTAAAGAATCTGTGACCTACATTTCGGAAGTTTTTGTTTTAAATACTCCTACCCGAAAATGTCAGACTCCCAAAATAACAAGTAGGCTGAAGAAAAATAATCTCAGAGGATTATTTCCTCGCCCTTCTTATAAATCAATTTCGATCTTATAAACTTTTTTATAACTGAAGGAAATGCTCTCTACTTAAGCAAAAAAGTATTTTTAATTACAAAATTCATTTAGCAAACTGCTTCGTTTTTAAGAGGGAACAAAGCGTGATCGAAAATAAATACTTTTCATTGCATCTACACATTAATTAAGTGTTTTAATAAACATTTTCAATTAAATTTTAAAATCTAAATAAATTATATTAGTTTAATAAACTATAACTGGTTTTAGCTTTGGAAATTGTTTTCAATTTATTTCTTTGCTATTCACATTTAAACAATATTGGTAAACATTTAACAAATTGGATTCAGTATGTTACATATTAATCAGAGCATTGCACTTCTAGTTTATAATGCATTATTTAAACTTAATGTAAAACTTCCTTAAGAGTTTTTATAAAACATTCCTAACTTTTTTAAAATAAAAAACAGATTGTATTATTATCAAATTTATTTCAGTAGTTATTAATTGCAGCAGTAGAGGGAATCGGACACATTTAATAAAATTCAAAGTAGAGTGTTACAAGTTAACTAAAGCATTGTACTTTAAATGTCTATTAATGCATCATCCGAAACTCGCGATAAAACTTTCAGTACCACTATTTGCACCATTCGAACATTGTAACTGGTAAAATATATTATCAAGCAGTAAATTGATTCTTCTGTCAAAATAACGGATCAATTTGTAAATGCGTGTACAATCGTATAACCGCAAGACACACGCCCTTTAATTTTGGCAGAAATTCCATTTTAAATATGATCTTTCAAACTAAAATTTTATTGTTTGAGGTTAATGTATGATTGCAATACACACTGCAACATTATTAAGCTTCACTTTTCACTCGGAAAACAAGCTTTAAAACTGATTTTAAGGAAGCTGCTGGGATAAGAAAATTATTGAATTGCACAAAAGTTAACTGATGCAAAAACCTTTAAACCTACCTTGTTATCAACCAACTAAAGTATTAGTCTGACCGTTGAAAGTAATACGTTAAAAGAAATTGTAGAGAATACTGATCAATTTTCTTTATAATTACAAGGGTCCGTCTACTTGGGTAGAAAAACTATCTATACTACACGATCACAAACTATTATTCTAAAATTATTAATTTATCTCAAAAATTCGAATCGTATTATCATTTTTTAAATTAGTTAGGCAGGTGGTTAAATAAGATTTTTAACGGATATTTATTATTATTATTTCTTCTCTCATTTACAAAATAATTCTTTAACGACAAAAAAAACCATTTAGTATTTAATATTAACTATCTCATTCAGTTCGTATCTTTTTGAATTTAATTTTATATTGACACAATAATTTTAGTTTCGAGTTCAATTCTTAATCTTGAGTATTCGATGCCTCTGTAGTAACTAATTGGATGCATAGATATGCTTTTTTCTGTTAGTTTATAATTTTTATATTTTTGACAGATATTCTTTAGTCAATAGTATATTATATTTCTCTACATTTTAAAACTATTTAGTGTTTTATAAATGGTTTAGAGAAACAAAATTGGAATGTTTTAAAATCGAAATCTGTGTTTTATTAGAATTTTATATAGAAAGTAAGATGTACTACACACCTTCTAACAGTGTTTAAGTCAGAGATTTGGTTGTACCACTGATCGTAAAAGATTTATAATAAAAAGCTATTGGTAAAAGGTAAAACGATAACTGCATGATTGAAATGTCATTTACACGGACGATATTGAACAATGCGTCCAGCTTTTCATGTCATGCAAGTAATTGTATATTCGCACTAGTGCAAAAATATAGAAAAATGCTTTATATATCATTTATAAACAATTTTTTCATTATTTTCACTGTTTACCTTTCTAACAATGGGACTGACAACTTTATACGGTGAAAGGAATAAGTATATTCGTAAGTCAATTAGCAACGTTGAATGGCTACAATCGGTCTTGAAAATGAAAGACGATCACTAAAACCTCGAAATTGAAAAACCCGAATAAAATTCACTCTAAACCAAACATTTATAAGCATGTGTACATCGAATTTGGGAAGAGTGGTGTGGAATTTAAAAACAAGTCGATGGGTGACTACACATCTATTCTATACGTAATCACAGAAATAAACAATTTGTGTGTAGTCACTACGTGTTCTTAGGATGTTACTTCTCTTTAGAATCCATGAACATGATACTTGTACTACTCAAATTTTACTCAGTGCTGTACTGTATTTATCAGAGGAGTTGCTAAAAAGGAAACGCAACACTAACTAACGTCTAGATATACAGCATTTTAGATTTCAGAGCTCAAGTAAAAGAAAACTACAGACTTTTCAAGGCATTTGGAAAGCTATTTTTCATTTTCTAAAGCTACATTCACATAGATCGCAATTTATTACCCAGTGAGTTTACAAGTGAAGAAATTTCCAAAAGGGCTAGATTTCTGTCTCGAACACAGTTTAAAAAACATTCATTTTACAGATCTTGGTTTTGAATGTAGATGAAATACAATATTATATTCTTTTAAAACCTAGGCTTCTTTTAATTTTTGAGAGCTTTTTGTACTTTTAGTAAATATTAAGGTTTTTAAGGACTTAAAAGCTGAAATGAAAAATTAGACCTTTCAAAGGTCCATACGAACTTTAATTTTATAAGTCTTTGTTTGTCCATAAGATGTCTTGTCTTCAGACTTTTCAGAATGTAGTGATAGTTACTTTTAAATAGCTCATTTAACTTACTTAATGTGACATTCATTACAGCTAATGTAGCATTCGTTACAGCTAATGTAGCATTCGTTACAGCTAATGTAGCATTCGTTACAGCTAATGTAGCATTCGTTACAGCTAATGTAGCATTCATTGTAGCTAATGTAGCATTCATTGTAGCTAATGTAGCATTCATTGTAGCTAATGTAGCATTCATTGTAGCTAATGTAGCATTCATTGTAGCTAATGTAGCATTCATTGTAGCTAATGTAGCATTCATTGTAGCTAATGTAGCATTCATTGTAGCTAATGTAGCATTCATTGTAGCTAATGTAGCATTCATTGTAGCTAATGTAGCATTCATTGTAGCTAATGTAGCATTCATTGTAGCTAATGTAGCATTCATTGTAGCTAATGTAGCATTCATTGTAGCTAATGTAGCATTCATTGTAGCTAATGTAGCATTCATTGTAGCTAATGTAGCATTCATTGTAGCTAATGTAGTACTCATTGTAGCTAATGTAGTACTCATTGTAGCTAATGTAGTACTCATTGTAGCTAATGTAGTACTCATTGTAGCTAATGTAGTACTCATTGTAGCTAATGTAGTACTCATTGTAGCTAATGTAGTACTCATTGTAGCTAATGTAGTACTCATTGTAGCTAATGTAGTACTCATTGTAGCTCTCATTGTAGCTAATATTGCATTTAAACAAGCAAATGTACTACATTAGCTGTATTGAACATTACGTTATCTATAATTATTCATTATAACTATTGTAGTACAGAGGATAACTGCCACAGTAGCTTCCTATAAAAGGCAGCATTTCAAACAATAAGAAACGAAATTTGTCAGGAAAAGTGCCACATAGAGAATCTTCCTTTATCTTAAGTTTCCAGGATTAAGAGCTGTGAGGGCGATCTATAGCATATGTTCCTTAGCCGTGTCTAAAGATCTCGTTTATCTCAATCAGCGAATCCCTACTGTGCTAATGGCCGCAGCAGTTTAAACTCACAGGTGTAAAATTGCTGCCCATTTGTAAACAGTATACTACAAAGGAGAATTCGATCTAGAGAGTAACGTACAACATTTGAAACTAATTTAAGTCATTGGTATAATTTCAAAGGTGTCGGAGTTAATCAATGCTTGGTTAAATTCGATTCATTTTAGCAAACAATTATTTAAGGCAATAATTAATCCCGATCAATAATTAACATTGCTAGTAAAAATATAGTAATAAAAACTAATATAATACTAGGATTATTTATCTTTATTGCTTCAGCAGATTTCCTTTTTGTTTAAAATTAGATTTTGTATCTAGCAAAGGGTAGAGTCAGCAGAAGTCTATCTTCACTCACAAGCGACATAAAGACAAATCCGGTGATATTAACATGAATACCGTATTCTACATTCATTAACTTTTTAATGCACGTTTAATGTGCTTCGTAAAATGCTAAATTATAATGACAAATAAATTTTTATTAGAATAGATTTCTGGATTGCATTTTAATTCGCATTGCTCACCTTTTTTTAACATTACATTACCGTTTTTATTTTTAAAAAACGTTTGAAAGATTATAAATAAATATAAAGTAGAGTTGGATTTTTTTCAGACAAAGCAGTTAATATTTTTGAACTTGAGACATCCGAAAAAATGTATTTTCCAGCGACTTAAATGTATAAGGAACAATCTGTAAAAACCTAACCATTATAATGCAAAATAAAGATTAAATTATACTGCCAAAATTTTAGAAAACAATTTTGAATGATATAATCAAATTGCCTTAATGTTTAAATAGTTTAAGAAAATCACTAAAATTAGTACTTTCTTCAAAGATGCCATTACGTCAAAGTAGGAAATGCACTTATAAGGAAATATTGATTGCAAATTCAATGCATGAGTCCTAAAATTGCATTTATTCTAATTTCAGTCGACTATTGGGATTCTAGAATGATTTGAATTATAACAGAAATTTTACTTGAACTCAAATACCCGAGACTTTAGAAGATAGTGGCAATTATTATTACATTAGAATACCTGAGAATTAAATAATTCGCTGCAATGCAAAATGTTTACATTTACAAACTTCACTCAATAAATAATTTTGATAGGAATATTTCCCACAAACTTTCGAATACAAAAAATGAAAAGTTCCCAAGATCCACAACCAAAATTCACCACTTCGAACACAACAGAAGAAACCTATCTCCACTACAAGTGTCCAATAAACTCATCTAATCCACTCTCTGTATTGAAGTACTCGACTTTCATGCTTAATAAAATTCAACAGCCACAATTAATAACGTCTAACCTGGAGACAGGAGTGTTAAATAATGGCATAGATAAATGTTTTTATCACCCACAGATTAATGTTAAAGGTTTGTTTCTATTTGGAAAATGATCATTACCATTTCCTAAGCTGTTTCTATAACAGTGATTATGTCAGACTAATGATCGTAGCACGCTCCCAAAAACCATTAGACGAGTCACCGCTCAATTGATGACCACAGTGGCGTATGTGGGGATAAATATAAATGATGCCGTAAAGGTTTTTCATGACTGGGCGGAGAATTTAACTCTTCAAAGGGATGGTTTTCAATTTAACAACACTTACTTTACTGCTGCTGTTACGGGTTTCTTTTATTTTTCCATTCGTTAAAAAAGATACACTGTTTCACTAAAATGTTAAGTTTGAAAAGAATTTCTCACGATTGAATTTAGGCGTTTTTA
Organism: Metellina segmentata; assembly: GCA_947359465.1. Lineage (NCBI taxonomy): Eukaryota > Metazoa > Arthropoda > Arachnida > Araneae > Tetragnathidae > Metellina > Metellina segmentata. The sequence goes on along the minus strand of OX375879.1, from coordinate 63,510,632 downwards.
TTTTTATTGAAAACTTAAGCAAGTATAAAAAAACTACTGTTAATTAATTGTGGAACAATACTGTAAAAATAAGGGAAGTATTAACTTGATTAAAACTTTTTAAACACCAGTCGTCATTCAAGACTATCGACGCCATATATTCATTATTATAAACGGCACATAATCTCTAAATTAGAGCGTAAGAGAAACTGTTACAACTTGATGGGTAAATGGAAATTCATTTTTTAATCAATCGGAGAATACTAAAAACGGCATGTTCACTCAATTGATTTTTTTATATTTGGTCTCAAAGAAGCTATAGAAAAAACAATAAAGTTATAAAGTTTCATCTTAAAAGAAATTTATATCCAGCTTCATTTTAGAACCATGCGTTGAAACTTGCGAAGAATACATCACTTTTATCTTGATAAATTCCACGAATTTTTAGAAAGATTTTTGTAACTCTGCGCTTTTTTAGAGTAGATTTATTTAAGAAATATTTAGAAGTTTTGCCACACTTTCCGTATTTAACACAAAGAGTAACGATTTAACAAAGATTAGCAAATCATGACTATATAAATATCTTTTATGTCATCACTTAAACGGCACCATTAGTAAACAATGTTTCAGTTACGAAATGCACGAGACACGTGAATGAAACTACCTGCAACAATACTCAAAAAAATTATTACCCTATAAGTTAATTTATAGACATTAATTCCCATCGTTATGTGAATCTTATGCGCTCACATTACTTCGAAGTTGCTTCAGCAATGAACACATGGACAGCGATTTTGTTGAAATATCGAAATAACAAATTTTAAGTAGTAGTACATACCTTGAAGTAACATTACAATGTTATCATAATTACTAATCTTACAGTAAAAAAGTATTTACATGAATTATTTTATAACATAAGGAATTGTTGTTAGAAAGATATTTTATGTATTTAATGTCTATTTCTATAATTATCTTGCACAACTCAATTCTGAATACGAAAATACAGAAGTAGTTCATACTGATCACTCCATAGGTTTTATGTTATTGTAATGCAAGATATGCTGTATAAATTAAACAATAAAAATACAATTTGAAAAATTAAATCCAAATCTATTAAGATGTGTGTGTAATATTGCAAAAATTTAACATTTCTCCAAAAGTTAATGAATCTGCATGTACTTTGAAAAGTCAATGTAAAGCAATGGAACTTCATAATTTCAAATAAATTATGCTATAAAAAATTAAGTAATCCTTTTTGAGAACGTTCCAAAATTTTAATACATTAATTAAAATTTAAGTATCGTTAACTATCGTAACTCAGAGAGAAATCATATTTTCAAAAGTTTAATGCGAAAAAGTTATTGAGCTACAAAATTTTAACGTTTATCTAGAAAAATGAATCGGTATGCTTTTGGAAAATGTAATGTTAAATAATTATACAAAACTTTATAATGGACTGGGCAGTAAATATTTTAACAGCACCCATTGCACAGGCAGGAATTTCTAGTTAATTTTACTATGCCCATTACTGGGAATAACTATCTTAAGCAAATCGATAATAAGAATTAACGACTTACCTGGTTTAGGCAGACTTCTTTTCACTTGCATCCACTTGAACATGGGCACGGTTTGCTGTTGCGGTTGATGCGTCCTAGGGTAGTTGACCACCCCATTGACTTGTTGACATTCCCCACTGCCCGGCATATGGTGCTGGGCTTCGTACCCCTCTAGATGATAGCCACCACCGTACATACTGTTGCTTCTGCCGCGACCGACGTTCTGCGGCTGCAAGGACTGGTACGAAGGTGGGTGGTGGTAGTTGGGCACGAACCCGCTGCCGGACTCCTGGTTGCCGGACGGCATGCTGTCGTACTCGTGGTTCTGGTAGTATAAGCCACAGGAAGACTGCGGCATGTAAGGCTGTTGGTGGTGGTGATGGTGGTGGTTCCTCTGTTGGGCCGGATAGGCCGGGTGTCCGGCGTCCAGGTTCGTGTAGCTCAGGCCGTTCGGCTCGTTGATGATCTGGTGCGGCAGGTGACCGCTGGGGGATTCGGCCGTCTGGGACTCTGAGTATCCGTAGTGCTGGTGGCCGAGGTCACCGTAGAAGAGTTTCGAGTCCACACCGTAGTCCACGATGGGCGGCTGTTGAGGACACACGCCGGGGCCGTACACCGCATTGGTGCCGTTCATCATCATCTTTCACGCCGTCTGTCTCGGTCCGTTTTTTTTATTTTTATCTTTGGTGTTCCACTCTTTTCTTTTTCCCCTCGCACAATTACGAGTCGCTCGCCTTTGTGAAACGCGGACCGGCTAAACCGCAGAGGGCACTAAATTAGCTGTCTGGCGTGGTACAGATAAATCGGAAAATAAATGGATGAGAAATCATTCCCGGCCTGCAGTTGACAGAAAAATATGGGCAAGCAGCATGAGAGAGCGAGCGAGAGCGTGTGTGGGGTAGTATTCAGTCACGTGATCGGCTATCGGGCCAATGGCGGAGGTGCCTCGTGATAGATGAAGTGACAAGTAACTTTTTTTTTCGCCTTGCACTCCGTTTCGCTATCCTCTCGCCGTCTTTCGCAGAAAACGAACCGGCCTCTCTCTCCACCGTCCTGACTGTCCTCGCGTACGAAGTTCAAGTGGCAGGGAATACTGGACGGTCCCCCTTTTCCCGCAAAGTGCACTGCCTTCCTTTTTCCTTCTATTCACACGCACTGACCGCTGGTGCCGACGTAGTCTCGTGGTTTGAGAGGACCTGCGCGCTACCCGGTAGTCATGGCAACGCACGGAGGGAGGGAAGGGAAGGTATTTCCAAGTCAACAACTCTCCACTCGCTGGACAGCGGGCGTGTTTTCTTCTTCTGTGCCTTGAGTGGCGCAGTTACGGTTAAGGATCCCACTTTCTGGAAAAGAATGCTCTCCCGGATCACGGCGAGGAATTCCTGGACATCAAGGACAGAAAGGCTGGACTGTGATTTGGGAGGTAAGAATTCCTTTTTTCCCCAATACCAGATCTATATAAAATGAAAAAGGCGAAAGTTAGAAATGATGTTTAGGATATGAAAGGCATTTATACAACATATATATCAGGAATTCTAATTTTCACATTAAACATTGTAATCTGAAAGGACGTACACCATTTTTACTCCATCTACTTTTAAATTGTAATTAGTTCTTTGACTCTAAAATTTAAAACACTGAGGCTTAAGATTTATAAATCCTTTCTGTCAAATTTTTCGTGAATATTCCCGTGGATCCTTACGATCAATAAAAAGTCATTAACACATGGGATCATCAAACTCACTCTAATAATTAGGAACTTCCAAGTTCCCCTAAACAAACAGCACCAAGCAAAGAAGGAACAACTAAATATGAACGTGATAGACCCCAAAACAATAGCAGAACTAGACACTTCTGGTTCCAGACTCTTCGCAAGTCTGCCTCAATATGCGCAGTGATAGTATTATTCAAAAGTGTCGGATGGTTCAAAGACTGGTTCGGATTGAATATTTTCGTTTCTTTCTCTGCTTTTTACTTCACGGCTGCTTTCCGAAAACTAAACACGCAACTTTGGTCACGCGATTCTAATTTTTTTTGCATGTGCCGGGGTACTCCGAGGTGGGAGGTTACAAGTTATTTCATTTTGTTATTGTTTCTTTCCGCGCAGGTATTGTTGACATCGCTCTCTTTCAAATTCGGCCCATTCTTTCGAACGTGCTGCATCATACGAGAGAACCACGGAAAATTCCGTGCCGTTTCTCTTCGAAAACATTCAACAAAAATGTTCTCTGTGCATCAGTTTGCTACCAGTAGCTATTGCCATGTTTTATTATGTCTAAATGCAGTCACGGAAATAATTATTAAGGTAGCCCAGTTACAGTTGCCCAAGGTACGAGATCGAAAATAATTCCCAGAGTACACTACATATTTAACTGACATACGCAGCTAACATAAATAGCAAATCCACATTAGAACAATTTTAAAAAAATCAAGAGTAGTATCTTAATATACGTAGTTTAATTAAATACCGTCCTAACTGCTTGCATTACAATGAAAAGCAAGCACATAAAAGTGATACCATATGTATTCCGAAGAATCTGAAAAAGGCATAACATTTTGAGGTTCGAATTATTTCTAGTTACATTTCTACGTTTTACTATCAAAGCCTCGTGAATTCATTTTTGTTTATGACGTTCTAACGTTATTTGGTCACAAATGCTTATTAAACTCGTTTCAAAAGCTTTCAACTTGTGAAATTTTGATAAGAAAACAACGATCTATAACAATATCTCTATTGAAATTGAGACACTAAAATTTTTTATTTGTCGTTCATCTTGTAATACATTTGTGTTAAATGAGGGAAATTAATTATGCCAAGGCTTGATTAAGGAATTTATGAATATAGAATATTTTTCAAGGGTGAAAAGAATTTTTAACAGCAATCGTAATAGCCTTATAACCTAATAAAAAATCCTTACTTTAATCTCGTCCTCTCAAAATATAGAAAATTTAGTTCTTGTGTACCAATATAATTTAACCCACTAAACCTACTTATTCTCCAAAATAACTTGTGAACTACTACTATTTGAGTCTGATCACTAAAATCTGATTTCGAATAAGTGATGGATTCATTGAGGCAAAAATATTATCTCTTACTCTAGAAAAGAGAGTCCTATAAGGACCACTTACTAATGCTGTCACTGAACATCGCTGAACGAACTCAGGTAAATTACCAACGTCCAGTAGCGAAAATTAATTCATAAAATATTCTTCTCGAATATATATATCTTAAGAATTTTCAAATATAATGCGAGAACTGTTTTTAAAATAAAGTGAGAATATATAATTCAAGCGAATATTCTCGCCTAATCAGTACCAGACATCTAACTATTTACTTATGATGTCTCTAAATATCGCCGAATGAACATATGCTTATGTGGTAAATTACGAACAGCCAATAATAAAAACGCATTCACGAAATTCCTATAACAGCAATATCTTTTAATAGAGCTTGAGAAAGGATTGCTGAAAACCTTGAGGAATTCCAATGATATTCACCACCATAAACTATCTCAATGATATATCCAAAGTATTCGGTCTATTCAAAGTATTATAAATCTGTGTATAAAACTCTACCAATCATACGAAGCAAAATAGGCATTTATACCGAGACAATCATTCAAACACCGGACCTGTGTTGCTAAAGTCAGACAATTAGCCACTTACTAACGCTGTTTCAAAACATCCTTTAATGAACATAGGTCAACGAGGTAAATTATCAACAACCAATAGCAAAAATCTCTGAAAAAGTTGTAACTGCAAATTGAATCTTGAGAAAGGATAGGTGAGAAAATATTTAATCCAAAAAATATACAAACGTATTCACCGCTTAAAATTTCTCAACCTTTCGGCTATTCGGAACCTACAAATCCGATGAGTTTGGTATACAGCTTAAAAGCAGTCTGGTATAGAACTTTGAACATGTACGCCGAGATTCAAACACGGAACCGAAATTGCTAAAGTCAGGCAGCGAACCACTTACTAAATCAAAATGAACTAGGCCAATGTGTAGTAAATTACCAACATTCAACAGCAAACACTATGTAACTGGAAATTGAATTTAAATAGAACTTGGGAAAGGAGTATTTAATTCGAGGGGTATACTCACCACTGTAAAATTTCTCAAAGATATTTTCTTCCAAGTGTTCGGAGTCTATAAATCCAATGTGTTCCGCACAGGACACAAGTCTCCAAGCTCTTGCTCCAAGAGTACCCGTACACAAAAGCGCGTGGGCAGAAAACTTTCGGGAAAACTTTTCCCCACACACCACCAGGATCGACGCTAACACGAAGTGAATCGTGCGTGGACTGTTTTCCCAATCGACTTAAGTTCCGGGGTTTTCCCGTGGGCTACACACTTTCCTAAAAAGGGTCGATGGTTGGTTGCGTGCCCCGGGTCGCTTCCCCCCTCCCCCAATCCCCATTGAGTCCTCGCGTCTGATGAATATTAAGCAAAAGCGAGGGCGAAGAAGGGAGGTGCTTTCTGGGGGATGTTTATCCCTCTTTCCCCTACTCTGCACTAGAACTAGGGTTAGGGTTTATGTTGACGAGGATCGCCTGAGGAAATGTAATTGTTTTAAGTATCGTGTTTAACGAATTATGCCCCGATGGAGAACTGTGCAGATGAGTATATGCGGAATTTGGAGGTTTTTTTTTTCTCGCTTTGCATTTGTTTGCCGTAGTTTACAACTAGTGAAATGCAGTTTTTAATTCCGCGAGGGGTTTTTTGGTTTTAAGAGAAAAAATTTTAAATGGCGCAATTTAAAAATAATTAATAATCAAAAATTAATTTTACATAATGAACTCGTTTGTTGAAATATTTCAGAAGCTATCCTGTATCCATTTATTGTCAACTGGTCTTAGTTCAAAATTACGAGGTGTTGTACTGGTATCTTTCCCTTCGGGATTGATCCCTGTCCGTCATCAATAGAACACCGTGTGGCATTAATTCAACTGCCAATCAACCAATCTATTTTTCATCAGTGTGTTTTAAAGTTCATTCGAAAAATAGATTGTTAATGTTTGGATTATTTAATATTGATTTCGTTTAGGTAGTATTTTTTAGAAGTGTTATAAACATAGGATACATACAGGACAACATTGTTGCAAGATATGATGGTAGTTCAGTTTTGTATTTAATTCTAATACCTCACTTAGATCAATCCTAATCCAGTCCTCGCTCTCTTAATAATTCCAGAATAGTTTGAAAAATTCTTAAAAAGCGTATTGAAGACAAAATTTTGTTTTCAATATTTCCTCTAAAAAAGTTTGTTAGAGTTTCTGTTTTTTAACTCTGAATTAAATTCGCTTACAAAACTGAAGAGCTCATTAATTCACAAAAGCAAATTTCAGCTAACAATATTTAAGTGTTCACTCAAACGTGCGATTTTGGTAGAAGCAATAAGAGAAACCAAACAATTAAATAAGACATAATATTTTGTAAGTTAATTCAATGTAACAGTTGAACTAAATTTTACTTAATGTATTTGCAGTAACATCTTCCGAAACATCTTTATGATGATACAATTCCATTATAATGTTGTCCCTCATTTCTGAATCTGATTGGAAAATTTAATGAAGGTTCTTTTAAGTGAATCAATTTTACATAGTACGTACCTTAACACGGAAAGGGTACACGTAATTCAAGTGAAGATACTGGTAAAATGGTCATTAATAAATCTATTCAGAATGAATTTTCTCGTATCTCAGCACAAGTATATGCATATATAATAGATATATGCATATACTTATACCCTTATGATATATAATAGGGGTAATGTATTATTCATCAATTTATCCAGAATATATTCGAATCCATGATATATTCTGCACACTATTCAAATTACTTTCCCAGGAGATTGCAATGTCAAAAATGTAAGAGTTCAACAATAAAAAACAACTCAAGAAGAATGTCGATCTAAATTATTAGCATATTGATGTCTTCAAAAAAGTTTTTCGATATATTTATACTTTTATAAAGTCAGAAAACATAAAATAGACTTCCCGTTTATAAGAGGACATTACAAGACTGGAGAACAATTAAACAATTTAACATCGCTGTATAAGTCGGAATTAATTCCGTTTTACAACACGCGAAACTATAGAAACCAAATCTAATAACATTTCATGGTCGAGATCGATCTCGGTGTTGTACGAGCACGCTCTGCAATTCATTCTTGGTGCACGCAAAACCCCGTCGCATTGCTAACCCTTACAATCACACCGGGAAAAAGAAATTCATTTTTGAATAATCACTCGCCATCTGATTGAATCTGTTAGGGGAAAGAAGATCGCATCTCGCGATTGTGATCAATCATCTGCATTTTCTTATCACAAATGGTGTTGTCAGGAGTTGTCGACAGACGCGAAAATCAAAGTGAAACTATTATTGATTCGATGAACGATCCTTCCCTGGCAGATTGAGTAACACTTTCACTCTAAACAGACTGTCTTTGTGTACAAGATCTTGAAAAAGAAAGGAAAATCTAGAGATGGGTATTTATACAGATAAATAGTTTTCCTTTGTGTAAGGATGGTGAAATCTCCTGAAGCGGAACTCAAAAAGATCAATTGTGGCCCTCGTTTTAAATAGGAAATTTTCGTAGAAAAAATGTCAAGATCCCTACAAAAAAAAAACAGTCCAGTATGGGCAATAATCTATTTATACCATTGTTCGTTTATGCAGGGTTTTAAATCTAATAAAAAAAAAAGTCTTCACTCGAGCACCTCTTTCAAACACAAAACTTCTTTAACTTTAGAACATTAGTAAAATTATCGATTTAATTCAGGTGAATTATATCTAGTAGTATGGGAGAATACTTCATTTCTCTTAAATAATTTCAAAGTTTTGTTCTCCTATTTATCCTTTTCTTGTTTGCAGTAAAAAAAAATTAAGATTGCAGGTATATTTGGAGGCTTTAAACTATTTGGTACAATGAATTTTTGTCGTCGAAAGATTGTTGCTACTAAAATTATAGAAAAGACTATGAACATATATATTTGTACACATATTTATAGATTTATTTTTAATCAATAGCAAAAATAATGGTTTAGTTATTTGATGGAAAAATTATTTTATTGAAATAAGGTATTAATCAGAACGAAGTTGTCACGTTTATTTCAAGAATGCTTCTATCAATACCTTCAAATTACTAGAGCAATTTAGTTTCGCATTATATGCATTTTCTGTATTTCAACTCATTTAAAAAACAATATAATGTAGGTATATTTGTTTGCAAATATAATGAGAAATAAATGAAACTATACACAACATACAGTACATTAACTATTTCATTGATAAATAATTTGCTTCTAATTACCGTCTTTTGTGATTTATCCTATTCCCTTGGTATAGGAGCAATTCGCGCGATTTAACAATTTTGCGAGAAACAAAACACGCTTGGTAAGTTTTTATTTAATGGCTTATGAAATTTGTCAACAGTTAATCTATACAACTACACTAAATGTTAAATTTGGAAAACATGTTTACCCAATTCAACTCAGAATTAGAGAAATATTGGTTTTTACATTGCTACGGGCAACAAAAGTATAATTTGAAATGAAGAAAACCAGTTGACCAATCCTTCACCTCAGAAACGTTTGTTCTAATTCATATTTTTAATCAATAGCAAAAATAATGGTTTAGTTATTTGATGGAAAAATTATTTTATTGAAATAAGGTATTAATCAAAACGAAGTTGTCACGTTTATTTCAAGAATGCTTCTATCAATACCTTCAAATTACTAGAGCAATTTAGTTTCGCATTATATGCATTTTCTGTATTTCAACTCATTTAAAAAACAATATAATGTAGGTATATTTGTTTGCAAATATAATGAGAAATAAATGAAACTATACACAACATACAGTACATTAACTATTTCATTGATAAATAATTTGCTTCTAATTACCGTCTTTTGTGATTTATCCTATTCCCTTGGTATAGGAGCAATTCGCGCGATTTAACAATTTTGCGAGAAACAAAACACGCTTGGTAAGTTTTTATTTAATGGCTTATGAAATTTGTCAAGTTAATCTATACAACTACACTAAATGTTAAATTTGGAAAACATGTTTACCCAATTCAACTCAGAATTAGAGAAATATTGGTTTTTACATTGCTACGGGCAACAAAAGTATAATTTGAAATGAAGAAAACCAGTTGACCAATCCTTCACCTCAGAAACGTTTGTTCTAATTCATATATGCCAATTAGCACATGGCATGCTCAATTATCTAATGGGATATAAAAAGTAATTAAACGATACCGATCTGAACATTGGATCGGGACATCACATAGTCAGTGAACATTAATGAACAAGACAGATATCATTATTTGTCTTGATACCCGCTAACCGCTTCTCATTATAGTTTATTCAGAGGAAGCGAAAAAAGAAATCGCTATCGGTACTGTTGAAAGACCTTGGTATCGCTCTGTCAAAAGATGCCAATTTGCGAGATAAAAAGAGCCATCCAAACCGACATGACAGAGATAAGATCGCATGGATCAAATCGCCGACAGAAAAGCTGGCATGCATACTTAGCTAATCTCGAGAAAACTTCTTCCCATTGGTGGTCGGCAACCAATGTAAAGAGGAAAAACAAGTTGGCAGTTAGGCTTCTCGCCAACCACATTCTTCGTGTTGTCTCAAAATCAGCCGGAAATGTCAGATTCAGATGTCAGTTTGGGGGATGGGCTAGTCTCTGCTTTCGGGGTCAGCACAGTGATAGTTCCCAGCTGGGGAAAGGTTCTGCGGTTTTGATTATCTTGATTGTCTTCCTCGCTGCATTTGAGCCAGCTGTTATTCTACTGTATTTTTTCACTGACCGATATGAGCGAAATCTATTTTCAAAACACAGAAAGACATTTTAATCAAGCGAGCTGTTAGAGATCTTTTCTGCGTGCTGAAAGATGCAACTCTCCTTTTGGTGCCAGCGGTAAACAATGATGCTCTTGGGAGGTCTTTCGAAGAAGCCTGGCCACACCTGATTGAAATTGAGTTGGCCCAGGGGGTATAAGTGGGTTTCTCGCGTTCATAAATATTTATTCGAAATGGTACGTCAGAAAAGCTTCAAACACATTTGCACTTCTTGTTATTGAGAACATGAATGGAATCCTTTGTTATGCGTTCAGGTCGTAAAAATATTTCAGTCCTACCTGATAAGTATCAGGCACCTTTTCGGGCAATCACTTTGAAAATCACTCTGATAAGAATACAGTTGAAGATATCTCTTTTCTCATCTCCACACCCCCTGTTGTCAAAAAAAAATCGTAGTTAGACTTCGCGAGGTTGACCCACTACAGGCGTGTTCCCTCTTGCTGTAAAATGCGTCAAGTAGTTGAAGGAAGGTAAATGAATTTACGTAGCAGTGAAGCAACAGAACGGGTTATTCGGATCAATCCTGAAGGGCAAGATCAGAAAACGACACCACTTAATTTTGAATCACGGACGAGGTCAACGCCTGCGGCGGCATTCCACTCTTCAAACTGCCACACCATGTCAATGTGAGGACATTTGAGACAACGACAGATTTAACATGCGTCAGCCCCCACGAGTACGGAGGGCTTTGGTGGAATTGAGTTTCGAACTCATAACCACAAAATCTTTAAAAAATATCATTTTTAAACTATTTATGCTTTATTACAACATTTTTTTTTCAATCCTATCTTATACGGATAGCATTTGAAATTATTTGCGAAATTTAATTTACAACTTTACCATCCGTAAGTTATATCAATGCCTTTCTAAAAACATACCGGTTGAAAATAGGTTCTCTAATGGAATAATTTTATTAGTGATTTCAATAATTGGACGATTCGAAAGAAACTCCGAAAAAAAGTTTGTATTTTACAAGAATAGCTATTTCAACTTTCCACATTGTCTTTAACTACAATTGTTGAAACATCTGGGGTTTCAAATATGTGTATAGCAGGAAAAAAAAACTTTTATTCTTACTTAGCGATGACTTTTAAGCTAAAATGTTATTGACATTGTAAAACCAACTAAAAGATTACAAAATTACTGTTACACCGTGAACATTCAAACTAAAATACACATTAGCTTCATTATTTGTCAAAAGAATAAACATCTATTTTATGAATAAACATCTCTTTTATGACTAAACGTTAAAGATAAGACACATTTCAAGTTTAAAATTGTTTTCTTTTTCGGATTTTAACTGTCTCATACAGCAACACGCCCTAATTTTCTACTGAGCTCACTGTTTATGTAGAATTAACGCTTTTAAGTATATTTTGTGTCTCCGTACATGGATACGAAATATACCTCAAAAAATTAGGCTAAAAGGGAAATTTCATACTTATATGCAGTAATCAGCCTCTTGAATATGTATGGAGTTTTGAAGAATGATTTCGCATGACTAATCGTTATTTAATAATGTGATTACGGGTCTTAAGTACTCTGCTCCACTTAGAGAATTATTGAAATCGTTTCTTGTTTCATAATTCGTTACCCCAGCAAGGGAAGGGTCAGCGTGGAATCATTGTTCTTGTATCTGTCGATTCTTTTTTTATGGTTTCAAACCAATTTAGTTTGATAGATGGTAATATCTAGCTTGGTTAAGAGCTATTTTTGCATTTGTTGAAATGCTAATTTTATGTTGTCAACTCGAATTCTAGTTAGGTCATGGGGATTGGAAATCCTCCACTTGTTCAAGAGCATCAAATGGAAAAATATAACAATGTATTTTACCAGTTTAAGAAAACTGTAAAGAAATTGTATTGAAAAATTCTAGTTAAGGTAAGAGTGTGATATGGAGTAAGAGTTGTATTGCTATAAAACTTTTCTAGAGTGTAGATAGGCGTGATCTTAAATAAATTTATATTAAAAAATTGATTTGGAAAAATCGCTTAGGTGTGAAGACCAAAAACTTCATATAAATGTATTCAGCAGGTTGCAAAACTTCAGTTACTGCTGCTTTTAAGGGACGATGAAATACCATATGTCATACTGCGCACTTCTTGACATACGAATATATATAGAGAGAGAATGAAAGAATATTTGTGTAATTTAATCTTAAAGTAACGCTTAATATATTTATGCTAGAAATGAATATTATCCATTAGGTTTTAGTTTTAATATTCATTAACATTTACTTGGGGAAGCCCTTCATATTTATATACACTAGCTTTAGGCCATTAATATTTTATATGCACTTGCTTTTAGCCTCAAATATTTACACACACAAAAGCTTTAAGCTCTCAATATTTAATTCCAGCTTTGAGCCCTCAATTTTAATTCCAGCTTAGAGCCCTCAATTTTAATTCCAGTTTTGAGCCTTTTTTTTGTTTAGGTTAACTTTAAGCTCTTGGTATTTATACACACTAAATTTTAACCGTTAATATCTATACACATTAAACTTGGAAAAAAAATTTCTAAGCGGAGTGCCTTTATAAGATTTTTCCAGATTTAAAAATTATGTTGAAATTATTTGCTCTAAGATGAATTTGTTTAATCTATTAAGAGATAATCACTATCATTAAAATAGTTGAGTCAATTTGTCGAATCCAGCTATCATCGGTTATCATTGTATGTATGGTCAACGACTCCTGGGGAAAACATCCAGATAATTTCCGGGACAATGTAGCCCAGTTCGAAGAGTAAGGGACTAGCAACCGGATGGTTGGGAGTTCGAATCGAACCAAAGACCGTCGTGTACAAAAGAGGCTGGTGCACGTTAAATCCGTCGTGGCATCAAATGTCCTCACGTTGGCGTGGAAGCTTGGAGAGTAGGATGCCAGCTCAAGTGCTGCCTTCGTCATCTGACCGTGGTTCAAAAATTACGTGGTGCTGTCCTCGGATTTATCCCGGACCGTCGTCAATAGCCCGTTGTGTTGCTCCAGTACGACGTTACTTAAAATACCTACCTACTAGATTATTCCAGTTACCTGTGCTTACAAAATTACACCAGAGTGAGCAAGTAAATAACACGATCCAGTCAGTGGGAAAAGTAAACAATCAATTCATTTAAGACTTGTTCTCATTCACGTTTTGTTTTCAGAATCCGGGTCATTTAACAAAATCAACCCCTTTCCGCTTTTTGAACCTTATAACAATGGCGTGTGAAACGCAGTTCTAAAAATAAAGGTTAATTTTACCCTCATCGATCTACCTCTACAGGCCTCTCGAATCGAATAGGGTTGAGTGATTAGCGATCAATAAGGCTACTGGAAACTTGATGTGGGAGCGTATCGCACTTTTTCTGAAAGGTATGAAACTGGAAACTAAATCTCGTACATACATTTGGGATCCCTAAGTTATTTTATTGATCCGAAGGCGTTAGATTTTCGATTTACAGATACAGATGATAGGAGACTTTGTGTAGAAATATTGCTGCGCATTTTATTTAATTTTTCACAAAATTTAGAGGTCGTTGAACTGAAAGAAAAGTTGGATGGAATTTAGATAATTTCTTGTTTTGTAATAGAAGACCAAAACAATATCTATTCAAATAAAAATTCTCAGTTTCAGCTTCGATTGGTTTTATGAAATAGGTTATTTACAAAACGCTTTAAATTTTGTTATTTGAAAAGCAATGAATGATCTTCCAACCATTTCTCCCCCTTTCCTATAAACTTTACGCAATGAATGTACTGCGAGTGTCTCTTCGCCTTCAATGGCTAAATTTATATTGTTTCTTGAAAATATTTCAGCACTGAGACGGACAAATACGTTCTCTCACCAAGCATTTATTACATCCACTAATACTCATGTTTAAATATATGGCTGTTATTCCTCATGTATTACTATCCAAAGGCTCTATCCCTTTAGTTCCTAAGCTGTATTCTAAATACTAACCGGGCTAGCGCTCGGCAGTGTGATATAGTACCTTTTTTTTTTAACTTTTTTTTTACACCCCGTAATTAAACATGTTTTGATTTGTACATTTTATTTATTTTTATGAAAGAATTCTTTAAATCACTGCGTATTCAATCAAATATTCAAGGTTGGTTGGTCGAAAAATACATATACCGCTACAAAATTACCCATGTCTAGTGATAATTTGCAGGAAATAGACATATCATTAAAATCTCCTAAATAATATTTCTGCAATAGGTAATATACCGGAACACCATGATGCAAACAAAAATTAAAATTCCAATCCTTGAAAACATGCAAAATTCTGAAAAACAAAAACACGTACGTATCTATTTAAACGTGTTGAATTTCGACTTCGTGAATATATTGTGAAATAGAATAATGCGACAAAAGACTTTTCAACGATATTTACAAAGACATTAATGATTTATCAACAAAAAGAACACATATTTATAATACTTGGGAATCCTCAAATATGTCTGCAACATCTCGCAGTCAACTCAAATACCCAAACACGGAATTCTAAATGAAATTTAAAAAGTAAACATTAATTCTGACGTGGCCAGATACCGGGTAGCAAAATTACGTTTAAATTACTTTTACATCAAAGGAAGAAATAAAAAGTCAGTTCAAACATAAATATTACAATTTAATTCCTAATTTGCAGAGAAATTGAAATCGGCTATTTGAAAACAGCAAGAATTCAAAATATCTGGGTTATTTTATTTACGTTGATTTTTGCCATTCGACGATACACAAATAACGTCGATTTCGGGTCCACGTACGTTAGTGTTTTATGTATATAGATAAGAGTACTTCGAAGGGTAAAGTTCTCATATGATGCGTTTATGTTCAGTTTGTTTTTTAATTAAAAAATAAAATAAGAAAAAGATAACAGTTGTTCAAGAACAAATAAAACTAAGACATTTTTTTGCTCTATAATGAATTTTATAACATATTTTGTAATGCAAAGTTAAAAATGTAATTAATAGATACAATTCCTATGTAGTTATATTTTTGTTATAGGATGTAAAAATCTGTTCGTTTTTCTCCTCTTTTTCGGATGACTTATCGTTTTTTATCTTATTTTTGAAAACAATGAGAATTTGATGGAGACAGATGAAAACCTTTACCATTCAAAATAACCCTACGTTTAAAGTAGAACATTAGGAAGCTGCACGATTAAAACATTTGGATAGAAATGTCATGGGAAATATGACAGCAAACCTTTAAAACATTAAAATTAATAGATCTAAGAAATACTTGTGTTGCATAAAATGTCATTGGAAGATGTAACTGTTACTTTAAAACAAACTCTATTCTTCCGATTTTATAGTAAAGGTAGCGCGTAAGAAATGTATCGATCTATATCTATATATAAACTTTCAAATCAAAAGATTATATTATTTATACATATACAGTAGCTTTTTGTAGTCGTAATATAACAATGGTATTTTATTTTGAACTTCTATACAATCTCTTCTATGTGGCGAGGAAAGTTAAGAAAATTTATTTGTTTCTCCCGAAAATAGAGGCATGCCTATATTTTGTGTCAAGAATAAACAGCAATAAGAAAACGAGTCTTAAAAAAGAATCGGAATTAAATACAAAATATTGAAATGATGGCAACATTGACATGAGAAAACGAAAATTTTTCATAGGTATTCAACTCAGTTGTCATTTTATTTTTAATTTAAACCTCAATCGTGCTTAAATATCGCCATTATTCCAAATATAATTATTTTCTAAAACTCCATTTCGTTCTTTTATTTTTCAGAAAATTAAAAGGTGACGATGATTTTACACTTCAGTCATTTTGTTTAGGAACTCTCGATTATCTGCGACCTTGCTGTAACAAAGTTTTGGGGACAAATACTCGCTCCTTTCCACACGTACAGAATTTGCTATCTATTGACGACAATAAAAAGCGAAGGACCTCTCTTTAATTTTTCAATATTTGAAACAAAGGGTCCATTCTACTACAGGGTTTATTTTTAGCTCTAAGTGATTGAGAATTTCTTAGTCCTCCGTCCATACTCTTCAAACACTACCCTCTTCCCTTTCACAATACTTTTCTGATTATCCGAGTTAATTCGTGCCATTCGTTAGTGCGGATAATCAGAAATTTACTGTGAATGTACCTCTTTACTTTTCCCGAAACTTTCTGATAAGCTGCGGTTTTACTATCAGCTTTACTCGTGCCACTAATTAGCCTAGGATAATCGGGAGTTGGCTTACTTACAACCCCTTCTCTACTTTACTGTAACTTTCTGTTACTCGTTCCACTCCTTATCAAGGATAATCGAGGTGGGAAGTGTTGCTTCCACAGGAAGAACTATACATACTATCCCCTTATTTTCCCTGGAACTTGATTGTTTTCGATTTGCTAGTCCTCCTTCTCGTACCATCCATTACCATAGATAATTAGATTGACTGTATGTACTGCTCTCTTACTTTTCCTGTAACCTTCTGATTATCTACTTCACTCACGACACTTAATGTCATGGATAATTGAGAGTTAGTTAGGTAATTAACATCGCACTAAACAACGCAACGGGTTAATGTCCACGGAATCAAACACTAAGCCGAATGTTCCGAGATTGGTTGGTTGGGTTTTTATGGCGCAAAGGCCACACATGGCCAAGCTGCGCCAGACACAAGACAAAAAAGTCTAGACGAAATAAAGATGGATTGTAAAACTTTATCCATTTACAATTTTGAATCAAGATTAACCAAATGTATAAAATCTAAATAAAATTCGTAAAACCAATGTCAGATATAGAATGTTCCGAGGACAACTCATCGTAATTTAGAACCACGGCCAGGTGACAAGAACATTTGGGTTGGCACATGATTAAGATTAAGTTAGCCGATTTTTGTTCAAAAAATGAAAAATGACCCATTTAAAACATGGTTGTATTGCCTATATAGAATACAAAAGATACAAGTATGTTAGGTGAAGAGATCCGGAGATCTAATAAAAGTAATCGTTTAGTCACGAAAAATTCAGTCTTAAAATCAAAATTAGTTCGGGAATGAATAAAATTTAATATTTTTATGCTTATTTAAATCTTGATTTGATATATTTGAAATAACTATTTCCGTGTTAATACTCTACAACATATTTCTTAGTACATTAAAAAGTTCAAGAGACATTTTCAAGATTTTTGTGCTAAAATTATAAGATCCAAATATTAATTAAGATATCCTGTCGTTTCTAACTCCGATTGGTAAAGACAAGTATGCGAGATCAGCTCTCAGCTAACTTGAGAGATCTACATGTACAACCCGATGAAAAATGCCGAACGATATCTCGACAAATGTCAAAGGTTTTCCACCAACACCACACATCAGGTACATTGCCCCAAGACATGACTCAAGTTCCCCCTTTCTTCACTGCAACCCTTTTCCCCTCCAACACGACTAGAGGGGTGGGTCTAGGATGATTTATGGGACCCACATGGCTAATGACCACCTCGCGTCCATTGTCCGAGCTCGATGTTCCCCTACTCAATGGAGACTGACTTCTCAATTCTACTCTACAATAGCTCGAGTCGCTTCAGGTGCACAAAACTATGCAGTCCCAATTCCGTAAAGAATTGGTCCACCATCGTGAGATACTAAGCTTTCCAAGTTTCTCAGGCTTTGGGGTTCACTTCTCAAGACCCCACATTAGGTTTCACCTGACCACCGTCAAACTTGCAAATTGGGGACGGGCGCGTGTCCCTTCAGACACAAATATGTACTTTGTTGTGGTATGTCCAGCACCTTAATTGTAGATAAGTGGACAATTTCTTTTCTATGAATCTGCTACCTTGTCCTTTCTGGGCAAAAATCCCCCTGCTCGGAAATTGTCGGGAATGCATTGTGTCAGTTGAACCTCTCGAAATCAACCCGTTGTTTTCCCCTGCCAATTCATGGTTTCAGCTTGGCCATATATGACACTTGAGCTATGTAACCTAAAAACAATCAACCCTTGCCAACTCTTCATCATTGCTTCTTTTTGGCAACCGCACAATAACAGAACCGAAGTTCACTTTAACGACAAGCATTACATAAAGGCTAAATTTGAAAAGCAATAGATTTTCAAAACATGTCGATGCAATTAAAGATGAAGAACAGTAAAATACATATATTGTACATATTGTTGAATGTAAATTGTTAATCAAAATAGACTAATTGGAAGATCACTTGAAATAATGTTATGTATTGTGAGCAGGAATACATTTAGAAACTCACTTTTTTTTACAATAGTATAACGTAACAGCTAAGAACAATTATTTTTCAATACATAGCAATGCAATTAAAGTTAACGAGGAAAAGTAATATTCGAAATGTAAAGGCTCAGTTTGCAAAGCAATACATTTTTAAACATATTAATATAATTAAAGCTTACTAACAAAATATTTAAGTGAATGGAAATGATTGATTAAAATCAAATAACGTAAAGAACAGTAATTTTTAAAAAATACAATTGAAGTTAACGAACAGAGTAAAATTCTAAACACCCGAATAAATGTGTAAAGTATTGATATTTTTAAATCAAATAAAAAAAATCCTTTGTAGATTCGGTTTTTGATTCGAAAAGGCTGATATCAAAAAGCCATGATAAACTGCCTTAGCATTGCGTTATTATATTTTCAAGTAATAAGTATAGGCAACACATAAGCATTTCTGGTACTATTTGGCCTTTCAATAGTTTATAAAAATATTATGCAATTTAAGCCTGATTAAAGCTTGATTTTTGATCGTATCTTGCATTTTATAAATACTACTATTTTATAAATACCATTTTTCATTTAATTTTAATTTGCATTGCAATTGAGTACTTGTAAAAATTTCTTTAAAATCTATCGTAAAAATAAGAAATGGAAGAACACTGATTACATTTTTCGTAAAGCTGCCCGACTTCTTTTATAAATTACATTGATAAGTATTTCTGAAGACGACTGAAAAACGCCAATCATTTATTCAATATAATATTGAATTGTAGGAAATCCATAGTACTGACTTTTAGGTTTCATGTTAATTAGGAAATTCAATATAGCAGCACTGATCATGTGAATGCTCTTGATTTTAATGATCAAGTGTTTTTTTTTTCAATTCACTCGAGTTCCTAATTATATTTTTTTAGAAATGGATTTTGACGTACAAGGCAGTATCTATTATAGAAATAGTCATTTTTACAAGTTTACAAGAAATAACTACAACAATAAATTAGCTAAGCAGTACCTGTTTGGAATTTCAAAAGAGAATTATTTAAATACTTTTGAAAAGTTTGTGAATATTGACTCACAATGTTAAACGATTTAACAGCATGTTCTCAGATAGGAAAAAGAACTGCGTTTCGAAGCAATATCAAGTTTGCAAAATGCTTTTAACAGTCGATTCTAAGAAACCGTTCTGGATGTTATGGAACTTTAAAAAAACGTAAGCCAGTCAAAATGCCATGTCAACATGTTATTTTTTCAGAGTTGTAAGAATTCAGTTATGTATTGCTATTCAAAAAGTATCCAACTCGCCAGAAGTACATTTTTAGTTACGATCACTAGAAGCGTTAGAAAATCGTGCCTACATTGAGGTGTATAATAATGTTACATTGAAGTAGAAAATAAAGTGTAGATTTGCAGCACAAATCGTAGTTTTAAATTGCTTTAAAATTCAACAATATTATTAGAATCTGATTTCCCTCTCTTGAACACTTGTTTTGTTTTTGATTTGAGAAAGCTGCCCAGGATTGTTACATAATATCAAGTTTCAACAAATCTCAAAATATATACACTGAGAAAGAAATGCGTGATAGTTGGAAGCCAAATTGAATTTGCAAAATCTTTATTATTTACGAAAAGAATTGATTTCATTAGTTGCCGATTCAAAAAATATAAATTACAGTCCTATCCTGTTAGCATATCAAAAAATAGGTCTCTGGGCAATACAGTGAAAAGCCATTCAAATTTTTGTTTCAAAATTATATTAGCTTATCTACTATTCAATGTAGGTATTTTTATCAACGTCATACTGGAGCAAAACAATGGGCTATTGACGACATGTGCTATTCAAGAGGTTATCTTGAGCTTTTTAAACTGTTCTCTCTAACTCCTCTAACTCAGAAAACAGTTTACTCCTCTAAATCAGAAATTATTTTGATACTCTTAATTATTTTGCATTAATATGTATTTAATAATTTTAATTATGGCATTTTTATTCTGTCGCTTTTTCACTACGCGGTACGGAGTCCTTCACGTGGATAGGTGTTTAGAGCTCTCTTTATATATTATTGGAACAAATTCAACTGAATTGAGTGGATAATTTCCTGAGTGGGACTTTAAAAAAATTAGTTCGAACATTTCTCACTACTGTAAAATTTGGTGCTAATGTCATATTAACACTCAACAGACGGGGGTTCCCAAGTCTATAACCTCCCATACCAATGAAATGACTGTATTGTTATCTTACTACTTTTAATTATTTGGTCCACACTCCTGAAGTATTTACTTCGGATGGAACCAGATTGAATAGGATCATACGGTCAATGTGATATAAATTTTGAATTAGAATTACACACAATTCGTCATACATCTCTGTTATAAAAGAAACTGTTTGTTTGGGGCCGCAAAATCCTGACGATTCTATGGCACTTACAGCAATGAGATTTGGCACATAGGTAGTACAAATTATTTGCAATTTTTGGGTCGCGGGGAATTTTAAAATTCAATCTAGAAGATTTTTAAAAGAATTTCATAGTTTTATTCTCCATCGGTTTTTCAAACGCCGATAACTTTTTCAACTCAAGCGACCTTGCAGTCAGGGTTTGGAATTATGCCAATTTTTTTTTAATCCGCAGGACGAGGAGAAAATTTATTTTTTTTCGTTTCCGCTTTGATTTTGCGCGATTGATTTCCCAGTCAGACGATAAATCTTTTAAATGAAGTCAAAGTTCTTATTTCTATCTCCTAGACCATTAAAGATGAGTAAAAATTTCAACGGATTTGAAATCTGCGGAAAATTTTACACCAGCTTAATACCTTACATACAGGCATGGACAACGCCGGACTAGCCACGCAGTGGCTAGTTACTTAATATAATCGGGCCGTGGAGGCTCAATGGAAGAGTAACGAGTTTGAATCCATCCAAAAACCATTGTATACAGAGGGGGCTTGTGCACGTTAAATCTGTCATGGCCTTAAATATCCTCACGTTGGCGTGGAAACTCTGAGAGTGGTGTACCAGCTGTGTGAATTCATCATTTAAAGGTGGTTCAAATTTGCGTGAAATTTTCCACGGATCTTCTAGTTTGATCCCGGGTCGTCGCCAATAGCTCGTTGTGTTACTCCAGTGTGATGTTAATTAAAGTCGGTTAATTACGTAAATCTACCTAATATAATCTGCCCATTTGGATCCAGAGTTTTATAGCAACGTTGTAGTACTGACCACTTGTTTTTCTAGGTGTCAAACAACTTCCCCGTATTTCAAGTGTTACTATGCATGTTACATTAGTTGCGAAACTTTCGTTTTTGAAACAGCTTGCAAATTTGGTTTGTCGGTAAATTAAGGAGCTTATATTACCCGATAGTATACGGAACTTGTTGGTTTCACCATTACTCATAAGTGATACCATAAAAACACATTACTCATAGAAGCGATAATGTCGTTCATACATTTTAGGTTTTTACGGTTATCTCGCTTTTGCTGTTTTCTGCTACACGATGTATGATTAGACCGGGAATTATGGATTAAATGATGCACCCTAAAAGAGAAGATTCTTTGAACATAAGTTTTCGCAGAAAAAATATTTATTCTCGTGAATTTACTTCAAAAAGCGAATTCCCAAGGCCTGAAAAGTAAGCACCACCAATTCGGCTGGGGTTTATGGCGCAAGGGCCATATTTGGCCATGCAGCACCAGACACAATAATATGGACACTAAATCATGAAACTGCCAATTGTCTGGATTGGAATACTTTTGTTCCTAGTGGGATCAAGGTTTTTTACATATTAAGTGATATTTTTATGACTGCTTTCCCAAACCTGAAGGCGCAGCTTGGCCAAATATAGGCCTGCGCCATAAATCGTGTTGCCAAACACATAAAAACAACGTCAAGTAATGGACAAAACTGTAACAGGCAATAGGTAATGGTAATTTTTAATTAACGACGTACTAGAGCAACACAACTATTGACGACGGTCCGGGATCAATCCCCTAAGGGAATGACCCGAGGACATCGTAATTTTGAACTACGGTCAGATGACAACAGAAGAGGTCTGGAAATTTTAATTAACATCGCACCAGAGCAACACAACGGGATATTGACGACGGTCGTGGATCAATTCCCAAAAAGAAACATCCGAGGACAACACGTTATTTTGTACCACGGTCAGATGACGAGGCAACACCTGAGCTGGCACTCCATTCTCCTGAACTTCCACATCAAATCAACGGGGACTTTTTACGAGCACATTGGGCAAACCCACTCTAGGCAAACCCATTGAGCCATGGCTTACCCCATGGTGTTCTAGTATATTTCTATATAGCAATGTCACCCATACGATGTTTCGAATCGATGGTGGTTGGTTTCAGGGCGCAAGGGTCACATTTGGTAAAGCTTCACCAAACAACAGAAGACAAGTAATTGCAAGAAAGGAAGAAGGGTGGGATTAGAGAAAGATTTCTTGTGGATCCTAGGTTCAATTAAGTCTACAAAAGTGATATAGATTTAATTAAATCACTATTTATCTTGATTATATTATGTAAACTACTCAAATCTACAATTGCAACCTCTTCTGGGTAGAAGTAAAGAGTACATTGAAGCATATTATGTTTTTGATTATATACTCTTGCCCACAATATTACCGTGCCATTTTTAAAGAGTACAGTGAGTGATCGTGAGTTCGATACTTGCCTCTGCACTGCTTTGATTAGGTTAGCTATCTGGGGTTTTTCCCGATTTCTCCCTTGTGAATTGTAGGCACTCTTAAAAATCACGTGTAGAAAACTACAATTACCCTTTTACCTTACTCCCCACCGTGTTTTACAAAAGGTCAGTGCAAAGGTACTTGCCACTTTTGTTATTTTTTGCTACACGACGAATAATTATATTGGATAGGTAGGTAGTTTAATTGACGTCGGATTGGAGCAACTCAACGGGCTATTGACTACGTTCCGGGATCAATCTCAACGGGTAGTATTTTTTTAATATTTTTATTAAACATCACATTAGAGCAACACATTTGGCTGATTGATGTTGGACAATTGATGATGGTCCGGAATCAACCCCAAAGGTAAAGATCCGAGAACACCATGTCACTTTGAACCATGGTCAGATGACGAGGCAAAACCTGAGCTGGCACCCCACTCTTCAAACAATTCCAACGAGACTTACTTTTTCTTCTAATTTTTTGTAATTAACGTCGTACTAGAGCAACACAACGGGTTTTGACGACAGTTCGGGATTAATCCCTTAAGGGCTAATTTTACCTAGAATATCAGCGACAATACCTGGTAATTTTGAACCACAGTCAGATGACGAAGCAACACCCGACCTGGCACCCCACTCTCCAAACTTCCACACCAACCCAACGTGAGGACTTTTGTCCACGGCAGATTTAAGGTTCACCAGCCGCCTCTACACCATACGCTAAAAAACATCCATACCCGGATTCGAGCCAGGAATCTTACTATCTAGAGGTTAACATCTTAACAATTACACCGGTTGGTCGGTAATTCCAACTAGAAGGTTCCGAGGCCAACACGTAATTTTTAACCATGGTATAATTATAATTTGACTGGTACTTGCATCTTAAAGTGTTGCACTAGAAAAGTGCAAATATCCCGTTTGAACATTAGTTATCCACGAACATTTGCTTTCAGGAAATAGTTTCGAAAAACCGGATTCCATAAACCATAAAAATCCCCTCTAAGACAAGTAAACTTAAACATACAACTAGCAAGATACAAATACAGTAAGAAAATCGACAGTCATTTTACAGGTTAAGATTTTAATCGGGTTTAAACATAAGCACTGTATTTTACAAACACAAATTTTCGTTCATCTTACTGTGAAGCTAGAAAAAATATTACCTAGAATAGTATCGTCACCGTTTACGTCAGTCGGCAATAAACTCCATTACTTCTACTTGTACTATTATTCGTGTTGTTGCGAGGAGGAAAGTAATAGGCTATCCAGTAAGAAATCGGGATGGGTGTACATTGATGATCGATAAACGCGCAATTGAAGAAAAACATTCATTCTAGTTTACAGGATGGGTTGATAGGTTAGTTGGTATCGTCTTAAGGCGCCAAGGCTGTATTAGGCAAAACTGACTTAACACAACAGAGAATGCATCACGTAATTGACATGCGCACCATGAAAGTTTTAGTGATATTGAAGAAAAATACACTAGGTAAATTACAGTAATCGAACTTAAGCTACCTATATGACTTGCCAGGTTTCTAGTGGTAATGGTAATTTTAATTAACGTCGTACTAGAGCAACACAACGGGCTATTGACGACGGTCCGGGATCAATCCTTTAAAGGAAAGATCCGAGGACAACACGAGGTAGGTAGATATTTGATCAACGTCACATTGAAGCAACACAGAGGCCTATCGGTGACGGTCCGGGATCAATCCCCTAATTGAAAGATTCGAGAACAACACCACGTCATTTTGAAACACGGTCAGACGGTCAATACTTGAGCTGGCACCCCACGCTCCAAACGTACGCACAACCCCAACGTGATGCTGCACGGTAATTGGTAATTTTTTAGTTAACGTCGTACTAGAGCAACACAACGGGCTATTGACGACGCTCCGGGATCAGTCCCTTAAGGGAAAGATCCGAGGACAACACCTCGTAATTTTGAACCACGGTCAGATGACGAAGCAACACCTGAGCTGGCACCCCACTCTCCAAACTTCCACGCCAACCCAACGTGAGGACTTTCGGCCACGACAGATTTAAGGTGCACCAGCCGCCTCTACACCATACGCTTACAAACATCCAAGTCCGTGCCCGGATTCGAACCAGGAACCTTCCGATCTAGAGGCTAACACCTTAACCACTATACCGGTTGGTCGGCTGATGCTGCACGGAGTAATGGTAATTTAGAATTAATGTTATAACTAGAGCAACACATCGGGCTATTGACGACGTTCCGGGATCAATCCCTTAAGGGAAAGATCCGAGGACAACACTATGTAAATTTAAACCACAGTCAAATGACAAGCTGCACTGATGGAAAATGCAAATAAAAAGTCCTCTAAACAATAATCTAAAAAACTTTATTCCCAGGTAAGATAAGGTATTTTAATTAACGTCGTGCTAGACCAAAACAACCATTATTCCCATGAAATAATGTCTACCAACCGGTATAGTGGTTAAGGTGTTAGCCTCAGGATCGGAAGGTTTCTGGTTCGAATCCGTGTCAGTGCATGGATATGCGTATGGTGTATAGGCGGCTGGTTGCCTCGTCATCTGACCATGGTTAAAAATTTCGTGTTGTTGTCCTCAGCTCTTTCCCTTAGAGGATTGATCCCGTACCATTGTCTATAGCATGTTGTGTTGCTCTAATTTGACGTTAATTAATAATTAACATTATCCAAGAAATAGCCGACCAAACGGTATAGTGGTTAAGGTGTTAACCTCTAGATCGGAACGTTCCTGGTTCGAATCAGGGTCTGGATGTTTGCAAGAGTTTGGTGTAGAGGCGGCTGGTGAACCTTAAATCTGTCGTGGCCGAAAGTTGTTGGGTTGGCGTGGAAGTTTGGAGAGTGAGGTGCCAGCTGAGATGTTGCCTCGTCATCTGACCGTGGTTCAAAATTATGAGTTTAACGTCGTACTAGAGCAACACAACTGGCTATTGACGACGGTCCCGGATCAGTCCCTTAAGGGAAAGATCCCAGGACAACACCTCGTGATTTTGAATCACGATCAGGTGACGAAACAACCCCTGAGCTGGCACTCCACTCTCCAAACTTGCACACCAATCCAACGTGAGGACTTTCGGCCACGACAGATTTAAGGTGCACCAACCGCCTCTACACCAAACGCTTACAAACATCCATATCCGGACCGGGTATCGAACCAAAAACCTTCCGATCTAGAGGCTAACATCTTAACCACTATACCGGTTAGCCGGCTACACCTAGCAGGATATTAGTGCCTTATACAAACACTACAGACACGTTACAATTTAAGATAATGGTACTGGTAATTTTAGTTAACGTCGTGCAACACAACTGGCTATTGACGACGGTTCGGAATCATTCCCTTAAGTGAAAGATTCGAGGACAACGCCTCGTAAATTTAAACCACGGTCAGATGACGAAGCAACACCTGAGCTTGCACCCCATTCTCCAAACTTTCATACCAACGCAACGTGAGGACTTTCGGCCTTGACAGATTTAAGGTGCACCAGCCGCCCCGGATTCGCACCAAGAACCTTCCTATATAGACGCTAACACCTTAACTACTATATCGGTTGATCGGCCGTTACAGTTTAAGATTTACTTCGGGTTAAGACTAAAGCACTATTCATTTTATAAACATAAATTTCCGTCCGTGCAAGAGAGAACTTAGAATACAAAACAATGAGGTTCATGAAAGGCTACAGTCGGCAGAAAGCCCCCAGCGTTTCTGTATGTGTAGTGCTATTCGTGTTGTTGCGAGGGCTGCCCAGAAGAAGGGGACCAGGGCGGGTGTCCATTGATGATCGATAAACGCAATTAAAGCGCAAGCCTCGCGAAAGGCAGCCGCTGAGTGACGACTTCTGCTGGCGATCGACTGCGCCAGAAGTTTCGTAAACAAAGAACTTTCCCTCTCTCTTCTTTATTTCGGCTCGGCAAACAATTTCCGGGAACAGCAATTGCCGGACGGGATAATCGATAGCCGACCCTCGTTCGACCTTCCAGCCACTTTACGTTTCGCCGCAGAGCCCTGTACGCGCTCTCATTATATCCTCATTACGCGGCCCCCGGAATATGTATTCAATAAAACGCATCGACCTTTCCGATGCAATTGGAGATCTGCATGTCAGACCGTTGAACTGCGGTGATTCGAAACAAGCGACGTTTACGCTCTTCTGCTGCGTGACATTTTGTCGGGTTGGCGTTTGGGCTATTGTGACGCATAGGCCATATCTAGCCATACCGATGCCGACCAAACGGTCTGGGAATTGAAATTTTTAGTTAACGTCGTACTAGAGCCACACAACGGGCTATTGACGGCTGTCCGGGATCCGTCCCTAAAGAGAAAGATCAGAGGACAACGCCTTGTAATTTTGAACCACGGTCAGATGACGAAGCAACACCTGAGCTGGCACCCCACTCTTTAAACTTCCACTCCAATCCAACGAGAGGACTTTCGGCCACGACAGATTTAAGTTGGACCAGCCGCCTCTACACTATACGCTTACAAACATCCATGCCCGGACCCGGATTCGAACGAGGAACCTTTCTCTCCATACCTTTACTACCAGACCGGTTGGGCCGACCAACCGGTATAGTGGTTAAGGTGTTATCCTCTAGATCGGAATGTTCCTGGTTCGAATCCGGGTCCGGGCATGGATGTTTGTAAGCGTATGGTGTATAGGCGGCTGGTGCACCTTAAATCTGTCGTGGCCGAAAGTCCTCACGTTGGGTTGGAGTGGAAGTTTAAAGAGTGGGGTGCCAGCTCAGGTGTTGCTTCGTCATCTGACCGTGGTTCAAAATTACGAGGTGTTGTCCTCGGATCTTTTCCTTAAGGGATTGATCCCGGACCGTAGTCAATAGCCCGTTGTGTTGAATAGTACGACTTTAATTACAAATTACCAAATTACCGAAAACAACACGTAACAGTCAAATGACGAATCTAAAACTGAGAAAAAATGGCGATTGGCCGTTTCGGTATAGTAAAGATGTCCACCATTATCAGTACAGGTAGGTAGGTATTTAAAATTGTACTGAACAACACAATGGGTTATTGACGACGGTCCGGGGTCAATCCCAAAGGGGAAGATCCTATGACAACACCAAGTAATTCTGACCACCTAGGTCAGATGACAAGGTAAAAGGTGAGCTGGCACTCCACTCCAATCAACCACATCACGCCAACGTGAAAACATTTGAAGTCACGACAGCCCCCTTTGTACACTACTGTCTTTGGTTGGATTCGAACTGGCGACGATCCGGGATCAAACTCGAAGGGAAAGATACGAAGACAACTCCACGTTATTTTAATCCACGGTCAGATTTTTTTTTTGGTAATTTTTTTGTTTTAACGTCGTACTAGAGCAACACAACGGGCTATTGACGACGGTCCGGGATCAGTCCCTTAAGGGAAAGATCCGAGGACAACACCTCGTAATTTTGAACCACGGTCAGGTGACGAAGCAACACCTGAGCTGGCACCCCACTCTCCAAACTTCCACGCCAACCCAACGTGAGGACTTTCGGCCACGACAGATTTAATGTGCACCAGCCGCCTCTACACCATACGTTTACAAACATCCATGCCCGGACCCGGATTCGAACCAGGAACCTTCCAATCTAGAGGCTAACACCTTAACCACTATACCGGTTGGTCGGCCAAAATAATCCACGGTCAGATTCAAGATCCAAAAAAAAAAAAAAAAAATGCCTTTTATAAAGACTATTTAAAAACACTCAAAATCATGTTTCAACGACGATGATATACTCTTTAGACGAAATCGAGCGTTTTCTGTGTGTTTTCACTTTTACACTTTCAAAAATAACGCTTTACTTTTTGACACACTTGAATTTTTTATTCGATGAAATGTCTTAGAAATCTAAGCGAATCAAATTAGTGTTGTTACTAAGGCAGAGGTTCTCAAACCACGGGTTACGTTCATTAGGGGTGCAGATGGAACACAAGAGGGTATGCCTGATTTAGGAATTACGAGATAAAAACCCTATTTAAGGCATCGAAATTGCCTTTGGAAAAAATATTGTTATATGTATAGTAAGGTATGTATATAGACAGCAAGTGTGCAGCAAGTTGTGTACAGTTTGTTTTATGTATAGAAAAAAATACATATATATATATATATATATATATATATATATATATATATATAATACTGAAATAATCACCATAAAATCATTATTCTGAAACACATTATTCTCTACTATTCATAGTAGGATAAACATACAACTGTAATTCTTTAGAATGATAGTTTTTATATTTATAACAAACTAGATAGTTGACGTTTAAAAATGCTTGATTTTGACCTGCTCCCTGCTTTGATATTAAAGTCCTAGATGAGACTGAAAACAACAAGTTTCTTCACCATTGAAAAAGGCATGTTTCAGACAGCGCAGGTCCGATATCTGTAACTGACCGTGTGAGTGTGTATGAATTTCTCTACTTTTCCAGCGAAACTTTGAGTATTCATCACATGACGTTGTTTGTTTGGCACGGCTTGGCCCAATTTAGGGCTTGCGCCATAAATCCCAGCCAACATTAAAATGTTACTTCATTGATAATTTATTAAAATTATCAGTTCAAATGTATTTAATGAATTTTAAGAATTGGATTGGGCAAAGAATCTCTTTGAAAATGATCCTCCATTAAAATTTTCAAGGGGGCTTGGACGTAAAATGCTTGAGAACAGCTGTTCTAACACTTTCAGCAAAAGTTAAAAGTGCCTTGTTAGCTGAAGCTTGAAGTTTTAAATTCATTTTCGTTGAAGAAAAGAACTTATGGAAAAATCCAAGTGTTGTTTTTCTTTTCTTACATTTTAAACGAAAAAGAAGATAAAAAAAGAAAAAGACTTTTCACTTTAGTACAAAAGATTTTCCCAGCAAGAGAAAAAAAATCTCTTCCCCGATTAACAGAGAAAGCTCCAGTAGTGAGGGAAGTGCAAAAAATAAAGTTCCAGTGCGGGAACTTCGTTTCAGCCGCCACAATCAGCTGTTTTTTGAAAGCTCTAAAAAGTTTTCCCCCAGAAACTAGGCTCTGATAATACTTTATTTTTCGTTTTAGCTGTTCTCGAAGCTAGAAGGGCTTCTCAACTAAGAGTGAATTTCCAAGCGCTTTTTTTTTTCAGAATGAGAAACATGAAAAACCCAAAAGAAGTACAATTCCGATAGGTGTAGTTATAGTTTAAATTTGTTCAGTAATCACACACACAGTGTTTTTGCATATTGAACACGAATAACCTTACGTTCTCCTGCATAATATTGCCATTATTTGATTGCTTAAATAGCATGTGGGGTTTTCTTGGAATGTTTGCACTACAATTTCCGTTTTATTTTTAACTCTATCAAAGTGCGATATTTAACGTAGAATTTTAATAGCCTGGTTGGGGGTGTAGTCCAGAAAGGGTTTGGCAACTCGAGACCCCTTCAAGTTTTGGTTTCTAATTTTTTAAATATCTCAACATATAAAACACTCTAAATATATACGTGAAATACTTTTCTAACCAATGAATAAATCTTCAAATAAATTAAAAGTAGCTTTATCTTGCAACAACATAAACAACAAAGCTTCAATTATGAATTAGTTTATGAATTTAAAACACCAACAATGTTTTGGAGTCCATAAAGACACATAAATATTGCATAGACCGTGGTAGCCCATATCGAATTAGCAACCAGAGGGCTGCGAGTTCGAAGCCAAGCAAAGACTGTTGTGTACAAAGGGGGCTATTGCACGTTAAATCTATCGTGGCTTCTAATGCCCTCACGTTGGACTAGTGCAGAAGTTTGGAGAGTAGGGTGCCAGCTCAGGTGCAACCTCGTCAGCTGACCATGGTTCAAAATTACGTTGTGCTGTCCTCGGATCTTTCCCTTCGGGACGTTGGGTTGGTGTGGAAATTTGTAGAGTGGGGTGCCAGCTCATGTGTTGCTTCGTCATCTGACCGTGGTTCAAAATTACGAGGTGTTGTCCTTGGATCTTTCCTTTAAAGGATTGATCCCGGACCGTCGTCAATAGCCCGTTGTGTTGCTCTAGTACGACGTTAACTAAAATTACCATTAACATTACCCTTCGGGTTTGATCTCGGATCGTTGCCAATAGCCCGTTGTGTTGCAGCAGTGCGATGTTAATTAAAATATCTATCTACCAAATATTGCATACCCATTTTGGGTTGCTTATAGGTTTATTTTATCCGTTCTGGTTGTTGTATGTTCCGACATAAAAGCCATATTTTCCCATACTGCACCACACACTATACTATGCAACGTCAAATAATGGACATACGCTCACAAAACGAATTATTGAGAGCGAAATACATTAAGGAAGTAATTGAACCTGCTCCGCCTACAACTCGCCGGTTGCTAGAGCACTGGGTAAACGCTATAAGTCCCAAAGATACCATTTATCCGTTCAGGTTTAATGACGCGCCTTAATATTTCTAATAAATGACATCACCATTTTTTTTTCTAATAAATGACGCCAGCCTATTTTTTTTCTAATAAATGAACCTCTTAACAAAACTGTTCATTGAATCCGTGTTCATTCCAAATAATATAAAAATAGGTTGCAAATATAAAAATATGTTGCAAGTATAAAAATATGTTGCAAGTATAAAAATATGTTGCAAATGTATTTTTTGGTTGCATCCGAAAAAAAGAAGACAGAACATATTACTGAAACTGTTCTGACATAGAGAGTGAGGGCTTCAGAATCTTTTTAGATTTCCATTGTTTCAAACGCACGGCATAAATAATTCAGACAACTGCAGCAATGAACGGAAGCTCTAGGGGTTACGGTAAGTGTTTCATTCCGTATATGTACGTCGCCTATAATAATTTCGTGGTCATCACGCCAAAATATTGATTCCTTCTTTGACGTCATGACGCGTCACGTGTTTCGCACGTGCTCCGTCAGTCTACGGACACTGACAGGGACCTGGAAACAGACGACATAATGAACGTCCGTACACATGTCACTCAAATGGCATAAATGGACGAGTGAGAGTGGACATGTCCCTATATTGCCTTCCACTTGCAATAACGCTTGCCATAAGGGGATTACATGGGCATTGTTTTCCCTTTGTAATCGCTATGAAACGAACTCTTGCTGTGTATCGGAAACATACATTTGTGATATTTATCAAGTTTGTCGTATCTAAAACCATTTTCTTCAACTATTTCCGTACTAAAAATTAATCCTTTTAATTGGTAATGAATCGAGATTTTTTAATCATCCTAATTAGTATCATTTTAATTTTAATTAATCATAGTTGTGAGAGGCCTGATTTTTCATTTTAGTTCTACAAGCTTGTCCAGGCCTTTAATTGGTAATTGGTAACCCTTTTTGGTTGTTTTGACGAGATAACTCATCATTAGCAAATCCCAAATCGTGATGGACGAGATATCTCGTAATTTGAAGAAAACTGACCTGATTTTGATCTCATCATAAGAAAATCGGCTATATCTTCATGACGAGTTATCTCGTCAGCAGCACAATTTATTAGATCTTGATTGACGAGATATCTCGTCAAAACCACTTGGAGGATTAAAAACCCTTTTATTTATTAAAAGTCCTGAAAATTGTTTCGAAAGCCTTAATGTTTTCAAGACACTGCAGATTCAATTTGCATTGTCTTCAAAAATGAAGTTCGACGCATTCAAAAATGAAGTTCGATGCATTCAAAAATTAAGGTCGACGCATTCAAAAATTAAGTTCGACGATACTTGTTTAAGTATCTCCAAAAATCGATGGCACAAAATTTATAGGTTAGTTAAAGATTTATGCTTTTAAAATTGAGACACCGTGAGACTCAAACCAATCACTCATGAAAATGTTCTCAATTGTGGACTCAAGGGTTAATTCACTGTGATCCATGTGAAATGTAGTTTTCAAAATAGAAAAAAATACAGAAGAAAGAGGGAAGGCCTTTCACGAATTTGAGAAGGTTTAAAGGTCGGAAACCCCTAAGGCTTACGACCTTTAAACTTTCTAAAATTCGATTTTTCAAAATATATATACGTTAAAGTACAGCCATTTCTGATCATTTTGACACCAACTCCATTACAAAATTCCTATAAATATCAGAGATATGAAGGAAAATCGAAAGGTACACTGAACAGTTGTAACCAAATTCTATCTCTATGGCAATTTTTTTCAGCTTTGTTTCTATAGAAAAATCCTGTATTGCGCACTTGATATCTAAAATACTATTTGAGCAAATTGTTCAAAAATTGGTACAAGTACTTGTTAAAGCTGCATGATTGTTTTAAAAGCAGAATATCGGAAAAATTATATCTCTTTGGAACTTTGGGGAAGAAAGTGTTGTTGTATCAGAATATTCACTGCATCCATAAAACATAATAGTTAAAAAACATTATAATTTTTTTTTCTCCTGCTTTTAACATAATTTGCCATATACACTCTATAATATAAAAAAATCGACGTGCCAAGACGATGCAGATTAACAATGGTGCCGGGCTGTATCGACTTATAACGGCGCTGAATGGGGATGTATAGTCTTTAGCGACGAATCCCTTTTCCAACTGTGTCCTGTCAACAACCGCAGATTTGTCTGAAGACGTCCAGGGCAGCGTTGGGAGCCTGCCCTTACTATCGTATGCCGCACATGCGCACAACAGGGCGTTATGCTCTGGTGTGCTATCCTTTGATAGCCCTTTGGTAGTAATTTTTGGCTCAATTACCGCACAGCGGTACGTAGACGACATTCTACGACCGGTTGAGATACCGTTCCTTTTGCGACACCCCTGACTTACTTTTCAACAAGATAATGCCCTGCCGCACACTGCACGTGTTGCTATCAATTGTCTTCGAGCTTTCCCAACACTTCCTTGGACAGTTAGGTCTCCTGATCTCTCCCATAGAGCATATTTGGGACGTTATGGGAAGGGGATAGCAACCCTTCAGGACAGTTGACCATTTAGCCTGACAATTGGAGACAATTTGGCAAGAAATTCCGTAGGATACCACCCGGGAACATTTTCAGTCTATGCCTACCCCGGGTGACAGATTGAATCCAAGCCAGAGGTGGACTAACGCCTAATTGACTTCCTCTATTTGTAACGGTCAAGCCCTAAAATGAGCCACGGTAGCTCAGTCAGTAGAGCGTCGGGCTCGCATCAGAAGGGTTGTGGGTTCTGTCCTCGGCGGAGCCTACAAATCTGATTATTGCGAGATCGGCGCTTCGACCTGGCTAAAGACCGTCGTGTCCACTAATGGTGACTGGGGCACGTTAAATAGGTCGTGGTCACAATGTCCCCCATGTTCCCATACCAAATCAATACCTCTGGGGGTACCTGATCAGGGGGTTATCGGCCTCTGATTGGGATCTAAATTACGATACGTGTGAGTGAATGGATGTATGAAAGGGACCTTCCTGTAAAACGGATGTGTCATGTATGTCGAGAAAATTCGGACTTCCTCCCAATGGGGCTCAATAACATGGAAGGCGCACCCCCCCCCCTCGCCTCTTGCCGTCTTCGACGGGCCTGGCACTCCTCTGGTCTGCCAGTGTAGGCATATGAAACAACAACAACAAACCCTAAAATAAATTATTGAATTGTTCTGAAATTTTAATAGTTTTTTTTTGTATGTTCTTTACATCCACCCATTTTTATTGCAATTGGACCACTCCTCATTAGTGCGTCGATTTTTTTTTGTTATAGAGTATATTGAATAAACTACACTAAAATCTATTTGCACACATCTATTTGTTTATATGCAATCCTGTTCATCAAATCTTTGCTCATGTTTGTACAATGTATTTTATTAATGCGAAAGCATTTATAAAAACATGGCGAAAAAATAAATTAAAATGCGAAAACATAATGGGAAGTATAAAAAGTATTCCATTTAATGTAATATTTAAGAAACTACATAGCTTTTAAAATGTCCTAATTTCTCATTCCACTAAGAGTGGCTAAAAGGTCGTAAGACCTCTTAAGAGTAGAAAAGTTTTATTCACTAAATTAATTATGTATTACATTTTGCTGCTGCTTATGTTGCTTTCAACGTGGTTTTCTTTTTCATACATTAAGTTTGCTGAAACACTTTAAAATAGCTAGACACTAAGCAATTTTGACCGTGTTAAAATTCTTGCTGTCTACTTTAAACTGAGAAAAGGAAAATAAAAAGGATTAGGGTAAGGATATTAGCTATCTAACATTCTGTAATCATAGATCTGATTTTAATAACTCATTGGCGACGGTCCGGGATTAAACCCGAAAGAAAAGATCCGTGGACCACATAACGTAATTTTGAATCACGGTCAGACGACAAAGTCGCACCTGAGCTGGCCAACGTGAGGACGTTTGACATGCACTAGCCCCCTTTTTGCACAATGGTTGGATTCGAACTCGTAAACCTCCAGCTGCTTGCCTGCTACTCTTCCAACAGAGCTACCGTGGTATGTAAATTAAGGTCACTATACAGATTTTATATCAAGAGCTTCACATTTTCCGTATTCATAACCCAGAAACGGCTGGACCAAATAACGTAAAATTAGGTATTCGAGGTCAGATCATCATACAGATTATAAATTTCACGTGAAAATTGGATGTTTGTGGAATATATGTTTTAAATGTAATATGTTTTATATCGAAATGACCTCAAATAAATACAAAACATAGAAATTTAAAGCGGTAATATTGTTTTACTAAGAATACGATGTTTTTAAACTTTTCTCAGTACCAACGACTATACCGATATTTATTAGAATATGATATTTAAGGAATAATTTTAATAATAATTAAAATTGTTTAACTTTAATTATTTATTGTAAAAGAGGAGTATAATGTGGGCATGATTAATTTAATAATTAAATTTTAATTACTTAAATCCCAGAAGTTGAAATATACTTTAAAGCAGGAGCGTATCTAGCGGGTAGCAAAATCCCCAGGCGCTATGCTTAAAGGGGAGGCATTTCTCAGAATGTCGAGTCTCGTTTCTCTTGTAGAAAAGTTTATACAAAAATAGTTTGGGCCATTTCTAATTTCAGAGCACAATCAATGTTAGTTACTTATGTCTTGATCATTTGACCGTTTTCATAAAAGCCATATATTGTGTCATCCGGAAAGTTCTGCGCGTTTTGAAATCTAAGCTAGCTTTGTTATTATTATTTTGCTACCGCTGATAAGGAGTGACCTTGATTGAAGCAGATGCTTAAATTCTGTTTTTTTCTGCTTACGCTGCATAATTATAGCATGTGTTGTGCATAATTTTTGTTTCACTGCAGTGCTAAGAATGGAGAGCTAGAAAGTTCATTTTCGTCATATTATGCACTTTTATTTTAAGAAAGGAAAAAAATACTATTCAGACTGATCGTAAAATGTGCTGTACATGGACATAGTGCTGTTTCTGAGGCCACAGTTGAAGGGTGGTTTGTTAAATTGAAGCATGAAAATTTCAGCCTCGAATATGATGCCCACTCTGGACGACCATCCTCTGTAAACGAGGACCTATTAAAAGATGCTATTGCTGAAAGCCCACGTAACACAGTTCGAGAACTATCACACAGTCTAAATATTCCAAAAAGTACAGTTCATGACCATCTGAAGAAGATTGGATATGCAAGCCACTACATGCCCCATACTTTAAACATAGCAGAGACTGCCAAACAGCACCTCGATAACTTCTTTATAAAAAAGCCTAATGATTTTTCTAAAAAAGGAATTTTCCAGCTGCCAGAAAGATAGCAAAAGTCATAGAAGAAAACGGAGCTTTATGTGATTCAATAAATTTTTCTTGTGTTTTTGTACTGCTTCGTTGGTATTTATTTTAAATAACGCGTAAAACTTTCAAGGTGACCCAATAGTTTGATAAACATTCCGCACGATGGATCCAAAGCGGGCCAAATCTATTTAGCTAAGAGCACGAATAGAGAAGGACAGTTTGCAAGAGGGAATGTACACGGGGGCATGTACAGCCTTTATCTGACATCCATCCCAGGGGTTCATTTTAAGGGTCGAATAGGGATTGGAATAGACTCGTGAAGTACAAGAAGTTCTTAATTACTTCAATCTAAGTTGGGATGCATGGTCATTTTGCTAATCAATCATCCAAAGATCCCTACTGTTGTTAATGGACGCTGTAATTTATAACCACAGGTGCATGTATGGCACTCGTTAGTAAAAATCATTTTGTAATGGAGACCTCTCTTTTCTACATTGGAAACTAAGCCAAATCTTTGTACTGATTTAAGTTATATATACTGATCAATTACGACTTATTATCACCAAAGAACATAAAAGAACCTCAAAAGATTCTCCTTAACACAAAAAAGATATTATCTTGCAGATTATACAATCGAGTTCAACTTCAATGACGGTACTTTCCTCAGTTGAACATTTTTTTTTTAAGAATACAACTTTTTTCTTACTCCAAGCAAAGAGGAAAGCTTTACTTCTATAATAATTTTCATTTCTCATGAATTTCAATAATTTGTTAAAAAGTTTGCTTCTGTATTGTATATTACTGCCATATATCGTTGACTATTAAATCTGATCAAATGGTAAGATGTGACAACCCCTACTTGTGAAATCTGGACCCAAAATTGGACATGTTGCGTTTCCTCATCGATTAAAGGAATATTTTTGTACTTTTTGAGGAAAGGAAATATTTACCAACAACTTCGTTCCTGTTTAGCTCTGTTCTGACACCAAAATTTTAGCTATATATACTTAAAGAACATGCATTGGAAATAGTTAACTGTAATGAGGTGAATCGAAAAGGTCAATGCAGCGAATTACGTAAAAATTCCAAAAAAGACACACACACACCAAGAAAAATTGGATTAACTTTTGAATTTAATGCTTTCCGTGACCATCAAACTTGTTATGTATAAATAATTTTCTAACTAATTAAGTGCATATTTAATTTTAGTTCGTTTGAAAGAACTTACGATGGTATTTTTTTGAAATAACTCGAATATAAATATAACTCAAAGAATCGAAACAATTCTATGAGAATTTTTGAGAAAGATTGCAAACCAATTTTAGTAAGGTATGAGATTTTGCACACGAGTTTTCCCACTAAGACATTCTATCGTAAAATTAGAATAATGGTATGCAATTATTTTATAAGAAAAAACTTAAATTAATATTTCTGAAACCTCCACCCCTCTCGTACTAAAGTTCCTTATTATATCTGTTAAAACTTATTAATTATTATTATAATTATTATTATTAATTATAATTATTATATCTGTAAAATCTGTAAAAAAGGAAGAAATGTTTCCTTTTTTAGAAGCATATTATTCATTCCATTTATTTGATCTAAAACAGAAATACCAATTAGGAACGCTTTAAAAAAATGAGATCTTAACGCAATAGCATCTCAAGCGGTGGCTATTTAACTCGTTAATCATATTCGGCTCACGGACGAGATGAAAGTTTGCTTGAATAGCCATCGATATGGTGACCTTTTAAGGTGTATGTATGCACTGTAAAGCACATAAATCAACCAAAGAATAAATTTTTTATCGTTCTAAAATAATTTTCGACTACTTAGCTTTTAAACGATACCAAGATCTTGTAAATATTTGGAATACATTTTAGTTACAATAGTTTTTCGTGAGGTACGCAAAAGATGCTTTGTTCGAAAACGGTGATAACTGAACACTTAATTGGTCTGTTATGATTATTTTTGTATCATTACAATTTATATAATATAGTTGATGATTTGATTCTCAGTCAGAGTTATATTAGAATGAATTTTTAGTTGATTTTTAAATGTTAAAATATTCCTGAAAAATTTTGATGAAAATATGTAAGAAACCCATTTTTTTTACAAACTTGATTGAGGATCAAACGTGAAAAACAATGTTAGGAATAATTTCCAACAGGAATTGTCTTTGTGAACAAATTAGAATCTGTAATATTTATGTTAAAAAAACTTTTTAATTACTTAATTATATAGAATCTTAATCAGATTTTTTCACACTGAAATGATTTTCAACATAATGACCTATTATGAAAAACTGTTTTTTTTTCCTTCAAAATATCAATAAAATATAATGTAGACATACGCTTTAAATTGGGACAGAAAATGGTTCTTCAAAAGAGAATAATGTTTCCTTCTACACCTGTTAATGTTTGTCTTTCGAAGACTGGTTACACATCGATTCAATCGATGATAAAGGTAATTGGTAATTTTTAATTAACGTCGTACTAGAGCAACACAACGGGCTTGATGAAAACCAACAACGTAATTAAAATATTTTCTAGATCATGAGCTCTTTTTATCTTTTTCCAAAGTTATTGCTTTCAACTACTAGGATCTAAACCACCAACGTGTTTTAATTTTCATTATTTTATCTTGAGTTTAGCATAGATACATGGACATTACGCCAAAAAACTCCAAATACCAATCAACCTTACTCTGAGTTTTCCTTTGACGTTTTGTATTTGTCGCTACGTGACGAAATATAATCCCCCCCCCCCATTGTGCAATAAAAACAACCAAGCTTTGACGATCCCCTAGCTTTTTTTTTCTTCTAAAAAAGTTGAAACACTGATGAAGTTGTGTAGAGCAAAGTCCCACCGATGAAGGCTTACAAGTATTTGTCATTCTGGTTTGGTTTGTCGTTGTATCATCATCCTTTGCTACACGAGGACCAATTAATAGACTAATTAATATTCTAAGAGTGATCTCGGCATCACAATAGGACCTGTCATTTTTGCTTTCATCTCCATGCGAGTCAAACAAAGCGAACAGAAATGTAGTTTTGTCGAAGGGAATGGAATCTCGCATTGGTAGTAGTCGATACCAAACGAATGCTCGCCGTGCTTTCCCTTGCTCACGCTCAATCTTGCAAAATGGCACCAGGATTAAAATGCGATCCAATAACCATTACTTTTGGCGACAGTTTGAGTTTTTGTGCATTGGAATATCGGGTAAATATCGCATGCTGCTGTCTTCCTGAGTCCCTTGACAATGGATTTGGAGCTCTGTCAGGATTTTGAGCGGAACTGTCAGAGACCGGCATCACGCGAATGTGGCGATCTATTCCAAAGCGGGCAGGTGCATTTGCACAGGTGGGAACGAGTTTCCATTGCGTCTTTGCACTCATAGGTCCAGTTTAATAAGAGATCCGTGCACCTTCTCCGTTTGCTTTTATTGAGATACAAACGCTGTCAGGTTTCATTCTTCTATCGAAGACAAAGGAGAATAGGATAATAAGCAGGTATAGTTCAAATTGAATAAGAGGAGTACTATGAAATCCAGTTCATAAGAGATACGTACATTTTTCTATTACTTTAACCAAGATGTAAATTCGGTCGTAAAAAAAAGGAATTGTGTGCATTTTGTAAAAAGTGGAGAACCAAAAGTCGAGTTTACAAAGATTTGTGAAATTTTCTAAACTTTTATGGAGTTACAAACGTTGTCGCGTTTGCTTGAAGACAAAAGAGAACAAGCGTATATGATTAAAAGTGAATAAGGGGAGTACCACAAATTCCGGTTTTTAAGAGTACCGCGCACTTTTTTCCATTATTTTTTATCGAGATAAAATTGCTGTCTAATTAGAAAACAAAATAAAACTGCATTTGGTTAAAAGTGGAGAACTAAAGATGGCGTTTAGAAAGATTCGTGTATTTTCTAAACCTTAATTGAAAAATGAACTCTATCATGCATCATTCCCCTCTAGAGAACAAAGTACAGTTTTTAATTAATTAAAAAAAGCAAATAAAATGTACTAGGAGAAGTGAAAAAGCAAATGAACGAGGTGAGTCACTTCCAAGAACATATAGGTACCTAGTCTGTCTCTGCCAGATCGGTATTTGAGTTACGCAGTTTTGAACGAGTCCACTCGTTGGATTAGGGTGTAAGCTAAAATGGAAGCAGTACGTTCCGGCAACTGTCGTCTTTAACCTGCTCTAAGTCTTTAACCTTCAAAGGGGTTCATACGCATACATCCGTTCTGGAACCTGCAGTCTTCCCAGACTTCTAACCAGTTTTTACCTGACAACCAATTCTTCCCTAGGATGGACTGAATGATTTTCAGTCAATATATGTGGTTATTTAGTCATTATGTCTGTTGTGGGTAAAAATAAATGCTACATTACTTGGAAATCTAGTGGGACTTAAAGGGCTAATGTGGTTTCTGAATCGAGTTTATCATTAAGTGATATCAGTGAGTTGGGATGAAACAAATAATCACCTATGAAGGTCACTACATACGATTTAGTGTGTGGTAGCCATTTCCAATGAGTTTACCACCTCTGTGGCAAATGGAGTCCAAGGTTATGCACCTACGCGCCTGAACTTTCCACGGGGAGAAGGTTGTCGTACCCAAAACATGTTTGGCGATCCCCATATAGATAGTTATTTTCCCATCAACTAATAATACCTGCTAACGCTTCCGGCGCCAAACGGTAAATTCAAAGCCAGAATCCGCGCTAAAGACAACAATTATGGGAGCTCATTCTTTCCCCTCAACCAACCTGTCACTTAATTTAAGGAATAGACTCGTTAAAAACACGCGACTCAAAGGTCAACTTAGCAAAGTCCATACAGTCCAATATTAAAAGAGATTTGTGTACTTTGTTCTGTCGCTTTTATTGCGATACAAAAGCCGTCAGATTTCATTCATATTTTGAAAATGAAAGATAATAGGCCTAAGTGAAAGAATGAAGTATCTCATAAACGTATTTGTAATTTCGTGAAAAATATTGGCAGCCTTCCAAAAAGAAACAGCCAGTCTCATTTCAGCTTTATTAATAAAGTAATGTAATTAATAATTAGAAATGATTAAAAAAGTAAAAAAAAATTTAGCCGGTCTTTTAGACAGATGACTAATGTAACACGTGTATTTTTAATACCTAAAATATTTTTTTAAATAGTGCTGGTTGATTCGTATGGAGTATTAGTTCTTAAAATGTTCACAGAAACTTCGCAAAAATCTATCGTAGATAAAAAAAATTCAAGTACATTTAATTAGTTCAAACTATTATCTAAAAACGTAGAACTGATGTACGCTCATAACAAACCCTTCGTAATGAGGACTGATTGATGGAATTAGCTTTTCTTAGATATTAAAAATTGCAGCGAAGTTAAACATCCATTAACACATTTGCATTTAAGTAAAGAAAGGAAAGTTCTTCATTTCTCAAGAATATAGGCATACAATTTCAATTTTATCACCGTTAGTCAATTTAAAATTATTCTGGATCTAACCAAGAGTTGAAATGAGCTTGAAATAAAATCTTCCAGATTCTGGTTGCATAAAAATAAATTTAATCATGAAGTACGTGACGGTTAATTATATTCTATTTAAATTTTTATCTTCATGTTCCTTTTTACCATGTTTAATCCGAAATTAATCTAGATCAAAACAAACTGCACTCTGAAATACCAAATGTACTCGAACTGTTCCTTGACAAAAAACTGCACTAATCCGATCCTAAAGACAGCCACTTTGTGGCTATTTGTTTCGTGATGTACGGAGAGAGGTGGACTCGCATTCAATTTTTTTATAAACCTCCATCAGACTCACCTGCGTTTTCTCAACGGTTACGCCATTGAAAAGAAACCTGTCCGACTGGTCTGGTCTCTGCTGGCATTCGGAAAGCACGCGATAATGTCTAATCACCTACCATTCAGTCACTTATAAAAGTCACTTTAGAAATGCCCTGGCAATCCGCTGTGGCACTATAGAGAACTTCTTTTCTTGTATCACATTTTATGCATAATCTTTGCACGAGACGGCATGCCGACACGGCCATCCAAAGACGATATTGTCCGGCAGAAGCGGACTTGCAAAATATGTTGTGGAAAATTTCTAAGGTGCCCGGATTTTTTCCATCAGATTAATACGCGTAATTATTTTATGCTTTAATTACAACATTTTATTAATATTTTAATTATTTTTTTACTTCTAATTATAGTGAAGTGATTGTTGGCCGAATAGAATGGAAGAGTTGGATGGCATTTATAAAGGGGACCTACTATTTTTCTACTAGATTAATAATTAATGATTTTACATTTTAATTAATTTTTTAAATACAATTATTAATATATTTTAATTAAATTTAAATTATTTTAGGACGGATAGAATGGAGAAATTGGAAACAATTGTTTAGGTGGGGCCTTTTATTTTTCTACCATATGAATACCATATATTTTCCTACCATATGAATATTTCCTACCATATGTTTTTCGTATTTTAGTAAAAATATCAAACACAAAAATGTAATTATTACCTAAACAATAAATGATGATTTTACATTTTAACTAAAAAGAGTAAATAAAAATGAATTTATTAATTAATTTTAATTACATTGAAATGAATTTAGGTCGGGTAGAATAGAGGAATGGAAAAGAATTGATTAATTGGGGCTCAGTTGTTTTTCTTAACAGATAAATTAATCATGTTATATTTTAATAAAAAAAAGTTAAACTCACAAATGTAATTATTGATTATTTTTAGTTATATTAAAATGATTTTAATAAAAATATAGTATTTGAATAGAAATGATTGATTGGTGCCCTACTTGAAGTTATTTTGTGTGTGATTGAGAAGATTTACATGCACACATTCAGCTAATAAATACACATAATTGTTTTTAATTTGATGAATCAGGGTGGAGAGATTCAATAAAATGTCCGGAGAGAAATCATAATACCTAAAAATTTGATGATTCCAACTTTTTAAATTTTTGGGTACATAAATTTAATCAAGTATGTGTGTTCATTTGTAAATCAAATATATCGTCTTATAATCAAATATTTCCAACAGAAATCAGGATTCCCTTAGAAACCAGGATCACCTCAGAA
Source organism: Metellina segmentata (assembly GCA_947359465.1). Taxonomy (NCBI): domain Eukaryota; kingdom Metazoa; phylum Arthropoda; class Arachnida; order Araneae; family Tetragnathidae; genus Metellina; species Metellina segmentata. Next base: position 63,466,556 of record OX375879.1, on the reverse strand, counting down.
ACCCAAACTAATTAAAACAATGCGACGTCTAATATCGAAATAGCAATTTATGCGTCCAATTTACCAGTCTTTCACAAATGACACTTTCATCTGGTGGGCAAGTGTATAATGGATTTACATCTATCCACATAAAGGGTTGAAATCTTTTATATTTGAGTAGTTTGTAGTATAGTAATAACGAAGATAATTTGGGATTTTTGAAATACAAGATTTTTCCATTTTGTTTCATAAAACAAATGGGTAGGCGTTTTTATTTAAATGTGATTAGCTTACACAAATTCCGCTTTACTAGATTGCTACAATGTTTGTTATATATTGGAAAAGAACAACAATTTTCCTATCTTAATAACTATTGCAATAGTTACCTAATGCTTCCTAAAAAAAAAAAGATTTTAAAATATATTTTGATTTTATTTTGTTTCTTCAATAATGCACACCCTTTACGTTCCGGGCCCTCCCCCCCCCCTTCCGTTGCTAGTCTAAAATCTCCACTCTCAAAATGGTATCCCAGTTGAAAGTGCATCAGATTAGCAAACAGAAAGTTACAAGTTCGAATGCAGCCAAAGACCTTACAAAGCTATCGTGATCTCAAATGTCCTCACGTTGGCGTGGTGTGGAAGTTTGGAGAGTGGGGTGTCTGCTCAGTTGTTAAATCGTCATCTGACCTAGGTTCAAAATTACACGGTGTAGTGACCGTCGTCAATAGCCCGTTGAGATAATCTAGCTATACGAGAAAAGCTAGAACAACGTTAATTAAAATGACCTATTACCAGCCTTTAAAACTTTCTACTATCTTCAATTTAAAGCAGAAACTTATCAACTGATATTTTTTTACTGTACGAGGGTTTTAAGACTTCATTTTTGCGTCAAAAAAATAAATTATAAGCATATTGATAGTGTTATATATCTTTTAATCATGACTACAAAACAGCAATGCATTTCTCATCATCATGAAAATAAGTAATTATTATCTCCAAAAAATCGTCATCAATGAGTTTTCACTCTAGGCCGACTCTATATTACATTATTGTAACTATTTGGTTGTAAAATTGTCTGTTGTTGCATCTGCTGCTTTTATAAATGTCTTCATATGAACTCATTTATTTTTATAAATTAAAAATTTATTTTTCAAGGCATTTATTTTTACCACCAAATATTCCCAAAATTACCACTCTAAGCTAGTCACATCAGAATATTTGAATGTATGCTTTTTCTCTGGTAAAAATTAATGATATATTAATAGACTCTGTCCATCTGGTCAGGGGTTGAAAAGAAGAAAAGGTCAACATATTTTATTTTTGATGTTGAAGGATTTTCAAACCGATTAATTCACAACACTCTATACAATCCCTCACAGCTCACGAAAAATAAAATCAGTTAGTCCTATTCGCTTTCAAAAAATGTATGTGATTGTGTGTAGAGAAATCGATTACCAAATGCTGCTCATATAAAATTAATTAGGAGCGATATTTTCTGTTAAAGGAGTGAATTTCAACCAATGCTGAACTCACACTTGACAAATTTTATGGTGGTTTGCCTCGCGGAGGTATTTCGTCATTAGCAAAAACTGACCTGATCACGATGGACGATATATCTCGTCATTAGAAGAAAACTGACGATGTATGGATCTCGTTATCATCAAAACATCACCAATGACTTGATGATAAGATACCTCGTTATGAGCAAAATTGATCACATCTTGATGGACGAGATATCTCGTCGAAACCACTTAGAGGGTTAACAGAGAAATTCCAATAGTGTATATTCGAAACGTTTTTGGCTCACCGATGACCGAGTGGTTAAAAGCCGTCCTCTTCAGAAACTGGAAGACTGAAGCGCTAGGTTACGAGCTCAAATCTCGTATATACCGAAATTCTTGATTTCTCCAAGGCGATGCATATATGCGGTCAACTTCCTCAAACTCGTCCACGAAAACATGTCCCCCTCAGTTTACGGGGACTGCTATGGGCGAAAACATGCCCTCCTCAGTTTATGGCGACTGCTATGTGTTAAAACATGTCCCCTTCAGCTTATGGGGATTGCTAAGGTCGCAAATATGTCCCCTCAGTTAATGGGCACCACCCTCCATGGATCCCCAGAGTGTGTCAAACACAAGACAGATGTGGTAAAGTAAAGGACACACATACTATGGTTACAAGAAACGTTTGGCTGACGTAGAAGAGAGAAATATGCCTAGAGTAAGTTACATGAATCAACCCTACGCCAACTTCAACTTATAGTGAGCGGTGGTCAAATCTACCGAGTCACTGCAGGTCTGGTATCTAATGGTATAGCAAAAAATTTCATGTTCATGCCAGTCGAGCTTGAAGGGTTCTATGATTCATGAGCTGGCATTGGTTGGCTGAATTGTAGACAACATCAAGTAATAGACATACACACGGAAAGTTTTACAGACATAGAAGATAGAAATACAACCACGGAGGAGTCAAACCTATGCCACCTACAACTCGCAGGTTGATCAGTGGGCAAATCTACTGAGCCACAAGCTTGCATTGGTAAAAAATATAAAATACAATTAATTTAATTAATAAAAATATAAAATACATTAAAAATATGAATACATATTTGTGAATTTCAAACTTTTTTCGCCAAATTTAATGATTAACCTTTTGACTACGGCTATGTAGAGATATAACAAGTGCGGTTCTTTCTTGGCGTGATTCGTATAACTTTCAAGGTAAAATTGCAGTAACGGCCGTATCTGAATTATTTCTTGACGTGATTCTTACAACTTTCAAGGCACAACTGATGTTCTGGCCGTTATCTAAATTTTATCATGGCGCGATCATGGTACAACTGCTATACCGGCCGTAGTCTAAAGGTTAAGGCATTCTTGCAAGAGGGCACTTGGCTAAAGAAAAAGGGCAAGGCCTGAGCCTAACTGTATGGTCCTAGCAAAACTGCCAGATCGAAACTTCTCCGCCCAGTTCACAAAACCCAATTTATTTACTTTTAAACTAAAAGTCCAAAAGTCCGCAACCCGGACTTCAACTTCTGGCGTAATTTCGCACGCACGCCATATCCTTCACAACAAGGGTACTCCTTGTCTCCGGAATTTAAAAAGAACAACTCAACAGCACAAAAGGCCCTAAGGGAGGGAAGGACTTCCGAGTCCTTCCCCCCCCCCCCTCCGTCTTTTAATCAAGTTAAAAGAGAACTCGAGAGCCAAGTGAAAAACTGAATTTCCCCCTCGACGCATTTCAAAAATTCATAAACTCCATTAGCATCCGAGCTCTGAAAGGGATCTCTTTACATTTTTGGGGATTTTTTCCGATCCCCTCGCGTCGTTTGACGAATGAATGTTTCTCGCCGAGTGATAAATGAGTCACTAATTTTCGCATCAGGGCAACGACAAGGTTGTTTTTACGGCAACAACTCCTTCTGCCGAGATATGCGCCGAAACGACGCTAAATGACCGGTTGCGAATGACTTTAGGTGGTTTGATTGATTTATCTCTTCGCAGGGCCTCTTAGCTTCGTTTTTTATTTCTCCGTGAGTTTCTTCTTTTGGTGCTGCTTTTGTTGAGTTGGGTTTTTCTTCTTGGAAAAAATGAAACCGTCCGGATTCTATGGTCGTTCTCCATGGGATCATGTTCCTAAATAGTGAATGTAGGGTCAGAAGGAAAGTGGTATAATCAGGATTCGCGTTTTTATGCGGTGTTTGACTGACAAAAGTTTCATTTTTATTCATTAATAAGCCTTCTAGTTTACAAAACCGTCAATATTTAAATGGTCAATGGTACCATGTTCCCAAAGGCGCGTTCTCACGAATCAAGTTTGAACGATTATAGTTTGTCGATAAAAGTTGAATATGACTTGAATCAGTTTTTGTTCATACATTTCAATAAACTGATCAACAGTTTAATAAGCGAAAATATAAAAGCTGCGATTGAAAAATTATTTATTTATAGAAAATCACATTTAAGGTTTCGAACTGGTGTAAAATTTTCCGCAGATTTCGAATCCGTTGAAATTTTTACTCTATCTTTAACGATCGCGAAGATACAAACTTGGCCTAGAGGATAAGAAGCACTTTTATTTTGTTTCTCGAATAAAATAAACTACGACAGATCGTTTGCGTGGAAATAACTCGAAAGCAGATGGCGAATGACTCATCACTTCAACGATAAAGTTTGAATGGGTCAAACCTTTCTTGATCCGCTAAAAAGTTGATCGACTCAGTTGAAACAAAGGTTCTGACTATAGATTTCATTAAACTTTAGTTAATCAACTATAATCGGTCAACTAAACTTGATTTGTGAGAACGCACCTTAAATATTAAATATAATGTCAACATGAAAGTAATACGAATAGGATTCACGTTTTAATGTGGTATTCGCCTTGACATTTTCATTTTTGTAAGATTATTTTTATGGAATATGTAAGGTTATTTTTCTGGAAAGACCATAGAACCATCCGAATTCTATGGTCTTTCTCGATGGGAACATGTTCCTAAGTAGTAAATATAGTGTCGGGATGAAAGTTGTACCACTTGGTTTAGCACTTATATGTAATATTTGTCTCTGCCATCCTCATTTTTGTAATGTTAATTTTTCTTCTGAGATTTAAACAAGTCTAGGGTCTTCTAAGATTTTTCACTCTTTTCTTACAGTGAGCATGTTCCTAAATCGTGAATATAGTGTCCGTTTGAAAGTGGTACTATCAGGAATCGCTCTTACATGAAGTATTTGCTTTGACATTCTCACTTTTGAAAGGTTAGTTTTTCTGAGGGAAAAAAAGGTCCATATTCTTTGGTCTTTATCGATGGGAACATGTTCTTAAATAGTGAATAGTGTCTGGATGAAAGTGGTACGGTACGACCAAGATTATCGCTTCAATGTGATGTTTGCCTCTGAAGTTCTCATTTGGAATCTTGATTGTACTTCCTCTTTGGTCTTTGTTTTGAAATTAAATGGAGTTAAAGGAAGAGGAAATTGAAAATAAACTATCGCGACTGGGCAATTATATAATACTTGGAAACTAATGGCCTGTAAATGAAATATTGTTCCAAGTAGTGATTAATGAAGCAGTATGTTTTTTCGCGTTTTAAGCGGAAAGTTTCTTTAGCTTTTTGATAAACAATCACTTCACAGTATAGTTTTCTAATTTGCAGGATTCCTGTTTATCAATGGCGTAGCATCTATTGGAAGCCCAGAAAACCCTTACAAAAAATAATAAAATTCATTAAAAATTAATAAATGAATTAATAAAACAATTATTAAAATAATAAAAAAAAACAATTAAAACCTCCTGTTAAACCAATTTTTAATATAAATCTGATCGAGTCCAAATTCTTGATTTTTCACAATAAAAAGCCAGTTAGGGACTACTGGACCCATCCTTTAAACTGAAGATAGTTTCTTACTGTGATTAGTTGATGGTGTTTGTCATGCGGAATGGGTGTCTTCAGCAGACTCTTCTCTCCTACCCCATATTTCCTACTGACACTAGCATCCAGTTCAAATATGCGCAGTGGGTCCTTGCGCATGGTCTATCATTCTCTCCCTGTTTTCTCATTTTTCCGCACTTTGAAAAGACAGCCTGAAGCTATAAAACAGCGCCTGGTTGTCCACACAATTCCAATACTGGTCGTAATCGTGCCTTTCGTTTTCCTTTTCAACTTAAGTACTAAAATGAGATTTGCGTTATCCAAAGTAGTTTAGGTAATTGACGGTTTAATTTGTGTTATCAGTAATGGTTTAAAATTTGTGTTACTTAAAATGAATTGTGTAAAGAAACAACGGCAAATCTAATTTACGTATAAGGTTGTCTAAAACTACCGCAATAGTTTCTTTCGTTTCGATTTCGGCATCCCTAGTTACCAATGTTATGATACGCTAACTGCTATTTAGAAATATTTTTGAAGAACTTAGTTATTAAATTTATCTCGTAATGTATCGAGTTTTGATCTTAGCGAACAGATCTGAGCTTCTATTGCACGTCTTGGAGAATGTTGAATTTGTGTCAAAAGAAATATATAGTTTCCCTAGTATACTCCAAAGTTCTTAAAAAATGTGTACAAAATTCTTATTCTTTTGGCACGGTTTGGATATTAATTCAGAAAATGTATTTTCATACTGCTTAAGAACGCAATAAACTGTTAAGCGTGCAGTATTTAATAACTCAGAGGTATTTTGCACTCTCAAAAGGGGACAAGTCGAATTTTGTATTGCGTGATTAAAACTTACACTGTATCTACTACTATTAACTGTTATATCTTAACTGTTATCAAAGGTGCCAACTATTATTTTAAAAATAATAGTTGGCACCTTATTTTGGAAATAAAAGTTTTCAGTGCATATCAAAAACTACACTATCAGAGATTAATCAACCAAACAAAAAAAAAATCTAAATATATCTATCAAAAAGATTTTTGTATATATTCGGTTATCACACAGCAGAAACTCATAATATTTATAAAAATACAAAATATATTCTGCCACATTGAACATGAGGTAAGGAAATTGAGAACAAATACAAATAGCTTTTAAATTGAATTCTTCAGACACTACAAGTATACAATTTCAGGTTGGGAAACGTGTGGACAGCTCGAATGTTCATCAAACTGTCTCGAAGAAAAAGACCATTTTGTCTGATTGATTCAGGACACCAACACATGGAACAAAATATTCAAAGTTCAACATTAACTCCAATCAAAAGTGTCATTTTGCATTAACGCCAGTGGCAACAAGGGCGTTGATAGCAAAATGAAGTGGATCGAATAAATTAGCGGGGAGTTTCAAGAAGCGGGCGGGTTGTAGGTCCTTAACCAATTGAAGGGAAAGAGACGCGGGATCCGATTCGGGCGAAGGCGGGCAGATGTCAGAGATAAAATTGTCTCCGGCTGGGTTATTTACATTATCGTTCTTTCGGAAGGGTGTAGTACTCATTGAGAGAGAAAGCGAGAGCTCGCGAGGTAATCCAGGTGCATCTTTGCATGAACGGGACAAGCAAGTTTGCGAACTGCAATATGCATGTTTATTTGAACACGCGAATAGCACATCTGCTCAAAACTTTCGTAATTGCGAATATGGCTAAGTAACGTAACTCAAATTTCATACCATATCGCACCCCGGCAAGAAAAGTGACACCGGTCAAAAAATAAAAATGTTGATGTCATGTCACTGAAAAATCCGTATGAGGTGCCCCACCGTGTTATATTACTATTCTATAGAATATAATAGAAGTTACCACCATAAATACTTACATAAAATTTAAAAGCTTATACAACTTCAATATAAGTTTTATAGTATCCTTTAAATTAATGTGTTTCTAAAATTCTTCAATTTTGAGTTGCTTCACTTTTCTTGGCGGGGTGCGATATATATTTATAATGAACAAAGAGTTTATATTCATAAATGGCTTTCATGGCTCTAAATAATGTACAAATTATCTGATAATTTATAAAAGGATTCCGTTTACTTTTACTGGTGTCAATTTCTAATAAAATGAATGGTAGTAATGCCTCAGCCGTGTTACCATAGTAAGATTCTAAATGTCTTATTTAAACCATTTCTTCTTTTTGTCTTATTTAAACCTATTTTCTCTTTTATTTCCTTTTCTGTTCTGTAATCAGACTTCTAACGACTTTCAATGTGGCGCCTAACTCTTAAGCGTAGTTTTAGCAATATACTATATTGCTCCATAGTACAAATCAAGAATATTTAAACTACTATAGATATTCTTTTTTAATATTATCGACTTAGAGTAGAAGTTTTCATCTGATATTTATCCTATATTAGAGACACTATTTGGTCATATCCATGATGATAAATACATTGTTAAATTGCAATCTGTTTGAAATAAATAACACTATCAAAGCGTTAATACGTACTTCTGTTCCAAACAGACGATATATTTTCTGTATTTAAAAGGAATCGAAATATTTGAAATGAAACTGGTTTCTTATCTCAATTAATTTAATACATTTCCATCAACGCCTTAATAACAAGATTTATAAAATATGCTAACATGTGATAGAAATTACTCTAACTCTAATGTTTTTTGTTTGTGACAAAGTAAGATATGATATTTTTACTTTGTTGTATCTTTTTAATATTTCTAATAGCTTTCAATTCCGGTTTCAGATTTCATTTTTTTTTTCTACAAACAAAATAGTTCATTATTCCCAACAAGAACAATTAAAACTGTATTTCTATGTTACTGCCGAAAAATATATATTTACTAGTCAGAAAAAAAACACATAAAACGATTAGCTTGTGTTGAAATTATGCCATACGTTCAGACCTTTTTACTTTTCATCACTAGTAAAGTACATATTCCATCAAATAAAATTACCATGTATAACGGAAAATGAAATATTAGCCGCGATACATTGTTCTTCCATTTTTCAAACAACTCAAATGTAAGAACGAAAACTAAAGTAAAATCTCCACAGGTTTTCAAAATATAGACAAAACATCTTTTCAAAATAAACGATTCAACTTTTTAACTAAAACAATCCTTGTTTTAAAGAACTCTCAAAACAGTACTTTCTAGATTATCTTAATTGAATAAGAGTATAAACTATTCAGCCAGACAAAACAAGAATTCGAAAATTGATTTCTTTATTTGCAAAGTTATGGTGCTAAAAAATCAACAGTATTCCCCTTGGCGGAATTCATTGTTTACAACAAAATGGATTTATGCTTTTATTTATTTAACTCTTAGATAAAATTATTCGATTCTACAAAGCATTTAATACGTTATTACCCAGACGATCGTTTTAGTGGCTAATCATATAATAGACATAATCAGCTCAATTCGGGGGGAAAAAACGCCTAGTTGGAACTAGAAAAAGCCTACTAGAAAATGATGACTGTGACGCCATTGTTTGAATGCTGGCACTCAGTAATATAGCATAACAGTGATAACTGGGGATGGCGATATTCGATGAAAAACAAACAAAAATCTTATGCTATGTCAACTCCAATTGCCGTAGCTTTTCCCGTAGACAATAGAATAATAATAATATTTTTTAACCCCAAGTTAAAAGAAAGTCATTAGATAACCTAATGAATCCTCTAGATTCGTCGTTATTTATTTTCCTCAAAGGCTATAGTCCTTTATTATATATAGTTATTATATTTCCTAAAGGCATACAAATCATTTCAGCCTCAAGTTAAATAGTTGGCTGGGTTTTATGGCGCAAGAACTAAATTTGGTCATACTGCGCTATACACGACAGACAACGTCTAGTAATGGACATACTCACAGAGATTTTTACTGGCACAAAACAGAGGTAGGTAGGAAGGTATTTTAATTAACGACATACTGGAACAACACATCGGGCTTCTAACGCCGTGATCGATCCCAAAGGAAAGGATCCAAAGACAAGACCACGTACTTTTGAACCACGGTCAGATGACGAGGTCACACCTGATATGGTACCTCACTTTCTAAACTCCCACACCACACCGAAGTGCGGACATTTGTGGCCACGACAGATTTAATGTACACCAGCTCCCCGTGTGGCGGAGTTTGGTTATATTCGAACTCGCAACCCTCCGGTTTTTAATCCGTTACTCTTTCTACCGGGCTACTGTGGCCCTACTGAAAAGAGGAAATAAAACCATGGAGGAATCGAACATGCACCATCTACAGTTTGTAGGTTGATAACGCAGTGGACATACACAGAAATGTGGATAACATATCTAGATTTTGAGCCTTGGTAAGATGACGAGGTAAAAGCCTGAGCTGGTCACCCCGCTTTAAACTTCCACACCTCGCCAACTTCAAGTTAGAAAGGAGTGTAAAAGAAGCAAATTGTACCCTATCCTAGCAACTCTACTGGGAAGATCTGAGCGCTGTTTCCGAGCATGATCATGTCTTTTACAAAAACTGGAAACTGTGTAGAGAATAATAGACCATGCACACTCAGGGACCTACTGCACATATTATCTGCTCTGGATGTTAACCCCAATAAGAAAAATGGGATAGAGTCGAAGAGTTGGTTGGTTCTGAATATACCCCTAGCGCATGACAAACAGCGTTATTAAATCTTAGTACGAAACCATTTGAGACTGAAGAGATCTAACATAAACAGGCCTTGAGGCTGATGGGCTTTTTGCGGTGAAAATCCCGTATGTTATAGTTGATGATTTTTTGCTCATATTTACGTTAAAAATTTGTCGTTTTTATTTCAGGTTTTATCGATATTTATTTTCCAACTAATTTTATTTTTAATCTCACCTAATTCTGTTTTTGCACGAATTTGATTTAACACGAATTAAAAATAAATATTTCATTTTTCTCTTTAGGCGATTCATTTTAATATATCACCAGCGGACCAAGCCAATTTTTAAGAATTATTTCTTCGGCATAATAGTATAATTTCCACATTACAAGCACAGATGAGGAACGCGCTGGGATGTTTCAACGTGAACTGTAGTTGTTGACAGCCTCTTACAGAGAATTATATAATGACCTAACGAAAATATGTGCATAACGATTAATAACTGAATTCGTTCTTAAAACCGATGAAACATCAGTACCAGAGGAGACTTGTGCTGATTTTGCTTTAGAGATCTCAGAATGAAATTCATTAATACAGGAAGAAGACCATGTCCATAACATTTCTAGTGACAGCGGTGATATTTCAGTCATACGCAAAAGTATGCACCGATTATTGTCAGAAAGTGAAAATGAATAAAATCTTGTTAAGTGTAAAACAGATTTTTTTGTTCATGAAGAATTTTTTTTCATTTCAAATCCAAATCTACTTTAGTACATTTTCATTACATATTATTACATGTATATATTGTTGAAATAAAATTATAAGTTTAGAACAAATATTTTCATATGTTTTTTTTTCAGTTATTTTTACAGTTTTTTTAGATCCGGACTCCCAATATTATTTTCTTTCATGATACAATGTCTTTTTTTACACGTATTCTTCAGGAACGTATTTATGGTATAGAAAATAATTAGGTGTACTTTTGAGCGACGTCATAGGTGGTAGTTCGAAATTTTAACATTAAGTTATTCATGCTTCCAGCGATGATATTTAAAACTTTAATAACTGGTTCCAAGCGATTGCTTTATTGGCTGAAAAGACGAATTAAACGTCAATTTATAAAAACACAAATTTTAAAATGCATGATTGAAGACTTTGTTTTCGAATACAAGATTGTTAACTCCCTTTTCGAATCAATATGCCTTACCTGAATTGAACTGAACATCATGTTTTTGACGCCTTTATTTGAAAAATAAAGGCATCGATGTATAATTCGTTAATGAAACAAAATCCAACATTATTCTTCTTATAAGAGTTTGTTTAGTACTGATACATTTTTATGCTTTTATTTATTTTTAAAGTTGAATAAAACTAATTTCCGCAGTTTTGCAAAATTGTATTTCTAAATTTCCGACAGTGTTTTTGCCTGAAAATATATTAATCGACAGCTGAATTCTTACAACACAGTATCGAAAAGTGATACTGAAAGAAAGCAGCACTTGGTGATATTTGCAAACTGCGAACGTAACATGACTTCAACTAAAGGACACCGTTAAACTTCGCGACACAAATACGACAACCCGTCCAATGAGTACATTCGAAGCTAGCTCTTAGGCCTGAAAAAGCTGACTCGGAAAGGATTCCCTTTTAAACTGTTAATACGGTTTAAATTTGCAACAAGAGAAGGGGAGAAAAGCGAAATGAATTTTCTTGTTAGCAGCACATTAGCATTTTAATACAATATTCGCCGAAATGAGAGTAGAAGAAGGAAAAGAGAACGGAATTAATCACAGAAACTTGACTGGGCAGGGAGGGTGAGAGCAACCCTAAAAAATGGAAGTTCCATTAGAATCTTTTTTTGGAGTGGGGAGCACGACCACAAACTCCAAGGCATTTTTGGTGCCCTCTGTTGGTCCCTCTCCCCTATGGATAATCCATCATCGAAATAATAGGGGGTGGTTTTCTCTTGGAGTCATAGGGCACGGCGTTTTTTGCTCCTGACCTTGTTGCACAGCAGACTTCGTGTAAAAATAGAACATGGTTGCTGTTTTTGATAAATCTACTCCCTTGAGCCGTCAGACTAAAAATTTACATCTTGTTTGTGTTGAATGCGTTGCATTTAAAAAGAATTTCAGGCTTTTAAGATCATAGTGGACGGGAAAAATTCGGCTTCCGTCATGAAAGATATATTCGTAGCGATATGCTTTGCATATTGACTGAGTAAAATATCCACCGTGACCTATGCATGGGCTGTAAGTTTAAGGTAAAAGTTTACCGTCCGGAATTATTAATGTAAACTGATCGCCCCGAGCAACTCTATTGCTTGTCATAGAGTTTGCGTTGGTATAATCTATTGATAGTGTGTTGCACATATTGCATTGGTCCTGCATATGATTATTATTTATTTAAAATAACAATGAGAACCAATCACTCTTATATTGTTATTATTTTGTTTTTATTACATCAGTAAAGCTCCGTTGAAAACAGTTTTTTTAAGAGTAATGATTTTTAAACTATGCACTTTTTTTAACATTTGGGGTAATGAAATGCTGAGATTAAAATTACTAATGGCATTTGGATTCGTTATTATAAATCTTATGAAAAACGATATATATATATATATATATATATATATATATATATATGAACACAGACAGTTGATTACAACTTCTACTCTAATTGCCTAACCATTCATAATGAATTAACGTTTATTTTGTACTTTACATTTCATCTTTCCAAATGAAATGAATTGATCAAAACCAGAAACTACTTTTTAGGTACATCGTACTCAATTCATGTTTTTCAATGAATTATGACCAAATATGCTGAGCTAATTCATGTTTAATGTTCACCTTACATGTATCACATTTACATGTTCGAAGACTAATCACTGATTTTCAACGTTTTAATATTTAAGAGATTTCTGGTTTCACTTAAATTTTATGTTCTGCGCCATTTTAAAAAAAATAATCGTTCCATTTTTACCAGACTGCTGAAGAATCACTAGTAAGACGAACTCTGCTTTTTAATAAAATTTTGGTCTTTCATTACTCAAACCAAGCCACATTAGAACGAATCGTAAAAACTAACAATGAATTTCTTATTGACTTTATTTGTTTTTTAAACGTTTGTTACCATACATATACAAATAATTTAATTTTCTATGGTACGTTTGTTTGTGATGTATAATACAGATTCTTACATTATTAAAGAGATTGAGGATAAAATTTGTTGAAAAATAATAAATTTTAATACGTCCAGAAACAAAGCTTGATAGGCTTTTTATAAAAAGCTAAAGGTAGCTGGGGTTAGTGCTTTTGTGATAGGAAAGTGCCTCTTGAACGCATATTCCCGTATTCGGTAACCGGAAAGGAAATCTTCTAGTGGTTTGTATACACTAGATATCCCTTTCATAAAGTACCTGATTTATATGTGTAATTCATCAATCAATCAAAGTATATTCAAGCTTTGTAAGTAGTAACAGAATGTGTTCCTCAATAGACTTACTTGTTATGCAATCTTAATAAACTGTGTCATTCGCTAAACAACTGAATTATAATAGTCATTCAGAAATTGGAAGAATAAACTATTTTTAGTTCAGTGCACTTGCGTAATCTGATACATGTTCTTGATCTCGTAATCAAGCAATAGAAATAGCTGAATAATGATTTCCGAAAGGGCATATTTCTGAAAAAATTTTCTATATACTGTCATATTACAAGATTTTAAAAAGCAAATCAATTTCATCCTACTGGTATTAAAAGTAATGCCTTTCAGATGATATTTAAGTCAAAAGAATTGACAATGGAATCATATTTTGAAAAATAATTGGAATCGTGAAAATATTCATTGAATTTTTTGATGCCCCTTTTGAAAAAAAATGAGTTTATTCAATTGATATTGCAAAACAATTCTGTGTAATTTTGTATGGTCCTTAGTTTATTAATAAATGTCTAAATTTTTCTAACAAGCGTTCGTCTCCATCAGTGCAACCGAAAGTTCATCAACTACTATTTAATGGAATCTTAATGATATTATGATCACCCAAACAGCGATCAGATATAGTCTTTATATCCAGGTAAATTAAGAACTTACTCAGAAGAACACACAATATCCTGCGCAACATTTGGCCATACTATGCAAAACAACTTTAAGTAAATGTACATACATACAAAAAAAAAGCTTTACTTAGATTAGCTTAATGTACACAGAAAGGACTCGAAACGGTGTTCAATTTGAATTTATGGACTTTGCATTTCAATAATATCATAACATCATCATTATAAAATGTTTCTAAAAATGCGCTTGGTTTCGCTTTCCCAATCTTGATAGATATATACGAGATTTACAGGATGAGATCCAAATTAATTCGGAGGGGTTTAAACCTCTCTGTAGGAAAAACTACCGGGCGAATACCGACCAAATTTTGTATTATACTTTCCTGAGTATGTGATTTTGATTTCTGAAGAAAATACTTTCATATTTTGATCACTAGGTTAAATTTGGCCCTGCGGTTTAAGTAATTTGTGTATTGCCAAACTTTCTAACTTCCTCCGTTAGAATAAGAAGTCACAGAATTTGTCACTAATCTAAGATTTTAGCTTAGTGTCGTGAAGCTCTTCGTATTGGATTGCATGTTGCTTGTGAATACTTCGGCTGCATTTAAGGAATATCGGCTGTAAAAAGTCTTACGTAGAGCTCCACAGACAATTTTTTCCTTCTGAAATCAAAACCGCAAACACAGGAACGTATGTGTATCAAATATGGTTATGATTCGCCTAGTAGTTTTTTCTAGAATGGGGTCTAAGCACCTGCTTAGTTTAGATCACCCTGTATTTAAGCTGAAGTAGTTATTTTTCATACGTCAACCATGATTAGAAATTTGCGCGACTTTAAATTATCCCACAAAACATCTTACATGCAACACTTCCACAATCCCGAGAAACTTCGCTTTCGATAAAGCGTGAAAGCCAGACCACAGCAACATTAATCACTCCGTAATTTAAACCGCCCTCCCCGAAAAATCAACAAATTCGTAATTTGAATACATTGTCTGAGGTGGGGAAAACTTTTTAACGTGTTTACACGATGCCTGGTCACGTAAGCTACGGCACCGGGTTGAAACCTCTCACGTTGTTTACTGATATTGTTCCAGGAAACCCTCTCCTCAGCAAATCTATTTCTACCTTTGCCCGAAATCTTGCTTATGTTGTTATGTTTTTGCCTTTTTTTTGCCCTCCCTCGCCGACTCCATCAACACCGGCAAAATATCGACCGTCGGGGGGAAAAAAGCTCCTTGAGAATAATGATGACGTGGCCAACAAACGGGTGATTTATGACCATCCTTTCTCGGACACGCGTGGAAAAAAAGTATGGAACCAGCACATTTCACGGAGATGCCCGGGCAAAATTGGAATGACGGTTTGGGATAATATCTTTGTTGTCTCAGACGTGTCCACCCGACTTTTCGCCGCCG
This sequence comes from Metellina segmentata, assembly GCA_947359465.1. Lineage (NCBI taxonomy): Eukaryota > Metazoa > Arthropoda > Arachnida > Araneae > Tetragnathidae > Metellina > Metellina segmentata. The sequence goes on along the minus strand of OX375879.1, from coordinate 63,451,105 downwards.
AGAGCTTTTTTCTTTCACTTTTCGATATTAGAAGGGATCTAATTTCAGGTGTCAGCATTATGAAAGATGGCAACGGGATTCGTAAGATTATATTTTATTGTCTTGCCATCCACCTGTAAGATAATCGCTTTGGTCCGACCGAGTTGGAGATTTGGTTTTCTATGAAAATGGGCCAGATTAGGTTTCGTTTTTCGTGTGACCTTTTACCTCTCATGTGACATTTTCCCTCAACTCGTTTGCTCAATTTAAAATGCTTCTCTAATGTCCTACCAGATTAGGGCTTGGTGAATTGTGACTAACCAACTAACTTGCTAGTTTAATAATTTTCTATAAAACGTTAATGGTTCTTGTATTGAGGAGATCTTTCAAAATATCAACTTCGTTTTTCAGTTAAATTGCAGTTTACCTGAAAGGAAGTAGAAAAATGCAATTTGACAAGCACTCCTCATTAGAGTTAAATTGAACACCACCCTCTTATATTCATTTGTTCAGTTTAACCCTTTAAGACGTTCACATGCAAACATATTCTTTCTGTATCCAGCGGAACTTCTATCCAGTTACTCTAGCTATGATCTTCACCAACAGAATCTTTCTAAGCATTCTTTGAACCAAAATGCACATAGTTATATAGATCAGAGGACAACACCAAGTAATTTTGAACTACGGTCATATATCGAGATCACACCAGAGCTTGCACCTCACTGTCTAAACTTCCAAATCCCGCTAACGTGAGGACATTTATGGCGACAGATTTAACGTGTTCCAGCCAACTTGTGCACTACTGTCTTTTGATGGGATTTGAATACGAAACCATCCGGTTGCTAATCCGTAACTCCTCCAACCGGGCTGTAGCTCGTGTCTTGTATGAAAAAACAATATTGTTCTACAGGGAAATCTCGTAACTCTCGGATGGTTAAATTGTTTATATGTATAACAGATAACAAAAAGACGTTCGCTTAGTCCTTCAAGGTATGTCTGGTATTCCACTTCCCTTGGCGCCGTTATAGCCTGGTTGGAAGAGTAAGGAACTAGCAGGCGAAGGGTTGCGAATCCAACCAATAGATCCTTCGCTTCAAATGTCCTCACGTTGGCATGGAAGTTTGGAGAGTGGGGTGATAGCTCAGGTGTGACCTCGTCATCGGACCGTGGTTAAAAATTATGTGGTGTTGTCTTCTGATCTTTCCCTTCGTGGGTTTACCCCAGACCATCGTCAATATCCCATTATGTTGCTCCAGTGTGATGTTAATATCTACCTACCTACATATCCTCTGCCCTTAATATAACTAACCGTTCTGTGTTGGGGTGGTTTTCTTGACGATAGTCCGAATTGCTAATAAGAGGATTGATCCCGGACAGTTGTCAATAGTCCATTGTGTTGCTCTAGTACAGGGGTGACCAACCTTTTTGGGAAGAGTACTACTATCTGGGGAAAAAAGTTATGCGTGCCACGTCCAACTTTTTCAACATACTAAAAAATATAAAAAGACGAAAAAATGTTATTTATAGGCTGATTATGGGATTTTTATGCAAATAGCACATTTTTTTTCATCTAAGCCTGAATAGTGTATAGTTAAAAAATAATATAATAAATAAAACACAAGTACAAACTTAGTTTTTGTTGCTAATAAACATTTTTAAAGGTTCAGTCAGTTAGGTTCTGCATACTGTTAAAAATCCGCTGTGCCACACTGTGGCACGTGTGCCATGAGTTGGCCTTCCCTGCTCTAGTACGATGTTAATTAAAAATTACCATTACCAAATTACAGAATTGCTTATGACGACCTATCACGCCATTATTAGTTTTGGAGATTAAACGACATATTTCTTGAACTCAAATTTATCGAATAAGGACGAAAAGTGGCAGGTGTTTGAGCACATAATTTGATAATCTCAAAATCTAAATGTGCTTAGTTTAAACTATCGATAATTCTTTTTATCGATTTTGTAATTCTAATCTTTCGAGATATCTAATTTGAGTTTTTATTAGCGATGAAGTATTCTAAGAATCATTCAACCACGTCGTTTATGCCAAAATATAAGTTACTCATACTCCGACATCGAAGGTTTACAAAAATATGAAAAACAGACAATTTTCCAATCTCTGGTGAATTTCCAAGACATAACAGGAAAAGCTAACATTGTGTTAAATTAGTAGCTGTAAAAACAGAGACTTTTGAGTTTCTGAACGGTACATAAAACAGGTTGCTAAAACACGTCGTCATTCAGTGCCAACAAAAAAATGGTATGATATAGTCGGTTTCTAAACAGATTTCGCTGTACTGAAACAAAGCAGGTTGTAAAAAGATTGTATTTGTTACGTTTTCTCGATTGTTGAATGTAAATCGGGTTTGGTTGGTTTCGGTTGGTTGGTGTTTGCTGGGGTAAAACTGATCGGATATAGTAATCAAAAACATTCACAATGTTAGTTTTTATTACTGCTGTTTAGTCGCCCCATGATAAAAAAAAAAACTTTCAATTTCCTTTAGTGAATCTTATTGCAAATACAAGACATTGTAATATGCAGCATCAGTCGTTGGCAAAACTAAATAAATAAAAATCGGTAAAAACTAAAACAAAAACAGTTATTTCTTAATTTAAATCTGAGCGAGACATGGGTTTCTATTCTAACGTCCTTGATTTTCTTCTCATGAATCAAATCAACGGCTGTTGATTACCCATCATTTCAACCTCAAATGGTTTCTCACTACGATTGGTTAATGGTGTTTGTCATACGCAATGGGTTCCTTCAGAAGACTTCTCAACCCAGGCTTCCTACTGAGGCTAGCATCGCGTCTAGATAATATGTGCAGTAGGTTCTTGCGCATGGTTCGCCATTATCTTCTCATTTTAATATTTTTGTAAAAGGCAATCTCACTCTAAGACAGCGCTTGGATCATTCACTCAGAGTTGCCAGGATTTTACGTTTTGCTTTCTATTCAATAGTCGCATTCACACTTATCACACTACCGTACTTAATGTTTAGCATATAACTCGCTGGTTACATTTGGAAGCTGAATTTTGATGTATTGTACAGAAATGTGGATGTATGGAAAATGCAGCATTAGTTTTGACGCTCTCAGATAGCAAGTAGCAAAACGCTTTTATTATCAGTGGATTTTCCGCTTGCGCCTTTAGCTTTAAATAGACTTGTTTCCTTCCAAAATGTAAGTTTGTGAAATAAGATTTTTTTTAATAATTTCACCGCATTAGTTGAATGTTTATAAAATATTAAAATTATGGTTTGGAATGACAAATTAAGTTCAAACATAAATATTAGAATTTAAAATCTTTAGGTATAATTTTTTGGTAAAAATTGTTTACAGCTCTTCTGACAAAAGAGATGCGTACCGCAATTTTAATAATGCTCTATGTTTTTGCTGTGGAGAAATTTAAAATAAATACAAATAATAAGAACAAAAGCAAATTTAAAATGAATATAAAAACCAAAAAGAGAATTTTAAAAGTAGTAAAAAAAATGAATGTAAAGATATTTTCGAAAATGTAAGTGTTGATGGATCAGGGCATCATCAGAGGAAAAACACAAAATGGTGTTTTCTACATATGAGCAGCAATACGCTAAAAATTTGCTCTTACGTCAAACGTCATTAAAAGCAAACTCGTAAACAATATAATTTTCAAACCATTTTTTTTTTTTAAGTTTTGTGTTTTATAATAATACGTGTAGGTATATAGATTCCGTTGTTTTGCCATTCTACAACTAACATATTACGTCGATTTCTGTGTCACATACTTTAGAGAAATATCTATAAATAGTGCTTCTATCCAAAATATCAAATATGAATTAATATTCTTTTCCCGAGACCTGCAATTCTTTAAAAATACGTCCTCTGTGCTTTATTTTAATTTATCTTTGTTCAAGTCCGGTTTCTCCCATCAGAATCTAGGTTAAGGCCCGGGTTAAAAAGTAATCTTATACTTTCCGCCACGAAAGGCTTAGGACTCCCGTCTCTCTCACGAGGTTTATGAATTTTCGAGCTCACGCAGCGCTTCTTAATTCTTTTCCACAACACTTTGAGCTAATTTATGCATCCTTCCCTTGTTTGGTTGGAAGGATCAAGGCAGCAGGTGGGAACAAGAGCCTTCAAAGGGTTTCTAATCCAATTTAGTACCTAAATAAGTGTGCCTGAAGAAACTAGTCTCCCATTTGGAAGATTAAAGCTACTTGACTGCTCAGCGAAAGCTCGAATGCGGTTTCTTTGTGCTATTGGCTCCTTTTTTCATAACTCGCTTAGTACCGTCCAACGGAAATGTAACTTATCGCTCTTTTATGTCGGTTGGTAAGATAAAAGCTCTACCAAAACCAATCGGACATAAAATGATTTAATTCACATTGGAAACATTATTGGGTTTTCTAAGATAATTTCAGATTAACTATACTTCTTTTAAATTAACATTTTCAGCCCCTTTTTTTTAACTGTGGCATATATTTATGGAATCTCTGCTTCTTTATCTCATTGTGGACATAAAGCTTTACTGTTTCATACAATTTAAACTAGATACTTTGCTAGCATTAATACTTATTTTTAACAGGCTTCAAACTAACATGAAATTGAATAATGATAGTCGTGACAAAGTCGTGCATATGTAACTATATGTATAAAATTATATTAAAATTATACCCTAAAATATTATATTCACTAGAAATAAGTCCTTAATGTTCCATAGAATAATCGCTTTTTTTAACCTTTTTGTCTTATTGATGAAATTATCTGATCACCAATGTATGCTTACACCACTTTAAACATTTTTAACATGCAATACCAATGATGCAATTAGCAATGCTTTAAGGGGAAAATACAAAATTATTTTGAAAATATTTAAAATTTAAGTAACTTTTTTCTAAAAAGCATAAAAGCCTAATAGAGAGTAAAAGATGTCAGAAAACCTTTATAACATAAATATAAGGTATTTCCACGAGGTGTTCACATTATTTTGTCCAATTTCTGTATCCCTAAAACTCAAAACAACGATGGTCCTTGATTAGATCCTTAGATATTAAGCTGACGTCGGTAAAATTTTAGATCTGTTTAATAACTCGATTTGAATTGTTTCATTCAAATTTTTTAAACACTTTCCTGAAATGTTTAAGTTGTATGACTTCTTACTCAACACTCAATTCTCAGCCAATTGTCACTATGACCAGGACTGTACCTGAGTGTAGTGCTGGACATACACTTGAGCGTTGTCAGCAAAGGCTGGGCGAACGAACAGTATCCTTCCAGCTTTAGGGGCCACCATGACTCAGTGTGTTTTCCACATTAGCCACCTGTGAGATGTATTCGGCGCAGGTTCGCTTCCTTCCTGACTGAATTTCTCTCTTCTGTGACAGCAAAACTTTCATTGTGTGATTTTTACCACAATCTGACATCGCCTGTCTTGTGTTTTATGCAGCTTGGTCTAATATGGCCCTTGTACCGAAACAAACTTTGAAGCAACTTACCAACCTTCCAGCTTTAAATAAGCTTCGCCAATAATGAATTTTCCGAAAATATCAAATTTGTACTTTTTTGGCTTTTGTATATTTATGGCCTTTGCGTATGTAATGAAAGACTTCTAAATCTTGAAATTTGTGTCGCAATTTGCATTAGTACATTCAAAACACTCTTATTGAAGGCGCCCAGGGCTCGCATTCTTCCCGAAATGATTTTGGAATTCAAAAACTAACAGAAGAACATGCTGAAGCTAGCTATATTCCAAAGGAAATCGATATTCTGTGCCATTACATGAAAAATATACTTTAAAATCCTCAGTAATCTGAAATCAGTCGAAAATATCACTAAATGCGATGCTCATTGAACATTCCGGCATTTGGGGAACCGTGCAAAAGGAAACGCAGTCTTCTTTCTGCCTGTACCAAAAATGCCGGATTGCTTGCTGAATATGTGCTTGTTAAGTACATTCTCTTATAAAGTAAAATGATTTTAAAAAAGAGATGGTTTGCTGAGGTTTGCTCTTGGGAACCTCATACCTCAGGAACAGCTCTGGGAGTCCAGGTGTCCTAGTGCAAACCTCAGCAAGCAACTCACTCCTCTTTTTTTAAAAAATGTGCTTTTCCTCCAGATCCGATAGGTCGTAAAACCTTGTACAAGATGTGCCACTTGAATGAACTTGATGGTATAATTTGCGTAAAGGAAACGAAAGCTAGTTTTCCAAATCAAACACAACCGAAATCAGTGGTGCACGTTTAAAATCACACAACCGTATAAAGAAGTTTATTTTTTAAAGCGCAGCCTGTTATTTACACAGATGCCAAAAGTGCCACCGAAATAAGACTTACCCTTTTACGATCGCTTTTAGAAAGAGACAAAAATCCGAAACTTGGGGAATCGCTGTTTTCCAATTATAGTTCGTTCACTTGATTTCCTCGAATAAGTTTCCCAAGCTGTATTTACAAAACAAAATCATTTTGTACTGTAAATTCAATAGAATTGTCCACAAAATTTCCTCTTAGAGACGGGAATATAGACAAAGCATTTATTTTAGTTAAATTCACTATGGCCGACGAAATCAACTGTTGATAAGCTTGAAAACTGAAATTTGAGTTTGATCTATTCTTCACTGTAGTCACATGATGAAATCAGAGAGAGAGGGGGGAGGGACCTCTGATCTCTATGTAATCCTAAGATTCACACTCGATAATCTAGGGCTCACTGAACACCAAGACCATAGATAGCTCCAAATTTCTCTAACAATTCTTAACAACAATTGCCAGACTGAGGACGATGCACCTCAGAGGTATGAAGATTTTGCCAGATGGATCAAGAACATACCCTGAATGCAGGCACTGTGCGGGCATGCAGCTTAATCCCAAGCACCTCTTTAACTGCCCTTCCATTATTGCAGCACTCTTCAAGATCGACTTGAACTGTTCCAGGGAGACCTTTTATACGGACCAAGCTGAAGATGTGGCCTACGCAGTGCTCTACGCTTTTGGACCCATTTAACTATGCTCTCCCCGCCTCTCTCCCATCCTTTTTCAATTATTGCACTGGTCACACGACAACAACAACAACAACAATTCTTAAGTTCGTCAATGGTGAACAATACTCTCGACTGTGGCTTCTCAAGATCTCCAACACACAAACTATACCTTTCGTTGAAATCAATGTACAAAATAATAAATTCACAACTAGAATAAATCACTTTTATACGACATAATTAGACAGAGACGCTTTTATATAAGGTCAATTAAGATGATTATAGATACACTTAGTGTTGTAAGTAGAAGGGTAGAACCTCTGAAGGCCCAAGCCCTTTACGAAAATGTTGATTTCTTACTTCGAAAACATGTCATTACAAATACATTATAATAAACGCATACATATAACTTTTTATTCCGTAAATAAATAATTACTAGCCTATTTAAAAATATTTAAATACTGATTGCAGCAATTAACATATTTTGTATTGAAGACAATTATTCTGAGAAATATGAAAATACTGGTTGTGGAATGTTTATCAACTCTCTCTCTCGAACAACCTTGTCAAATGTTCATGTTTTCCAAAAGTAAAAAATGATTATTGAAAACAAGACTTGATTGTTCTTCGACAGTTGTTATTTTAACCCCTTGATCGGTTCACACGCATACATCCTTTTTACAACCTGTAATTTTCCGTGTATAAATCCAAACCGGTTGAGCTTCTTAATCCATAAATTCGTTCTTCGAACAACAGGTGTGGTTATTTAGTCTATATGTGTGTTGTGTGGTAAATGTAACACTACACTACTTGTAAATCGTATGACAGAAACTATATAAATATATGAAACAAAATATTATTACGTCATTTGTGTACTTGATCATCCGAGATGTTTCACATTTGATATCAAAATCAACTTATTTTAAAATTCAGTCTGGTGAATAACTCCAGCATAAAGACGTGGTGAGCAAGTACCTTTTAACCATCCAAGGGATTTAGACTAGATATCTTGTTCATCAAGATCTGACCCATTTTGCTAATGACGAGATATCTCGTCATCAAGATATTGTCTTTTTTTTTATGACGAGATCAAGATATGGTCAGTTTTCTTCTAATGACGAGATAACTCGTTCATTACGATCTCGTCAGCTTTTCTAATGACGAAATACCTCGTCGAGACAACTACCAGGAGAACCAAAGATACGGGGTTCAGATCTCCATTTGGCATAAAAACTATTGCTCATTTTGAGCCCCCTCTGAATTTTAATCTCTTCTTCCCTATTGCATTTGGGGCATATCTTCAAGGGCATCACAATCCCGATTTACCCGAATGATCTGTCCTCTTCTGTTTTACCCTCTCCTACCCTTCTGCTTTTTGCTTTTGTTTCCTCTCTTGTTGTCTGTTTTGTATTTGTCGAAGATTGGCCGAATAAGACCCTTGCGCCATTCATCCCATAACAACCACCCAACCCTAATGCTTTCAGTGGAAAAATTTTACGAAAAGTAAGGGAACCTGATGTTTTTCTCCCTTTTGAACGAAATAGTAGGGGTGGAGGAGAGAAAGTTTCTTTTTGGACTCATTATCCTCTCAGAAAACGTTCAATGCGCACTTTTATTACCTGCATTCCCTCTAAATGAATACACAAAAGCAGTTCCGTCTATTTACTGAAGGAGCAATCAATATAACAAAGGCGGAATATCTCTACGTTCCACAACAGATTTTTTGAGCCCCCTCTAAGGGAAGCAGGGACTGGAAAAAACTTTATTATACCCCAACAAATAAGGGGCGCAGTCGTCGGTCGCTCCCCCACAGATTTGTATCCAAACGCCACGCGAGTTCTTTTTTTCCCCTTTAAAAATTAAAACTTTCTTTTCATCCGTTCTGTCGGAAGAGGGGCATGCCTAAAGAGGAACTTGATAAATGATCGCTTGGCACGCAAAAGCACGCGCCGTGGGTGGGGGAAAGGCCCCATGATAAATGATTCCAATGGCAGTTTCTATTTTGCCCGTGTCCGAAACACGGGGATATCCCTTTGCTCTGGGATGACTAACTCTGCAAGATTGTTGTTTTCAGACTGCCGGTTGTGTGGTCCGGGCTACCATCTGCCGCCGTGCGTGTGCGGTACCGTTCCATGGAACCGCCCCGTTCTCACCCACACTTGCGAATATGTTTTGTGTTTCGGGAAGAATTCGCTTGCTTTGTGTAGTGTGACGTCTGCAATTTCTGCATTCTGACACATTTGTTTGTGCTACGGAATCATTTAACTGGCTTTCTGGGTGTTAGCTTTCTGGGTTTCTACCAGCTAGTATGCTTTGACATCACTAATTTTCGCAATATGACCCCATGAATATGATTTCTGGTTATCTCCCACATAGACAAGTGTCCTTTTGTCGTAGCATTGAAAATTGCTTGCCATGACTGAACGTCTGTTTCAGCAACATATGTATTCAAATCAGACGTCATAAGATTTCTGGTTATCTCCCACATAGACAAGTGTCCTTTTGTCGTAGCATTGAAAATTGCTTGCCATGACTAAACGTCTGTTTCAGCAACATATGTATTCAAATCAGACGTCATAAGATTTCTGGTTATCTCCCACATAGACAAGTGTCCTTTTGTCGTAGCATTGAAAATTGCTTGCCATGACTGAACGTCTGTTTCAGCAACATATGTATTCAAATCAGACGTCATAAGATTTCTGGTTATCTCCCACATAGACAAGTGTCCTTTTGTCGTAGCATTGAAAATTGCTTGCCATGACTGAACGTCTGTTTCAGCAACATATGTATTCAAATCAGACGTCATAAGATTTCTGGTTATCTCCCACATAGACAAGTGTCCTTTTGTCGTAGCATTGAAAATTGCTTGCCATGACTGAACGTCTGTTTCAGCAACATATGTATTCAAATCAGACGTCATAAGAATTCTGGTTACCTCCCACATAGACGAGTGTCTTTTGTCGTAGCATTGAAAATTGCTTGCCATGACTGAACGTCTGTTTCAGCAACATATGTATTCAAATCAGACGTCATAAGATTTCTGGTTATCTCCCACATAGACAAGTGTCCTTTTGTCGTAGCATTGAAAATTGCTTGCCATGACTGAACGTCTGTTTCAGCAACATATGTATTCAAATCAGACGTCATAAGATTTCTGATTACCTCCCACATAGACAAGTGTCCTTTTGTCGTAGCATTGAAAATTGCTTGACATGACTGAACGTCTGTTTCAGCAACAAGTGCATTCAAATCAAGCGTCAGTTTGCTAAGGAACCCACTTCCGTTTTTCATACACTGTATTTTTCGATAAACCGGCCTAACCTCCATAAAATCTCTACCAGCTAGTATGCTATGACATCACCAATTTTCCCAATATGACACCATGCATATGATTCTGGTTATCTCCCACATAGACGAGTGTCCTTTTATCATAGCGTTGAAAATCGCTTTCCATGACTGAACGTCTGTTTCAGCAGCATATGAATTCAAATCAGACGTCAGTTTGCTATGGAACCACTTCCGTTTACCATACACTGTATTTTTCGATAAACTTACTTACCCTCCATAAAGTCTCTACCAGCTAGCATGCTGTCATCTTCGTAATCTGACGCCATGCGTATTATTCTTGCTATGATCCACATAGACAACTGTCAGTTTTTCATATTGTAAATTCTAATTTCAAACAAACAGATGATTTGGACCAGAAAAAGCAATCATATTCCAGATTTATACGATATTCCTGTCATTCTCATTCAATTTATTCGATTTAATTTTCTTAGAGAAGTAGCCCCTTGTGTTGCTCTAGTGCGACATTTATTAATTACCTTATCATCTTTAGAGAAGGACTTTTTAAACCTTTAATGCTAGTTTTAACGCCCTTTTTCATTACAATATCAAAATCTGGCAATCTAAATAGTATCGCAATATACGTGCATTGATAATGAATATGACTTTAAGTTTTTATCGTTGTTAGCTTGTGTAAATTAAATTTTAGTTTATTTTCTTATACTATTTGGATTTTTAATGAAATTGTTTCTTGTGTATCAGCCTACAATCTTAACATTCATACTCAAATCAGTTTGCTATTCGATATTTTGAAAATTATTTTCGAAAATTAAACTAATTTTGTAAATTAATCTTTATTTCACTAACTTTATTTACTCTAATTAGTTCCTAAGTGGTTGCTTGTCCCCCAAAATTGGCAATTTTGATATTAACATACAATCCCAGTATCCATTTTCGATGCAACATTATTATATATATATATATATATATATATATATATATATATATATATATATATATATATATGTATATATATATTCCATGTTTCTTTGTAGTGGAACTGGTAATTCTAACAGAATCATTCGCATTTCTGGATACTGTTTGAGCTGAATGTGAGAGTCTTGAAAGCATTTATCAAATTAAGATATTCTCTGTTCCTAACACAAACGAGAGTGAATTATACTTCGTTTATAAATCTCTGACTGTAAAAAGACATAACTATACTAACAAATATTATGTTCAAATTTTGTCAATACATTTTAATCTCGAACGAATATACTGTTTGGTTTCTTGAATAGAGCCACTACTTTCAACGGGCTTGTAAGAGAGAAATCGAGTTTTACGCTTTACCACGCCTAAGCTCTCTCCAACGTCCGTTGTAAATGTAGATCGCTTTCTGGTCTGGCTATTCTGATGTGTTTGACTGTTCAAATTGCTTCGATCTCAACTCACAAGTTATTTTTCGTTCGTTCTTTGTCATGTATTTTGTAACCAAAGTTATTGATCTAACATAAAATCCTTCTGATTATGTCAGCCTTACTGGTGACACGGATGTGATTTGATGTTTGAGTGTTCAAGTGTTTGACTCGCAACTAACTATTTTTTTTCTCGGTCTTGTTTGTCTGTAAAGTAACAAAGTACTTGATGTTCATAAAATATGTCACACTCAATACGATTAATATGGAATGATTATTCAACATGAAAAATTAATCAGTTTATTGTCTACATTCCAAAGAGGAAATTATCCTTGAGAATTTCAAATGTGATCTTTACTTTATGTCGCCAATAGTCCGTTGTGTTGCTCCAGTGCGACGTTAATTCATCTACCAATCATCTCTTTCCTTCATATGAATTAGTATATTAATACACATTTAAAAACCCCAAATAACACTAAGTACGAGATTCAGCAGAGTGCAATTGTCAAGAGGTTTGGCATTGTTATCTCAAATAACAAAGAATGGAAATTACTCGTATGATTCACACACGAGAGAAGTGAAAAACGTCGTATAACGATTAATACTTCGGTTGGTTGGAGAGATTTTTTCTATTTTCCACTCCTGTAATAGAAGGAAACGAAAACAGATTATTTGGAACTACACAACATACAACTTGTAAACAATGGTTTTGTTTGGTATGGCTCGGTAGTCTTTAAATCACGATCCGTGGCTGTTGAATTTCCAATTCACAGCACATTCACTGAAGAATGGCCAACTTAGAATCCTAAACAAACACTGCAAGTGAAACCAAAACAAAACTCGAACAGTTACAGTTGAGTTAGCATTGGGACTGATGATTAATCCTGCTTCTTTGACTCATACTAATTTAACTGCAATCAGTAATCTTCATATCATTAATTCATAGTGTTGTTTCGAACATGCAAAACTTCTACGAGACCCCTCTGAACTCGAATTCATGAATAGATTCTGGTACAATTTAAGTCCAGATTATTTATGTGAGAATTTTTTGATAAAGACTAGCAACGCTAAATTTAGCGAGCTTGAAAACGATAGTTGAAGTACTGATGTTTCGTTTTATAGAATGTAAATACAGTAGCCATAATGGTATTAATTCTTCTTGAGTTTAACGCCATGAGACAACTCGTTTTGTTTTGTTATTGTGTGTACTTAATTACTAATATTTTACGTAAAATAACCTTTGATTCCGAAAGATAGTTTTATTGAAATTAGAATTAGTTCACAAATCCGACGTGACAGTTTCCGATCTATGTTTATAATCCAGTTCCTAATTTTACCGAAATCATTCCTTGCCAGTGTTTACAATCTGGAATTATCTTTCAGTATTTCTCCTGTTCTTTGAATATGGGTACATCCGTCTGCTCAACGCTTTTTCAGGTCATGCATTGAAATTTGACAAATTTTTAGAGAATAATATTTCATATTCAATTATAAATTGTATAATTGATTTTATCTTATTTTTTTTTTCAGCTTTGACCTCAGTCTATAAAATAATATAACCGAAGTCCAAACTATCTGTTTAGCACTAGAATTAATTCAGACCTTGAGTCTTATATGGTTGCATGTAGCAAAATAGTTTAGTTATACAATTAATTTCTAAGGTGCTTTGTTGATAATGGTAGAGGTTTGTTTTTCTGTGACACTCACATGAGAATTGCAAAAGCTATAAATATATATGTGACCTTTAATAAACTTGAATATATATTTCTGTTGCTTTTGCTAACCTTTAATTTATAATTATCTAGAGTTTCAAAACCTGGGAATCTACGGAACACATCACATGACATTTAAACTACACTCTATAACAAAAAAAATCGACGCACCACGAAGGAGTTGTCCGATGGAGACAAAAATTGGTGGATAGGAAAATTATGTACAGAATAGAAAATTATTAAAATTTCAGAAAAATTGAATGATTTATTTCAGAGTTACAGTAACGAGCTCAATAAGGTGTTGACCCGCCTCTAGCAAGGATACAAGCTGCCACACGGCGTGGCATAGACCGATAAAGCTCCCGGATGGTCTCCTGCGGTATTTCTTGCCAAATTTGCTGCAATTGTCGGACTACGTCATCAACATTCTCTACCGGATGCAGTCGCCTTCCCATCATATCCCAGACATGGTCGATGGGAGAAAGATCTGGTGACCTGACTGGCCAAGGAAGTGTTTGACAAGCTTGAAGACAGTTCATAGTAACACGTGCCGTATGTGGTCTGACATTGTTTTGCTGAAAAATAAGCCCAGGGTACTGCGAAAGGAACGGTAGCAAAACAGGTCTCAGAATGTCGTCAACGTACCGCTGTGCAGTAAGTGTACCTCTAATGACGACCAAAGGGGTCAGGCTATCAAGGGAAATGGCACCCGAGACCATAACTCCTTGTTGAGGGCCCGTGTGGCGTGCAATAGTGAAAGCAGGATAGGCACGCTGCCCTGGGCGTCTCCAGACACGTCTTCGATGATCATCAGGACACAGTTGGAAGCGGGATTCGTCGCTAAAGACTATACGTCCCCAGTCAGTATCGTTCCAGCCTGATCGAGCCAAGCACCACTGTAATCTGGCTCGACAGTGTGCAGGCGTGAGTAGCAGGTGGCGTAACGGTCGGTACGAGCGTAGATTTCGCTCTCTCAGCCGTCTGTGAATGGTCATGGTGGACACTCGTGTGTGGGTCGCACGACTTATGGTTGATAGCGATGAATCAGGCGATGTGACAGGTGATCTGACAATCACTCTGTCCTCGCGATCTGTTGTGGCCCTACGTCGACCGCTACCATCATTACGCTGAAATCTGCCATTGTCCACCCACACTTGCCAGCATCTTCTAATCGCCGCATCGCTTCGACTCACATGACGAGCGATTCTCCGATTTGCCCAACCTGCCTCTTTCAATCCAATGATACGACCTCTTTCAAACTCTGAAAGTTGCTCGTAATGAGGTCGAATCCTGCTGCGAGGCATTTTTTCAGTCGTTAAAAGGTATCCTAAATCGCAATGCAGCAGAAATTTTTAACAACAGTTCAAGAACAACTCTTTGTATACATCTGCTGGATGCGCAGTTCCGATGCGCTGGAGATCGCACTATTCATTCATTGGACACCAAATTTTAATAATTTGCATATTTGGTCAAAACATTTTTGCATACGTAATTTCAAAGCAATCGGATGATTTCTTCTTGGTGCGTCGATTTTTTTTGTTATAGAGTGTATGTACTTGGATAGCAAGAAGAATAGAACAATAGATATTCTCACGAAGATGGCACAACTCCAAAAGAATGAAAATAGAGCATTTGAAGGTAAGAAATTCATTAACTTCTTAGTTAATTTATAAAATAACTCTGGTTTAAAAAAATCATTTAAAGCAATACGTAAACAAATCGGTACTTCGCCAAATTAATAGAATTTTTTGCCCAAAAACATAAAAAGAATGGGCGACATGCAAGGTTTGGTGTTTCAATGCTATTTGTTGTGCCCTTTCTAGCACGAAGTTTGCAGAGGTCATTCTTTGTTTCTAACGTTTTCATCCACATGAATGTTTATTTTAGGTTACGTTTGAATCACAAGAACGGGAGTCACAAAGACTTGTATTATAAACATTGAAACGGAAGGTTGAATTTTAGTTTCCATTAAAAAAGGAAAACAGTTATGGCAATGCGAAAAGAAGAAGAAAACATAACTATAAAAGATCGGAAGTGTAATGGATTAGCAACCGGAGAGGGTTGCGAGTTCAAATCCAACCAAAGACCGTGTACAAAGGGGACTGGTGACCGCTAAATCTTTTCTGACATCAAATGCCCTCACAATGTTTGGTGAGTGGGGTGCTAATTCAGGTGTTATTTCGTCAGTAAGAGCGGACGTTGACTAAGTGCTACTTTTCTGCGAATTTTTATGCCCAATTAATATTAGTTGGAACTAAACTTTTTACTGTTGACAATAACTTATAAACATTTGTATGGTATTAATAGGTATATTTTATCCCAATCATGTGAGCATTTTTTTATTAGAATAAAATACACTCTTTAATTTTAATTTATCTTAATTTTAATTGGAAATTTTGTCTTATCCTGATGTCGACAGCAGCTTCGTCTGCTTCTAGTGACAAAAAGTCTATGATCCCTTCTACGTGAACTGTTGAGTAATTTAAATGTGCTGGTTTCTGTTTATATTTTGTACATTATAGTTATACTCTAACATGTATTGTACATTATAGTTATACTCTAACATGTATTGTACATTATAGTTATACTCTAACATGTATTGTACATTATAGTTATACTCTAACATGTATTGTACATTATAGTTATACTCTAACAAGTATTGTACATTATAGTTATACTCTAACATTTATTGTACATTATAGTTACTAATAAAAAATTTTGTTGCAAAAGTAAGATGAAATAGCATTGCGAGATTACCCAGTTTAATTCAATATACTCATTACTCCCACTATGCTTTAAATAGAAGTAGTTTTATTAACCTGTTCATCTCATATAAACGCGTGAAAGTAATCTCACTTCAATCAAATGAATGCTTCAAACTTGGGAACTGACTTCATTTGTTAGACATATCGGTTGACTCATTTGTGTACTACAAGTTTTTATTGCACGAATGGGACTCGAGGTCAAATTAGCTTCCATCGATGTTAAGACATGGCCTGAAATGCATGAGATAATCTTCTACCCCCTGAAGCCTGAAATAGACCAGAAGACTTTCAAGTTTGCGAATTTTAGGGTATACGTGATTTTTTTGTACTACTCAAAGAATCTTCCTCTAAACCAGTCTAAGTTCTCTAGTTGATAATGGGCCTCTTTCCAAGTTAGTAGATGGGTTCCTCATGAAATACAACACGTTAGCATGATATGGAAGTTTGGAGAGTGGGGTCCCAGCCCAGGGGTTAACCTTGTCATCCGACCTTTGTTCAAAATTACGAGGTGTTGCACTCGAATCTTTCCGTTCGGGTTCGATCCCGGATCATCGCAAATACCCTGTTATTTTGCTCCAACGTAACGTTTACCAACTGGACTACCGCTGTTCCTTCTTAACTCTCCAAGAAGATTTAACCAGATGTCCATCGAGATCAGATCGATCCTATTAATGACGCTCCACTTTTTTACATTAAGATCTAGTCAGATTTTTTTTCAAATGATGAGAGACGAGGAGATCTTGATGTACGAGATATCTCTTTCACCAAGACCTGGTCAGTGTTTTTCAAATAACGAGAGACGAGAAGATCTTAATATACGAGATATCTCTTTCATATAGACCGGGTCAGTGTTTTTCAAATAACGAGAGACGAGAAGATCTTGATGTACGAGATATCTCTTTCATCAAGACCGGGTCAGTGTTTTTCAAATAACGAGAGACGAGAAGATCTTGATATACGAGATATCTCTTTCATCAAGACCGGGTCAGTGTTTTTCAAATAACGAGAGACGAGAAGATCTTGATATACGAGATATCTCTTTCATCAAGACCGGGTCAGTGTTTTTCAAATAACGAGAGACGAGAAGATCTTGATGTACGATATATCTCTTTCACCAAGACCTGGTGAGTGTTTTTAAAATAACGAGAGACGAGAAGATCTTGATGTACGATATATCTCTTTCACCAAGACCTGGTCAGTGTTTTTCAAATAACGAGAGACGAGAAGATCTTGATATACGAGATATCTCTTTCATCAAGACCGGGTCAGTGTTTTTCAAATAACGAGAGACGAGAAGATCTTGATGTACGAGATATCTCTTTCACCAAGACCTGGTCAGTTTTTTTTAAATGACGAGAGACGACAAGAGCTTGGTGTGCGAGATATCTCATTCACCAAGATCTGGTCAGTTTTGTTAATGACGAAATAGCTAGTCGAGACAACCACCAAGGTTAAGCTGTGAGAATTTCTGTAATTAAAAAATATAAACACTTGGGAGATCTATGATCTTAAGGTTGCTCAGTTAATATTTATTATTTTAAAAACACCATTACCACATTTCTTTTTACTTTACTTATCTGTAAAACTCCCGCGTTAACTTTTAAAATGCATGATTCCTCCCTGCTACAGGATTCATCTCATCTATATCCTGCGCAAGACGATAAGCATCCTCCACACCCAACACACCCACACAATAACTTAAACAATCCCAAACAGCAGACAAGTGTAAACTTCGATACGATATTTATCGCCGATTAAAAACAGCCGTGGGATCGTTGAAAGCGCTTCACAGTCAATGCATCCATCATTTTCCATCGATAAAGTAATTCAACGACATTTGAACGTGTCCTCGGTTCATTAATCATCCCTAACAATATAGTCCCAGGGTTGATTAATGTTTTAAAGCGCGAAATACGTTGCCGGAGATATCGTAATTGAATCTAAGTGCAAGATGGAACCTGATATAAAGCATGCGCGCTGTCATAATTATACTAAAAGTAATAAAACTTCTCAACACAGCTTTCCCGAACGTTGGCGTGCGAGAGTCGTATATTCTTTTTTCATCACGAATCTTTTCAGGTTTTTCTTTTTCGTGAATGTCCTCAGACCCTGTCAAAAGAATTGTAAAGGAAATTTTGACAAGTTAACTTGTTATTAGTTCCGATTTTATTGCTTTCTTGGGTGCCTGGATAGTGTACCATCAATTATATTCATGAAACGAAGAGAAAAAGGTACCGGTTAATAAATGGAGGTGCGTTTAGTGTGTTACTTACAATCTCTTTGCAGAAGAAAATAATTTACTCGAAATTTTGAAGTTCAGTCTTTCTTTGTATTTCTATGCATAAGTATAAATATTTTTATTTTGCCAGATGTCCTTGAGCGTATTGGTGTGGATTAGAAGCTTGGGAGTTGGGAGTTTAAGACTCGACCGTCTTGTACACAGTGGCTGGTGTACATTAAATCGATCGTGGCCTCAAATATTCTCACATTGTGGGGTAGGGAAGTTTGGAGAGTGGAGTGCCAGTTCAGGTATGGACCTCGTCATCTGACCTCGGTTCAAAATTCCGAGTTGCTGTCTTCGGATCTCTTTAGATTTATAATTTATCTGTCGCATAATCTGCGTACAGACTTGAATAGTGGAAGACTTCCTCTCTGGGATATAAGTGAATTTTCACTTTTGCACCTTTCTCCATAACGAAGAAAGAACATGTTGGGTGAATCAAAATACATCCGTACACTGATCTTATTTTGAAATCGTACATGCGTATCTGTAGAGTTAAAGAATAAATAAATGAATTTAATATTTCAAACGTGACTTTTTTTATGAAAGTGTCTACCATTTTGTATCATGAGCGTATCCATTTTTTTCAATGTGCCAGACATTAGTTATCTTGGTCTTATCAAGAATATTGGGAAGCAATCTAAGATTTATGCATTCTGGAGACGGCAGTCTGCTTCCCTGATAAAATCATTACATTTGTAACGTCCTTTGAGAGTTGTTTCTTGAACTGGTGAAGTGAAACAAGTTCGCTCAGTGCATTCATTTTTCTCCTAAAATACCTTGATTTGTTGAAAATATTTGTGCTATAATAAAGTTATCACTCATGAAAATCCTAATAAATTCTGATGCATAAATGGAAACCAAGACTGTACATTTCACATGTTGGAAAACATTGAGATACGGTAAGCAAACAATATGCGGAGGTTTATAAAAATCAAAATTTCTTCCTTTCTGATAGTTTAAGTCTTGTATAATAGCTTAAGTAAATGTATCAAATGAAAGGTACTATGTAAATTAGATTTAATTGTATTAAAATTTGACTTTATTTTTCAAACAACATTGCAACAGTTACAATAAATTGGTACTAAGTGCTTTCTTGTGCATTACATTTCAGTTAATCTCCATTTAATACATGAAACGAAAATTAATTTCATAGAATCGTATCGATTCTGTTATAATGTGAAGACATGGCTCATCGTCCATTGGAGGAGTTTTCGCCTTTTTTGGTTTACGCAATTCTTAAGCGGTGTTTAGTCGTGAGTCATAAATGAATGGTTACTTTGTAAGAGACCAACAAATTAAAGTGTCTATACGTGCTAAGTAAAACACGTTTATTGGGCGAAAGGTCGATCGTAAAATTTTGGATCTTATAGTAAACCATCAAATTGTTTATTTACCGATATAATTATCTCGATGTTATAAAGTAACAGTAAATATTCATTTGATATTCTACGTAGAGTAAAATAGTACCACGACAGTGATTTTTGGGAAATGAAGAGGCACCGCTAGTGGTGTGCATGGGTATTTACCAGTATCGTTAAAATTTATGTTTCTGACTCATATTATGGTTGCTGAGGAGATCTTATAATAGAATCTCTAAAACAGATACTATCTCTGTCTATGTATTTGTGACTCAAATATGACATGTATAGAAATGAAACAAGGATCAATCCGTTTACGAATGTATTTGAGTTGTTAAACATTTATATTTGAGTTGATACGTCTGTAAACAAGGATCTGAATTTCATGGAAGTAATGAGTTGAGCTTTTCCATGCCTATAATTTGTTTTGCTTAAAAAAGCCTAAAACGAAAAAAGAGTTTTTCAGTCAATTTTTATTTAAAATTATTTTCTAAGAAACGCTCTCTTGGGGGTATAAAAAACATATTGTATATAGATATCAGGTTTGTTGGCAATTTAAATAATAAACCTCTCATTTCATTCCGAATATATAGCTGTGCATTTCTTTGACCTCTCACCAAATGAGGAAAGGCCCTCGAAATTGAGGTCCAGTGCTCCCAGTTCTCGGAAAAAGCTCTCAGAGACGAGTTCACGGATCTTTAATTAGGGAGGGTCTCTCATTCATGATGGATGAGGGATCCTCTGCCCTCGATAACGTCTGCCTAGCCTGGTGTGCCTACCCTACCCCTCAATCGGGTGGATAATAGTCGCTTCCGACCTTAAGGAAATGCCTCGTATAAATTGTTTTTCTCGCCGCAGTTTCTAAACGTCTTAACCCCGTGAAACTTGTTTCGAAATATGTTGTGAGAAGTTCTGTCTCCCCTCGTTTGCGAATGCTTCGAAGAAAACTAATTAAACTAAGGTGAAATGGTGAAATAAAAGTTAGAAGTTTGGTTTTTTTATTTGAATAGGAAGTAAAGACTTGCAAACAGTCACATTGTTTATGGTGTGTCTAATTTATATCATATAAGCAGATCCGAACTGACAATCAAAGTATCTTGTGGGAAATATTTTACCAACCTACATTTTAAAATTTTCATACATTTATTTTTAACTCTGATTTTTAATTTAAATTAATTTTAACGCTAAAAAGTTCAATCGGTTCTTCCTCTTAAAAACCTCAAGAAAGTGTGAAAATGTCGGTAAAAGCGGAAAATTCGTGATAAAAGGGAATTAAAATTTGTCCCGTTTTAATTCGTTGAGTCGAAGGTCACTAAAACGAGCGTTTTAATTTTGTTACTGTGATTATTAAATTCTACACGTGGGATAACATAATATTTTTATCTGTTTGCACTGGTATTTTCAAGTCTACATCCTTTTGCGAATTTCCGCTTAAAGATTTATCCGCCCAATTAACTGAAAGCTTACGATACCAAATAAGGGCTTCTAAATTTGGTTCAATATTTCATTTTTCCAGGGATTTCTGAAACTTAAGTTATTTTGACTTAGAATCAGTTTATCCTTACAGAAGCTTTGGAATTTTATCAAACAGGTTAGGTATAAAAAATGAAAGCGGAAGGAAGAGCTTATGATTTTTTTATTTGAAGGCTTAGAATCAAGAGTCTTGTGAATTGCCACAACAGCTGCAAGTATTCTCAACATCTACTCTGTTTGGGATCACAGTAGCAACACAGGTGTGAAATTTGTTTTCCCCTCTACCTTATGGAATAGGTATTCCATAAGTCTTGAGTCATATTCGCTTATTGCTGCAATATAAATATAATAGTTTTTAAATGTGCTTGTAAAGTCCTAAAATTGCTTACCAATATTGCTATTGAATTAATTTTAAAAATCGATTTTCAGTATTAAAAAAAACACTTTAATTTCCGTACAGTCATCTCTGTCTATTTTTGAAAGTGGTACAAGTCCACTTTGAAAAAAAAATGAATTTATTTTCTTTAACAATTTTAATAATTATTGCTGCATAGTAAAATTTAACAGGTTTATAGTGTTAAAAGCATCATTCTAATTGAGTAACGTTTGCCAATATTTTTAATTTAATTTAAACGCAAACCCTTAAATATCTCGATGAAGAAAAATATGGACTTACACCACTTTCAAAAATAACGGCTCATATATCTATATAAATAAGAATGGAGTGTTTGTTTGTACATTCAATATTTTCGACCCATTTCAAGTTTTCTATCCGTTTTGGACCCTTCTGATGCCGAATCCGCCTTTTTCTCGTTTGGTGTCTGTCTGTCTGTCTGTATGTTGTGCCCTATACACGTCCACGCGGTTTTAGATATTTTTATGGAAATTTGCATACAGTGAGTACTTATCTTCATTTAGTGAGTGGAATTGGTTGCGAAAGTTTGTCTGTCCGTTTTTCTGTTCTATGCTCGATTTTGTGTTTGTGTGTTTGTGTAGGCATCACATGAATTATATTCCAGATATTTGATTGCAGTGTATTTTATTTTATACATTATCTATTAGTTTAGTGAATGCAATATTAAACATTTCTTTATTGTTATATTTAGATGAGTTTCATGCTAAAACACCTGAGTAAGTCTTCTTTAATCAACCATAATTTGGTAGTTTTTGAAAAATTGGAATGTTTATTGAATATTACGATTACTTCGATTGCTTTACCAGTACTGCTAAAAAGGTAATTATTCTTCAAAAAATTATATTATTTAATGGAATTTCAGCTCTGATACTTCATTTATTTCGAGTCGTATTTTTGTTCTTTGCGCAATGAAAACGATTTCGAAATATTTGAGACAGACGATATTTTTCAACGAAACGAGAATGAACAAGATCGCGTGAGCAGTGATGTTTTCTGTTTCTTTCGCTCTGAATTAATTTCACATTTCTAAATTTTGTGCACTTTTAGTTGTAAACTGTGGCAACTTTGCGAGATCAAGAGATAAAAATGAATCACAAATTAATATCTTTAGAACAATTTTTCCGACATCTTTTATTTTGTTCTATTTCACTGTTTTCTGTTTTAAATATTTATTATTTTAATAAATGTGTTTTCCTTCTCATCACACGCAACAGCACCACAAAGTATTCGACTTAAAAATGTTAGGTAAGTCAGTATAAATGTTCAGTAAATTTTAAGTGTAGTTATGTCATTATTGAAAGAATAATGCCGTTATTTAAAGAATAATGCAGTTATTTAAAGAATAATGCAGTTATTTAAAGAATAATAATGTTTAAAAATCCAAACTAGAACTTTTTCCAACATTAAAAAATTTGTAATAATGACAGGAAAAGATTGTAAAATTTCACAATGTCGCATACCGGAGACAAGAGTGCCACAAGTAAAAAAATATTGTTTTGTTGACTATGAGTGCGAGAGCACTCGCCGTAAATCGTAATTGTAATTAATTGAGTTGAACATGAAAATAACTTAAGAAAGGGAATTCCAAATCTCCCTCAAAATCGTCTTTTATAGTAGTAACCTTAGTATCACCTTTCGTCATTTTGTAGCTTTGTCATGCAGCAATTGTGCGATGTATGTGAAATGTATGACATGAATGGATATTCATGTGTAGGATTTGTGTCCAAAGTAAGTTGTAGAAAATATAAAGATGTCAAAAGGTGTTAAAATAAATTTTTATTCTACAAAAAACGTAAGTCATTATATATTTTGATTATCTCTTCAATCTAGAGTAAACCAATTCAAACCGAGTAAGGTCGGGTATTTTGCTAGTTGATGATAAAAACGATTCGAAATGTATTATTTTCAAAGTGTGGAGTGTCAGTCATGTGGTATGTTCTGAAACCAATAGAGCCTATCTGTTTTCCAGTAAAATAATTCACAAAATACATTTTTCCTACGTGGTGGACTAAATGGTATAGTCAAAAACAAATCAGAGAAAAAAGGGCGAAATAATTTGTTTTCACCCTATCCAACTTCAGCAAGTTTATCTGCCGTAAGGCATAGTAGTAAACAGCAACTTCATTAGCAGACGAAACATACATAAAAACTAATATCTACTTGTTCACATGTCCATAGGCTCCCGCTTAAAACAACAGATTTTATTATAATTTACCAGAAGATCCGAAATTCTACATTAAAAAAAAAGAGGCCACAGAAGTATCTTAAAAAAATCCTTGTCGTATATTTAGTTCCACTGGTCGCTCTATGATGCATTTTCTAATGAAGACAAGGATTTATGGCTTTAAACTGATTATGAATTACTATGAACACCCATGCTGAGGTTAGGATTTGAAATGAGACCTAGGTGAGACGAGAACCGGAGCGATAACCACTTGGCTATCATGTCACGAACTGAAGCTGGTAGGTTTGGTTTTATGGCACAATAATCATATTTGGCCACGCTGCGCCAAGCAACATCAAGTAATTGGGCATGCACACAGAAGGAAAGTTTTACTGACACAGAAGACAGAAATGCTCTCAAGGCGAGATGAACCTTCGCCACTTACAACTTTTGCTGGTAAGGTTGGCAAACCCACTGAAACTGAGAATGTCAAACAAACATCATAGGTTATGTCTGGAGTGGTGTTATGCCCAAGAGTAGCGAACAGTTGCAGAATGGTAATAGGACAGTGCAAATCTCATCCAAATTCTCTCAAGAGTGGTACAAAAGTTAGAAGTAAAATTTCAGAACGTGGTTGAATGCCTTGAAAACAAATTATATATATATATATATATATATATATATATATATATATATTTGAAAACAACCACTTCTTCGATAAACAGATGATAACCTTTGTCAAAATGGTAATAAATACAAACGGCGGTAGTAAAGGACCTTCGAAAAACCGACTAATAAAAATTTTAAACTTATAAAAGATCATTTCGATGTAGCAAGACTTCCACTTACGCCAGATGTCACAAGAAATTTAAATATGTTGCTTAGTATAGCGTTGCCACAACTTATTTTGTATGCAAGTTACCAATTATAATAACGGAAAAGTACTAGTGTCATTCGCTAGTGTGTCAATAACATGAAAATAGGTAATGCATTTAAGTGTGGCATGAGTATTTTCATTAACGTCACACTAGAGAAACACAACGGGCTACTAACGACGGTCCTGGATCAAACCGAATTGATAGATCATTTAACCTTAACACCACGTAATCCTTAACACCTTAGATCCTTAGATAGATCCTTAACACGTAATTTTAAACCAAGGTCAGATGACGAGGTCATACCACAGCTGGCATCCCACTCCTAGCGTGGCAAGGAAAAGCTAAGTTAAAAAAGTGAGTTGTGGCAACGCTATGCTAGAACAACATATTTCAACTGGTGTATCAATTCTCATGATGATAGACTTCTTGTTAACTAAAAAAAATCTTTCACAATTTTTCTTAAATTTTAATTTTTATTATTAGTTGTTTTGAAATTATTTTTTTATAGTCATTCGGGTGTCTCCATCGAGATATGTCAATGTCTGGCGCACCGGCGTATGCGTATGGGCTGGGGCATGTTAAAAATGTTGTGGCCTCAAATGTCATCCATCTGGTATGTTGTGGAAGTTTGGAGTGGGGGTTTCCGCTCAGGTGCTAACGTTGTCATTTGATCGTGATTAAAAAAATACGAGAAGTTGTCCTCCGATCTTTCGGTTCGGGATTGATCCCGAACCGTTGCTAATAGCTTGTTGCCCATTCCTACAGTGTGACATAAATTCAACTACCTAACTACTTTTAAAGTTTATAGCCTGGTGTTTATAACCAAACATAATGTAAAAGAGCTTCAAAATTAGATAGGATTTTGACGTATACAGAATTCGACTATAACTGTGGGCCTCTATAAAATATGATCCTGCCTACAATACTGACTCTTGGAGATTGCTTGATTGCCACATATTAATAGATGGGTTTGGTTGAGTTTTACGGGCCATATTTGGCCAAGCTGAGCCAACAACGTTATTAAACGGTCTATTGAAGTTAAGCTTATACAGAAAATAGATAATACACCTACTGAGGAATCGAACTTTACAAGAATCGAGCCTTTGCCATCTGACTTGCATATGCTAGCACAGCGGTAAAAACCTACATAGCTATGACAACCCTCTCTCTCATATGAACTTTCTTATCAGAATTATCAAATAAAATCTCTGCTACTCATATGTGTAGGGACTAACCGGCATAGTGGTTAAGGTGTTAGCCTCTAGATAGGAAGGTTCCTGGTTCAAATCCAGGTCCGGGCATGGGTGTTTGTAAGCGTATGGTGTAGAGGCGCTTGGTGCACCTTAAATCTGTCGTAGTCGAAATTCCTCACATTGGGTTGGTGTGGAAGTTTGGAGAGTGGGGTGCCAACTCAGGTGTTGCCTCGTCATCTGACCGTGGTTCAAAATTACGAGGGGATGTCCTCGGATTTTTCCCTTTATGGATTTATCCTGGACCATCGTCAATAGCCCGTTGTGTTGCTCTAGTACGCCGTTAAAAATTACCGACTTACCATATGTGGAGGTACGTATTTAATTAACGTCACACTAGAGTTAGCCAACGTGCTATTGGCAACAAGTCCGGGATCAAACCGGAAGGGAAAGATCCGAGGACAACATCACGTAATCTCACGTATGGAAGGAAATGAAAAACAGAAAATAAACAAGCCTAAGGACAGCCTCCCTATTCTGGTTTTTCCGGTGGAATATTTTTTTTGTGATTTTTAATTAACGTCGTACTAGAGCAACACAGCTTGATTGACCACGGTTCGGGATCAATCCTCAAAGGGAAAGACCCGAGAACAACAGCACGTATTCCGGACTCGTGGTCAGTTGACGAAGCAACACCTGAGCTGACACCCCACTCTCCAAACTTGTTTTAAGATGGACGGGCTATATATGGCTAAGTCGCGCCTATAAATGGATATACTCTTAGTTAAAATTTTGCTTATTAAGAAAAGAGAGAGAGAGTGTTACATCCAGGGATAAACGGTCATTTGAAGATTGCCAGTGCAGTGGGCAAACCTGCTAATTTACGACAAACCCTCTCCCATATACACTACCCTACAATAATGGACCGAACAGCAAGATGCGATGGTATAAGGAAAATAATACATGCTTTAATAGGAGGATGTGATCCCCCACGTGCTGAATTACTCTAGCAACCCTTCTGGGCATACTTTCAATGAGGTTTTGATAGACAGCTATGAGTATTTGTGTCCATTTCTGCTGCATGAATGTCACCAATCAGCTGTAGATTTCGGACGTGGTTCAATGGTCCGTAAGCGTCACTCTAACTCGTCCCACAAACGTTCTAAGGGGTTTAGGTCGGGATTCTGAGCAGGCCAGGAAAGACGTTTAGCATCCATATCTTGATACCACTGCTTGGCAGAGGCTGCAACATGACATGGAGCGTTGTAGTAGTCCTGGAAGTAACATTCGTCCATTCCATAAAATTACCTGGGCGTAGGAAGAACCTGATCGCCCAAATGTTCACGTAGGCGTCGGCGTTCAATTGACCAGGAACACCATGCAAAGGTCCCAGGCCATACCACGAAACACACCTCTAAACAAGTAGTCGGATTTGATGCATATCCGCTGGCGTCCGGTCCATTATTGAAGGGCAGTGTATTAATATGAACTTTTCATGTCAGAATTATCAAATAAAATCACTGCCTCTCTGATGCGGAGAGAAATAAAAAGCAGAAAAAATCCCAACCAAGCCCTAGGTACCTCTGCCAACTCAATTCTCTTCGAAGGTCCCGAGCTGGCCCTCAGGCGTTCGGCAAGGCGAAAACTTCCATAAGACGGCACTTCCGTGGAAGAGAAGTCAAGACAATCCAGTTTTTCCATTTACGCTTCACGGAAAACGATAGACCCGAGGGACCTGGCATCACGTTGTCAGGGTACACTGCCCGCTCCCCACCCGGTCCGGCTCCCAGCCTCCCGGACATAAAAGAAGGGGAGGAGGATCCTTCCAGCACCGAAAAAAGATGGATGAAAAAGTGCGAGGAAGAAAAAACTACGAAAGAAAATATGGAGGAAAAATGGCTCCCGATACGGAATCTCCGCGGTCACACAGTGAACGGCAGTACATTTATCACCTTGGAGCCAAACTAAGAGGGCGCTTCAAGTCGGATCATGTCAATAACGAAGGATCAGAAGAGTTCTGACTACTTTTCCTGCTTCATTTCACTTCTTTTCTCTCAGCCCTTCTGTCGGTGTTTTTTTTGCTTTTTCTTCTGTTCTCGACTTTCTCTTTTTGGGAAAAGTCAGAGATAAACTGGATATGTTATTCCGTATAATGATTTTGCTTGCAGAATTGTTTCGGAGATATTCTGGAGGTTTGTGTGCCGTGTTAATTCGCTGCAGAAGTGAAAAATGTATTGTAGGCACGGCAGGGGAAGAGTATTTGTTTCCTTACCTTGTCCTGCTGAGAGCAGAAATGGTGGTGGTAATGATAGTTAATTAACGTCGCACTGAAGCGATCCGTGGACATCACCGCGTAGTTTGAACCACGGCCAGGAGACAAGATCAATACCTGAGCTGAAACCCAACACTCCACACTTTTACACCACGTCAACGTTAGGACATGTGAAGCCACGATGGATTTAACGTGTTCCAGCCCCTCTCCTTCTACACCACGGTCTTTGGTTGTATTCAAACTCGCAACCCTCCGTTTGCTAATCCATTACTATTCCAACGGCGCTAATTACTAGGAAAATTGTTGGTTCCAACATAAAATTTTTTATTTCTGATGAAAAATAAGAACATTCTATGCTCAAGATTGTTTTATGTTTGAATTTAACAAGAAAGCATTTTAAGAAAAATGGAAAAATACATGTAAAATGAAAATATGAGTAAAATACTCAATTATAAATTTACATTTACTTTAATACAAGACTGAGATTTCTTTTACTGAAACTGCTGCAAGACTAAAACTTATTTTTATAAGACTTCCACAAGACTGTATTTCCACAGATCTAAAAATTCTACAAGACTGAAACTCCTTTCGAAAAACCTCGTAAAAGACTGAAACTCCTTTCAAAAAACTCGTAAAAGACTAAAATTCCTCTCTCAATTAAACTCCTACAAGATTAAATAACCGGAAGCCTAAAACTCCTACAAGACTTTAAAAATAACTTCTTTTTATAAACCTTAACTCGTGAAAGATTAAAATTTCTTTTTAACTAGAACCCCGTTCCTTCATTGTTGTAATCAAAATACGCTTTCTAGTTACGCTTTTTTTGTGTGTGCTTTCGGCAGTTGTAAATAGTCTTATCATCGGAAAACACACCCTAAATAACCAAATTAACCGAATATTTTATTGGTTTATTGAGCAAACCAGAACAGAAGGCGAATGGGCAACAAGTGTTTCTTATCTGTAACATCGTGTATTACGGGTATGGAATTCTCTCAATATATACAATTGTTTATAATTCAGTAAATACAGTAAACACTTGTTTTCAAATTTAAAATTGTATTTTTTAATTATATTTAAATTATACCGCAAAAAACGCAGATGCGTTGCCAATGTGTATTATACCAAAAAGGGTTTCACGATCAAATCTATTTGAGAATATCTTCGCTAGTGAAATGACGAAATACTTTTAATGGAAAAGTATTCATACCGATATGAAAATGAATGACAACTCTTTTATTTCACAACTTAAAACTATAAACTATACTAGGGGGCCCGCCCCCTGCTCGTTAACGCTCGCCGACCACGGAGTACTACTTTGCAATCCTCATTGGTTCGCTGAGCGAACCTTGGTCGCTTCGCTCGCATCAATAAAGACATTGTTTACAAAAAATGATAATTCAAAAAAAAAAAAAATTCTCAAACATAAATTTGTTGTACAACAGAAAAATTGTACAGTACCTCCAGAATCAGAACTCGAACAATTTGGAGTTCAAATGAAAATTGAGCAAATCTTGACTCCAAATGTGAGCGCTGCTTTGGAAATCGAATACCCAGCATGTCGTTTATAAGCTGCAACAGTTCGACTAGTATAATATTTTTTTTCAATAAAATTTCATCCGATAACGCTATAAATTCAATTGAGACTCGAGACTTCGTGGTAAACAAATAATCGTACAATGTTGCCAAACCGCGATAACAAATAACTTCGTTTTTGCGTGCCACGTAAGAAAATTATGTATAGAGATTTTTTTTCTCATCGGCACCTGTCCATGGTTCAAAATTACGTGGCGTTGTACTCGGATATTCCCTTGGGAATTTGTGCCAGACAGTCATCAAAAGCCCGTTGTGTTGCCCCATTGTAGAGTTAATTAAAAAATATACCTAAAAAATTACCAATTTTTCTTAATTTATGTTTTTAAGTACCACAGATATAAAATATAACGCGCTTTTGTGTAATTAATACAGATATTTGGACATTTTATTATTGTTCCTACATGATTTATTTACATGATGCTTCGATAAAACATTTTATAGCATAAGGATTTTTTATCTTAAAACTTTATAGAACCAATTAAGCTGATTTAGTATATTGTTTTTATTTTTACGCTTCCACAATTTGAATAAATCATATTAAATCGTGTATCCATTTAAAAATTAATACTGCTATAACTATGTAAGAGTCATGAAAATTTAACTTGAAATGTTAAAATGCTTTTTAAAATCATCATCATTATTTTAGAGTAGTAGTTTAGAATTAAAGTTTAACTCCTTTCATCAGAAATCTTTACCTGCTTCAATTATAACGATTTATAAATCACATTAAATCGTGTATCCATTTAAAAATTAATACTGCTATAACTATGTAAGAGTCATGAAAATTTACCTCGAAATGTTAAAATGCTTTTTAAAATCATCATCATTATTTTAGCGTAGTAGTTTAGAATTAAAATTTAACTCCTTTCATGAGAAATCTTTACCTGCTTCAATTATAAGTTAACCTTTAGATTTTACAAGTTAACCTATAGTTATATAACCCAACTTAAAGCCGCGTCCACACCAGAGAAGCAGAGCAAAACATGGATGAATGATTAACCTCGGAGACAGGTTCGATTGGCAGCTCGTTCAGTGTAGACGGTGAACGAACATTTTGAGCACGAGCAAAATGATCCGCTTCTAGTCGGTACATCAAAGGAAAGCAAGTGCTCGTGCTCGCTCTATTTGGACGGCGTTTTTTCGTTCCCTTGCTCGACGTTCAATCAATCACCGGGGTCATCGTTAAGAAACGGGTCGGGGATCGGAACATAGAAATATTTATATTTCTTCGGATTGTAAAGTGATACTATTATTTAAGTAGTCTATTTGTAAGCATTGTGTGTTTTGCTATACATAGTTGACGATTAAAACTTAGTTGTGAAAATGTAATCTGCCCATATTAGTGTCAAAATTGATGTGTCCAACCATGTGTATTTAGATGGTTTATATTAGTGGTCTTGGGGAACTTTGCACGTCAAATCTCTGCTATTATAAAATGAAGTGTCCGACCTCCACTACGCAATGTCCGGACGAATCTATTGCACTTACAATAATGAAATTTGGCACACGGGTAGTCCGAAGTTTTTGCAATTTTTGTGTCCAGCCTGAATTTTAAAATTCAATCTAAAACATTTAAAAAATAATTTGTTGGAATTTAATTATTATTGTCTTCTTTGGAATAAAAGTTGCATAAAAAGTTAGCAGATTCTAAATGTATTTTTTCCGATTTCATTTTGCGGAGAAAGATTTGTCAGCAGACTAAAGTTTTAACTTTAGTTATGTAGTTCTTTTTTTTTATCTCCTTGATCGTAAAAGATAGAGTACAATTTTCAACGGATATGAAATCTGCGGAAAATTTCACATTAGATCTATACCTAAAAATATGATTTTCGATAAATGAATAATTTTAAATTGAAACTTATATTTTTTCCAACACGAACGCCACTTTCTGTGAAGAATGACTTTCGTTTGATTCGAGATATCACAGATTTCATTTCCTACGCTCAAACCATTTCACAGCGAAGAAAAGCAAAACAAATAAAAAAAACATATTGACTGGCATTGTTAAGTATTTTTTTGTAAAATCGGGATCGTTAAAGACAGATGAAAATTTCAACAGATTTGAAATCTGAATAAAATCTAAACCCTTAAATCTCTACCTTCCATTTGATTTTCTTTTAATAAATAATTTTTCAATTAAATATTTATATTTTCGCAAGAGATTATGACGTCACGCCGATTGGATCTCTTCGCAATTTGAATTTGGCAATGACGAGGTCATTACGGCGTTGCCCGAGGTGTTTGTTTGCGAAGCAAATCATAGTTCATAATATTCATAATTTAGTTTGCGAAGCAAATCAAATTAGAATTTGCTGGGAATCTATTCCAAAAGGCTACGAATTTCCATTTGGTTTGTGAGGCAAACCAATGCCATGATTGCTGTTATCCAATAGGCTTCGCAAACCAAATGGGAATTCTTAGCAATCACCACGCAGTGGCTAGTTTAAGATAAATAAGAGGTGGATATTTAAAATGCATTTAAACTTTTTTGCAATTAAAGAAAATTTAAAATTGTTGCACTGCAATATTAATACGTTTTACCGAAAAATGCAGAATTGAAAGAGACATTCAAAATGTTGGAACATATGAGTGAAATATTCAGTAACAAATTTTTATTTTGTAGGGAAATAATCTGCTAATATCAATTTTGCAAGTACGTATGTATATATATATTAAAAAAGCGGTTGCCGCAGCCGCCGTCGCAGGATTGAAAATACGGTTTGTTCAAAATTGTACAGGGTTAACGATAAAGTGGATTATTTTCCGAGGCGGCTATTAGTTTAGGGTTTATTAAGTGTCCCAGTAGGAAAAGCGTAATTTCTACTGCGTGTGAGCAAACGACATATACATTTTCAGTCTTTTGGCTCCTGAGAATATTTTCCATCACGGGTGTCACCAAATGTCGCCTTTTTTGGGAACTTTTCTTCCTATTTCTCTTTAATAAATCTTTAATGATAATATACGCTGCACTCGCGACTATGCGCCGACTTCGCAAAGAACGGGACCTTAAAACAATTTGCTTCAAACAATAAGTTTGCAGTTTAACTTCAACACACAAACAACCAGATTGATCGCGAGCACATGGAACATTTTGTGTCCGAGCTGTCAAACCAGAAAAACCAGAGAGATTGATTCACCAAACCTGTCTCCGAGGTTAATCAATCATCCATGTTTTGCTCTGCTTCTCCGGTGTGGACGCGGCTTTAGAAGAACATATCGCCGAGTTACTTTTATGGGCCATTAATGTAGGCCATTTCTTTTTAAAAAATTCTAAAACATTTAAAGCGACATATTAGGATATTGAAAGAAAGCTTTAGGGATTTAATCTATGACCGTCTATGGCAAATCTGTCAAGCCTGAAATCTGCATCAGTAGTTAATTACATGCGTATCTGGTTATGTTAATATCACGTGAAATTTGCATGCAAATTAAAACTGAAACCCGTCTTAACATTTCATTTAATCCTCATTTTCCTTGTTGTCAATCATAGGGCTTAGAGTTTGTATCTGGTTAGTTCTAATAGTTCTTATGACAATTATATACTGTTACTTTTCAAGTTCATTAAATATATTTTGCTCTGAACTGAAAGTCTTTTTAGTATTTTTGTTGTTTAGATGTTTGTTTTGAAAGCATTTGTTGATTTAACTGCTGAAGTTTTCTTAATTTGAAATGTATTCCGATTATTTTCTTCATTTAATCTTAAAACTGTGAACAATAATTATTTTATAATTTCAAAAATATACTTATTATACAAATTGAACGATATTTCTATTATAAAATCTACTAAACTAATAATTTTTTAAGACAATTCTTATCAGGATCTATATTTTAAAACTATTTTATAATTACTTTTATAATCCAAATCCTTATAATTCACAAAAGCTTTGAATTCACAGTTTTTGTATTTTTTTCGAAACTTATTTTCTGATAACAGCACCCATTTATACATTGAGTTAATTTGATTACAAAGGCAATTGTGTACATTTTACGAGTTTTTAAATGGAGTTATTACGATATGTGCATGGTCGAGACACATTATTACGACCACCTGTTAATATCCAGAATAATCGCCTTTCGCAGCACGGACTGCAGCTAGACGGATGTGGGAGTCAGTCAATAAAATTGAGAAATGTTTTTTTTTTTCTAATGGCGGGCACAAATGCACATAGTCATTGGCCACTACAAGGCCGGAAGTGATGGTCTCTTGTGAAAGAGCACCCAGTGGGAGGACCATCATCGCTTCCTAACAAAGGACAACACAATTTACATCCATGCCCTGACCCCGGATTCGTTCCAGGAACCTTCCGATCCAGAGGCCAACACCTTAACCACTAGACCGGTTGGTCGGCAAGATTGATTAAGGTTGTTACAGGTATCTGGAGTCATGCAGACTGCAGCAGTAGGGTGCATGGTGGAGTGTCCAAACTACGAAAATGGCGATTGAAAGGATCCCAAATATGCTCGATTAGATTCAGATCTGGTGAATTAGGGGCCATCAAAGCACTTGGAAGTCTTTGTTGTGATCCCCCAACCAATCGTGACAATTCTGGACTTATGGCACGTGGCTTTGTCCTGCTGAAAGACTCCATCCTTCTGAGGAAAAACAGTCAACCTGTATGGATGTACAAGATCGGCAACAACGGATAAATAACTCAATCCGTTGAGTGTACCTTCCACAGGTACGAAAGAACCCAGGCAATGCCATGAAAACATTCCCCACACCATAACACTGCCACCATCATATTGTAATCTTCCAGAATGGTCGCAGGATGTTTCTTCTCGGACGTTTCACATTGGACATGTGAATGTCCATCGGTTTAATAGAACATAAAACGTGACTCGTCGGAGAAGTCTACCCTTTGCCAATAAGTAGCAGTCCAGTTCTCGTATTGCCGCATAAATTGAAGACGTTTTTGCCAATGCAACTACGTCAGCATGGATGAAGTGACCATCCGTCTGCTTAGGAGCACCTCGTCTTCCAACGCTTGTAAGGCGGTCCTTGTCTTCTTTCTGGGGGTGGGGGGGCATGTTCTCTTGTGATTTCAGGAGAAAAGAATAATGTACTTACAAAAATTTAAATGAATATGATTAAGCATGGATTCATCGTTCATATTTCGACCATTTTAAACTATCTCAAAGCAACTATTCTCAGCCAGATTGCTAATTTAATTTTGTAAACAAATCATTAGTTTTGAGGTATGAATAATTGGTTTTGCTGCCAAGACAGATGTACCAGAAAGTTTAAAAATTATTTCTGTTAAATTCATTTTTTTAATTATTCATTTCTTCGTCTCGTCGAATTTAGCTTTTACGAATGAGTGAAATTGAGACAACCCTGAACTTATTATTACCCACATCAATTTTTGTATACGAGTCTTCTGGTATTCTATTATTTGGCATAAGTCCTCCTTTGTGATAGACAATTTTATTTACTTAACCTCTTAACGCATTCGCCCGTGTCTGACACGGGTGAAAGTTACCGGCAAATTTGCACATGCCCTTGTCTCACACGGGCGAAAGTTACCGGCAAATTTGCACATGCCCATGTCTCACACGGGCGATCTTGTATCTCGCGTTATTTTATTTCTAATGCCCGTCTGAGATCCGTTCTAGTAAAAATACATAGGCTAGATTATATTAAACTTATTTACCATAGATGGCATCACTACACATCAATTTTCTTGTGTAAACCACGTGGTGCATTTTGATGATTAGCTATAAGTTTTTTAGGAATTCTTCGTTATAAAGCAGTTGTTTGGTGCGTAAAAGGTAATATGTCCATTTTTATTGCGTTAAATATCATAAAAGTAAACAGTTAAACATAAATAAATTTTTACGAAGCGTTTTTGTAGCTTGTTTAGTAAAAGTTATCTGAGAGGGGTAAAAAGATAAGGAAAGAAACAAGATACTACTGTAGGAACTGTAATGTTGGACTTTTTGACGTACCATGCTTCATGGTATATCATACCAAACTGAATTTTTAGCCATTCTTATGCTTGTAAGTATGACAATTTGATTTAATTTGATTTTAATATTTTGAAATTCAAAATAAACATGATGTAATCAAATCGTTTACACTTTGTTTGTATAATATTTTTTTATAACTTTTACTTCCCCCCCCCCTCTCCCTAGTCACCCCCCACAACCGAAATTGCAAAAAATAACTTACACTATACCTATATATTCATTTTCTGTAAAAAAAAAAAAAAACTCGATTATTTTTTTACCAGTTTTTCCGAAAACAATTCTTGCTTTAAGGGGTTAAGTAATTATTTAGTGTAATAATTCAGTTATTCACATGAAAAATGTTGTAAATCACACAACAAATTGATTCCATTAAAAAGATAGCAAACTCGAGCTGTGATAAATATTTGTGAAGGAAAAAAAAATAGTTCATGAATTTTTTTAATGAATCATTCAAAAAATATGTTTTATAAATTTCTTTACTTAAAAAACTTTTTTCTATAAAATTTGATTTCTGACTGATGGGTTGATGAAAATAATTTTGAAAAGAGAGTAATGACCAAAACATTTGACATTACAATTCTAAACTAGTTTACAGAAAATAAATAGAAACTTACCACTCTGTCATCTGTATTTATCGCTTCTTATGGCATCATGAATGGCACAAGAAACATCATTGCCGCATAATAGGGCCATCGTGGTACAAAAATGAATCCATACCAATACCGCTTTTCTTGGATTTTTCCAGCAATTTTGTCTGCGAAGCAAACTGCGAACGCAGGTTATGAATTTGTTTCTTTACTTCGAGTACTGACATATTAACGGCACTCGAAATAACTTGCCTTGCAAATTGACAAACTCGGATTATATAATTCAGGTTGGCACTCGTACAGTTTCCATCAAGATCCCCACACGAACGATTCATTGAAAATATATGTGGAAGTCATTTTAACGGCCGAAAACTTGCAGCAACAAGAGGAAATATGTCCAACTGTCTGCAACTCAGCGAGAAAAATCGCACAGCTTGTGTACACATGAAATTTTATGACTCGCGCGAGCGTTGCTGCGAGATCCGAGAATTTCTCGCCAGGGGACCCTCAAGGCTGTGTAGGGTAAGGCAGGGTAATTGTAAGCAGAATTTATAAGTACACTTTCAATCCATATTTTCAAACTCTTGATAAAGTAATTAAACATTGTTCACCTACTAAACTAACTTGTCACTATTCTACTTTGAGATTTAATTAGTACGAAGATTCCAGAAAACAAATTTAACACCGTACTCGGCTGTTTACAATTACCCCGCGTGTTTACAATTACCCCCTGGAAGTAGGGTTAATTGTTAAAAACGATTTTCCTCGTGATATTGAATATTGAACAAATGACAGCATGAGCAGTAGTCATGGCAGTAGAAGAAACTCCAATGGTATTTTTACCCTTCTAATACCATGCTTACAACAACCCTGTTTTGATCTTTACATTTACCAAATACTCCCACTTCTTACCCCAGCAAAATATAGTGACACTTGAAAGTTGCATTGATCATGAGGTGAACTTACACCTTACTTGATCATGAGGAAATACATAAGAATAAATATTTCAAACATTTACTGAACAAGTATTTTTGAACTGTATTTAACAAGCATTTACAAACTGAATTTAGTGTTAAAAAAATAATAAAATAATAATTAAAAAAAACTACAAATTGAAAAATACAAACTTGGGTACCAAAACAAACATTACATTTCTTACACATTGACAGTGCCTTAAATTGGAAAATTTCTTTACTGCCTTCTTTGCTACAGTTGGAGTAAATAAAATTGCTTTGACATGGTCTTTGGTAACACAGAATTAGTCTTTTTCAACCACAGCGAATTTAGTCGATGCATTTGAGTCCGGAGATCTCAAACTCCTCTTCTGAAACACATCCACCTTTCATACATACGAATAATGGGTTTACTTTATCTTTCCCCCTCAACACCTACAAGCAGAAACGTAGTCGTTTTCAATGTCTTCCATGAATAGCTACAAAATATTTAACTTCCCCTACAAGCTAGTTTTCTATATTTTGCATGAATGTTTGGAAAACTTCAAACTGTTCACCGTCAATGTTAGTCAAATCTTTCAATAGTATCTCATCCTAGCTGTCCTCGAGTTCTGCTTTCCTTTCCATTTGCTTCTTTCTTGGTTTCTTGCTTACTCCTGGCTTCTTCTCACTCTACTTCCTTTTGTTCAATTGCTCTTTTGATTTCTTAAAGCGTGACAGTACTTGGTCAGTTGTAAGAACTTCACCATATGTGTGACGTTTTAGTAAATCAGTCTTCCTGCTCCCCAGGAATACGAAAAATGCAATTAAACGCAGTTCAAACGTACTAAAAACGATTAAATACAAAATTACAACGGAAAAACAGATTGGTTTTCCCTCCAAATTGAACGAAGCTATTGGCAAAGTTATGTTTACAATCACCCCGTCCCTTGAAAAATATGGGGTAATTGTAAACATTCAACCGTAGATGCATTAAAGTTCTCAGAAGGAAAAGTCAATAATTTTCTGTTTGATAGAAACAAAACTGACTCTTGTAAAGAATTGGAACAGCATATTTTTCAATATATTATGGAGGGCAGCAGAAAATGCAACACACAACAACTTTAAAACACAAGCTTTTCAACCACAATTTTTTCAATTAAGCATATTGCTATCAGCTGTGGTTCAAAGAAATACGGGATCACCAAAAAACATCCTCTGGGTTGCCAGATTTCAAATTTCACAACTTTTTAGTTTTTCGGAATTTTACGTGGGCGCTTGTATAGCTTGTTTACCCCGCCTGACCCTAAACGCAGGCCCTGATTTACCATTAGGCCCGTGAGGCACGGGCCTAGGGCCCCCATAATTTAAAGGGCCCCAAAGTTTCAAAAGTATCTAAAAATTTTAAACAAAAATAACTTTTCATATTTTCTGGAATGTTTTTTCAACAATTTTTGAAACGGTCAACAGTCAAATACGTAAGTACCAATTATTGTTTTAAAATTAGTTTTTGTGATGAACGGATAACATGGGGGGGGGGCCCTTCCTGCGTGTTGTGCCTACTATACCAAATTTTCTAAATCGGGCCCTGCCTAAACGTGTGAGATTGGATCTCGCACAAGTTTTCTCGCTCGTGGACACAGGACTTAAGACACACATCTGGAAGTCACCTGGCTCGCTTGACACGGAAGTTCCTCAACTGTTGCACATCGTCGTAACCGACGTTCACCTCTCACATCAACGGCAAGTGGTGCACCGCAGTTTCCACGCCGTTTATTTTCAATGATGACGTTACTCTAGTCACGGTACACTTTCACCACAGCAGCACGCGAACAGTTCACAAAAAAGAAATACGAGAAACTGTGCAGTTTTCGAAATACTGCCGCCCTTGGTGCGAAAGCCAATCATCATCCCCTTTTGCAAGTCAGATAAATAGCGCGTTTTACCCATCGCAGCAGCGAAGAATATGTTCCATGATGACCTACATTTCAAAATTTCATACCTATCACGCCGGCTAGTGCCACGTTTCATTGTCTGTGCGCTGGTCGAAGAAAGTGTGTTTATTTCGCTTACTTGGTGTACAAAAAAGTATATTTTGAAACAAAATAAACGTTACTGGATACAACCATTTATTAATTATTATTTATATTCCATTTATTTATGAAAACAAGGAACTTCAGAACGGAGACGTGTGTGCGGCGAGCTTCGGCGCCTTGGGGAACTGAGGTACAAATTGCATGCAAGTTGAACATGCGGCGCCGGAGGCATGTGTGCACTACTCCATTGGATCTAATGTATCTCAGACCGCACTTGCGTTGCGGCAGCGGCGCCGCACGATGAAAAACCGGATATTTGCACCGGGCCTAAAACGATTCCTGTAACGCAGCTCAGATTGCTTTACCAACGTTGATCGAAAAACAATATTTTTAAGACAAATTAAATGTTAAAATTTATGTTTGAACTGACTTTTTATTACTTCCTATGATGCAAATAATTTATAAATATTTTATTGGTGAAGAAAGAATATTTAGACCATTTAATTTTCCGTTTAATTTAATTTTATAATGGAACACGAAAAGCCCAAACGATAAACTCATTGATCATGAATGCGTAATTTTGCAACTTGGTACCTGGCAACCTCAGATAATTAAATGTTTAACTTTTTTTATTTCATTTAGAATTCTATGTTTGCGTTTTAGAGTGGACATATTTCAGCACCAAGTATTACACAAAATGTAAGTCATGTAAAATTAAATGTTTTAAATATTCTTTCTTCGTCAATCAAATATTTATAAATATTTACGTCTCTATATTGTTCAAAAAAGACTTTTGTCGAATTGTTCTATTTCAGAATACTATAATCAGGAAGTCGAAATTAAAACCTTTGAACAGTAAATTTTTTTCCCGATTTTAATGCTTAATTTTTAAATTTGATTTAGAATTCTATGTTTGCGTATTTGAGTGGACATATTTGAGCATTTCCAAGTATTATACAAAATGTAAGTTATGCAAAATTAAATGTTTTAAGTATTCTTTCTTCATTAATCAAAAATTTATAAATATTTATGTCTCTAGATTGTTTAAAAATTGGTCGAATTATTCTATTTTAGAATACTATATTCTGGAAATCGAAATTCAACACGTTTGAACAGTACATTTTTTTTTCCGAATTCTACATTTTTTTCAAGGATTGGAATTTTGTTTCAGTTTGCATTTATGTTTTTAGGTATACTAGCCGGGCTGCGCCGGCTAGCGCTCGGCGGTGTGTAATAGTGCTTTTCTTTTTAATTTTTACACACCGTAATTAAACATGTTTTGATTTGTATATTTTATTTATTTTTATGAAACAATTCTTCAAATCATTGCGTATTCAATCAAATATTTAAGTAAAGTTGGTCGAAATATACATATACCGCTATAAAATTACCCACGTCTAGTGATATTTTGCAGGAAATAGACATATCATTAAAATCTAACTCCTAAATAATATTTCTGCAATAGGTAATGTATCGGAACACATAATGCAAACAAAAATAAATTCCAAACCTTAAAAAAGGCAAAATTCTGAAAAAAAAAATAAGTACGTATTTTTACAAACGTGTTGAAATTCGACTTCCTGAATATATTGTGAAATAGAATAATGCGACAAAAGACTTTCAATGATATTGACAAAACAATAATGATTTATTAACAAAAATAACTCATATTTATACTACTTGGGAATCCTCAAATATGTCCGCAACATCTCGCAGTCAACTCAAATACCCAAACGAATTCTAAATCAAAAACTCTAAACTCTAAATCAAATTAAAAAAGTAAACATTAATTCTGATGTGGCTAGATACCGGGTAGCAAAATTACGTTTAAATTACTTTTACATCAAAGGAAGAAATAAAAAGTAAGTTCAAACATAAATATTACTATTTAATTCCTTATTTTGCATAGAAATTGACCTCGGCTATTTGAAAACAGCAAGAATTAAAATATCTGTGTTATTTTATTTACGTTGATTGTTGCCATTCGACGATACACAAATAACGTCGATTTCGGGTCCACGTACGTTAGTGTTTTATATATATAGATTTCCTATAACAGAAATACTGTTTAGGAGTTAGGACTTTTTATTTATTTATTTCCTGTGCAAAATATCACAAGAGATGGGTAATTTCTTGGCGGTGTATGCATATTTCGATCAACTTTCTTTAAATATTTGGCGCACTTTTAGCAGCGGGTTAAGGCACTACCTCCTAGATTGTAAAGCCCTCTGACTATTACACAAACCTCTAGGCCAACTAGAAAGACAGGCCCCGAAACCAAAATATCACGTGATCAACTTAGTCGAAGTCTTGGACTACGAGACGAGTAAACATAAGGTATGTAATATATGCAAAGTTACAACTTTTGGACGATTTATTGCCAAATGTGTTTTTGTTGTTTTAGTCAATTTTACTCATTTTCTGGCAACCCTAAAGTTTTTCCTGACGATATTACGCCTGCTTCGTAGAACGAACGGATTAATTTTATTTGGAACTAGCAAAATACCCGACCTTACTCGGTTTGAATTGGTTTACTCTAGATTGAAGAGATAATCAAAATATATAATTACTTACGTTTTTTGTAGAATAAAAATTTATTTTAACACCTTTCGCCATCTTTATATTTTCTACATTCTACAACTTACTTTGGACACAAATCCTACACATGCATATCCATTCATGTTATACATTTCACATACATCGCACAATTGCTGTATGACAAAGCTACAAAATGACGAAAGGTGATACTAAGGTTACTACTATAAAAGACGATTTTGAGGGAGATTTGGAATTCACTTTCTTAAGTTCTTTTCATGTTCAACTCAATTAATTAAAATTACGATTTACGGCGAGTGCTCTCGCACTCATAGTCAACAAAACAATATTTTCTTACTTATTCTTCAAATAACGGCATTATTCTTTCAATAATGGCATAACTACACTTAAAATTTACTGAAAATTTATACTGACTTACCTAACATTTTTAAGTCTAATACTGTGTGGTGCTGTTGCGTGTGATGAGAAGGAAAACACATGTATTAAAATAATAAATATTTAAAACAGGAAACAGCGAAATAAAACAAAATAAAAGATGTCGCAAAAAATTGTTCTAAAGATATTAATTTGTGATTCAATTTTATCTCTTGATCTCGCACAGTTGCCACAACTTACAACTAAAAGTGTACAAAATTTAGAAATGTGAAATTAATTCAGAGCGAAAGAATCAGAAAAAATATCTTTGCTCGCGCGATCTTGTTCATTCTCGTTTCGTTGAAAAATATCGTCTGTCCCAAATATTCGGAAATCGTTTTCATTGCGCAAAGAATAAAAATAAGACTCGAAATAAATGAAGTATCAAAGCTAAAATTTCACCATAAAAATTTTTTTTTGAAAAATAATTGGTTTTCAGCATTACTGGTAAAGCAAATATAAGTAATCGTAATACTCAAACTACATTCCAATTTTTCGAAAACTATCAAATTGTAGATGATTTAAGTATACTTACTCAGGTGTTTTAGCATGAAACTCTTCTAAATATAACAATAAAAAAATGTTGAATATTGCATTCACTAAACTAATACATAATGCATTAAATAAAACACACATAATAATCAAATATCTGGAATATAATTTATGTGATGTCTACACAAACACACAAACACAAAATCGAGCATAGAACAGAAAGACGGACAGACAGACTTTCGCAACCAATGCCACTCACTAAATGAAGATAAGTACTCACTGTATGCAAATTTCCATGAAAATATCTTAAACCGCGTGGACGTGTATAGGGCACAACATACAGACAGACAGACAGACAGACAGACGGACAGACAGACAGACAGACACCAAACGAGAAAAAGGCGGATTCGGCATCAGAAGGGTCCAAAACGGATAGAAAACTTGAAATGGGTCGAAAATATTGAATGTACAAACAAACACTCCATTCTTATTTATATAGATTGTTGCACCGCTATTTTTCTCCCAGATTTCTTGATATTTATTCCTTGTGTTGGAAATTTTGGACTGTGGAATTTTTCTCACTGGATTGATTTTTATTTTGAAATTGGAGATTGTAAGTTACAATATTTTTGTTTTTCTTATTGATTTAAATTTGGTTTTTCTTTGAATCTTGGACTGTGCAATTCATGTGGAACGTTATTTTTCTTCATGGATAAAACTTGATTTTTGAAATTGCAGATTGTAAGTTACGATTTTTTCCCCCTTTTGTTGCTCACTTCCCTGTAATTGATTTGTCATGGCAGTGGATTCAGTTTTCGCGCTTTTCATCCAGTTTTAAGGCTTTACCCTACTGAGAAAAAATTCTACAATGGATTGCGTTGCAAGTAGCGTTTAAAAAAGTAAAGTAAAATATTAGGATATATAAGTAGGAATATATCAATACGAAGAATTTAAAAAAAGGAAAAAACCTTTTTAATAC
Organism: Metellina segmentata; assembly: GCA_947359465.1. NCBI lineage: Eukaryota > Metazoa > Arthropoda > Arachnida > Araneae > Tetragnathidae > Metellina > Metellina segmentata. The sequence continues at coordinate 63,407,399 of OX375879.1, read as the reverse complement.
AATAGAACAAATTTCACTTGAAAATCTTCTAATTTTTTGTGTGATATTCACGTTAAACATGTCCGTTGTTGCGCGGTTTCATCAATTAGGTCCAGGTTTAACTCCTTGATTTTTAAAAATTGTCGGAAAGATGTAAAAAAGTGAGAAAAAAAAACGCCGTTTAGAAAAATTTTCCGGATTTCGGACGTCCAGCTTAGATTTCTTTAAATTGGCTGCCATCTTGATTTGGCGCAAAAATTTAATTTGGCGATTACCACAGCGGTTACTAGATCTCCACCAGTTGCACTTACAGTTCTAGCTATAGCAAGGAATGTAATACTTTAATTCATTGATACGGTTTCCTTTTCAAATAGCGTTAATGGTCATTAAAGATATTAGTATTAAAGTCATCTATTAACATACAGCAATTAGTGCACATTAGTCATGACAAAATACTCCAAATTAATTTACAATTCTCCTTTAAAGATGTTTTGAAGAAATTTTTTTAAGGAAGGTGATTGTAATTACCTGTTGTACAATTTATCATCTTGTATTAACATCTGACTTTTGTTTTAATTTTATCTATGAAAAGGTAGATTACTGAACATTAGTTTCCATTTGTTTTAGTTGATTCATTGTTAGAATTCTATTTTAATTTGTATTTATACTTAGACTAGCTGTGAGAAATGATGTAATGACTGACTGCTTACTCTATGCTTTTATATTGCTATTTTAGTTGAACAAAAATATTTGACAGTGAGAGATAAATATTGTTTTCTTTTGTATTATAAATATACATTTTATTATGTTATGTTTTTTCACTAGATGTGTTACATTGTATGAATAAAATTTTACTAAAATAAAGAAAAATCTGAACATGTTTTGGCCAGTTGTAATTTTCTTTAATATACTTTAGAGTAAATTATAACTAAAAATAGTAGTTTTCCTTCCCTACTAACTAAATGTATTTAAAACAGTACATTTCAGTGGAGTGTTTGTCAAATTGGGTCCGTGCTTGGTACCCGATCGTCAGAAAATATTAGAAAAAAAACTAGTAACAAATATGGTATATGTAAATATATTTTTATGATTATATTTAGCTATTTTTCTTACGTTTCCTTTTATAACGTGCACTTTTTTTTATCAGGCATATTTTTTATACAAGGATTGCAAAAAAAATATTACAAAAAACACCAGTGCGATGTCTGAAAAGTTTGGGAAATGCTGGTATGATTTCGTGTTTTTTTTTCTTGTTTCATCAACTGAAATAGACATTTCGTGTGAATATTATGAATACTCTTTTGAGAAAGGCGCAAATAACCTGAGTTTTGAAAAACAAAAATGCCACATATCGGGTATTATCCGCTCAGCGACGATATGTAATTGATTCAATGAGCGGAGATCGGCAGAAGTTCGACTAAGATGGTCACGTGACTTTCTTTTTCGCCGTTAGTTTCGGGGCCTGTCTTTTTAGTCGGCCTTGACAAACCTTATATGACGTCACCATCAAAAGGTATACAATTCTTGTCTTGTTTGAATTGAATGCTGAAGCCATCCGAGCCAGCGTTTCATCAGTGGATTTGTTAAAAGTAGTTCGAATTATATCGTTTGTACATTAGTTATTGTTATATTTCCGTATTATCGTTTGAACATTAGTTACTATTATATTTTCATGCAATTCCAAAAAAGAATGCCTGATAAGGCAGCCGTGTAAATATTTCTATTTGTGGAGGCAGATAGAATAAAGTGTATTTTGCAGAGAACGATTGAATAATTTTATTCAAGGAGAATCTCGTAATAGGATTATCGTGATTAAATTTTACTCTCGCAGTTGCTAAGAAAGGGAGAAAAAGGTATGTTGATTTCATTTTTAATATACTTTAAGTAATTAAAACCAATGAAATATTTGTTAGGTTACGAAATTCTTTTCGAATCACCAAAGGCCCAGCATCTGTGATTATCTTGTTTTACTCTTCTTTGGTTATGGTAATTATTCACAGCAAGTTTAATAATATATCGTGTTATAATGGTATCCAACAATTCACAAGCATAACTTTATTGAACTAAGCCTAACGTGCTCTTTTGGTTAAATCAAAATCTGTACACTACAAATATCTATAGAACAGCACTTTTCAGATTTTATGGTTAATATTATTACTCGGTTATTGTTATCAAACTTTAGGAGTCAAAGTAATTACAATACGCGGATTCTATTGTAAAATATACTGATGTATAAAAGTGTTTAAATGCGTTTATGAAGCCATATTGATTCCACATATTGAGGTCACAGATAACATAGATTCAATTTCTGATAACATTCCTTTAATCACATATCTAGCTGGTTATTGTTGTCATTCAGTTGTAAAAGGATTAAATGTGAAAGTTGTAGTGGCAATTTAGCTATTGAAAAACCGCTAATTATTCATTCAGGCTTTCAGCATATCCATAACTGTGACTTAAAGATTAAAGTACCCAGCTGTGGATGCTTTAAATGTCATAATGCATATTTTTATTGTTCTGCAAAAATTAATTGAGAGAGAATTTAAGAATGACTTTTTTAAAGTACCAATGCCAGTTTGTTTTGTGTGCTACTCAGGAAGTACTGATATCAAAGGAAATAAGTATTACACCATGCGAGCGGCATTCATCAACTAAAATTATGAAGTTGCTTTTGCGATCAGCTACAAATACACCTTTGAAAAACTATTGTAGGTCCAAAAATAACAAGATGATCAAATTACGAAATAAAAGAAAACTCGAAACATTAACACAGTATAAAAGGTAAAATTGTGTTTAATCCAGAGTTGTACATTTTCAATTTTATCTCCGGCTTTCCCTTTAAGGATGTCTAATGTGATTCACTCGAGTCTCTTCCTTGTTTTTTAACTGTCTAGTCAACTTATTCACTAAGACCTTCGCGCACATTCATTCCTATTTATGCATCTTCGATTAGTTCGTCATTTCACTTATATAATATACCATAAAAATATGTTAATAAAAGTTAGAATTTTGTTAGATGGCTTGTCTACAATAGCATTCATGTTTAAACTCATATTTAAACTTAGACATCATTAAAAAAATGAAAGCATCTTAATTTTTCTTTCTATTGTGTACATATTTATTACGTTTTTGTATTTTATTAACCAGTAATTTGCTATTATATATATTGTTAGATTCCTTGTCTACAATAGCATTCATATTTAAACTTGGGCATCAGTGAAAAAAAGGAAAGCATCTTAACTTTTCTTTCTATTGTGTACATATTTATATACGCTTTTGTATTTTATTAACCAATAATTTTCTATTATATCTATTCAACAACTGTAATAGGCTTCAAGAGTCTAATTATAGAATTGCCTCGAATTTAAAGCAGAAAAAATTTGTTGTATGCTTTGTATGTACATTTTGTGTATGTAAATTTGTGCTTTTTCTATGTACCCAAATACTGAGTTTGTACATTAATAAGAGTAATTTTCCATGGAAATGGATATTTCTTGGAGTATTTTTCTTAGTTTTAATAATCTTTTAACAAGTGCTGTTTTTGTTTAGAACCCTTCAATTGTATACCCCGATACACTCTGCTTTTTTAGCAGACAATCTCATTTTCAAAGGTTTTCTGAATTTGCGATCGGAAGACTTTTGCCCTTCTGCTGATGACGTCATAAACTAGACAGAAGGCTTTATTATCTAGGAGGTAGTGGTTAAGGCAACCCATCGATATTTGCGGATATTAGGTTTTTGTGCAAGCGAAAACTGTAAATTTTCATTTAGAATATTCTAAAAAGTTCTTTTAATATCCGTTAAACTGTCTTTTGATTTCATTGATTCTTTTTATTTTTTGTATTTTATTTCATTGGTTCTTTTTAAATTTTTCTTTGATCTCATTGGTTCTTTTTATTTTTTCCCTTTGATTTCATTGGTTCTTTTAAAAATTTTCTTTGATTCTTTTAATTTTAAATTGTCCTCTGATTTCATTGTTTTCTTTTAAATTTTAAATTGTCCTTTGATTTCAAAAGGTTTTTTTAATTTTTTTCTTTGATTTCATTGGTACGTTTAATATTTTTTCCCCAGTTGAGGAATTTTCTTTCATTTTCAGTTAAGTATCGGTGCAGTGCAGTCGTCTCAGGTTTTATAACTGTTTGCTATTTGCTATTACATTTTATCGCTGAGTTGGACACTTTCCTTACTGTTTCTTACTTCCTCTATTTTCTTTTTCTTATGTATGGGAGAGCTAATTGATATTGGCGACGTCGTAGCCTGTTCCGGCAAGACCCATACTACGTTTACGTGTTCTGGCTCCATGATGTCATCGCATTCTGAACCGCTCATACCTCAATATGTTTTCCTCATATGTTTCCCAATACGTGTTCCTCCTCAATAACCGCTCGCAGTCGCTCGCCCTATCCTTACATCACTAGATGCAACCAGCCCTGCAAGAATTGTTGTCCAGCATTCTGCCAATGACGAAACCGATAACGAATTTCCTGTAACTGATGTATCTTACATTGCTCTTCCTAAAAACCAGTGTCTTTCTGTTGTGCCTGATGATGAACTGAATTCTCCTTCTGTCTCGGACAATTCCAAAGTTACTCCATCCAATGAGGTAAAAATAGGGGGGGAAATCGTCGCACTAGATTCATCGATAGAATAAAAAGAAAAAAAAAATAAGGTGTCTGTGAAAAAAATATACTGAAAAAAATATACTGAAAAAAATCCCGATGTGAATAGAGCAGCAATTAAAAGATACAACGAGGCAAATACCGATGTGAATAAAGCCGCAGTTAAGAGATACAACGATGAAAATCCCAATGTACATAGAGTAGCAGTTAAAAAATACAACGAAGAAAACCCCAATGTAAATAGAGAAGAAGTTGCGTAGAAGATACAACGAAGAAGATCCCGATGTAAACAGAGCTTCCGTGTTCAAATACACAAACAAACATCCAGAAGTCAATCAAGAAGCTGCTAGGAGATACAATGAAAATAAATTATTGGTCCCGTGGAAAATAAAATCTTTATCAGGATTCAAGTACGACTGCAATACAGACTATTATAGTGACAAGGCTGTTTCTATTGGACAGAAAGTCGAATGCAAGTGGTGTTACGCAAAAACGTGGAAAGAAGAAAGCCCCGGTCTGTATGGTAGCAACAGCAAGGTACATCTTCCTCCGATTGAACAGTTTCCTGATCCTCTCCACAGTCTCCTGATCCTCTCCACAGTCTCCGTACTAATGATCCTCTCCACAGTCTCCGTACTAATGATCCTCTCAAGTCTCGGCATTTTTGGGCAAACATTAAGAAGTATAATGAATGTTTTCAAATGACGTTCTTTGGAGCTAAGGAAGGAAATTTTATGCCAACATTTTAGGTTCATGCGCAAGTTTGCCACAGGATAGGAAATTTGCTACCCTCATCAGAACAAAATCCCTCAATTTTACAAATATATTTTGTAGGCAATGATGAAAAAGAGGCGGAAATTCAGTCCAATATCTTCCCTGTTGTGAAGTAGTTGGACAGCTTCAAAAAGTTCTGCATGATCACAATAAATACATAAGAGATTTTAAAACAGCAATGGAGAATGACCCAGAAGGTCAAGAGTTTATAGTTGTGATTCATGCTGACAGAAAACCTTCAGGTGAACATAGGGGTCGATATAATGCGCCTACAACGAGTGAGGTGGCCTTGGTAATTGTGGGGCAGGAGTTTGAAAAGTGGGATATCGTTCTTCATAGCAGAGACACTAAGTTAGTGCGGATCAGGGAAACTCACCGTGATTATGACGCTCTTCAGTACCCTCTTATGTTTTGCCGTCAAGAAGACGTATACTCCATTAACATACCCCAGCTTGATCCAAATTCCAAAGCCCCTCTTAAGAAAACAGTTTCTCCTTCAGCCTTCTTTTCTTACAGAATCATAGAAGGCGAAGGTCAAGAAAACTACATCTTACTCTATCGCAGTCTTCTTAATCAGTTTTTGGTTGACATGTACGCCAAGATAGAAACAGAAAGACTGAATTTCATCAGATACAACCAATGTAAATTGCGAACGGAAAACTACGTACATCTGCGAGACGCCATGTGCTAGGGAGATGGGGAAGTGCCTGATCTTGGCAAGGTGGTTGTGTTACTTTCCAGTTTTACTGGTGGATCCCGTTACATGCATGAGCGGACTCAAGATGCTATGATATATGTAGTCAGTATAGTCGTCCTGATCTGTTCATCACATTAGCATGTAATCCTAGGTGGACCGAAATACAAGAGGCATTAAATGTCAGACAAAAGCCCCAAGACAGACATGACATTATTGCTCGGTTGTTTCATATAAAAGTTAAAAAAATATCCATCTATTGACAAAAAGTTCTATTTTCGGACAAAGTAGGTGTCACATGTACACTGTGGAGTGGCAGAAACGAGTTTTGCCTCACGCCCACATTTTGCTATGCCTTCAAGACAGAATCATGCCTGCCCAAATCGACAGTGTCACAAGCGCAGAGATTCTCGTCGCAGAACTTGATCTAGTCCTTCATGAAATCGTTAAGTCTACGATGATTCATGGGCCGTGTGGAAATATGAACAGAAATTCACCATGTAAGATCGGCGGCTCGTGTAGCAAGAGATTCCCACGTCCACTGATAAAGGATACTCAGGTTGCAGATGACGGATATCCCAAATACCGCAGACGATCTCCTTCTGATGGTGGTTTTATGGTCAATATAAAAGGAGTAGACCTTGATAATAAGTGGGTGGTGCCGTACAACCCTGTCCTGTCCCGAACCTTCATGGCCCACATTAACGTGGATTTGTGCAATTCTGTGAAGTTCATTAAGTATACCTGCAAATATGTTAATAAGGGTAGTGATCAGGCAGCATTTGGCTTACAGAATGAATGGAATGAAATTACCAAGTATGAGACAGGACGCTATATTAGTAGTTCTGAAGCTGCTTGGAGAATCTTATGCTTCCCCATTCATGAAAGGTATCCACCCGTTATGCATCTTCTCTTTCCATCTCGAGAACGGTCAACGAGTTTATTTTACATCTGAGAATGCCGCAGGTAATGTACAGAACCATCCCAAAACCACTCTCTTAGCATTTTTCGAACTTTGCAAAGTCGATGCTGCTATAAGAGGCCTTCTCTACAGTGAAGTTCCAGCCTACTATGTTTGGAAGGACAGTAAGTTTAGCCGGAGGAAGCAGGGAAAGGCTGTCCCTGGACAAGAAGGGGTCAAACGATATCAAGTGCTTGGTCGAGTGTACGCTGTACATCCGAATAGAGCTGAATGTTATTATTTGCGACTCCTACTTCACGAAGTTCGAGGCCACACTTGCTTTAATGACCTTAAGACAGTGTCAGGTGTGGTTCATTCTACTTATCAGTCTTCCTGCCGAGCGTTGGGGTTGTTGGAGGATGACACTCACTGGGACCACACTCTGGAGGAAGCTGCCATTTCTGACTCACCGTACAAGCTACGAGAACTATTTTCTGTCTTGTTGGTGTATTGTCAACTGTGGCTGATCCTGAAAAAGTTTGGGAAAATCACAGAGACAGTCTTTCTGAAGATATAAAAAGGCAGATTGAGAATTAGTTTCGAGAGGTTAGCATGGAACACTGTATAGACATTGTTTACAACAAATGCCTAGTGCTATTAGAAAACGTAGTATTTTCAATGTCTAACCAAACACTTCAGCAGCTTGGCATTCCTTCATCGTCTAATTATCAAAATGAATTTAGTGTCAATCGAGAATACCTGAGAGAAACTTATGACGTAGTCCAACTTTCTTAGTTTTTTGCTCAAAACGTAAGTAAACTCAACACCGAACAAAAACAAGTCTACCAAGAGATCATTGATAGCGTTGATTCAGGTACTGAACGGCTTTTCTATCTTGATGCTCCAGGCGGAACAGGCAAAACGTTCTTAATTAATCTGTTGCTTGCCAGTGTAAGGAAAGACGAGAAAATAGCGATCTCTGTAACTTCATCAGGTATAGCTGCGACTCTGTTAGACGGTGGGAAAACAGCACATTCTGCCTTCAAATTGCCTCTCAACTTGAATTACTATGAAACTTCTTTGTGTAACATTTCAAAACAGAGCGATACTGCCCAGGTACTTAAAGAGTGCAAGTTGATCGTTTGGGATGAGGGAGGACTGTGGAATATGGCTCACAAAGGAGGAATAGAAGCGTTGGACAGGACTCTCCAGGACATTCGGAGTAGTTAACATATGATGGGTGGGATGACTGTACTACTAGCCGGGGACTTCCGGCAGACACTACCTGTCGTGCCTCGAGGCACACGTGCTGATGAGATAAAAGCCTGCCTCAAGTCATCTTATCTGTGGCCTAAAGTCCGAGCTCTATCTTTAAAAATCAATATGAGGGTTCATCTCAAAGACGATTTAAAGGCAGAAGAGTTTTCAAACTTCTACAAATTGGCGGTGGAAGATTAAAGGCGGAATACAACAAAGTCCAGATTCCGGAAAATCTCTGTCAAGTTGTTAAAGATTTGAAGACTCTCAGTGGCAAGATTTACCCTGATTTGAGCAATTTCAACATTAAAGACCCGAATTGGCTTAAGGAGAGAGCTATTCTCACGCCTAAGAACGACTCTGCAGCAAGTATTAATGATTCACTGTTGCACAAACTTCCTACTGAGATGGTGAGATATCATTCTGTGGACTCCGTTGTGGAGAGAGAAGACGTGGTCCATTACCCTGTGGATTTCCTCCACATTTTAAATCCATCAGGGATTCCACCTCACAATCTCTGTCAGAAAGTTGGAGCACCAATAATGCTTCTACGGAATCTGATACCTCCTAAGCTTTGCAATGGCACCAGGCTGCTGGTTAACTCTTTACAGAGAAACGTGGTTGAAGCAACCATCCTTACAGGATATGGTGCGGGAGAAACAGTTTTCTTACCCCGCATTCCTCTGATTCCCTCTGACTACCACTTTTAATTCAAACGACTGCAATTTCCGGTCAAAGTATGCTTCACAATGACGATTAACAAAGCTCAGGGGTAGTCGTTGAAAGTGGCTGGTGTGGATTGAAAAAACGACTGTTTCTCACAAGGCCAATTATATGTTGCCTGTTCACGTGTAAGCTCTCCTGACAGACTCGTGATCAAACAAGTTTTATGAATTTACTTATTTTTTATGAATTAAATTAATTAAGTAGCATTATATATTTTAAATAAATTTTATTTTCCTTTCCCTATTATTATTATTATTGAAGTTCATTACTATTTCTTAACACATAAAATCAATTTCCTCTAATGATCTTCAAGATTTCTCCGATGCGAAGCACGGGTATTTAGCTAGTCAATATATATATAAAGCATAGAAAGTTAAAAATATAGAATTATTTACTGGTTAAAAAAATCAATGAGAAAACTCATAGCATCTTTTATTTTCATAGGATAAACTGTTGAACATCTCCAGGAGAATTCAACGTCGTCTTAAAGAGAGAGCGAGAGAGAGAGCTGAGACAGAGAAAAGATTCCAGAGAAAGGGAAACACAGCACTTCACAACATCGACCTTTAAATTGAATAGACGGAGTATGTGTGTGCAACTTCATGCTATTTCTTCTGTTAGCTCGGTTTAAAGATCTGTCCCTTGGTTGTGGGGGAAATCATGATTTCCAATGTGGGGCAAATTATAAACAGTTAAAACGATTATCCAACGTGATTAAAAACACTATTCTTCCCTTCGACAGCAAATCGACACAAGTCGATTCGTAGGTCTACGACACCTACAGTTCTGAGATCTTACAACAGCAACTCTACCCACATGCTCTATCAATTTCATTAGATATGTGCTTCAAAGGCCGGAATGTCAATGTGTTGAAAAGGATTGTAAGAAATGTGATATCACACGCAGGAATACATCTCAACGAAATGTGACATCAAAATGAGAGATCAGTCCTTTTGGAATACAGAAATTAATAACCAAAAAAACAAATGTTTTTTTTCCAGTAAAAATCAATTGAAGTAACACAAATTTTTAAATGTAAAGGTAATGGTAATTTTTAATGACCGTCGTACCAGAGCAACACAACGGGCTATTGATGACGGTCCAGGATCAATCCCCTAAGGGAAAGATCAAATTACAATAACAAGTAATTTTGAACCACGGTCAGATGACGAGGCAGCACCAGAGCTGGCATCCTACTCTCCAAACTTCCACACAAACCCAAAGTGTAGACTTTCGGCCATGACAGATTTAAGCTGCCCCAGCCGCCTCTACACCATACGCTTACAAACATCTATGCACTGAACCGGATTCGAACCAGGAACCTACCGATCTAGAAGCTAACACCTTAACCATGAGACCGGTTTGTCAGCTTTAAATGTTAAGGAGAGTGTAAAATAATTTTGCGTGTGTGTATTTATTAATCATATGCCAGTGCTTGAAAGCTGTTTTTGAAATGTGTGTGTATGATGAAAATTTAGACATAACGGTTATCCAGTGGGTGATTTAATCCATCCTTTGAAGCAACTTAGAGCCGAATTTTTAATTCTTAAAACCAAACACATGTAGTTTATAATTTTACTTCCCAACTTCCCGTTATTTATGCTTAAATTGTATCCCGTTATTTATGCTTAAATTGCGTAACTTCCTTCATTCAACATAAATTTCTGTCAATTCATCAAAAAATGTGTCACAATCCTGAAAGCTAAGTTGATCCTAGAAACAGCAATGAAGAATTAGAATTTAGAGAAAACAGTTATAAGAGAGTCGATGATACAATCCATCCCTTGCAACGAATGACTTAGAGCTGAATTTTTAATTAACGAAACCAAACATTTGCACTGCTTAATTTTGCTTCCCCAACACCCGTTAAATATCCAGATATTTGTACTAAAATTTGTAATTTAATTTACTTATATTTAAATTGCCTTTACTTTCTTCAAATCAAAACAGTCGCTGTCACAATCCCTAATTGACCCCTTGCATGAGAAACAGCAATGGAAATTGAAACACAAACCGATAGCCACTCATTTTTCGATACAATCCATCACACGGCAATGATAAACTTTTAATTCCAACAAATACTTCGATGATACTATCCATCCCTTGTAACGAATGACTTAGAGCTGAATTTTTAAGTAATGAAACCTAACATCTGTACATCATAGTTTTGCTTTCAAACACCCCTTAAATATCCCGATATTTGAACTAAAATTTGTAATTTAATCTATATGTATAAAATTCAAATACCACTCACTCACTCACTGATTCATCACTGTATCTCAAGAACTACAAGTCCTAGGAAGCTGAAATTTTGCAGGGTGATTCTTCTTATACCGTAGGGGTGCACTAAGAAAGGATTTAGAAAAATTCGAATCCTAAGAGGCCTAAAATTGACCTAAGGACTAAGCCAAAATCAATTTGAAATCGCCATTGAAATAACATTGAGTGCAAAACGATTGCTGCACGCATCTCAGATTGCTTTACCAGTGTTGATCGAAAAACAATTTTCTTAAAATAAATTAAACTATAATGTTCATGGTTGAACTGAATTTTTACTTATTTCCATGATGAAAATAATATTTATAAATATTTGATTGACGAAGAAAGAATATTTAGAACATTTAATTTTATATTTACTTAAATTTTATTATGGAGCACGAAAAGCCCAAACGATCAACTCATTGATCATAAAAGCGTAATTTTGCTACTCGATATCTGGCAACCTCAGAATTAATGTTTAATTTTTTAATTTGATTTATAATTGCTTTATTGGGTATTTGAGTTGAAAACGAGATGGTTGCAGTCACATTTGGGAATTCCCCAAGTATTATAAATATGTGTTCTTTTTGCTTATAAATCATTGTCTTTATCAATATTGTTCAAGTTTTTTGTCGAATTGTTTTACTTTAGAATATATTCAGGAAATCAGACTTCAACATACTAGAACAGATTTTTTTTTTTACAGAATTCTGCCTTTTTTAAGTATTGGAATTTTGTTTCTGTTTGCTGATGTGTTCCGGTATATCACCTATTCCAGAAATATTATTTAAGAGTTGGATTTTATTTATTTATTTCCTGCAAAATATCACTAGACATGAGTAATTTCATGGTGGTATATGGATATTTAAACCAACTTTCTTTAAATCTTTGGTTAAATACGTAATAGTGTGTAGGTAAAAAAAAAATTACAAATCAAAATATTTTTAAGTGTGAATTTATTATTTTAAAATGACATAAAAAATTTCAAAAATAACTTTAAAGTAAGATGGATTACGTTAATTTAAAACTGGTTGTCATACTTTGTAGTTCAAAATATATTTAAAAATTTTGGTTTAGCTTTTCATTGACAGACGATTAAATAAACTAAATTTCATTTGTTTTTCGTGTTTCATGGGCGTTATTGAAAGCTTACGCCATAGTCAAGTAACTACATCTATCATTCTAAATAGATACGTGCTTTCCATTTAGGAACCAAATTTCTGATCTTAAAAAGTACCATAAGGGTTCAATTTAAAACTGTATGTGTGTTGGAGAAACGGGAATTTTTAACAAGACTTAGTTGATCTTGGAATGATATCACACTAAGTAATTTTGAAAAATTGAAATTTTATGTCTTAAGAGACAGAAAGTCGAGGTTGATTGCTCTATTTATTGAAGCTGTTCTTACACAACTTAGATGCATGTGAATCGTTCGTTGAAAGTGATTTTCTTTTTGTAAAAGCGCTGTAAAATCAACCTTTTGTTTATTAAAAAATTGTTATCGATTGGATTTAATTTGTCTACTCTGGTGACATGTATTTCAAACAAAATCTCTATTATTACACATGTCACTGAATGGAATTTTCTGGAAAAGTGCATTTGTTTCAAGTTAAATTAGTAACGAATGCTGTAAAAATTTAATTTACTAACTTCTCATATTGATGATGAAATTCGAAAATATCGCTTACTAGATGAAAGAATGGCGCAATGAAAACATATTCATAGGAAAACTAAGTGCAAGACAATCCACCGAAAATTCGTCATTTTTACTGAAATTGAATGCACGGGAATATGCACGGGAACTCGAAAACTTAAAATCAATTTCAGCAGAAGTGTGAAGAATATGAAATGGATTATATGGTTGGATACAACATATATATATATGCATATTTGCGTCCGAAGTAAACTGTAGAGGCGACGAAGAAGTTAAATTGTTAATAAATGTTTTTCCCCGTACACTTAAATGATGCTAACATTCTTTTATGAAAAATAATTGAAGACTTTTCAATCAACATATTATTAATTCAACCCGAGCAAAGCCGGGTAATTCTGCTAGTTTACTTATATTTAAATTGCCTTTACTTTCTTCAAATCTAAACAGTCGCTGTCAAAATCCTTAAATGAACCTTTGCGTTAGAAATAGCAGTGGAAATTGAAACACAGAAACCGATAGTCACTCATTCGTCGATATAATCTATCACACGGCAGCGATAAACTTTTAATTCCAATAAATACTTCGATGATACAATCGTTCCCTTGCAACGAATTACTTAGATGGTAATTTTAGTTAACAGCACCAGAGCAACACAGCACGAATGACTTAGAGCTGAATTTTTAATTAATGAAACCAAACATTTGTACTGCATAATTTTGCTTTCCCAACACCCGTTAAATATCCCGATATTTGAACTAAAATTTGTAATTTCCTTTACTTATATTTAAATAGCCGTCTCTTCCTTCAAATCAAAACAGTCGCTGTCCCAATCCCGAATCCCTAATTGACCCCTTGCTTTAGAAGCATCAGTGGAAATTAAAACACAGAAACCGATAGCCACTCATTCGTCGATACAATCCATCACACGGCAGCGATAAACTTTTAATTCCAACAAATACTCCGGTCACCGGGGTGCCACCAAGCACCCCAAACAACTAAATGTTCCTTTAAACACCACATTGTGCAACGATTGCCTGATACTCGGGCCAAGGGATAGTCATCAATTTCGTTGTCAGCCTCAGCTTAACAAGCGGCCTCCTTCCCTAACTCGTTAACGAGTCCAACAAAGGACTTAATTCGGAGAGGCCATTCGGTCGCAATATGAAAACTTTTTGACACCGAACAGGGCCGATTTAAATCTGTTGAACGAGGTTTAATCTCTCACCGTGATGGGGTGGCCCCGTAATGAGTATGTGTAGCGGAATTGATTAAATGTGACAGCGGACAATATATCATCTCCGGCCGCATCCAGGAGGAGGCAAAAAATTGCCTGCCTTAATGAGCAAAAGTGCAACGAATCATAAGATAATGCCGGCTCTCTTCTAGCCTGCTTTTAAGAAAATGTCGACCTGTCTCGCTGGAAGAGCGTGGATCGATGTCTTGATGGCTAAAAAAGCGAGCTCTCCCGTGCTAGGAAAAGAATTATTAGGGGATGGGACGGGTTGTAAAAACGTCATGTTTAGAAAATAGCCAATAACGACGTGTTTTTTGATCGCATAATTTGAAGCATGACTTTTGCCATTTCTCGTAGACGAAAGAAAAAATTGCTCGCACGGGAATTTAGAAACTCATCCTCTACATGAATATATGAGACTAATAAAGCTGGGGAAATGATAAATTCTCCCCCCCCCCCAGATGGGTCTAATAGCAATAATCCCCCTCTCTAATATATATCGCACCCCGCCAAGAAAAGTAACGCAACTCAAAATTGCAGAATTTGAGAAACATCAACTTAAAGGATACTATAAAACTTATATTGAAATAGTATAAGCTTCTTTTAAATTTTAGGTAAGTATTTATGGTGATAGCTTCTATTATATTCTATAGAATAGTAACATAACATGCTGGGGCACCTCATATATATTTTTCAATGTCATGACATCAAAATTTTTATTTTTTGACTTGTGTCACTTTTTTTTTACCGGGGTGCGATATATCAGCCAACACGAAAATTTTCTTAGAGCTCAGTAAATATGGAATTGCCTTTGAACAAGGGAATGAGGTGAAATTGGCGTGGTCGTTTAGAAGTTAATTGTGGAAACATATTTGAGATACGAACTTTTCCATGCACTTTATTAGAAATAAGAATTTACACCAGTAAGAATATATTTGAAAAATGCCAAAGGGCCGTTTTACATTTTTTACTAAAGATATTTCTTGGAGGACAACATTTGATGTACAGATCTATTTTTCACACCACCCAGGACGGCCCTGACCTGTTACATTCTTTAAAACCAAACTCGTGTGTTGCAGAAACTTGCACTTTACATCATATTTAGTGATTATGATTCGTATCAGTGCCACGGATAAAGTTGAATCCACAGAGGTCCTAATCCCTTTCCTGACTGAATGCTTCAAAAATAAATTAAAAAAAAAAACGATGTTTGTTGACAGATGTATTAATCTTCCGTCCACTTTATAAAAGGATACTTTCTCGTTTAGTGTTTGTATTCTGTAAAACTGAAGTCATACACACCCGGAATTTCGTTTTCAGTCGTTTTTATTCTTACGTTCACACATCTATACTTCTGCAGCAGAAACGTTTACGATTTCAGAAGATAAGGAGATTTTACTATTAAGATGAGGTAATTTTTATTTGTGAAAGAGATTGTAGGTATGTTAGCTGCAAATATATCTCCATCCTTTCTATGAGAAAATGTCTGATAGCTTTTATTCATAGAAAGTTATACATATGTTAAGGGTAAGTATCCGAAGGTTGTATCTGAGATTATATATAATCTAGGTTCGTCTATAAAATCCTGCTCCAATTTTATAAATTTTTTAGGGTCTATATTCAGCATTTTATGTTTTGATTTATGATGTGATTCATTCTTTCAGTGATCTTTGATCTGTTGTTCGTTTTTCATCAAGCTTATTGTGAGTGTAGTTGCGTTAGTAAATATTAATTTGAATATGGTTTAAAGGGCAATGTTCAAAATCCCCTTCGCCATCATAGAACAAAAACAGTAATTGATCTTTGTCTATTAAACAGGCCGTATCATTTGCATTTCATTAACACTTCAACATTGACTCTTGAATGAGAGTGGGTGAACCAGTGCTGGATCGAGTAATTTTAAAACCCTAGGCGTAATTAATTTTGAGGTCAACTGTCCAGATTATTCTGACTTTCGGACTACGTAATGGAATCTCACCCAATGCATCTTGTTGATTGGTAACGGTTGTCCCCTTTCTTTCAGAGGGACAAAATCTTAATAGACGAGAAAACAGAAATAAAAGCATTTGATCGCTTGTTTTGTGTGGGGAAAATGGCTCGCAACAACGGATCGAGGTAGCCAACTTGGAAGAGTAATGAACTATCAATCACTTCCGAAAATTCACTGTAGTTTAAATACTTATTTGTAACCCCTGATTTAATAAAAGTAGGTAATTGGTAATTTTTTTATTAACGTCGCACTAGACCAACACAACGGGCAATTGACGATTTAATACAAGTCGGCACGAGCACTAGTAGAAGCCATGGTAGCCCAGTTGGAAGAACAAAGGATAAGCCACCGGAGAGTTGTGAGTTGAGTTCGAAACTAGATCCAGCCAAAGACCGTCCTGTACACGGAAATTGGTGCACTCAAAATATTTCAATCGCCAACAAATGTCTTCACGAGGCAAATGGAAGTTAAGACAGTGGGGTACCAGCTCGGATATTTCCTCTGACAATGGTTCAAAATTACGAGGTGGTGTCCTCAAATCTTTCCCTTAGGGGATTGATTCCGGACCGTCGTCAATAGCCCGTTGTGATGCTCTAGTACGACCGTTAAGTAAAATTACCTTACCTTAGCTCGTATATTTCCCATCGGGATTGAACTTGAACCGTCATTGATAGCCCGTTATTTTGCTACAGTGCGACGTTAATTCAACCACTTGCTGATTAGCAACACGAATATCTAGTTCAGATTTTAACAAATTTCTGCAGAAACAGCCAGCAAAAACACATTAAAAATTTCTCTATTTTTTGCGGAAATTTATATAATCTTACACATTTTTTCCATTTTGAAGCTGTTCTACGAGAAGCTTTTTCGGTCAAGATAAATGGTGGTAGTGTATTTGTGATAAAACAGTGTTTTTGTATATTTTTCGAGCGTGTCGTTTTTTTTTGTTTTTTTTGTTGTTGTTGTTGTTGTTGTTGTTAATGTTAGTTTTTCGAATACTAATTCAGCACTTCGCTAATAGAAATTCCAAATAATTCATTCTAATTTCTTTATCACCCGCCCCCTTTTCCGTGAGAAACATACTAAATCAAAGTTTTTAAATATGAATTTCCTAACTCTTCTAAACCAGAATGTTATTACTTTTAGACTGAAGTTCGAACTTTATTTTTCGCTGCTTGAAGGTCAGATTTCTTTTTAAGAAACGCAATAAAATAATTTTCCTCGTACTTTTTCTCAGAATTGTGCTTTTTTGACTTAGTGTGCTTCACTTGTTAACCCAGTTAAATTAAACACCAAACTTCGCCAAAACGGCGATAAACTAAATTTCAACGTTGCCTGATATGCAATATGAGAGAGCATTACAGTATTAGAAAGTAAATATTTCATCTCTCGCTTGGTTTTTAATTGTTTACAGAAAAATTACCCCTCATAAGAGAAACACTTAGATGAACTAGACGATGATCCAGCATTACGTCGAATTTATAATCACATTCACTTCATTATGTAATACACACAGCGGACAGACCAGAATACTGGATCTGTACTATCAAATTAAAAACTGTCATGTGCCTGAACTCATTGCCTCTTAAACCAACAATTAATAAAATTGGTTGATGTTACTGTCAAAGAAATTGAATACATATTTCATCCTACAATCACAGGCACATGTATATTTATTTCCAGATTCCTGTAGAGGAATATTTTTTAATAATAATAGAAGGAAGAAGAATATTATGTATAGATATCTAATATTCTACATAATTAGAGGACACGAATAGTATTTTTAAAAATTGGATTTCGAATTTTTTAAATAGGATTTAACTGAAATTCCATCACTTCTTTCCACAACAAACACGATCTATTGATATAGATATTACCTGCGTACGTCTATAAATTATAAGCATTTTTGCAGTAAAAATTTTGATAATGTACTCAGAAATAAATTTAAAACGAATTAATTGTATCGAGCTTTAGTTGAAATTTGCGAAGACAAATTGTATAGGGTGTCCTAAAAGTTCCCGTACTCCAACTATAAAAATATTTACTGCCCGTGTTTTTTTTTAATCATTGAATTTTATCGTATGCCTATAGTTTTATCAAATCTTTAATTTTTATCGTTTAATTTTCTTCGCACTCAAGATGTGCGATAGTAAAATTCCACATCCTTTTGTTCTTCATTGCAAGAAGAATTTATCACGCATTCAGAGAATTGCGCTGTTTGAGGTTTATTTTGAATGTAAATTATATGAAAAATGTAGTAAAGAATTTGGCGACATAAATATCCAAATGATGCAATACCGAGTAAAGATACGCTGTATCAACTTATTCAACAATTTGTTGCATTATTAGAAGTGAATGAACTAGACTCTTGGTTCCAACAAGACGTTGCAACCTGCCATAAAAGTTATGAAACCATGGGCATGCTTCAAGATTTTTTGGGCGATAATCTCAAGAAACCTTTGGCCGCCTCGCTCCCTGATCTGCGCATGACTGACTTTTTTCTGTGGGGATATTTGAAGAACAGAGTTTAGGAAGATAATCAGCAAACAATAGGTGATATGAAAATTGTTACTCAAAGGAAACAAGAAGTCACTCCCAGCATTTTGAAACGTGTTTCTAAAAATATGCGCAAACAACTTCATCTTTGCCTCTAAGAAAAAGGCGGAAATTTAGAACATTTATTATATATGTAAGTCCAAATTTTTTTTCTACGTTATGTTACAATTGCTTTTTACCATTGGTATAAAAAATAATTGTTTTGAAGTTTGTTGGTTTTGTATAGTAAATTCACGAATCGTCAGTACGGGAATTTTTAGAACACCCTGTATTATATCACAAAAATTATATTGTTTTGAAAAATAGTTCGGCTAAGAGGGTTGTTAAGCATTCTAACCCCTTTCCCAGATATTATTTTTATTAAAATTTTTATTCTTATTCTATATACTAGGGGGCCGCCCCCTGCTCGCTAACGCTCGCCAACCCCAGGAGGATTGCTTCGCAATCCTCATTGGTTCGCTGCGCGAACCTATGCTCGCTTCGCTCGCCTCAATGAAGATATGTGTCCTAGAAGAAGGGATTGTTTACAAAATATGGTACCAAAAAATGCTTTTCAAATCTAAATTTGCTGTATTGCAGAAAAAATATATACAGCATCTCTAAAATCAGAATTCAAATGAAAACTTTGTGCAAATTTTGACTCGAAATGTGAGCGCTGCTTTAAAAATTGAATGCCCAGCATGTTGTTTGCATACATTTCCCCAGCACCCAAACGATCCACACTTTTTCATTGAGTTTGTTGCCGAAAGTTGTAGTGCAAGCGTCTTGTTGAACTATAATTGTTGGCCCTGAAAAGGACCGTTTTTTAAATGGCCTTGAAAAGATCCTCCGCTTTCTTTGATTTCAATTATAAACTAACTGCAACAGCTCATTAAAATTTCCTTTTTTTTCCAATAAAATTTCATCCGATAACGCTATAAATTCAATCGCTGCGCGAGACTTCGCGATAAACAAACAATCGTACAGTGTTGCCAAAACGCGATTACAAATAACGTCTTTTTTGCGTGCCACGTAAGAGAATTATATATATAGATGTATTGACTGTTCATGACAGGAAGGTGAGAAATTCCACTAACAAATGTTCTGAATAATTTCAATAACAGTCGATTTCTCTCATAAACTAATTTACATCATTGATTTTGTTTCTTCGCTGTTTTCAGTGTTTTGTATTGCGTGTTAAAGAACTGCGGACAGGCGCAGACAAGGTTATTTGACATTGTTTCGATTGAAATCTCTGAGTGACATTGATTTTACTTGTTTTTGTAGAGCTTTGGGAAAATAGCATCGATTATTTTATTTTATTATTCAGACTTCCAATGTGAACATGCAAGTTTTTACCCTCCTCTATTAACGCACGTATTACAAGTACGTAACGGATTACACGCACACTATGAAAACGATTTTTCCCCTTTATAATGTATCGCCTGTATGTTATTTCGTCCGCAAACAAGGGTGATGGTAGCCTGAATGGATGATTGGCGGATTAACAACCGGATGGTTGCGAATTCGAAATTCGATCCAATCACAGACCTCTATGTACGTGGGGGCTGGTGTACGTTAAATATTTTGCTCTGGCCTTAAATGTCCTCCCGTTGGTAAGGCCTGGAAGTTTGGAGAGTGAGCGCCATCTCATTTGTTGCCTCATCATCTGACCGCGGTTCAAAATTACGAGGTGTTGTCCTCGAATTTTCAGGATTGTTACGTCACTAATAGCACGTTATGTTGCAGCAGTGCGACATTACTTCAACTATCACCTACCATCGTCCGTAAATAAACTTAGATAATTAGTTTCTCTAAGGTGATGCTATGAAAAAAAAAAAAAAAACTAAAGAAATAATAACTTTTTGAATAACATTACAATTGATAAATATTTGTTTAGTATTACTTCTACATCCCTCAATAAATCAATATCTAGAGCCAATGCGAATTGTAGTTGGTTTTAAACAAAAAAACGAAGCTACGAAAATATTTATAAAATGTGTTATATACATTATCTATACACAAAATTCGATAGATATTTTAAAATAGTATTTTTATTTTCTATATAAAGTATAACACTCACTATTCAGCTGTGAAAGACATCGCAAAAAAATTGATAAAGGAATTCAAAAGAGTAAAATTTTAATATGTTCCTTTAAAAAAAAATTTTTTTCTTCCAATTCTTAAGTTTTTGAAACCTGCTTACTATAGACTGTTTAATGTGACTGATAGATGTCTGAAAAAACGAAAAGCAATTTCTAAAACTTTTAACTACATAAAAATCATTTTTAAAATTCAATCCATCTGATCCAGTTTTGACATCGATTTATAGGTTCTTGGTAAAAGGAAAGTAGAATGAGAAACGGAAAAAAAAATTATTTAATTTCTACATGGTGTGACTGGTGTGTTTTCGAGAGACAAAAAAAAAAAAAAAAAAAAAGAAAGAATTCCAAGATCGAAAAAATAAATGGGCCCGAAATTTAAAGTACTTTAAATTAAAGCAATATCTTTCAAAGTAAATTGTAAGAATTATACTTTGCCACTGAATGAAATCGCGAAATTTAAATTAGTGTCATAAAGTAGAAAAACATTAATGTTGATAAAAATATTCCCTTTGCCCCCAAACAAGTGTCACATTAAACACTTGAATTTTGTTCCAATATAGTTTTGTTCCAAATATATTTCCAGGATTGCAATAATTCTTACACTCTCACGTTCCAGATTTCTTTCTCCGTTTGCATAATTTTGTAGGTAATACTTCCACTTGACACCATTACACTTTAAATACAAGTTCGTAATCTTAAGAAAAATACTGTTCAACTTTTCTATTTTTATAGTAGATGTTCTTTCAAAAAAGAATTTGTTTTCTATGTTTAGCCAGTCATTGTTTACATTAAAAAAAAGTTAATCAAGTGGTTTTCTTAGATTGTTTTATACCGTTAACAAATGGTGTTTTCATTTGTACAGTTAACTTCAAAATTATGAACTATTAATAGGTATTCTAAAAGAAAATATGGAACTGTGACTCGTATTTTTGAGTAATTTTTTTTCGGAGCTATTAGTTCCGAACTATATTTTTTTGGGAATGTATAAAAAAAGTAAATCAGGGTAGGGATGATTTAATAGTTTTCTATTGAACGTATAGGAATTTCATTTTAGAATATTTTTCAGATTGTTTCAAATACGATTTGCACTCACGTGTATTACTTCCAATCAGGATATTTAATTGAACAACGAATAAAGTTGATTGTCATATCCATATGTGTTTTCTTTCAGTTACTTAAAATCGTATTAACTTATTTCCTAGTTTATTTTATGTTATGTTTTTATATAAAATAATTCTATTGTTCAATGGTTTGATAAATAGTTATTTCACCATTCATTTGGGTAAAATTTGAAATAAAACTATATTACTAAATAAAAAGTATAAAAGTAGAACAATTTAGAACTTTTTTATTCACTAGACCGCACACAAAAACCTCAAGTAACATCAAATATATTTATTACCTCCATGGTTTTACATAAATTTGCTTCCATTTTGGAAGTACCGATTTTTTTCTGTTTGTCATCACGTAAAACTTACCTTTTGTATTGAGAAAAAAATAAAATTGAAACGAAAACAAAAATTATCTTTTGTTTACATTCCCGCCTCATTGTTTTTCTTTATTTACCGTTCTACTTTTCAAATTATGTCCATTTCTTTCCCTAGATGGCGCTCTCAGCCAGCTTTGGAAGTCGTGCAATGTGAGCGATGGTGGGCCGGCTTTTCTGCTGTCACGTCCTACCTTCCCGTCATTCTGTTGCCCCTGCTTAGCCAATGACAAATCGTCTTACGAACAGTTGGCTTTCAGTGAGGTATTACTTATGCTTTGTTTATTTAAATCCGCCTTCATATCAATCCTCGCAACTTGAAACTCGACGTTTCTTCTGTGCCACAGGCTGTTAAAAAATACAAAAGTGCAGAACTCATTCATTTCAGTGATGAATGAAACTGAGAGCAAAATGTGGATGAGAAGAATACATGTTTTCTGTATTTGTTTAGTTTAAAATGAAATGATAAATGACATTAGTAGCGCCATCTGGAAGTCACAGGATGAACTATATAGTTTTTGAGCTGTAATTTACTGGCACGTTGTTTTAAAGTTAAATAAGCATTCCTTTACAGAAAACCACCAGCCTTTTTCCGAATTCGAAAGAAGTATTTCAATGGAATGTTTGTTGCACTGTGGCTATAATAATTCCTTCAGGAAAGAATAGGGCTTTCAAAGTATGCATTCACAGAAAAACTTAACATATACTTACTAAATAATGAATAATGTGATAGTGCGACTGTTCAAAATTTTCCGGAAGTTTAATGCATGCTTTATAAACTTTTGAAATTTTGACGTACTTTTCAGCTTTTTTTTATTCCTTTTCAGAGTAGTGCAAGGTAGAAGTTACATTTGGAAATAAAACTGTTTGGGTATTTTTTTTTTTGCTGTACGGTCATATTTTAACGTTTTTAGAGCAATTACGGAATTTGTTTTGTCTAAATTTTATTTTTCTTTATCTTTGGATCCCTGATTCAGAATAAATGTACTGAAATCATTACTCTCTCTATTCTGAACACCTCAATCTATGAACACATATCTATATCTATACCTTATTAGAAAAATGGGCAATGTCTAAATTCGGTGATTTTGTGTTATGCTGTGAAAATCATTTCAATGTAGTGAAAGTTATTTTGAAAAAAGTACAATGGCTCTCTGTAAATATAACATTAAAATATCAAAGCATTGGAAAGCATTTTTCCTATGCTGTACTACAAATAATAAAAATTTCTAAGCCATTGGCCCTTTTTTTACCAAGATACAGATATATATTTACAACGATGACAGATTTAAATACCGAGTAAATATTGTATGTGATTCAAACAAATATTTTAAAGTAAAATTGGTTTAAAAATTCGTAACTATCACAAATCTATCCCGCCACGAGAAAGATTTTGGCTGAATACAAATAAAAATAATGTAGATTTTATTACTGATCTTTTGCGCACTTTCAGTGACTTAATATCTTAAAAGTGTATCATAAATACTACAAATAATCTATCAAGACAGTTTAAATATCCATTTCTAACTTTGCTCTTCTATAATTGAATCAACTAACTATTTGATAGTATAAGTGGCGCAAATTACTACAAGTACTTTTGCTTCAAACTCTTTCTTCACATAAGTTATCACTTACAAGGGATTTCTTATTTACAAAAAGTTCATATATTTATAAGAAAACATCCAAACTTGTTCTTTGAATTCGAGTTTTATCTGTCCCTTTATGGTTATCTTTCGTTTCACATGTTTGTCTGCGAATACCAGGCGTTAAGTATGCTGAATGATATTACTGAAATAGCTAGATACTGCTTTGCTGGGAAAAAAAAACCAGGTTAAAAATCCTTACCATATTCAATGAATGAGAATAACTATAGTCGTAATTTTGACAAATTCAACATTTAAGTTTTAATAGATAAGGTAAAATAAACGTAAGAGTGTGAAGAAAAAATTTTCACCATAAATGCACGTCTAGAGCAAATTCTACTTTAAAATATCGTTATCATTTTTTATCTTCGTGTATTATATGTAAACAAGGTGTTTGATAGCATTTTTCTCCGTATAAAATTTGAATACTTCAATCTCAGATATGTTTTTTTGCATATACTAGAGGCTTATTCCGTTCAGCTAAATGTAGATGGCGATACTGCTTTTGTAGTAGAACATAGTTAAGTATACCCTCCCCCCTCGTATTGGTAACCGGAAATAAAATCTTTGTCTTCCGGTGGTTTGTTTATTTACAGTAAAAATTCCTGTTTAATACACAGCATTAAATGCGTAGGTGTTGCAAATTCGACACCCAAATTCTAAATACAAGTGAAAGCTTTTAGGAAATCGAATTAATGACGATAATTTTAAGCATTTCACAAACAATGGAACATACAAACAATGGAATGAAATTTACATAAAGGGGGGGGAGGGTGGAGCTACACCGCCTTCTCGCTCCTATTCACCAACCCCTAAAGATTAGTTAGAAAAGCTTCACTGGTGCCCAATGCTCGTTTCGCTAGCTCGCAAATACTCCCAAGCATCACAAGGTTCTATTGCTTCGTTTTAGTTTTTAGAGGTACTTAAAAAGACTTAGCATTTGCGAGTAATTTAAAAAAAAAAAGTGGTTTTCAAACCTTATTTTTCACAAAAACATTTAAATTCACCTGCAATCAAAAGCAATGATCAATAATCCGTGACCTTAGACAAGTAATTTGGCAATTTTGAGAAGTCCCACTCAATACAGATCTTTTCTCATTCCCACTACAATCAATATCAATAGCACTTAAGCACGGACCATTATTTTTCTGGGTCTGCGTAATCCAACCACAGCAACCGTAAAAGTTTATACACGTTAAAAATACGTAAAATATCCTCCACATGCCTTAATTATTCCTTTCTTGAAAAGAGTGTTAATCTTCCATCAAAACATTTAATAGCTACTTGTGTTAAAAATAAAAAGTACCAATTTAACGATTATTATTTAACACACACAAGAATAAAAATATACCTATTAGTACACATTTGGAACTTGAAGAATCGAGCTTGCAGAAGAAGTCTTTGTTACCTAGAAATAAGATAGTCTGTTTCTAGAAGTAACATTTCCCAACATCTTTCCGTTCTCTCTTTTTAATTTTTGTATCGTAATTTGTCGTTGTGAACAACCCCGTGTTTTGGTAATGGTAATGGTAATTTTAGTTAACGTCGTACTAGAGCAACACAATGGGCTATTGACGACGGTCCGGAATCAGTCCCTTAAGGGAAAGATTCGAGGACACTACCTCGTAATTTTGAACCACGGTCAGATGACGAAGCAACACCTGAACTGGCACCCCACTCTCCAAACTTCCACTCCAACCCAACGTGAGGACTTTCGGCCACGACAGATTTAAGGTGAACCAGCAGCCTCTACACCATACGTTTACAAACATCCATGCCCGGACCCGGATTCGAACCAGGAACCTTCCGATCTAGAGGCTAACACCTTAACCACTATACCGGTTGGTCGGCCCCCGTGTTTTGGAAAGAAGATGAATGTTGAAGGGCTTTACAGATAGGGTAGGTAAGTATTTTAAGTAACGTCGCACTGGAGAAACACGACGGGCTAGTGGCACTGATCTGGAATCAACCTCTAAGAGATAGGTCTGTCAGACCCTAATCTAAGGACACCACGCAATTTTGAACCACGGTCAGATGACGAAAACAACACCTGAGCCGACACCCCACTCTCCTAGCTTCCACCTCACACCATCATCAGGACATTTGACATCAAGACAAATTGAGCGTGCACCAGCCCCCTTTGTACACAACGGTTAACGATTGGATACGTAATCTCTACCCTCCGGTTGTTCATGCGTTACTCTTCCGATCGGATTACCATGTTTCGCTACAGATAGGATTTGCTTTTTTTTGGTATTCGCATATGGATTCTATAGCAGTGACTTTCATGAAAAAAATAAGTGCTTTGGCTCTCCAAAGACCCTTTAATCCTGTAACTTATTCAACAAGGTAAATAACATCGATGATACTAAATGATTTCAAACATAGTGCATGCGGTCGTCTAGAGATTATAGCTGGGTTGGAAAAAATAATGATATTTCTGTTATACCCAATGCTCCACGGAGAACAGCTGTTGCTTATTTCAGACCAGGACGATTGTTTACGGGGTCGCCTTTTAGATTTTTATTTATTGATCCCCAATCTGTAATTTGTGTGCATCTTGACAGATCTATGACAGCTGAATACTTGAAGGTTTTAGGTGTGTCGTTCTAAAGTATCGGATCTTTGCGCCATAATACCCGAACATTCAATCAATCGTCAAGTATTGGAGAGCTCGTGAATTAATGGCATGAGAGTTAATGTCAGGCATTTGTGTGTAAGATCTTTAACATCTGTCTTGCAAGTATCTATTTGCGACTTAGTTCTGCATTGATTTATTACGAATGTAATGACAGCAAGCTTGAAATAAATTTTAAAAGAAACGAATTTAAAGTCACCACAATTGTTCACATTTCAATCCAGTAAAAACATTTTCTTTTCAGACAACAGATTTGATTTGCGATCCGAGAAACGTGATGTTTGATCCTATCGTTGCCAAGCAACACAAATGAGGTCTTTTTTTTTTGCGCTGCGTAGGGAAATATCTACTCAGATTATTGGGGGACATTGAAAATAGACTTAAAATGCAATATAAGTGAAGATGTTGAATATTTACTGGTGGAATAAGCTGTTTTTTTATTAATAACCGCTTAAGAATTTGAAATGTTTTTTTTTGGTACAGGTTATGTCACATAAACTTTTCCTCACACACCCTAATCATTCATCCTTTTTTTAACTTACCATGGATCGTCCAAAAGGAAAAATAATTAATGACCTTTTTCCTTCCGTCAAACTTCTAGAAAATTGGAATTTAAAAATATACAAAGCTGGGTAATGGTAATTTTAGTTAACGTCGTACTAGAGCAACACAACGGGCTATTGACGACGGTCCGGGATCAGTCCCTTAAGGGAAAGATCCGAGGACAACACCTCGTAATTTTGAACCACGGTCAGATGACGAAGCAACACTTAAGCTGGCACCCCACTCTCCAAACTTCCACGCCAACCCAACGTGAGGACTTTCGGCCACGACAGATTTAAGGTGCACCACGCCTCTTCACCATACGCTTACAAACATCCATGCCCGGACCCGGATTCGAACCAGGAACTTTCCGATCTAGAGGCTAACACCTTAACCTTACGAAGCTGGGGAAACGCCTGTGTGTGCCTTGCTAATTCAAAGTCTTCAATTCCAAGTTTTCATCGTGGTTCGATTGTTGTTTTGTTCCGTCTTCTTACTGGATACAATTGCTTCAAGGACCATTTATTTATAACTGAACTTAAAAATTCACTTAATTGAGTGTATCTTTTATATAACTGTGGAGAACCAATGAATAAAGAACACTTAGACACGTGTACTATACTTAATGGTTTTAAGTGTGGTATTGTCCTCGGGTTTTCCCGTTGATATTGATCCCGGTCCATCACCAATAGCCCGTTGTGTTGCTCCAGTGCGACGCTAATTAGAATATCTATTTATCTACCCGGACCGTCGTCAATAGCCAGGTGTGTTTCTCCAGTGCGACGTTAATTAAAATACCTACCTAAAGCATTAGTTTAAAGCGTTATTTTTGAGACACCAAACATTTTAGAAGGGGAAGACTTGTTGAAATTAATCAACTCTAATATCCCAGGAGCAATCCTGCTTAATCCATTCATCTCTGTTCTAGAAGTCACATTTGTGAGCTACAAGAAATGGTAAACAGCATATTAATGACAACTTCGCATCCACTTCAAACGGCCCTCGTAGAAACAATTATGGCTTTTAATATCCCTCTCCTTAATGCTACATAATTTAATTGATTAAAACAGCTACCATTTGTACCAAAATAACTTTCAGTTTAAGATTTTAGCTGACGTCGTGCGAAACGAATGGCGCTGACTCCAGGAGGTTCGAATGGGGCGGTTTCGAACAAAGAAAGGAATATCGATTAGCATATTGTGAAATCCCTCTTTTCTTCGGGCGGCAGATTTCGAGTGACGAGGAAGAACGCCCGGACGTTGTCATGGAAACGCAACCTGTCTTCGGGGATTTTGTCGTCTTTTACTCACATCACGCATTCAACAGAAAAGGGGTTGCAGCTTTCATCAGCCCCGCTGATGTTGCAGCTTTCTGATGCAGCGGGAAAAAATTATCGCTTACTCCGAGGACATTAAATCAGCGGGACTCGGAACGGTGAATCTTCTGGTAAATTACTCCACTTTAAGGCCTTAAAATACAACAAACATTAATGTCAAGTTTGTTTACATTTCACGTAAATAAGTGTTTCTGTGGTTTAAGTGCATATATATATTAAAAAAAAACACCTTTTCAGTTTTTGTCACATTTTACTGGGTCAACAAATTTTCAGGAACAATTTTAGTTGCTACTTTGCAGTAAGTGACCAGTGGGTAGGTATTTGAATTAACTTCGCACCGGAGCTATTGGCGATGGTCCGGGATCAACCCCCGAAGGGAGATGCGAGAACAACCCTACGTCATTTTGAACAACGGTCAGATGACGAGGTCACACCTGAGCTGGCAGACCCACTCTCTAAACGTTCTCACCACGCCAATTAGAGGACGCCGACCCACCGGTTTGGTGGTTAAGGAGTTAGCCTCAGGATAGGAAGGTTCCTGGTTCGAATCCGGGTCAGTCCATGGATATTTGTAAGCGTATGGTGTAGATGCGGATGGTGCACCATAAATTTGTCTGGCCGAAAGTCCTCAAATTATGTGAATGTGTAAGTTTGGAGAGTGGGGTGCCAGCTCAGGTGTTGCCTCGTCATGTGACCGTGGTTAAAAAATTACGTGGTGTTGTCCTCGGATCTTTCCCTTAGGTAATTGATCCCGGACCTTCGTCGATAGCCCGTTGTGTTGTTCTAGTACGACGCTAATTAAAATTATCTTACCAACTAGAGGACATTTGAGGCCACGACAGATTTAATATGCACCATCCTCTCTTTGTACACCACGGTATTTGGTTGGATTCGAACTCGCAAGCCTCTGATTCAGAGTCCGTAACTCTTCCAACGAAGCTACTATGGCTCCTACCTGGGAAAATTATATTAAAGGTAGGTAGTGGGAATTATACCGCATATATGAGTGAAACCGAAACGATAGAAACGAACAGAAATGAACAGTGAAAAGGTAAATGTTAAAACTATACTCAGAAGGGTAACTATGGTAACTTAAATAAAGATAAGTGTCTGTCTTTAGTAAGCTGTATGACCACATTGAACTCTGATGCAGACATTGTGTGTGTGCGCCGAGTTTGCATACTGAGTATGTGATCCTATGGCAGCAGAATCCATCCCTCTGTCAGAGCCTCTCTGAGACCACGATTCCAGAATTTGAATGTGCTTCCTATTAAATATCTTCGGTAATTCAAATCGCCATATCCTGTTTCATTCAATTATGTTCAGGTTGTAACCTTCAAAATCGGCGGTGTTCCTAAAATGTCACATGCCAGTGTATGACCATAACAAAGTGTAAGGGGGAGGTAGATTGAGAAAAACCAATGGATGGCTTAAATTGTCAACTCTTGCACAAAAATTCGCTTTCACAAAACAACAATGCCGACCATATAATACAAGAAAAGTTCATATTCTTTTAATACAGTAATGGGTTCATATTTTCATCCGAATTGTCGTCAATTACCAGTTGCTTCCACCTATAAAACGTTTAAAATAGATCAAACCCTACGCGTGCGATGTACAATATGTTTAGAATGTGACAACGTAGTGACTGTCCAATACGGAATAAAATCATCAAATTTAACGAAGAGTTATTTACCTTACACACACATTTATACAAATACGCGGTTTTTTGCCGGATGAATCGAAAAGCACCCTTTGGAATCAAAATCCAAACATATTCTGTTTCTCCATCGGTGAAGGAAAAATCGCGATTCTTTCTTCCCTAAAAGGGATTTCCCTTACACGTCGCAACGCAGAGTTAAACTATACAAAATGTATCACTTATCAATATTGGTACAATCTATCATTAGTTTCAGGAGCCTCTAGATCGGAAGGTTCCTGGTTCGAATCCGGATCCGGGCATGGATGTTTGTAAGCGTATGGTGTAGAGGCGGCTGGTGCACCTTAAATCTGTCGTGGCCAAAAGTCCTCACGTTGGGTTGGCGTGGAAGTTTGGAGAGTGGGGTGCCAGCTCAGGTGTTGCTTCGTCATCTGACCGTGGTTCAAAATTACGAGGTGTTGTCCTCGGATCTTTCCCTTAAAGGGGCTGATCCCGGACCGTCGTCGGTGGCCCGTTGTGTTGCTCTAGTGCGACGTTAACAAAAATTACCATTACCATCGGTGAAGGGAAAATCGCTCTTCTTTCTTACCTTTTAGGGATTTCCATTACACGTCGCAACGCATAGTTAAGCTATGCAAAATGTATCGTATATCAATATTGGTACAATCTATCATTAGTTTCAGGGAAAAAATATGAACGCATTTGTAATGGTAATGGTAATTTTAGTTAACGTCGTACTAGAGCAACACAACGGGCTATTGACGACGGTCCGGAATCAGGGAAAGATTCGAGGACAACACCTCGTAATTTTGAACCACGGTCAGATGACGAAGCAACACCTGATCTGGCACCCCACTCTCCAAACTTCCACGCCAACCCAACGTGAGGACTTTCGGCCACGACAGATTTAAGGTGCACCAGCCGCCTCTACACCATACGTTTACAAACATCCATGCCCGGACCCGGATTCGAACCAGGAACCTTCCGATCCAGAGGTTAACACCTTAACCACTATACCGGTTGGTCGGCTAAACGCATTTGTAGGCTATGCATCTGTAAACCATAATGACTTCGAGTTTCAACTGTAACCTTCGCATTTTTAAGTGTAAAGGCATTGCAAAATTAATTCTAAACAAATATTTTATCATCTGATTTGAAGTTGAACTTTTTCTCATCAGGACACTTCACTTTTTTGGAATTCATCTTCTGGAATCCATAGGTTTTTCACGAAAACCGTAACAAAACGTAGTCCTCTTTCTCAGTCAGCTCGTTTTCTGTGACGTCATAAATTGTCGCATAGTTCTTAAGTTTCACTGTAGTTTAAATATTTATTTGTATCCTCAGATGTTTATACGAGATAAGAGCGAACTTTCAGTACATTAGTAGGGAACGGGGTAACCCATTTGGAAGAACAACGGATTAGCAACAGGAGGGTAGAGAGTTCGAAACTAGGTAGAGCCAAAGATCGTCGGGCTAAATCTTTCGGGGCCTCAAACATCTTCACGTTGGTTTGAAGTGGAAATCGGGTGATAGAATGCCAGATCAGTTCTCGCAATCTGATTGTGGTTCAAAATTACGAAGCGTTATCCTCGGGATCAATTTCGAAGGGAGAGATCCAAGGACAACTCATTTTAATTTTGGACCACGTTCAAATGACGAGGTCAACACCTGAGCTACTAAAGAAATCAGATAATAATATTGTGAATATGGGTATTGCACACAGTTATAATGCGATATGATCTGTCGGGATGCGTCACTTGAACGTGACAATATTTAAACTCTAAGCTTAAATGACAACAAAATTCCATCCGAAATCTTTCAATTTTCATCAGTACCAGCTGCGGATTCCTTGGTGAGTCAAAGGGTTAGCTGAGCCCCACTAGAAGTCTAAACGCCATACCTGTCTCCTCGTCAATTTCTTCATTTTTCTTTTAAATTTCAAATGGCAGACAGAAAAATAAAATAAATAATTCAAATGTTAGTGACTACGCATAGCAACACACAAAGAGAATGAGATAAGAAAGGTAGAGGAATTTACGACTAACTGGAGCAACACAACGGGATATTTGGCGACTCTCCGGGATCACTACCGAAGATAAACATCCGAGGATTACACCTAGTAAGTTTGAACAGTTAGATAACGAGAGAAAGAGAAAGGGTCAACACCGGAGCTGATTTTAAAAATAGGTAAAAAAGAGAAATGGGCACCTTTTCTCTCGCCTCTCAGTATTTGTACTGCGTTCTCTTATTGAACCACAAAGGTCCGGATCAGAGTACGCAGTACAAATTTGCAGATGGCGGATACCCATTACTTGGAGAGGTAGGTTTTTCAATGACCGTAGGCACTGGAGCAACACAACTGGGTTACTGGCGACTGTGCAGGTAAAAACGGTAATTTTAGTTAACGTCGTACTAGAGCAACACAACGGGCTATTGACGACGGTCCGGGATCAGTCCCTTAAGGGAAAGGTCCGAGGACAACACCTCGTAATTTTGAACCACGGTCAGATGACGAAGCAACACCTGAACTGGCACCCCACTCTCCAAACTTCCACGCCAACCCAACGTGAGGACTTTCGGCCACGACAGATTTAAGGTGCACCAGCCGCCTCTACACCATACGTTTACAAACATCCATGCCCGGACCCGGATTCGAACCAGGAACCTTCCGATCCAGAGGCTAACACCTTAACCACTATACCGGTTGGTCGGCGACGACTGTGCAGGATCCATCTCTAGGGAAAGATCAGAGGACAATACAACGCAATTTTGAACCGTGTTCAGATGACGAGGTAACATCTGAGCTGACACCCCACTCTCCAAATTTCCACGCCACGCCAAGCCCATTGCTTGGGTAAAAAAAATGGCAATTTTTAGTTAACGTCGTACTAGAGCAACACAACGGGCTATTGACGACGGTCCGGAATCAGTCCCTTAAGGGAAAGATCCGAGGACAACACCTCGTAATTTTGAAACACGGTCAGATGACGAAGCAACACCTGAGCTGGCACCCCACTCTCCAAACTTCCACGCCAAACCAACGTGAGGACTTTCTGACACGGACAGATTTGAGGTGCACCAGCCGCCTCTACACCATACGCTTACAAACATCCATGCCCGGACTCGGATTCGAACCAGGAACCTTGAGATCTAGAGGCTAACACCTTAACCATTATACCGGTTGGTCGGCCCCATTGCTTGGGAACCAGTACAAAAGGAGCAAATACAACGCAGATTTTTTTTGGTGGTGGAGTTGTTTAGCTAAACAATCGTGACCAGTCAGAGGTTTGGTTATTTTTTTACAATCTTAATTTATATAATTTTCATGAAAATTTAATGTTTAAATATACAGAAAATGGCTATGAAACATTTACGTAAATTAATTCAATTAATTACGGAAATTAAATAGAAACAAATATTTATCATACAGGACGTTCTGTTAATATGAGACAAAACTAGCATGCTTAAATTAACATGTCATTTTAAAAATATAGGTATTATTACCTTTCAAACCCTTATTAACCTCTACCCATATAAACTTCTTCTGGATCCACCCCAGATCTGCTGAATTAATATTGCTAAATAACTCTTAGAGCCCTTGGGAGCTAAAAATAAAAAGCTTCAGTTAGTTCGAGGTATTGGAAGGGGGGGCTTGTCTCGTTTTCGGCTTGAGCGATACGTCAAAACGTCTCGTCTTTGATAACGCAATGACCGTTCTCTTTGACTTTTTAAGTCTTTTGTGCTGAAAGCTTGCCCAGCACCAACATGTAGAGGAGGGTGGCTCTCCCTACTGACCTTTGAAGCTGGGGCATGTTCCTGTTCTGGTAGCAGCACTTGTCAGATTAACGGCGATCTGACGAATTCAAAACAAGTGATCCATCTCACTGCACAAAGAGGTGGAAAGGGATTATTTTCCTTATTCTTTGATAGCCTCCAAAACCTTCTTAGAAGGCTGAAAATAAATGCCTCTCCCCGTATGTAGTAGGTCCGACTTTTTTTAAGTTTTGGCTTCAGTAAGTAAAAAATTCTGGACAGTTGGTACGATTCAATTAACTTCGCCGTCTTAAAATGTAAAGACAAGATTTAAATAAGTACTCCTTGAGAAAGGTAGGGATTTCTTTTGGAAGTTAAAATTGGTTTACGAATTTGAAAGGTGAGCAGTATAGCATAAATGATTTTCGCCACTTAAAATATAGCACATCAATGTTTCTAAGAGCGATTATTTTCAGACGTATAATTTACATTCAAACGATTGAAATGACTGATTTTCATTTTTAGAGCACTTTGTATAATTGGAATCGGTAACTTTTTGTACTTGATATTTTAAATTTAAGCTCGAGTATTTAATGCTAATTTCAATAAGTTTTCCATGACGTTGGTAATTATTTTAACAATTTTTTTAATGTCTTGTAGGTGTATTATTTTATCACTAAAAGAGCTGTTTACATTAATTCACCGTTTAAGTCCTAAAAGCACATGCAATATAGATTCAACTGTATTTTGTAACACCGAAGATTATTTTTTCCTTGTCTTCTTACGATTTTTCTAAAATATTTTTAAACTTCCGTACACTTGTGTTTGTTTTGGGCTATTATTTAAAGATTTAACGAATATTTTTCATTGAAATTTCTGATCCTGCATTAGTTCTATGGTGAGTCAATTTAGAATTGAGTCATATCGGAAGTACAGTATACCACTATCTCGTTACTCTTTACAGTTGTTGCTCAAGGATTGTTTCTTTCTTTTGATTTTTAGTTAGTTCTGAATATACACAAGCAACAGGTGGCTGAGTGGAGTTTAGCGGAATAAGCATTTAGGGATTAAAATTAATAGAATTTATTCAGCATTGTACAAATTACTAAAAGCATTTAGTACGACAGAACCACGGCGCAGTCGTATACCTGGATGGAACAGACCGAACTCCTCTTCTTGCAAGGAAGAAAAAGGTTATCAGTTCCATGCGCGGTTTGCAACGTGTCATGGAAGGGTTGAGAGCTTATGGCGTAGTCATCTGCCTGCACGCAAATTATTTATTTCATTTTCAAAGTGATAATAATTCGATTTGCTACACACCTTGGATTTTATTGTGCTACCACGAAAAATCACAAATCCATCGCTTTAGTATGAATTTTGACATTTATCTTATAGAAGAGGAACTTTTTTATTCATATGTAGTATCTTCTTTTATCGCTTGATTTTTATTTCTATTTCTTTGCTGTTTAGAGTGAGGTAGGTTGGGAAAATGCGAACCCAAATTTTCTAAGTTCATATCGAACCAATAATCTTCTCTGTCCGAGTAATCTTTTTTTAAACTTTACATTTTTACCACACACTTCTTAGACCTTTTATTAGCATGTTTCCTCTCTTGTTTCATTGGTTTGCTCTCTTGTCAAAAAACACAGTTCTGAGGAGAGGTAAGAGCCTAACATTCCATTTACGCCTCTGTCAAGTCTGCTCAACTTCCTTATTGAAATTCATAACACTCTAGCTATAGACAATAGAATTCATTCAAGCATTTCCAGCAGGTGAAAGTCCTTACTTTAATCTCTGACTATTTTTGTATTCAGTGATTGCACTTACCCGCCTATTAAAGTTATATTCTCTGTAAAATATTTTCGTAACAAGAAAGGCAAAGGTTTACTTTACCTAATGCAGTTTTCCACTTTGTGATGCCATGTCTAATGTCATATCTAATCATGACTAATATTGCACTTTTGTTATTTTCTCGATTCCCATACATTTAAGGGAGCTAAATCATGAATTTTGAGGTACTTGATATAATAGGGGATTCGACTGTAAATAAATCGAAATGACTTGTAATTAGCAAAGCATTTTAATTTCAATTGGCATATAAATCAATTTCAAAATTCAGAATTCGCAAGTTATTTTTCCTAGAGCAAATTAACCTCTGAGGAAAACAACTACAGTTATTTTACAAATGATGAGACTGTATTACAGATGTCCACTCAAACTCAGCCATTTGTTATTGTATTGAAAAACATAAACCTACTTTTTATAAACAGATATAGAAAAAAAGATAGGTAAGTGGAACTTATCAAAACTTAAATTTCTACAATCAATTCATACTTTTTTACATACCGAGTAGCACTATCAGCGACAGCGTGAAGCCATGCTTATTGGAAAGTAAGAAACTCCTACGGCAAATGTGTCTAAGACTCAATTTAATGTAATTAGAAGAGTTGTATTTCCACCCGTGGTGTCTTTTGCTCAGGGCTATGTCCTTGGTTTCAATAATTTCGTTCCTGCTACGACTGTCATCAGCTAGAAATCCAGAACTATGCCAAGCTTATTCGGAGTGAGCTTACATTAAGAACACCTATTTAGAATAAAAATAACAAGGATAAAGGGTGGATAATGTGCGAAGATAGCCTAGAGTTGTTATTAGATTTTTCAATAACATGAGTCTAGACATCTCGATTTACCGGTTGCCATAATATTCGATCCCTTCGTGGCTCTCAAGCTGATCCTTACATTTGTTTTATTGATTAATATGAATATCCAGAACATGTAAGGTTATTTTATGCATTAACCTTAGCCAATTTTAAAATATGTATAAAAGGTCTGATGCTTAGCTACTAGCTAGTCTGGATATTTTTCTCTCCGTAGATTTATAAATACACACTTCTCTTACTTTTTATCAGATACTTTCAGTTCTTTAGAACATAACTACGCATAATCTCTACTAACATGTTGCATAGTCAAATACCAGAATTCTAAACTATTTTTATTGATATTTTGTTTGTGCGAATGCAAGATGCTCCTAATACTCTAATAATCAGCTTAAATGCATTTTATTTATAATTTAACTGCTTTACTCTTTAGTATATGTTTCTCTAATGAGTAACTTGTTTTTGTATATATTTCTGTGCGATTCATCTAGAATTTTCCATGAGAACATTCCATCCTGAATATTCTGCACATTATTAGAATATTTGGAGCATTTTGGGCGCGTGAAGAAACAGAATATAAAGCATAACATAAACCTATATGTGGTTTCTTATCTGAAAATGAACAAGATAGAATTGAATCCAACGAATAACAACGTCCTTCGGCAAAATAATTTTTTTAATCCAATGCCGTCTCCGGTATACTGGTCCTCCCTACGCGAAGCCCAATACTTTATTTCGAAGTGAAAAATATGTCTTAAAAACACTATCAACGGTGTTTTCAAATATATTGTCAGTAATTTAGGACAATCCGAATATCCGGATAGCTGGATATAATTCACGAAAAAAAGTTATTTCATAGTTAAAAAAACGGATTTTGCTGTAGTATGTAATGTGTAATAGAATGACTATTAAAACATATTTGTTCTTTCATACTGTATTAAAATGTGTTCATTGCTTGAACATATCGGTGAAAGTCAGTTGTGCTGTCTTTACTTGTTTCCGTGCAGCCAAGTCTCGCGTGCGCTTGGCGGTGAGTAGCTGTAGATGGTTGCATTCTGGTTGCATCACCATCCATTTTAGCTCTTTGTCAAGGCATTCACGCGTCTGGTTGATTAGCAATATCGTCGTCATCTTCCGGGTCATCAATGAGTTCTCACACTATGAATGAGTTCATCGTCACTGCTGATTTGGAATCCAGGGTCCGTAGAATCACATACCAGCCACTCGCCTACGTCCTCTGAAACTGCACTCGGAACATCCACGAATTTTCTATGATGTTTCTTATGTCCACAACTGACACTTTGTCCTCTTCGTTTTTATCATTCACCGATAGGAAACTTTTAAAATGCGGATTTTGCTGATTTCTTTTTTTTCTCAAAGCGATCAGGATAATTGGTGATCCGGATTACTGGAGTATGTCCTGCAAGCTTAACTTAAGTAGTAAGTACCGTAGCTTGACTTAAGTAGTAAGTACCGTAGCTTAACTTAACTTAATACCGACCCCACGATTGGGTTTACGGTAAACAAAATTTCCCATAACGTAAAGGTGACCAAATGAGAAAAGGAAAAAAAAAATTGTGTGTGATGCAAAGCAGAAATTTTGAGTTAAGAAATGCACACGTAGGTGCTGCTCTGATAAATTTTTGTTATGAGGTTATAGAGGAAATTAAATTGTTGTAGTCAAAAAGTGAACTTAAACCGTTTGCTTGAGTTCAAACTTCCTGGAGGCCACAAATCGTACGATTTGTATTATTTTCCTTTGAAGCAAGGGGGAAAAAAATTTTGTGTGTGATACAAAGCAAAAATTTTGAGTTAAGAAATGCACACGCAGGTGCTGCTCTAATAAATTTTTTCTCTGAGGTTATAGAGGAAATTAAATTGTTGTAGTCAAAAAGTGAACTTGAACCGCTTGCTTGAGTTCAAACTCCCTGGAGGCCACAAATCGTACGATTTGTATTATTTTCCTATGAAGCAAGGGATGAACAGCCAGGCGTCGTAGTACTGAGGTGCTGGTTCCTTGATTGTAGATGAGATGTGATAGGGCAGGTTGTAACGTAGTGGTCCGTGTTTGTTTCCATACCACAGATGCAGAGGTCACTACAATGGATATTCACCCTAAATAGATACAGTAGAAACGGGCCATGGCCTGTGTAAAAGTGTGTGAACTCTGTGGTGGAGATGAGGCGCTTTGTGCAGACTTTGTGAAAAAACCCGAATGTTCTCCGATCTTTGATGGAGCTTATCCATCTCTCTTGCCAGCTGTTTGTTGATGCTAGCTTGAGGGACATTTTCAGATGAAGCACCATGAGAGGGATGGGATGCAGGCGGATGGACGTATTACCGGTGACACTTCTTGCAAGTTGATCTGCTGCTTCGTTTCCTTCAACACCGGAATGTCCTCTGATCCAAGATATATAAATGCACAGTGATGGAGCTGCCGCTTCAATGATGGAATGTATTCTTTGTGCCATCGGGTTTAAAGTGAGAAGGTTGGTCAAAAGAGTTCCGCTGGACAGACTGTCCGAGAAAATGCTTGTTTTTTCTGAGCAATTTCGGAGTGCCCAGGATGAAGCTGCTCAAATGGCAAGTAACTCAGCTTGGAAAACTGAGTTGTCGTCGTACAGTCTGCGTGCCCACTCAGAGATCTTTCTGTTGTCCAGGAACACACACAAAAGGCGTTGGCGGTTCCATCCTGGGTTTTAGATCCGTCTGTATATATTTGGTAGCGTGTTGCTCGGGGACTTGGTGTAACGTATGGAGTGGTGAGTATAAGTCTCTTGATGTTACGTTAAGATAAAAGGGATATATATTGGGATAACTGTGCTTCAGCCATAGAAAAATTGGTCCGCCTGTTCTTTGCCATATCTACTACAATGACTTGGAATCAATTGTAAGGCAACTTCTTCTAACCAACTTCTTCTTTCCAAGGTGGCTAAGTTTTTCTCAATACATTAGTCCGCTGCGCTTGACTAATGTCATTAATAGTAAAAATCGTTTAAAACGGAAATTATCTGCCATCATCAGGTGCTTTAAGGTTGATTGATTTGGGGTTTTACGGCGTAATGGTCATATTGTTGGTCAAGCTGCGTCAAACAGACAGACAATTTAATGTAAGAAGTTTTGTGAAAGGGACAAAAGAGGGTTTTAGGAATAGAAAAATGGGATGAAAGCATAAACAGATTGCTTGGGTATCCCGGGAGATCCACATCAGTGTTTACTACTTAAGACAGTAAACCCCACGGGAATAGAAAATTTCGCTAGAATACCCAGGAAAGGTGAAGCCAGTATACACCTCAAGGAGATGTGCCACTGAGGGACGAATTTTACTGTGAAAATCAAGAAACGAAAATTGAACTGACGTTTATATCAGATTATTGTTAAAAAATTGTTATTTTACTTCAGGTTTATTTATTTTTTTGCCATTGTATTTTGATTTTGTTATTAGAGAATGCCTGGATTCTGGGCTTCTATGAACTTTTGGCCATTGATTATTTCCCACATGCCTAATTACTATTGACAGACGATTTGAAATTCCTTTTGCCTTACTTCTTTCTTAGATTTACCCAAAACAAGCTTGCTCGCTTAAGAACAACCACCACAGTACTTTTTGTACGATTACCATCTTTTTGGGAAACAATATCCAACCCCAATCAAATTTGTTGCCTTCCTTTTTCGATTGAAATCTACCAACAACCATATCTAAATTTGTCTTCGGTGAATAACAGTATGATTACTTACATGCTTTATCTTATCTACTATTTTGTACTCCATTGGTTTTGTTTCTTTCTTGGATACATACCAAACCAAGTTTCCTTGCTAAATGACAGCCAACAGTCTTATTTCTACGATCACCACCCGATACTTTATCAACCCCAATCCCAGTTGTGGCTTTCCTCTTTTTTTCTACTAAAATCTACCAACAACCTTATCTAAATTTCTCTTCGGTGAACACTCATCCAACAGTATAATTAACCACACATGACTTATCTTGTTGACAAATTTTAAATTCCATTTGCCTTATTGCTTTCTTGAATCTAGCCAAAACAAGTTTCTCAGCTAAACGACAGCCAGCAACACTTTTTCAACGATTACCACCTTTTTGCCCGATAATTCCCAACCCCAATCCCATTTGTTGCTTTTTCCTCCCTTTTTCAGCTATAAATCTACCAGCAACCTTATCTGAATTTCTCTTCGGTGAACACTCATCCTCCAATACCCCTTGTTGCAGAAGATAGAGGGGCAAAAAATTTTGTCCACACCGA
This sequence comes from Metellina segmentata, assembly GCA_947359465.1. NCBI lineage: Eukaryota > Metazoa > Arthropoda > Arachnida > Araneae > Tetragnathidae > Metellina > Metellina segmentata. The sequence goes on along the minus strand of OX375879.1, from coordinate 63,366,694 downwards.
ACTACGCCCCACCTTATCGTCCCCAGATTTCCGCGGTCGTCGCCGGCAGGAAGCAGAAGGGGGCTGTCAGGGATTGAAGCCCCACCGTACCACCAACCTCTTTGAAACCCGAAAGGCGTAATTACAAATCTCTAACGCCCCTTAATTCCGAGGCTCACGTGAGGCACAAATTCAACGTCGAGAATCTAATTTCTCTTCTGCACGAAGTAATCTCCCGCGCTCTCTCTCGAAATCCATCTCTTTACGGGAGGAGACACAGAGAGAGAGAGAGAGAGGGTGGGGGAGAGGCGCGAGAGAGAGATTCCCAATTTCGCGTTTTAATTTGTAAGAGGAGCCACGGCTCTCTCCTCAGGAAAGTGTACACGGACGGACGGACTGGATTGCTTATCTCTCTGTTCTCGCTTGCGTCCCCCGATGCGTTCACATCCACCAGAGACATCTGCAGAGTTCGGGGCGGACCACGCTGTCTTCTTCGCTCTAATGACGAAATGATTGGACGGGTCCGGCGATAAGCCCCGAATCGATGCCGGGGCGACTCAGCAGGTTGCTAGGGCGCAACAGCTCCCCAGTCGTGGGGCGTCCTCTCCGGCAGATAGCCCCCCTCCCTGGATTTTGGAGGAGTTTGGGGAACTTTGGGAATGCTGGATGTGCTTCCATGCAAACGAAGGATCAAAGACCTTTCGCCTAGTGAATCGGGGAAATTGTTTTTGAATATTTAATCTATGCTGTTGGGGAAACTTTAAAGGAATAATTCAATTAAACTACTTGAAAATGCGATGAATTCTATATATCTCTAACTCTAAAATGGGATGGTATTCTCAATGGAATTTAATACGTTTCGAAAACATTTTTCTTATCCGCTAAACTTTTAGACAAACTTCTCGATGAATTTTGGCTACCAAAAGTGTTATTCGAGTATTTCAATTTTGAAAACTGCATAAGATGAAGAACAGTTTTACTTTTGGAAATATTCTGGATGGTTGGGTTTAGTGGCGCAAGGTCGGATCTTTCCCTTCGGGAGTTGATCCCGAAGGGAAAGTCACCAATACCTCGTTGTGTTGCTCCAGAACGACGTTAGATATCTACCTACCTATACCTACCTTTAAGGCGCAAAAGCTATATTTGTTCAATCTGCGCCAAACATCAACTAAATGGACATAGTGGTTGGTTGGTTTGGATTTTGAGATGCAAAGGCTGCCATGGTCCTGCTGCCGACTTGCTTTGGTTATGCTGCCCCAATTACAAGACAGAAAACATCAAGTTATCAACATAAACACACTCAAGAAAAGCTACTGACACAGAAGATAGAAATACACCCAGGGAGAAATCGAAACTGCATTGCCTACAACTCGCAATTTGCTAGCGCAGTTGGCAATCTTCTGAGCCACGGCAACCCCAGGAAATCTTGTGGAATCAAATATTTCGATTACGTTTGAAAGCTTTAAAATCAACAGTAATCAGTCTCATTTGTGTCAATTGAAGGAATATGAAAGTTGCTTGTTATGATATCTATTTCAGATTTTGCTAAATAGCCCAATCAATCAATTCAATCCAAATTGTTTAAAATCTGCTACCACTCCATCATTGTCACAGCATTTCATTAACCTCAAACCTTCGAAAGCATGACAACCTATACGAAGCGGCTCTTACTATATTGATATTTCTGCTAATGTCTAGAAGTTTTGGGCGATCAAAATGAAGAAAAGCTGTTTGGATAAAGATAAATACACTATGTCTACAACTGACATACACTCGCATCCTTATTGAGCGTTATCACGTTTACACGCCATAATCATGGTTGTTATTATTTAAGAGGTAATCCATCAATGTTTGATGTATATTATCACTATTTTCGAGGAATAAAGCTGTTTGAAAAAAAAAAGGAAATGGTCTATTCAATCATTTTGAATTATTGTGATGAGTTTAGAACAATTATGCAACTTCTCCATATTCATCAGTCCTGTTTACCTTCAGACCAATCAACAATATTTTTCATATTTGTTGTCATTAAAATAACGTTAAACTACCTGTAGTTTTTCGAATTTAAAAATCATGTGTAAAAGCAATTTGTTTCTCTTTGAACGTAGCTAAAATTCAAAACTTATATGTCCATAAATGCCCTGTAGTTCATCATGTTGAGTCAGTTTTATGAACGCATTAATTTATTTTTCATAGGATTTCTTTTTGAAAGATTACCTCAATATCTGTAAATTTGATTTATTATTTTTGCTGATAGTAATATTTCAACACTTACTCTTGCGCAAACAGATAAATATATGCGTATAGAATAGACATCTATAGGATATTTTGTGTATTCGATATTTCAAAATTTTAGCAACTTTTGTAAGAGTTTTCTTTGCAGCTAACATGACTTGGGATAATATAGCGAAGTGCTTTGGATCCATCGACTTTCCAATGAAATAGACAGGGCATATGTGCGGGGAGTCGCTGACAGATTTCAGAAGGGTAAGTCAGATGCACCCAGGTACAAACACCCAGGTATGAATGCATCTGACTGGAATCTAACCTACACCGTCTAAAACTCGATGATTGCTAGCGCAGTGGACATGCCCACTGGGCCACGACGCCTCATTTTCATAAGAAGGCCGATATTTGATTTAGAGGGTGATGACATGCATAGTCCGGCTCCCGCCAGTTGGCATTTCAGTCAAGTGACTTTAGAAGAGTCTGCTTGTTAAATTATTGTGGAGGCATACAATGCGTTTTCGGTGTGCATCCAGGCTCCGAAGTTATTGGTTGGAACTGGAAACTATAACATGATTTGAGAGATATAATTTGATTTCCCTAGGCTTACATGGGAAACACTTCAACTCATCTTACTAATCTATAAAAATAGTTTATGAAGACTTTGAAAATATTTACGCTCAAATTTATGGACGAGATTTGGAAAGAAAACTATTCATCCAATTTATCAGCATAGAAAACTAATAAAAGTAAACCTTTCAATCCCTTCTTCAGATAAAATGATTTTTTGTGTAGTAAATAAATATTTAAATACTCTTTATGCAGTAAACACTAACTGTGTAGCGACATAAAAAATCAATTAGCTGGACTACTTCTAGTTGAAATATTGTTACAAATCTAAAATAATTATCTTACTGTAATTACCAGGACCCACAAAAGCCTGTGTAGAAAACATTGCACTTCCAAAAAGTATAGACAAATTTTGTTTTAGGTAGTTAACAACTTAAAAGCAAACACAAAAACTGATCTGAATGATTTCGTAGTTTTGTTAGTCCTAACTAAAAATAGAGGAAAAACGACGATTGAATATAATTGATAATGAATATAGTAATTTTTTTTTGCCATCTAATCTCAATCAGTTAAAATATTGTTGTTAACTGTTGCAACGGAATGTGGAAATATTATGTTTAATATACAAGGAATGCCTAAGAAAATTACATCTTTCAATCACTTATTCAGATAATTTTTTGTACTATCGGAACATTTCGATCTAGTTTACCTTTGTATGGTAAAAATTTACCGTAGAGCTTTAAAAAAATCAATGAATCAGATTACTTCAAACCTAAACATTGTAACATAGCTAAAATGATTCTTTTACTGAACAAATAAAAGGATTTGAAGAAAGCTTTGTACTTTACACATGTATAGAAAAATTTTATTTATAGGTAGTTACGAACTTCAAAGCAAAAACAAATACTACCATAAACGATTTGGTAGCTTAGTCGAAATGAGAAGAAAAACGGTAATGACCATTTAGTAATTTCTTCTGCCATATAATACCAGTCATTTACAATTGATGCAACGAACATGTGATATAATCCTGTATAATGTAAGTGGAATACAAAAAGAATACACCCTTCACTCAGTCAATCAGAGAAAACATTTTCAGGTCATCAGACCACCTCGATCTAGTTTGTCGCTGTACAATAAAAATTGACCTCAAAGCGACACAATAATCATTCAATCCGACAACATATAATTAAAACATTTTAACATATTTATAAAACTATTCTTGTACTAAGCACATAAAAGGCTATGAAAGAAATACATTGTGCGTTCCAGACTTATATAAATTTTATTTCTAGGTTGTTACGAACTACTAAACTACTAAAACCAAAACTACTAAAAACAAATCGGTAGTTTAATTAGTCACAACCAAAAATCGAAGAAAAAACCATGATCAAAAAAGAAATGGTAATGACCACAAAGTAATTTCCTCTTCCATAAAACCCCAATCAGTAACAATCGATTCAACGGACATAAAGAGAAATCCCGTTTGAAAAAACACAGAATACTACAAAAATACACCTTTCCATCACTCAATTAGAGAAAATATTTTCGAGTCCTAGTCCACCTCGATCTAGTTTGTACTTGGACTGTAAAAATTGACCATCAATCAATGAGACTACTTCAAATTAAAACATTGTAACAAATCTAACTCTCTCACTGAACGGCTTTAAAATAAACACCGTACTTTCCAAATTTATAGATAAATTTTATTTCTACTTAAGGTAGTTACGAACTTCAGAGCAAAAGCAAAAACCACCAAAAACAATTTGGTAGTTTAGTTAGTCGCAACCAAAACTAGAAGAAAAAACGATGATCGAAAAAGAAATGGTAATGACCACAAAGTAATTTCCCCTTCCATACAACCCCAATCAGTAACAATCGATGCAACGGACATGTGGAGAAATCCCGTTTAAAATTCTTCACAAATCCAACGTTTTCTCGGTAAATTAATAAAACCGGGTCGGTCTGCCGGGACTATTAATCAAGGCGGTAATCGGGTCCCTCCGTTCTCGCCGATCGAAAACGCTCTTGGTATTTTTTTCATTAATTTCGCTACCAACAGTTTCCCCAACGCCGAAGCACTCCTTTTCATTAAAGAAACTCATTAATTTGCATCTCGCTCTGCCCGGGGCTAAAAACCCGTTCGCACTCGGCGTTATAGCCCGCGAGCGAAAATCAATTTGCGAAATGATGGTGGAAATTTTTGCTCGAGCGAAAAGGCGTGGAAGAAGGAAAGAGCGAGGAAAAAAAACAAAAAAAAATTCATAAAACGATTCATCGAAACTGATTTCGCTTCTTCCAGAGTTGGAACTTTCTGGGAACGCTTCCATTGAAACAAAGAAACGGAATAATGAATGAAATATAAATAAGTATGATGGAGAGAGAAAAAATGATGGAAGCTGCCATTGTTTCGATGCGATTAGATATTTTTAGTATCTGGGTGAGCTTGAAGCGGAGTTGGGGCCTTAAGCGTTTTCGATAAGAATTGGAAATATGTATCGTAAAATCATTCTTACTCTGAAAATCTTTAAAAAGTGTGTACTTTCGCTATCGGTTTTCCTTTAAGTGAAGAGAAGAGTGGAATTAAAATCTCTATACAAAATTCAATAACATTCCATTCATTAAATTCCATAAGTACTACAAAAGCACAAAATATTTTGGGGGTTAAGTTGGAAACTGGTTATTAACTTTAGTGCGAGCGATAGTTAGGTAAGTTAAACTTACGTTGCATGAAAGAAACACATCGGGATATGGATGACTGTCCGGGATCAATCCCGAGAAAAAAGATCCATTAGAGCCGGCATGATAATAGACTAAACTTTTCTACTTCATTTATAAATCTAGTAATTCCATATTTCTGATGAACGGTAAAGATGAATAGTGTGTTGATGTTTTTGTTATTTGAAAAAAAGTTACGTTCATAAGCATCGAAATTTAACCTTTCAGATTGAGAAATGATTTGGAATGGTCTTTCAATAAAACGGGGATTAATCGAGTTGAGCTTATCATTGATTTGGGTCCTCAATAAAAAAGTTAAAAAATTGCAAGCTAACAGCACAAGGATTACAGAGAGATATTTTCCCTTCAACTTTTGCAGTTGTAGTCTGTCCTTGCCTTAAACCTTTGAAACATTATAAATTAACATAAAAGGTTTTCTGAAATAAAAAAGGGCATCGTGTTTAAAGACCTATTACAAATGATTCTTGCAGATAAAAATGTAACTCTTCTAAGGTGTAAAGGGATACCTTAAAGTCTCATCGCCCTCTTAAGTATCAAAATATCAAATTATAAAACACTTATATACACCTAACAGTCTAATTGATTGGATTTTTTGAAATTGAATTTCTAAGGGTAATTGGTAATTTTTAGTTAACGTCGTACTAGAGCAACACAACGGGCTATTGACGACGGTCCGGGATCAGTCCCTTAAGGGAAAGATCCGAGGACAACACCTCGCAATTTTGAACCACGGTCAGATGACGAAGCAACACCTGAGCTGGCACCCCACTCTCCAAACTTCCACGCCAACCCAACGTGATGACTTTCGGCCACGACATATTTAAGGTGCACCAGCCGCCTCTACACCATACGTTTACAAACATCCATGCCCGGACCCGGATTCGAACCAGGAACCTTCCGATCTAGAGACCTTAACCACTATACCGGTTGGTCGGCGAATTTCTAAGGGAATATTCGACTTTCGGAATCACCTAAATCGATTTTTTAATTTTTAGTTTAAAAATTAATTAATATGAAACTCGATGGAGCTAGCAGAACTAATTTTTCATTCGCAATAATTTTTGACGGAGTTACATTGAGTATGGTAGGTTTACAACAAAAATGCATTTTTCTCCGATTGAGATATTTTGACAACATTTATACATCATTACATCGTTTACATTTATACATCATTTTGACCACGTTTTGTGCTGTAACTTCAGAACAACTTAATATTTTTAGACAAAATTTCAGACAGAAACTATTCATTGAAAAAATAAAATAGCCGGTACAAATTTTATAGCAATCGAATCATATATTTCGTAGTTTATTTTGAAAATCCGCTATCTTCATAAATATTTTAGCAATTTAAAGGATTTTTTCTCTTTAATTTCCGACTTATATCTCTGATTCTTTTTAAGCACCATAAGAGTACATTTTTAGTGAGTTAAATATTTATATTTTGCTTATTCGGTATATATTTCATATTTTGGTGATTAAACGAATGATAATTCCATAAAATCAATTATTGTTCTCATTATTAGATATTGTTTAAAAAATAATTTCATTTGCTACATTTTAAAATTCTCTTTTTAGATTTGCTTTTAGAAAACTTCCCAAAGAAATTTTTTTAATCCGTGGGGCACAAGGAGAAAAGGAACAAATGGAATATGATGGTAAAAAGATTTGATTACTTCTATTAAAGGATTTTGTAAATAATCGTAGAACTTCATATTTTAGGTACATAATTTAATTTATCTTCAATTTTAAATGAAAGACCTAACCCATTTCTAAATATCGCTCTTACAAACTGTCTGGAAACCATCACACGTATAGGAAAACAGAAATATAACATCTGATTTCTTAAAAGTGGCATACAATTAGCAAGTGAAACTCGTCTCGTATATTTTTTATCGAATTGGACGAAACAGTTCAAAATCTTGTCAGTAGATTTGAATGCAAAACGCTTTAAAACGTTAAAGGTATTCAAAAATCTTTTAAAGAGACAATTAGCTGTCAGAACAATTATGGAGAGGTAAATATATAGCAACTTTGTTTTACTTGGTTTTCCCTAAAGGTCTTGTGAGGTATGTAGTGGTTGTGGCTTTTGGATTATTCTTCATCGAGGTGGTTCAGTGATTTTAAGATGCATGGGCAATAAATAATTTGAGCAGGAACAGGTTTAATATTCTAGTATTTAATGAGTACTATAATTACATATTTACAAACGAACAATTAGGTAAAAGTAAGGGGACATCCCCTAAATTCAGCACGAAGCTGATCGTTATCCAATCAATCATACAATTTCTGAAACTCAAATCGTTCTGAAGATTTCAGATAAAAGGAGACAACAAGCAGCGCCATCTGCGCGTTTTGATTGGTTGCTCATGTTTCACAACACTCCCCACCTGGACTCTATTAAGAGTACACAATTATACAGTTTTAACCATATTTCAAAACATTGCAATACTTGAATTTGAAGTCAAATTACAATACAAAATTCAAATTAACAGTTGCAAACTTAATTAAATCACAATTAGAATAAACTGAAAAATAAAAAAAGGTAAACATAAACACTTCAACAATTCAAAGTAAACGAAAGAATTATATATACCATTTAGATTTTACTATTAAAAATAATTCAATTCTAGAAACTTAATTCGTTCAAATAAATTCCAGACATTTTTACATTCAAACTAAATATGTAAGTATATTCAACTGTGAAGAGACAATACAGATAATTGGAAAAATTAATAGTATTAAATGTCAATAATGTTTTTGACACTAATAATAAAATATGAATATATGTGTGTAACATAAAGAAAAGCAATCACATGATATTTGTTTAAGACATTTTGAATCCAAAAACGTGTTATACGTAATTAATTATACAATATTTTCAATTTCTAAAGGATACAGCAGTTGAACTGGTTTCCGGAATAGTCCTTTAGCAGTTTTTACAACACAAGCACGAATGAGTTTATCTCTGCCATGTATTACTTCCTTCACAATTCCCATATCCCATAACAATTTTGATTTATTAGTCCCATCTACTAAAACAACATCCCCAATTTGGAGATTTCTATGCCGTTCAGGTGTTAGGAAATGATGGGCAGAATTGAGGTGAAGCAAATACTGTTCCTTCCACTTAAGCCATAACTGTTTTAACAGTCTGGTTTGGTACATCTTTCTCTTGATCAATATGTCCTTGTTAGAAAGTTTGTTCTCCAGTTCAGCAAAGTGAAGAGGATAGCTGAAATCATTCCTTCCGAATTGAAGAAAGTGAACAGGTGCAAGTGGCTCTGGATCGCCGAAATCACTTGTGGTGTAAGTCAGCGGACGCATATTCACGACGGCTTCAATTTCACTCAAGATGGTTGTTAGTTCTTCAAATGTGAGGAGGGCTTTTCCTAGGATTTTTCGTAGTGGATCCTTGACGCTTTTCACTAAACGTTCGTAAAATCCTCCCCACCATGGAGCGTGTTCAATAATATTTTTCCAGGTTATTCCTTTGTTTGAGATGAAATCCTGTAGATCTTGATCCTTTAAAATACTTGCTAAACGTTGTAATTCTTTGTCAGCTGCCTTGAAACTCTTTGCATTGTCGGAATAGACAATTTTGCAAGTTCCACGTCTCGAAAGAAATCTCCGAAAAGCTAGAAGGAAGGATTTAGTAGACATATCTGTCACTAATTCTAAGTGGATAGCACGAGTAACAGCACATGTGAAGAGTGCAATGTATGCCTTTGAAGAGTCATTTTTATCAGTTCTAACGAAGACAGGTCCCGCGAAATCTACTCCGATTATGTTAAACGGAGGTGCTTCAGAAATTCTATCTCTAGGAAGTTGTCCTGTCAATTGCCTTGCTGGTCTTAACATATATTTTTTACAAATTAAGCATTTGTTGATGGTTCTTTTTACTAACTGTCTTCCCTTTGGTATCCAAAATTCTCTTCTTATCTGCGTGAGTGTCAGCGACACTCCGCTGTGCATCACTCTTTCGTGTTCTCTCTTTATCAACAGTTCAGTGAATAATTCATTCTTCGGTAGAAGAACAGGATTGATCTCGTTGGGGTTGAAGTCGGCTTGATTGAGTCTGCTTCCAATTCGCAATAAGTTTTCTTCATCTAGATATGGACACAAACTGTAAATTTTAGATTTCTTTCCAATCTGGGATTTCTCTTTCAATGCCTTTATTTCATCTCCGTAATTCTTCTTTTGCACTTCTCTAACAAGATGCATTTCGGCTTCTCGTAATTCCTCAGCAGATAAACAGCCTTCTCGTTTGTTGGAACTTCTCAAGCTATGTATAAACCTTTTGATCCAGGCTACTATTCGGATGATCTTCCGAAGAGAACTGAAGGTTTCAATCTTTATAAGTGGCTCATTTGGAGCGGATGTGCAAAACTTCTGAGAAATGTTCATCTTTTTCTGTCTGGTTTCTGATTTTCTTAAGTTATCGTCTATTTCTGTTGCTTCTCTGGGCCATACATCGCTTTCTTGTGTCAACCAGGGAGGACCAAACCACCACAAACTGTCAATTTTCAGATCAGTAATAGATCGTCCTCTAGTCAGTCGGTCTGCAGGATTGTCACGCCCTGGACAATGTCGCCAGTCCATTGGATCAGTCAAACTTTGGATTTCGGACACTCGGTTGCTCACGAAGGGTTTCCAAGAATTCGAAGAGCTTTGAATCCAATGTAACACAATGTTTGAATCAGTCCACAAAAAAAGTTTCATGAAGCTTATCTTGAGAACGGACGTAACATGACTTGCAAGTCTTGCTCCTATAATTGCGCCCATGAGTTCCAATCTTGGTAAGCTTAAACGTTTAATGGGAGCTAATCTGTTCTTTGAAGCAACCAAGACAGTTTTAATTTTGCCGTCGTCAGTAGCGAATCTTAGGTAAATTACTGCACCGTAAGCCTTTTCACTTGAGTCAGTAAAACAGTGTAACTCTACCCTGTTTGGAAATTCATCCATCAAGTCACAAAAGTAATATCTAGGCACTTCTACAGTACTAAGGTATGGAAGTTGTTCACACCAAATGTCCCAATCTTTTTGCAAATCTTGTGGTAAATTTTGATCCCAATCGATGCCACGTTCCCATAATGACTGGAAAATAATTTTTATACGGACTGTAAATGGTGACAAGAATCCCAATGGATCAAAAATTCTACCAGATGTCTGAATAACAGTTCTTTTCGTCTTTTCCTGACATCTCACAAATTCACAAAGATTTTGATTATCTATTTTAAAGGTGTCATTTTCTGTGTTCCAAATTAATCCTAAGATTTTAAATGGAGTGGTGTCAGATGACAAATCAGGAGAGACATCAAATTTTAAAATCTTTAAATGTTCCTTCAAACCAGAAGAATTACTCTGCCATTTACGTAGGGACATATTGGCCTTGAGGAAAATATCTCTGGACTCGGTTGATAGTTTCAAAGCCTTTTCAACATTGGACGCACCTGTCAACAAGTCATCTACATACATTGAAGAATTAATCACAGAACAGGTGTCTGGGAACTCGTTCTCAAACCTCTTAAGATGATGCTTAATAACAGCTCCTAACAAAAAAGGACTTGAAGTCACACCAAATAGTACTCGCGTCATTCTAAGGATTTTGGGTTTTTCTGGAAAGTCATGATCTTGTGGAAGTTCATCTACCCACAAGAAACGTGTCACATCTCTGTCAACTTCAGCGAGACTTATCTGTAAGAAAGCCTTTTCTATATCGGCCACTACTGCGATCTTATGATTTCGGAATTGTAAAAGCAAATCGAACAAGTCAGAGTTCAAATTTGGACCTGGAACTAGAATGTCATTTAAGGATGGCTCACAAGGCGCGTGGCACGAGGCATCAAACACGATTCGCAAATTCCTTTTATCTTTCCGAATTACAGGATGATGGGGTAAATAGTATGTTAAATTGCCGTTTGTTGAATTTATTTCTTGACGTTTGACCTCCTCTACAATTCCTAAAGTAATGTATTCCTGAATGATCGCTCTGTATTCTTCAAACAGTGTAGGGTTATTTCGAAATCTTTTTATTAAGCTGTCGAATCTCTTTTTTGCGGTTTCGTAATTGTTTGGAAGATTAAATGTTTCAAATTTTGTAGGCAACTTGGTTTCATACCGATTATTTTTAAATTGAATGTTTTCCTCAAAATCTTCCAGCATTTGTTTATCGCATAATTTTCTATCAGATGGCTCGTCTTTAATTCCCAATGACTCAAGTTCGAAAAACTTCTGAAGTTGAATTGACGCTCTTTCGTCATCCTTATTTTCTTCCCAAATCGAAACATGCATTACACTTAATGAGTCATTCAGAGAAGCATTAGAAAATCTACCGTGAAGAGTCCATCCGAATTTCGTTTCATTCAAAACTAGATTTGATGATAAACGTTTATTATTTCCCGTCAAAACGGACCAATAATAATCGGAACCCAACAAAATATCTATTTGTTTTCCCTTGGCGCCCGATTTCACTTGAATGTCAGATAAATTAATTCCTAACTTTCGTATATTGTTATATACTTCCGCACTGGGTGTACTAATAACATCTGCGCAAATTTGTTCCGTTTCCAAAACCTCTAAACATAAACAAAAATCCGATGTTGAGTCTCGCAATTGAACACGTAATCGTTTTTGTGTACAGATATGGGGCTCGTTGGCGCCGAATGTGTGAATTTTCAATGACTCACTTCCGATTTGTTCCAAACATAATTCTTCAGAAATGCTTTTGGTAATGAAGGATCGTTGTGATCCCGAGTCGAGTAGTAAACGCACATTCATCGTTTTGTATAATCCGATAGCCTGACATCTAACGGTCTGAAAGTATATACAGGGTTCTTTTTCTTCAAACGACGATTGGGGAATTAATGATGTTATAACTATTTTATCTACATCCGAGGTTGAGGATTTATTTACAGATTCCGCATGTGGTTTTCTTGTTTTGACTTGTTGCTCGCAAAGTGATCTCAAATGACCTTTGGAATAGCAAATAGTACACTCAATATTTTTGACTCGACACTGTGATTGTCGGTGGAATTTTTTATAGCATCTGAAACACTTTGCTTGCTTAAGAAGAGAATTTCGTCGTTGCTCTAAATCGAGACTGCATAGTTCTGGCAAATGTTTCTTAGAACAAAATGGACACAGAGTTTCAGTCAGGGTGTTCAAAGTCATCGATGAAGGGACTTTATGTTTCGCTGTGTTAAATGTTTTTGAAAAGAACTTAGTTTGGGTTTCATGTGTAGTATTTATGGATTTTTCGCCTTTCAAATTATTTATCATCATAGTTGTTTCTCTACACTCAACTTCCGTTTTGAGAAATTTAATCAACTCCATAACGTCTAAATCCTTTGAGTCTACAAGCCTTCTATTAAATTCTAGAACAATATCATCGGGTATCAACTTTAGCAAAATTGGATAGAGTAATTGTCCGTACATGCCTGCGGTGATTTGCATGGATTCTAAACTTCTCATTTGTGTTTCACAGGTATCATAAAGACGCCGCAAGGCTTTTGTATTATTAGAATTCTTACAGGGTTCTATGTTTAACAACTTACTCATCAACGAATTAACTACTAAATCTCTCCGGCCAAACCGATCCTTTAATAAATTTATGGCGGAGTCATAATTATCAGCATTAAGCGAAAACCCAGAAACAGCATTTTGTGCAACGCCACCCAAATAAGACTTTAAATAACTGAATTTCTGCACGTTCGTCAATCTATCATTACTGTGAATAGCAGCATCGAATTGTTGCCAGAATTCCAACCAACAGGCTGGATCACCGAAATATTTAACAATTTCGAGCTTCGGCAAACGAATAATATTAGAGTGTGAGTCATAATGATCTCTACATCCCAGCAAACCGCTCCCCTCAGAAAAAGCACCTTCTGTCACTTCAAGAGTACGTAAATCCCTTGTTTCGTTTGATGCAGTTTCCTGCTTACGGATCTCACTCATTTTTCTGCTGATCTTTTGTTTGCATGATATAATTTTGTCTTTATATTCTTCAGAAGTAATAATTTCTGCCTCGTATTCTTCGATATTATCGATACTTATTAAATTCTCTATTCTATCATTAAGTGAATTAAGTACTATGCTTTTTTCCATTAATTGTGCTCGAGTTTCATCCAATTCTTCCCACAAAGTCAAATTAGCTTCAGCATCTAAATTAGTAGCGACAGCAGTTTCTATTTTCTTAATTAATTTTGTACATAGCTGTCTCAAAGTAGAACGTTTCTGTTTCAGTTTTCCTAAATCTTGCGCCATTTGCGCATTCCGGTCTGGTATTTCTGCAGTACTCATTGTTTCGTTTTGTTCAAAGTCAGTATTCAAATAAAGAAAATTTCGCTTACCCGCTTCCAGCTCAATCGATCTTACCCTTCAAGTAATCCAAATAATTCACTTCGGGAACACAAACTTCACTTCTCGGCGCGATGCACCAGATTTTGGATTATTCTTCATCGAGGTGGTTCAGTGATTTTAAGATGCATGGGCAATAAATAATTTGAGCAGGAACAGGTTTAATATTCTAGTATTTAATGAGTACTATAATTACATATTTACAAACGAACAATTAGGTAAAAGTAAGGGGACATCCCCTAAATTCAGCACGAAGCTGATCGTTATCCAATCAATCATACAATTTCTGAAACTCAAATCGTTCTGAAGATTTCAGATAAAAGGAGACAACAAGCAGCGCCATCTGCGCGTTTTGATTGGTTGCTCATGTTTCACAACAGTGGCTTCTGGCACAATTGTTACAAACGTAACCACGAACAGGAACTGCACTTGAAGGGGTATTTTTGCTTAAACGTTTCAGAAGATGACTTGGCAGTGACGCAACTATTGAAATATTGTAAAATACTTTTTGAGTCCGATTGTAGAGAATTAGTATTGTGGTATTTGAGCAACGGGTTTTTTTTTTGAACGAGTAAAACCTCTTAGCGTTACAAGAGATTTCTGAGTAGCGAACTATTTCTTTTGCCCTACAATACGCATAATGACTAAGCAACCATACTTTTGGTTCAAAGCATCTCAGAAACATTCAAAGTTGAATTTACGTTACACTGGATCAACACAATGGGTCATTGGAGACGGTCAGGATCAATTTCGGGAGATCCGAGGACAAAACCTTGTAATTTTGAACCATGGCCAGGTGACGAGGTCAACACCTGAGCTGGCGCCCTACTCTCCTAACTTACACATCAGGCCAACGTGTGTACACGAAGTCACGACAGATTTAACGTTCACCAGCTCCCACATACACGACAGTCTTTTATTAGATCGAGCTTTGAACTCGCATCTATCCGGTTACACATATGCGAGTACAATTGTGCTACCACGAATCCTAGAAAGGACTGTTGGTTAGAAAATCAAAAACTGATTAGGAGGCATGCAGAATAAAGCTGCAGATTGCAAGGTGGAATTATGCGGGTATGACCTTCAGAAGGGTAGATTAGGAAGCAGGTTGAACGTTAGCATTGCATTTATACAGTTGTCGTCTTCAGCGTGACTTCTGACTTCCGGTAAGGCGTTCGATATTAGAAGTGACAGCAGTGATTGCAATTTGAGGCGATTTTAACAATCTTCCATGCCGGTCAGACAACCTACTTGGTTTTGCAGATGATAGCCACTTCCCCAGACAAGCTTATCACTTTTCTACAAAAGGTCATCCCCATGGTTCTACTTCCTCACCGAAGCCGCACTAGAGTACTTTTCAGGCTTTGTCGTTCAATTTTTAATGCTTGTTTGACACTTGATTAAACCTGAAAAGTATCGATAGAAAAAGGGGTCGCTGGATAAAATTGCAGAAACTTTGGGAACATCTTAAAATGGAGTTTAGCTTCGTCGAACTAAAAACTTCTGATTAAATGTATCAAAAACAATACATTTTTAATGTTAATTAAACATAATTCTCTTAGGCATGAAATATAACAGTTGTTTTCAAAAATCAAATGTGTGCCTTGATATCGGGAATTGCAGTACAAATTTAAAAGCTGCATGTGCATATTCAAGAATAAAAAAGTACTTATACTATTGAAAAGTCATCTAGTAAGGTCTTTACATGTTACTTTGTTTTCATTTGAGTGTATTACTTGCCTACAATAGAAGAAATATTTGATTCGTCATATTGTGGTGAAATGTTTTAGCAATTTATATAATTTTTATTTCTAAAGAGACGTAGAGCGTTCCCTTGCATAAATAAGTAGAGAACAACAAAGACATATTTCAGGAACGAAAACAGAAACCGGAATGTAATCCATTCCCCTTTTACCGCAAGGGATTACCAAGAAGTTACATTTCCTCTTTATTTTTGTAGAGAAATCTCAATTCTATATGGTTCTTGTAAAGAAATGTATATTTTATTTTGATAGAAACTCTATTGTCACGAGAAATAGATAATGTATCCGAAAAAATAACAATGTGTTCACCCAAGAGAAATTCACTGAATACTTCAAGATGATACGTACTTGTTAGAATGTACACTCTATATCATGTATGTGCACGTAATAACACCTAACTGCATTTAAATAAAACAAAAGCGTAGATCATATATATATATATATATATATATATATATATTATATATATTTTAATATTGTAATTTAATAACTATTATTAATCTATTATTTTAACTTTCAAGAGATGTTTTCAACTATTTATTTTTGAGTTCAAATCGTGATTAATTGTTGATATTCCGCTTGTGCATGCAAATAAGTAACATTAAATTATTAGTGTATAAACACTGAATTTACTATGGCGGATTATGTAGCAACTTAAGCAGAAATTGAGGGTGAAAAGAAAATAATTTACAAGTAATCTTATTTTTTAAACCGTAAAGAGAGGGTTTTTTTCGAATCAGCAAATTAAATTTCACTAAGGAAAGATTAGGATAAACTTTTCGCGGAGTATATTCATTTCACATTCATTGGACGTTGAGATTGATAGTTAAGTTGGCCTTTTCAGAACTTATATTTTTTATTTTTACAATTACGATTTTAATTCCAGTACAAAAAAAGTTTTATGTGATCAGTTTTTTTGTGTGCAAAATGTTTTTTTCTCTTTAAAATAATGATAAAGAATGAATGATACATAAAAGAAAAAAAATTATTTCTCTTTTCTTGTTGCTCTTTTTCAGTATTTTCGGGGCGTGCAGAGAAATGCGAGTGTGAAGGCGGGCATTTCGGGCGTTGACGTCACTCTCATGAGCCGCGAGTGGTTGTCATGGAAACGAAGATACAGAAGACAGCGCCCTCTCATGGGAAGTGAACAACACATAAAAGCTTTCTTCTCTCGCGTGGAAGAGATTTTTTTTACCACTCTCTATCTGATTTCTTTACTCATTTAGCCCAGCAGGGGTCGTTTGCAAACCTAATAAATCTTTACATCACATTCATGTTTTTATGCAAAATTACTCTGCATTTGTATTTAAGGATTCCCAAATTATTTATTTTCAATGCTAATTTATAATGTATTTTTCGATAAGATAATTATGATATGTATATTGTTCGGACGAGAGAGAGTATGTTGAATGTTTGTTTACACTGAATTTTTCAAGCGCATACATGATTACACTTAAGCGCAACAACAAATGTATTTCACTTTATATTTACCTGGATGATATTAAATTTAAAATATTGATAATTAAACATAATAACTTAGATTACCGTAAAGTGCACAGACTAATAAAATATGTCTCCCTATTTCTGTGTAATTATCTGCCATATCCTCACACTAAGTGCTGAAACAAATTAAGCATCATCAAACAAGTCAACTACCTATAGTAACATTCCATTTGTAAGAAAATTTGATGCGTTTGAAACAACTTCATGAACAAACGAACTCACAATCTTTACTTCAGAATGATCCCTTTCTTCTCTCTTCCATTTTGCATTTTTAAGACACATGAAAATTGACACATTTTTGTAAGTTATTGGGCTTAGAGAAGATTGTCCTTAAGGTTGTCCTTAAGGTTGTCTTTAAGATTGTCATTAAGATTAGAAACTTGTATGGAAGCTGATATCGGTCATACACATATAAAAGCCTTTCTGAAACATGAATTAGAAATTTTGTTTTAACATAATTCTGTTGTACAGAATTTTAGAATGGTGATGCAGTATGCAAACATAAATTTATAACTAAATAGCTGGATAATATTTATCCGTAGTAATCTAGTTCATAATCCGCTTTCTAAACTGAGAAATAAAAATTTTTGAAGTGAATCTATATATATATATTTCTCTTACGTGGCACGCAAAAAAGACTGTATTTGTTACCGCGTTTTGGCAACATTGTGCGATTGTTTATTTACTAGGAGCCTCGCGCCTCATTTGAATCTATACCGTTATCGGATGAAATTGTATTGAAAAAAATGAATTTTAGACGAGCTGTGTTGCGGTTTGTAATAGAAATCTAAGAAAGCGGAGGATCTTTTCAGGGCTATTTAAAAAACGGTTCTTTTCAAGGCTAACAATTATAGTACAACAAGACGCGTGCAATACAACTTTCGACAACAAACTCAGTCAAAAAGTGTATGAGTGGCTCGAGTACTGGGGAAATGTACACACGAACAACATGCTGGGTATTCAATTTCCAAAGCAGCGTTCACATTGCGAATAAAAATTTGCTCAAAGTTTTCATTTAAATTCTGATTCTAGAGGTACTGTATATATCTTTTATGTAATACAACAAATTTAGATTTGAAAAATATTTTTTTGGAATATCTTATTTTGTAATCAATCCCTTCTATTAGGACACGTGTCTTCATTGATGCGAGCGAAGCGAGCATAGGTTCGCGCAGCGAACCAATGAGAATTGCGAAGCAATCCTCCGGGGGTTGGCGAGCGTTAGCGAGCAGGGGGCGGGCCCCCTAGTTAGTGTTTAATCTCTTTATTAATCTCTACTTTCAAACATTCTTGGGATTAGTTTTCTCAAAGGAAGACAGTTGTAAGTACCAGAAACATGTACTGTGCATATTCACAATCTTAGGTAAATTTTTTACAACATATGATTCGCTCCTTTCGTTTTAGTTTTTCTTTCAAAGCTTATTTTTTATGTCAAATTAAAAGAAAGAGTGGTTAAAATGTCTAAAACTTCAGTATTTAAATTTTTTTATTAACAAGGTAGGAAAGACAAACATATAGACTTTTATAACTTACTTGAAAACTCTGAATTGATACTGAGCAATATTTCATTGAGAAGACCAAAGGGAATGTACCATCAGGGGAAAAATTATTTGCTTAAAACACAAGCATTGTTTTAGAAGTTTAAAATTTAAAAATAAACAAGAAGTTTGAAATTTCCACATAGCATTTTACAAATCTACATACATATATATTACGACAGTGTAATACCAGAAATTCTCATAAACGAACGGAAAAACTCTCCAGAAAAATTACTATACAGTAAGCTTATTTAAGTTCTCTCAATTTTTGAGTGCAGCAAATTTAATTTGGTGAAAAAGCCGCAAGCATGGATGTTTTTATTGAGTCCCTTAAATCATGTTCATGTAAAAGAAATTGGAAAATTAAACTGATATTGTGAATGACATATGCCTATGTGCCATATTAGATAAATTTTTACCTTGATAATTATTCAAAACATTTAAAAGTGTCACATTTCATTATGGAAGTATTCAAAATAAAATCATATTCACTAATAATGTTGCTCCAGAACTGATTACTTCACAGTGTTTCGTAGAAAAGGGTGAAAACGCTTATCTGGATTGCATGATGCTCGGATAACTTTCAAGATTTTATACTTTTATTGAATCTCTTACTTCAAAGACAAAAACTTCGAATCGATCTTATGAAAAAGTATAATTCAGAATTGAATATTTTAAACAGAAATTCCTCGATTCTTTAGGAAAAGCAGCTGTATTTCTATTTCTACGCAAGCTTCGACTTACTAAGTACTGTTTCATTTCCCTACGGATTCAAAGTAATTATAATGCCATGACTATTGACTATGAGTAATTCTATATGTTATGCAATCACAATGTGAAAAATTACTATGTCAGTTCATCAAAGAAGCATGGGTAGAACTACTGAGTTCAAACTGAAGTAAATATAAATGAACTTAAAGTAAAAAAATCCCAACTCATTCAATTGTTACTTAATAGAAATTGCTGGGTTCTTTTGCAAGCAACTGTGAGTATATGGTATAACCAAACACGATTATACTTATTAGGTTACATTATAATGCAATATACAAAGAAATCGACAGTGAGAAATAACAATGACAATTTCTAAATTACTTAGGTGGTAAGATACTTAGGTGGTAGTATTATTGAACATTATACGGAAATTCAGTAAATTAACATGTGAAAACTTATTTTCGATGAATTCACAATCTAATTTTTTTAATGAAAAAAGTCAAGGAATTCCCTTAGCTGTACATACTACTTCCAAACAATCTTCGAAGTGCTAGACAAATGTATAACCCATCAGATGATACATACTTGGGTTGAATTATTGCGTCCCTGAAATGAAATTCTTAACTGAAAGGTTAGTTAGTTAAATTACTGTCGCACTGGAGCAACACAACGAGCTATTGGCGACGGTCTGGGATCAAATCCGAAGGAAAAGATCCGAGAACAACATCACATAATTTTCAACCACGGTCAGATGACTATCGTAACTTCAAGGAGAACAACTTCAAGTGAGGGATTCATACATATAAAATATGTGGAACATAAATTTCAAGATCCTTCTTTATTTTCTTCCAAACAGCTATGTACATAGGAGGTTTGAACCAACCACAAGATTCCTTATCTAAAACCAACCGGGAAAAAAGTCCGTTCTTAAGTTAGACGTGGCATTCCGGATATGAACACTTGCGTACCTACAACTGATAGCTTATTGAACACATTCGGATTTGCATCTCTTCGCTGCTATATATTCCCCCGATTTACCCTCAGGTTGTCAACGCGGTTTTTAACGCTACAATTCCGAATGACGAGAAGAGAAATATGTACCACAAGGTAAAGGCATGGTCATAGATCAATCCCGAAGAGACAAGATACCGATCCAAGAACAACTTGTAATTTTGAACTATGGTTTTGAACCAAATGACTAGACCAACACCTAAGCTTCACAACACACAAAGGAAAAATAACATCAACCTCTCAGTAAAGCCTATTAACCTAATTATGTATTATAATTGTATATTTAAGAGGACACACATAAAAGAACTTGATAAAGCAAAATTCATATTAGGGTTTCAGTCACAAGGAAATCAAGTGACGACTTAAAAAAAATCATCTAAAATTTAAAACAAAAATTCAGGTGGTTTTTTTTTGCACCTTACACATATTTTCAAACAATCAAAGCTCTTGAAGACCCTCGCGTGATGCAAAATAATATTATAAGGCCACATACACAAAGTTCGCTTGAGTATAAAGTCTTGAGAGCTATATTTGGTTTAGCTACTTTAAACACAAGACATATTACGTTAATTACTGGACACATAGACACGAGGAAAGTTTTACTGACACTATAGAGAGAAATACATCTAGGGTAAGTTACAAGAATTTAACCGTAACTAGGTTGCTAATGCAGTTGACAAAACCACTGCATCACAAATATACGAAGGTGTATTTGTGGTTCCTTGGGTTTGACATGGTGGGTGTCAGTGGGTTTGTGACGACATTGAGACACACACAACCTTTCAACTCAGTTTTGGCAGTATTATTGAGTACTTAAACTGAGGTTCACATAAAGAAATTGAAGAATGTAGGTAGCTGAATTATCTTCGTATGGAAGCAATACAACAGACTGTTGGTGACGGTCCAGGATTCATCCCGATGGGAAAGATTCGATAACAACTCCTCGTAATTTTGAGGTTTGATTCCTATTGAGTGCCTTCTTCACTTTGGTGTATTTCTCTATTCTGTGTCAGTAAAACTTTCATCGAGCGTGCGTCTGTTACTTTATATTGAATGTCTTGTGACTGGCACGAGAAATACAACTCATATTATACACTAACCTGCAATAATGGACCAGATGCCAGCGGATTTGCATAAAATCAGACTACTTGTTTGGGAGTGTTTTTCGTGGTATGGCCTGGGATCATTGCATGTTGTTCCTGGTAAATTGAACCCCGACGCATACATGAACATATTGGACAATCATGTTCTTCCTACGCTCTGGCAATTTTATGGAATGGACGAATGTCACTTTTAAAACAACACTCCGTGTCATTTTTCAACCTCTGTCAAGCAGTGGTATGAGGATATAGATGTAAAACGTCTTCCTTGGCTTGTTCAGAATCCCGACCTAAACCCCATAGAACATGTGTGAGACGAGTAAGAGGGTTGCTTACGGATCAGGGAACCACGTCCGAAATGTACAGCTGAGGTGGCGACATTCGTGCTGCAGGAATGGACACAAATACCCATAGCTGTGTATCAACATCTTATTAAAAGTATGCTCAGAAGGGTTGCTAGTGTAATTGTAGCACGTGGGGGACCATCCCCTATTAAAGCATGTATTATGTTCCTAATACCATCCTATCCTACTGTCCGGTCCATTATTGTAGGGTAGTGTATAACAACAAGGTAATTTGCTTAGACTGGATGAAAGCTCATGCGGTCACGATGGAATTAAAGAAGCAGATAGATTAGCTTAAGAGGCAACATCAACGGAATACTTAGATGAAGTGGTGAAGTGGCCCAGGAGTCAATTGCAAAAGGGAAACTACTAGCTGGCTACTTGGTGCGTGGTAGAATGGATGGGACGAAGGGGAAACAGGTAGGACGGTGCATGATGCTTTACCAAGAGTGTCACTAAAATCTACAAGTTGGACCAGGAAAGAGACATTCTTCTTCACAGGGCTCTTCTTCCCATCCTACCTAATAAGGTTTAAGAGAATCAAGTCTGAAAACTGCTCCTGTGGTGAAATTGGCACACATCTGCATTGCATCACATTTTGCCCCCTTAGAGCCTCGTGGCATATGAGAATGCCTAACGATCACCTTAAAATCGCATGGCTCAGGAACTTTGCATCAAACAAGGGCTCGAGGGTAAAATGTATTAATATGGCGAGATTCATTGAAATTTATAAGGACTTGATTATCCCAAGAGTCTGATAAAAACGAACTTATTTCCACTTGCAAGTTGTGTACATATATATTTATAATGTAACCTAGTATAATGATTTATAATGTAATTACTGTATAGATGTAATTATGTATATATATGCTCTAATATTCTGAGTAGACATGTCACCTCTGTGGTATTCTCCACTCATCCACACTTGTTTAAACTGGTACAGTGGCTCACGACAAAAGGCACTTATTTCCAACCTTCGATTTATCAGATTCTAAGCAACCCTCTCATGATACAGAGTAAAAATATATGGTAAGTAGGTAGTTGAATTAACGGCTCCTAGAAGCAACACAACGGATTAATTGCGACGATCCGGGAACAATCTTGCCACCTGCACTACTTATTTTCTACCTTCGATTTATATTTATCGCTTTTGTGATACAGAATAAAAATATATGGTAAGTAGGTGGTTGAATTAACGGCTCCTAGAAGCAACACAACGGATTAATTGCGGCGATCCGGGAACAATCTTGCCACCTGCACTACTTATTTTCTACCTTTGATTTATATTTATCGCTTTTGTGATACAGAATAAAAATATATGGTAAGTAGGTAGTTGAATTAACGGCTCCTAGAAGCAACACAACGGATTAATTGCGACGATCCGGGAACAATCTTGCCACCTGCACTACTTATTTTCTACCTTTGATTTATATTTATCGCTTTTGTGATACAGAATAAAAATATATGGTAAGTAGGTAGTTGAATTAACGGCTCCTAGAAGCAACACAACGGATTAATTGCGGCGATCCGGGAACAATCTTGCCACCTGCACTACTTATTTTCTACCTTAGATTTATATTTATCGCTTTTGTGATACAGAATAAAAATATATGGTAAGTAGGTAGTTGAATTAACGGCTCCTAGAAGCAACACAACGGATTAATTGCGACGATCCGGGAACAATCTTGCCACCTGCACTACTTATTTTCTACCTTTGATTTATATTTATCGCTTTTGTGATACAGAATAAAAATATATGGTAAGTAGGTGGTTGAATTAACGGCTCCAAGAAGCAACACAACGGATTAATTGCGACGATCCGGGAACAATCTTGCACCAACACTCATTCTCAACCTTCGATTTATTAGATTCTAAAGATCCTTCTCGTGATACAGAGTAAAATTAAATGGTAAGTAGGTACTTGAATTAACGTCTCGTACAAGCAACACAACGGTATAATTGCGAAGGTCCGGGAACAATCTTGCACCAGCACTTATTCTCAACCTTCGATTTATTAGATTTTAAAGATCCCTCTCGTGATACAGAGCAAAATTATATGGTAAGTAGGTAGTTGAATTAACGTCTCCTAGAAGCAAGACACCGGTGTAATTGCGACAGGAATCCCGAGCGGAAAAATCCAACATCTCGTCATTTCGAACCACGGTCAAATGACGAGGTCAGCACCCGATTCAGCACACCACTCCACGAAGGAATGACATTGAGAAATAACACCAACATCTCAATCATGCCTGGGTAGTGTGCACAATCGCGGGCCTGATGAGATTCTTTCGTAAAGTTCATAACGGGGATTCTTTCGCAAAGTTCAAATTTTCGAAATTGTTTTGCAAGCAGCTGCACTAAAAACGAACCTCGACTTTTTCGGGGCCCACACCCGATACAAGGTAATACCGAATCGAAAAGGGCGTGCATGCCTCTTCCATTGTTACATCTCCTCATCACCGTTATTAGAACTCCGGCGCGCTCTCCCGAAATTGCATATTTTGTGCGGTGCCCCGATATCGTGCAGAAATGCTCGCAGGAAAAACATGCCGTACGGGAGAATGTTTTTTCGTTCCTGCCCTCGGTGGGTGGATTTTTTGGAGGCGCCATCAGCGCAGCAGCAGCGTAATTACGGACCCACCGTGTCTTGCTTCTCTCAGCCATTTTCCAAGAAAAATGTCTCTAACCAGCTGACGCCCGCGCCGGGGGGCGGCAAAAAGACGGAAGGTGGACTAACGTTGTCATTGGTTCTGGAATTGTTTTTCTTTTCCTCCTTTATTTCCTCCCCCCGCAACCTCGTGTTTAGTTGAATTTTTTCTTCTGCCTTCGGTTTTCTTTTGCAGCTTTAGGGGGGGGGGCATCGATCTGCAGACGAGGGCGGGCATGGGGATGCTCGGGCAGGGGAGGGGTGGAGAGTAAAAATGCATAATGTCGGAAAGAAGCATTTACGGTGCTGCAGTTTCCGATGGATTTCTATACGGTCGGCCGGGAATAAAATATTTCTCGACGTTTTGCTGTGTTCGGGAGTTTTTTTGTTTGTTTCGTTTCTGTCTTTTTAAACGGAGTTATTTAAACAGCCGTGTCAGCAGCGCTTGTGTTTGGTTTCGCCAATGCATTTAATTCCCAGGCGGGCGAAATCTACATTGGTATAAAAATCTGTTTCCTGAGTCATGGATTTCCGGATTTGGAAATGGTGTTTTGCTGATGCATTGACGAATCGGTTATGCAGGGTATAAGAGCGCGATGCTAACAAGTGTTTAAGTAATTTCGCTTGCTTGGCGCGGTTTCCGGCTTGTTCCGCGTCGCCTGTTTACGGGGTTGAAAAAAGGTTTTGATGTATGTATGACATTCACCTTTTAATGTGAGATATAAATATAAAAGGTGAGAGCTGTTCTTGCTCATTTTATGAAATACTTTGCGAATTTCAAAATAAATAGACGGTAATTTATGGTTAGTTGAGGACATAGTTAGTAAAGAAATATGAAGTGACTAATCCCATTAAAATAAGAAACAAGCAAGTTCCATAGAAAACCTCGATTATCTGAAATTAACGGAATCGAGGTGTCTTAGGAAGTTTTGTATAATCAAATGGCTGATGAAGTGAATCGCATTTCAATCAATATGAAGTGAATCGCATTTCAATCAATATGAAATTGAGTCACATTCCCGACCATGACGATTAAGTTTGTTTTGTTAGGTTTAAGGTCGCAAAAGCCATATTGGACAAAGCTGCGACAAATACAAGGCAGATGCCATAGTAGACATAGTAATGGACATACACACAAGAAAATACTTCCTGATACAGAAGAGAAAAATGCCCTGAGGGGGGAAATTACAGGAATCGGCTTCTACTCTTTTTTTACTAGCGCAGTAGGCAAATATTCTAAACGATGGTATATGCAAGGTTATCACAATAACGTGAAATAATCACGTTTCATAACCAATAAATTGAATTGAAATTGAATCCAATTTTAAGCAGGTGGGTAGGTATTTTAATAAACGTCGTACTGGAGCAACACAACGGGCTATAAAGGTAAAAAATCCGAGGACAATACCACGCCAATTTTAAGCAATTTAGTACTTTAGAAACTTCAAATTGTTGGTGTAAAAATTGTAGAATCAAAATAGAGAGATGGAGTAATAATATGACCTACCCAAAAGATATATTTACATCAGAATTCACGAGTAAGTGATATCTACTCTTCTGAAGGAAAAATT
Organism: Metellina segmentata; assembly: GCA_947359465.1. Lineage (NCBI taxonomy): Eukaryota > Metazoa > Arthropoda > Arachnida > Araneae > Tetragnathidae > Metellina > Metellina segmentata. The sequence continues at coordinate 63,340,634 of OX375879.1, read as the reverse complement.
ATTTCTATTTCTTAGTTGAAGTTGTCATTGGAGCAACACAACGTGCTATTGACAACGGTCCGGGATTAATCCTGAAGGGAAAGATCCGAGGACAACGCATCTTAATTTTGAAATATGGTCAGATGACGAGAGTTTTAGGATGGAGCACGCAATAAAGGAAAGATAAAAAATGCGAAGTATATTATCTGCCAATCTTAAAATTTCTCTGATGTATTAGATACGAATGCTCTGTCAAATTTATATATATTAAAAGTAATGTTAGGTAATTATTTACATTTATAATTTGATCTTTGCATTATTTGTTTTTAGTTCTTAGGGATTTAATAAGCATTCTGTAGTTTAGTATATGTCCTCGGGTAAGTCAACGATTTTTACCCCTTTGTTAATGCCATATAAAACTTAATCTGTTCTTGTCTCCTTCATTATTTCACTTCAAGTAGAAAAATAAACGATTCACTGTGTTTTTAAAACCAACTTGTTAATGAATAGAGTTGTCAAAATTATAAGTTAGTTTTAAGTTCAAACGCACACGCCGACCAACCGGTCTAGTGGTCAAGGTGTTGGCCTCTGGATCGAAAGGTTCCTGGTTCGAATCCGGGTCAGGGCATGGATGTAAATTATGCTGTCCTTTGTTAGGGACAATGATGGTCCACCCATTGGGTGCCACTTCACAAGTGACCATCAATTCTGGCCTTGTATAAGGCTACAATGACTTCGATCAATTTTGTATTGTATCATGTATTGTATTTGTCTTTGCAATCTGTACCCAGCCTTGCCATTGGAAATATAAAAAAAAGCTCAAACGCACTCTTACTGGTATTTTCTATTATAATTTTAGACATATTGTAAAAACTTTCATTTCTTATTACGTCAATGAAGACAGCAAGCGAAGACTACTGAGCAATTTGAATTATAATCACACAATCGCTAAAGAGAGAACACAAGTCAAAGGAAAGATTTCGCTCTTCAATTGACAGCTATTTCATTAAGCTCAAATGAAGCTATGACATCAAACCGCGAAATATATTGACATGAATTACGTACGTATGACTATGCTTACGAGTTTCAGATTGAGAACAAGCATGTGCTTCCAAGATTTCTTATCCTTTTTTGGTTCTCAATATATTTTATTGATTTGCGCGATGTATTATACAGTACAAAGAAACTTATGTGTATTTTGCGCATAATATTTTCTTTTAAATGTACGTATAGTGTATATATGTGTAGTATGCACTCTCTTTAGTTGTCTTCGCATTTTTAATTGAAACTCGTATGAACTATGCTCAATGTTAATCTAATCTAACCATTTCAATCAAGCAGGGTTCTCACTCTAATTCAGAAAAAAAAATTCCCTGACATTTCCAGACAAATTTAATAGCCAATAATAAAAACCAATTTAAGAATTACACGCTGTAAAAATTAATTCACGAAGCACAAGAAATTTTTCATTAAAATAATTCAACATATTTTATTTAAATCAATTTGTGATTTAATGCACCATAAGCACATAATTCTTCAATTGAAGCCAGTGAACGAAGCAAAATTCTTTACCTGTTAAATATTGACTGTGTCTTTTAAAATCTGTTGAAAAATTCTATTCATAAAATAAAGTGATACGAAACTATATAGGAATCTTACTAACTACTTTTCTTCCAAGCGTCTGAAACCATGATCAATCATTTTCCAGGTCATTGAAGCGATTTTCCAGATTTTGGACGAAAATGCGTAATTTTCCCCGACTTTTCTGAACAAAGTTAAATTCCATGACACTTCTAGGTTTTCCCTGACCCATGGGAACCCTGCACATGTAAATAAAGAGCTATTCTTTTTACATAAAAATGATATTTCTGCTGCTCTTATTTATCATTTACTTTTAAGTTCTTTTGTGATGAGAGTGGTTTACTACGGTGGTTTCAAATTTAATGCATGCCTGCCACTCTCACCCCTTTTTTTAAAAAGTGTCGTGCTCCCTCAGATTTTTACAACAGTTCAATAAAATATACAAAAATATATTAAAAATTAGAACTTTTTAATATTTCGGTCAAAGGGATCAAGTAGAATCTACATCCCTTTGACCGGTAATTTAACCCAAAAGAAACAAATTAAGAATGCTATATATGGCAAATTTACTATTCAAACCTATCTTCCATAACTTTTTTCAGCAACTCTAAATTTCTTGAAGCTGTAAATGTCTGCAAAGACTTGTTTAAAAAACTTCATCCATCTGGTTCTGAAGTTCCAGAAATACGTTTGCGTCACGTTTCGTATTATTTTTTATCACTGAAAAAAAACAGTCTAATTAGCTCTCGTGTAGCAGAAATGGCCGTAAGAGGTATAAAACCAAACTAAACTCCGTTAAACTTGGCAAATTCTTTCTACACTCTCTTCAAAGTACTAGTTCACGAGATGGCCAGTCGAAAAATATTGACGCTGCAAAAAGAGCCTTCTAACTTAATGTTTAAATGTAAAAAAGAAGCACAAGAACTTATTCTACTTGCAATGTTTCGTAAACTGCAATCAAATCGTTGTAGCTACCTGAGAACATTTCACTGCCTTAATTTATGCAGGCCCTAACTAAATATGTCAGTCACCTGTTAAAATGTCAACAGTGTATAAATGAAAGTTATCAACGAATGAGCAGACACGTCTAGAATTATATGATCTTATTGCAACAGCATTTTCACTTAGAAACAAGCATCATAAAATTTGAAAATCAATGGAAAATTTTCGAATTGTCGAAGTCTATTGGTTAAAAAAGGATTGAACATTTTACAGATTTGTTTGCAAATAAACAAAATACTCAAGCACCCATACCCTTTATACTATTTTCAAAAATTCATTTGGGGTTTACTGTGTATAGATCTGTAGCGAGGGTATTCTAAACATCCTAGCATCACGAAGGTCACACACACAATTTACGTTAATTTCATTAGTCGAAAATTTTATCCTTCTTCTGTTCATATGTGTAAAGTTGCAAATTACTCTGTGTTTGTATACAAGTGTATTCTCTATTTTCATTTCACACAGATAAACCCGAAAGCGCACTAATGAAGAATTTTTTCTGCTACCCTTTGGAGGACGCCTTTACAATTTTTAAACAAATTTTAACTAACCTATACATATTATTCCCCTTTGAAACTTGACCTTGGTTCACTGACTTTGATTAAAGGTGAAAGAATATATGCTGCGTTCTTCTAAAATTTAAGGTTTCGAACATATTAACTTTCAGCAAACGTTAAGTTTTTCACTGCTCTTTTTAAGTATTTTGGTATACCGATCGTTCTTATTAATAAAGCCTCATTTATGTAAACATTTTGTGTACAACTGTTACAATATTACAGTCCATACTTAAAAATCAGAGCTCTAGGTCAGACTTGAGGCAGTTTTGGGATATGTGAGAAATAAAAATACGCGCGTCACTAATGATAAAAAACATTAGGATGGCTATGAAGATGGGTTTTGCAAGGTAAAATTTGCGTTTGAGACAATTCAGAAAAATTTCGACGGGAGATCTTTTAATACCTTGATGTAGACTCAAAATAGTTTGCTAAAAAATAAAAAATAAATAAATTTTTGCATACTTTCGGTTTTTTGGTCCTGTTTGAATATAAATGATACCATGAATTTGTAAGCATTTTTTTTCATAACAAAATTTATTAATTGCAGTTGATATATTTAGATGTACCGAAGCTAAAAAAAAGATTGGAAATATTAATCAAAACAGCGATTTTGACATTTTCGAAACGAAATTTTTCGACCACGTTTGCTAACTGCAAGTTGTAGGGTTTACTCTGATTCGATTCCTGTAATTTACCCAGCATGTTTTTCTCCTCTGGAGTAATTTTGAATAAGACCACTAACTGTCATTATTGGCAGTTCAGGTTTTGAACTAAGTTTAGGTTTCCTTAATATTTAAATGTCCATTCACAGTAACAAACTTTGACAATGCCATCTATACTTGAATTTTTGTATAGAACAGCATATTTGCAAACAAAAATTTATCCCATCCTCGCACGGGAAAACGAAATTAGGATGCAGGTTCTGTAATAATTTCGAGATTTATTTATTTTTGATTTTAACAATTGAAAATTCGACTAGTTTATGACAAAATTAATACCGTTTTTCGGTCAGAGTTTTGATAATGCTGGAATAGGTTTTCATAAAGTGAATAGTGATTTAAAGAAGAACCAATTTCAATGAAAGTTAGTGAAAACCCTTACCATACTGTATGTTCTGATAGCGTATTTAACTACACTGCGTTTTTACGACAAAATAAATAATTAATATTAGACCCACATCAGGGGTATTATACAACATATATCTCCAAATGATGATAGACCTGTGATTCGCAATGCCACAGATTGTTTACGTAAAGCAGTTCGCAGATAATCATTACATAAGTAACAATGGATGATATAAACAATGTTCAAAACACTTGCATAAATAGTACATTGAATCTATCTAATACAATGGTGCTCTAAACTTAATAACCCCAATTCAAGTGAGATGACTTAGTGAGCCGATCGCTAAGATTGAAAGAATAAATATTTTTCTTTTGAAAATTTGATAAAATGTACAAAACCTTAAATTTAAACTGTAATTTCTTTTGATAAAACATATAAATTCTTAAGACATTCAATAATTAAGCAAGCTCAATTTATGTAGTTAAATTACTTTCACTTCTGAAGAGATCCAAGGTGTGTAATATGAAAATAGTTATGTTTAACTACAAAATAATTTCAGATTTTTAATGAAAATTTCACTTATCGAAATCAGGTTAAATATTTTCAGTCTCTATAAAATCCATAAAGAAGAACTATCAAATTTATTTCCTCAAGTTTCAATTCTTTTGTTACCATGCACAAGCGTTGTTTCTTTAAATAAGCGCGATAAAAAAAACACTGATAGTAAAAAGAATTAAACTAAAAATATTAAAAAATAAATAGTAATTATTATTGAATCATATTTTAAGAAACTATAACTGCAAAATTGCACCACAAGGCAATTCTGAAAACACAAATAAATGGGTATTTTAACCCAATCGTAAAAAGCACAATCCTGTTGAAAATCTTTTATCGCTTTTTTTAAGGATAAAAGCCTGAAAATAAAAACTCCATCACTTTCTTCTTTAAATTCAGCACACTTTTTTGAAATCTAGTCCATACTTTTAAATCCAAAAGGGGTGTGCAGACACGGATCTTTAAAAAACAAATTCTAGTTTCTAAAAGCTTTTAAATCATGATCTTTAAAATCCTGGTTAGGGTAAATAAAAATAGCTCAAGCACAGATTTATTTCTTTACACCTGAGGCTATAATTAGTTTTACAAAATTACGTTCCAACCAAATTAGTTAAGAAAAAGAATTAGTTCATTTGGTCTTGCAGAAGGGATTTTTTTTTAATTATCGCCATGTTAAAAAGTGTTGGCTATCATATATTTAAGGAAATCTTTTCTAACTCATACAGATATTATTAATTTGTGTAGATATTATTAATTGTCAATTATAAATTCCATTCTTAGCATGTTTTTGTTTTCAGATCTACTTTTCACCCAGTATTGCGTTGTAAACATTTAAAAAGTCCATCATTCTCATGCTAAAAATATATATTTGTAGACTTATTTGTAAATGAATATTCAAATTTATATTTTTAAGATTGATTGAGAGCTTATCCAAGTCGTAGTATTATATCCACTATCATTATTAAAATGTGACAAGTATTAACACATGAAGAATACCAAAAGCCATGGCGTCTAAAAAAATCATGAAGAATCTCCAATTTATGATTGTTGATGGACATTTATGTTGGTTATTTTGTTGCTTGTTACTAATTCTTGAGTAAAGAAAATAATCAATATATAAACATACACAGCATTTGTTTTCACAAAATATGCCTCAATGCTTGATACTAAAAAGGATTCATCAATAAGATCGGATATATTTATAAACATAAGAATTTTGTGTCACCGATTTCAAGTGTATGGAGAAAGAATTTTTTTATATTAGTTAATAGAGGAAAAAAGTAGATTTTGTTAATTGGATGTTAAATCATAGTTTTAATCTATAAAGCAAATAAATACCATGTTTTTGTTCACAAACATTTCATTTTAATCTTTACAGTTCTGCACAGTTACAACGGAAAGCAACATTGCCATTAGTTGCTTTATGTTAAATTTCCTGTACAATTTCCAACAATTTATTTACAAACTACAAGGATTACAATGTACAATGGTTCGGCTAAAAACAACTTGTAAATAAAAAAATCATCTAGACACATGTCTGAAATGCTTGATAATTTATTTAGCAATTTTTTTTTGTTTTAAGAAAATGCCTGGTGCAATCCATGACCGCCAGGCATTATCTTTCTGTCATTTATAGTAGTTTGTAGAAATAAACTATACACGCAAAGAGAAATGAAGAGATTCATTGAACTTTAAAAATTAGAAGTAATAGATAAATCGTCGGTTTCAGATTAAATGAAATTATTTCCGAATTTGTTTTATAATTTTATTCACATAGAAAATAGTTTTTGATACCATCAAACCGCTACAAAGATGACTCATTCTAGATTATATGACAAATATAAGTTCAGATGAAAAAAAAAAGCATTCGTTTTATTCGTTTTTATGGCAAACAAATTTTGATTCTGCTTGTTTTGAAACCTTTCTTAAACACACATGAAACAAGACATACACGATTGCACCAATATTCCATACTTTTTAAAGAATTTCAGACTTGTGTCTTATGTGTTCCATCCCAAACCTATCAGCTTAATTGGTAATACTCCGGGCTACAATAATCGTTGGCTATATTTAAGAAATTAAAGTCATTTGTGCTACACGTTGTATTCGATGAATAACAGTCAGATTCGTTGAAACAGTTGAAATTGTTGAAGTCCTCTGTAGTGGTGTGATTGCCGAACCTTTCTGAAGGTTCGACGAAATCTGGAATGGCGGCACCTTCTTGAACAGAGTTTTGGAGTTCGTAATAACCAGAATCTTGTGACATATTCGTCTTTGGCTGTGGTGAGACGTATGTGTGAGTAGGCTCGTCTGCGTTTGCGCTGTTCATGTCGTAAAACATCCCGTGCATGTCTTGTTGCCGAGTCATCATCACATTATTGTCGCTGTAGCCTTCGTTCCGGTATGCGGGATAGCAGTAACCATTAGAATTGACGTTATTGCTGGCTTGGTTACTTATTGCTACCCCACTCATGAAGTCATTGGTCATGTCGATGTCCGGTTGCTGTGGATGATGGTAGTTTTCGTACCCCCTCGTGTGATTGTACTCATTCGTCACACTGTAAGCCGCACCCGTTTGATCAGCGTTGTAAGCGTAACTGTTCTGGTGGCTGTGTTGCTGCTGCTGTTGCACAGGAACCGCGCTCCTTGCAGGATAGTGTTGATGTTGTGTCATCATGGATTGCTCCGTTATTTGCTGGGGATTGCGCTGCTGGACATTATACACATTGTTTGGATGAGTACCACATGCGTTTGGAAGGTGCTGAGAGCTGGCATTTTGCTGAACGTTCGTCGGTCCTGATGCGGAGTAATAAGGCATGCTGTTGTGGTGTTGCGCTTTGTAGGATCTCTGTTGCAAGTGAGTGGTGTAGGAAGAATTGTCCAAGTGCTGGTTCTGTAGAGGTTGTTGTGGATGGTGGTTTTGTGGCGGCGGCGTCCTGTAGCAGAACGTTGGAGCATTTGGAGGCGACGTGGCTACTGGCCCGGTTGGTGTGTAAACCCCGATTCCCGGGTCCGGAGGATAGGGTCCGGGGTTCATGCGAGGTCTGGGCTGATTTGGAGATGGTGTTACCTGATTCGGCGTGCAGTTTTCTTGCGACAACGTAGAATAGGACACACCGGAAGGTTTAGGGTACATAGAGGAAGCTGTAGTAGGACACACTATGGGATTAGATGTCACTCTAGAGTCCAGAGTACGCTGGGAAGCCAGTTTAGCTGCTGCAGTGTCCGTAGTATTATTGCCATTGTAAGCACACAGCACTCTGGAAGCAGGTGTCTGAGGGGAAATGCTATCACAAATGGTACTATGACTCAGAGACATACTACAGGTATTTACAGGCATTCTGTTTTCATCCGTGGGCAAACTGCTCACGTCGTTCTGTTTGTTGGGAGTGGATCGCCTTTCCAAAGTCAGTGTGGATGGCGACATTGCCGGGCATGTGGTGACACTGGCGAGCACAGATGGTGATTTCAGAGATTGCAATGGAGGATCAGCCTCTGAACCGATTGCATCGGACTTAGCGGGTGAAGGCGCGCAACAGGATTCGCCAGCATCACTGTCCAGGTTGAGGAGGTCTTTCGACGCGTTCGAATGGTCAGGCGTACGAGAAGGCATTCCATGGTCGCTGTCGAGGTCGGGTTCGTTGCTGTCACCACCCGTGGCTATGTCACTTCCACTGTCAAGATTTCTGTCCATACCATCTTTGTCTTCCTCCCCTTTGGGAACCAAAGTTTGGCGTTTATGCTTCATACGACGATTCTGGAACCATACTTTGACTTGGCGTTCTGTGAGATCCAGAGAAGCAGCTATTTCTATTCTTCTGGGTCGACAGAGGTACTTGTTGAAGTGGAATTCCTTCTCCAACTCCAGGAGTTGGGTGTTGGTGTAGGCTGTCCTTAATCGCCGAGGCATACCATTATCAGTTGTTTCTGGAATAAAAAAGAAATCGCATTAAAAACAATCCCGAAATTTGAATTCTTCAAAACATTAATAGAGAAAATTTTTTTTTGTATAAAATGTATCTTTTTTGTACAAGTTTTTATTTGAATAAAGTCACAAATCTAAATACCTTTGTATGAGTAAAACTGCATAAAACATAAAGGTATTTCTATGTTGATATGAAATACAAAACTGATTAAGGAATTATATATTGTAAAAATATAGATGGTGCGCTAAAACTATAAATGACGCAAGAAAGGCTTAATTTTAACAATTAGATGAAAATATATGTAGAATACGTTAGAATTGCTTTAAATTACATTTATTCGATTGTTATTGTAATTACTAATTTGTAGATACAAAAATGATTTTGAATTCTATCATGGATTGTTCACTATTTACTATGGATTAGGGAATTAAAAGAACAATTACAATTATTCACTTGCAATACATAATTGTAAGTTTAACAGAGGGTCCTTATAGCTGAAGCAAGTTTGTAAAATATCACGGTTTGTTTTTATAAGCCAAAATTATTGACAAATATCATTATAATGCACGATCCTTTGCATAGATTAAAATACTTGATAAAGCTCTCTTTGTATGTTAAAATATAAAAACCAGGAACAACGTAAAATTGCTATACAAAATGTATCTCAGGCAATAATAATTTACACTTTTATTTTCATAAAACGAAATGTTTCCCCGAAATTTAAAACTAAAGATGCAAGAATAAATTAAAATTGTATTTTTAATGGAAAGGAGAAAATATTCTTATATCAATTCAACAAGTGTTAACCAAAAAGTTCAAACAACTGAGTAAATAAATAACAATTATTCCAGAGTCAATTCACCTATTAATATTAAGGTACACAAAACAATAAAAGCTGGGGAAAAAACGATGCTTCAAAAAGTTCACTGAACATATACGTTTATTTGCTAAGAAAACAGATAGTTTGCAACGCAGAAAAATCAGTGGCAGATGTACTAGGTTAGACTTAATAAAACAAAATGACTTGAGAATTGCAGCTCTAACAGAGGAGAAAATCCAATTTAATGGTTCTCAACATTATCTCTTACGTTTTAAAAATCCATCACTATTGTAATAGCAGTTATTTGCTTTTACATCACAGCTATAATGGAAGCAATTTATTCTCCCCTACGGAAGTAAAACAAAAGTAGGCCAAGGTTAAATGAGATCCATTGTAAGCCTTGAAATAAAAGTAAGGAGAAACAATGAACATATTTTGAGTAAAAGAATTTCCTACAACCTACGTGATCGGTTAGATATTTCAACAGGTTTTTTTTTCTCACGAATGTCCACAACTCTATTTAAAAGTTTTTAAATTTTATCTCTTTTCGTTTATTACTAGTTTCCGTTAGTTACACGTTATTCCGGTTTTCCTGTCATGTATTTCTCACTTAAATACCAGGAAAATGATTTATGAATAAGAAAGGCTAGCACAATGTTCTCCTCAAAGGTAATGTAAACACAACACAGAAACTACTTAAATTTTGTCTTAAATGTGTACTCTACAGTCATAACTTCACTTCCTGAAATCGTGAATTAATTTCACGGTTTACTAGCTTCAAGCAAAAGAAAAAATAATATCCTGCAAATTCTGTCCTTTTAATATCCTAGAAAAACAATTATTTATTTTTAAAGGCTACCTTATACATAGATCGCATTAGATAAACCCATGAATGCACATTAAAAAATTTCTATGTGTGTGATTGAGTTTACACACACACACATATATATATATATATATATATATATATATATATATATATATATATATATATATATATATATATATATATATATATATATTATATATATATATATATACCCCTCGATTCTTTGAACGCAAGAGAAATAAAATATTAAATTTCATTTTAAAAACAAAGCTTTTATTATTATTTTTTGTAGAACATCAAATTTTTAAGAACCAAAATGAAATATCATATCTTTTTAAAGCTGTAGTATGATCTTTTCTCTGAGGTAAGGTAAGAACGTAATGACTCTATTTCAATTCTGTACTGGGGATAGGTACTTAACAGTAGTCTAAATTCCCTCAAATCACGACTTCGTTTGTTTCGATTCTCAATTTTGTCGAGATCAATAATTTGAACTATAAAATGTTTTTATTTTGGGAGTGTTGGTACAAATGTCAAGCGTATTTAGGGAAAGTGTCTTGAATAAAACGTTTAACATGTATAAAAGTGTAGGAAAATATTTCAGTATTGAAAGCTTTACAATCTCTCACATCTTGAAGGCATGTACTATCTACTATCAATCTGAATGATCCAATGCTCGTAATTTTATTTACTTAGTCTAGAAAACGTTTTTTTTTCTTTCCCTCAGCTAGCGAAGAAAACTCACAAATTTGTTTTACTATCCAACTTGCTTATACTCCACAACAATAACTCTTTCTCACATTTCAGAATGAATTGGTGTACCTGTGGGACGACCCCTGGATGATCAGGAATGGTTGCAGCGCGACTTGTATAATATGCACATGTAGAACATAACACTTCCATTTTTCAACTTTTCTTACGAAACTTCTAATTTACCCACTTGGAACAAGTTTGTGTGACGCTATTGTATACTTTTAACAACGAACTCTAAGGCAATGGAAAAGCTATTAAAAGATATTTTTCGTTAAAATTGAATACAGGTGTTCTAAAACAGATTTCAAGAATCTTAAAATGCATCAAAATTAATTTAATACTTAAACTTCCGAAATCTGAAACTTAATTAAAATAAACTTGCTAAGAGAAATCACGAGAATAACGTGAACTGTGGACAAGAATAAAGTAAATCAAAAATATTTTAATAGAATTCGTTACATTTATAAGCGAAGACAGCAGCTAATTTAATAGTTTACATTCCCGTATCATCGGAATGTTGACAATCCTTTATTTTAAGCTACCTTCCGATAAATATATGTTACTGTTTTTTATATACTATTGTTTAGAGGCCATACAGGAAGTACATTGTGAACAGCTAGTTGTAAAAGTTTCTCTATGAATCACTGCTTCTTCGACGACAAAGGTGCTATATGAACAAATACCAAGTTCAAATGAGAACAAATGATTGATCTGCGAAAAGGCAGATTTTGTCACACGACATTGTTACTCATGCGGTACGTAAAGCCGCGATAGTGATGCTTAGTATCAGTAATGTGTGGTATAGATTTCATTATAATCCAAGATTCTTTCATGAACTTGCAATTTTCAGTTGTTTGGTTGATTGCGTTGGATTTCTGGGCTAAATATAAGACAGACAACATCAATGAAAATTTCGGAGACAGTAATGTAAAACTGTATTTATACTTTTAGTTGGCTAGTACGCATATCGGTAATCTACAGACAGAAAATTTTGTAAGCATACAAACGGTAATGGAAAAAGAACGAAAAATAAGGTAGAGAATAAAATATATAAAAAAAAATTGGAGACACAAAACACGTACCGTTAACACTATAATTCCCACATTAAGGACATCCCTTGAAACACATGCAAATTCATCCCTTTCTAAGCTCTGGGAGAGCAAAAAAATGTGCTTCTTTCTGGACAATTTATACAAAGCATCCACAGTATTTTAAATTCAGAGTCAAAGACAGCAGCAAATAGTTTAGTCTTTGTTTCCCCACTGTTTCATCCAAAAATGACAAATTCTTCATTTTAAGTTAATTTCGGTACATGGTACATACAAGACTATTTTTAAATGACTAGTTCAGCAATCCTTAAATTTGCACACAAAACATTAAAATAACTAATTGAATGCAAACAAAAGATAATGATGGAAAAAACAAGAAAAGAAAATGAAGATAAAGAATGTAACATGAGAAAAAATTTGGGACTCCAGCACGAATTTTTAACACGATTACATCCCCGTTGAAGACATTCTTTGAAGCACTTAAAGCCTCATTCTAATCTAAGCTCTGAGAGAGCAGCAATACAAATGGGCTTCATCTTTATAGCCGACATTAACCGCCAAAACGATTTAAGGATAGCACATGCAAAGCACCCACGAAGCAAATGAGGCTTGATTCTCCACGAGCATTACATCCCACCATGCCACCAATTCGTTTGCATAAGAGTCTTCTCCAGAATCAATAGAAAGCCACACTGCCGGAACTACAAATCACTGCAGCCGCGATCATTTGTTAGCAAAGAGCGAGCCTATTGATTGAAATGGGACACTAATTGATTTGGCCACTTGCGAACACCCAATTAAGCGTGCCGGGATGTCATTTGCCGTATTTACCAGGAGGACTCTTTAACTTCCAATAAAATCCCCAACTTCTCCTGCATTGCCTTCATTAATATCAGCACGTCATCGGCCCTCTCGCTCTCTTCATTACGGTCGCCCGGACTGAGCCAGCCGGATCGCGTGTCAGGCTTTCATCGCCCGGACGACCTCGCACCCACTCGGCTTCTGTTATAATTGTCGAGTGCTGCCGGAGAGAAACGAAAAGAAAGACGAAAGCGAACGAGTGGGGGATAAAAAAGACAAAGTCGTGTTGAAATGGTGTTTCATGACAGAGGACTATTTGAGTGAAAGCGAAGTAGTTGCCCGAATTGCCAGGCAACACGAACTCTTGGCTGATGGAGTTGTAGTATTTTGCGAACTCATTAATTCGTCCGGGGACTTGTAATTCGCGGCACTTCTCGCTTTGCCACTTGAAGGGCGGACCGGAGCTGTTGCTGGTGTAACCGCCTGACAACGCGGTTGTTGTGCTCCGTCTTGACACTTGTTTTCCTGGAGGTTTCGGAGCCGTCTCTCTTTCGAACCCGATAATGAGCTGCGATGGGACACGTTTTTAATACTTTTTGTATCACAATACGGGCCAAATAACTACTGGTTTGTGCTAATAGGTTTTAAGCGCTGAGTGATGTAGTCACGAACGTTTAGGTGAACAGTCACATGGGAGGGAAGCATCGAATGCCTTTTCAAGAGAACGAGAAGGGTCGAATACTTGTAGCTTATTTTTTGATCATTGCGATTGAATTGGACAACTCTAAGTGCATGTAAATATAAAACATGAACATTGTTCATCTCATGTCATCCTTGTTTATTGACACAGATCCAATTATCTTTGTTTTGATAAATTATATAAATTTTAATCAGGCTTCTCGGGTTTCTATTTTTATCTTTTTGGCCCGTGATATTAAATTTAGTAGGATGTATAATTATAAACCGTGAACAATGTAAAATTAGGCTTTAATATTCAAAGATCCTTTTTTTTTTTGACAAGGAAGGAATTTTGCACCAAGTGCCACGAGCAATGAAATTAAATTTTACTTATTATTCGTACGTGTCTCCCATTGTTTGGGCAAACCACGTGAATTCCACCACGAGTAAAGACAAACTTTTTAACAATACAAATCAATCTTGATAGTGGGTATGTGGGTACAAAATTATTCGATGACATTTGGACAAATCCTACCAGTCCTTGATATCCTTAATTGATATAAATTCTTACGCTTGTCGTTTATAGGAGTAATGAGTAAAAAAATCTGAGCGTGGAGTACATTGTTACTAAGGATCGACTAAAGTTATCCTCTCTACTACACGAAGAAGTGTTAAATGGAGCGGTAACATGGAATATAGTAGTTATCTAAATTATTACTAGGCGAAATCACAAAATCAGGATTTGACAAACTAAGTGACAAAGTTGAAAGAAGTGTTATATCTGTATTCTCCAAATATGAAGACTTTTCCACAAGTATTTAAAAAACATTTTTCTTATTGACATAACTATATATATTTTTTTTTTTTTTTTGCGATGTCGTATGTTATCAGTTTTATTCATTCATTGATGATGTTTAGCCATTGAGCAGAGACATAGTCTAGAAAGTTGGTCATACTAGGACATCGTGAGTTCAAGTAGATCTCAAAGGCTGACCGTCATGGTATGAGTTTTAGAATGACTGAAGAAGTAAAATATCTGTATTCATACGCTTTTTAATCATAATTAATCTTGTTAACATTTCAAGTGTGCAGATGTTTAACTTATTATTTCCGATCTTTCAGGAAAATTTTATACATTCCATATTAAAGATGTACAACAGACACCAGTTGATGTTAGAAGTATATTTGTCAAAATTTGAAAGGATGTCTTTTATTTTTTAAGACAATGTTAATTAATGTTAAATTTAGTCAAGGTCTCTACGAATTCTACTAATCATGCTTCTTAATACGCGTTTTTTAACATTTTGTAGATTAATTTATTAAAATAAGACATATTTTACAATTTTAAATACACACACAAAGAAAGTTCTACTGACATAGAAGATAGAAATCGAACCTGCGCCACCTACAACTCGCAAGTAGCTAGTGCAGTGGGGCAAACCCACTGTGCCTTGACGCCTTATTGAAGTGGGGTGCTTAGATTGAAGTAAACAGTTGAAATAAAATTAACAAGATCTCAGGTTGTTCAGTTATTAGTGTTAAAAACTTACACGCAAATACTTTTAAAGTATGTTGTGGTATATCAGTTAATATCTTCCCAACTCTTTAGTTTTCCAGCTAACAAGATTTCAAATTAAATATTAAGATAATGGTTTTCGCTATCAGATTTTCACCAAGGGTTGAAATTGTACAATGTTCATCCTCGATCGAAGCTACGGTATGCACGATTTTGTAAGTGCTTAAAATCACACCTCGATTTTTAACATAAAAAAAAACTTTTTATTTCCTCTAAAACACGACCCGAAGTTTCAAAACTTCGAGTTAGTACCGGGATCATCTTCCCTCAAGCCATAATTTCCCTGACCCATCCTAAATGTGTGTGTGTTAAGCATGTAGTCGAGACCCTTAGTTACAGCGCCATTCCATCGAAACGAGCTCGCAAATTGATCGCGCCACGCTGCATGTCATTGCTACGGAACTCGTACACGGATGAAAGAAGTAAAAGTGTTCAAAAATCTTTTTATATGAGTAAGCAGCGGATATTTCTTTTCTGTTTCCAAGACCTTTTTTTTCGCCCTTTTATCTTTCGTTTGATGTCTTCAGCAGAGAGAGCCCCTCCTTCAAAGAAAAGGGCGACAGCTTGAGTGTGCGATTTTCTTACTTTTAGGAATGGTAGGTGGAAATTACACCTTTCCTACCCACCCTTCCTTTCATCTCTCTTCTCCATTTTTTCTCTTTCTTTCTCTCTTGCCTATCTTCTCGACCAAAAATGCTCGCAGGACGTCAACGACCGAGCTGAGAAAAAGCCTCCCTTGAAGGATCTGGAGAGAGGGTTTCCGAGTCGATCCAGTTTGTCGATAAGGGGGGTGGAGTCGAAAAAAAGAACGATTCTTTCCTTCCTTCCCCCCACTTCTGCTTATATTTCTTTTCCTTCCCCATCTTCTACCACCCTTTCGCCATCCCTGAAGAACGCCTGCATTGTGCGTTGCCGCCTTGATGATGAGAACACCACGAGAACGCCAAGCATCGAGGTCTTGTTGGAGACACGCATAAGAAAAAGCATGGGTGCTTTTGTACGGGATTTTATTCCATCACCAAAACTAGCTTTCTTGAAAGGACTCAGATGATTGAGAATCGCACGTCCACTTTGTGGGATAACAGAGAGAGAAGTCATTGTTGGCCTTAACCAGGCAGTTAAGGCAGGCTTTATAGGTCTGTTATCTTCCATATCTCGTGGACAATTTGTTCTTAGGATTGTAGGCCAATGGCTCTTTGGGAGGAGATACAGTGTGGAATGAATTGTTATCGACTCGGTGATTATTTTTTGTGGTGGTTATGGCATTGTGTTACGTTTCAAATATGCATGAGGAAAAGGTTATCATCTAAGCTGTAAGTGTTTTCTCCGGAATAAGACTTGAGGTGAAACACAATGGTGTCAAAATATGTGGAAACTCCACCTTTAATCATATCATCTTTCCGTCAGATGCAAGGTACTCCATGAAATTGTATCTTGTATTGCAGAATTCATAGTTACGGGTGTAATAAAAGTACTGTACTCTTTCGGGACCATGTGTGGTAAATTTATTCTAGACCCACAGGAGAATAAAAGTAAGCTACATGTTAACTCCCATTCGATCTGTTCCATCAGAGGTGAAGGGGGGGATATATATTTTAAATCCCCATAGGACTAATATTGAGTATTGTTATGATTGCAGTGTTGAAGCTCAAATTGTATTGCCAGTATCAAAACAATCTGCCTTTTTTTTTAAGAAAGTATTTTTACAGAATTTAAATTCTAATACTTCATTGTTATTCTTTACATAGTAGAAGTATGTTGTAACTGTTAGAAAATATTCAATTTAGAACTTTTGAGCAATTAAAAATGTTTTGCATTTAACTGAAGAAACTTAGCGCATTTTTACGTTCAGAAAGTCAAGGTTGCTTTCTTTGAATTCCAGCTACTCTTATGCAATTTAGTTACTTGTGAAACATTCGTTAAAAACGGCGATTTTCGTTTTTAAAAACAGAAAACAGCCTTCCATTTTTAAAAATTTGTAGTAGATTCCCTTTGATTTGTATATACTGAAGACAGTTCATTTTAAAATAAGTCCTGAAATTTCACGGCCGTTTGAGGGAATGGTAAAAATGTATTTGTAACTAAAAAATTGTCATGAATATCGTATCAAGTAAATTTGCAGAAAAATGGCGAAATTTGGAAGTACTCGTATAGTTTCTTATGCACGTTCAATACTGTAAGAGTGTTACAAGGAGAAACTATTGATAGGAAACTGAGTATAAGACTGTTCGCCATAAGTTCAGCACTTTTACAGGAAATGAACTTCTGGGAAATTTTTTATCACTCCAAAATTCAAGACCTATTTCTGTAGAAGTCACCTTAAAATACTTTTTGTATTTTAGTCTTGCGTCTTGTAATTGGATTATATGGATGGATTATAGCATGTATGTGTATTTATGTCCCGAAGTAAACATTAAAACTGACAGTGTTTAAAAATTATCATCCTTGCACTTATCCGATGTCTACAATTTTCTTTGAAAGAAGGATTATTCTTCTCATTTTTGAATAAATTTTTAACCAATTTTACCCGAACAGCGCCGGGTAATTTTGCTAGGTACAAAAAGCATTCTATGCTTAGGGACTCATTTTATTAGATTTAACATTTCTAAAGTAAAAAAAGTATTATTAAAAAAATCTAGTATTTAAAAAGTAGTGGAGCTTTATCTTTGAAACTATTAGAAATTTTTTCGGTCATTTTTTTCCGAATGATATATTATCAAATTCCTTAGGATAACGAATGCAGGTAAAAAAATAATTCAGAAATCAGTAGCACAATAACTTTGAATATGATTAACGAGATCTTCAAAACAAATGTAATAATCGATAAAAAAAATTTTTTATTGACATCTAAGAATAAATACTACTTTTACAATTTTTAATTGAATATTTTGCTGAACAAGCAAGTACATTTCTAGATGATTAAGATTAAACTAATTAGGATAATGAAAAAGAATGGTCTCTGAAAGTTTGCATTTTCTTAATTGAACTTATTTTTTAAAGTTCCCCAGGGGGTAATCATTAATTTATGTGGATAAGGCACATTCAAACTTTTTATCGCATTATTTATGTTTTAGGCTGTATTAAAAATATTAAGTTATAGTTCAATTATAGAAGAGACGTTTTGAGTCCGGAGGAACATTTTGGAATATTTTCGCATGACTGACATAGGTGAGTTTTTATAATATACCCAATGATTTTTTTAGTAATTTATATCTTAAAATTATTAAAATAGATAGTTGTTATTTAACATTTTATACATATAGCAACTTAAGTAAAGATAATGTTTATTTAATACATTTTATAACAAGGTTTTATTTCGGAAATAAAATTTCCTGACTTTTCCAGAATAATTATTAAAAATTTCCAGGTCTTACTTAAGCAGATCACATCATTTTTAAGGTGAAATATCAATAAATAATTTAGTATTCAATAACCAACAACAAAAAATAATTTAAGACTTATACACTGTAAAAATTAATACACACACAAGCAATTTTACATTAAAATAACTTATTCAAATAATCCAACATATTTGACTTACATTTGTGATTTAATGTATCATCCTCCATTAAGCATGAAACTCTTCAATTTAAGTCAGCGAACGAAACAAATTATTTACCTTGCTAATTATTAGCTGTTTTTTTTTCTTCAAAATCCGTAGAATAATTCTGTTTAAAAAATAAAATTATATGAAACTGTGTACGAATTCTATTTGTTACGTTTTCTCCAAAGTGTTTGAAAAGCCATGATCAATCAATTTCCAAGCCATTGAGGTGATTTTACAGGTTTTGGACGAAGATTTTCCCAGATTTTTCTCTGCCTTTTTTGGACAAAATTAAAATTGATGAAAAATTTAGGTTTTTTCTTGATAAGAGTTACCACTATATTTCCGAAGTAAAATTCCCTGAATTTTCCACAGACTTTTACAAAATTCCAGGTTATACTAAAGCAATTCACGACATTTTTAAAGTGAAAAACCAAGAAAAAATTTAGCATTCAATAGCCAATCACAAAAACCAATTTAAGAATAATGCACTGTAAAAATTAATACACAAATAATTTTGCATTAAAATAACTTCTTTAAAGCTTAACTTACTAAATAACTATCCCTTAAATAATCCAACATATCTTACTTAAAATCAATTTGTGATTTAATATATCATAAGCATGAAATTCTTAAATTTTAGCAAGTGGACGAAACAAAATTCTTTACCTGCTAAATATTAGCCGTTTCTTTTCAAATTGGTTTAAAAATCCAATTCATAAAATAAAGAGATACGAAACTGCGTACGAATCTCATATGCTTTTCTTTTCTCCAAAGCGTCTTAGAAGTCATAGTCAATCATTTTCTAGGTCATTAGGTGATTTTCCAGGTTTTAGATGAAATTTTTTAATTTTCCCGTTGCTTTTGAACAAGATTAAATTCTCTGACAATTCCAGGTTTTTCCTGGCCCATGGGAACCCTGCTTAGAATATACTAGTAGAGATTATTTGTAAACCGACTGTTCCATGACGGATAAAAGTTGAATGGGCCCAACGACTCTCTTAATAAAGAATGAAATAGTTAAAGCTGTAGTATTTTGTCTATCTTCTGCATATGAAGTGGCAAGCTTGTTCGCTTGAACACTGAGCTATTAGACTCAACCAACCAATCAATCCACCTTTAAATAAATTTTGAGGCGCTCTTATAAATGGGATATAAGAAAATTACGGACAAATGTTTATTGATTGAAACAGAAAGAAAATATTGAAAATATGCTCTTATGCGATTTTTAAATAACTTATCATTGAATTAAATAAGACTGGTTCGGCTTTTTTAGGCCCGTAAGGTGATTAAGATCCTTCAGCCTCATCGGTAGGTCCTCTCCGGACAGTATTCATAGTCTGTTTCAGTTTCAACAACAAATATAACGCATCAAGCAATGTCATCTAGTTCAATATAATTTGTAATGCTTAAGATACTCTCGGAAGTCTCAGTGCAGTCAACATAGCAACATCAAGTACAGTATATAACGCATCAAGCAATGTCATCTGATTTAATATAATATGTAATGCTTATGATAATCTCGGAAGTCTCAGTGCAGTCAACGTAGCAATATCACAAGAGAGCAAAGTCATGCTCTAGGGTAGGGGTGCACAACATTTTTGGGAGAAGGGCCACTCGCACCTTTGATTGAGACATGGGGGGGGGCGTAAATGAAGTTATAGCACAGACACAATGAAAGTGCAACTACCCAATTATATACGGCTGTTATTACACTTAATATGTATAGTAAAAAAATAATCACTTATTTTTTTTAAAGATTAAATTTACAAATGTTTTCTCAAAAAATCTAGGAGCTTGTTACAGAGCTAAATGAATGATATTTTGAATTGTTTAAAAAAAGTTAACAAGCATTTCTAATGATCAATAATTTAGAATTACTTTAAGAATGTGTCTCAAGAACGTCATATGTACTTCAGCACAAATTATTTTAGGATATAAATTTAATAACAGTAATAGCGTTATAATGAGCAATAAAGATGAGTATCAGAAATTTTAATGATATCAGTAAAATTAGAAATAAAAATTGCAGCAAATATATTTTATATTATAATTACTAAAGCATAAACAATAATTATGTTACAGCTTGCTAATGAGATGGCTGATACTGAGTTTTACTAACTAATTTAGGTATGTTAGGTTCAATACTGCTAGTAGAAACTCTTAAGACTGATTCTAAATGTTTGTCAGTCAATTTGCTTCTTAACTTAAATCCTCTTGGACGTTTAGTCAAAATTAGTTTGTGGGCCGCAAATTGGTGATTCGCGGGCCGCAGGTTGTGCACCTCTACTCTAGGGCGTGTATGGAATTCCTTTCTAAAGGAATTCTTTGACAGCATTGTGAAAAACATGCCTATACGTTGTGAGGCCTCTATTAAGGTGAGAAGGTTCAGCACATTTTCTATTCGGTTACTTTTAACACAGTAAAATATGTTTTTCGCAATAAACTACAATATGTTCATTTTAATCATTTCCACTATGCGTTAGTTCCTAGTAGCACCACATGGCATGTGGATGTTTAATACCGTAAAGATTGTGGAAAATTAATTTACCATTTGAGGTACTTCGGTGCAGTCACTTGGCAACATAAAAAAGCAATATTTTGCAGTTCATGCAATTTTTGGATCAAACTGAACCCACTCGTATAGAGGATACTTTTAACAATAAAAAAAGGCAGAACCCTCGTAGCCTATATCCCTATCTCTTCTCTTCGGTGAAGCACTGGCGAGATAATTAAGTAATTACTCGCCTAAATGCATTGTAAACACACCCCAGGATTTGTTTTTAAAAACAAAAGGCAATTGACCCTCACGCCTAACCTCACAGTCGAAGAAACGGAACAATACTGGGAAAAGGAATTTTCTTTCTTCTTCGTCGGTCTTTATTTAATTGTCGTTGGCGGGGAGGAAAAAAATCAAGGGTGGAACCAATCATCTTTCAGTCGCGGAAAGAGAATAGGAAAGAAAGGAAGACGGAAGGAAAGAAAAGAAAAGATACAGTAGAATGCTGGGACGAGCACCAAGAAGAAAATGGGGCTTGCGAAGGTTGAGTAACTACGAAAAAACTGCAGGATTTCCGCTATAGTTATGCAAGATGTTTGTTTAAGGATGTCTCTCATCTTTCCACTTAATTTTCGCAGGATCATTATCTATTCCCTTTGAAGCAGAGGCTGTCGAAAACGGAATCCTAAGGTCTTCAAGAGAGCTTTCTTACAATGTATGAAAGTAGTGTATTGTTAATCGAGATTTGGAATTTTGAATGTTGTTTTAAATATTGTATATATTTTTTAAATTTTATGTTGTGTAAGACATTGTTCTCTTTCTCAAACATAAGAAACAGGTTTTTGCTCATAAGGCAAAGGAAAAAAAGTATGGACATTTTAAAAACATTTTAAAGGTTACATTTAACATGGACCGAAATGACTTTAATTTGCGCAGATGAAGAAACTTTCCTGGGCGCTTTGGTTGTATTTTATAGATTCAGTAATGATACTAGTTCAGGGTCACGTGTCATTGGTATGACGTTTAGTGGGTGATGGAGATAAGATCTGGATATTGGATGGGACTTCTTAAGATTGTCTAAATGACAGAAATCACGTGTCGAAATAGAAATATATAGTTTTTTTTTATTTCTTTTGTAAGACATAAGACAGTATATTTTGATAACGTTGAACAAATATTAAGGCTCTTTATGCCTTCAATTGGTTTTGTCAGGATATCTCTTTTATCCAGACCTGACCAATTTTGGGGTTTTTGAGATCTTTGGCCATCAAGAAATTACCGATTTAAAGATGACTAGATGAAAAAAGACATCATGCCAAGACAACCGTTACGAGAGTAAAGCGGTTAAAACTAAAATGAAGAATCAAACCTTGTTAAGGCCGATGGAACTTCGAGTTGTAGCGTAGTAGTTTGAAATAGGTAACAATCGTAACCTCAGGCAACACGAAGAAAACGATCCTCAAAAAAAAATTACGAATCAGTAAACAAAGAAATTCTACTAAAAAGATCATGAAGAACGAATTAAGAATATTCCTTAAGATCATACAGTTTGTTGTGTATAATTAATTCCTACTTTGGGGTCTGATGAATTATACTTCACTTGTTTCATGAAAGCTCGATTTTTAATATCTTGAAATAAGAGTTAATTAACAAATTTATGAAATTCACTCTAATGTTTTTACATATTGAATTCAGTGCAACTATTCAGTGTAATACCCCCAAAGATAAATTAACAAAAACGAATTAGTAAAGAAATTATGGCTGTAATTAAGCAAATAATTAGTTAGTTATTAAGTATGGTGGTTAATTAGGTAAGTAATTTAGTAAGGAGAGATAAAACCCTCCCATTCATTCAGTGATATAGTAAAATTAAATACAACTCTACAGGGATAAATTGAACGTGAGTGCGTAAACGTAAATGAAATATGAACTCTTCTTACTTTTAAAGAAATTAATTATTGATTACCCTATAGAGAATAAAATACATAACACCGTAATAGCTTTTATAAATCGTAGATGACAATAATCGAGTTACGATAACCAACAGACGGACAAGGCACGCCTAAGAAATAAAAATATACTTTTATAACCACAAATATCAATCACACATCTATGGTAACGATAATCGAAAATATTACTCATATCAATTTAAACAGTAAAACCAAACAATAAATGCTGTAACAGTTTTACAAATCGATCTTCTTTGTAGAACACAAGTAATTTAAGGATTTTTTTTTTTAAAGTCATTATTGACTTTACAAAGTTGCTGTTCATATTAGTATTAAAAGTAAACCAAAAAATGGGATCCGTCTTAGATGACAATAACATTTCCGTGATATTCTTTTAAGAATTTAAACAAATACTACTAAAATGTAACCAAATTGGTAAATAAAGTGAAACTGATGTCAACATTTTTTCTCCCATTCAAAAATATGAATCGTAAGTTAGCAATTTCTACGTTTCAGAGTCAAAATTTTTACTATAAAATACTTTTCTTTCTATATATGACGCGAGTTGTAGGTAGCACAGGTTATTTTGTTTAACATAGCATGGCCAACAATGGTCCTTGCGTCATAAAACCTAACTAACAATCCTTCTCTATTTGAGCAATTTTCTCTGTGTTTGCAATTTGATTGGCGTTTTCAAAACTTACATAGCAAAACCGGTTTTTAATTTCTCAACATTTTCTTTTTTTCGTTTAAAGTTGGTTGGTTACACAAGAGCTAATTTGAATCAATAGAAGAGCAAAGAAAATCCAACGTCAACAAGCTTAATAGATTATAAGTTGCAACAAACAATTTTTTTAAGTGTAATAAATTTAATCAACAAAAAGAGTAGAAGTAATGAATACTTTATCGGGGTCACTACACGATAGCTTTTCGTGTGCCTTAGATTACGCGTACCCCACTTATGGAAGCACTGTCTACACAAATCAAAATTTGATGTGTATATGGAATCAATTGTCTCGATTACGTGACTAGGTTGATTAATTAACAAATAAACTTGTTACTTGAAGTAAGACATAACTATGTAAAGACACGACTGTCCAATGCAACATCTTTTTTTAAAAAACATTCTCTCATTTGGATGTTGGCCTCAAGTTCTGCTCAAACAGAAGAGCAGGTGGAAAGAGGCCGGGTACCTTTAATTAGCTTGTCCATTGTACCACGAGGCCCCCGGTACAAGGCCCATTCATCCGGCTCCAGCAGCCAGGCAAGCGAAAAAGGACGGGGAGCGAGACAGGGCATCACGGTGGCAGGGGGGAGCAGCGGTACGGACAGACAGAGACAACAGTCCAGCGCTTGGCATGCGAGGTCCTGGCATTGTCACTTGCTCTGTGGAAACCGCGACATGACATAGCTTCCCTTCATCCATCTCCGTCAAAGTCAAGCGTCTCCTGGACTCCTCGCTAATTGTCCCAAGGGCTGGAAGAGGGTGGAGGGAAAGATGCTCCAGGAGCTCCCAGGGAAGGGGTGGATGGAATAAGAGAAGGGGGGAGGGATGGCAGCAGTTTCCAACGCTCCATCTCCCTCTGACTGGACATAGGAGTCTAACGACACATTTTCTTGTCTACCTTGGATTGGCGTTGACAAGTTGTCACCCCGTCATTAGAATCATCCTCCATGGGATCGATGGATCCTTCCTACCTCTCCATCTTCCGAGGAAAATTTGCATCAGGAGTTGGTGGTGTGCAGTATCGATGGATGGTTAAGTTCTGCGCAGTGGATGGAGAATGCGGAGGATGAAAATGTTTCCTCTCTTTTCATCATCGCCGACACAAATTGGCTTCAGCGATGAAGGATCAGGGGGATGTGCTCGATGTCAGAAATGTCAAAAAGGTGATTAGTGAAAGCACACGTTGACAATTTTGCTCTCGAGATGGAGAGGGGAGGACGGCGGAGAAGGGATGGAAAAACAAAAATTGTGTTGTCTTCGTAAATTGTCAGCTTTTTCTGAAAGAATTTGGAAACAGCTACTCGGGAGTTTCCACTCTCGACGGCTTTTTGCCAAGAAAAAAGATTTAGTTAGAAAAATAAACAAAATACTATAGGAGGAAAAAAGCTGGTAAAAAATGTCTCAAATACAACTCTGTTTCGGTGCTAGTCGTTGTGATTAATTATCTCACGGGAAGTGGATAACGCTGAAAAGGGGAGCTGCTTTTGTTTTTAATAGAGTACTTCTACTTTATTTAAAGAATACAACCAATTTTATTCCTTTGGATAAAATGATAAGAAAGAAACCATTGAATTTAAAAATTCACTGATCTCTCGTGTCACCAATTGCATATGAATAATTATTTAACAATCCCTCGATACTAAATTTAGATTTTGGATGAATGGGAAAATGTCACTCAAGAAATAGCACAGAATGCAAACAATATTTCCAAAATCTCGCTTTTGAATGATTATATGAGTGAGAGTTAGAGAATACAAGCAATATAATAAAGCAGTACTTGAGTTTTACTGAAAGCACTATTGAAATAAATGATGTTATATGTACTTTGTCGCGAACTGAAACGTAAAATTAAGTAAGTGTACTCAAAACAAAAAAGTTTGCTAAGAACATTTTTCAAGTTCATAAGTCACTTCGAAAAAGGTTCAAAATTTAGTTATTACTTTACAAACTATTCTACTTTATTATAATCTTCATATTTCACATAACAACTTTTAGCACTGAGTTGCACGATAAAAGAAATATAAGAGAAAAGGATAGATTTAGAGCAGTCTACGGGTGCTACATACAGCATTTTACGAGTATATTGATTCACTTCCACAAAATTTGTTTAGGACCATTAGTGCTAAGCTTAGCTGATTATTTCTCTCAACCTCTCTCTTTCAATGCTTGAATA
This sequence comes from Metellina segmentata, assembly GCA_947359465.1. Classification (NCBI taxonomy): domain Eukaryota; kingdom Metazoa; phylum Arthropoda; class Arachnida; order Araneae; family Tetragnathidae; genus Metellina; species Metellina segmentata. Next base: position 63,314,570 of record OX375879.1, on the reverse strand, counting down.
ATAATACTCAACAATAGAAGTAAACTAAACAAGATCACTTAAATATTCAACACACAATTCGAAATGAGAATAAACGTAAATAAAGTTTAAACAGAATGCATGTAGTATTATTGAAGCTCACAATAGCTATTTTTAAATTCAAATGGTAAGTATCCCGATAAACTAAATTGGAAACATGGATTTTGAATACCACACGCAGAAGGAAGTTGGTGAGTGATTATTGCTTATGAAATCCATCGAACATATCAGTTCAGAAATGGCTCAGAAAAAAATTTTATGTGTAACATTTCATATTTTCACGCAGTGGTTCCGAATTGGATCATCAGGAAAACTCTGACCATGAATATATTGCTCCAATTTTTGCACTCTTATAGTCCTTATTTCTGCATTACAAAAATATGAATAATTTTTCCATCAGGGTTCCAACTCTTTTAGTAAACAAAAACTTTGGGATTTATAAGGATTTTTGAAGATTACACCTATTCAAGTATATTACCTTAAACATTTCAAACAACTATTTGAAGAAAGCGAACTTTTAACACTCTTTTAAACAATGAATTCTTTAAAATATTGTTTTCTTTCGAAATTTCTTGGACTTTGTCAATTGTATTAATATTGCCAACACGTATTCTAGGCTTTAAGCAAAGCACCAACAAATCATTTAGAAAAAAAGTTTTCGACAGTTTCATTAAAAGCTGTTAAACTATCACTCCTATAAGTAGTTATGACGAGATATCTCGTTATCAAGATATTGTCAATTATTTTACGATGACGAGATCAAGAATAGGTTAATTTTTTTTTCTCTAATGGCGAGACATTGGGTCTACAAGATCTGGTCAGTTTTGCTAAAGACGAGAAACCTCTTCGAGATAACCACCAGAAGTGTTAAATCACAATGAGTTTACATCTAATTAACGACATGCTAAAGTGCATAATATTCTTCTTTGTTAGTCTAGTTTGGTCCTGGAAATTTGTGGTTTGCCCCCGAAATGCTGATAATACAAGATCTTTAAAAACTTCTGTGCAAACTTCAAGTTTGTATGTAGGGAAACCAAAATATTTAACCCTATTCGTAAGATGTATATTCACAAGCGTCAACTGTATGTGATACAGGTTGAAAACAGAATTTATGCGAATATGTTTTTACTTTATAGCTGCCCCCAAAAAACATTTGCTCCATTTTTTTTAATTGCTTATATCTATTTATGGCAGTCATTATTTATGCTTCATATGGTGTTTCAATCTATTTATACTGAATTTAGCATCCATAGTCACATAAATGTATTCCATACCTCCGAATGAAATAAAATTATCCAAAAATATATGACAGGATTTCGTTTACATGTAATGATGTCAATTCGTATTTCCAATAAAATGCATTGCAAAAATAACAGTCCTATTGTTTTGAAAAGATTCCGAATGTGTTCTTCAACTGCATTCAATATCCCTTTGTTCAAAGATGAATCGGCAATTTTTGATTATAAACCTATTTTTGTGCTGATTTCTATCTTCCTATATATATATATTGCTTTTTACAATTAGACCTCTGAAAAATTTCATTCTTGTGGAAAGCTCTACCGAAACGTTTTTTAGCAGTATTATGCAAAAACATAACTCGAATCAAGTCTATTTAATCAAGCGTCAAAATTGGGCTTTATACTTTGATGACGTGAAACTGTATCCATTAACACTAAAACATAATTTCCGTTAGGCAACAACGCATGGATGGTCAAACATGTTCAAAATTTCCTGGTCTTTCACTGATACTTGTAACCGCCTGATTGATTGTTGAACTGAAATCAGCATGGGAATCAGCGAGGTCTCTCACACGGCGCCTTTGAAAAAAACCCAGAAGATGAAATTGATGTTATAAATCATTGTGGGGTGTAGTGTGGGGGACCCCCTCCCGATCAATATATCCATCGATCCCCAACAATACGGCATATACACTACCCTACAATAATGGACCGGACAGCAAGATGTGATGATTTAAGGGAAATGATACATGATTTAATAGGGGATGGTCCCCCACGTGCTGCAATTACACTAGCAACCCTTCTGGGCATACTTTCAACAAGGTTTTGATACACAGCTAAAGGTATTTTTGGCCATTCCTGCTGCAAGAATGTCGCCAGCTCAGCTGTAGATTTCGGACGTGGTTCCCTGGCCCGTAAGCGTCACTCTAACTCATCCCACAAACGTTTTATGGGGTTTAGGTTGGGATTCTGAGCAGGCCAAGAAAGACGTTTAGCATCCATATCTTGATACCACTGCTTAACAGAGGCTGCTACATGACATGGAGCCTTGTAGTAGTCCTGGAAGTAACATTCGTCCATTCCATAAAATTGCCAGAGAATAGGAAGAACATGATTGTCCAATATGTTCATGTATGCGTCAGGTTTCAATTTACCAGGAACAACATGAAAAAGTCCCAGGCCATAACACGAGAAACACCCTCCAACAAGTAGTCCGATTTTATGCAAATCCGCTGGCGTCCGGTCCATTATTGTAGGGTGGTGTATAATGCCCTACCTACCTTTAAAGCTTGTATATAAAGTTTCCAAAGTAAAAGAGTTTTAAAGAATCCTCTATCTCTAATACTTAACAATGGGCAACAGAATGATCCCTTCACCTAGATATTGGATTGGTTGGTTCGTTTCGGGGTTTTATGGTAGATGGGCCACATTTGGCATGCTGCGCCAGACACAAGACATACAATATCAAGTAATAGGCAGACACACAGTGAACGTTTTACTGACACAGAAGAGAGAAATGCACCCAGGGAGGAATGCACCCGACAGGAATCCAACCTGCACTGCCTACAACTCGAAGTTTGCTGACGCAGTGGACGTACCCACTGAGCCACGACGGATTGGATTCGGAGTTTTAGCGTAAGGATCCAATACAGACAAGTGTGCCTAGTCAAACATTGATGTTGTTTATTTATTTTCAATGGTCATGAGATACCTGATACTGCAAAATGAAACATTTCGACGATTCCTTAACCCTAAAGGCATGAGGTGGAGATACTGTCTTCTGGACTACCAAATGGTTATATTGCAAAGATCGCGTTTGTCAATGAGGAATGTCCAAGTGATATTTCTACTTCTCACCGCTCCAAATATTCAACAGCGGAACGGTTTTGGTTTCCAAACTCCGTTCATTAGCGGGAAAAAAACTAAACCACCATCACAACCGAACTACTTTGAAATGAGTTCTTTCACTCGACGAACAAGTTCACTCGCGCAAATGTCGACACTCGACAAACTTGAGAAAAATCCCACTATCTGCGTCGCGTCAAAATAATCTAGCGCAGCGTGGATACTATCTCATATCTAGGAGGCTGGACAGCTCCACAGAATGCATCAGACCCTTCTTACATAGCAATAAGCAGAAACACTGCTTCTTTTTCTTTCGCTTGTCCCCATTTGATGTGGGTTTTTTTTCCTCCATTCCTCGTTTATTTTCGGAGAATATGATAGAAATATTTGATAACTGTGCATGTTGTTTTTATTAATGAAGCCTATGCACACAATTTTTTTTACGCGTGTTCATCGTTGCGGTTAGGTTATATGGTTATCAAATATCCCTTTCCCAGAGCTAGGCTATTTATTATTTCTTTATTCTTGTGCTTTAAGCTGTCTGTATTCTACTGATAAAAGCAGGATTTTTTTCTTTTTTTTTCTGCGAAAATTACGTTTTCTAAATTTTACGAATGGTTACGAATGAATAATGGATCACGATTATGAGTAATGAATCCTTTAAAATATCCCAGTCATAGCCATTTAGTGAAAACAGAAAACCTATACTATTGCCACTTATACAAGTTAAGACTGATAAAAGCGCAGATGCGGAATACGTAAAGGATATAACCTGTAATATCAATACGTAAATAAAAATCTTGTTGTGGATACTTCTCTTACTTTCCTTCCTGAGCTCATTCCTGGAAGTCTCAAAATCACGACCTCATGGTACATCGTGTAGTTATAATATGTCTAGGTTGGATGTTTTGATTACGAAAAACAAGATCTGGCCAAGCTGCACAAAGCAATGTCTCTGCAAGGCACATACAAGAAAAGTTTTTGCTGACACAGAAGAAAAATACACCTAAGGCTGTTACAGGATTCGGACCGCATCGCCAATAACTCGCAAGCTGACAGCAAAATCGACAAATCCACTATGCCACGGGGACATGTCCATATAAGAAGTACTGTTAACAACATCGAGAGTTTTTGCAAAAATTTGCATTACCTAGTATTACACAAACTATTTTGCTAGCTGTTCATATTTTGCATTCTACTTTACATGGTATTCCAAAACATTGTATTACTGAACAAACACTAAAAGTATTCCATATATATCTTAACCCTCCAAGTGATCTCGAAAAAATTTCTCGTCCATCACGATTTAGTCAATTTTTAAAACTACGAGATATCTTGTCGAAAAAACTTCCCTATTAATCCAAGGGAATAAAAATCCAAGAAGTAAACCAAATTTTCCCTTGAAAAGATGAGTTTGAAGTAATTTTTTGCATCAAAGGGTAGCTATTACAAGACAGTTTTCGAAAACATGAAAAACCACCAAGAGGCAAGTTCATACTGGAAGTTTTAAAACATCCTATATTCAAAGTTCCCACTCTTGAAGCAAAAGATAAATTAGATTTAAAGATTTAGAAAAGATTTTTTTTTTAAATTTAGATTAATAAAAGAGTCTTTAAGGATTTTTTTCAAGAATCTCATTTTAAGGTTGCATTATTACTTAATTAGCAATAGGAAACCCGTGAGGACACATGAAGAAACTTTTGAGAGTGCTATGTTTGAGTGTTCAAGGTTATAGTTTTACAACCAACAAACTATTGCTGACTTATAAATGTTATGCTGTCGATATTTGATAGTACATGTTTTTTTTACCTGAGGTTTTGAATCTAGGGGAAACAAAATATGTGCGTCGTTCTTGTAAAAAAAGCTTTTAAAATAATTTAAAGACTTTCAGTCATTTTTTAGGGTTTTCATGGGCTCTTAAAAATTAAAATTAAATTTAGGGCTTTTAAAATGCTTTTTATGGCCTGTTGAAACCTTGTAAGTTTCACCTTAGTTCATGGTGAAACTTGTGAAAAACTTGGACACACACAGACGCCATGGTGATTTTATGCAGACAGATACAAATTACCACGGCTACCTCGAGTTACACGTCTGAATCACCAAACAAAAAGAAATAATTCCGTTGTTTTTTGACACGTATGCATCTAGTCCTCAACGGTCAAATTCCGATAGGCTTCAGTACACTAAATCTAAATTTCGTTATTCTATATTAAACAAAGGAGTGACAAGAAGAGTTGTTATCTACTACAACAAAATGCCCACTTGCGAAAGAAATCAATATGATGGTTGGAGTCGTAGATGGTCAACCATGAGTCACGATTTAGTGAGCTACTCTACCTTGTATGGCAAGAGCAATTGACATGCACTCCCCACCAGGCTGAGAGACCCGGTTTGCGCTGCTCAGGTCGCGTCGTGTTAGCATAGGGTAGCACATTATTTCTATCAAGGATTAGAAATCTGCAACGTTATTGATGAACAATAGTAAGTTACTTCGAAACATTTACAGTATCATTTGGAATTTCTACGGTTTTACAAGGAGATCCCTAGAGTACAGCCTCCTTATGGATCTCACAATCTTCGTCTTACCATGAATAGATGTGTTCTATTTCAGGTTTTTAGCAGTTTCACGGTTGATGTGATTCATGGCCTTGCATAATTGTTTACCTTAATGAGTTCTTTCACACTGTATTAGCGGGGATTCGTATGAGATGGACCGTCACTCAATCAAAGTAGAATTATATCTTATCTTAACTTGAAATAAGTCAACACCACTTTTAATGAACTCATTCCGGTACTGCCCTTTTTTTCAGAAAGCATCAATTTACGTTCAAAAGTTACAGCATGTTAATGCAGAGCTTCGACCTTCTAAAAGAAAATAGACTGAGCTTGACCTCTTTCTCTGATCGCTCGGCTATATCTGCCACATGGTTGTATAAAAAAGCATGATTCCTAATGTGGGATAAGCTGTTGATCGTTTCAAGTGGTTATCTAGCATGATTAAAAACACTAGCTTGAGCTTCGATAGCCAATCGGTCCGAATCGATTCCTGAAGGCTAAATGGATAACCCTTCTGAGATATCACGACAGCGACTCCATCCACATGTTCTGTCTATTTAATTAGATGGTCGGTGACGAAAGCAATTTGGTGAATTCTTTTTGCGGTTTAAAGAAAGATTCGTCGATTTTATAATTACTTTTGCATTTCTATTTAATGAGAATTTACGCACAGTACCGAGAGTGGTAAAAGTAATCATATAATTGGATTTGTGAGCTTCGTTGGAAGTAACTAAAGTAGTTTTTTTAGTTTCTAAAAACCGCAAAGGAATCAAAATAATTTTGACTAAAAAATAGCTGGTAATAAATCCGGTTAATGGCAAGTTTGTACTTCAGTCACGTGGTTTTGAACACGTATAATCGTTTCATTAAGCGTGTGAGTTTATCTTAAACAATACGGTTTTGCACAATTAGCTCAGATTTCTGCAACCAGTTTATTGTTTGGTGTCAGAAGCGATAGCGGTGATTACGAGCTTGTAAATAATCACCTCGGCGATCGCCATACGTAATTTTTCTAATGGCAGCCCTTAACTCTTGGCTGTTTATTACCTTCCATGAAAACGATTTCGCCAAAGCCACTCGCTTTCTCAATGAAGCCTCACTATATAACGGAATTAAAACCATCTTAATTCTTCTAGTTTTATTTCTTGTTTTCAAGTTTCGAGGAGACGGATGTTGATAGCAGATTAACTCAAATTTCTGAACAATTTCGAGAGCACAGTTCACTAGGGTTATATGGATATTTCTGCATATGAACGAATGCTTTACGCTTTGAGAAAAAAAGAAACAATTCTTGAAATGTTCTAAAATTGCAATAGAATAGTTAGTAATCTCCACCTCACACATCGAGAAACATATATCCACAGAACGTGTTCTGCACTTGAAAAATCAGTAGTGTACAGGATGAAATATATAAACTACATCTGGCATCTGTTTCGAATGTGCCAGAATTTCAAAATAAGTATGAACTCTAGAACATCATTTGTGATAATTTGCAGTCTTTTTTAGAAATTCAGAAGAATATTCACAGTCTGTGACATCAGTAATCCTCATTTCCGTATGAGACTGCAAATCTAATTCCTTTGAATTTGAGTTTTTTCACCAACTGGCAGTAAATGCATTGTGAACTTTGTTTTCAAATTTGGATGGTAGATTAGATATGTCTTTTATGCCGCAAGGGCCAAGCAATGTTTTAACTGGTTTGTGTGCATAAGGATTATTCACAAGGAAAGTTTTGCTGATATAAAACACAGAAATACACACAGGATAGTGACAGAAATAAAATCAGCACCACTTACAGCTGCTCTCTAACTTGGGCCTCAGGAAGTAAGCACACTAATGCAAAATAAAGGACCATTGGGCTAATCTATATAAATAAGAATGCATTGTTTGTTTTTGCATTGTATATTTTCATCCCATTTCAAGTTTTTTTTATCCATTTTGGGCCCCTCTGAGGTAAATCCGTCTCTTGCTCATTTGGTGTCTGTCTGTCCATCTGTCAGTATGTGTGTGCCCGTACTACGTCCAAACGGTTTAATATATTTTCATGAAACTTTGCATAATGTGAGTGCTTGCATTCATTTAGTGACTGAACTTGGTTGCACCTTCCTGTTCTGTGTTCGATTTAGCGTCTGTGTGTTTGTATAAGTGTCACATAAATTTAATTCAATATATTTTAATACAATTTTCTTTTATTTTATACATCAGATTTTTGTTTTGTGTATACAATACGTAAATTTCCTTTGTTCAGAGATTTAAACAAGTTTTAAGTTAAAACATCTAATTTAGTTTACTTAAATCAAACAGAATTTGGAAGTTTTGAACTAGCTTGAAGATAGATTGAACATTCCAATTACTTGGATTGTCTTACCAGTACTGCTGGAAAAGCAATTATTTTCCAAAAATTGTATTGTTGTGGAATTTCTACTCGGCAACTTCATTTATTTCTAGTATTATTTTTCTCCTTCGCTAAATCTAAACGATTTTCGAATATTTGGGACAGACGATATTCTTTCTACAAACGGGAACGAAACGGAAACTCGTGTTGGTTGATCAAATGAAGTAATATTTTATGTTTGTTTCGCTCTGAATCAATTTCGCTTCCTTCTTTTATTGTTGCACATGCCACAAAACGGAAATTCCAAGAAAAAACGAATTCGCTTTTAAAAGCAAACTTTAGTGTTCTTAATCCTCTTTTAAATTCGTCTTTTGTGTCTGTCAACTTTTGTCAGTTTAAACCTTTAGCAGGGGTGCGATATATGTAAAATGTATTGAATAGATGGATATGCATGTACAGAATAGTGTTAAAAGCGGGTTGTAAAAGTTATAAAAATATCGAAAAAGCGTAACAAAATTATTTTACACTTTAATGATTTGGTATTTTTCTACGAAAGGAGTTATTATTATTTTACTCTTTTTTCGATCAATAGTTACCCAGTTCAACCCGAATGAGATGGGATATTTTGCTAGTAAATATTATAATACATTTCATGGAATCAAAACAATAAAAAATTTATTGCTGAAAATTTTAATCAGTAGAAATGAACATTCCCCAACATGATGGGTAAGTAGTATTAATATTGATGTCTAAGCTAAGCAGAGTTCCGAAAAACATGACTTAAATAAACACAATTGATTATTCACTCTATATATTTTTTACAAGTTGGTGCCATTACCTTCTCCTTCCCAACCAAACTCACTCCCAAAAATTACTCTTCAAAACAGGAAGAGTAATTTTTAGGAGAAAAGGGCCATTATTGGGGTGTTTACTAAGTAGAATATTTTAAAAAATTTAGCTGTATAAAATAACAAGCATTATATCCCAGGTTATTAAATTTCCAACTCCGATAAAAAAGAAACGTTTCATTTGAATTATATTTTAAAGAAAAATTACTTGATTTATATCAGCATTCCCTGCTTTAATCATAAGCAATAAGAGACTAACCAATACTAAACCAATAATTTCACAGGTAAATTATACATAAAAATGCCTCAATAATTAATAAATTGAAAGCTAAAGAAAAAAAATAGCCGGAAAGCTCATTACGGCAGTTCGATTCTAATTCGAAGGCTATGAAAACGATATGGCTGCTCTTGAAATTATTTTCTTGATATGGTACTATGCTCAACATTTAGTTTTCTCTGCTGAGAACACATTTTATATTCAGGAGGTACACAATGAACAGGAATGAGAAAACGGGTAACGCCTTGGTCCTGGATCAAAAAGCTGCGTTGCAAAAAATGACAGCAAAACGACAAACCGAACAAAAAGGATGTTTGCCATCCAGACACGTGTCAACAATGCGCGTTTTGAACCTCAGATGGTTATCTACGCCTCCATGCACATTGGACTTGTAGCGCCATCTGCTGCCAAAAATAATCAAAAGCCCACAAATGTTGAACGCGTAATTTTTTTCATACAGGTAGTAGTTAATAACTTTTGATGTTCATGGATGTGTTCAAGTTTATTTTAGAACACTGGTCATATTTTTCTTCAAAAGTGTATATGTGATACTTTTTAACTTTAGTTGCATGAGTAATACACTATTAACATCAGATTATTACCTTTAAAGGTTATACCTTAAAAAGCTAAAGTCATATGTATACGCTAAAAGTGTCTTTAATTAACGATTGGTTTTTCGAAACGAAAGTCCGCCAAGAATTTACATCAGACAGACGAACCATGACGTAACATACTTAATTACGTTCTAAACACACAAGTAAAGTTTACAAACATCTATTTTGCACCATTAAGAATAAATAAAACAAGGTTAGAAGGGAACCAAATACATTTTAATGTCACATAAACATAATTGCTCTCTCACGTGTCAGAAACCAATATGTAAAAATGCAATGAAATAACACACGAAAGGCTTGAGGGATGGTTACCATTTACTACATTTGTTGAGTTATTTCTAAAAACTTCCGATCCATTTTGCACCATATTATTCAATAAATTGTATTTAAGTGTATTTTCCTTCACACACACTCTGGGCTTAATAAAAGCAAAACAACAAAATCGGGGTTCCGGCTGAGCTATAATATGCTTGGAATATAAAAATATTTGGTACACAGTTACTTTTAGAACCAATTTACCAGGTTAAGATATGGGGATATTGGTTGTATAGACAACATTCATCATAAACATGGATAGTCAAAAAACCTATTTGACTGATTGCATTGAAAGTATAATATACGACTTGAATCAGACATCACTTGCCTCCATGGGTTGCACTATAACCTACTTAACATAATTTTAGCAGGAGTGGATTGGGATTCCAATTGGCTATAGTTTAGTAATTTAAGCACAGAAAAAGAAACACGATCAAATGCTAGAACCTAAGCGTTTAAACTAAAACAATAGATATAGTTAACTGGATGAAAATTTTATCTATTCTTAAAATTGGCAAATAAACATTTTACTGCAATTTCGTCTATAAATTATGCATAATCATAAACTAAAACACTTTTGATTTAGTGTCCTGATGAGAGAGAGAGAGAGAATGCTAATTTATTCTCGGATTGAAATCTATCATGAAAAATGTTATATTTATTAATAAGTCAATATGAAAGATAGACGCATAGCATCAGTGTACTATAACCAAGACAGTAAATGAAACAAGAACAAATGTATCCTTAATTGTAAAATTTCAAGAATAAATTTCATCGTAGCAAGTTTGTATTTGTTTGTTTTCTGTATGGACAGTTTTGCCATACAACGACTAATTTGACCGAGAACTAAGGCTTCAATTGGATCCCAAACCACTACAAATATCCATGTCATGACCGGGTTTTAAACCCAGAGCTTGTTGAACCAATGCCATAAAGGTAACCGATTGACTCTCATTTTTTATAACAAATGGATCTGGGAAGACGTTAAAAAATTAAATTGTTTTCAAATAGGTTAAATATTGGAAACTTATTACTGGTTGATATTGGAAACGTGAATGAGTGAAGATTCAAACAAGAGGTTCTTGAACTTTTGTACATTCAACCACACACCACACCACTAAAAGGTGTTAACTTACGCACACTAAACATGAAACCTTGGGGGTTGCGCAACTTATGACGTGGAAGACACTTTTTAATACATTCGAGTTCTTAGATCTATTCAGTCCATTAGCTGCCTAATGATTAGAAAGTACTCAAGTGGAAGAAACTTCACTTTTTACGTTATCGTCTTACTTCCTAGTTTTGAAGTTATTTTTTGTAAAGATTATAATAAAAAAAAAAGGAAAATATCGAGAACGCAATAAGACACACTAGGTAGATATATTTGAAATTTTCTTCTTAATTCATCGAATACAAAAAATAGTGGGTTAAAGAAGAAAAGGGATCATTACACAAATTCTTATCACTCTTTCCCACTCGTCTTGTGTTCGATCCCAATGACTTTCCGTCCATTTTTTACTTTGGTGTCATTAATTATACTGTCGAGCGCTTACATTTACTGTGAAATCAGAAGTACGCAAGTTCATTCATACAAACACAGTTAAAACCTGAAGTATCAATGAATGAGGAGACAAACTATGAAAATTATTCTAGAGGGTACTATAATTTACTTATTGTGTTTGAATAACAACATGCATTTCTCTATCACAAGTATAATAACTAATAAAATTGCGTTTTTTAGACTTAAAAAAAGGAAAGCAATAGCATCAATGAAAGAGAATTTATACAAAACCCTCTCGTGAGTGAAAAGTCTCTATTCCCCAAGACTATATTTCTCTCTTGTGATAGTAGAATTTTCCTTTTGTAAATGTCCAATTACTTAACGCTGCTTGGCGCAGCTTTGCGAAATATGACCGTTGCATCATAAACCCCAGTTACTAAATGTAAATTTTAAACTGAATTAGAAATATTTTAAGGGATGAAAGATTTTTTTTTTGGGGGGGGGGGGTGGCAACGAAAAAAGGTTTTACTAACTATGACTCGTGGTCCTGTTTCTTGGAGACAAGCGCCGGTACGAAAAGAATATCAGAAAAATGGGCACGTGTGTATGATTTTAATTTCTTTTAATTTACAAAGCAGATATGCATGTATTTTACGTGTTAATAAAGAAGGAAATCCTAACAGGACACTCAAAAGGCCTATTTTTATTGAAAACAAATAACGTAAGTTCATATTACTTTTAAAGAACCGGGGCTCATTTTTGACCTGTATCTTGAATATTGAATCTAAAAGATACTCATTGATTTTTGAAACATTTCAGTGTAATCAACGATCATTTGTAAGAACAACAGACACCGCATGCTTGTGTCAGATAAAAGACTGGAATATCCATAATTTTAGCCAGATGAAAACAAACACCTTGATGTTGAAATATTAATATCTCTCACAAGGATATGCCGACCAATCGGTATAGTGGTTAAGGTGTTAGCCTCGAGATCGAAAGGTTCCTCGTTCGAATCCGGGTACGGGCATGGATGTTTGTAAACGTATGGTGTAGAGGCGGCTGGTGCACCTTAAATCTGTCGTGGCCGAAAGTCTTCACGTTGGGTTGGCGTGGAAGTTTGGAGAGTGGGGTGCCAGCTCAGGTGTTGCTTCGTCATCTGACCGTGGTTCAAAATTACGAGGTGCTGTCCTCGGATCTTTCCCTTAAGGGACTGATCCCGGACCGTCGTCAATAGCCCGTTGTGTTGCTCTAGTACGACGTTAACTAAAATTATCAATTACCTCACAAGGATATTTAAATCAACAACGGCATGAAATGAACGACGGGGTGAAAATTATAGCAATCCTGTTCAGCTGGTGTTCAAATTAACTGTCATCTCTTTGACTTTTATGTTTCCCATGCTTCATTTCTGACACTTGCGTTTTTTGAATATTTCCTTTCGTCTTACTGAAATTCCCATCGATCAACTGTTTATTCTTTTTCTTCGAATAATCGGTACTATAACCTGTCTGTAAGTCATACAACAATTTGTCTATTTGAAAAAGTAACACACTAAAACAAAAACAAAAACTTAACGATAACAAACAATTTGATACTAGTTATCAGAGTCTAAATCAAAGATCTCATTTGCAACCAATACAACTAGTTATTCATACAAATCGTTGTTAAAAATTCAAGCTAAATATAATCTTTAAAAGGGAATTATCCCCCAAAAGCAATTGATTGAAACTGGCTCAAGTACTAACGCTATGTTTAAATCCACAGAGCATTTTATTTATGTAAATTAATATTCCACAAATATCACGTATAATCGATTTACATATATCTCTGTCATCATAATATTCTAATTCACTCAACACGAAAAAAAGAGCAGAGACAGCACTATTTAGGAGAGATGACAGTCAAAATACTTAAATTGCCTACATTATATAATTTTAACCCAGCAAATAGATACACCATACACGAACAAAAACATACTATCAAATACATACAAACCACAAACAAAAAACACCCCCCCCCCCCGTCAATCTTTGCAAAAAAAAAATTGATAATTTCTCTGTGAGTTTATTCACATTCCCACACACATAATATATATTGTGAACTTGCAATCAAGACGAACAATTCGGCAGCTGTGAGAGAGTGAGATGGGATCACTTGTGAACTGACATTCAGTTCCATATTGTTGACCTCGATTGAAACAAATCATTAGTTTCTAATGTATGACTAACGCCATTCTGTTAAATTTCAATCTAAAACATAAAAATCCCAGATTTCTTATTTTTCTTCACTCTAAACTCTTACCAATCACAAGTCTCATGTGGACAAAACTCTACTAACAAATAGGTACAAAATGAAAATGATCATAACAGGCCCAGGTCACTAGACAACCGAGTAAATACACATTCGCAAAACCTCTGTTGAAATTGCCATCAAGGTTAGTATTTTAACGATTGAGGGAAAGTGTGTGTGCTTAGGAGCCATTGACTAATGAAACTATGCTAATAATTTGTGACCCTCAGTATAAATGGACGACTAACGCCAATTCTGTTCGAGCTGAATCTGAAATAAAACCCTCGAGTTTCCCCCCCCCCAATCTCTTTACCCTAACTTAAAATACAAACCTAAGTTTAAATTTCCCGTAATCCAAAACTTTTACCCCGGCAAATAGTAAATATACAAACCATGGGCAAACACTGCTAGCGAATTAGGTGCCATTGACTAATGAAATTCGGTTCCTAATTAATTTGTAACCCCCGTTATAAATGGACGACTAACGCCATTTTGTAAGACATAAATCTAGAACAAAAACCTCTAGTTCAATTTCTCTTTACCCTAACTTTTTACTAGCAAATATATACGAGGCAACTAGTAAATACTCTGAATTTCTGACTCTCATAGATACAAATAATTAGTTATTAAGGGAAGATTGGCGCCATTCTGTTGAATTCAAATCCTCAAAACACAAACCCAAGTTTAAATTTCTCGCAATCCAAAACTATTACCCCAGCCAATAGATACACAACCCATGGACAAACACTGCTAGCGAATAAATACAAACCAACAAGTCTATACTCAATAAACAAAAACCATTCACACCACTATGTGAGCCAGACCTTATTTAAAAAACTAACTTCATTACAAAACTTTACTCTTTCGATCCTCGCAAGCGTACTAAAACCACGGTTCCGTTCCGCAGGGGCTGTTCTATGGGCGAAACCGTGGAGAGCGAGTTCCCCTCTTTATGGATCCCAAAAGCATGGGTGTCCAATGAGGCGCGCAAAGACCCCTCAGCGCGTCATATCGATATGCAGACCACGCGTCCCCCCCCCCCCTTTATCCGTCACTGCTACTTTAGAATGAAGCCTCACTGTGAAGGTAAGTGGCTCTGACATGAGGCGTCCTCTCGCTCTCCCCTTTACGCAAATCGTGATGCATAGCCATCTCATTAAATATGCACGAGCATCAGAACCAAAGAAAATGCCTCCTTTTTGTGAACCCTGGAGATGTATCGGGGAGCGTGGAGTATTTTTTGAAGGATGTGGTCGGGTCTATTATGAAATGGGGCTTCAGCGTTTTTTTGTATTTTTGAAGGAGGAACCGTCATCTCGAGTTTTCTTCCTTTTCGTATGGTAGTGTTCTTGAAAGAAGGTCTGTGACGCTTGCAACGTAATGGATTGCTGCCCTGGCTGTTTGCAACGGTACGCGTTTTGGTAGGGAAGTTCGCATTGATAATGCAGGGTTTTTTATGAAGTACAGTTAGATTTCATTTCAGGTGATGCGTAAGAGGTTGGGAAAGTTCTTGGGATGGACGCATATAGCGAGAAGGTTTAATGCGCTTCGTGCGTTGTGTTGTTCTTAGCTATGCTTTTGAAGGAAGTAAATGTGAAGTTTGATGGAAGTTTACTGCACCAATGTCATATTTCACGCGAAATGAAAATGAATGGGAAATCAGGAATTGAATACATGTCCAGATCGGCAAGAAGACTTAAAAAATCAACAATTGCTTTCCCTTGGTTGTGGAATACATAATACTCATATGTTTGCATTGAAGGGAAGTTTGCATTACTGATAATGCAGGGTTTTTTATGAAGTGCAGTTAGATTTCATTTCAGGTGATGCGTAAGTGGTTGGGAAAGTTCTTGGGATGGACGCATATAGCGAGAAGATTTCATGCGCTTCGTGCGTTGTGTTGTTCTTAGCTATGCTTTTGAAGGAAGTAAATGTAAAATTTGACGGAAGTTTACAGCACCAAAGTCATATTTTATGTGAAATGAAAGCGAATGAGAAATCATGAAATGAAAATCCGTCCACGCATCGAATACCTAATAAATCAACATTTGTCTTGGTTATGAAACGCATCTATAACGTCTGAATATAAATTATTTTCAATAATAATTTATAGCAATTACGATGTCTAACAACTTTTTCCTGTTAATCTAGGAAATAAAATTATTGACTCAGAATTAGAACACTGAAAATAGGTTCTTGAGGTAACAATCTTCAAAAAACTTCTTTTTTACTGTCATAGTTCCTAAGATTCAATATATAGAGTATTTATAATACTGTTTCAATTGCTTTCTTCTCCATGCTTTATAACATTCAAAAGTGAAGAAGCTTGTATTGTTAAGAGCAATACAAGTCTTACATTGTTAATTTGGCAACAATTGAGCATTTATTGTGCATATTTAAACATTGCTCAAATTATATGAATCATTTTAACTGAAGATTGAATTATTCGCATTCGCTCTGGTTCGCCATGACTTATATAACAGTGGATAATATATAGCCTATGTTTTCCCCCGGATTACAAAACAAAAGTGTACCAAATTTGGGGTTGAATTGGTTGAACAACGATTGCAATGACACTATAGGAATTTTTCATTGTTTTTGCCCTCTACAGACCCTGGACAAGTCAAACTGGAGTTAATATATAGTCTGCGTAATAAGTCTGAAAAGTAATGTAAAGCTTTACCTTGGTATGTGATTGCTCTGTTCTGCTCTGGAAGAGGCTGTTCGCACATTTTTTAGACGATTTTGGTTAGCGGTAATAAAAACTCGTTTGCTGCAAAAGAAATAATTGCAGTTGTACTATGTTTTTAAAAGTCAAAACTATCGTCTGCGGCTTGAGAGGTTTGTTTCTATTCAAAATGGCGTTTTTAACGAAGCAGTGGTTAGAAGGCTATATTTATGCTCTTTCCGAAGAGAAATATTCATATTACGTTATCCAAAAACGATGTGAGAGTCATGATTTTGTGATATCTAAGGCGTCGATAGGTAATATCGTCAACAAGAAAGGAAAAAAACGTCAAATCGGAGCCTCAAGTGGGACAAAAATTACAAACAAGTATCCAAGGAAGAAACGGACATCTTCGACTATTGCAAAGGTACGTTGTTTAATGCTAAAAGAAGATTATTGTTGCTGGTTCTTCATATAATGACAAGTTAAAAATAAAGAGAGTGGGAAAAAAATGTCAAAATTAACTCCAAATACTATCAGGAACATAATTTATCGCTAATTTTTCTGAATGAAATACCATCGCTTTACCCACAGTGCCATCAATCTGTGGAACTCCATCAATACAAAGCTAGTAGTCACACATCAAAATACACTGTAAATTTCCTAAAAGAAATGGAACAAAAAACCGGTATCAAGGCTATACCCTTCACTGATATCCCTACTAAATCTCCCGATGTATCACCTATGGATTTTTGTGCTTTCGCACTTTTAAAATCTGCATTATCCAAACGTCGTCCCACAACCCTTACAGGACTCTGGAAAGCTGTTTAGGAGGAATGGGATAGAATACCTCATCTGACACTTCAAAAGGCATTATTATCCTGGAAATTACGGTGTCGAAAGATAGTTCAGAATAAGGACTATCAAATAGAACATTTAAAACACAAGAATTTTATGTAATTTAGTTTTGTGAATACAATATACATTGTCTAAAAAATGTGTGAACAGCCTCTGTACAACTGTTAACAACATGAGACATTTGATTTTGCATGTACATATTAAGACGCATTCATAATTCTATTGATTAAGAGACATCGATTTTCGATCCAAAATGCGTTACAGTAAAATCAATAAATGAAAATATATTGCTGCTTAACAATAAAAAATTCATATAAATCTACCAATGAGTTGATTAAGATGGTTTGACAAAAACTTAAGTTCTTTATTAGGTCTATTTTAAAAAAAAGTTCAGGAAATTATTTGTGCGTTCAAAAGAGAAGTCTATGTAAACGCCTTTTTTTCAGGTAGGCGGGCTCAACTTGACACCTGTCAGTTTTCTTGACGCACTAGTTACTACTCTCTACAGGATGTGTGACTGTATGAAATTATGCTGTGTTAAAAGGAGGAGTAACGCTTTGTAGAAGAGATAAGTTGTTTTTCAAGAATTATGGCTTAACGATATGAATTGCGATTGACAATTGAATTTTCTGAAATTATCAACTGTAAAAAGAAAGACTTATTTTTATGTTATACAATAATGTTTCCTCTTTCCACCATAAATGCTACTCAAGAAACTAATCATTGTATGCACCCCCAAATGTGAAAATACAAATAGAAATATGACAAGACGATACGGTTATAGATTGATATTTTTGATACACTTTTCTATTCACCTGTTTTTATTGATATATTGGATAAGAAATTATTTCTGACTGGATTTATTTATTTTTCTATTAACCTGCTTTAATTTTTATTTGTTCGATGGTGTTATTAGTAATATTGCATACTAATGCATCAGGTTGGTCACACAATGGAACTTTTACTAAGCGATGCACAGTTATGAATGAATAAATGTTGTTTCGATATAAAAAATTTGCAAATCCGTTCAATTATTTCTAATAACGATCTTATGTATTGTTTGAAGAAATTACTAATATTTTAAATGTATTAGTACCTCAGAAAGTTTTGTACTTTGTACTAAGGTTTAGTATTGGTCATGGTGGATCAATTTTCTCCCGGATTTTCTCGTCATTTAGACCGAGCACTATTTCCGAGTAAAACGAAGATTTCATAACTTTTATGAGGAGTGATTTGAAGGTACAGTTTCAAGACAATGTACATTGCAACTAAAACCTGGTCACCATTGACTAAAAAGTAAAATATTTTATACTGAGAAACACAAAAGTTGTCAGAACTAGTGTTTGAAAATGGAATAAAAAGTTTGCGTTATTATTCTATCACATAGACAGTTTAGTCGACCAACCTGTCTGGTGGTTAAGGTGTTAGCCTCTAGATAGGAAGGGTCCTGGTTCGATTCCAGGTCAGTGCACGGTTGTTTGTAAGCGTATGGTGTAGAGGCGGCTGATGCACCTTAAACCTGTCGTGACCGAAAATCCTCATGGAAGTTTGGAGAGTGGTGTACCAGCTAAGGTGTTGCCTCGTCATCTGACCGTGGCTCAAAATCACGTGTTGTTGTCCCTGAAGGGAATGATTCCATAACCGTCGTCAATAACCCGTTGTGTTGCTCTACTACGACGTTAATTAAAAATTACCATAGACAATTTTAAGACATTTTCTGACAAGTTGATGGTGGTAGTAGTTTCTGCGGCGATGTATGTTTCCTGTAATTGTTCTGAACATCACTTGTTAGCTTGTTTTCCGAATACGATTTCAGCGCTTTGGCACTAAAAATTCCAAAGAATGAATTCCGAATTTATGTATGATAGTTGATTAGTCAATGCCAATTAGATTAAATTCCAAATTTTGCCAAAACGACTAGACTACATTTCAAGATAATCCCGATTTGTATCATTCAAGAACTTTCGAACAGCAAAGTAAAATCTTTAACAAACCAGGGGTTTGTTTATTTTAAATGAAAATCTTTATCACAGGAAGAGGGTTAGCAGAAGTTGTACGCAATTTTAGAATCGATTGGTATGTGTTAAAACTTAAGTCAAGAATTTATCACTGTAATGAAAAGTAACAAATTATTGTTGAATTACCATAGCAAGCTAGATAATATTCCGTGAAAAATAACTCATAAACTGTTTTGAAAATCAAGTATCGCGCACTCATTTGCAATTTAGTTTCAAGATATCCAGTTTCCAACTGAGCTAAAAATGCAATTTTAGTTGATAGACTCTAATGAAATTCGCTAATGTATTTTTCAAAATTGTCTGTCAATTAATAGCACTAACAAACTAGCCGAACAATAATTTTTTTTAACGAAATCGAAGCCTTACACCAGCTGCTTATTTATCCTTCGATATTAACGGAATACAGAAATGTGTTTCAGAAGATAAGTCTTATTTAGTGTCTTTTAAATGGGTACGCTAAACAGATTCTCTTGTTCACCTCATTTAACACGATATTCAAAGCACAACACTCAAAGTAAGGGAAAGTCAAAACAAGTCATTACTCATTGAAATTTGATTAATAGCATTTGGTGCTAATTAGTTTTGGAGATGCCCTTACAGACTGTAGGCAAAGTGCGTTGTCATAACATTTAAACTCAGAGTTCAAGTCGCTTCATACTTAAAAGCTCATATTTTTCGGTTCAGTCAAAGGAGGTATCTGAGAATTTCCTTCCGCCTATCTCATTGAGCAGCATTGATAAATTGTTGAGCTGTCAACTAAGGACAGGAGGGACGGCCGTGGTAAAGAAGTGGAACTTTCTCGAACATTTTACGGTCGGCAGTAAAGAAGAGATAAAGAAAGCATCTATATCTGGATATAACTGTCAACTGCTCTGGCATTCTTCCACGTGTAAAACCCAAACTGCATGGACGAGAAATAAATACCGTTTACCTTCCGAGAGCATACCCGTTAAGCCAGACTTTGTGTGTGAGATGCCGTGTGTTTAGCTAAGAATAAACACACTTGTCATGTGAAATGTCTCCAGAACGAACAATTTGCCGTTGTGCTTTTGCAGAACAGCTTATCGCTACTCGTACTGAAGTAAAACGTGGTGCGTGTTTCCCCAAGATCATATATGTTCCACAATAGTTGACCGAAACAATATTTTCTTTGAAAGTCGTTTTTAGTGTTTCTGTTTCAAAATTATGACAACCGCAAAAGTTGCCTTTAAATATCGGCAATTGCTACTATTTAATACCCTATTTCGCTAGAAGAGATATTTTCGAAGAGATATCTCGTGACCTGAACAATTTTACTAATGACGACGTATATCGTCAACAAGGTGTTGCATATGTTTTGACGATGATATCAAGATATGGATAGTTCTCTGGTTAGCAATGAGATATCTCGTCCATCAAACCCTGAACAATTTTACTAATGACGACGTATATCGTCAACAAGGTGTTGCATATGTTTTGACGATGATATCAAGATCTGGATAGTTCTCTGGTTAGCAATGAGATATCTCGTCCATCAAACCCTGAACAATTTTACTAATGACGACGTATATCGTCAACAAGGTGTTGCATATGTTTTGACGATGATATCAAGATCTGGATAGTTCTCTGGTTAGCAATGAGATATCTCGTCCATCAAACCCTGAACAATTTTACTAATGACGACGTATATCGTCAACAAGGTGTTGCATATGTTTTGACGATGATATCAAGATCTGGATAGTTCTCTGGTTAGCAATGAGATATCTCGTCCATCAAACCCTGAACAATTTTACTAATGACGACGTATATCGTCAACAAGGTGTTGCATATGTTTTGACGATGATATCAAGATCTGGATAGTTCTCTGGTTAGCAATGAGATATCTCGTCCATCAAACCCTGAACAATTTTACTAATGACGACGTATATCGTCAACAAGGTGTTGCATATGTTTTGACGATGATATCAAGATCTGGATAGTTCTCTGGTTAGCAATGAGATATCTCGTCCATCAAACCCTGAACAATTTTACTAATGACGACGTATATCGTCAACAAGGTGTTGCATATGTTTTGACGATGATATCAAGATCTGGATAGTTCTCTGGTTAGCAATGAGATATCTCGTCCATCAAACCCTGAACAATTTTACTAATGACGACGTATATCGTCAACAAGGTGTTGCATATGTTTTGACGATGATATCAAGATCTGGATAGTTCTCTGGTTAGCAATGAGATATCTCGTCCATCAAACCCTGAACAATTTTACTAATGACGACGTATATCGTCAACAAGGTGTTGCATATGTTTTGACGATGATATCAAGATCTGGATAGTTCTCTGGTTAGCAATGAGATATCTCGTCCATCAAACCCTGAACAATTTTACTAATGACGACGTATATCGTCAACAAGGTGTTGCATATGTTTTGACGATGATATCAAGATCTGGATAGTTCTCTGGTTAGCAATGAGATATCTCATCCATGAGAATCTGCTTAGTTCTGTTAACCACGAGATAATTCGGCAAGACAATCACCAGGAGGGTAAAGAGTCCAATGATATAAACATTTCATACCTCAAATTAAGTAAAATTGGTTCAAAATATAATATTGGTTCAAGCACTTCATATGTTATTAATTTTCATTTCCAAACTGCCACCACAGTCATATTCCCGCATTAAGTTTCTGAACGTTCTCGGTGGTCTCACATTTTTCTTTTATGCTGATTGCTAACTTGCAGGTATCTCATTGTTTTCTATAAGGTAGTTGGAAGAATTTCTCCTACTGAAACAGATTGTTGAAAACTTTTGAATCCTTTAGCTATATTACTACGCAGCTACATAAAAATCAAGCATAGTTTAATTGAGCGGTAAAATTGGCTTGTGAATACCATAATGACTGATTTCATATTGTTTATACCCATTCGTTGCCGTTTACTTCAATATATAAATAATGTCGATTTCCGTGCCATGTTACAGATTAATTCTGTGCTCAAATGGCAAAATGTTATAAGTCAATTTTTTTAATTTTTCGTGACAGCAATTTTAAGATTCAAGATTCAACATGTGGTTCTGTGGTTTTTGACTTATTACAATATTCCATCTTTGTTTTCTCATATACTAAAAACAAAGACTTACGACATTTTGCCACCTTCTAAACATTAACAAACCAGACTCCAGGATGGGACTTACTCAATTTTTTGGGAAAAGTGACTTATAACATTGTGCCATCTGAGCACAGAATTTATTTTTGAAAAAGTACGTATTGTGCAAAATAAATTCCATGTTAATATTAAAATTTAATGCTTTCAAAAAATTGCTACTAATTTTGTTTCAAATTATTTAATATTTTTGTAATATAATTTTTTTGTTTACATAGACCAGGTTACCTCAACCTGTGTTCCGCGAAACCTTTGGGTGCCGAAACAGTTTTGAAAGGTTCCTCCGCGTTTATGGGTCAGTCTTCTGAGACCAAATTTTCAACATTGTACCGTTTGTATCAAAGTATATCTGTGAAAAATCTCTCTCTGTACGCAGCAACCAAGACAAAATACTAAAACAGGTTCGATGCAGAAGATTCGTTTGCAAATCTTGACCATTACTCCAGGTAGAAATATGCTTTGCGTTACACAAACAGGTCCAGCCTAATCATTAATGATATTTTTGTATTAAATTTTATTTTTGTTACTTTATATATATATATATATATATATATATATATATATATACATATATATATATACATTTGTGTGCAATAATTTGTTTTGTATTTATGTGTTTCATGCAAAGTGAAGTTTTTATTTCGTATTTTTTCGTTCATTTTCCAAACCAGTGTTTCTCAAAGAATGGTTCGGGGCTAAATTTTTTGAAAGGGGGGGGGGGTGAGTATTCTACTTTTACGGTTTTTCGTGATATGCAAAAGCATGTTTGGATGGAACTTGAGTAGATCACACATGTTTGAAAAGCACCGTCTTAAATTATTACCTAAATTTGGAGTGCCATCTAAAGGAAAACACTATTAAGAACCCAAAAATATTTCACACAAAATGAAATCAGGCATTTCGATACTCAAAATGTTTAACAATGCTTTTAAATCATATTGAGTGTCTCATCGGCGTCGTCCAATCAGGATACTGATTTTTTAGGGTAGCATATTTTCTATAGGATTGTAATCCGGTTTCCACCAATCCTCCACGAGGTCGAATGAGAGAGACCCGTCTGGGAAATATGATCTCGTCAAACTTCCCCGATTCCGCGTAGATAAGCTCTGTTCTCATGAAAACTCACAAAACGGTCCGACAACAGACAGTGTCAATCTGAGCTTTCGGAATTTCATCGGAAAGTATCAATACTCCCTTTATGTCGGGATACGGAGCTCGTGGAAAAGACCCGACGTGGCTTTTGACGTGTGGACGTGGTGCAGAGTCAAGATTTTTTTTCCCTGAAAAAGGAAGGATTTGTGGGGGCTGACCCCCATCCTTCCCACTGTGGACTATGCCTGAAATGTCCTTTGTCCAAGGTGCTCAAGTCTCTTAATAGAAATCTCTCAAAAACAGCTTTGCTGAAGATCGAAAACTCATCCGTCATTCTTAACGGGGGGACCCGCAGGTGGGCCCCGTCTTTTCCCTCGACCAGCCCTTCACGGACCTTTGGTAAATCCTTCCCCGCTTAATCCTCGACTTCCTCTCTTACCGTTTTATAAGCTTGGTATATGGGGGGTTGTCATTAGGGACGGGTGTCCCGTCAAGATCTCGATGAGGATACCCCGTCGACTTCTGCTTAGAAGGACTAATTTAGGTTTATTAGCCACAGATTTGTGGAGTAGAGTGCGACCCTCGTGAAACCCCGAGTAGGATTTTCGCCAGGATTGGGACCCCCCGCGACGTTGAATGCCGTGGTGTCGGCTGGCAGTACGTTGCTAATGGACCGGCAGCCAGTTTCAGCGCGTGGTGGTTTGTTTGTAATCTAAATGACTGAATATATATATATATATATATATATATATATATATATATATATATATATATATGTCAAATAAAACATGCTGAATTCTAATAGAAAGCAACGGTTAATTTATATGGATGCTTTGATATGTATGTGTGTAAAATTAAATTCTAAAATTAAGTATAACCAAATCGTAGTAATAATTTCAAACATCTAGGGTACAATCGTGTCAGTGTTCCATATTCTTATTGGGTGTATCTCAGTTTACAAACTGATCATAATAGCTACCCGGAAAACACTGTATGGGAAATGAGCGTTAAAAAGACACTCTTATATCTTTATATAGGATCATTCCGTTCAGGATTTGTAGCTCTTTTCAGTCGGAAATCTGTCTTAAATGTTCCCACAACGTTAAAAGCATCTCTTATAAATGTGTCAAGACCCAGATAATAACTGACACATTCTACTATTATATGTACCCCCAATTTTGCAAAATCTACCGACGCAAATGCTAAATCAGATGATAGATCAGCCAGCAAATTTATCAATTATATCTCTGTAATTATGCTTCAACTCAACAAATGCTGTCAGTGAAGGGTAGCCAGTAATAATAGTTTATCAGTTTTCTCTAGTTTTATCATTGTAAGATGAAGCGTAACAAAGGAATCCCACCAGCTGAACAATAGATGCCGCTATAGACTAACCAAATTAAATTAAAAATGTGAAAATCTCCAAAATTCAATCATGGCACGGCTCACGATTTTCAGCTTTATTCAGTCAGAAAATTTTCTTGAATGTTAAATAAAACCACAGCAGACAAAAGTATATAATTTATTCCGCTTTTCAATGTATCAAGATACAAATAACTGACACAAACTATTATTATATCCGTCCCTTAATACTAAATCAGCTAACACTAATTCTATATCAGATGATGAATGAGCTCGCAATATAAGTTTCATTCAGCCTAGCAGTTAATAAGTGTGCAATTCTGCTCCAATTTTAAAATATGCTTTCGAGGAAGACTTGTCGGTAAAAATACTCGAGTTTCATCAGGTATTGTAGGATGAAACGCAACAAAAGGAATCCCACCAGACACACAACAGACTCTGACATCCCAACTATCCAGAGCACACTCGTAAAAATGTTAAATATTGTAATAAAATACACTTTAATCTATCAAACTGATCAGGAAGGTTACTTGGTAAACATTATTTATGGTCGATAATTGAATTTGAGTTGCGCTTATGCAACTATTTACGAAGGTCCGAGTTAACGCTGTTTGGTACGAGGTTGTTGAAATGTCATTCTTATATGATTTATGTAGTATTCCATTCTAGTTACATCTCCTTTTGGTCAGAAATCTGAATGTTAAACAAAACCACGATAAAAGAATCGCATTTAAAACTACAAGGATCAAAATAACTGACATTATACTATTATATCCCCCTACAAATGCCGTCAGATGATAAATCAGCGCGTAGATTTATCAACAATCAGTTCACCCAACCTAACAGCTAATATCTGTGAAATTCAAAAATTGCTTCCAGTGAAAACCAACCGGTGAAAATACTCGTGCTTCATCAAACACTGCAAGATGAAACACAACAAAGGCATCCCACCAGGCATACAATAGAAGCCGCCAATTGACTCCGACCGAATCGAATTGAAAATCCCAAATATCCCGATACTGTCGCCCAACCATTTCGCGTGATTTAGCATTCATGCCCAGAAGGAGTGTGTACTCTCATGAGGAGGAGGGATTTAATTGCATTACAGGTTCAGACTTGTTGAATGGAGCCTGATAGAGTTCGCCCCACCGAATTGATTGGAGCGGCGAGTCGTAAATATCCATTAAAGGAGAATCTCCCGCTGAAATTCCACTGCAAGGGATACGACAGCAATTGGATTTTGGTAAATGCCGTTTCAAAAACGAGTTCGCACGCAACCTGTTGGTGATTGTCTGGAGGACAAGTGTGGGAAAACGAAGCCGGAGTCCGGTGTCGTCGGATCCACTGTGACCTGAGACCCTTTGAATGCATTTTAATAGCGCGTGAGAAGTTTGCAAGAATGCGGAAGATATCTCAGTCGTGTTATGGTGGATTTTGTTGGTTTGAGTGATGGGTGGTCGTGCTTTGACATCTTTGGTGGGCTCCTTTTAATCTGGGTTTTTGAGGCTGAATGTGTAATTTTCTCTCCTCTGATTAAAAATAAAAAGTTAAATCCTTTTCTTACACTAGATGAAATCCTAAATACATTAAGGAATTATGAAAGACGTCTTTGTAAAGTTTGTAAAAGTACAAATTACTCTGAGATAATTGCACTGCAGTTTTTGTTTCGTGCTTATAGCAATAAAAGTAGAAATCTGTTATAAATACAACATTAAACGTACCCACACCACATACAGCATTTAGAAAAAATGAAAAAAAAATTTCACGTTATATTTAATTGAATGGAAGACCGTAGTGAAATTAGCTAGATTTATTTTTATCGAGTGAAAATTATTAGTGCGCATTTAGTTTAAAACCAGTTTATTAAACCAAATCGTCTCTGTAATTTTAATCCTATAAAAGTATTTTTATCATACTTTAATGCTTTTACTTTCTGGAAATATTACATCTACTTAAGTGAATATCTTGTGCGAACTCTCATAATCCTATATTTCAGTATGAGAGAGGGCTGTTAGCGTTAGCCGTGACCTCAGATGTAATCACTTTGCTGTAATGTGGAAGTTTGGATAGTGGGGTGTCAACTCAGGTGTTCACCTCGTTATCTAACCGCGTGGTTCAAAATTATGAGGTGTCCTCGGTTCTTTCCCTTCGGTATTGATCTTAGACTGTCACCAATAACCCAGTACGACATTAATTAGACTACATACGTAAAGAAAAGTAGTAAATATATAGTGCGATGTCGAAAGAAATAGACTTATTTACTGAAATTTACATGTTATGCGGAAGTAAATAAAAGATGATTTCGTTTGTTGATAACTCGTCAACAAATGATTTGCAATTTCTAAACTACATTTGTCCCAATACAATATCCCAATGCCTAGTATCCCTCTATAATAAAAAAAAATCGAAGAAATTATGAATGTTTCAAAATCCGTATCCTTAAAATTGTGTTCCGTAAGTACCGAATAAAACGGCCACACAAGGATTTGCTTTTCTGGTGTATCTGCTATTTAGATTTATAAGCCATTGCAAGCTATTTGTTTATAAAAATATGCTTTTATATCCTCGCACAAGCTCAAGCTGTTCAAGAATCTTCATAAACGTTCTATTTTAAGATTTCAAGTAGGTCGATGCTATGTTTGTCTATCATTCAATTTTTTGTGAAGACAGGTCACAGTGGAAGTTTAAGAAAACATAGATGTATTATTTCTTCCTCTATACAGAAACAATGAAAATGACTTCGTGAAGCACGAAACGCAAAAAGCATTAGGAATGAAAATGAATAGGTTGATGGTGGAAGGAGGTGTGAACAGGTTTCATCTCCCATAATACGTTAAAAGAGTTAGGAGAGCAAAGGGAAAATTCCCCTAATGGTTACAATTTGAAGACAAAACTGACATTTGTGTGTGGAATTGGAAGATATGACCAGGTAAGATTAGCATGGACTGCGTTCATAAAGGCATTTTTAATGTATCTTAAGTTTTAGTGACCAGTAGACTTGGGCTGTGTAAATTATTCTTGTAGGAAGAATAGAACCTTTAACCCAAGTTCTAATTTATTTTTTTAAACATATTTTTACAGATGCATGAATATTCATATAAAGGATGATTTTTTTCGTTTCGTTCAAAAAAACATTTATGTTATCGAAAAAAGAAGCAGGCTCTTGCTTAGCTGGCTGGCACAGAATAAATTAATAAAAGTACACGCATGAAATTATTCAGTTTTGTACATGTCTAATATCCACAAGATTCATTGCACCTAAAAACAATCTTGTTCAGCAAATAAAACACTTGGTAAGAAAACTTACAATTTAATTTGGTTTGATTCCTGTCAGTTGACTTTTCTGAGTGTATTTATCTTTCCTGTGTAGTAAAACTTTTATGGTGTGTTTAAACATTACTTGTTGGTCCATTGTATGCCTTGTGTTTGGCACAGCTTAGCCAAATATGACCCTTCCACCCTAAAAATCAATTCAACCTACCACAACCATGATTTTAATGTTTGTTCTTCACTATATTTAGAACATAATTGTATCACTGTCTCGGAAATATTTTATGATGGTTTCTATATTTTATAACAATGATCTATTACCGAACGAATTCCGAAAACAAATGGGCCATTCTATTTTAAAACAAATTAAGTTCAAAAAAATTAAACTGAATAAGTGAATTTAATGGAACACAGGTTTAATACAATATTGTACAGTTGTCAGATTTTTGTGCGAGATTCCTAGTTTTTAAGAAACGTATCCATGCAAACTTAGATCTTTAACCTAGGGCCTACATACCTGAATATTTAAAAAAGCCTCTTGGAAAACAAAGATATAAAAACATTATTAGTTTACAAATAAAAATACCACAACCTTGATTTTATTGTTTGTTCTTCACTATATTTAGAACATAACTGTATCACTGTCTCGGAAATAATTTATGATGGTTTCTGTGTTTTAAAGCTGAAGGATCTTTTACAGAAAGAATTCCGAAAATAAACGGGCCTTTCTATTTTCAAACAAAAATGTTATGGTGATATTTAATTGTTGAAAAAAAAATTAAACTGAATAAGTGAATTTAATGGAACACAGGTTTAATATAATACTGTACAAATGTCAGATTTTTTTGTGCAAGTTTTCTAGTTCTTAAGAAACGTATACATGCAAACTTAGATCTTCAACCTAGGGCCTACATACCTGGATATTTAAAAAAGCCTCTTGGAAAGCAAAGATATAAAAACATTATTAGTTCCACAAATAAAAATAAACTTTTTTCCCCCTCAAATTAGAATCTTTTAATGGCCTCGATTGCATAGTGATTTTGACAGACCAATATTTACTCTAGTGAACATGAGAAATGTGTTCAATCATAACTTCCGAAATACATTCTGTTATTTCAGACTGAAGAAAAGAAAAAGTTGAATCTCGTATTTTGTATTTAAGCCGTTTCCCTCAGAATCTGGAAAAAAAGGAACATGTCATTCCATCTAGCCATCTGTACAATATACACAAATCTTATCGGTTTTTTTCTCTTTCTTGCTTCTCTTCTTCCATTTATACTAACTTCAAGCAACAATCAGAAGTCGCGTGGCGCATTTTCAAGTCACGCAACCATACTACTTCCTCTACACGAAACGTCCAACTGGAAGGAAGGACTAACTTCTTCCCAATTTTGCTGGGGAAGAAAGAAAATTCTCTCCAGGATTTATTTGCTTACGAATGACTTACTTTCATCTCAGCACTTAACTCGACTCGAGTGAAAACGCGTGTAAAATTACCTGAGGAATAAACTAAATCAAAATGCGAATAGATGATCAAATACCTTATGTTGTATACCAAGGTGTTTATGTAGCCAGGATAGAAATCCTATCGGACAAATCGTCGTGTTGTAAAATACATTCGATTCCACAGATAAAATTCTGGAGGTAAATGTACCGGTAGTTTCCTTTTTCGACATCTGATATAAATTTATAAACGAGTTTTTAATGCTGTGCACAATCCAAAACAAATACCGCGTGCGGTTGCTATATACATACGAAATCCTAAATCACCAATGGTAGAGCTTTTCAAGTGGAGGCTAGAAATAGTCCTCCCAAGAGTTCAACCCTGTCGATTAGATATAGCGAAAACTTAAGACACTATTGTTTATGCATTGGTTTCAGTTTCATCTAGTAACTGTAAATGAAAACATATCAACTGTACAAATGAAACCACACTTAAGCAACTGCGCATAAGCAACTTCATATAGTTTGTCAGCAACTGCAACATAACCTAATTCACCAAACGGTCTAGAGCTTTTCAATGAAAGGCTGGGAATAGTTCTCAAGAACAGATAATCCCAAGAACACAAAACTCTCGAGTAGCTTTAGTGAAAGCTTTACAGCACTATTATAACACTATTTTTAGATAGGTTTTAGTTACATTTCACCTGTATTGCTGTTTTCAAATGCCCTGCGTTTGGCTATGATACTATTAAATCAGAAGATCTAACATACTAACATTATAAGTCAGTTAGTCTTTTAAAGCTGTACACATGTCCAAATGATAAAACAACCCATCGCTGAAACAATTTTTTCTAGTCACATAAAAAAGAGTACGGAGAGTAGGACAAGACCATTAAAAAAAGATAGGAAAAAAGTCATGACCCGTCGAAAATCTGAAATGGGCTACAGCAGCTGATGTTGGGGAGTTCAAGTCGAGATTCCTCTTGACAACAAATGGTCTTAATCTCTTACCATCTGTGACTTGGGAAATTTAAATTTCACCCAGAGGTCGAAACTCTTGTTGATAAGCAATTCGACCGAATGATGATACAAAGGTCTTGAATACTTTTGAAGGGTGGATGTTCCTTCAATCGCCAAGAAGTTAGCAATTTCGTTGCCCCGGATATCACAATGTGTGTATAGAGGAGATCCAATGCAAGGCAACTGGTCAACTAGAAAACCATTGTTTTCTACAATCCAAAATACATTTGTCGCCTTGTTGACCTTCGAGGACTGACAGTCAAATTCCGCAATATCATTCATCATACTTGTCATATAACATTCATTTCTACAGGATCCATCAACACACGTCATGAATTGTGTCATAGCATTCAGAAGTCACTCTTACAATGACTTCGCGTTACGTGATCAAGGTTGTACAGGCTATTGAAAAACCCGCTGGTTTACGAGTGCTATTACCCTTTTAACAAGACAAAAAACCACAATCTGGTTACTGAACAGGCTATGAGACAAGACGGCAACTATCAATTTATCCAGGATATACGAAACGGGGAATATCTATGATAATATTGAATCTGTTGTATACACAGCAAGCAAGCATTGTGAAGTACGGCCAAAGTACTCTAAAGTACTTTTAGAGTACTTTGGACTACTCTAAAATAATATAAATTTGAAGTACTCTAAAAAACATAAACCAAATAATTCGCACACGTTAAAAATGGAAACGTGGTTAACCAAGACGATATGCCACATCCGAACTTCGATTTCGTAATCACGTGTTGAATTGCAATATGTATATTATATATGGTAAAGCGTTGTAATTGCGTTTCTCATTGTTCGCAGATAACCATGAAGGTTACAAGAGGCGTTGAAATTGTTCTCCACACAGAGTACTTAATAATATTCTCGCTTACGAAATGTAAACTATATCAGCTCAACTAAATTTACAAATGGTTTTATTATACAGTAATCATAACAGAAAAAAAAAACAATCCAATCGTCGGAAAGAACAAGCCTCGAATCAAAACAAATCGGAATTCGCTTGAATGTTTCACGCAAGTAGCTCAAAGTACAATTTATCAATGTGCCTCGATTGCACTCGATTAAAATAAACACTTGTTTTTCGCTTTTTATGGATCGAAAAGCAGTAGCCACTGATTTTTTTTATATTTAAAATGCATACACACACACTTACTAAAACAAATATAATAACGCCTCTCTGAAAGTTTTTCATGAAACAATAAATCTAATCACAGCACTGTGTAAATAAATGATCCATCAAATCCTACAAATCCAGCTGCTCTCTTATTATAATAAAACTAACAATATCATTGACCTGGCTTTGAACAACCTAAAACGACGCATAGTATATACCACTCTCGTTGTTTTCATTCGACGCTTAACTGAAAAACAAGCTTGTCACGCGAAAATGAAACTGTCCGTTTTTTGCTTTGAGCTCCAGCTGAACTTATTACTTGATGGATCATTTGTTTGGAGTACAGGGTGGCCTTTTTTGTACTAAAGATCAAAGACAAGAATGGTTCTTTTGTAGAGAAACTGTGGAATAAAAAGTCACTGTACTTTTCTTTTGATTGATAAAACAGGATTGCTTGCTTTTCAGTAATATAAAATAGAAATAAAAAGCGAACTTAATAAGCACACACATTAGTAATTTGTCAATATTCGCTTTTGTAAGTTCGTATACTAGTTATAATACTTTAAATGTTTATGGAAACAGCATTCAATATTCTATGTAATGTGATTTTAAATGCAAAAACTTTAGAACTTTTAGAGTTTGGTTGATAAAGGATATATATATATATATATATATATATATATATATATATATACATACATTGAACTCAAAGGTTAAGCAATAAAGTTTGTTTACGTGAATAATCGTTTCATTCGGATTTTTTTTTTCGTTTCAAGCGCTCATCGTGTTTGCTTGTAATTCGACGGATGGAGCAAAGTCTTACACAGAAAAAATATTAATGTTTTATGAAATATTTCCACTTTAAAATGAACAAAACTTTAATATTCAATATTGAAAAATGGATGGTTAACTTTGATAAAACCTCCCACCAAATAATCAACTAACTTGATTAGCAGTTGTAAAATAAAACTAATCGCTTTCGACAAATTGGAGATAATTGTCAAAAATATCGATGGTAATCATCATCAAAAATGAAAATGTAAGTTCGAAAAAATAAATATTTATTGAAATGAAATTAATTATTCGTACGAAATAATATACATCAATATACGTGTTTGCTAGTATACTAAAATTATAAAAAATAGAAGATATATTCGATAGAGACAATTCCAATGTCATTATATCAATTTATTCATGCATTCATGTCTAGGAGGTGGAAAGTCAGACGTCTCAACTTGAAATAGTCAGAACTAATTATATATTAACTAGTCTATGCATTCTTTATTCCTTCTTTAATTTCCTCTCCTTAACACACCGATAACTAACAGTCCTTTAGATGGGAACTGGGACATAAACGGGTCCTACCGGTTCTTTTACTTTAGACAGTTCATATTAGACCTATTGGGATGATCGTCGGCTGATGTCCATAGGATAAAAAAAAAAAAACAAGAAAATGAAGGGTCCAACTACCCCTTTAAAAATTAATTAATTAAATACATTTTTAAATGCCAAAATACATTCAATGGAGATGATAAGTGCCATCTAATAAAATCCCAAGGAATTCTTTTTAAATGTGTTTAGCATAGTGCGAAAGCATATAGCTTTTGAAGGTTTGAAATGAATACAATTACCAAGCTCGATCATTAGTCAAACAAAGACAAATCTAGCCGTAGAATGATCTTTAACGGGAGATAGTTTCCCATCCGATAGAAAAAACGCCCGCCTCCGGAAAGCAGCAACCACTTGTGCACAGTTCTTCCGGAATCGTATCTTTTTTATGGGGGCAGAGAGATGTAATAATAAATCTTCGGCCTCACTTTTTCCGTCAGTCCCCGGAGGTCCCGAAAACATGGCCGCCCGGCGTTTGTAAACAAAGTCACGTGGGCCGATCTTGGTGGGTAATAAATCTTGAGGCGGCTCATTTTGTGCGAAAAAGATCGGGCCGCGGACAAAGGAGAGAGGGAGAGCGAAAAGAAAAATGGACCGCGCAAGGCCGTCTGCCGCCGCCGCGCCTGATTGATGGACTCCCGCCGCCCCTGACGGATGCGCCCCGGCACCGGAGGACGGCCGTGGGAAAACTCATTTGAATAATGCCCGTTCTCCGTTCGCGGGTTTGGCAGCCCCGAATTTGGCTCACGGCGATGCGTGTTAATCACGATCGGTGGATTAGTTCCGATTGCGGGTGAGTACGCTACCGGGCGATGCGGGGACGGTACTTACTCAGTTGTGGAAACGCCGCGATTCTTTGTATCTAAATATTTGAATCGTCTTGATTCAAAGCCAGTCTAGAATCTGCATTTTCAAAATCTAAATGTTGCTACCATTTACTGAGGAAATCCAAGAACATACAAAATATCAATGTTTACCCTCTGAATGGCTCACACGCTTGTATATATATACGGAATGTGGAGTCTTCTCTGCGTGTCTTCTAATCGGTTTTGACCTTCGTGACCTGTAAAATGTTTTATAGGATTCTTTCAACCAATGGTGTAGCGTAGAGGTGCACAATCGTTTTGGGAGAAGGGCCACTTGCACCGTTGATTGAGACATGGGGGGCCGAAATGAAGTTGCAGCACAGACGCAATGAAAGTGCTACAACCCAATTATGAACAGCTGTTATTACACTTAATGTATCGTAAAAAAATAATCACTTAATTTTTTTAAGATGAAACTTACAAATGTTTTCTCAAAAAAAAAATATAGGAGCTTGTTAAAGAGCTAAATGAATGATATTGTGAATAGTTTAAAATAAAGTTAACATCCATTTGCAATGATCAATCAAGAATATGCCTCAAGAAAATTATATATACTTCAGAAAATTATTTTAGGTTATAAATTTAATAACAGTAATAGTACAATGAGCAATTAAGACGATAATCAAAAATTTTAATGTCAGTAAAATTAGAAATAAAAATTACAGCATCAAATATATTTATTATTAAAATTTCTAAAGCATAAACAATAATTATGTTGCAACTTGCTAATGGGATGGCTGATACTGATTCAATACTACTAGTAGATACTCTAAAGACTGATTCTAAATGTTTGTCAGTCAATTTGCTTCTAAACTTAAATCCTCTTAGAAGTTTATAGTCAAAATTAGTTTGCGGGCCGCAATTGGCCAGTGGGCCGCAGGTTGTGCACCTCTAGTGTAGCTATTTAGTGATCAAATGGGAATGTAGATAAAAGCAATATTTCTGGGGGCAGCCCCTTTTCTCCGACTAGCTCAAGTCATTGCAGGTATACAAAAAGCCTAAAAGGTAGGATTCGACGACTATTGAGATTAGCAAAGGAGCCTGACTTGTAATCTTTTGTGACGAAAGGTAGATGTTTCTTTCTTAGATTCAGGCCAACCTTACACGAACCGGGTTTTCTTTGACCTCCGAGGGTGGATAAAACCGTACATCTTCTTGCTCATCCTATTACTTTATAGCCTGTATATGGCAGAAACTTGCAGGGCTTCAGAGTGGAAATTTCTACCTAGGCATTCGTATCTTATTTCAGTGACCGTGACAAGTTTTAAGACTTACTTAAATCTACACGCCTTGCCTTAGTTCTGGTACTGGAATAATTTTAAGTCCTGATAGAAATCGTCTAAGTATCCACAAATTTACTTCAGTGGCTTATTGCCCGGAGACATAATTAATGTAACTGGGTTGATCTGTAAAGATTTCATGTACTCGATGCACCGTAAGTCTATAGTCTGGCATGTAATCCAGCGTATAATGACCCGCTTCAACATAAAATCAGGTGTCCGACGTTGGAGATTCCATGCGGGAAAAAAAATCCCCTAGCCTTCAGTGGTTTGTAAGTAGCTTTTATACAAAATGGTTGTACGGATTCATCTCTTAATGCCCAGAGATTTAAGCTTCGTACTCATTAGCGAATTATAACATGTAATGTGTCATGTATTATATCTGTTTCGTTAGTGTAAACGCCATTCGAACAAGACCCAATACCAACAGCAATGCTCGACACGAACATATATGAGGGGTTGCTGGTTTTGGGACGAACGCAAAGGGAATCTTGGTACTATATATTCTGATTTGGCCCGATTCCGGGGAGTTAGTATTTGTGTCATGTGATTTTGAACTGCTGCATTCGTTAAATAAGGAGGCAGGGTAATGGAAACAATGCGCTTATTGTATCTGTAACGTATTTTTTTGCTCCGAGTTTGTCGTTCGATGTCGTAATATCATAGAACAGATTTCACGTTGGTGAATCTAAGAATTCCCCCTGGAGATCCTCTTACATGATTTTGAGGATGGAGGACTTTTCTTCTATGAGAACGTATCCACATTTTTTCAAATGAACTTACTCGAGGTCATCTGTTTTCCCACCGGAGCCATACAACAAGAACTGATCAATAGTGTGCATGTATGTTACATGTGAGTATTTTTCGCTACTCACTGTATCACTGTTCACCAGACTTTGATCAGTGGGTTTGACTGCTTGTAGCAAGGTCATAAGATCATATTATGGACAAACCAGGTACATCTGTATCTGAGACCATTGTATGAGAGTTTTGCTTTAGACTATATAGCATTCTAAAAGCCCCTATTTACATGTAGATGGGTCTTATACAAAGGGCTGAGGGCAAAGTAAGTGTTCAAATATTTTGTAAGGTATGTTACCAGGCCATCATTAGAAAATTGTTAAGTGTAATGCATCATGTATTGTGCGTTGACGGTTTGATTCCAAGACATCATTAGCGAATTGTAAGGTGTCATGTACAATGACTGTGAATCCAGATGTGGACTTAACGTCCATAATCACCTTGTAACGCCCTGCAGGCAGTAGAATCGATTAGGATTACATGTGGAAATCATCGAACAGCAGGGGAACCCTTCTATAAACCTTTGGGGTGTCTTGTGTCCTGTTGTTCGTTTGAATTCGTCTCCAAAACCGACATCGCTTCAAATAGCTTGGAGCATTCTACTGCATCCGGCCTTGCAGGTGATGCATCGTAAAACCCCATGTTGCACTATGAGGCTTTGAAACTGAACCCCCTCAGCTGAGATCTGGAATGCAATGACGTAGCTGCAGATGTGGACGGTACATAGTCGCTTTGTAACGCCCAGCAGGCAGTGGAATCAATTGTGATTAAAGTTCTGCTAAACCATCAAACAGCAGCGGCGTCTTATGTCCTGTCCCCTTCGTGTTCGTGTCCAAACTGAAAACGCATTAGGCTTCGAAAATGATACTTCCTCACATTGAACTAGGGGGTCGGAAACTGGACTCCTGAGGCTGAGTTTCTAGAATATCTTCATTTCCACAAGTGGGATTACTGAGTTTATGGTTAGCGAGTTGGAACGGAAGTGGTAGGTGACAAGATAACAAACTTTCCATTGCCCCGTAGGGCTAGTAAAAAGTAACTTCAGTAACTCCTCGGTATATCGCACAGTTGGGTTTATCGCTCCTTTTCCACTCCTCAATGAATGCTTGTTTTAGGAAACATTAGAAGGAGGGGAAATTCCAGTCTATAAGTCTGTTGCTAATTGAGCCATTTGTTTCAAGCAGTCACCTTTTTTCATGACTCTGCTCACACTATATGAAAAAGGTGTTTCGTTCTCTTAGAAAAGGGAACGAAAAAGATTATATTACTCGTTACAATTCGCTAATGAGGACTCGGCTTGATGTATGTAATCTATTTTTTATTTTAAAAGTCGAACCATTGTATTCATAACAGGGCAGTCGAAGTACTTGTGAAATACCACCTTTATATAGTAGCATTAAATTCTTAATTAAATTCTTGTTGCAAAAATAAGTTCTTCCTATGAAACACGGTTCAAGCTGCTAACTTTTTAGGGAAGAGAAATAGTCGTGGCCGTGGTATTGTCAACAGACCTCAATTTAAAGGACGTAAGAGAAAATGAAAGTAATTTTATCATGAATTCGAATATAGAAAGAATTTTAAGAATACGGAATTAAAATATTGGTGAACAGTGTATGATAAGATCATTATTCGTGCCGGTTTTTGCCAATATTTCTCTGGAAAGAACAAACAAATCAGCGCGATATTATCATAAAAATGGAACATAAAAGGAATTTTTTAAATACGGATTGAAAAAGTAAAATGAACATTGTATTCACTTAAAATATTGGTGAACCAAAAGCTGTTAATTGGCTGAGCAGCTTCTCAATATGAACTTTTATAGACCATTATATGTAGATAAAAGTATTAAGATACCTAGAAAGTTATGGTGTAGGAAGAAGTCTTCAGTTTAAATGTCTCTTCTGAGATTCTCACTGCACATTGTAGGCACCATAATTCCAATATTTATAAAAATTATTTTCATATATCGACTCGTTTTATTTTTTAAAATTTACATCCATAGTGCATCGCCCACTAGATTAAGGCCTATATCATAATAAAAATCTAAGCAATCATGTTAAATGTGAAAGATATATCAGTAATCAAGTAAGGTATTTATAGTTCGGTATAGTTAGCAAATTACAAAAGACAGTTTTAAAAATTTGCTGAATGCAACATTAAAGAATAATTATTATTGTACATTCGATTAAAAGCTTTTTAGATAAATTAGTTTACTATTATATTTTTAAATAGTAAATTTTCTTATCAGGAGAGATATAAAACTTCTCTTTTCAACAAAACTTAATACTAAATATTACTTGTGAGTCTAAAAACTATTTATTCGACACAAATAATTTATGTGGTCGCATGTGCTTTTAAAACTAATATTCAAAGATTTAATAAGAATAAATAAATTAAATGAGCTTTGCATCATGAAAACTATATAAAAACAGTATTTTTTAGTCGAAAAGCTCTTAAGCAATTACTAAGTATTCTGAATGCGAAACAACAAAATTAATAAGCAGAATAGTACAACCTTTTTTTAGTATTATTATTATAAATGTATACTTGAAATATGGTTTCCATTTTTCACGCAAAAGAAAATGTGAGGCATTTTTAATTCTTTTCCAGGGCTATTTTTAATTTCTAAAGCTACACAAGCCACTGATTGCAATATATTGTATTAGACCGTAAGTGCACAGCTGAAGACGTTTTCATAAGTGTTAGGCTTAAGTTTTGTTTTATTTTTCCAGTTTAAGAAACATGAATGTTTTGCCTAACCAATAAATACTATGCTTTCGATTTTTAGGACACATTTGAA
Organism: Metellina segmentata; assembly: GCA_947359465.1. NCBI lineage: Eukaryota > Metazoa > Arthropoda > Arachnida > Araneae > Tetragnathidae > Metellina > Metellina segmentata. The sequence continues at coordinate 63,275,589 of OX375879.1, read as the reverse complement.
CCTCTTCTATTTCGTTGTTTATGGTTAGTTTTGCCTTCTTTTTGTCATTTGTTTTTTAAAAAATAAGTTTATCTTATGATTATGCGTTCAAACTGCAGCACTCAAATCCAAGATCGACAGATGACCGAAGTAAAAGCTTTCAATTCTAGTGCATTTGGAAACATTTCTCCTAGTAAAACTATTTATTAATTTCTTTAGAGTGGTGTAAAGAATTTTTATTATGATTTTTAAAGAATTTTCTTTAATCTTAATATTTTTCTATATAATAATGTATACGTACTTTAATTTATAATAATTTAATACATTTTAATAAGCTTAGCGAATTTCATATAGCGTTACATAGGCGAAGTTAAGGGTCAAAACAGCCAACTGGTTGCAAGAATTCGACTGTCAAAATGAAATGTCTACAAACGACCGCTATTTTGGATCCCTGGTGTATAAATATTTCAAGTTCTTATATTATCATCAATCAAATTTCTCAATCTTTGACACATACTTTTTCTTATTTATTAAATTCTTCAGCTCGTTCTCCTTAAAATACTTCTTATAACCATACAACTTTCCAGATGCATTGTTACTTTTACTTTTTAATTACTTTCACACTCAGAAAATTTTAGCATGCAAATTCGCCTGTACAAATTGGTAATTTGCCTACTCAAATTTGGTTGTAAGTTCATACAAAAAGCGAGGTTCAAAAAGAACTTTAACAAACTGATAAAAATTGTCTAAATCTTTATAAAGCATTCCAATAGTTTTTTTTTTAATATAACTTTTATCGAAAGTTTTTTTCCAAGACAAGAAGTTAAATTACAGCAATGCTTATCCGTCTGAAAGGCTTTTAGATTCATTAAAATTCCAACACCCATTCTAATCAAAAAAATCTGACAAGACCCATCTCCGGGCCTTTCAATAGACTTCTTATCTTAACAGTTGCTTGGCACGTCTGACTGCAAAATAAGTTTCCGTCGACGATTGTGTATACATACCACACAAACGACGTCTTCCTGCGTGGTTTTAACTGCAAAACGCTGGCAGATAATTTTACTGAACCTCTTTCATTTGTTAGAAAAACTCTCCTCTCCGCTGCCAGTCATTCTGAAAGCCCTATCTCTCTCAAAAACCGAGGCAGGAACAAGAGAAATCTATTTAAAAAGATCTCTCGGGCTTGTTTTTCTTAGCGATTCTCATGTCAACCGTAACAGTGCGTAAGAAACAAGAACATGGAACCGGGAGCGGGCTATTTTTAGTGCCCCCGGATTCTGTTTTCGAGGCTGAAACAACTTATGACGAGGTTGAGTCGCCTCCGAGGGCCCAAATTGCTACTTATCTGAACGGATGGAAAGCAGAATTAAACTGAAAATACGGTAGAGAATTTTATGGAATTATTCTGTTTAGCTCCAATCTGCTGCTGTAAATTAGAAAACAGAAAACAGTGCGAGAAAATGGAAAACTGTGGTGGTTCTAGTCATTGTAAATTATATTTGCAAACAGGATATACTCATGTTTAGAATTCATAAAGCAACTAAAAGTTCCTCGTGCATATTATACATTGGTTTTATTTTAAAAAACAGCAGTAAGTGAATATAAATCATATTCAATGCAAATGTCTTCAATCTGTTCACTATTCAAAAATAGACGTGTTCAATCATTATTTCAATATCACATTCATTGTAAAAATAATGTACTCCAGTTTTGAAACTGTGCTAAAAGTTTCAATAATGTAGTACTCATAAGTTTACTAAGCAAAAAGACAGTTCGTAAATAGAAATCCTATTTCTTACGACAGTAGTATTCAATCATTAATTCAAACACGCATACATTGTACAACAGGAAATCCCGTAGAGAACTCAAAGAATCGTGTTGAACTCAAAGGCACTACCAAGCTTCAAATATATATCAACCACTAGTTTACTTTTTAAAAAAACGACTGTAAATAAATCGTAAAAATATTTTAATATAGTTATATTTAATATCATATTCATTGTAAACAGGAAACATTCATATCTAAAACTCATTAAGGCACTTAAAGTTTTAAATATATAACTATTTATAGTAATATATGTAACGTAAATTTGTCCTTACGGATATGAGGATAAATATTTAGATGAATGGGTCGAGATTTTTGAAGCAATATCTCGTTTTATAAAAGATAGTATAAAAACAATCGTAGCTATTAAATTAAATGATGATTGTATTTGAAAGAATCTATAGAGGAAACGTTATTCATTCTTCAATATTGCGACACATCTTTCTTAAATTCAATGAATGTTACGAAATACAATGAAATAATTATTTGTCGGATTTCAATCTCTCATCACAAACTTAAAAACAAAATTAAACTATGAAGTTGTTCTGTAGTCTAATAATCAGAACTAAAATGGTTTAGATTAATATGCACAACATTCTAGTGCATAACAAATCCATCCTCAACACAAATCGTTTGATGTCACTAATTTTTTTTCCAGTATGGTATGTTAAATAAGAGAAGATTTTGACAAAAGTATATTGCTAACCATTTATCCTAAGAAATGATGAAGCATTCTTTAATACTCTTTTCTTAATTTACAATAACACGTGCTTGCCATACTTCCCAATAGCATCGATACAATAATGTTCAGTGTCAAATCAGCTCAACCCAATCAATCGGCCCAACACACAAAGCTTGAACCGAAACACCAAACATGTCAATAAATGGTTTGGCGTCTCAAAACACCTATTTCAGAAAGAGACAGCAAAACAAGCGTTGACAAATGAAGCTAAACATGTTCTTTTAGTCATATTTGACACAATTGAAAGGCATCCTCAGCCATCAATTATTTGATGTATCTCATAATTTTAGTTTCTTTCTAATATCTCTTTCTATAATAATTTTAGCAAATTCATTTGAAGAATGTTGAATAGGAAGATGATTCAATACTACAATGTACTTACGATACTTCCTGACAGATGACCAAATGTTCCTCCTTAGCATTCTTTTTTCCAAATGTAACACGTTTTCAATAAATGTCGACAGCATCGTTAGAATAAAGCACTCGGTCAAAAAAGCTCAATTGGCACACACAAAATAGAAAGACGATACCAGAGTTGCATTTGAATAAGTGGTTTCCCTCTCGAAACGACTTGCAATAGACTTGTCAAAAAAAGAGACACAACGAAACAAGCGTTGACAAACGGAGCCAAACACGCTATGAAAAAGCGAAATTATAACCGCTGGTATAACCTTAGTAACCACACGGAAGTCCCATGTCGTTTACAGGAGGAAAGGCGCTGACGCGTAAGATAAATTGAAACATAGCGGCCACGTGACTTTTTCGTGCGTCTGGCCAGGCCACAATCAATCATTCTTGGTGGCTGAAAGGTCGCTGGCCAAGACGCATTAGCCAATGCTAATCACTCCTCCGACTCATCTTTACGGGAGGTCCTCTCTCAAACAGGTGTGTAATTAAATCAATTCGCTTTTCACCTGTCACTCAGGCCCTTTGGAGAAAATGATGAGATTGAACCCTCAACGCACACCGCGGAAAAGGGAAATAAAAAAATAACAGACCGTAAAAAGACATTAGTAACAGTGATCCCCTGTAGTTTATGGTAGTAGAAACGTGTTGATAGCACTGGAAAATCACTCGTGTTGTTAATGAGCTGGGTAGTTGATGGACTTGAGACGGTATTGTGTGTTCTTTAATAAAGCGTCTCTGCCTCTGGATGTCCTGTGTGCCTCGAGAAGAATAAAAGATAGTGCCCGGCTATTTGCGACGGCATGCTGCGAGGTTGATAATGTTCTAAAACGGTTCTTTTAGAAGTCCCTTAGTTCGCTTAATGATATAGATTAAGCTCAATCCATCTTTTCCATGTTGATTTTGCCCTTAGGAAACCGTCTTTATTCACACTGTCAAACGGTATAATGAAATTCGCTCATGATCATCTTACATTAGCTTGGTTTGTCACTCTACGGTCTTTTATTGTTGAGCAAGGGTCAGTTAAACCGCAGGCACTAGATATAAAGAAACCACATCTTTTTTGTGTGCATTCTAAAGAAAGTTTTTATCGCTTTCTATTTGAATAAGAGCATTGTCATTAGAACTTCAGGTGTGACTGAAAGAACTTCAACACACCTGTCTCGCCTCTGGTCCGATCGGCGATTCAATGTCGTAAAAGATCCAGTGGCTTACGGCACAATTAGCTACTGCAAAGAGTCAAGTGACTTGTATACACTGCAATGATTAAGTACATGTAAATCAAACTAAATCGATCGCCGTACACCTGGATTCGTTCATTTACCCATTTGTGCTGACGCGGAAATAAACGTTTTAGACAGTATTGTTATGTGCAGAGGACTGATTTGTTAGATCGGCCTGGGGAAATGTAAACTATCTATCCTCTTCAGCGTTTCAAAAAGTAAATTGTGCCATCATACGCAATTTGACGACTTATAAGATGAATTTGGGCGTAGTATTTACTCAAAAGTAAATAACATCCGTTTGGGCTGCATGATTATTAATTTGTCGATTCTGTAATGAATTCGTGATCGTTTCTTTTTTCCCCTCTATGTTTGTAAGAGCTGAGATTTGAAGATGAAAGCCGGATTTCAACAGTTCTTGAAATCAACAAACATATCAATTCTCTTTGTTCTTTTTTACTTGTCTGAAACCAGGCCGATAACGACACTGTCTGATGATATTGTAATCATATATCCAATAATAATTAGCGTTGTAAATAGCTCTGAGCTTCTTTATTCATGTCCTGTTTACTGATTTTTAATAAATTCTTGCAAAATCCCATAGTATTTTTAACTTTGATTATTGGAAAACCTTCTGGTGCTCAGGTCAAAATTCCCAGTGTCCCTATCTGGTGCTGGTCGGAAGAAAGAACCCGGTTGCAATTGGTTCAAGGATATGCATTCTGTATATTCTCATGTTCAAATAATTCGAACAAATGAAAATTATCTTAAACTGGAATAAATTTAAAAGCTTAAAACTTTTAAAAGGCTACATTAATTTTTATTCACCTATAATTCTTCCTGAGATTTTACTGGCTGAATTTTATTTATGATAGTGGTTGCACAGTTATATTTCTAACGATAAAACAACTTATTTATAAAGTCTACTGCTTTAAAATCCTTTCGTAAAGATGAAGAACCGTTTTGTTTGTTTAGTCTCATTGAAATGAAGTCAATGTTTTTATAACTGTTGAGGTTACAGAAAACATATTTGATGCTGCTTATAAAGTTTCAGATAAACAATAAATTATTGAATTATTATTGAATGAACTAAAATTTAGAAGCGAAATATTCTTGAAGAATAGTTTTAATCCAATGACACTTTAAATATCTTTTTGTTTTTCATAAAAGTTCACGTGGAAGGGTTTTTACATATTGTAACGGAGAACAAAAGTGCACAACTGGATTTGAAAATCTAACATATTGTACTAAATTCAAATATCTGAAAGGTGACTATAATCATATTTTGTTTGCAAAACAATAAAACTAAAATGATTCCGAAAATAAAAAATCAATGCTGTTGTAATTTATTCGGAACAGTTGCAATGTGTAAAATTATTTTTATATATTGTTGGTATAATCGTATTTTTACAATTTAAAATAATTCACTTGTAAAATACGCAGAAAGGAATCATAATACTTTACGTGTCGGAACTTACTATAGGTATAATCGGAAATACTTCTTAGAAGTACTAACATTTCAAGATCATCTTACTTAAAAACTACGCAACACCAAAATGTTCTTAGTTTTTCATATTTATGTTTATGAAAGTAGTCAATTGCAAGTATTTTTTTAACACACTATTTTTTACAGTGTGGTAGAATAATTGACATTCTTTACACGAGAAAAAGTATTTCTCATAAGTTTAAAACCGAGACTCATTTGCACTTCTTCGCCTTCGAGGAGTAGAACAAGTGCTTAGCTCCGCCCCTACATACGATATAACTTAAATACATAATAAACAAACAAGCGCCTTATCTTTCTATCGCTTCTAATTATAGGGAAACATAATTTATGCGGATAGAAATTTTTACAATGTCAGCATATACTAATTTGTCGATTTTGTGTAATATTTTAGCAACGAAAAATTGTCTCAGTGGAACTATGAAACTGATATAATTTTATCATATGAACTCGTTTATTATCAATGACGTCCACAATTTCTTGCGGTAAATTTTAATGATCAGTATACCACTTGCTCTCAAAAACTGAATTAACATATTATTACAAAAAGCAAACGAACAGTGGAGAGTGATTTATATGAAGCAATCTTAAAGGGGCATTGAAAACGAATTTTAGATTTGTGTGTCATTTTCTTAAATAAATTATTCCATTTTCGGAATGTTGATTTGAAGTAACATTTTTTTTATGTCGTTGTGAACGTAATACTGGGTCATAAGTTAAATTATCAACTGCTCCACATATCTTATCAACCATTTTTCATAACGTGACATGAGGTTTATATTCAATTAAAATTACTCATTCTAGCACTCATTTTCCTACAAAATGTAAGGAAAGGTCTTTTGATATAAGCTTCATTTTTTTTATAACTATAATAAGAATTAAACAGTAAGAACCTGTATGTTTCCAAAATAATAAAACCTAAAGAGAACCGAATAATTTCAAAAGCAAACAAGTACTATAGTTAATGTACGTTAAACCAAATGTCAGCAATTTTCTTATCACCATATCACAAATCAGTTATTTAACTTGAAACCATCACACAAATTGGGTTTTAAAAATTAAAACCAGCTACAGTTCGTTAATTGTTATTATTAAATTGTACTTAGACACTCAAGCGATGTTTGGCGTTTTACTCAGTCATAATTATTAATAATCACTTTTAATAATAAATAAATCGATTGAAAAAAATAACTTTTTTACAAAAATGTGTCCATTACCGACTATTAAGGTATCGCAGAATAAGTATGTAACAGTTAAATATAAGAACGAATTATCAAAAACAAATTTTAACAAGATAAATAATGCACCGTATAACATTCTAAACTTGGAATCGGATTAATAGCTGTATTTATGCAGCATAAGAAACTGTGATTCCTTAGATTTGTTAATTAAAAGTGAATATGTACAATCAAGCACAATTCTTATAAAATATATATCACTATTGTAACCATCCATTATTTCGGTTTCAAAAGAGAATTAATCTAAGATTGTAAGTTTTCTAAAATTACTTTCGTATCTGAGGGTTTTTTAGGATTCGTTTGGAATGTACTCTTCTGCTTCTTATATTTCATAGAAGAAAAAAAATTTAATTGCTATTGTTCTAAAATTCAGTCAAAATTTATTTCAATAAAGCAAGCAAAACCAGTAATGATGAGCTGTAACTTGGTTTAAGAGTATTTTACGTGACATTTAAACTATCATTACATTACGCTGACAAGTTGACTGGAATGTAAATGAGTCCTATTTTCCAAAATTATGAATTAAAAATATTTATTAAAGATAAATTAAAGTCATGATTTTGTTATGATTTGTTCAACGTAAAATTTAATTTCAAACTCAAATCTCTCACTTTATCGACAAAATACAAATCAAAGCATAAACATTTTCAAATGTACTGTTATTTACTTAAAAACTATCTGTTAGGGGCTAATTTTAGATGCTTGAAGAATTTATTATAACTTCAAACGAATCCTTTAAAAATAAGGTAAGCAAAGACACGATTATCTCTTATACTATCAAGGAAAATAAATAACAAATTCTACTTACCGATCAAGCATTTAAAAAAATAATAATATTCCAGAGGAATAAATTATAATAATTATACCCGATTAAACATTTGTGTTTCCTGTTTGTTCAGAAACATTTATTCTACAATATAATGTAAAGATTTGATTTCGTGTCTTCCTACTATCCAATTACAAGCTTTGTTTAATTTGTAGTTTAAAGCTGTTAAAAATTTAATTAATTTTTATTCTTAATCACCGTAAGTTGATCTTTATATGAATTAAAACATATCAATATTAATCTTATAATACAATAGTATAACAGTTTTATTTAATATTATAAAAGTTAAAAGGGAAATATTGAATTACTAGTAATTTTTGTTCACATAAAACTGGGCAGTAGCCAATTTACAGGGCTTAAAACCTGCTATTTTGAGTTTAAAATATTCACTCAAAGAAATCATCATCTCTATTTTTTACAAAAATCTCTAATGTTTTCTTTAGGATTTCTTTTTATTGTGTGTTTCAATTTATTACATGGTTTATACAAAAAAAAATTTAAATATTTTATTTCCTTTAATGACGATTTGAACCTTACCTATCATTATCTTAAATAAAAAGAAATCATTATCTTAATAAATATATCATTACATTAAATATATATATTATTTGAAAAAGGTTTTATGTAAAGAAATAAGAAAAGCAAAAAAGGTCGTTGCTTTTCGAAGGTTTTGCGTAATATTTTTAAACGATCGAGAATATGAACAAATGTATCAACATTCTTCGATTTCGCCATTATTAGGTCAATTTTATTCTTGGTTACTTTTTTTGTCAGTAAAATATATTACTTTTAGTAAATACAATGTGATACGCATCAAAAGATCGGAACACAATCAAAAAATTCGCACCGTGTTACGAAACCACTCATTTTTTTTATCCTAAACAAAATTTTCAACTTTTCACACATTGAATACGTTGCTCAAATATTCTTTCTTTTTTTCCACACCCAAGTTAACCGATCGCTATGCAAACGCACTAATAATTATTATTGTTGTACTGAAAAATTTCCATGCATTCATAAAAAATGTACAATTTTCTTCACTTTCCTTGAGGGAGGGAAAAAAACAATTGATTCGCCGCTTGGGCCATATAATAAAAGGGTCCGTATCATCTGGAGGTATTTCAACACGTAATACGCAACGCAATACTGCTATAAAACATCGTTTTCAAGTACAAGGAAAAGAAATTCGAAAACAACTCTACCTTGAAACGTTTTTTTTTTCTTCGAAGAAAATGTTACGCAGGTATGCCTTACATTATTGTTCGCTCCTGTGTAATCAAAACACCTTGCTCAACAATTTGTTTTATTTTCAGTTTCTGTCGAGTGTTGGGTATCATTTTCGGAGAATGATACGCTTTGAATGGGAAATTAAACAGAAAAATAATGTCGTTTCCCACGTAGGTCAGTGATGCAGTAGAGGCAAGAGTACTTCCCTTTGTTCGACATTTGGGGTTTTGATACAAAACAAATTCGTGAAAAACATAGTTTGGTAAGATTTTTTATAACTTTTATCTATCGAAGGTATTCAGCTTTAGTTCCTTAAAATATTAATCGCATCTGATAAGTTTGCTAATAAAGTATTTCGGTTCAGTAAATGAATTTATCAATATTAACTGATTCAACTTATATATTATAAGCAATTAACTGTTGTATTGTTTCTATTTTACTGTCTAATAAACATGTACGATGTATAAATTGCGACAGGACTTCTGTATATTAGTGTTTTGAATTATTTTTTTGGTATTCGATTTGTCGATGTCCTTTCAGCAACACCATTTTAGTTTTCGAATATTTTTTGGAATAAATGTTGTATTTTTCTACCCTTTGCTTTATTTTTCTCTTCATACATATTGCTTACTTCCTTCAATATTTCCATAAAGATGGCATATATTAATTTTACGTTCTCAGAGCTAAATGAAATGAGCTTCTATGGATTACAATGTATAAATTGCAACAGGACTTCAGTATATTAGTGTTTTGAATTATTTCTTTGGTATTCGATTTGTCGATGTCCTTTTACCGACACCATTTTAGTTTTCAAATATTTTTCGGTATAAATGTTGTATTTTTCTACCCTTTGTTTCATTTTTCTATACATACATATTATTTACTTCCTTCAATATTTCCATAAAGATGGCATAGATTAATTTTACGTTCTCAGAGTTAAATGAAAGGTGTTGAAATTGAAATTACTATAAAACTATAATTGCCTTAATATTTTTCCATGAATGAGTCTAAGTAACTGAACGAATATATTTCAATTGGAGGTTTAAAACTTTACAGAAAACATAAATAGAAATTTGCTACTATGGATTATAAATAATCCTTTGAAGTTTACTAACACTTTTAGTAGTATTACGAAATGTTAAACTTTGAAAAACATGCGGTTGAAGTAAAATTTACAGATTTACAAAACATCTTTCTTAGCAGTATTTTTTAATCTATCTTTATTTTAAACTATAAAATCTTATCTATTGTGTGCATTTTTTTTAAACGAATCAGTTAAACTCAGATCAAATAAGTTTTGTGACCTTATGAAGAAAGCAGTTTACTAGTTACAAAAATGTAAAGCATTAGTTCTTAAATGATATTAAGTAACCTGTATTTTTAAGAATAAAGTACTAAGCACTGGTGTTTTAATCTAGGTACTTTATAGCTACAAAATTATGATAGATATCGTTGAGGAATATGGTAAAACATTTAGTTTAAAAAAATACATGTACAGATTTTATGGTGTGGTGACAAAAACTTGATGCCCGCTCATATTTTTTGTCGGCCATCAATACTTTGCTTCATAAACTATTTGATGATTAAAACTTAAAAAAATGAATCAATTGCTGAAAAAAAAATTACAAAATCAACTACCTTATTTTTGAGCGTTTTAAAAACTTGTACCATGACAAAAATTTGAGAAAAAATAGAATATTTGTTTTTAATATACAATTTTTCTATATTTTCAATTTTGCCGTTATAAGCATGGTAATTGAGGTCTTTTAACTAGAAAGTTCCACAAACTCACATCTTATACATTCACAATCACTATTTGTTAAAAAAGTTGACCACTGTGTCAGATTGTGTAAATTTGCATTTGAGAAATTTATTTTAGCGCTCGTTAGACAATGCTAATTGATTTGGGATAAAAGTTTCAGGTTTGTAAAAAATAGTGCTAAAGAAAAATTATCAACGTGTTTTTTACAGAGCTAAATGCAAGTACCAACCATTTTGTTCGCCTTATACATTTACAGAATACGTCTATCGACGATGTGTGTTTTGTGCATTCAAATATATGCATCGCATTCATAACAAATTCATTAACATATTATCTAAACACCTAATTTAATTTACAAAGATGACGTTTGCTCGTAAACCGAAGTATGTGAAATTATATGATTAGTTAAATAATCAAATAAGCGTTTTTTAACATTTCAAGGTTTCACCCAATCGCTTTACACGTGAAAGCAAATTATCCTACTTAAATATCACACTCGCATGTGTGACAAACACGGTTGTAAGAAACGCGTGGAAGTATCTATTCTAATAGTAGGTGTATGAAATGGAGTATATCTGAAAATATCACTAACTAAATTAACGTTCTCACTTACATGCATAAAGGGACTTTTTAATAGCCGTTTTCAGTATAATTTTAAGCATCAAGACAAACCGCGAAGCAGAAAAGATTGATGAAGTGTTTCGATAGTCATTAAACATTCTGGCATTTATACATAAGAAGTAGATTGGCAATGATAAAAATTAAACTTTTTTCAAATTCGAAATTTATTGCAAAAGAACACTGGAAAAGAGGAAGTTTTTGTGTAATGTATTTAGAAAGGGTATTTTCTCTAAGATCATTTGAAGAAAGTAAGGGAAAGGTGGTTTGCTTTTCGGTGAAAATTAAATTTAAAGTTAGCTTAACTATAAAAATCAACTTTGCTATAGCTTTTTTTCTGATATTATTTTTTGATCAAGTTGTTCATGAGGAATACTGCAAGCGCAACTTATGGTTCCATCGTCTTGTGATAAGAATACTTTATTTCTTACATTAATTTGACATTTGAATATAGTACTTTTGCATAAATTAAAAACTGAATAAATAGCAATCGATCTTTAAAAGATGCATGCTTTCATTAGTTGATCAAAAATACAAGAGTGGACCGTTAACTTTTGAAGAGTAGTTCCAAATTGAGAAATCTTAAACTTAAATAATTAATTATGAGGTTCAGATAATTATAAAAATTCATTCTCCCTAGTGTGTAAAAAAATTTTTCAACAATAACATTTTTTTTCGTCTTGCTCCAAACATTTCAACGTACTAATTACAACCATGCATGAACATATTTAGATTTGCAAACTAGAAAGTTGTGGTATATATGTGGTATAGAAAGCAGTATTCTATATAGGTGGAATCAAAAAGAGCTAGATAGAGCTCAGACAGACGACAGAGAAAGACAGATGACTTATTTCTTACATCTTAAAAATAAGGAATTTAAATTTTCATCTTACAACACATTGCAAACAGAACATTAGTATTCTACCGGTAATGATAACATCATTGTAAACAGGACATTACATTACCATAGGTATCCATTTTAAAGTAATGCAACCATATTGGTTTAATGATATACCATAGTGAATGGTGTATTACTACAACAACATTGGAATGTGTTTCAAAGCAATGTAATCATACCGTTCTGTAATGTGACGAAATGCTTAGGAATTTGTATTTGTTACATTAGGTATCAACAACGAAATGTAAAACTGAAATTTCGAGCATGTGTCTCTAATTCAGGAACGGTACGAAATTACCTCGTATTTCAATGCATAGAAAATGGATGTAATTAAATCTCTACAACAGCAAAAAAGAACTTTCCACTATACAAATTAATACAACAGTTGACATTGGTAAACAAGCCTAAATTAATTAACACTATTTCGTACTTGTTCAGTACACTGTTATAGTTATCACGAATTTCTGTTCAGAGATTAATGGCTTCGCAATCTATATTTTGAGTTGCATTGAGACAGAACTCTTTCTATAACAATCCGATCACCATTTGGTTTCATGATTCAAGAACATATAAAAATAATTTTCACTTGAACTCTTTAAGTAAATAGTCCGTCTTCAAGTGAAATATATCAAGTCATAAAACAGTTCTGAAAAACGCAGGGGAAAAATTCGACTCACTAAGCGTGGTGTCCAAAAAGAAATCGAACCTATATGATATCTGTATATAGTGTGGTAAACATCACCAGTCTAAATGTTACTACATTTTGGTCGAGAAAAGCAAAAATACTCGCATTTCAAGCTTTTTGGCTTGAAAAGTTTCACTTGTAAGCCAACAATATGGATGTCACAATTTATATACAGTAAAGAAAACTTAGAAATGAAGCGAAATGATGAAGTAAACAAAGATATTGATGATTGACAGCGGCGTTTTGGTTTCCCTTGGGCTATGTCCTAAGGCGAAGAAATGTGTTCTATATCTCGAAGGCTAAAAAAACTCATATCTCAAGACAGTTTACTTAGTGCCTTTCGCTTGTATGCCGGTTATAAACATGTTACCATTGGTAAATACGAAAGGGAAACGTTTCGAAGGGAAAGCAAAACCGTGTCAAAACAGAGAAGTTGACGAGAGACGGTGTCCCTTGGGGGTGCGATTTGAAGTAAAGGGTTTAACTCACCTTGTTGCTGCTTTCTGGTCGTCTTCTTCTCCTTCATCCAGGGGTACTCCGGCACCGCGACCCCCGAGTAGCCGTTGGCGGCCGCGTGCTTCGCGGCTTCGGCGGGCGGCGAGTCCGTGGCCGAGCCTCCGCCGCCGTGGGCAGGAGGCTGCTGCTGCTGTGGCGGCGGGCACAGGGACTGCGGCGGCGGCGGCGCGGGGGCCGGGGCTCCGCCGCCGGTGATTGATGATCCACCGCCACGGTGAAACGTTTCATTGATATGAGGCAGGGCTGTCATAAATTCTGCCATGGACGGCTGGCTGTTGATAAAACCGCTCTCCATTGCGGCTCCACCATCCATCGCTTCGGGAAGTTTGTTTTTTTGCGGCGCTCGCAGTTTCGTTTTCTGTGGGCACGTGGGGCCCGTGGACTGGAGGTGTCCCGCGCGAGGGGGGCCCCCTTTTGGTCTCTCTCCACTCGCTACCTGCGCCGATCAACGACTGGAGGCCGACGTTTCCCTTCCCTGGCACATAACACTCCTTCCCCGAGCATTTCGGGCGCATTTCCCGATTGATAACGAAATCTGACCATTTCGGTTGCGTCACGTGATGACGGGGAACCAATGGCTGCCTCTCGTCGCTTCGCTCTCTAGACGCCAGCAGCGCCTTTGATCCCGCCGAAATCTCCCCCTCCCCATTCCCCCTCCCTCTCTTCTGTGTCTTTTTTTCTTTTTCCTTTTCTCTTTAGTCCTCACTCCTCGTTGCGAGGAGAAGCAAAGTTGAGGATCGGGGAGGAGAAGGGGGAAAACGGGAAAAAAATTAAAAGGAAAGCCCTTAATTATTTTCTCCCCTTTTTCACTTTCTTCACCTCTCACGTTTAATTCGAATCACCTTCTAGCTGGGGATGGTCCAAGTGCATTTCATTAGCTAACAGATTGCCTTGCTTACTATTACTTGGCCGAATTGTTTAGTTGAAGAAGCGCAACGCTGAAAGACGGGTGAGTTTCCGCTGGATTGAAGCTCGTTTTTCACACAAGTGTTGATGTTTGCGATCTAGTTTCTTTCTTTATTTTAGAGAATGCTGTAAAATTATTATTCTCCACGTGATTTTTGTATAATTTCCAATGTACTTTTATGCTTAGACAGTTATTGAAGAAAGTTCTCATTAAATCTTAAGTTAATTTCATTGAGAGTATTAAGTTACGCTTCAAAAAACATCAAAGGGGTTTTTGTTTTTATCAACAGCTGTAGAAAATGAGGTTGTGAAGTAAGTTTTTGGTTACTTATAACGGATAAAGTTTCAACTGCAAACATTTTATTTGAATACCAGATCAACAAAAGAAGTTATTCCGACTTGATGTCTTCCTTGATAAATAATTTGTTTCGATACCAGAATATTTAAAAGATACTTGCAAAGTGTGGCTATACCTTTTGTCAACTTTACCGTGCATTTTCAGAAAGAGACAAAATAGTTGTTAGAAATGTGTCTTATGCTTTAAATATATTTGTGCCCTTTTGACAATAGTAAAGAACTATCCCTTTGAGTACATTCATGAGTTTAAAAGAGTTTTCATTGTTAGTTTTATTCGGAGGTATATTTTTTTTATGTAGAAGTACGATCTAAAAATTATATCTTCGGACTACAGTAGAATTTTAGTTCATTCTTTCTAACTACAACTGCATTCTATTTACGATGAAGACGTGAAGACAAAGTATAACACATACACAAGACAAAAATGAACATAAAGCTAGAATTGCCCATCCGTTTGGTTATTCTAGCTTTATGCAATATGCAAATATAATTGGTTCCAGTATTTGATGCGTAAACCTATTATATAAGCCTGTGTTGTATGTTCATATAAAAGCACCGGTTTTGAGCCCATAACAATGTGACCTTAAATTAAGTTTTCATTTCGTTTCAATAGTCAAAAATATATTTCTATAGCAATAACAACAATTGCAATAGTTAAAAAAATGAGTTTTTTTTTTTTTTTTAAAGCAAATATGTTTAGAAAAAAATCGACATTTTCCCAATTATTAGTCTGAATGTAGTGGGGAATACATTGGTAACGATTGAGTATTCGTGGGGATTGTAATTTCAAGTGATTAAAATGTCGAGAGAATCGCAAGGTCATTATCTTTGAATGTATTTCTTTGAATATAAACCGTTAAATAATGCAAGAGCATGCAACCAAACGGACACCAATATATATATATATATATATACATAATTTTATACAGGTCCGCTGAGGTTTATGACCTTTGGTAGTGCGCCAGTGTAAATTCTCAAAACGCAAGTATGCAGTCTGTTGCTGCCAAGCAACTGGATCCGACCCAGCAACATATAATAATAAATACGGTCTCCGTAGCTTCCGAAATACAGGTGTATATACACTCTAAGACAAGAAAGGAAGGCCGGTATAAATGAAAGTTGCAGGAAGTTACATCTGCGTTGGTGATGCAAATGATCAAATTTTCAGAATCGTTTGAGCATGAGTCGTTACCGGGGCATAACTGAGCAATTCATTTCGTCTCATTCTGTTGTGTTGGTTACATCGTTTCTCATTGAGATATGCCTCGGAAAAATGTCCGCAAGCAAGTTAAGCAACTGGGAGAGTTTGACAGAGGCCGAGAAGGTGGATGGTCTAATCGACTGATTGCGCAACGTATTGGTTGTAGTGATGTTAATGTTGCACGCTGTTGGCAGCGGTGGATACAACGAGGCACATGCCAGCGTCAACCAGGCTAAGGAAGGCCCAGAGAAACCAGACCGAGACAGGATCGACATGTTGTAAGGCATGCGCGTAATGATCCAACAACCTTGTGTTGGAGACGTACAAGGAACAGTGGAAACCTCTCTCGATCATTCAATAAGTGATCGCACCATTTGTAGATGGCTTCACGACGTGGAACAAAACTCACGTACGACACAACGATATACTATCGTGGCCGGCATAATCACCGGACCTGTCCCAATCTAGAATATATTGGATGCCATTGGACGAGATATCACTACTCCATACGTACCGCGCAATATGCTGGAACTACGTGACGGTGTTCAAACAGCATGGGATGTTCATATAGTAGAGCTTGTATGACTTGCTAACAAGGCGCTTGGCATTAGGTATAATGAAGTTCAAACGCCATACTGAATGACAACACTTTAAAAAATATATTTTAAGTTTGCATATTTCAGTCACAAATTTTAATCATTCACCCATTTATAAAAGCACCTTATCAACCTTGTAAATTTTATTGCATTCTGATAATTTCTTCTAATCGCAACTTTTTTTGTGTCTTTGAGTTTATTTTACGATACACAGAATTCGGGTGGATCGGGGAAAAGACACCTTGAATGTAGACATTTCGGTTAGAAACTAACAATTTTGATTCCTACGAAAATCTGAAAAACCTACAAATGACAAAGAACAAATCAATTAATTAAATAAATTATTTTGCTGAGGTTTATGACCTTTGGTTGAGCGCCACTCCAAATTCCCAAAACACAAATCTATGATCTGTTGCTGGCAAGCAGCTGTATCCGACTCAGCAACAGATAATAATAATTACGCTCTCCGCAGCTCCCAAACAGGTATATATTTTACGACACAGCAAATTCAAGGGCTGGGTTAAAAAGACACCTCGACTGCAGACATCCTGGTTAGAAACTAACAATATTGATGGCTACAAAAAATTTCAAAAGCATATTAATGATAAAGAACAAATAAATAATTAAAATAAATAATTTTCAGGTTTGCTAAGGTTTATGACCTTTGGTTGAGCGCTATTTCAAATTCTGAAAACATAACTGTACGATCTGTTGCTGTATCCAACCCAGCAACAGATAATAATTATGGTCTCCGTAGCTCCCGCAACACAGGTATATATTTTACGACACACCAAATTCGAGGGGCTGGGAAAAAAGACACCTCGACTGCAGACAATCCGGTTGGGAAGTAACGGTAGTGATGCGTGCAAAAATGGTTTTGCAGAGAGGAGCGAAAACGGGACGATTTGCGGCGTGATTCCAGCCAGGAGTGTGGGGGAAGCACGGAGATGAAATTAATGACTGTTCGCCCATCATCAGTCTTGCTGGAAGTGAAAGCTGAAAGACCGAGTAGACAGATCTTCTCAGCCTCACTCGTTTAGTCAGTGTTTCTCTTGGTGTGCGGGTTCCGCACCTGTGTGCCTGCCATGGGTGCTTTTTTGCGATGCGGGAGGGGAAAAAATCGAGTCCGCTCTCTATCGACTTGTCATGTTTGTTGACTCGAATGAAGGATCGATTTATCTGTTGGACGTTGGAAGGGAAGTGTGACGCTCAGGAGGATTCGATAGTGCCGCTATCGTCACGCATTCTGCAGTGGTCAGATAGGACTTTCAGGGGCTCTGATCTATAATTCTGCCGACAAAATTATTTTGCGACAGTCATCCAAGACGTACTTTTTCAGTCCGTACTGTGTCAACTCCGTAGGTGTTAATGCGCTGGGTTGGTGTGGAAGTTTGGAGAGTGGGGTGCCAGCTCAGGTGTTGCTTCGTCATCTGACCGTGGTTTAAAATTACGAGGTGTTGTCCTCGAATCTTTCCCTTAAGGGACTGATCCCGAACCGTCGTCAATAGCCCGTTGTGTTGCTCTAGTACGACGTTAAATAAAATTACCATTAGCGTAGGTATTAATGAAAATAAAATTCGGTAAGGTTTCTGCGGTTGGGCACAGACATTTCTCTCTCATTTACCTACCCCGATCAAATTACCATGTTAAATAAACATTGTGTTTACTAGTTATTTTTTAAATTGGTTTTAGGTAAGTAGCTATTTTAATTAATATCATGCTGGAGCAACACAATGGGCTATTGGCAACGATCCGGGATCAAACCCGAAGGGATAGATCCGAAGACAACACAGCGTAGTACTGTGATTTTAAATATATATACGTATACTTTATCAATGTGCCGACCAACCGGTGACGTTTCGATCCCTGTAACTTATACCTTGGTGAATTTCTATCTTCAGTTACAGCGTCGTCAATAGCCTGCTGTGTTGCTTTAGCACGACGTTAGTTAAAAATTACCATTACCAAATCACCTTCAGTTACAACCGACCAACCGGTCTGGTGGTTAAGGTGTTGACCTCTGAATCGGAAGGTTCCTGATACGAATCCGGAGTCAGGGCAGGAATGTAACTGTGCTGTACTCTGTTAGGGGTAATGATGGCCGCCCATTGTGAGCTCCTTCACAAATGACCATCCCTTACGCAGGCGTGACCATAGGGGTTAGGATAATGTCCCACTCCTCCTGCTGAATTGAGAAAAAAACTTTATCAATGTGAATAAGATAGGTAGGTAGTTGAATTTGCGTCTCACTGAGGCAATAAAAGGGCTATTGGCAACTATCCGGGATCAACCACTAAGGTAAAGATCCTAAGCCAGCACATCTTAATCTTGAACCACGGTTCGGATGACGAGGTCAGCATCTGAACTGACACCCCATCCTCCAAACTTCTGCATCACACCAGCTGAAGACGATAGAGTTCACGACATATTTAAGGTGCAACAGCCCCCCACGTACACGACTATCTTTGGTTGGATCGAGTTACGAACTCGCAATCTCCGGTTGCTAATACGAGACTCGACCAACTGGGTTACCTCGTGCCCTAATCTAAACGAGGAAACTTCTATTATTCTGCTTAAATTTTTCTCATGAGGCGTTTCCAAATTTCCTAAAATGTAACTTCGAACAAGCTCCTCATGTTATCTCCTGGCCTGCGCTTGCCTGACAAGGGTGGATCTCTTTAATTCCTGAACTTCTTGAACGAGCTTGGAGTCATGCACTTGATCTAACTGTTTAGCTAGACCTTACGGAATGCGTAACAAAATTTTATAGTGGGTTGTTTTGACTATTTTTAGTATTAAATATATTTTTGAGAGGGCTCGGGCCTCATAGATCTCTTTTTTCTGAATCACAGGCTCTAATCGCCATGTGTATGCGAATGATATGGCAGCAGCAAAGGAATATTGATTACTTTACGGGCTTTTTAAAGTAAAAAGGCGAGAAACATGAACGCAACACATTATCATCAAACTTACTATAGAGGCTTTCCTATGAAGAGCTTGGAAATCGTCGTTAAGTGAATTCTAATTGCAATCAGTCTAATAATAATTAACCTATGACCTAAAGTAATGAAATTGACTAAAATGGCACAACCAAGCCAAAATATAATATTCTGCTTGGCGATGAAATAACTGGACTAAATTTGTAAAAAATGAAACTACCAAATCCTACCACCTTTGATTTAGATAATTACTCATTTGGCTGTTATGGAAGCAGCTTCTCAATTTATTCCTCTTTAAAACATACGGAAACATTAAACATCTCTTAACCCTCCAACGGTCACACTATTTTTAAATAATGCATTTCATGTAGTTATTAGTTTTCAGTAGGTCCTAAAATATACTTTAAATAATAATTTTCAACTTGTAACAAAATGTTATGAAACGTGCGCTTTAAAAAAGTCCAAACACATATCGGACAGTCTCAGCTCTGCAATGCTTCACTTGGGGAAAATGGTGTGACAAACTTCTAAGTGTCATCTTATCACTGATGGCCGTATCCGGGTATCGGGTTACAGTAGAAAAGTTGTAAAGAAGGAAAGTGAGAGGACCCCTAGCCGAGACCGTAAACTGTATATCTTTCGTGTTTTGCTTGACCAGAGAAAGTCTCACGCTCTCAGGGGGGTGGACTTCCTGTCGTGCTTCGAATTTCATCTTTCTCACGGTTGGTGGGGGCTCACTTGCTCACTTTCAGTTGATGATTCAGATGGGCAGAATCGAGTTGGAACCCAACACTTGGTATTCGAGTATTTTCAAGAATCCAACAAATATTTGAATATACACTATACTGACAAAAGTCACCAGGAGTAAAAACAAAAAGCATTTATTGACCTACATTAGAAAAGTGCTGGTCCACCTTTGACCCTATACACGAATCGGTTCTTTTAGACATGCTTCAGATAAGATTTTGGAACATCGTGTGATAGGCAGTTTTTTTAAATCATTGCATAATGGCCCCGTTATCTGGTCTTAACTCCAATATTGGTATTCTGACTCTAATTCATCACGTAGATGATCTATGGGACAGAGCAGGGCTCTGTGCTGACAAGTTCAAAAACTACATTACAGTCAAACCACTAACAGCCCTTTGCGTTGTTTTGCATAGGTGTCCGATGATTTTTGTCAGTACAGCGTATATACAAAACACGATTAATCCATAGCTAGAATCAATCAACTACGATATAAGGCTATTATATAAGAATAACACTTTGTTTTGGTTTTCCCAGCATTGTGATTAGTGCATTGAAATTGTGACAAAGTGGATCAAAGTTCGATCACACTTCAAGAGGAAACTAGCGGATTGTTATTTATTCTATATGTAGTCAATAATATTTGACCAAAACTGCTACTTTCGTACCTGAAGACTTTGGTATTCGATTAAGGATAAATAATCTAGTATTCAATTACTTAGGAATGATGCTTTGGTATTTTAATAACCTATCGAGAGTTACCTAAAATGTCGCGATATCATTTGTAATTTTACACTTTGAGCAAAATAAGAAGTGTCAACGGTGTTTTATTTCCGATTTCAGTCCCCTGACAGAGCCTGGCTATTGAAACTGATATTATGAAAAACACTGCTACCGCAAAAAAGGATAATCGTCACCAATATTTTCCCAGGACTTTATTTCAGTTACTTAGAGAAGATTAAATGCAGTTTTACTAATTATTGGTGCATAAATTCCTTTATTTAAATTTTTATTTCTTGATATTTCTGCTTATTATTGTTTAGAAGTTTCTTAAAATTTACGTACTCAAAATTTATTTTCCTCGAGGATTTATTATTTGCATGTATTTTAAAAGCAACAAATACGAATTAAAAGTCACTAAAATATCTAAAATTGAAAAGTGTATTAAGAAAGAAGAAAAATATTAGCAAATCTTTACTGTCTCTTCAAATGGAATGCACCATGTATAACTGTCAAATTACATTTATGATCTTAAGATATGGGTCCTGAAGTATTCTACAACATCTTCAATTTAGATGCTAGAAGTAATCTATTGCGTGTATGAGTTATTTATTCCGGCATACAATGCTGGACTTTTAACTAAATAATCATTTTTATTCATATGATAATAATTTAATTTTTAGTTAACGTCATACTAGAGCAACACAACGGGCTATTGACGACGGTCCGGGATCAGTCCCTTAAGGGAAAGATTCGAGGACAACACCTCGTAATTTTGAACCACGGTCAGATGACGAAGCAACACCTGAGCTGGCACCCCACTCTCCAAACTTCCACGCCAACCCAACGTGAGGACTTTCGGCCACGACAGATTTAAGGTGCACCAGCCGCCTCTACACCATACGTTTACAAACATCCATGCCCGGACCTGGATTCGAACCAGGAACCTTCCGATCTAGAGGCTAACACCTTAACCACTATACCGGTTGGTCGGCTTTATTCATATGAATAGAAGCATAAAGGTGACACGTATAAAGTTGAAGAGAAACATTAGGAAAATAAGTTGTGGAGCAGTATATCTGGGTTGCACCATCACGTAAGAAAATCTAATATCTTTACAGTGCGAAAAATAAATTTAACATGTACATTTTATGAAATTTTGATATATTACGGGAAATTTTTTACAAGAGGACATTAATCTGATAACGAATAAAAAAACTGAAAGAGCAATATATAAATTTCTTAAGATGGAAGTAACAGCGTTTTGTATATATGTGAATGGATCGTAAAGGAAGTAAATGTGATGATTTTTTACCCAGTTGATATTATTTAACAAGGCTGACGGTTTCAAGTTTTGTTTGTTGACCGAAGGATTTTGAATTGAGATTTAATAACACGAAAATCGGACGTTGCTTTCCCTTAATATTAAAAACCCATTGCATATTTTTACGTATCAGTATAACCACAAAAATATCCACACACTATTTACTCCTCACACAAAAGCAAAAACCATCCCATTGTACAGACGTCGACACCAACTCTTGACGAGCATTGACTGCCAGACGCAGAAGCCAACCCATCTTGTTATTCACGGTGTACAGAGGTCTCTAT
Organism: Metellina segmentata; assembly: GCA_947359465.1. Classification (NCBI taxonomy): domain Eukaryota; kingdom Metazoa; phylum Arthropoda; class Arachnida; order Araneae; family Tetragnathidae; genus Metellina; species Metellina segmentata. Next base: position 63,253,061 of record OX375879.1, on the reverse strand, counting down.
TGCCCCAAAGGATGGCATATCTGGCCGTCACCGGAGAATGGCGAGTAAACAAGAGGAAACCGAGAAAGCGTCTATTTGGGATGGCTTTCAGGTGACCTCCGTGACATCCACCCAAGAACATATCAGTCGGTGAGTGCCACTGCGGGGGTGACAGGGGCACCCTGCCTGATGGACGCAGCGGGAGAGGGGATGACAGTGACGATTCTGCCACATGTGTGTGTAGGGGAGGCAGATTTATTTATAACGCTGGGGGCCTTGTGAGCTGATGGGAGCATTTTCAACTCTTGATGGCTTGTGGGGTTTTGTGACGTGGTAGCATTCTTCGAGTTTCAGTTGAAAGTAATGTGACGTGCTTTATACTGAAAATGGTCTGAATAACCCGCTTTGAAAGGAAATTTTTGTTTGTTTGCATCTACAGAAATACGCGAAGAACCTTTTTGGTGTAAAATAGGTTTTGATAAAAGAAAACAAAACAGACTTGCAATAGATTAAATATTTAAAGTTATTTAAAAATTGCTTTCTACTGCTTTTTTTTTGTTTGTAAATTTGAAAGTACACAGGTGTCAAACCGTTAAACTGTACTGTAGAAATAAATTCCTTTCAAAAGAGTGTAATTAATATATCTTAATTTTAACTTTCCCGAGATTTATTTCCTCTATGAAATCTGTTATGTGTCATCAAATTGTTCATTTTTTGGGCGTATTTCCTCTCTTCTACGTCAATAAAACTGTCCTTGTACGTGTACGTTTAACTGCTTTACGTTGTTTGCCTTATATTTGGTTCAGCTAGGCCGAATATGGCCTTAGAGTGATAGAAACACAATCAGTCAATCTAAATGTTATGAAAATTTCGTGGATACCTAGCAAAATTCACTTGGTTCTGGTGCTGCTCAAGAAATTTGAAGCGTTGAATTATAAAAGTCTAGACAAATAACAACTATCCACATTGAAAAGAGTGACCAAAGTTAAGTATGGAAGTAATTCTTGATATTTTTTTCATATTGCTTCTGGAGGAATTGATAAATTTGTCAGTTATAACTAATCTATATATATAATACGCTTATGCGTGGCGCAAAATCGGCCTGTATTTCTCTCCGGTGTGTGGCAACGGTTTTGTCCTTTACAAATGTAAATATTGCTATCCCTCATTTCAACAACGGGAAGCGCGTCGCTTTTAAGCCTTGATCAATCTTCCCGGTAATTGTGAGAGGTTTTTGATAGAAAAATTAGCTCTTTGCGTCAATTTCAATTTAATTAGCGAAGAAGAGAGCAGTGAACTAGGTAATCTTTTGACGAACGAATTCAGAGAATTACCGCTAGAAATACTGTTACTGTTGTGTCTGCGAGTTCTCAAATACACAACTGTGTGTACAAGGAGGTTTTATCTGAATGAATATACCCTAGAATTTGTTATCATAGTAAATTCATTCATTCATATATCCCAGAAATCTATTTGTCAGTGTAAATAATCACCCGCACTGTTCCTAAAAGTTCCAAGATTTCCCTTTCTCGCTGCTTTCTCAGAACCTCGGCTGTATCGTTCCGCAATACACAAAAAGGGTCTTCGGATAAACTGTTTTGCACCGTGTAAATACTCAAGTATCATATACCCCAGAATTTGTTATTATTGTAAATACATTCAGTCATATCAGAAATCTATTTGTCAGTGTAAATGTTCACCCACACTGTTACTAAAAGTGAATTTAGAACATAGTCCCAAGAGTTCCCCTTTCTCGCTGCTCCCTCAGAACATTAGCTGTATGGTTCAGCAATTTGTAAAAAGGGTCTTTGAATAAACTGTTTTGCACCGTGTAAATACTCAAATATCATATACCCCAGAATTTGATATTATTGTAAATACATTGTCATATCATATCCCACAAATCTATTTGTCAGTGTAAATACTCACCCACACTGTTCCTAAAAGTGAATTTAGAACATAGTAGTCCCAAGAGTTCCCCTTTCTCGCTGCTCCCTCAGAACATTAGCTGTATGGTTCAGCAATACGCAAAAAGGGTCTTCGGATAAACTGTTTTGCACCGTGTAAATACTAAAATATTATGTACCCAGAATTTATTATTGTAAATACATTCAGTCATATCAGAAATCTATTTGTCAGTGTAAATGTTCACCCACGCTGTTACTAAAAGTGAATTTAGAACATAGACCCAAGAGTTCCCCTTTCTCGCTGCTCCCTCAGAACATTAGCTATATGGTTCAGCAATTTGTAAAATGGGTCTTCGAATAAACTGTTTTGCACCGTGTAAATACTCAAATATCATATACCCCAGAATTTGATATTATTGTAAATACATTGTCATATCATAGCCCAGAAATCTATTTGTCAGTGTAAATACTCACACTGTTACTGAAAGTGAATTTAGAACATAGTAGTCCCAAGAGTTCCCCTTTCTCGCTGCTCCCTCAGAACATTAGCTGTATGGTTCAGCAATACGCAAAAAGGGTCTTCGGATAAACTGTTTTGCACCGTGTAAATACTAAAATATTATGTACCCAGAATTTATTATTGTAAATACATTCAGTCATATCAGAAATCTATTTGTCAGTGTAAATACTCACCCACACTGTTCCTAAAAGTGAATTTAGAACATAGTAGTCCCCAAAGATCCCCTTTCTCTCTGCTCTCTCAGAACCGTAGCTGTATCGTTCAGCAATATGTAAAAAGAGTCTTCGGATAAACTGTTTTGCACCGTGTAAATACTCAAATGTCATATACCCCAGAATTTGTTATTATTGTAAATACATTGTCATATGATATCCCATAAATCTATTTGTCAGTGTAAATACTCACACTGTTACTGAAAGTGAATTTAGAACATAGTAGTCCCAAGAGATCCCCTTTCTCACTGCTCTCTCAGAACCGTAGCTGTATCGTTCAGCAATATGTAAAAAGGGTCTTCGGATAAACTGTTTTGCACCGTGTAAATACTCAAATATCATATACCCCAGAATTTGATATTATTGTAAATACATTGTCATATCATAGCCCAGAAATCTATTTGTCAGTGTAAATACTCACACTGTTACTGAAAGTGAATTTAGAACATAGTAGTCCCAAGAGTTCCCCTTTCTCGCTGCTCCCTCAGAACATTAGCTGTATGGTTCAGCAATACGCAAAAAGGGTTTTCGGATAAACTGTTTTGCACCGTGTAAATACTAAAATATTATGTACCCAGAATTTATTATTGTAAATACATTCAGTCATATCAGAAATCTATTTGTCAGTGTAAATGTTCACCCACGCTGTTACTAAAAGTGAATTTAGAACATAGACCCAAGAGTTCCCCTTTCTCGCTGCTCCCTCAGAACATTAGCTGTATGGTTCAGCAATTTGTAAAATGGGTCTTCGAATAAACTGTTTTGCACCGTGTAAATACTCAAATATCATATACCCCAGAATTTGATATTATTGTAAATACATTGTCATATCATATCCCAGAAATCTATTTGTCAGTGTAAATACTCACCCACACTGTTCCTAAAAGTGAATTTAGAACATAGTAGTCCCCAGAGATCCCCTTTCTCGCTGCTCTCTCAGAACCGTAGCTGTATCGTTCAGCAATATGTAAAAAGAGTCTTCGGATAAACTGTTTTGCACCGTGTAAATACTCAAATGTCATATACCCCAGAATTTGTTATTATTGTAAATACATTGTCATATGATATCCCATAAATCTATTTGTCAGTGTAAATACTCACACTGTTACTGAAAGTGAATTTAGAACATAGTAGTCCCAAGAGTTCCCCTTTCTCGCTGCTCCCTCAGAACATTAGCTGTATGGTTCAGCAATACGCAAAAAGGGTCTTCGGATAAACTGTTTTGCACCGTGTAAATACTCAAATATCATATACCCCAGAATTTGTTATTATTGTAAATATATTCAGTCATATCAGAAATCTATTTGTCAGTGTAAATGTTCACCTACACTGTTACGAAAGTGAATTTAGAACATAGTAGTCCCAAGAGTTCCCCTTTCTCGCTGCTCCCTCAGAACATTAGCTGTATGGTTCAGCAATTTGTAAAAAGGGTCTTCGAATAAACTGTTTTGCACCGTGTAAATACTCAAATATCATATACCCCAGAATTTGATATTATTGTAAATATATTCAGTCATATCAGAAATCTATTTGTCAGTGTAAATGTTCACCTACACTGTTACGAAAAGTGAATTTAGAACATAGTAGTTCCAAGAGTTCCCCTTTCTCGCTGCTCCCTCAGAACATTAGCTGTATGGTTCAGCAATACATAAAAAGGGTCTTCGAATAAACTGTTTTGCACCGTGTAAATACTCAAATATCATATACCTTAGAATTTGTTATTGTAAATACATTCAGTTATGTACTGTCCCAAAAATCTATTTGTCAGTGTAAATACTCACCCATACTGTCCTGAAAATGAATTTAGTACATAGTAGTCTCAAGAGATCCCCTTTCTCGCTGCTCTCTCAGAACTGTAGCTGTATCGTTCAGCAATACATAATCAGATCAATATTCAGGTCTATGTAGACTAAATTGGGCCCCTTTTAAGCTAGACTAAAGAATTGTAGTGTCCTATGGGCGAGCGAAGTGAGCTCGGATCGCGGAGCGATCCGGAGGGAACTGCTTGCAGTTCCGGGGGTTGGCGAGCGTTAGCGAGCAGGGGGCGTTAGCCCTCTAGTTACATTTATTGTAGCCAAAGGTAAACAGAGAATGATACAGTAAAAAGGTGCTGATCAAATGAATTTTTATTCACAATTATTAGTATGTTTAACAATACAGAACCAATTTCGTCCCAGTTTAGAAAATTATCTTTATCTAACACACAATATGAAGGGTTTAAAACGTTGTACGGAAGCTGTGAGGGCAGTGTAAAAAGATATAAATAGCTTAATTTAAATTGCAATCTTTTATGAACAATTGGAGCTATCTCACTTGTAGGGTTTAAATATCATGCTTTGTGCATCTAGAGTATATTTTCAAAAAGTAATACCATTGACAATGACTGTGATGACTAGCCGAAGAAAATTGATTGCTACAAGAAATTAATATAAAAACCACCCAAACATCTAAACATACAATTTTGAAAATCTTTAAAGATGTATTCTGGGTGCGTAACGTTTATGCGTGGAACAATAGGATTTTTAGCTAAGTAAAGCCCTCACACAATCTTTGCCACTATAGATCAGAGTTTCGAAAGAGTGCTAAAATTACTCATGTAAAAGGGATACACGCATTAGGTAATTTTAAATCTGGTTTTTAAATATACGGGGGTCCACGTACAAGGATTTCAAGTCACGAGCGTGTTTTTAATACAGGGACACTTACCGAGTACAGCATTCGCACTCTGTTTTACACTACGAACGAGTTCCGAGGAGGTAACTTGGAATATTTGAATTTTTAATATTTTTACTCATTTTTTGCACCTTTAAAAATGTGAATAGGTTTTTGTAATTTTTGTGATGGAAGGAAGAAACAATTTTTAAGGGAAGATAGTTGGTTGGTAGGTATTTTAACTATAGTCGCACTGAAACAAAACAAAGGGCTATATGCTATGCTGCGGGATAAAATCCGCAGTTTGTCCGTTTTTGGACCTTGCGCCATAAAACCCCAAAATCCAATCCGGGATCAAATCCCAAGAAAAAGATCAAAGGACACCACCATGCAATTTTGAACCACGGTCAGATGACGAGGTCACACCTGAGAAGGCACCCAACCTCGCCAAACTACTACACCACGCCAGCGTACAGTTGAGACCACGATAGATTTAACTTGCACCAGTCCCCTTTGTCGGATTCGAACTCATGACCCCCCGGTTGCTAATCCTTTCCTTTTGCAAACTAGTTACCGCGACCCGAGAAACAAGTGGGAAATATTTGAAGCATTTTTCTCTTTTGTTTTGATTTTTAAAAATACACAAATGACTTAACATCTTAACATGATCCTTAACATTTAAGTACACCTCGCATGGAACTGTATACCAAGGTACTAAAGACAACACTGATTGATATATGTTATCAAAAATATACGTGTACCAGTGCCAATTACAACACAGGGGGGAAATTACCAACATTTTTCTCTTTTGTTTACATTTTCAAAAATGACTATAGTCCTTAGCATTTAATTACATATGTTGCATGGAACTGAATACCAAGGTACTAAAGACAACACGGATTGAGACATGGTTTCAAAAATATATGTATACCAGTGCCAATTACAACACAGGGGTGAAATTACCGACCCGGGAAACAAGTGGAAAATATTTGAAGTATTTTTCTCTTTTGTTAATATTTTCAAAAATGACTAATGTCCTTAGCATTTAATTACATATGTTGCATGGAACAGTATACCAAGGTATTAAAGACAACACGGATTGAGATATGCTTTCAAAAATATACGTGTACCAGTGCCCATTACAGTGGTGAATTCGCCATCTCTGATTCACCACGATTAAAGAAAAGAAAATAGCGATTTACTAAACGGAAGATTAACAGCTTTATGATACTAAAAACACCCAGTATATCACATTCCTGTTTTTTGAGTAGGAACTACGATTTTTTTCAAACAAAGTGGGAATTTTGATGTTGAAGAGGATTTTTTTTTATCCAAGCCGGGCATTCTGACAGGGACAGATAGAACCGTGACAACCCTGCGTCCTGGGTACCATGTAGACCCTTCCCGCCACTTTCACTGTGTCACGTCTGTCACCCCTGAGGACTCTGCGGGAGGTTGAAAGCTCGGGGTCCCGCCTGAAAGTTCCTCATACTCCGGCCTGTCACAGGATGTCTTTTATTCCGTATCTCTTCGCTGACAAGAGTCGAGAAGTCGACTAAAAACTCCCGTGAGTGGCATCTTCGTTTCGGCTTCCACCCCCTTTGCCACATTCCGTTCCCATGGGTCTATTAGTCGTCTCCCGGGTTAGGTCCATTTTGGGTGTGCGTTTGGTACACCGCGATCGGTGGAGGGTTGGATTGTGTCTTGAAAGGGCCAACAGACCTTGAGGTGAAAATGTGGTCTGCTTCCTGTGGCTCTCTCTTTATTGAAGTGATACCCAGAATCCAGTTCTTGTATGAATCGAATACAGTCAAACCTTATTAACACGAACTTGCTTAATACAAATTATTGATAACACGAACTAAATTCTAATCCCGTCAAAATGTATACTCAAATAATGTTAACTAAAATGTTACACAAAAATCGCTGGTTAAGACGAACACATTTTCGAATCTTAAAACCAAATGGATTTTTTTCCGAAATTAATTTTCATCACATTCCATATCATGCTTACAGTTTTCATGGGCATAATTAGAGTGGTATCACTGATATCACATACATCACATAGTTTAATAAATTTAGCTTAATAATAATTAATAAACTATAAAGATCATGGACCAAATCTTTTTTACACTCTTACATTTTTTCCTTCGACATGCCGAAATTAATTTGTGCGGCGGTAGCCCGATTGAAAGAATCACGAGTTAGCAACCGGAGGGTTGCGACTTATAATCCATCCAAAACAGTCATGTACATGGGGGTCTAGTGCACGTTAAATCTGTCGTGGCCTCAAATGTGCGTCGTGGACTAAAATCTGTCGTGGACTTAAATATTTTGTTACGGTCCCGTGAAATTCGTCTTAACGAGGTTTGATTGCACTTTGCATTGAGATATTTTAAGTATCGAATAAGTATTCGAATACACACATACACTACCCTATAATAATGAACCGGACAGCAATATGTGATGGTATAAGGGAAAGAATACATGCTTTAATAGGGGGATGGTCCCAACGTGCTGCAATTACACTAGTTACCTTTCTAGGCATACTTTCAAAAAGGTTTTGATACACAGCTATGGGTATTTGTGTCCATTCATGCTGCAAGAATGTCGCCAGCTCAGCTGTAGATCTGGGACGTGGTTCCCTGGTCCGTAAACGTTGCTCTAACTTGTCCCACAAATGTTCTATGGGGCTTAGGTCGGGAATCTGATCAGGCCAGGGAAGACGTTTTACATCCATATCTTGATACCACTGCTTGACGGAGGCTGGAACATGACATGGAACGCTGTCGTCTTGGAAGTAACATTCGTCCATTCCATAAAATTGCCAGAGCGTAGGAAGAACCTGATTGTCCAAAATGTTCATGTAGGCGTCGGCGTTCAATTTACCAGGAACAACATGCAAAGGTCCCAGGCCATACCACTTAAAAACACCCTCAAACAAGTAATCCTATTTTATGCAAATCCGCTGGCGTCTGGTCCATTGTAGGACAGTGTATTGTAGGATAGTGTATAAACGATTAACGATAGTAGAAATAATTACTCTAGTATTCAAACACATAGGGCAGGCTTTTTTGTATCCGAACACCTAGGATAGTACTTTTGAATCCAAGTTCTCTTGAATCCGAATAATTTTATTCGAGTACTTTGCTATTCGAATACTCATATCCGTGTAGTTTGATATTCGAATACTTATGTATCCGAGTACTTTTCTACCCGAATACCTAGGATGAGTACTTTTCTATCCGAATACCTAAGTACTTTTGAACCCGAATACCTGGGATGTGTACTTTTGGATCCGAATACTCTCATCACTGTTTTTTTCCGAGCTTTCATGTGTTGGGTTTTTGTGAGAATATTGTCTCAATGGGGATTTTGCAAAAAATTGAAGTTTTGAAATTTTTTAATATAGAGTGAACCTGTATCTCACTCACAGTGGCGTAGGGTTCTGGAGATATAGATATATCAGATTTTAAAATTAATGCTCTAGATCATTGGGTAACGAACTAAAATATGTCCTTAATCCGCGCGAAAGCATCACTAATGCGTTTTGAATCAAATTCCCAGAAGCTTATTTAGGAGGAGCTATAGATTCGAATTTCTTTTTTTCATATCAAAACAATCTAAACCTTTATCACATGTTAATAATTTCATAAAATAGTTTTTATATCATAGGCAAAATACCTATCTTATTCCTCGAGAAGTTTCTTTTTATCATTATTGATAGAAGTACTCATATAATCTTCAGATTTGCTGTGTGCAAGATGGGGTTATGAGGAGACAACGTATGATTTACAGCCTCATACTTTTTGCCATTTCTTAGTGCTGAATTAATTCATTTAAAAAACAATTCATTATTAATAGCTATTTTATTTATCGAACATTATGAAATGTACTACGTATTTATAAAATTTAATTTGTATAAAGATAAAAATACGAAACTAGGATTTTTGGAGAGGAGGACCCCTAAACGCTAATAAAACTAGTCTTCTGGCTGAGTCACTAGAAACTCCATCTCCTTTGGTAATTCTATGGTTTCTCACACTTCTTGGAGAGCAAAGAAAAAGCGCGGTACACCAAAGGGAACTATAAATCGAGGGTCGAAAAAAAATTATTTACTAAAATAAAAAGGTCAAATTTATACATTAAATGTGTATTTTTAATTTAAAATTTGATACTACTATAAGTTAAAAATGAAATCAGCGCTAACATTTTTAAATTATTAGATTTGGTAAATATTTTTTTTAAATTTTCTTCTTACAATTACGAATTACCAAAATCTTTTCTGAATCTAATCAAACCTTTTCATGTACTGGAATGAGAGTCTCGTTACTCCATACTCTCACTAACTTCTTGGAATACTTTTAGCTAGTACTCAAGAGGATTGTTTCTTATAAAATAGACTGATTTATCTATTCAAAGTCAATTGCTCATTCAAGAAACCAGTCAAATACTCAGGCTTCCCTGTACCTATCAAAAGCACTTTGTGTTGTTCCAGTGTGATGTAAATTAAATTACCTACCTACTAAGCCTGCGATTTGTACAAATTGTAATTGTGAGATTCTTGTAAAAAGTAGAATTGAAAAGGCAATTCTACTTCTCAATTTGTCTATGTATTCGTTTCTATTATATAAGAATGTTCTCCCTTTAATTGGTATTTAAGAAATCCCTTATTTACACTGTCTGAATTCATTTTGGTTACAATAAGTAGGGTTCGAATGTTTATCATACCCTCCTTATTATTCCAGTTCAATCACAAAGAATCAGCCGAATGTACGTCACACGTAAAATGGAAGACTCATTAGACCATGTTTTACTTGCATGCACAAAATACAACAAAAAACGAAAAAAAAATTCCAATCCTTAAACTACAAACAGCATATTCTCTTAACTTCTGCAACCTGATAACCCGAGCATTTGAAATCAAAACCACAACTAACGGACTAATCCGATTTCTAATCTCTACTAACAAATTCTACCACAACAACTCCGTTCTTCTGGTTACCAATAAAAAAAATCAATAGAAGTGATGGTCAACAACTGTCGTAGCCATAAACCCGAAAGCATCCAACAAAACTGAATCCTGATAACAATAACACGTTTTTGTCCCCCATTAGTGGAGACGTTCTTAAGAAGGTAGCTTTAAATAGAAGTCATGTACGATCTTTTGAATACACCCATTTCGAAACTTCAACCTCATCATAATTTGGCGATGGAAAGGGGGGGGGGGGTATACCTGATCAATTTCACACTTTTCACATAATGTAATAAGCAGAACCGTGGGCAAAGAAGACAACTACTTGAAGCAAGTGACTGTTCTTTTGAAATAGACTAGTTTTAGTCTATTACTTCCTCACATCGAAAATTCATCGTTCGCAAGAGCGATAAAGTCGAATACGAGGTGTATTAAGGGTTACTGTAGTTATTTTTTTCCAACTAGAGGGGCAGTTCAGGATAATTTGTTATCTTGTCACCTCCTAACATCCGCTTCGACCCACTGACCATAAATTTTCCTCTCCCACTTGTTGAAATATAGATGTTCCAGAGTTCAGACACCGGGTTCCAGATCCCTACCCTCCTAGTGAAACATGTGGCTTTAATAGACATTTGAATAACCTGGTTCAGCGTGAGAATTTCGCAATCGTTTGTGAGATTAAGAACTTCTTCGCTCTCGGAACTTTTATAGTAATTCTCCCTGTTGCAAATTCATTGAGATGCTTGAATAAAAGTTAGCTTCTCAAACACTGACAAAATTGAATCAAAGCGAAATTTGAAATATTGAATGTCTCCATTAGAGTTAAACCGCTAAACTACCTAGCTACTTACTAGCCATGTAAAGCCTTTTACTTAATATTTAATTTTAAGGTGCAGTTTATGATGTTTATATATTTGTTTCTATAATATGGACACCTTACGATCAAGGTACGCAACAATATTATAATGCCCGAAGCTATCTGACGGGTTGACAATTTTGTGATCGATTTGCTTTATAACTCTAGAGTCAAGTTCTGTTACACGAGGACTAATTAGATCGGCACTTACGGTCTAACTCTCCAGGTGTCTGTCTCGACGAAACTGACCAAATCTTATCGGAAAAGTTATCTAATCTGTAGTAGAAAAAATTGACCGGATCTTAATCTCATCATCCAACAAATCAGCATTATCTTGATGACGAGTTATCTCGTCATGAGTGAAATTAGTCACATCATTGTGGATGAGATGTCTTAACTAATTGGATTGTTATCGTCGATAGGTAGCCTCCTTCTACAAACATAAATACTGAGCACACTCAAACCACTAGATTCCACTACCGGAAGAATGGCTACGGATATCCGCTTCAAGACCAGAGTTCAAGCCCCAGGGCCTATTGAACCAATAACCAGAGCCTATTGAACCAATAAGTGCTAATCAATCGGCTATCCCACTGAGCTATACAATAGGGCAAATGGACTAGCCGTGGGTGTCTGGAACACATAGCGAGGGGTCTGATTTAGATCGTAGACAGTGATAAGAGTTATACGATAATGCGGTACCTCAAAGTGATCATTCTAAGGAACTATGTTAAAGTTGATGACTCACTAATCACTAGATTCGACTCCCTATGGTGTGTTACAAGAGGACTGCAGATGTACCGTCCATAGAGAAGAGATAAGGATTATCTCTCCTCTATGGTACCATCTTCATCAGGGGTGTCCAAACGTTTGGCTTGCCTGGGTCAAACATAAAGTAAAATGTAGTTAAAGTATTTAAGTAACTCAAAATTTCTTTCATTTTTATGTTTTTTGTCATAACTGTAAGAAAAGTGGACTAGATAAGCACAAAATTAGAGGATTATATGACCTTGTTTTCGTGAAAGCAATGTACCAATGGATGGAAATAGTTGCAATTCTTAGCGAGGTGGAGTGGTAGCAAACGGGACATTGGACGATTTCTCGCCAAAGTGGCTACCTTCAATTTGTGCTTTTTTTAAGGCAACCCTATGTAGAAGTTTGCAACTGAAGACGTTAAGGTCGCCATCTTGGTTTGGCGACCAAAAAAAACGTATTGACGCTACTGTCCCGTTAGCTACCACTCCACCCTTAACAAGTTCTTACAATGCTCGTCAGAAATTTTGGTCAAAGTTTACTCTTTGTCTTTTTTTATCTATGAAAATAGTTCTAAAAAGTACGTACGCTAAAAGCGATTACATGAATAAGGCGAGGAAGCTAATGATATTTTTCTCTGTGAAGGCTTTAAGTCACGAAAGCTGTATCCAAAAGTCTTTATACAAAATCTAGCCATATTTAGACTTTTGTAATAATATTAACAGTTTATAGTCGTGTGGAGACATATTACTAGCTCTCCGGGATAGCGGGTTCTATATCTCTGGTCTACATTGTTTTTTACTGTTTTATTAGCAGCATATGTGTGTAGGTTGCTGAATACTCCACTTTATAGATTTTATTTGTTCAACTGTATGAATGCAAGGGAATTTCGAATACGAAATGTAATTGCATTAAAGTGACTTCTTTCCAAAAGAAACCATGCACATGCTTCAAAAGAAACGCAACACTGAAAGTTAATTGTTGTTTGGTATTATAGCTGAAATGCTAAATTTTTACCATCATTTAAATTTTATAAGCCCTTTAATACATTTCCTTATTCTGTATGCAAGACAATAAATCATGCTTGCAAAGCATTCGTAACAATAAATACTTGCCAATAAGGGATACATAGAAGTAGAGAAATAAATGTCAAACATTAAAGCGGGATACTTATTACCTAGAAATATGGGGAAAAAGTGTTATTTTCTGAAATCTGTTTCAATTAACAGTTTTAAAATGCTTGTTTATTTAAATTTGAAGAAAACTGGATGAATAACTACTTCATTACTATCTTTTAATAGCCATATAATGATGTTTGATAGATGACTATAGTTATAAAATACTAACTGGTTGAAAAATATTACCGCTGTATATAGTTTATTGTACTTTCCTGAGTTTACAGCACATCTGGTTTCTACTATCAGTCTGATTGAAGTTCTTAAAATATTTGTTTTCTGTGGTCAGAGACATGACCTTTTCCTGTTATATCGGAAAACATAAGTTTTAGGAAAATAAATAAAGCAAAAACTCAAAACTTTTTATGAAATTGTATGAATAAATATTACGCAATGGTTGAATCTAATACTTAAGAAAAAAGAACGTATGTAGAAATTCAATCATTTTAATATACTTTCACAGAAAAACTACTAATTACTTTCACTAAATAATTTTACATAAAAAATTAATAGGAAGACCAATGTTTTGATTTCAAAAACCATTAATTCTTTAAACTATAAACAATGCTTTTCTTTAACCTGCTGTGAGATATGACAAAGAAAAAGATAAAAATAATTTAAGAAATATGCGTTTGACTGTAAATCAAGATCTCTAAAAAAAATCGTATTAATGAGAGCGATCAGTATTTATCTTGTTAATCTTGTTTGAGAGAAAAAATTCCCTAGTAAACGGAAGAAACGGAGCAAGAGTAATGACCAATAAATGTTAACGGCAGACATTGTTTCAAAAACTGGTCTCTCCTGAAAGATATGTATTGTAAGGCCGAAGGCCACACACACACAATATTTATCTTGATCAAAAGATAATAATCAGAGAAAACAGCACCGTTTTTGTCCTTCTATTAGTTCCAAAGAGTTAAATTTCATAAAACCTAGTTGCTGTAATCAATATCATCAATGTGCGTATAACTCAACACGTTATTGAGTTCGGTAAGGCAAATTGTAACTTAGTCTTGAACCAGGGAGATTCCAGAGTGACGTGTTGGGCGTGAACTTGCACGTAATCAGAAAAAAAATCTGTCAAAAGAAGGCACATTATGCCACCAGTCTTAAATAAGCATGCCGGGCAATGAAACTTTCCGATATTATTAATTTTATACTTGTATGTTTGTTTGTAAGTTCTTTTTGTGGTTAAAATAAAAGATTACTATGAATCTATGTGAACAATGGAATATTCATTCATGAAGAATGCTTCTCAAAAAGGTTTTGGAATTTAAATGCTTTAAAAAACACTTGCCGAAGCAAGTAGTATCACACAAAGTTGAATTCGGTACATGACAGAAATGATACATCTAAATGCGTCAATTGTCTGGAAAAGTCGAAGAAATCATTAAATGCTACTAATTTAACATTTCTTATTTAGGTAACCGGGAAAAAGGAATGAGCCATTCTATTATTTTCTGAATACGTGCCTTATGAAGTTCTTTTAGAAAATTAATACTCTTGAGAATAGGGGCTGCTTACTAAGATTTCCATGTGGGTAGCTATTCCTCAAGACGGCTCTGACAAGCTACGTTTAAAGCCAGAAATGACAGTTACAATGCGAATAAAGAATGCATTGCGCTTTGAAAACTAGAAAGTTGAAAGTGGTGCAAATTTTATGACATTCAATATAATTTCAGAATTCCTGTGCATAAATATTCTTCAGAATAAAAAAGCTATGTACAATTATGCCACTTCCTTAGTTAATTAACACATATTTTTGAAAATTAGTGATTTTAGTATGAAATTTCCCGGAGTTTTCATTTCTCACTAATTTTTTGCTTATGGAAGAGGGGTATATTGGTTATGAGGTTTTAAGTTTAAGTTGTTAACACGATTTTAATTTAGTAATTCGTGGCTAATCGGATCTTTATTTTATGAATCTTAAAATTGGGAACTGGGGAGAAGACTGTTTCAGAGCTCTTCGATATTCTAAAAACTGTTTGATAATAAACCTAAACTAAGACATTTTCTGCACTTCAAACGGTGAAGACTTAAAACTACTTTTTATTTTTAACCGAACTTATTTCTTAATAAAAGTCAATATTTTATTTATATCGATTGAATAATAATCTGCACTTCAGTTAGACATGAGTAATTAATAAAATTTTGAAACAGTAAAGGCACCAGAGAAACATCAAATTCGATGTTGACAAAGGTAAGCCGTCCTTAGAATGATTAGTGGACATTTTAGATGAATTTCATTTGATTATTGTTCAAAGATTTCCCGGACCTTTCGGAAATGCAATAGGGAGTAAGCCTTTCTGGTAACCGCCTTGCTTATCTGGGGCTGTCCAGGGATGATCTGTATTTTAATCCTATACACGTCTCAAACGTTTTAAAGGTGTACGTACTCTTGGTCTCTTTTGTCTAGTCTATGTTGTAGCGCAAATTATGCTATAAGATATGCGTTTTTTATTTATAATTATGTAAAACCGCAACTTAAGCAAAAGTCACTGGTAAAAACTAAAATTTTTAATCTTTTTAGCATGTACTAAGCATTTTTTTAAAACAGAAATTCCTTTTCATCCGCATTTGAGCGTCCTAAAACTCTTTCCAGGCAATTTAATTTGGGTAATTAAGATTAGGTGAGATAAAGAGAAGCTCAATTCAAATGATGCGAATCCCGGAATTATACCAGTGCACATTGGCACCTTTATCTGTATCAACAGGAGCCAATTTTGACCTCATATAATTCAAATATATTTCCCAGAAAAGTTACCAAATGCTGTCAAAGCGAGAATAGATCAAATGTCACTCTGGACTGTTTCTACAGATTCCACCTTTCTGATTCAGATAAATTTTTTGTTTGCCTGCAAAACAGCGAGACATAAAAACACACCTTGTTTTTATGTACTTTTAAACTGTTTTAAGAAAAGACAGAGAACTGTTTTAAAGAAAAGACAGAGAACTGTTTTAAGAAAATTTTGACTGAACTACGGCAATCACAATTCTTCGTTCCTGTTTTTAATCCCTTTTTTGATGTATATTGAGTTAAATGCTAATGAGTTAAATGCCGGTACCAGTGTACCAGACTTGTGTACCAAGAAGTAATGTAATATTCAAGATAACATCCTGAAACAGGTGTGGCCCAAGTCCAAAGAAACAGATTGAGATACTCTATTTTGTTAGTGAATCAAAACTTGATAGGTGACGAACAAAATGCACCCCAAATGCGATGCACCCGAACGCACTCAAAAAGGGCTACTGTATAACAATATAACTCAATCAACACCTCTTTCAACCAGTTTTTTGTACGATCCTATACAGAGAAGTAAACAGTTTAACAGCAACAGAACCAAAGCTCCGTCCGCGGAACACCCATAAAGTGTTTCACGACACACGTGTGTCTGAGCCTCTGATAGATGTAATCGCGCCACTAAATGTCTGCGTCGACGAAATAATGAGTTGCTGGGGCTGAGAGGAGATAAATGTTTTGTCATGTACGGTCCCCTCCTGCCACACAAAAAGAGATAAATGCCGTCCATTCATTTCCCGTCACTGCCGTGCGGGCAACGAAGTATGAGCCGCCTTTATCTTTCCACGTTCCTACAACGCACTTACATACTTGTTTAAACACTTACGTGTATCCATGTCAATACATCAAAGTAATGACAAAGCGGACTGACAATGGGAAGTAAAAAAAGGGAGCCGGAGAAAGTATAAGAGGGGCATATTGCACAAACTTAGCGGACCACCCCACCAAAAGTAAAACAAACGGAACAGAAAGAGAAAAACACAAAAAACTTTTTCCCTTTTAGGCCCCTTCCTTTCCGATGCGCCATAGTTTCCTGTCCTTTTCCTATTTTTCCTCTTCTGTGACGAGGAAATAAAAAAAAAATCGCAGCGAAGAAATGTCACGTGATTTCCTCACCGCAACCAATGGGAAAGGCAGCCTGAGTCACGGTGTCCACCCCCACGTCTTGCCAAAGTGAGGGTGGCTCCGAAGAGTCGGTTGTCGCGTGTTCGACGACTATTTGTCGCAGGCTCTTCCTTGCGTGCATGTATTTATTTACTAGAGGGTAGAGCACACGCCTTAATTTCTTTTTTTTCCCGAACGAAATCTTCCGCCGTCTCTCCGACAAATGGATCGGTTTTGATAGGGGACGCTGCTGAGGGAGATATCTCAATACTGACCCCATGCTGGTGTATTCCTTCCCAATCCAGAGGAAAGATTTGGGAGGAGATTTTCGGGGGTGGTGAAGAAAAAGGGGAGTTTATCCTACTTCAATCATCTCACATAAATACAAAAATAATGCAGTCGAATTTTGTTGTGATCTCGAGTTACCAACACTTAAACTTCATCACACTCACGCGGTGAATTCTCTCAAAAGTAATCCTTCAGCAATAGAATGATCATTCCGTTATTCAGAAAAGGAATGTAATAATTTCAGGGTATAAAATCGATGTATAGATGGCAAAATGTTACAAGTCACTTTTTAATTTTTCGTGACAGCAAAGATTCAACATGTGGTTCTGTGGTTTTTGACTTATTACAATTTTTCCACCTTTGTTTTATCATAAACTGTAAGAAAAAGACTTACGACATTTTGCCACCTTATAAACATTAACAAAGCAGACTCCAGGATGGGACTTACTCAATTTTTTGGGAAAAGTGGCTTATTACATTTTGCCATTAGAGCACAGAAATATAAGTTGCTAGTCCAAAAAAAGAATTTTCAGTTAGTTACCTGATATTTTCGCCTGAGAATCCTTATTCAACCCAGTAGTATCACCTAAAACCCCGAAATTATGTTTCCAAACTTTAATTAAGTAAAGTTAATTTCAAAACTACTTTGTTTTCAATTTTCAATCCAATCAATAATTGCTCAAAAAACAATGAACACAAAAATAAGTTGTTTATTTTTATTCAACAATACTATTAACAAAATATCTGATGCTGTAGGTATCTAACAGTCTATCTTTACTCAGTAAAATTACCTATTATACTAGTCTGTTTTAATTGTTTCCTAGAACAATGTTTTTATCTATTCCCACAAGATTAACAAAACATTGCTTGAACAACAAAAAACCGTTTGTTTCCACTGAACAGTAGTATCAACTAAATATCCGATAATGTGCGTTTCCAAATCTTTAATAATCTTACTCCTTCACTTAGCAAAATGAGCTATTGTTATTAGATTGTTTTGAATACTCCACAGAAATATTTAAGCAATACTCACAAATTTAACACAACAGTGTATTAACTAAATATCCTACGTGTGTTTTCAAAGCTCTAAATAATCTATTTACTTCACTCGGTAAAATCACCATTGTAATACTAATTTGTTTTCATGCTTCAACCCATCATTATTGGAACAACAATGCACGCTAGATGAACAGAACATACTTTGAACGAAAAGAAAACAAATACAAATTGTTTCAATTCAAATAGTAGGAACCACATATTCGATACTACGTAGCGTCTTTCGTGGCTTAGTGAGTATATGCACTGCGCTAGCAATCTTCGAGTTGTAGGCTACGCAGGTTCAATTCCTGTCGGGTGTATTCCTTCCTTGGTGCATTTCTTTCTTCTGTGTCAGTGAAACTGGGTGAGTCTATTACTTAATTTTGTATGTCCTATGTCTGGCGCAGTATAACCAAATATGACCCTTGCGCCATAAAACTCCAAAAACCAACCAAGCGTGTGAGTAATGCAATACTAACAATATTTCTACTTCACTCTGTAGTATTATTTTATAACATTTGTTTTCCATATTCATTGACACATCAATATTCACATTTTAATGCTCTCAAATGTATTGAATATTTAATCTAGTCTGAGTAAAATAGTTGTAAGATTTTTATTTCTGAGTACATTAGAATCTGTCTTAGCGGATATCAAGCGCGAGCAAACATTCTGTCGTTTAAAAAGAGGTAAAAAGAGAAGTTTAAGGGTTATAACGAGATCGGATTGATGTTGATAGTTGATTGTTACTGAGATTATATTGATGTTGATAGTTGTATTGATAATTGATTGATGTAGCTTGCTGTATTATACATATTAGTAATAAATTTTGATGTGTTGTGTTGACGAGCGTTCCAGTTCACGGTGTTTCATTGACAAACAAAAAACTTAACCCTAGACAACCGATCAAGATCGACAGTCCTACATACGTATGGTTTCAAAAGTAGAAAACATATATTTGAACATTTAAAATATTAAATTTATAGGGTCTATCATCTAATTGCAACGAATAAAATATTTATGCATTCTGTGCAAAAACATTGAAATTTATTTGCATATTTAGTTGTTTGAGAACTAAATGAATGTGATGATACAACAGAAGTTTTTATTTTGTAGTAATACAAAGGATGTCCTAAATATTAGGTTTTGAAAAAGTGACTTACGATCGATACAAAGTGAAATGCACAAATGAATTTCATTTAATCTATTTATACATATGTATAAGCTAAGTACTTTCACACAATAGTGTTGTACTGAAAATAACAGTGTGTGGTTGATATTTTTTATTTCAACTGTTTTACTTCAATTTAAATGTTTCGTTATTACTTCATAATAGATATTTTGACTTAGTTTTGAGTATCTAAATTGTTTTGCAGCAAATTGCATACGTGGCAGACTAAAACCAGAATGTAAAAAGAAACATTATTATAGAACTTTAAGAAAAACACGTTTTTGTATCATGTGTTAAAGGTAAAATTGATGGCTTGACTAACTTAGTATGATTTATTAATCATAAAATTGAGATGGGTTTCAAAGAGAAAACATCTTTAGAAATTAAATTTAAAACTCTTGGGCGATATAAACCAGTTGGTTGAGTCGCTGATTATCAATCGGATACTTACGAGTTCGACACTGAATCCAAACCAAGACCGTTTTGTACTTTGGGCTGGTGCATTAAAAATCTGCCGTGGTCTCAAATATTTTTACTTAGGCATGGTGTGGAAGTGTGGAGAGTTCGTTTCTAACTCATCTGAACATGGTTCAAAATTACGAGGTCGTGTTCTTTGATCTTTCCTTTCAGAATTAATCCCATACCGAAACCAATAGTCCCTTTGCATTGCTCTATTTCTACGTCAATTCAACAATCTACCTTGAGATAGTTATGTTTATCCGTCGGGAAAATGAGAAACTATTATCCAAAAATATACATGGCCATGCTATAAAAATGTTTTTCATCAATGTTTTAAGTCAACACGTATACTTCTTATTTGCGTCATTAAAAGATCGATTGTTTTCGACACATTTATAAGTACTTTTTCTGGTTGTTGGAGGCCGTGAATTTTAAATGATGACAAATCCCTTTGAGGTTTAAAAAACTAAATAATACCTGAACACATTTTATACACGGTAAACCTTGAGATTTCGAAATGTTTTGAGTATTTTTTACAGGAAATGTGATGGGTTTTTTAAATACCTTATTCACTGTAGTCTGTCCGTTTATGTAGGTTTATGTAGAGCCTTGCAATAATTTTTAAAGTTCCAATGATAAAACTAAATCTTCTTTGTGGTATGCTTTTATGCAGTTGATTTGATTAATAAGTTAAAGTTTTGTCTTTTACGTCCCTGAAATTATAGTTGTGTTTTTAATTATGTTGTATTTGTTTTTACGCAAAGAAATTCTTGGTACATAAATGGTAACTTTTAAAACACGTATGTTTCATCTAACTGAACAAAATTCGTATTCTCTATACGTTCAATAAAAAAATTTCTGGCTTTCTAGTCCAATTATGTCCGTAATGTCACAACAGCAAATCCGTTCCTGAAGTTTAGTAGCCCACTTTCAAACCTTAGCAAGCTATACATTTTAAAAACATTTGACTAAAAAAAAAAAAAAAACACTTGATCAAACACTCTTTCAGAAAATAATTTTGGATGGCCCCGTCTTCGTTTCTTCCGGTTTTTAAATTTCCGTAATGTTCAATGTGAGCATAGCTTTTAATGAGTGTTTTACTTTTGCAGAATTTATTGAGACGCATATTTTATCTATGACGTACACACTTTAACTTTCTGTAAAATTGCTTTCTTCAGTCTTGTGTTTGTTTTAGAAAGGTTTTTAATTCCAAAATCATTTTGGGGGAAGAAATCGAGACTCAACATTCTTTCCATTCATGAATGAATGTTCTAATTTAAAGATACAAATATACTGATTCATAAGAATCTATCATTATTAAAATAAATTTTTTCTAACATACAAGGAACCAATAAATATAAAATCAATAATAACGAAAATTTTAAAGCATTTATTATCATTTTATTTGGATTTTTAGTTAGTCACACATGCAGATCCGTTTCTTAGGCAGGTAGGCAGCAAATTAACGTCACACTGGAGCAACTCAATGGGCTTCTGACGGTGGTTCTGGTTCAATACCAAAGGGAAGATCCAAGGTCAATGCCTCGTAATTTTGAACCACGGTCAGATGACGAGAGCAACGCCTGAGCTGGCACTCCACTCTACAAATTAACACACCATGCCAACTTGAGGACAATTGAGGCCACGATATATACATAGGCATAGATTATTCAGACATTTAACATACACACGACGGCCTTCGACTGGACTGTGTTTCGAACTCACAACCCTCTAGTTGCTAATCTGCTGCTCATCCAACTGGGCTACCACAATCACCACCCTCCGTTCCTTGGCAACTATCACGAAGCCGCCCAGCAACTCAAAAACATTAGATATTCTCAAAGAACGCCCTTTATCAAGCACGTATTCAGAATATAATTTTGAAGAGCCCGAATCCTCTTTCCTTAAGTACACTAAATGCCGTAATGTTAAGGAGCATTGTATTTAGTAATAACAAAAATTCAGGCAATTGACATATTCAGACACATATTCTACCTATATGATTTACGAAACCAATTTTCATTACGTAACTACCATGAGAAAGTATATCTCATATAGTTTTTTACTTCTGTGGGGATAATTCAAGACTCGTCGGCTCTCCTTTGAATATATTCTTGCCATTGATTGCGTTTTGAATATTCTAATGTAAATTACGATCAAAATAAGCAAGGATGCATAACCTTTTATTAAAATCGCAAAACGAGCCTAGATAGTACGAATGAGTATAAAAATAATTTAATGACAAACAAGTCGAGTCAATTTTCCAATATTATTGAAAAATTGGCTAGACATGTTTTTTTAAAGTTATAGGCATACTGGGGCCGTCTTTCAGTTGCCTCCATTTTTACTGATTATGTGTAGGTGCACGTCAGGGTATCAGGAAAGTTCCTGCTTACCTGAAAGAATTGTTTAGTGAAATATTTTCGGTAGAAACACTAGGAATATAGATTATTTTGATATTGCAATAATCAACATTCCCAAACAGAATGTTTTTGAATCTTATTTGAAAAACGCTTTGCAATATCTTCGATGGTTTCAATGAGCATGTAAAAAATATTCGCAATAGTGTTCTATTTAAGTTCAGACTGATGACGGTGGGATGAAGATTTGATTCTTTTAAATATATCCTTTATGAATGTATAAATCAAAATGTTTTCAGTGTTCAACTTATCAAAATATATCCACAATTTTGTAATATATTATTAAAGACGCAAGAAAATTGGGGTGGATTCAAGCAGAAATGTTGGAATAATGGCTCACTTGATACATATTTTCATTAGACCTTGAATTTCTAAATATATGGGCGTGGAGGAAAATATATTTGTTATTTAGTTAAAATGAAATACACTTAAGAACGCTCTTATTCTTGGCATTCGCAGAAATCTGGAATATTCACAGTCTAAAACATTCGAATAAACGAAATAGAATTAACATTTGAAATACTTTTATTCTTGCCAATCGGCAAAATCTTTGAACATCCGCATAACGTTCTAATTAAGTACTGAATGAGAACGGAAAGAAGGTGATTTTCATTCTTTTAAATCTTTTATTTTTGATTATGCAAATCAAAATGCTTTCAGTGTCTAATTGATCATTTTATATCCACAAATTTTGAATGGATTATTAAGTACACATGAAAATTGTGTGTGGGAGGGGGGGGGGAAATTCAACCAATAACGTTGGAATAATGACTCAGTCGATACATATTTTTATTCGACAATGAATTTTTCACTGATTTGGTACGAAGGAACACGATTTTGGAATTTGGTCTAAGCGAAACAAACATTTAGAATGCTTTCATTGTTTCATTTGCAGATTTCTAGTCGATTCGAAAATATGAAACTTTTAGACTATAAAAGCAGCCTTTGAAGCAGTAGACTGCTCTTATTCTTCTCTGTTGTATCCTGACAAAGTAATTGCGATTATCGTTCGTCTTGTTACAATTAAGTATCTAGTAATTATTATGATTTTACGTATCGAAAACCATGGAAGATCGATATATTCCTCTAGGAATTTTAAGAGTTCGTTGGGTTTGATGACTCAAACGTCAATTTTAATAAAATCATAGACGTGTTCTCATTTCATAAGTGGGTGCATTGGAAAAATACGAGTCACAACTTATTTAAAGTCATTCCAAAAACTGACGGTACGTTTCTTCAATATCAAAATTTTACGTTAGGTTCAGTGAATTTAAAACAATTGACATAAATTCTATCACAGTATAGAAATAATCTACTATATAAATTGCATTATATTAGTTTAAAATTAGTACTTAAAAGATTGCTTTAAAAATAATTGTGTATCAAAAAATTGGGAATGCTCTCTTGAAAAATTATTTCAGAAATAAATACCATCAATTGAAGTCAATAAGCTTTCTTGTGAATTTTTAGGACAAAAAAAAACTAACAAAAAAAAAAACCACTTTGTTAAAATGACAAAAATAAATATTACACATTTAAGATTTTTATAAAGAATCAATAAAATAAAACGTAAGAATGAGCTTTAATGTTTGTGAAAATAAGATGATTTCTGGTATACCCCTATGCTTATAAGCCAAACTGCGATTCAAGAATTTTAAATAAATTTGGCTCAATTTGTTTTACTAAAGGGGGAACAACAGCGAAACAGGCAAAGAACTAACATGTATGAGCAGCAAGATTCAAACCCATAAATTTGGTTGAATAGATCTACCAATGTTCTATAAACGAGCCCTAATATTTTTCCGATTGATAAAATGAGGATTGTAAAATAAAGAGCAAATTGTTACGAAGCAAGAAAATTTCTGATGATAGCCATAACTATTTAATTACTATAATAATGTGTCGAAGATAAGACATGATGGAAGTAATTCCACCTAAAAATAAATATTATCAACTAATCTAATATTCCTTCTTTAATACTCTTCCTTCATCGACCTTCTAACGAAAGATATCTTTATTAAAAGGTCGATGATGACTCAATACGAGTCAGAAAAGCGATGTACCAAAGGTTAGGACTTAAACCCAACCATTAGTTATCAAGGCTCATTTATGAATACAACACCCCCTCCCCCGAAACACCTTTAGGGTCCAATTTTTGATTTCTCTCAGTAAAAACAAATCATTAATCTTGAACCTTAAAAGAGTTTACATAATCGAACTTAAGTCGTGTTTTCAAACAGTTGCGGACATTTTCTAGTCCCATTGATTTTTTTCTCTCTGCACAATT
Source organism: Metellina segmentata (assembly GCA_947359465.1). Lineage (NCBI taxonomy): Eukaryota > Metazoa > Arthropoda > Arachnida > Araneae > Tetragnathidae > Metellina > Metellina segmentata. Next base: position 63,228,465 of record OX375879.1, on the reverse strand, counting down.
ATTTACATGAAAGACACCCATAGAGCCTCACATCCGAATCCACTAGAAATTGACTAAAGTAGATTCAGAAGCATTGAATCTGAACGCTCCAGATTCAGACAGTGTGGAAGGTTTTAAGGCGTACAAGCTATTGACAAATGAAATTTTCGACAGTGGATCTCTTTCTCATAATCCATCTGGAGATCTTTCTATATAATCAGTTTAGTTAATTAACTTTTAGTTCATATAATTTATTTCAAAGGTTAGCTGTTACTTTAGTGGTTTGGGTATGAAACTACTTGGACTATGCTTTCCATTTTCTAATTTTCCATGACCCTCTATCAGAAACATAATTTTATGCTCAAAGGCAAATATATAATTCTTTTATAGGATTAAAAAGTGAGCTATTTCTGGGGAAAAGAAATTTATGGAAGAAAAAGAGAAAGCCTGGAAATGAAAATTTTCTTATTCGATATCTTCCGCCCGATTCCATCTGTCGGCTCCATATTCCGTTTAGTTAATTGATAAGTTATAATGGTTAGCAATTATTTTAGATGTACCTGGACTATCTTTCATGATTTTTGAATTTCAAAGCCTCTTTTGTTGAAGACATCATTTCATGGTAGAAAGCAAATCTGTAATTCCTAAGTAGGATTAAAAAATGAGCTTTTTCTGAAATAAAGATATTCACAGAAGGAAATGCGAAAGCCTGCAAATGAAATTGTCCTTATTAGATCTTATCCGCCTAAGTACGTCTACAGATCTTCCTTCATATTGCGTTTAATTAATAATTCATTCAATGGTTATCACTGGTTTTAAGTGTGGGTTATGAAACTACCTAGATAATCTTTCCTAATTTTAGAATTTTCAAGTTCTTTTGTCAAAGACATCATTTTATGGTAGAAAGCAAGCCTTTAATTATTTTGTAGGATTAAAAAATAAATTATTTATTTCTGAGATAAAGAAATTCTCAGAATAAAATGAGACAGCTGCAAATGAAATTTTCCCGTATTCGATCTCATCCGCCATATTCCATCTGCAGATGTCTCTTCCAATTGCGTTTAGTTAATAATTAATTTAATGGTTAGCAATTGTTTTAAGTGTGTGGGTATGAAACTACCTGGATCATATTTCCTAATTTTTTAATTTCCAAACCCCTTTGTCGAAGACATCAATTTATGCAGAAAAAGCAAATCTATAGTTCCTTTGTAGGATTAAAAAGTGATCTATTTCTGGGATAAGGAAATCCTCAGAATAAAATGAGACAGCTGCAAATGAAATTTTCCGCATTCGATCTCATCCGCCATATTTCATCTGCAGATGAAAGGCTTCATATTGCGTTTAGTTAATAATTAATTTAATGGTTAGCAATTGTTTTTTAAGTGTGTGGGTATGAAACTACCTGGATCATATTTACTAATTTTTGAATTTCCAAACCCCTTTGTCGAAGACATAGTTTCGTGATGGAAAAGCAAATCTATATTTCCTTTGTAGGATTAAAAAGTGATCTATTTCTGGGATAAGGAAATCCTCAGAATAAAATGAGACTGCTGCAAATGAAATTTTCCGCATTCGATCTCATCCGCCATATTTCATCTGCAGATGTCTCTTCATATTGCGTTTAGTTAATAATTAATTCAATGGTTAGCAATTGTTTTTTAAGTGTGTGGGTATGAAACTACCTGGATCATATTTCCCAATTTTTGAATTTCGAAACCCCTTTGTCGAAGACATTGTTTCGTGATGGAAAAGCAAATCTATATTTCCTTTGTAGGATTAAAAAGTGAGCTATTTCTGAGATAAGGAAATTCAAAGAAGAAAGAGAGAGAGAGAGAGAGCCTGCAAATGAAATTTTCCGTATTCCATCTGAAGACGTGAAGGAAGGAAGAGAGATAGAGAAATATGTTTTGGCGAGGGAAATTCCCCCATCCATCACCAAACTCCACCAAATTTTCCGCCGTCCTTAGAGTAACCATAAAATGCAGAAGCGCAAATGAGATGAGATGATGATCCCTTGATTCAATATTTGAACGCCATCGGGAAACGTCGGATGTCGGATCCAAAGGGGGAGAGGATCAAATCCACGGGCAAAGGCACACACAAAAAAGCAGGAGAGGGAAAATCGGAAAACGGGGGATACGAAAGCAAAAGGGGATAAGCGGAATACACCTACATGAAAAAGGGAAAAAATAAATAAAATTCAGGATCTTGCGGTATAAATTCAATTTTTTCTCTTCCGCACGCTCGTCTAGGGGTGGAGGAGAAAGAAAAAAATTGTTTTCGAAGAGATTGAGTGTTCCCATTACAACTGCTCCGTTATGAACTTGCAAAAAGGCAAAGGTATCCCACTAGCGAAATGTAGAATGGGGAGAAGGAATAGAAAAATGTGGCATGAGCTTCGATAATTTTCCTATTTATTCATTCTTGTAAATATTTATTCTAATGAAAAACAAAATTCGGTCTTGAATGGAACGTTTTCGAGGTATGGGGAGCGAAGGAAACCACCATTAAGAATAAAGATTTCGCCCACCTTGTTTGGGAATGATCAATTTTTTGCCTTCACTGCTTGAAGGAAGGGATGGGAGATGTTTACAGCAAAGTTTTTTCGTGGAGGAGTAAATAAACATTTGGAAAGAAACAAGGTGGTGCTTTTTTGTAATTTTCGTTTTTTTAATTTAATGCAATTCTGCTTTTCGAACGGGATTCGCGATTTTGAAATTAATTATTCATGTTTTGAATTTGTTTTTCATCGGAAACACAACAAAAAACAGGGCTCTTAATGATCTAGTACAGCATGTGCGGTTTTGTGCAAATTTAAAACGCATCAATATTTGATTCTAAACCAATAGAAAAATAAAAAGTAGAGTTAAAAATAATTTGAGCTTTCCACTTTTGAAATACAATTTTCTCTCTTTTTAGTTTGAGATTAAAAAAAAAAAAACATTTTGGTTTTTGTGTTTTGAAACATTATTTTTGTTGGTTAAGTTAGTGTTTGTTAATAATTAATCTTCTAAAGGAATAAATTAAAATCTTTAAAAAAAGGTTGAAAACTATGCAAATCAAAACTTTTATTATTTTTTAAATACAATGGAATGCAATCAGTGTTGCTTATTGAACATTGCTGTACTATTATTAAACATACATTTGTTATAGGTCACATGTTCATTTGAGGCGGATTTGAAATTTGAGGAAAAATTTTACACCAGATCGATACCTTAAATGTGATTTTCTTTAAATAAATAAATAATTACTTAATAACAAATTTGTTAATAAAAATAATTACTTAATAACAAATTTCTTAATAAAAATAATTACTTAATAACAAATTCCTTAATAAAAATAATTACTTAATAACAAATTTCTTAATAAAAATAATTACTTAATAACAAATTTCTTAATAAAAATAATTACTTAATAACAAATAATTACTTAATAAAAATAATTAATTAATCGAATAGTAAATAATTTAATAATCAATTAGTTTTTGGTATCAATCTGGAGTAGAATTTTACGCTGATTTGAAATCCGTTGAAAATTTTCACTCTATCTTCCATAATCGCAAAGATAGAAACATGAATTAGAGGAATAAAAAAAATATTTTAATGCTAACGGTAAGCTGACCTCGAAAACGCGCGTTAGAAAACGCCTCGGGTTTTAGTCTTACAAAGATTGGGGAATAAGGGTTCAAATATTTTTTCAAGGTGCATTTGACAAGCAGTGGAAATATAAATATCAAACCGGATTACCTCTAACCATGCTGGTTAAAGGCATAACAGACACGTTTCTGATAGAATGGTGGATTGTTTTCGGGTTTTATTGTGAAATTGACATATTTTGCCGAGTTGCGTCAAACACAAGACAGATAGGGAGGAAGGAAAAGCAAAAGACTAAAATGTAGGCGAAGGTAAAAATGAAAGTGAGCAAAGACCACTCGGGTATCACGGGGAAGCTTATGATAGGCGTATATGTAATTTAACCATATTTTATTTTCTTGCTCGATCTGCAGTAACCCCCTTTTAATTTTGATGAATTCGTCATCAACTAATCCCTATATCATAATCTTTTCTGAAACGTTTGCTGTCTAGGATGATTGAAAGAAACGTAAGCATGCTTATGAAATTGGATGCTATGCATTGAGCAAAGCTTCCGTATTCTTTGTACATGGAAAATGGATTGTAGTTAAGCCTCACCCTCATTCAATGAAACTAGAATTGGGTGACGAACCCGGATTTTCTTAAAGAGAATTTCCATTTTCTGCACCCTTAAACTTGATTCTTGAGTCTCGTGTACATAATGAACCATGATTACGAATAATGCGTTCTGAGAAATTCAATGCGTTCTTTAAGAGTGGTATCCTTCTCACTCGTTGTGGTACCTGATTATCACTCATACCTATTAAGGAAAAAAGACATCACCACTTTTGTTGACGCTTGAAAATTTAATCTTTGAGTCGACCTATCCCGAAGAAATCAGAAGAAAATATTAATTTCAGAATTATTTTTTTTCCATTCATCCGGAAATCCATCAAGTCGGGAAAAAAAATCAAACCAAAATCCATTCGGTGAAAAAAAAATTCAAAGTTTTCAGTAAACAATTTCCATTTTGTGAGGAAGATGTCCCACGATAAGCGCACAATCAATCCATCAGAAAACCAAATCAAAATCCATTTACTGAAAAAAAATTCAGAGTTTTTAATAAACAATTTCCATTTTGTGAGGTAGATGTCCCACGATAAACGCTCAATCATTCCATCAACAAAATCCAAATAAGCGTTGACAAGAGGTTAAAAAAACCCGACGCCCATCATGCCCGATTCGCGTTAAACTCATACATTACACCGAAACGGCAGCTTCAATAATTGCTTTAAAATAATCAACTGCCCGCAAAAGATGGAAAATAACAGTCCTGTGTAATGGCCTTTTGCTAAAAAGTATTCCGAAGAAAAAAATCCCGTCGCGCAGAGGAAGGGAAGAGGCCTGAGATATTATGTCGTTGATAGCAAGAAAAAAAGGGTTGAAATAACCGCTTACAGAGGAGGGAAATTTGAGCAGACTTAGGTCATTCATTTTCTCTGAGTGCCACCAGTCAATCAAACTCGACAGCGTATCAAAATTTTGATGTCCGGACACAACATGTGTCGGACACTATTTCAACGAGCAGCGCACGATTATTTTGGTTAGTCGATTTTTTCTTCTCTTCGAGATCTTGTTTTATTTGTTTCCGCGCGCGTTTTTTTTTTCGGGTCTTTTTAAATTTCGAGTGGTGTTTGTATATCGTTCTCGCATCTGACCTGCCCTGACCTCTATTTAGGTCAGAAGCATGACCCGTGCTGAAGTGCGCAGCCACCCCCACTTGTTCTGAGCGGCGGCCTGCGAGGGCACAAAGCGCTCGACGCGACTCCCACGCTTGTTTCTGTTGTGACAGCACTGACACTGGAGCGAAGAGTAAACATTCTGCGTGACTGATTGCGAGTTGAGACAAAGGGAAAGAAAACCGAGTTGCTAATTCTCCGCATTTGAATCAGGGGCGAATTTCTTACCTGTCATTGCAACGAGGAATGGAATTCATTGCGGTACGATGTTGAGGAATTTATTCGTTACCACAAATGATCCGTTCATAAAAGTTAAACTAAAAAAAAAAAAATTCATCAATCATTTAATTAAAAAAAAAAATTCCGAATGGCAGGATTGTAAAGAATATTATACCAGAAAGATTAAAATTTCATTACATAAATCTGAGAAAAACTTCAGTTTCTATTTTTTCTCCTTGATTTTCAACGTAATAGTCCAATCAAGGACTACTGATTCCCCATCGCTTCTGCCTTAAATGATTTCTTACAATTATTATATATGTGTTTGGTGTAGGTTTATGCATAATAAGAAACTCTCTTTTAAATTAATTATTTAGAGATTTGGACTTTTAAAAGACGAGGGGTTTCATTGAATTGGTCTAGCATGTGCTGGACTAAGAGGAATCAGAAGCAACACAATAGCCAGGGTTGGGTGCAATTGCGCCGTTTGAACTCCTTTATTCCCCCTAAGGTCTAAAATTGTTAATATTTTACTATCTGATAAAAAGAAAGAAGTGGAAAATCTAATTGACATACGGCTGCCTAAAACTAAGCATTAGGGATTTTTTGCTTTAAAACCATTCTCAGCATCTCTCATTATCAATGTCACGCTATACAACTGAAAATAATAAAAGAAATAATAACGCAAGAGCAGCTGCAGAAACAGTCTATAAATCCAAATGGTCCTTTCCTTTCCATTAGCGATCCAGAAGTGAGTTCTTAAGTTTTGGGGTAGTGACATAAATCTACAGCTTTCTGGTGTACCGTGGTTACATGAAACCTTTTCATGATTAAATTTACAATTAGCTGTGTACATCATCTTCTCAGAGCGCGAATTTAACTAATTATTGCCTATATTTTGGTGCCAGTTAAAAGCTAATATTGCGCTTGGTCTGAAAATTAATTCCGTGTTTTTTTAAATATTCAATTTGGGTTTATCCGATTGCCGATTGTTACCTACCTAACTAACTAACACCAACACACACTTCCGTGCCTAGTGTCGTGAGACACTATATCAGTTTAAATCAGGGTGGTTGAATGTGTAGAGCATATATATTTATGTCATTAAAATACGTCTCACTTCAAGAAAAGTAAAAAAATTAAGATGAAGGTGATTTATTATTATCAACATTTACGCCACCGATGACTATTTCTATTTCATTTCCTCTGAGTTATTGGCGTTGGCGTTTTGTTGAACTAAGTGAGTAGCGGCATTTGATGCGATCTTCTGCTTGGTGTTGCCGGTCTCCCGACTGCTGCTGCTGGTTTGATTTAAATTTTCTTATTTCAATCAATCTTTTCTTTTGTATATTTGCTTTTAATGGTGTTTGGGGTATATATATATATATATATATATATATATATACTAAATATATATATAAATATATAAATAAATAAATAAATAAATAAATAAATATATATATATATATATATATATATATATATATATATATATATATATATATATATATATATATATATATATATATATATATATATATATATATATATATATAAATATATATATATATAAATATATATATATATATATATATATATAAATAAATAAATAAATATATATATATATATATATATATATATATATATATATATATATATATATATATATATACAGCAGGCGTCCTCATATGCCATGAGGCTGTAAGGGGGCAAGATGCTGCATATGTAATATCTGATACTTAACATATTAAATATGACCACTCGACCAACTATTAATTGAGTGTGCCCTGTTCGCAAACGTAATGAGGCATCAGTTCGTAATGGTGTGTCATGGAAGTTTAGAGGGTGGGGTACCAGCTCATGTATGACCTCGTCATTTGACCATGATTCAAAATTAGGTGTTGTTGTCTTCGGATCTTTCCCTTCCAGTTTTGTCTCGGACCATCGCGTTGTGATGTTTCAGTGCGCCGTTAAACAAAAATACCCATATCTTATGAGGCATCTGATACTGCATATTCAGAATTATAACAATTCTTATATCTAATAATAGAATTTTGAGATAAATTCTGCCTTCTTAGAATAGTATGAGAGATTTCAGAAAACAGTGATACAAACACTAGTTTAGACCTCGAAATAGATTTTTTAATACAGGTGCACCCAAGTTTTTAAATTAGGTGCACAGGTTATATTTTAGGTGCATATTAAAAAAACTTAATATAAGAGCATTGATGTAATGTAAACTACTTTATTAGTTGGGTATGTTTATAAAGGTCAGTAGTAGATAGTAAATAAAAATATTTAAACATCTAAATTCTCCCTTCTCCGGCGACAGTCGCTTCAACAGAGCCATCTGCAAAATGTTTCGATCATCGGAAAGTTCTGGTGGCAGTGGCACAAGTAAACCTTCCTCCTGTATAAACCCGTTACGGCCCAGCGATCTGGTTTTCGCATAGTGTGTATTTAGGAATTTTAATTACGTTCCTTTAGAGCGAGAGAGGTCGATACTAATATTTTGTTCCAATATCAAAATAACATAAAACACGTTTTCCTCGTTTTTTTAACATTAGGTGCACTGCCTGCACCTAGCGGGAAAAAATTAGGTGCGCCATTTTATTTTCATGTGCACAGTGCACCTGGGCATTTCGAGCCCTGCACTAGTTTAATTATCAAATTGGTTTAGTTTATAGCATTTATATTTTATCCAATAGGTCCGGAATGTTAGAACATGGATGTGGATGACTCGACCTCTAAAGACACCTGGCAGACTTATCACAACGAGTCTTAACAAATAACCGCCAATGTCTCTTTGTAGTGCGAAGGTCAAGGATAACAATGTTTGGGCATTTAAAAAAATACAGTGATAGTTATCGCCAATAAAGTAAATAATAAATCATTAATCTTAATTAAAATACTTAGTGAAAAATAAGGGAAAGAAATCAAAACTAGAGAGAGGAACGACTAAGGTCAACAACACAAATGAAGTCTTCAGAAGAGATTCCAAACATCGGGTAAAGGAAATGTTCACATTTTACTGCTCATAATTTATCGATTTGTTTATGAAAAATTCGTTTAAATAATAAAATATAAAATGGTATATTTATTAAAATGTATAACGCTTTGAGTCAAAAACATTAATATAGTTCCGACAATATAATTTTTTTTCTATTTTATCTGCTTAAAAAAGATTAATTTGTGATAGTCCTTTTATAGGCTTATATTGTATAAATATTAAATCGCACTTTCGAGTTTTAATTATAACATCCAATCCATAATTTTTGAGATGCCAAAGGATATCCATAACCTTACTTATTTAATTGATTAAATATTTCTTCCACATCACAAACCGTTTTTGATAAAACAAATTATGTTACATTTTGTATTTATTTATGAAATAGAAGTAAAATATTTGATGGTATTGAATGTTAGTTTTAAAGACATTGAGCTTTGGATATGTAGAAGACAGAAATATAAGTAACGGGGAGTATGAAGCAATTTTAGGAACAAATAGACATTCTTTAAATGAATTTTTTTGAATGAATATATGAAGGGTTTCCCCTCTCTGACTAGCATTTTTAACCTAAGCAGTTTATGTATCAATTCTTTAATAATCTGATGTCAAGACACAATGATACACTAAGTTCTTTAAATTAAATTTAAAATGGTTAAATAGCTTACATTAAAAAATATTAAGTAAAATTCTTTTTTACGCATTACTTTTTGCTTATACAACATTATCTTCAAATTTTTTTTAAAGGATAAAATACATGTTCTTAGTCATAAAAGACAGACGTCTTTCTTCTAGATCTATCCCTTCTTTCCAAAGGTAATTTTCTTTCCTTATTCTACATATGAATTCGCTTCAATTAAGCTAGACATTCAGGACCAAGAGCACTTTGCAAAGTCAAATTCTTACAGCTTCTGTAAAATTGTATTGCGTGCTAATAACCACACAACTCGAAAGTGTAAAAGTAGTTCCTGCTGTAAACGTGATATAGCATGACTTATTTATCTCCCTATCCACATGCTCTCTGGTTTTAAAAAGAAAGTTTTAAAGGTAAAATTTGCACTGCTCTCAAATTCTAAAAGAAAAAAAAAGAACCTTTTTAATAAAAATTCCAAGCGTGCAAATTCCCTTTCATTTTTTCCAGGATAAATCAGTGCACAGCATCCGAGTCTCGTTCCGGAAAATCCAGAAATGGTAGGAAACATCTCGGTCGCAAAAGAAATAAAGGAAGAACGGAAAAAAGTAAAACGTGGAAGAGAGAATTTAAAGTCTGAAAGTATTAGCGGCATTTTGTGCGAGGCAGCAGTGAGGGAGGGGGGTTAAAAGACAAGAGGGATGGGAGGCAAATCGTTATTTTCTTTTTCCTCTGAGAGGATGTTAACACCTCTCTCTTCGGAATAAGAACATCGAAATCACTTTAGATCGATTCAAACCTCCAAGGGAATGGCACCAGACTTTGCACGACTCAGAGGGGAGAGCAACCTTTTAACAAGGATTGTTTCTGAGGATTCCAGCCTCATTCAGAGACTGCCCATGTACCCCCGCCTTGTTTCTGGGGGGGAGGAAGAGAAGCATTGGGCATTTTGAGCAGTAAGTATCTCAGATTTGTGTTTTATTTCAGGAGGGGTGTTAAATCCCCTCATTTCGATTCCTTCCTTGAAAAACTCACCTGAAATATTAATTGGAGAGCGCATAACAGCAGACACGGAATCGATCTGCATAAAGATTCAAGTAGCTGATATTTAAATATCAAGGATCATTTCAATCAGCTGACTAGATTGAAGTTTCGTATTTACTCAGCTGTAGCAACTACGGAAACATACATATAAAGCAACAGTCACCATTTCTCGTTTCTTGGAGAGTGGCACTTGGCGATTTCATTTTCCAAGAGACCAATCTCAGCAATTAGAATGTAGGCAGTTCATTAACGTCACTATCGGAGCAACACAACGGCTGGGCTATTGGTGACGGTCCGTGATCAAACCTAAAGGAAAGATCCCAAAACAATGCTTCGTAATTTTGAACCACTGTCAGATGATGAGAACAACACCTTGGTCATAATCTCGCTCTCTGAATCAACACACCATGCCAACTTGAGGACATTTGACAGATTCAACGTGCACACGATGGTCTTTAATTGGATCGAGTTTCGAACTCCCAAGTAGAAACTACGGAAACATACATACAAAGCAACTAATGGCGGATGGGAAATAATTAAAATCAAGTAAAAACAACAATAATTAATTTAATTTACGAGAAAGTACTCGTTTGCCAAACAGACGTCTATAAATCTCTGCATCCAAGGCAAGCCGTGAGCATTATAGGAGCCGTGGTCGAATTAATCTATCTCGGCGAACTCGGTCACATCATATCAAAACAAACCGACTACTTCCTCGAATTCCACAAAACTTTGTTGGGTGTTATATAGTATACGGTGCAAAGGCGATTTTTCGCCAAACATGATAACCTTGATACTGCGTAGAGATTTATGGCAAACTTTTCAGTTCCATATATAACTAATCGAATCGCCAAGATTGCTACAGTACTAACTTCGGCGGCCATCTTGTTTTGGCGAGAAACATGCCCCGTATAGTACATATTTACCAATTTTTTTTTCATTCGTCCAAAATCTGAATTAAATATTACAGTTAAGGTGGAAATAAAAATACCAAAAAATATGCGCAGGAAAAATTGCACGCGCAATAAATATTAATGAGGAAATTTAAATGAAACTTCACGCGTTCAAAATGGCACACTCAAACAGCAACAAAATCAACTAGTTTGAACATTTCACCTTTGAAGAGACATATCTCAAGGAAGGAAATATTAATATGGGAACTATCAAGTGGGAAGAAAATCAATATCAATTTACCGCAAAAAAAACTCTCCAAAATTTCAATACTCTTTCCATTTTGTGATGTAGGTGAGTTTTAAAGAGCAAGATGTAAATGTGCCAGAAAAGAGACTCTAATCTAAAAAAAGACTATTGAACTTGCACAGATTGAGGCCTATGTATTACCATCTATAAAAGTTGTAGCGGGTAGAATGAATTTGAGAAATGAAACGGAGACTGTAAGTCTGATTTTGAAGTACGAATAATCGAATTGTTGCTCAAGATTCTATCTTCTCAAACATTGACAGCACCAAAGCACAGTGGGCAGAGTTACAAATATAGAGACAAAAACAGCAAAACAGTTGGCTAGGATTTGAATTAAATTTCCCAATCATGATAGCAAAGATTCATCACTGTCCAAATCGAATAGAATTGTAGGAAGCGAGCCGAAGACGGATTAGGAAAAAGTCGATCAATTCACTTAAATATACAAACTTAGAGTGATTAGATTTGTTGGCGTGTATAACAGGATAAAGAATGAAGAGCGTAAAAGCATGGAACTAACTGAGGAGTATAGAACTACTAGATTAATGCTATAAATACAAAATGTACAATAACCAATGGTGGTATAGCTGTAGAAAGAAAGTTGAAAACTGACTTTTAGAAAGAATTCCTAAAAACAAGCTTGAATAAACTTCAAGTTACACTATGCAAATGGAATATGGTCCATTTATACGACAACAAACATGCAATGACATTGTGGTGGTTTCTCGTGTTATAGACACACAGAAGTTTCAATGATAGATCCCCATGATGCTAATCTAAGTCCAAATTTTATGTGCTGTTGGTTCTTGCGCATGATCTATTAATCTTCACCTCAAGACAGCTCGTGGTCTTCTGTCTACTGCACTTAAAAACTCAAGAAAAACTATTCATGCTTGTTTGATACATATTTTGTTGACGCAAAATGCATATAAAATTATTTTAACCTTCGTTTCCTTTTTATCATAACGTCTTTATGTTGTAAGTGATGGAAGAAAATGTTGTATTATGGAGATTTTTGTATGTTAACTCTCCTACGAACTATTGCATTTATTAAAAACCATGACCCGTATCACAATCTTTAAGTGACGGGAAATATCACGAACAGACATTTCAATCGCCATCGTACGAGAAGATTCTTTGACTAACTAGATGTACAGCTGCGGGTAGGGATTAAATCGCATTTTCAATCGTGCATCGGTTATAGTAGAGCAAATTTGAGATTGGCATTCTTAATTGTAAATATTACCCTATGCTACCGATAAATATCATTAACTGCAATCCAAAGCAGAAATTTCCACAATCATCGCAAGAACGAACGTACAGAAAGTTCACACAGAACTTACAATGACGAATAATCAACACTTGAGCACTAGAAAATATCATTCATCAACTTTGGAAACTGTTAAATCAATACAATATAATGGTGCATTTCTTCTCTCTTCTTCCAAGTCTGAGCCTAAAGCCAACTCCTTTCTTCATGCACTCCAAAGAAAAGCAGCTCCAAAATCTTTCCCCTTCCATTACGTCTGCCACAGCAATTGAAGATAAAAAAAAAGAATCCTAGCCCCGATACATGTTTACAAATAAAAAGAAGGGATTCCAGGCCATTATTTGTCCCGAAGAAAATTCCATTTCGCAGTGGTGACAAGAAACAAAAACGTCGGATAGTTTCGTCGGTAGCCTGCGAAAAATCATTCTCTCCTCAAGAAATTTGTCGCGACAAATGTCTTCGGAGGCTCCCTGAGAGGCAGCCAATGCCTCCTCTCCCGATAAATCCCCGGAGAGAGCCCGAGACTCTCCTGCTTCAGTCCAGATTATTTTCTTAATATCTCCCGGGACTGCACGGACAGTAAATAAATATAAAGGCCATTCCCACTGAGCTCTTTTTCCGACAGGAGTTAGCCTCCTGTTCAGAGGGTACGCAGCAGTGCGATGACGGGAAGCTTTGCTGTTTTCTCGGGACTTATGTGTATTGGAAGGTTAAATTGGTGTTTTTAAGTTCATTTGAAATTTTGTTCTTCGTATTGCGAGTTTTGGTTTCATGATACAGTGCAATAAACATAATAGAAATGAAACTTTGTAGTAAAATCAACTGCCTAACACATAACTACATTAATGTGCGAAAGTTAAGGATGATTTTTAGCAGCTACTTTGCAGCGAAGTGACCTGTATGTGGGAAACTGATACAAAAGTTGTGTCGAGATTCATACAAAAACGTATGAGTAAAAAAAAAAAAAACGCTAACAGGAATGAATATAGGTAAACAAGCAAAACAGACTGTGAACTGAAGTGGTGATATTTCACTGGATGCCATGGGAAATAAGGGTAACTGGTGAAGACTTAAAAAAGAGGGGAAGTTGTCTTTTATAGGCTGTATGACCACCTCGAACATTAATGCAGGGTTTATACCTCTTTTGCATACAAAGAATGAATGAGCGTACTAATGTGTATCCGCTGTAGAAGAATCTATTACACTGTTAGAGCTTCTGTCGCCACGGTTCCAAAATGTGAATATGTACCCACTTTTTACGGAATACCATAGATTTTGTAAATTGCTACAGGCTGTTTCGTTTAATTTTGAGGTTAAAACTTTAACTATAATTGTGTTCCTTAAGTTTTGCACGGTTGTGTTATAAGAAAACTTAGTTTACAGTGGTAAACAGAAGCAACTTTTGACAGGTTAAAGAACGTGTTGAGGATCTATAAGTTTGTGTTAGCTTCATACACTACCCAACAATAATGGACAGGACGCCAACGGATTTGCATAAAATCCGACTACTTGTTTGGGGGTGTTTTTCGTGGTATAAATGGGGACCTTTGCATGTTGTTCCTGGTAAATCGAACGCTGACGCCTACGTGGACATTTTGGACAGTCAGGTTCTTCCTACGCTCTGACAATTTTATGGAATGGACGAATGTTACTTCCAAGACGATAACGCTCCATTCTGTTGGTCGGAAGTCTAAAACTGACTAAACGTCAGCAGAGAAAACTGCAGGTGCTTATTAGAACTTAAAATGCTAATCAGAACATTTGCGAAAGCCTTTATTCATTTGAAAGAAGTTTAAAGCCCTGAGAACATAATTTTTTTAAACTGGAATTTCAATTCAAAAGGTGAAACGGTTTTCATACATAAATAGATAAAAACACGAAGGAATTGTAATAAATGTACACATAATTATATTGCATAGATTACTTGATATATGTTTATTCAAGCATTTGTTATATTGTATTCACAGTCTTTATAACAAATGTAACAAGAATATATAGCATAATTCAACTGAAGTATGAATTGAATAACAGTCGGCTTTGTTTAAATTCTAATTTACTATCAGTTTTTTTTTGCCTATAAACTATAAAAGCATATTATATATCTTCTGAAACAGTTTGAATATTCTTATGATCTGAATAATTACAAATTTCCTTATTCCAAATAATTATAAAGTTATTTTTCACTTAATAAGCTAATACGTTGACTTTAGAGGCTTTACATGAGTATGATATAACAAATGACTGCAAAGAAATTGTTTTATTTGACATGGTCGAAGGAAAAATTGTCAAACCAAGAAGTGCATCAGATTTTAAGTCAAATAAATTAGAATATTTACTGATCCATCTAAACAGAATTATCCATTTCTAATCTCAGCTGTTGATCTGAGAATCAGTGAAACTGACTGATCTTGATGAAAATAGTAATATGCTTGAGCAATTATTTCTCTAATTTCTCTATTGCATTTTCAGTCTTCCTATTTTATCATGGGCTTGTGAACGATAAAACGGTTTAACGTTCGTAAACAGAAAATGTGAGACTTGGGAACTCTTCAATATAAACGGCAGACTAATGTTAAGACATAATTCACAGAAAATAACCTTCGTGTTGATGTCTAAAAAATATTGTGTTTGCACAATAGATGCTTGTTTTTAGTAATTTCAATTTTCATCAGTCATACAAACTTAAAATTCTCTTATATTGCATTTTACTATCTATAATACCTTGGAATTTCCTAAAAAAGCGTGTGTATTAAGCTTGGACATAAACTAAAGCAAAAGCTGCTGTAATATTTTCAAAAAAATATTCCTAAGTTTTTATACAGGAATATTTTCAAAAAAATATTCCTGTATAAAAACTGCATTGCACGTGTAGAATTTATAGCATTGAAATATAATACTTCAAGCATTGTTCAAAACATGAATTTGCATTTTGTCAATTGTCTAAATCAGTGGTTCCCAAACTTACTAAGCCCATGGACCCCTTATTAGAGCAAATACCTGACCATGAACCCCCAAGTGAAATAACTCTACATAACTGCATAGTAGACAAACTACAAATTTAACTTTGATGTCTTAATGATAAGTGGTAACGTAAAAATAAAATATAAACAAAGCATTTTGATGTTTAAAATATTATTTATTGAAATTATAACTTTTGTTTAATAATACAAAAACACATTTTTTTTTCAATGAGATGGGTTAGCCTGATGGGATGATGTCAGATTATTTATGTTCGGCTCTATGTTTGTGAGTAACATTCGTAAATATCTACGATCACTAATTTTCAGTCCGTTTCTTTATTTCGTGACGAGGCTTATAACTGCACTAAATACTTGCTCTACTAAATAGGAAAAGGGGAAGGCAATCAATTGCTTCTGTAAGATATGAAATTGGTGTATTTTTTGTAACCAGTATTTGGTGGTATCCTTGTTCAAACATTGATTTCAACTCCTCATTTGTTGATAATTCAATAAATTGCTCCTGTATTAGTATGGATTCATCTGAGTTTGTGGGTCTACTTCCAAAAGGGTCCAAAACTCCATCGGGCATAACCAAGCGAAGACAGTCTTCCCATCTTTGGCTGATGTCAGAATGAAGAGCCGTTAAATGTTGACAATTCAACAATTTTGACAACAAATGTTGAAAAAAAATCAACAATTAGCAAGCATATCTTCATCTCGTTTTTGCAATTTTGAAAGATTTGGAAACTGAGAGCATTCTTTTCTCCCCAAGTTTTGCTTGTATAGAAAAAGTTTTGTATACTTTTAGTTATTATTAATTATATTATACATTTAGTTTTGATTAAATTTACTTAATCACCTTGCAGCTTCAAATTGGTTTCGTTATGTCTGGCAAAAAGCTATATCATTTTGCATTTAAGCTATGCCATTTTTTGAATGAATAAAATTGAACTTAAAATCACTGTCTTTACCATCCAGGAATTTCAACATTGAATCAAAGTGTGCTTAAAATCGATCCAAACATGCACTTTTAGATAACCAAAAAACTTCCATGTTAAGTAGTAAGCGATTACAATCTTAATAATTTTCCAAACAAAGTTGAGCAAATAATCTCTCATTTAAGGCATTCCTTTTGATTTTGTTAACTGCTCTAATGACAAAATTTAGTAAGCCATGCAAGCGTTCACTAAGATTTTTAGCGACTAAATTTTGTCGATGAATGACACAATATACAGATAATACATTCCGTATTGCTTGTTTTAAGTATGCCAGAAAGCCTCGGCGTGGTCACTGTCAGTAGCAAAAAAGAGGATATTACTCAAGGGTATAGCTTTTAAATCGAAAAATCTTTTTAATTCATTAAATAATGTTTCCCCTTTCGTATAAGTTTCCAAACATTTGACAAGTAACAATTCTTGGGAAATTTTTTTTTACAAATCTCACATAAGCTAAAAGTAAGGCTTTGCTTCCTGGCAAAGTCGACTGGTTGAGCTGTATAGAGGATTCAGATGTTTTTAAGTACCCGTATAGAGAATTTTCTACGCACATACCCATTTTGTCAATCCTTTTTTGTACTGTATTATTACTCAGTGGTATTCTTATGATATCGAAAGTTGGTTTATGCAGCACGGTGCGTATTACCTCACGTAGAGCTGGTAGAATACGTTCCCATATATGAGTGTAATGAAGGACTGCAATTTAGAAATATGATTCATTTGTTAACCCTACGCATATATAAAAATATTTGTATATCGTACTTAACGTGAAATGTTGAATATTTTGCCTTTAACGAGCGTGCGGCGTTGTAATTTCATGTAGAATCGAGCGCGCCAGCCAATAAGAGCCAACAAGCAATTCGCGCGTTCACGATGTTTGGCGCTATTGGTAAATTATTTATTTATCCCTCGACTAACGTTTGTGCGATGATTGTCATTATTTGTATTTTTTGTACCTATCTATTCTTATATTTTCCTCAGAACGTAAAAAACGCTTTCAATTAATTTTAGCTATTCATTTTAACTTTCATATTAATAAAAATGGGTCACAATTATTTGACTTTATATTGACACTTTCGCGGATTCCCCGACGTTGTCCACGTACCCCCCAAATTAATTTTAATTTGCCACAGACCCCCTAAGAGAGCGGTCACAAGAACCCCTGTAGACATTAGGAACCACTTTATGAACCCCTGGACTTAATGATCGGTAACCAGATTTCTCTTTACAAATTCCTATTTTATATCTATATTGGATACGGTTTTTGAATTAAGATATAATAAGCAGGTTAAATTTCAAATATCACCTTGAAAAATATGGCGGTGGAGAGAAATTAGATGGTAATTTAGAAAAGATGTGATTTTTATTGATTGGTTGGTTTGGGGTTTTTATGGCGTAAGAGCCATATATGGCTATGCTGCTCCAGACACAATACAGATAATACCAAGTAATTTACATACACACGCAATGACACTTTTACTGACACAAAAGAGAGAAAATACACTCAAGTTGGAATTGAACCTTCTCCTCCTAGGTGCAGGTTCAAATCTGGTGCCAATTTCAGAAAATGCACACTGTGCATTTTCTAGCCATTGTAAGACATCAGATACTTTATTCGCAATATTCTAACAACCACAAACTCTAGACACCAAACTTGGTCATAGTGGGTTTCTCGACTGGCATGACGGTGTTAAAGTGATTTTTTCCGCCTTGCAGAGAACAGGTCATCACCTTTTGGTGTTCTTCTCTGGAACTAATTACCGAAATAGCAAAGACGCCGAAACGCTTCCCCGCCCGTATGTTGACAGTGAAGACTAGCGGAGAGGATGTCGCGATGCCCTGAAGAAACAGGCACGTGAAAACAAACAAAGAGTCGCGACCGTCTCGAAGAAAGTGTCGACGTGTCTCAGCCCAACTCTTTTCTCACCAGCGGGAGACCACCCCTACCTATTGACTGCAGAAGCCGACAGATTGACTTCTCGTGGGAAATCGGTTTAGTCCGAGCTTATTACAAAAAAACCTAGACAGATTTTGGTCTCCACACTGTCCGTAACTGGACCACCTACGTACAGAAACGGCCATTTGATCAATCGGGTAGAAAAAAGAGGGTTGGCTGCATACAAGGAAATCCCCTTGACGACAGGATCATCCTTTCGAAAAGCCGAAAGTTTGGCTGGACTGTGAGGACAATACAACAAGCTCTATGAAGCTGTGAAGTGGTCAGTCGCAATGAAAGGAATCATCTTAAAGATAGGAATTTTTTCGCAAAGCCTAAAGCTTGGCCCATCTGGAAAAGACAGCTGTCGGTTTCTGAAAGAAAAGTTGTAAGTCGAATCTTCAGCTGTGGTTCATAAAAGACTGAGGTAAGTGGTTTACCTTAGTGTGGAACAGTCTTTATGCTTTACTGTTATAGACTCCTAGAACTTCACAATTTCTTTTAACCGGCTTTACAGAGCGTTCAGGACACGAAGACTAAACCTAAAGATGACACTAGGCTTTTGGGAGACTGTCAAAAATGAGGCTATGCGATGCTCCCTTTTGCCCAAGCAAAGTTTGCGTATTTAAATCCAATATGAAAAATAATTATTGAAGTATTAAGAGATCGGATTGTGGCTAGAATGAAATAAATCCTCTTAGTGATAGGATCCCTCTCACATCTATATATATAATTCTCTTACGTGGCACGCAAAAAAGACGTTATTTGTAATCGCGTTTTGGCAACACTGTACGATTGTTTGTTTATCGCGGTCTCGCGCATCGATTGAATTTATAGCGTTATCGGATGAAATTTTATTGAAACAAAAAAGGAATTTTAATGAGCTGTTGCAGTTAGTTTATAATAGAAATAAAAAAAGCGGAGGATCTTTTCAGGGCCATTTAAAAAACGGTCCTTTTCAGGGCCGACAATTATAGATCAACAAGACGCTTGCACTACAACTTTCGGCAACAAACTCAATGAAAAAGTGTGGGTCGTTTGAGTGCTGGGAAAATGTACACACAAACAACATGCTGGGTATTCAATTTCCAAAGCAACGCTCACATTTCGAGTCAAAATTTGCACAAAGTTTTCATTTGAATTCTGATTTTAGAGATACAGTATATATTTTTTCCGTAATACAGCAAATTTAGATTTGAAAAACATTTTTTTGGTAACATATTTTGCAAACAATCCCTTCTGCTAGGACACATGTCTTCATTGAGGCGAGCGAAGCGAGCATAGGTTCGTACAGCGAACCAATGAGGATTGCGAAGCAATCCTCCGGGGGTTGGCGAGCGTTAGCGAGCAGGGGGCAGGCCCCCTAGTTGCTAAAATTTTTCACAACTGGGAAAGACTGTTGCCAGTGTTTCGGAAAGAAAAGTTAGATGTCGAATCTTTTGTTGTGAGATTCATCGTATTTTAAAATACAGAGGTAAATGGTTTGGATCGGTATGGAATAGTCTTCATGCCTTTGCTTTTTCTTTACTTATAGAACTCCCTTACTTCTATTAGTCGGTTCTACAGAAGAATTTTCAGAAAATAAAGACTACACCCAGTCGAAGCTAGTTGTTTTGGAGCCTGACTCAAATAAGGCTGTGATGTCGCCTTTTGTCCAAGAAGAAATTGACGCATTTAAGATAAGTTTAAAACACAATTATTTAAATAATTTTGGATAATATATACTCTCTATTATTAATACGATATTAATTATGTTTTTAAATGTGTCTACAATACAAACTTATTATTGCAAAAGATTTTTAAAAATGATCTCGATGATGAAGAAGTTGAGAGACGATAAGAGAACAGAAAACACAAGAGAAGGAAAAAACGAGAATTGTCTAGTTTTCCGCTGTCGTCCTAAGTGAAAAGATAATTATTTGTTTCTTCACTATCTCTGAATAGTAATACGATTACAATCCAAACAACATGAAAGTAAATACTCACTCTTTTAATCATTGTATTCCAAAGACGGAATACATGATTCTTTATCTCACGCAACACCCTAAAAATATAATTTTGTGGTTAAAAAAAAAATCGTGCCTAAAATTTTAAACATTTTTTCAAGGAACTGTACAAATTTTCGAATTAATTTTTTGAAATGCTTTTCTTTAAGCGTTGGGAGTGCTCGGCGCTACTTATTCTAGCTATCTAGGACAATCTCTACAATGGATTTTTGGCCTCTAAATAGTATCGATTTATTAAATCTGAACGAGCTATTCATGTGTTGTTAAATATTTTAAATATGTAAAATATTCTAAAAGCAATAACTGAATTGAACCATTCATCGAGAATATATGTGTTTATAATTTTGTTCTTATTAATTCTCTCTCACTTCAGAAAGACGTCTCTAAACATTCTACTCTTCAAATAATTCTTAACAACCTTCAGAAATAATAAATGAACGCAACATGTTATTATATTTCAAAATTTTAGGTGTCTAAAATTTATTAAAAAATAATTCAGCAACAATACTGTCTTCTCTAAAAATAATTGAGCCACAAAACTGTTTTCTGGAAGAAAAAAAAAGTATTGAGTAACAATACCTGTTTTCTTGCTGCTAAAGTTTTAATTTTACAGTTGAAATAAGATACCTAGCTGACATCGTACAGCTGACATATTTCAGACGTTTTCAAAAATTTTAGCGGTACCGAAAATCCGAAAAAGATAGGATTTCTAGGATAGGATACCACAACCTTTAACATATAATCCAATCAGTGGTTATTCATTACACTCAAAGAGAAACCTTTCAACCGACTTGAAGCCAGTCATTAAACATTTTTGTTGATTATTTTGTACTTCATCACCCATGCTTTCAGCAACGGTTGGTTTGATTTCGCGAAGTGAATTGCCATGGCGGTACAGTTTTAATGGTTTCTGCACCAGGTTTCAACTGTCTCTCGATTTCTCCTTTAAAACCAGACTTTTGCTTGTAACAAACTAAAACAGAGACACCTCTGATTGTGCTCAACAAGAAAATCTTTTAACGTCTAAATATACCTTTTTCTACCTACACATTCATTTCCTTCCACTGTACAGTGTGACCTAGTGTATATATATATATATATATATATATATATATATATATATATATATATATAGATATTATTTTTTTTGAGAGAGAAAGAGAGAGAGAATATGTTTTTATCTGATTTGCTGGATACATTTTAGGAGAAATAATTTCTTGGGAATAGATTTGATGTGTTTATTTTTATCATTCAAAAACACAATAATTTTATTTCATAAACAATCTATTTGTGAAGTGTCGTCCGAATACGGCTATATTCGCTAGTGTCTTAAGCAATATTTATGGAACATCAATGAGAACAATTTTATAAAATACTGCAACGCGAATGTTTAGTTGAACTTTCGTAGATATCTTATATATATTGTTTCAGCATTTATTTTGAAAGGACATATTTGATTACTTCTCAAACACTATGTTTCTATAATTCACATGTATTCCATTAATCTATTTCTTTGAAATTTTTTTTTACACAAGATTTGAATACAGTCCAATGCGACTTAAATTTATGTTGGTTATTCTTTTCGTATGATTTGACTAATTGATCTGCTATTTTAAGCGCTGTGTTTGTTTATTTAATTATAGTTAATTTGCAAAAGTTGCTTTCATGCAACTCTTTTAATTTATGCTTATATTCATTACTTGAATTTATGTAGTGTTTATCTTCATCACGTGAGACTATGTAACGTTTATCTTTTATCGGGTGAGTTTATGTACTGTGTATTTTCATCACATGGGTTTACGGAATGTTTATCTTCATCACGTGAGTTTATGTAATGTTTAAGCTTTATTACATCTGATTTATTGCACTGTTCTTGTTGCGGTGGTATCATTATTGAATCAACTGTTAATTGATAATGCGTTGTTTTGGTTGCATCATTAAATGTATCGGGTTCTTTTGATTCATTTCTAATCATTCCTCGCAGAAGACACGAACAAATTATTTTAACCCTTCTGACGGATTCAAACACATAATTACACTTTGAGGATTGGAGTCTCCCTTGAATGACCTCTAACCAACACTGACATATTTGACTAACAGAACCTATCGAAGAGTGATTTTATTACAAGGAATTGAGCAATAGTCTTAGGAATTAATTTATATAGGAATTGAGCAGTAGTTAATAATGTTATGTATCTAGACATCTATTCCAAAAAAAAAAGAATAGATAGAATCTATCTAAAGGATTCTATTTTAAGGAAATGAGCGATGAAATCTTTCAAAAGCATACTATTCTAAGAAAAGTGATGCTAGAATATTTCTAATTGATATTATTCAATAGAAAGAAGCAATCAAATCTTTTAAAAGAATTCTTTTTAAGGAAAGAAGCGATCGAATGTTCCCAGTGGATTCTATTCCACAGAATGAGTCAATAGAATTATCCCAGAAGATTCTTTTCTACAGAATCTTTCCAAGGGATAGTATTTAATAGAAAGAAGCAATCAAATATTTCTAAATAATTTTTTTCTATGGAAAGGAGAGATAGAATCTTCCCATAGGATTATATTCCCCAGAATGGGTCAATAGAATCATCCCAGACGATTCTTTCCTACAGAATGTATCCACAGAACCGTTCCAAGGATTTCTATTTAAAGGAAAGGATCAATTTAAACGTACAAAATAAAATGTCTACTGTAAGTAAAGAGAAGCAATAGAATATATCTAAAGGTAGAATGAATCCATGGATTCCTTAGAAAGATGTAGTCATTGAGTATCTCTGTATTTGGGCAAAAGCATCACTAAACTATTCGGAAATCTCCCGACGCTCATGGAGTTAAACGTTTAACATTTTTATAGCATGCGAGAACAACCAGAATAGAACTGTATTGCATTAAAGAATATTCCCCTATATATAGTCCTTAGTGGTTCCTGATAGTCCCCGTAATTTAAACTAACAAATTAAACACTCATTGATTCGACAGCAGACGGAATATGTGCTCAGAAGTGAAGAAAGTATTTCTTCGCAAAGAGCAGCTGTTTAAAACTTAAGTAAACAAGGCTGTAGGAACATCACCTGATAAGCCTTTCACCCCATCTCTCTGTAAGGTAGTTTTTCCACCCTTTATCCTTTTTAGACAGCTAGCGCTACTCCTGAATAAAATAGGGTTGGCTTCCCTCGCTTGGCGAGACATCGCCTTCAGAGTAGATGTTTTTGTTAACGTTACGGTGCATAAAAGAGTGTTCGTAGAAAAGTTCCAAGCTCAAGAAGTACCGCGAGTTTTAATAAACATTTGATTTGCACTTTTAGTTTTGGGACCGATAAATGTTTACGCTATCTTTCAGAAAATAAGACCTCAATATAAATACCTAAATGTTTCCTTTGAATCAAATGAATAATCATTTCAGTTGTGGTTGAACAACTTTTTAAATAAAGTAAAAGTTTTAAAAAGAAAACAAAAAACGGTATTTTGACAGTAAAATTTTATGTTGCCATTGTATGCCAGGTTGAAAGGATTAAAACAATTTTTGTACAGTGTAAGTTTACTTTAGCATGAAATTAGCCAAGTAACAAATACACGCGAAAATTCTACTGTGAGTCAAAATGTTATATACCATTAACTGGTAACTTCTGTTCGTACCATTTTCTACAAAATAAAAAAATTTACATTTACGCATTGGATACGGTAAGCATTTTTATAGAAATTACCACTACTTAACATAGATTCAATTACAATGCAATAATAAGAGTTGGATAAGATAGAAAGCAAAATTCCATATCAAAACATAAAATATTTTCCCTAAAGCCAGATTATGGATCGCATGATCTTTCAAATATTAACTGGCGAGAACGTGGCAGTCTCTGAGCTACCCGGAGCACCATTGGAAGTGCTGTCACATAAGACACTTCGTTAACTACAGGGAGGTGGGGCTTGCCTTCCTGGAGGAAGCTTGCCCGCATTAGTGCTTATCAGGAAATTTCAAGGCAACCAACATGACTTCTGCACATATGAGATTTGAACTCGCAACCAAGCGCTTCAATCTCCGCTTCTAAACACTAATTGTGGCTCTCTCGACGATGTTCCTCATTACTATCATAATTAACTAGATGTTGATGGACAATATCGCACACTGGCAAGAAAAGTGACACAACTCAAAATTACAGAATTTGAGAAACGTCAACTTAAAGGATACTATAAAACTCATATTGAAATAGTATAAGCTTCTTTTAAATTTTAGATAAGTATTTATGGTGGTAATTTCTATTTCATTCTATAGAACAGTTATTTCTCACGCTGGGGCACCTCATACATATTTTTCAATGACATAATATCAAAATTTTTATTTTTTGACCAGTGTCACTTTTCTTGCAGGGTTGCGATATGCCACGTCGTTTGGAAAAAAGTGAACAAATCTTGATCTTGACATCTCGATGACGAAATATCTCACTATAAGCGAAATTGATCAAATCTTGCCGGGACATTTCGTATCGAAACCACTTCGATGGTTGAGAGCGACGCCTTTAGCCACTCGAACACTTATGGGCCACCAAATAATCGTTACCAGGACTTAAAATTTGAATACCAAGGATGGCAGTGATAGAATTCAGCTGTCCCGACATTTGATTCCTTTTCTTATATTCTACACGCGTGCAAAACTTAAACCTACAATATTTTTTAAAATATTACAACCCTAAAATTAAACTAAATGACCTGTGTTGATTTGCATAACCGACAATATTCTGAAAATTAGACGCCATAGTGAATACACAATAAAAGCAGTTTAGGAATTTTCCAAATTTCTGGTAAGTGCGATAGCGTTAGATGTTCTGTGAGCTTTGTTCCGTATAGCATACAACGAAATGACCTTCTCTCTTTTTCAAGTTCTAAGTAACTCTTTGTGTCATGCCACCCAATGCAGTATCACCACTTAAGTATAAATTTTTTTACTGTTCACTTCGGTGCTTGTTATCGTTTTGTTTTTACTCATCGGTTTGTCAACGCCCGAAGTACCTTTATGTATCATTTTCTAACACCCAGGTCAATTCGCCACAAAGCAGCGATTGTAAATTGTACTGCTCCTTAAGCTATTCACAACAGTATTATTGGAGATCTTAAAGTTGTGTCTTTTAAACCTTGAGTTATGTACTCTTTTTCTTTATCAAACATTTCATTTCTTAATTAACCTGAATTTAATTTAACCTGTGAAAAATCATATTTATTTAAAATTTCATACCTGAAATTTCTTGCATATGTGGTTCGGTCTTATACTCGTACAATACTTAACTGTTCGCATTCATTGCCTACTTATTATAAGCGTCACCTGGTCTAAGACAATATGCTATTTTAAAAAAGGCAATCTACAAATAGCTGATTTTAAACTATACCATTTATCATATAGCATAGTCTTGACAGTTATTCTGACCTTTGAAGGTATTTAAAAAATATGACTTCAGAAGCCTTACATCGAAAATAGGCCCCTGTTTGACTTTAAGCATCTGCCCTTCACAAAGTCCTAACATAGCATAGAAACATAATGGTGAAAATTGTTTAAGAAAGCAATGTCGGTTAGGGCTACACATTTTAAATAAAAACACATTTCGCTCTTTAAAAATAATAGTTTTCTTTTCTTTCTTGCACAACATTTTTTGTTTTAAAACATCGGCATACTTTTACCATCCAGTTAACCCACTTCAATATCTCGTCGCCAGACATTTTTTCCAAGTAGAAAAAATCGATTAAAACTTCCCATTTTGTTAGCAGTCAATAGTTTTGTCCAAAAATTATTATTCCAAGTCAAAAAATAATGGCCATACGAATAACCCTATTTAAAACTTAGAATACTTCGACAAAACTAAAAATAAAAAACGCCGCTGGGACAGCCTACGCTGGGGACTATGTATCGATTTAAAATTTCATCGATACTCCCTTTTCCCGGTCTTTCCGCTTTACTTTTCAGGAATCTCTCTGCTCTTTTTTCCCCTATGTACATCTATAGATTTCTTCCCTTTTTTTCCCTTTTGTTTTGTTTGTTTCGCTTCGTTTCTCAGTGTGTGGGGGATTTTCTATCCCTTCTCTGAAATGACAGGGAGCTGTCATCTTCGGGATTTCGTCAGTTGAGGGAGGATTCCCTTAAGATGATAAAAGAAACAAAAAATTAAATGCGATAGCGTTATCGAAAGAAAGAGAAAAGAAAAAAGCGGCACACAAAGGAGTGATAGAATGTCGCTTCAAATTACGGTACTATTTCGAGAGACCGGGAGAAAAGGGAATGTTCCTAAAGAAATAAATGTTTAGGTAAGGTGAAAGTAAACTATCGTGGACTGTGATTTCAGCGTGTGAATATAAGCATAATAAAATAGTATGGTAAATAAGACGTAAATATGGGAGCTGTGGAAAAAAATTGAAATATTCGAAAATAAATACATTTTCAGCTGAGGCAAAAGTAAACTATCCTAGATAAAAATTTTATGATGCATGAATAAGAAAAAAACATGTATATTATGATGTATAAATAAGCAAACAAAACACATAAATACGGGAGCTGTGGAAAAATTAGAATTTCGAAAAGAAGTAAGTTTTTAGGTGAGGAGAACGTAAACTATCGTGCACTTTGATTTTTCCGTGTATAGATAAGCCTAATAAGTTTTACTTAAATGCCGTAACCATTGAAAAAATTAGAATTGCTTTAAAACATTTTCAGTGTTTCGTGTTGCTTTTTTTTATTTTTGAAACAAAGCTTACTTTAGTCCAGCGATTGCTTACCTTTTTCCTACACTAACAAAAATATTTTTTTTTGCCAGCAAAAAATATAGGTATAATTTTGATTGATTAAAAAAATAATAATAGTAATTAATAAATTACTAAACACTTTTTCTCAAAGGATTTAATAAAAAATGTGAAACTATTTATTTATGACATAAGTATTGAAGGGGCATAAATATTATACACTTTAAACCGTTTCATAATCCGTAAAACACACCAATGCCATTCGCGTGTCACCTTGGTTGAAAATCACTCCTTGTCTGGTTAAAGATCTTTGGAAAATGATGTACACTACATCTACAAAAGTATTCGAACACTGCATATTTTTCAGAAAAGTGCTTTATTATTGTTAGTAACGGGTAGGCCCTCCTCTTGCTTGCATTACAACTGCAACACGTAGATGCATACTTTCTACAAGTTCTTTATAAGTCTGGGAAGGAATAGTTCGCCATGCCTCTTGCAAGACTATGAGAAGTGATTGTTGTGAAGATGGGCGTGCGTGGCGTAGTCGTACTCGTCGCTTCAGTTTGTCTCTGAAGTGGTCGATCAGATTGAGATCAGGGCTCTAACAAGTCAGACGCTTCATTTTCAGGAAACCAGTGCAGCACTCGTTTTGAAGTATGAAATGGAGCTCGATCTTGTTGGAAGAAACAACCATCATCGCCGTAGTATTGCCATGGTGTAGGCAAAGCCAAATTATCCAGAACGCTGAGGTACACGTCAGCGTTCATAGTAACATATACATAAATCAATGGATCGAGTCCTAACCATAAAAATAACCTCACACTAAGATGGATCCATATCCGAATTTCTACAATTTCCAAATACTTTTGTTCATATAGTGTAAAACACAAATTGTAATTTTATAGCCTATTGCAACGAATGTTATCTTACCGCGAAAATCAAATCCCTCCATGAAATTCAAACTTATGATTTGAATTGAAATTTATTTATAAATTGCAAGCTAGACAAATTATTCTTTTTCTACTTCTTGATGTAAACAGAAACCAGTGACACGATTTTGTTAAAATTTAAAACAATGTAGTATCTATTATCAAAACATTTATAACCTATGAATTTAACTAATACAAATGAAATTTCGACTATGCGCTTTGATTTATATATGAACAGAGTGTTGTACCCTTTTCAGCTTTATATCTTTTGTATCAGAGCGGGGAAAATATACATTGCTTTTAAATATGTTGCTTAAAAGTATAATTATAGCTTAATATTAAAATATAATATTTTTTTATCCTTATGGGTAGCGAAATTTATAGCAACAAAAGCATTTGAGGTTTTTTTTATCCTTTTCTGTTTGCTTCTTAGCAAAAATTACTTATAGAATTTGCAGTGAACAGTATAAATAAAATTCTTTCCTAAGTAAATTATTACAATCCACACTGCTATAGTCAGACTGTAATATATAATAATAAAATAACTATCAATAAAATTTTATTGCAGCTGTGATTTATATGATAAATACTGAAAAATTAAAACTTCAAATGAGTGTTAGAATTCTGTGTATCTACTAAATACAGCATATAACAGGCCGATCTCACTAAAACTACTTTTTTGTACTATTTCTATGAAATGAATCTCTTGTTTTTAAAATAAAATTCCTGTTTCAAATGTACATATAAAAGCGATTAAACCTCGGTGTAAGACCACATTTTCTAGATTGAAGTATGTAAACTTTAACTTCTTGCAAAGTTTACCGATTCGAAAGTAATTTATATTGGGTTCAACTTAAATTTGGTTACTTTTAGGAGGTGCATTTCAACAACACTACTAAATATACTGATATTTAGTAAGTTCAAATGAACTCTCTGTATAAGATTTTACCCTATGTTTAGTTTAAAGATTTGTATTGAGTAGAACAAAGCTTAATTATCAGTACGAAGGCATTATTTTACGCTTTTTATGTTGCTTTTCAATTATGTGCGAGTAGATTTTTAAATGAATATATGTACTCAAAGAAACAGGAAATCGATTCCAAAGAAGATGTTTTGTAATATCCAACAACATTGACACGATTCTTATTACATAATGTTCATTACCAGCTCGATAAATTTGGAAATAAGTTTTAAATAATACGATAGTCGAACATTTTTAAGACCACAGGATTACGCCATTTTTCTAATATTTCCAAATCGATGATTCTACACTGCGTCCAACGACGCGGAATCATCACACAAAAACAAGAAACAGAATGAGATGAGTGGAAAAATCTCTTATTATATTCTTAGAAGTAGAAACAACATCGCAGAGAAGCAGCTTCTCTCCCAATCTCTTGGCTCTTACATTGGTTCCATCTCTTTATCTCTGAGGAGAAGGGTTTTTTCTTCTTGCCCTTCTTTTTTTTTTCCGCCAGCCTCCATCGTAGCAGAAGAGTCCGGGAGTTCTCCTACAAAGATCCTTCCTCTTTTTCCTGCTTCGGGAGCTGTCAAGTCTGGAGTTGAAGGAGATTTCTGCCTCCCTTTGCCTAATCCAGTGCGATGACAGGGCCCTGCCCAGAGCCCGTCACAGGACGACGTTTCGGTTAAAACAAAGCCCCAATTACATGCAGGCCCACCATTACACATCGCCCTCGTTGGTGGTTACCCTTTTTAACCGAGGGATCTTGTACAAAGTGAGATGGACTGGGAAGAAATTGGGAATGAGGACGAGAAAGTGAAGTCTTAAGGAAGTGCCAAATGAACTCGACAGTGGTGTCACAATAAAATCAAAATAACTGGGTGATTCATTAACGTATTGCATGCATAACAACGTATGAATGCTAGAAATGGTATGTACGCAATTAGTTGCATGCTTTCTGCTCAGATGCTCGCAAAGCGTGACACTTGAATGTTGTTTAGGGTGTTGATTTAGGCTCATGTATAAGCAATTAGAATGACGTTAAGTATCATGGTTACGTCTATAGTTCCTGAATTTACTTATTTTTTAATGTAACGGCTGAATTTTGTAACACCAAACTGATAAAATCTACGTTTCGATTAAAACAAAGTCCCGATTATATCCATGTCCACCATTATACATCTCCCTAGTCGGTGGTTACCCCTTTAAACCGAGGGGTCTTGTACAAAGTGAGATGAACTGTGAGGAAATCGGGAATGAAGACTAGAACATGTCGGTCTTTTGGGGACCTGGGGTAATCAAGGCCGATGCTGCACTCTATCCAAAACAAAATTTACTTATTCAAATTATGATAATGTTAAATAACTTGATTAACTTAAGAACTTCCGAGCAGTGGTGCTATAACCGCGCAATTCAAATGACTTAATGTATGCAGGTAGTTGAATTAATGTCGTACTGGAGCAACAAAACAGGTTAATGGCGATGGTCCGGAATACAACAGAAAGGGAAAGGTCCGAGGACACCACCACATTAATTGAAACCACGGTCAGGTTACGAGATCAGCACCTTAGCTGGCATACCACTCGCAAAAATTCCGCACCACGCTAACGCGAGGACATTTGAGGCCACGGCATATTTAACGTGCACCAGCTCTTACATACACGATGGTGGTTGACTGGGTCGACTTTCGATCTCGAACTATTTCAACCTGGGTACCACGTCTCCTATTGACTCTTGAGTCTCATCTATTGGTTGAAAGAATCTTAGAAAAGATTCCATTCATCAAAAGGGCCAAAACGATATAGAAAAGTCATGTAGAGGATATTCCATGTTGCAGAGCGTATACATGGGGTTAAACTTGAGAATCCTTCAGAGGGTTAAACATGCTTAGAATCTCACTGATTTTTAAATAAATTGAACTGTTCACCAATATTATTTCTTTATTAATCATGCATAAAACTATCATGAGGCCTGACATTGTTGATGGGTATACATGGGGTTAAACTTGAGAATCCTTCAGAGAGTTAAACATGCTTAGTACCGCACTGATTTTTAAATAAATTGAATTGTTCACCAATATTATTTCTTTATTGAATTTTTTTATTAATCATGCATAAAACTATCATGAGGCCTGGCATTGTTGATGGGTATACATGGGGTTAAACTTGAGAATCCTTCAGAGGGTTAAACATGCTTAGTACCTCATTGATTTTTAAATAAATTGAACTGTTCACCAATATTATTTCTTTATTCAATTTTTTTATTAATCATGCATAAAACTATATGAGGCCTGACATTGTTGATGGGTCTCGAGAACAAGAATAAGATCAAGCACCTCATGTAAAACCTTTGTGAGAAGATAGTTCAATTCCTCAATCTCTTCTGCATTCCTGAATAGATATACGATTCCGTCTGAAGAGTTACTGGGAACGACGTAATGAAAGATGATTTTTAAACGTATTCTAATGGCGGAGTGATTATAAGTATTTATTTCGCACGTACGTCACTAGAAAATGTTTATGATAAGGAAACAGCTCAAAACTATAAAACATTTTTTTAGAAAAAATACCCTTCTAAATAAATATTTCTGAAATGTCTATCCACTAGACATAGGTAATCGGGTCCACTGCCCCTGACAATCCCTTTTATCCCTACGCCTCTGAGTGAAGCCTTGAGATTGTGCCAAATTTACTCGTCAAGACGCTACAGCGGCGTCATAATGAAGCGAAAGAAATGGGTGATTCATTATCATATTGCATGTCATGAATGTTGGAAATGCATGTTCGGAATTAGTTGCATGCATTCTGCTTAGATGCACGTCAAGGGTGACAGTTGAATGTTGTTAAGGGTGTTGTTTTGGACTCGTGTATAAGTAATTATAATGGTGCTTTCGCAATTACGTCTATAGTTCATGAATTTAGTTATTTCAAATTATAATATCTACATTCTGTATCGACAAAATAATAAGTTGGCTGATCGGGTTTTATGGTGTAAAGGCCATATATTGCTAAGCTTCGCCAGCCAAAATAATACAAGCTACGAGAAATAATATAGAATGAGGTGGAACAAGTACGTTTACGGGGAATATATAAGTTGAATATAAAACGTGTCTGCAATTGAAGAAGACGCTGCCATCTGTATAAATGCTTGAAGTGCTCCTATACATTAGTTTCGACTCTAGAGCGCTTCTAATTTTACAGTTTTAAGAAAACAATTCATCATATGCACTTGCCCTATCATGTTAAACAAGTGGGACCTCATTGAATAGCATTGAAGTGTACTTTTTTTAAATTATATCTATGGTAATTTTTATCAAATAAGAATGTAAAATATTAATGAAAGACCTGGGAATGATGTGGCAAAAATATGAAATTTTAATTTCTTAATGATTGACAGACACTTAAATTTCATACGAAAATAAAAGATAATGAATTTGAATAATAATCAGGAAGTTTTGTTCGAATAGTAATACCGGTAGTTGTTTTTAGCTATAAGTACAAACCTCAACATAATGGAAACGACATTTATAGTTTCACATGGTGCTTTTGTTTTGATCTAACACAATTTAGATATTGTCGTCTAAACGCTTTAAAAAAATTTTCTGTATACGTAAGTGTGACACTTAAGACAGTTGTAGTTGTTTAAATAATGAATTAGTATTCTGGTCTTTAATTTCAGTGCCGATCCTCTCGTAATTTCCTTTACTAACACTCCTTGAATTGAAAAAGTTATTTTGAACTTCTCTATCAAATAACATATACTGACAAACGAGGCTTTTATTAAAAACCATACATACAATTGACAGTGAAGGATAGGAGTTTAAATTACCGAAGTCCAAACGTTTATACGTAAGAATACACAAATAAAAACTATGTTAATTACATAACTAGATATTGTTACTTTCAAAACATTCCGAAGTTCTTACGAGGCTCTGAGGATCAATCAAGAATACCATGGGTGAATATTAAATTATTTTATGCAATGGCAAAAATATGGAAATTTTTTTATAATTCACAATCATAATTTTGCTTACCTGACTTACTATTTTATGTAAGCAAATTTCTTTTTCTTTCAGAGAAGTTATCTTAATAGGTAGAAAACAAATTCTCCTAATGACACCCAAGTGAGACTGATTTTTATGAACTGTGAGGAAACTCCTAGAAGGTAAAGAATTTACAATTAGCCCCAATAATTTACATTCTTCTTCCCTTTACTATTTCTTTTCGAGTTTTTGTGATTCTTGTTACTTCCCATTTTGTTTTCTCTTTTTTCGAATGCATATATTTAAGTACGTTATTCCACAGAGTGTCGACAAACGGAAATGAAGTGAATGTATACGGGGCTATTGACACTGAAACTTGCATTAATTAGAATTTGATAATTTCATTTGCACCTCATTATTCTTGTAAACAAAAAATTGCTCAAAGTTTTTTAAAAACTCAAACGTTACATAATTATTCACTTAAGACTAAAAGTAAACACAAACTCTTTGCTCTGGAGACATTTTAAAAGCATCCATGAATTTTGCATAGAGAAGTGGATAGTTTTTGTGAAATGTATTTTAAACATTTATTATTTCGGTAGACGAGCGCTTAGAGCTTACTACCAAAATTATATCACTACCATTTCATTTATCACAAATTAATAAATGCAATGTAAAAATTAAAGGGAGAAACGTCACAGGCAAAGCTAGACTTTTTTGTGGCTGAGAAAATAATAGTGATGCCACATCTCATCTGAAAACTTATGTATTGAAATATGTCAATAGAATAAATATATTAAAACAACTAAGATAAAAATATCATAATTTTAATTAATGAATTATTATTCACCATATAAATATTTCTATTACATAAATTATCGTTTTAATATAATCTATATTTACAGATAAATTGCGTTTAGCTAAAATGAATTTATCTTTAATCATAACCGTGGCCAAGAATATTAATGCTGATAAGCATCGATCTTAAATGAGTACTATTAATGGTTTATAATTAATTTGAAGTGTAGTGATAATTAATATACTTTTAACATCGAATTCTTTTTCGAGTGTGATCTTATCAAGGTAGCCGTGATCTTCGACTGCGTTAACCATCATATATATTGTATTACAATAATTTATAGTTGAAAAAGTGCCTAAATAATCCACACTTAAGTTGTTATCACAAATTTATTCATTCTGTGAGGTCAGAAGAGAAGTTACGTAAAATAATTGTTAAAAAGCGTATTCTTGAAGGAAAACCACAAAACTTTTCAGAGATGCCGCCCCTTTAGAAATTAGCAATCTGGGCCGCTGACCCTGTATCTCTTCCTTGACTACACCTCTGTTAAACGCTCCAATTTGAACATAAGGTGGGCGAAGTACTAACTCTAGGGGTGGATCCATTACATACAAAGTTATCATTTTCTTATCAAAATTCAGAACATAAAGTCAATAAAATGTAAAATTAGCTGATGAAATGCAATATAAAAGTAAGAAAATAGCAAGTGTACCAATTTGAAAAGAGGAGACAAAGTTCTAATTCTTGGACAATCTATTAGACACAAGGCAACTTTACCATCAAAATGGGACTTCTGTTTTAACCCTCCTGGTGTTTACCTTCCAATCCCAAACTGCCCTGTTGTGGCCAGAATTTGGTGTAAAAACCTATTCCAAACAGTCTCCAGTTCTATGTATAGGACGACTTGTTTTTCCTACTATAATCTCCATTCCCCTTACAGAATTAGGAAATTAATTCCCTATTACTCCAACAACTTAATCAACTTACTCAAACAAGTTCCTATTGCGTCATTAGCAAAATTGACCAGATCAAATGGGACAACATATCGCGACGAAAACTTACTCTGTTTTACTGTCAAATAAATATGAAATCGAAAAACAGTTAAATTCACGATTGGAAAGCAGTAGGAAAGGTTGAACCTACTGAAGAAGACTCAATCGCCTCCATCATTAAAAATAAAAAATAGACGGGATCTTCATCAAATAAAAATAACATCGGATTAGCATCTCAAGGAAAATGATCACGATTACATAAACTGTGAATAATTAGTCAGAAAAACAGATTATTATTTCGTGTGTTAAGTATGAAAGAGTAAATTCTAATTGCCATTTTGTATGATTGATCTGGACTTATTTTTCAAACGAGTTTCACTAAGATTTAATGACCGGTTAAAAATAGATTGCTTTCAGTCAGACGATGCAAAATATCCTGAATGATATTTGTTCATAGATGTTAATTGAGAGTTTTCGTAAACATCAATTTGATGTTTAAAAGGTTCAGACAAGGACGACACAGTTCACAACTAAACAAGATCACTATATGCGATTAACGGTACGAAAGAGCAAGATGAATACAACTCGACCCATATAATCCTTTCTTTTTTCAAATACTATTAACATTGTGACACTTTCAAATTTTATTGCAATCTTCATGATAATTTTCTTACCCAACGCTTCATACAACAGAAGGAGTAATAGAATTAACGTATATGTGAAATAGACTTAAGACCAACAGTTGACTCAGTGCATAATTTACAGGTTTGAGCAGGTAAAACCTTCAGAGCGCGGATTCTAGCTTTGAAATTTTCTTTGAATTCATAACAGATTTAAGGTATCCGACTAGGTTCAGAACATTTTTTTTTTAAACGACTCTTA
Organism: Metellina segmentata; assembly: GCA_947359465.1. Classification (NCBI taxonomy): domain Eukaryota; kingdom Metazoa; phylum Arthropoda; class Arachnida; order Araneae; family Tetragnathidae; genus Metellina; species Metellina segmentata. The sequence continues at coordinate 63,192,637 of OX375879.1, read as the reverse complement.
AATCACAATTTAAACATTTTTTATACTAGATAATGTTTTGAAATCATAAAATAAAGCAAGAAATATTGCACCGACTTATTATTATTTGTAAATTGGGGAAATAAAGGTAAAATTCAATCAAAATGACTACCAATATGGCTAAAGCTCTGTATTAATTTCTATTAAATTAATTTTAATTTCCTTGCAGCACCATATATCTATGATATTAGTGACGACAATATACTACAATCAAAGAAATATATTGAAATGTTAAGAAATATAGCTCGTAATATGTAGCTAAAATTTTAATTTTACAAAATGTCTACTTGTCGTTTAAATTAAAAAGCTATAAACTAAAAAATATGCATTTTGCAACTAAACCTATAGTATATTGTCATAACAACACGTTAATAAGTAATAATGTTTAATTTGGTAGAGTTATCTCTGCAACTTTTTGAGAAATCATGTTACGCTTGTGCAATATTTGCTTAAAATTGTGTTTTCCAGAAAAAGCATTTAAAGTTTACCTTTGTGTTTTTTGCCATTACCAAATTCTTCGAACAAATTCATCGAAACTTGGTGTAAAATGTTGAGGCTTGATTGTAGAAAATAATTTCAACAAATTTATGTTTAAAATTGTTTTTATTTTTGAAAAATTAGCGGAAAACCACATAATTTCCGGTCATTTTAATCGTACTTCCGGTTTTGATTTCTGTCGTTCAATAACACTAAAATTGCTATAATTTTATTTCTATTTATCGTAGACTTAAAACAATTACAGATTCTGAAACTTAAGAAACTGGGCTTCAATATGAGAGAATAAAACAAATTTGAGAATTTTGGTCAAAATTACGTTTTAAACGTAGTTGGATACCAAAAAGAAATATACAATATGAAATTTTAGATATTACTTGATCGAGTTAGGAAATATTAAAAATATATTTACACCTCAATTTCACCAATATCATGTAATAGAGAAGAAATCGCACCAAGAGAGACAACGAATGAAATAGGACTTTGATTTAAATAGTACTTTAATATAAGAAGGGGGGGGGGCATAAAGTATCTTCTATTTTAAAGATCGCGCAATACAATATGATTTGTACTATCTCTAGTCATAGAAAAAAATTAGAATTCATTAAATTATGCATATGTAATTAAGGAGAAATAATACTTTTATACAACACTTAATACCCTAATGACCAAAAATGAGTTTTCCAAATGAAAATGAAGTGCACTTCGAGACGGCTCCCAGAATTATGCATTTAGAATAAAAAATTATTTCAAAAATAGATCAGGGAAATATAGACCGAACACAATCCAACTATATATATATATATTTTTATACAAATGTAATAAGAAACACTGCATTCTTAAAGTTAATATTTGGGTATTCCACAGTAAAATATAGAGTCAAAATGAAATGAAGAAGCAAAATCAATTGTATTAGGAGTACTTAAGGAGGAAATCTATGGTGTGTTCCATTTCTGTACCAATGCAATCAGTTTAAAGCTATTGCTACTTAAAATAGAAACTAATAATTTAATGGAACACATTTGACTTCTTACTGTACGCCCTTTATAGGAAATATTATCAACTCCAAGCTAAAAATATCGCTAAGTTAAAGGGAACATTTACTTAAATTATGCGTTAAAATAAAGCATATAGTATTAGTCATTTGAGATATTAATGCGGCTTACTGTACTTATGGTAAGTTGAAGGACGATACTAATTTTCTATTGTTTTATAATTGATTGACTTTGAATATTTATTAATCCAAATTTGGCCATCTGCGTCAAACAGAAGATACCGCCAAGCAATAAACATACATACACAAGGAAAGTTTTATTTTGTCACTTGAAATTGAAAATGAGTATAGTTTAGTTACATTGTTAAATAGGGGAAGGTGTACCTTGAACAGTTTTAAACAATTATTTTTTCTGAGGCTATAATGTGGCTGCAGTTTGATTTTTCAAACAACTATTTACATTCATTACTTTTGGAAGAATTTGCCATTTTTTATTTATTTATACCACGAACAGAAACTGTTTAATAAATTGTTTTATTAATCTATGCAAATGTCCCAAGGTTCAACGTAGTTTTGTACCTTGGGATACATATTGTTGTACCTTGGGATACATGTTGTTGTACATTGGGATACATGTTGTACCTAGGAATACATGTTGTTGTACATTGGGATACATGTTGTTGTACATTGGGATACATGTTGCTGTACAGTGGGATACATGTTGTACCTAGGAATACATGTTACTTTTAGATTATTTAAAGTAGACTGCAAAATAAATCAATTCAACACATACTAAATTCCGTTTTTATAAAAAATTACACACAGTTTCAATATTTTATCGCTTAGTAACACTGACACCCGCTATATTAGTGTTTCTCTTGATGTGATGCGCTGTAACATAGTGGGCCGAGTGGTGTGCCTTTAGCACAACAAAAAACCCTATTTACTAATAACTTACATTTATTTTATAAAAAAATCTATATATAGACTATATTACAATAGAGATTTGCATCCCTGTGTCTTGGGCGCAGGCAAAAATTCAACTGCCGTAGCCCCAATAAACAAGCACGACAAAACAAACACCTCTGCTCAGCTCGAGATCTCCTGCATATCTCTGTGTCATCAGATATTACAGGGAATCAGTTAAAAATCACCTGCACTCAAAACCAATGAGACGGCTGTCGAAGACCATCTGCTCGGCCCGGGCAGATGAAAGGGGCTTAAAAATGTTGCTAAACATAGACTCCAGCGAAAAACGCGTTATAGATACAAAGCTACAAAGCAAGGAATTAAAAATATATTAACTTGACGAAGAAATTCCGCGTGAAAAAAAGGAAGGCTTTGTGCAGTCAGAAGAATTTGTTAGATTTTATTAAGCCATCAACATCGAAATAACGTTTTTACGTAGCACATTGATTTTTTAGTATATATAAAAATAACTGCAATTTTAAAAAGTACTTTTCTTCTAAACAAGTGTGTTTGTTAGTCCTTGGTCCCAATTAAATAAAATTTATATGCAAAGTTCTACCCCGACTTACACGCTTTTATGTCGGTCCCATCTATCACGTAACTTCAGGGTATTACTGCATTTGTAAACCCAAACTGTTGTATCAAAGCACAAAACAAATTGTTGTTCCTAGGGATGATCCAAGGTACAATATTTATTTTGTCCCGAGGTACAACTCGTTGCCCTTTAAAATGAAACAGTCTAGAAAGTAGTATTAGGTTATATTTACATTGAAATCGTAGCATCATTAAGTAGAACATGTTTTTACCAACCATAAAAAAATGTAGGTATAATCAGTGAAAATACAAGAAACAAAATTGAAAAATGCAAAATATTTACTTACCAGAGGACGTATTTCGATTAGTTGTTTAGCAAATACAACAAACACCTGTGGAGTGCTAATCTTTGTGAGAAAGTTCTCTTCTGGCAAATGGTAAACTATAATGTGTTATTTTGCTACTTAATCAAAAGTAGGTAGCTCAATATAAACTTGTTTCAAGGTACAACTGTCCCAAGGTATGACACCTTCCCCATCACCAATGTAAAGTTAGATTCACTATCCAAACATGGTTATTAGTCTTGGATTGTTCAATATACATTCTTAAACATATAATTACGAAAAAATTTCATCCGTTTTAACTGATTGTTAAGATTTTCTAAATTAACATGTATACAGAGTACATAATTCTGGTTGGCGTAACATTGAAAAATCACTAAACGTAACATACCTAGTTTACCAAGGATTTTTTTTCATGTACAAAAAATATGTAAAGAAACTCATAGTTATTTTTTTTTTAATTTTAATTATGATGATTAATTAAAATTTTATTATTCAATTATTCAAGTCTGATATATTTCTCTCATATACATAGTAATAATAATAAATCTAAACCTAACCTCTTGTTGCATTGAAACTATCAAAAATAAAAATGGTAATATTTGTATACAAAATAGAGATATTGTTCGTGTTTAGTTTTATCGAACCGAGAGTGTTCCGAATTATATTTTAAGAAAGTTGAACATGAAAATTTCTGTTCGTCTCCAGCCTCAATTTTTAGAATAAAATTCAAATACCGTATAATAGAATTGAAAGGCAGCTAATACTATTTCTTCACGATGATCCCACTCTGAACAGACTGACACATATAGTATTGGCTTTGGATTGTAATGGGGAACGGACGTTCAATGGATAGACACAATGTCATGTGCAATGAAAATAACTAATTTGGAATGTATGTGATATTGGGGGTCGATAGCTTTCTCTGAAATTCGACATTCAACCGGGATTCTGGACAGCAACTTAAATTCCGGAACAAACCACGGCAATCCGGGACGGTTGTCAACCCTAACTGTGTTCCATGTAAGATATTCAAATGTGGAACATTTCGTTATTAAATGTGCTTACATATAAAAAAAACCTGCACTGTAAAATTGATTGAAAATATTTCGTACCATTAATGTTAATGAATGCAACTTCAATTAATATTTTCGGAATGGAGTTGGTAAAAAAAACGCAAGGAAATTGATAAAATATTCTTTGTACCTCAAATGAAAATGAATTAAAATTCAATAAATATCTTTTAAAAGAAAATTGAATAAATATCTTTTTGATCAAAAATATTTCGCGCCTTTAGTGCTAATGAATGTAAATTTTATTAATATTTTTAGAATGGAGTTGGTCAATAAATCGCAGTGGAATTGATTAAATTTACTTTGGGCCGTAAATGCTAATGAATGCAAATTCAATTAACGTATTTCAAAGGTAGTTGATGGATAAAAATTGCAGTAAAATTGATCGAAAATACTTCGTCGCTAGTATTAATCGTAAATTCGATAAATATTTTTAGAAAGAAATTGATGGAAAGATCGATGGCAGTAGAAATTATCAAAAAATTTCGTATGTATATTGTTAATGTTAACGAATACAAATTCTATTAATATTTTGTACAATTGGTGTCAATTCTCAACACGCATTTCATGTATACCTTTATTTTGGAAATAGATTAGATGAAAGAACCGTAAGCAATGAGCCGATAACTAAATTGTTTAGTCTACCTTAGACCATGGTCAAGATCCGTTTGATTTCTGCTACTAACAGGCGATCTCAATTCTTCAACGGAGTGAGAGTTCCCCACCCATGCATTCGTGCATTTCAATTTACCTCATTTAGTTGTGTTCTGCTCAGCGACTTTTGTTTGAGCAACTTGACTCAAAACAAGTTTGATATTTTGTCTTGAATGTGATGAATTGAACGAGACGAATCTATAAATATCACCAAAGAGGAAAAAACCCTGTATTTTTTAAGGTATCCACTGAAGAGAATATATGGGACAGTGCGTTCTCATTCATTAAAGTGAAACGTCAAACAGCGTATGGAATCCCTATTGACCTCTTAAATCTCCAGCCACGACGAAGTTCTGAACCTTAACCACTGACACCAGAGGAAAATGAACTCAGTAGATCTACCCTTATAAAAATTTTGCTCACTATAATTACAGAACGACACACTTGTAAATGTTCTGTAAATATTCTCGTCTTGTAATATTCTCGTTCAAAAAGAAACCATCGAATAACAACTCTGCAGAAATAAGAGCCTCCTTTTTAACCCTATACTTTTTTAAATAAGTATTTTCAAGGGAGTGTAGAGCATAATACATCTTTTGGCATTTTTCATTTATAACTTGTTTCTATAAACTGCTACGAATGCATATCGTAATTGCAACAACGAAATGTAATTTTCTTCCAACAGTTACTAAGATTTTACAAAAACATCTTATCTTTTACTATATACTTGTTAAAGTGAGTCTTCAAGTTAGTGTAGTTCAAATAGGATAGTTTTAGGTATTTTTCATTTGTAACTCATTTCTATAAGGAATCCGTATTGTAATTGCAACACAACAAAGTTACACTTTCCGCCAGCAGTTACTAATACTTTACAAACAATAGTACCTATGGAGTGTAGTAGACACATGTACAAATATTAAGAACAATACCGAATTTGTATAACTTGACCTCAATCCAATAGAGCAGCAATTTTCAATCTTTTTTATCTCATGGCACACTAAAACTAATTTTTACAGTTCTGTGGTGCAGAAAAATATATTTTAATTTTTTGCTGGTCGATAAAATGTATATATTTGTAATTTTGCTTTTTTTTACAAAACTAATAATAATTACCTATTCTTTTGCTAATACGCGGATTATTAAAAAAACACTTTGAAGCATTTAGTTTAAAAGCATAGTACTAAAAATTTAATACTCAAAACAATACAAGTCTTACTTGAAATTATTTATAGACAAAACAATAAAAATTCAAAACTAACATGTTGAAATAAAAAAAAATCTTACACAATTCCAGCTGTTTCATCATCCTTAAAGCACACTAGTGGTATTCTTGTAGCACACCACCACTGGTTGAGAATCGCTATAAAAGAATATGCTTGGGATGGCTTACGGAATACTGATCATCAAGGAAGATGCAAAAGAAAAGACGTGGTCTATTGCACGAATGGGACTCTTTGCGACTGAAAATCTAGGAGAGTGTTGTGGAAAGCATGATTGCACTTTGAAGCCTTGATTAAGGTCAGAGACCCGTACATTCCCTATTAGATTGTTCCAACAAGGCTAAAAAAAAGTTTTGTTTTCGCAAAATCTAAAATCTACGATTTGGTAATCTAAGCTTTTTTCTTTGTTTAGTTCCCTCTAGCACCACGATACACGTGGGAGTTATTTTATTCCACTAGACTTGTGTAGAGTATTCATTTATCAAATGAGATACTTCTGTGCATATAATTGTTGAGGGATTCATCTCACAGTGCATAATATCCTTGTTTGGACATGTTTCTAAGTTTCACATTCAGAAAAAAAGACTAGAATCTTTATAAGGACATTAGTACAAGTGTATGTCTGTGCTTGTGTTTACTACCTACCTTTTAGTTTCCCTCTGCCTTAAATTTTTTATGGAACAGAAGTATTATTAATACGCTAAATTGTTTCGATTACATATCATTTCGATCAAGATATGATCGATGAGATCGATTTTGTAAATGAAGATATATCAGTATCTTGTTGATTTTTTGATAATGACAAGATCAAGATCTGATCAGTTGTCTCTTCTAATGGTGAGATATCTTGTCCTTTCAGATCTACTCAGTTTTCTTCTATGAAGAGATATCTTGTCCACCAGACCTGGTCAAATTTTAATCTAATAACAAGATATCTTGTCCATCAGACCTGGTCAGTTTTCTTCTACTTGCGAGATATATTTTCCATTAGATCTGGTCAGTTTTCTTCTGATGGCGACTACATTGTCTATCAGATCTGGTCAGTTTTCAACTAAAAACGAGATATCCTGTTCATTAGATGTGTTCAGTTTTTTTCTAATGAGTTGATAAATTGTAAAGACCACCAGGATAGTTAAAACATCTCTGTCTCTGCTCGTTACAATCAACCAGTACAGCTGATTACGATTCGGAAAAATTCTATATTTAAAATTTATTGCAATTTAATATTATACGCTACTTTTAACTGTTATACAGCTAGTGTTCCACTTACAAAAATAAACAACGTACAAAATACTCGTATACATTGGTCACGACTTAATGACATAGATTGAATTTTCATGTTCTTAAACAATGTTAAAAGGGGGAGAGGTTGTAATGGAGAAAATATGATTGCTTGGGGGATAGCGTAGAATTTCTTGAGAATTTAACAGGGTATCTTTCTTATCTCATGTTGTGTATGGAGATAAGAGAAATCTCTTTCGAAAGGACTTTTTCCGATTTTTCACAAGTGGAGTGGGGTTGGTCTTTAGAATAACTTTCCTTTGTCGCGAGTCCTTTTTTCGCAAATTTGATTACGGTGTATGTGTGAGGCGCTCAAAGTTTTTTAAATAGTTAAACACGCATTAATTATTAATTTAATGCATAATTAGTTAATACATTTTAAGACAAAAAATGGAATAACTGTAAAAAATGTATATTATTTAGTACAAATAATACATATCTTAGTAAGGTACTGCGAAAGAAGATACCGTGCTCCTGTTACTGTCAATGCGATAACGAAGTAATTAACGAAGGTTAAATACTAATAATTTTTCTGTTTTATATTACTATTTCAAGACTCAATGGTTTCATTATGAACCCAATCCCACGTTATAAAACTCTTGAAAGTGAAAACAATTCTGACCTAATTGGTAAATTTTGTGATATCCGTTTAATTTCGATCACATTGCACAAATTATGCTTTTAAAAACAAGATATCCTTTTCGATAGTTTTTATGTATTTAGATATACGATAGGTCAATAGAAGCACCTTTTCAGCTCTATAACAATTTGATTTTGAAGTTTATTTTGTATTTAGAAAAATCAATAAATCAGATATTTGGAACTTTCTGATTGCTATTCGCGAACGGAATTCTGTCTGATTAGAAAAAGATGCAAGCCTATCTCTACGTGGGCCATAAAGTGGCTGGTTTTTTATAGAATTGTTTTGAACTCTATTTTAAAAATTCGATTTATTTTTGGCATACCTTTGTATTTGAGGTAGAGACACGTAATATAGAACACCTGATTTTTAAATATTTCCAAAAGTAAGAAAATTCACAATGAGCTATTGGCAACGGTGCGGGATCACACACGAAGAGAAAGATCCAAGGAGAACTCATACGTAATTTTGAAATATTTTCAGATGATGAGGTCACACCTGAGCTGGCACCTCACTCTCCAAACTTCCACACCACGCCAACGTGTAGATATTTGTGTCCACGACAGATTTAGCATGCACCAGTCCCCATTGTACACTACGTTCATTGATTGATTTGAACTCACAACTCTCCGTTTGCTAATCCGTTATTCATCCAACCGGGTTAACGAGGCCCAAGACAAGTAAAAGTTCAAAATCATCGGTTTGAAAAACTGGTACCTTATAAGGAATATCCAAAAAATTTGTCACAAATACTATAGTGACTGTTTTTTATATTAAAATGTTAATTCAAATAGTGCTTAAAAATAAAAAATGATACTTTTGAAGTTTATATTTTTTCTTTGTTACTTTAAACTTCTTTGATACATTCGAAATGATTCAGGATATTTTCGATACGCCATTCATAGAATAAATCAAATTTTTCCTTGTATAAAAACTCTTATCTATACCTTTCAAACAGCTTTGGTTGTAAATATTGTGTATTCGGGGGCTGGTGCAAGTTAAATCGGCCGTTCTCTCAAATGTTCTATCGTCGTGGAAGTTTGGACAGTAAGGCTCCTGCATTGACCTCGTCACCAGAACTTGGTTAAAACTACAAAGTATCGTCCTCGGATCTTCTCCTTCGGGACGGAACCTGGAATATCCCCTATAACCAGTTTTGTTGTTTCACATATGTTGGTAGTTGAATTAACGTCACAGTGGAGCAACACAAATACAATGGGTTATGGATGATAGTCCAAGACGTCAATAAACCGTTGTGTTGGTCCAGGTAGGTAGATTATTGAATTATCATGACAGTGAAGCAACACAATGTGTTATCGACAATAGTCCAGAATCAATCCCGAATAATTAGATCCGAGGACAACACCTCACAATTTTGAACCATGGTCAGATTAAGAGGTCAGCGTCTGAGCTTACATTTTGTAGGTCAAAGGGACGCGCTGTAATCTCAAACTGTTATTGCCACAATCAGCAGTCGATTGTACCTTAAATATTTTGATTAGACTAGAGGGGTCCTTCCTGAAAATCTGTTACGAAAGGCTTGCTTTACATTTGGGTTGTCATTCTGGATCCGCTGAAGCCCTGAAATCCAAGCCATGTACACTGGAAAATTTCACACATTTTTTTGTGAGGAGGAAAGCAGAGCAGCCAAGCACGTATCCGGTTGTTTGTTTACTTAGGGGGAAAACAGTTACGGTTTGTTCCAGTATCCTTTTACATCTCCCTAGGCGTCAAACATTCAACGAATGCTTTGCAGAGTTGTGACGGATATAATTTAAAGACGCGTTTTAGAGCGGATGTTGTCTCATGTAGGCAAATCTATTTCAAGTTGAGTTCGCGATTGATTCATGTATTTCTTTTGTATTAATCCAACAAGTTAAAAAAAATACAAACGATTGTCGGGGTATGTACTTCAGGAATTACTGCAAAAAGTGTATTTCATCATCAGGAATTTTTTTTTCTTATTTTCCTTATAATGTCCTTTCTATTTGTTTTTGCGACATAAATTTGCACTAAATATTTGTCTGCATAAATTAATAATTAATTTTAAATCTTCTCTCATCAATTCGCCACATTCGCTTTTATTCTTTACAGTTCAGAGTTAATTACAATTCAGAGTACTTACAATTCAGAGTTAATTACAATTCAGGAATTAAAATTCAGAGTACTTACAATTCAGAGTACTTACAATTCAGAGTTAATTACAATTCAGGAATTAAAATTCAGAGTACTTACAATTCAGAGTACTAATAATTCAGAGTACTTACATTTCAGAGCACTTGCAATTCAGGTATTACAATTCAGACGGTACAATTCAGAGAGCTGTGTCTACCAGTGCATGTAAAATGTACGTATAATAAATGCAAAATAATAATTTCAAATAAAGATGGAGGACAGTGAGAGGTAAATTTGCATTTTGTGTGTGTGTGACTTGCTATATTTTTATTCATTTTCTTCGAAATTCATTTGTTAGGAGAAGTTAAAGATGTAGTTTAATTCCGTAGCTCTACCTGTCTTGACAGAGCTAGAGCATTTATATAAAAGTCACCGTCTGACCTAATGAAGTTTTGCCCGCTTAAAATGCAAGTTCGGGATCCGACTTTCATAATTTGAGTTCGAAATCAGAGAACTCGAGCAGATTTGCTTTCACTGAAAATGCAGAATATACTGTTAGTTAAAGTTAACTCCTAGAAGATCCATATATAAACTTAACTTTCTGTAATTTTTTCACCTTTTTTCTGACATCGAACCATGTACTTACAATTTTCCAGTTAATTTCACTTTGAACATCATGTAACTGTTTACAATTTTTAAGTTTTTATTGGTATTATAGAGTGTGAATTATATACGTGTGAAGTCCTTATGGGTACCAATAAGTATTACACATTTTTAGTCGATCGGAACTTTGAGAGTGATTTAATACAATTGCCGCAATAAAGTTTTTTTTACCAAAGGCCATCCATTGAACATATTTAGAGTGACGAGTTCCAACCATCCTTGTAGTTCAAAGATAGTCCTACAGAACTCTCGGTAGTGCAAAAATAAAGGATGTGAAATCGTTATCTATATCAGTAAATGCTACTCATTTGTGGATTAAAACACTAAGAATGAATAAGAAATTGCCAAGATAATAAAAATTTACGGAAAGCCACCCATAGAAGAGATTTGAAAGTTTGCAAACAGCTGATTCTTTTCATAAATAATCTGAAAATCCCCAAACAGATCCAACCTTCTCTTTGTCCTCATATCTCAAAAATAGTCCTCCAGAACTCATGGTAGTATGAAATAAGGGGTTGAAAGTAGGGATGCGACATCGATAGCAAAACATCGATGTTCAAAATTAAAACATAGATGTTGATAATACATCGCCCCCAAACCATCGATGTTTTTAAAATTCAGTGTATTTAAACTTTTTTCCCCATTTCTTAAAACTGGTTTACCAACTATTGATGCGACATCGACAGCAAAACATCGATGTTCAAAATTAAAACATCGATGTTGATAGTACATCGTCCCCAAACCATCCATGTTTTTAAAATTCAGTATATTTAAACTTGTTTCCCCATTTCTTAAAACTGGTTTAGCAACTATTGATGTGACATCGGCTCCAATACATCGATGTTTTTTTCTAAAACATCAATGTTTAGAAAACATCGACATCGATGTCGCATCCCTACTTTTCAGACCGTTCATCCTTGGTCACTTTGGTCTAAAAGTATGTTCAATTTGCTGATTATGAAAATTATGCTACTTGGTTATTTTTAAAATTTTTATAACGGTACTTTATTTCATTTAAAAAGAAAACATCGACAACGTAAAAACATCGATGTTATCAAAACATCGGCCCCAATACATCGATGATAAATACATCGATGTTTTTTTAAAAAAACATCGATGTTCTGAAAACATCGACATCGATGTCGCATCCCTAGTTGAAAGTACTACTCATTTGTAGATAAAAACACAAAGAATGAATAAGTACGATTTCCAAGATAAACATTTTTACCATAAGCTATACATGGAACAAATTCGGAGGTTTGCAAACCCGTTGCTTTCTTACATAAACAATCTGAAAAAAATCTCGATGATATCCAACCATCCTTCAAAGATAGTCCTCCGGAACTCTCGGGAGGGGCAAAATAAGGATGTTTGGATTCTTGGTATAGATTACCCCGAAACCTGCTACATTCTATCTTTGCGCAGACACTCACGGGGGTTATTTTTCACAAAAAACATGTTGTGTGTGCATGTGGATTCGCAGGGTGGGTAGGCGGTTCGCATGAAGATCCTCCCAAAGCCTATTCAACCGTATGACCTTGGCAGAGTTGCAAATCCAATTGCAGTTCACCCGTGTCTGCCCAAGTATCACATTGCAACTCTCCCGACTCGCGCTCTCTTGAAGAAACTTCGGACGGATCCTCCCTCGAAAAAAGAGGAAGAACATCTTTTTCTAACCACTCATCTAGGAACTTTTTTCTTCTCCTTCCTTTCTTTTCCTCCTTATATTTCCACTCCAAAAATTTCTGGTTTTTCTTTCTGTATTTATTAAAGAATGGTCCTGTGCGATGTTATTATTTTTCTTTTTTTTTCCGCCATCCGATGCTGGAGGCTCATGGAGAGCTGCCCGTGGTAATGAGTGGTTCTCTGCCGCTGACACCTGCACTTTCGGGGCCACGCGCTACGGAGCTCTGAGTCGGTCCCCTGTCATTTGGGCGGGTCCCCGAGCGAATGGGGCAACGCGCGCGGGCTTCGCGAGGGGCCGAAAATCGCACGACGAATCGCCCCCCGCGTGGAACACGATAAAGGAAGAACAAGAGAGTATGGCGATGCGGTTTTTTGCCTCTCTTTTGAAATCGGGTGAAGAATGTGGAGAGAAAAAATGAATAGGAGAATCGAAATTATGTGGGTTTTACACCAGTCGGACTTGTTTACGCTCCAGTGATCCGCTACGGAGGAGTTACATGGTATTGAGTGGGACTTTTTGGAGAGAGAAAAAATTCCTTTCTTTCTCGTTCGGGTTTATTCACACCTGTTTGGGTATCCTTTTCTCTGAGTCCTATTCTGAGCTTTTTTAATTTACAACCTACCCTCTCAAGCAAAGAATTCAACGAATAAAAAAAGTGCCCGAAGGAGTTCGAGATGAAGAAATGGTGTCTACAGGCCATTTACTGCGAAGATTTGTTCAGTTACATATAAGTGAGAAGTAATTGGTTGATAAACAGATGAAAACCTTATTCAAATTGATAGCAAAACATGAAAAACCTTCAAAGCAAAAACTAATAAAGATTAAAAATGACGTCCAACAGAAAGCGAAGGAGATTAAGGTGTCTAGCTCTATTGGTTCTCAACTTGATGAAACGCTTCTTAATTCTGTGGATGATGGTGAATGTCTTTCTCCACCGAAATGGCCAATGGTGATATTTTGTAGTTTTTATTCCTTTTATGTCGTTGCTTCCAGGTTTTATTAATAATTGGTTAGTTAAACTTTTATTGACAAGAGCCATATTTGATTAATTTTTGCCAAACAACGAAACAGTAACTGTGACAACAGACATCATATACTGTTGCGTTTAATTTTTAAGAATAATTTGTTTTCACTTTTCGTTTTTACGTGCACGAACAATGCGTTCGTGTTCTTCTTCTGTGAAGAATGAGTTGGTGTTCCTGACACATTAAGAATAGGAATGCTACCATATTCGTACAGTTGAGAAGGAAGATCGAAGTAGGTTCTCAAGTAACGAATTAAACAAGCAAAGAAAATGCTTCAAAGAGTACGAGACGAAAATATTTTGCTTATCCTCGTGATTTATCGGAGGCGATTTATTGAGGAAATTCGTTCAGTTACAAGTAGGTGAACAGTAATTAACAGCGACAGACAGAAAATACGTTACAAAATAAATATGTGTCTATAAACATATTTTTAAGTGCCTAATCTACTCGTACAAAAAAAAATAAGAAATTTAAAATGAATTGAAAATTAAGTGCGAAAAATCATGTCATGTACCTGAGATGAAAATAAGACTTTTTACTATACTTTTACCAAACTCATTTTGCTCTCTCATCTTACTATATAACGATCTGCCTCTAAAATTATTGAATTATTCTATTTTTTAGACTGCCCTAGGCAGGTACTGATATACTCTATAAATTCTGAGGTACTGATATACTCTATAAATTCTGTAAATATACAACTCACTTTTAATCCTAATATTTCGTTGAATTAAATTAAACAATATGAATCGAATCTCTAATTTTGAAAGCCCATCTAGTATCTGACATCGCTATGTTGCCTACTCTATATTTCTTCATCAATAATTTCTAATCTCACACAAATAAATAAAGAAGCATAAATTTTTTCACAGATGAGTTTCTCATTAAAATATAAATAATAGCATTTTTTCAATGCTGCACAATTTCTTCTTATACTACTGGGTTCTCAAATTAAAAATAAATTTATTTTTAGCGCTTTTTACTTTAAACGACAAAGTTACACGAGTGCAATATTGACATTGATATGGTTTAAAGAGTAATCATAATGAGATAATAAAGTAATGTGATTTGTTGACAATACACTCTATCAAATTTTAACACTTTTACCTTAAGGTTTCATAACTTAAGCAATGTATATATTTAGGCTTGTATGGTTTTGTGGCGCAGGAACAACATCTGGTTAAGCTGAACTAATTTATGCATAATCAAGTAAAATTTAAAAAAATTTTATCTAGGAATATCTGAGATTTTATATACGAATTGAATTTCTATGATAGGATGTACACCAAATTTGGCCGAAGATAGTGCAATATAATGCTAAAACAAAATACAGTTTTAGGCGAGCAATTTTTTCCTTCCAGAATATGCTTTTTCCTCTATTCAAAAGGACATGCAATCTTAATTTTCATGTAAATAACTCTCATTAAAGCAATTAGAAGCTTATTTAATGTTCCTGATTATTTTCATCACGAAACATATCATCACTCAAAGTGCAAAATCTGCATTTTTCACAGGAGAGCAAGAAATTTAATCCTTTTCCTTATGATTTAATTCTATTATTATTATAGACATTTGGTTATAACTTTTATTGGATCAGTTGAGATTTTCCTCACCAGGTGGAAATCACAAAATGCCATACATAGCAATAATAATAATAATAATAATAATAATAATAAATGCAATTTTTGACATACGACTTTTGAACTTATATTGATTATTTGAGTGAAGATATAATGAAGATGCGACTTTATCCTATATTGCCGGACGGCCTTCAATTATTACGACTTACCACTTTTGGTGGTTGTCTCGACGAGATATCTTGCATTAACAAAATTGACCAGATCTTGGTGGACGAGATATTTCGTGATTATAAAAAGTCGGCAATATCTTGATGTCGAGATACCTCGTCATGAGAAAGGTTTGTTAGATCTTGATGGACGAGATATCTCGTCAAAACCACTGGAGAGGTAATCACATTTAAAATCTACCCGCTGAAAAATATTCTTGATCCACCCTTGTTTAATGGTAAAAACCATTTTAAATCCTTTGCGAATGTGAATTTTGCGCAGACATTTTAATTTTAATCTCTGATCCTGAAGAGTCCTGCGATGAAAAGCTACCTTCCAGGATTCAGCACCCTCCGAAAGCCAGCTCCACTCGACAAAAGGAGTCCTTCATCGGTTTTTTGGCAGGCTCAGGTAGAGAGATTAGGGGCGCCCCGGTGGAGGCAAATCTTCGCCGATTAGGGGCGACACAGCCCCTGCTTCAGTCGGGTGGATTTATTAGAGAAGGCCGGCGCATGATGAATGGGGCGTACTTTGTTCCCAGGGCTTCTGCTGCTGCCAGAAAATCAATTCTTTCCCTTCTCGCATTGACGGCATTTTGCAATTCAAATTCTTCTTCCTTCTGTCGGGCAATGTCTTTGTGTTTTACTTCTTTTATGAAAATCAGCATACTCCGGGTATTAGGGAAGTGCTTCTGCGTCCAGGGGAGCAGTGATGACGACGCATGATTGGATGCCGGGGCTTACAGAGGCGAGGAATTTCGATGAATGCCGAAACTTTTCCTGCCAGATAAATATTGCGCGAACGCCATATCTCGCAGAAGAATGGAACAAAGAGAGGTTGGCTGTGCGTTTCCTTTTTTGGAAGAACTTTTCTGGGTTTAAATATTAGGCTCCATCGGAAATTATATTTGGGAAGATACTGATAAGGCACACTTACGTCCATACAATAGTACTTCGAAGCAGTACCTGTTCATAAACTTTTCGCTAGGATATGCTTGAGGGGGAAAAATCAGTGATTCTAAAGTTCATTTTCTTACATTACTTAACGAGTTAAAAGTGTTTCCTACAAATATAAATGCGTGAGAAATTCCTAGTTTTCTAAATACTTCAATTATTTAAGCCATATATCTTAGTTGGGATTCTATTTGTAAACTAATCATGTATTTGTTTGCTGCGGTTGATGGAATTTATTTATGACGGGTAAAATATTTCAAATCTTGTTCCAAACCTTTAGCTTGAAACCAAGTGCTAAATATAAGCGTGATACTTTATTTGGAAGAGTTGATGCTTATATTTTGTCAAACACCTGATTGCATCTTTAAATTTTGTGGCTGGTAAATATTTCCTTACACAAGTTTTAATTAAGAACCTTGTTCTTATTCTACAAACTTAACTGTGCAATAATTTTTCTTTTGAAAAATGTTTCATTAGTTTAGTTATTAGTCTTATAAATGATATAAAAAGTATGGAATTTTGAAAGGGGAAGTCAGTGTACGAACTTTCAACTTATCTCAACAACTCATCTCATATACTTAACACAAGTTTCTGATGACAGGTATGAAATAGCGGCATCTTCCAGCAATACTCTTCACACGGTGGGATGAGATACAGGATGATGTGCAACAACTCGTGCACTTGTACCTGGCTGAGGTTCAATCGAGCATGGGATATCTTCTTCCAAAGAATGATTGAACCTTGATCGTCACAAACCAGTATCGTGACTGTTTCTGTGAAAGGTTATGATTTCACAGTCTATTGCAAACGTGGAAAATGTTTGGTGCTTTGGCACAAATCCAGTGGGGTACCATTCATGATACAATCCCAGAGTGGCTCGTTTGTTTCCGTTCGCTACTCTTTATGCTAGATGCATTTTAGTCATCTCAGCATTCGTGAAATGATACTAACTAACACCAACACACACGCCCGTGACTAGTGTCGTGAGACAATGTACCAGTTTAAAATGGTGTGGTTGGATGAATAGACCATGCCGCCGAGCTGACATGTCTACCCAGAATGTTAGAGCACATTACATCTATACAGTAATATATATATATATATATATATATATATATATTACATGATACAATCCCAATCGTGTTCTTTAGTCTCTTAGGATAATCGTGATGATATTCAATGAATCTCACCATGTTAATAGTTTTAACCTTCAAGCACTAGTTACATGCAATGTTCCAGAGCCATATGATTTTAAGGTGGTCGACAGGCGTTCTCATATGCCATGAGGCTGTAAGGGAGCAAACTGTGATTTAATGTAGAGGTGTGCCAATTTCACCACAGTGACATTTTTCAGACTAGATTTTCTTAAACCTCGTTAGTTAGTATGGGAATGGGCCATGCCTTGTGAAGAAGAGTGTCTCGTAAAATTAAAATCTAAAATGACGATGGCCCAAGCTGATCAACTGCTACTTTAACAAACAGCTTTCACTGGCAAATCTAGGTGGCACTTGCGAACATTACATCCCTATGGGAATATCATTTAATTTGATATTTCTTTCAACCCTTAAAGTTTGTATAGGAATTTTAGAAATAACTTGCATATATTCACAGTATTGATTGCACATACTATACTTTAACCTCGTGTTTTCAATGTACAAAGTTGGAAAACTAATTTACTATTAAAGTGCAAACTACACAACTAATTCCAAATGCATGCTTACCATCCAAATTGCGTTGTAAATATCTCATTGTGTAGCCTCCAGTGCGACGTAAATTCAACTGCCTCTTGTCTAAATTTTATGCATTCACACACATATTTTGCAATTTTTATTATTTTCCTACAAGTGTGTTTATCGAGATTAATAAAATTTACTAATGGTATAATGCCTGTTGTATACCTACCGATTTTTAAAACAAAATAATATAATGGAGTTCAACCTAACGAGATGAAAATTAAGTGATCCAAAACTTTCCCTTGCTTTTATTGTGACGCTTGTATCAAAGTACTTTTAAAAATAATGGTAATGAAATAACGGTGCATAAATTACTAAATTTTATCCTTTTTAAAAGTTCTTGGAACTCCCTTCAGATTGCATTTATTTTTTTTATACTTGTTATAATATATTTTATGGATTTACTTACATAATATATTTTGATTTATTTATATAATATATATTTTACTGTTTTATTATAATACTTTTTTCTTGACTTCGAACATTTAACTTTAGCATCCTCTTGTTGCATGCATCAGTGTCAACAACACTAGTATATATGTTTTAATATCTAAAAAAATTCCATTTTATGTATAATTGCCATTGCTCAAAATTTTAATGTTTTTATTCCCATTTATAGTGTTCTTATTTTAATAAATCACATTTCGGACAGGTAGGTGCTGTTTGTGATTTTCGATTGTGTTCAATGATTCCAATTCAGTACATCAAATAACTTGTTTGATTTCAAGAATAACATTCGATAAATGGATACTATACTATATTCGATCAATGGATACTATACTAAATTCGATAAATGGATACTATACTATATTCGATAAATGGATACTATACTATATTCGATAAATGGATAGTATACTATATTCGATAAATGGATACTATACTATATTCGATAAATGGATACTATACTATATTCGATAAATTAATATACTGTCGATTGCATCAGCAGTATTAAATTCTCAGGCACTTTTCCAGTGTTCTTACTTTTCTTAGAATGCTTTGATTCTCAAATAAAAAATACCCTGATAATTTCTTACCATTTAAATCCTATATAGAGCTCAATTTTAATTGTAACTCAGATATGACTCCTACGTTTTTTCAAACTTCACTTGAAATGCGCTAGTTGCGTGGTAAAAAGTCCAGAAGAAACGGACGATACTTTCTCCCAACAGTCTTTAAGGAGACAGTAAACCTTAAAACTCTTTCTTTTGCAGTTACTATTCAATGATTACAAACTTAGCTCAGATTATTTGCTTTCTACTTGAAAGTCTTTGTAGAAAACCTGGTCCAGAAATATTACGTTACGTGGAAGTTATTACTTAAAACATGGTCAAACATTGTGATGAATTAGAGAAAATTGATGGGTCCCGTGAGAATTAAATTTCGCTGTATTGTAAACACTTCAATTCATGTAGTAATAGGTGTAATTTAAAATCAAATTAAGTACCCCGCCAATTATTTGGTAAGTATATCACTCAATTGTAAAAAAAATTTCACTAAAACGCCAAAATATTTGCAAAAACGCATATAGATTAACAACATTTTAAATCAAAATTTGGAAGCATGAGTAATTTCGACATTTGCACTAAGATATAGACAACATATTGTAAGGATTACTCAAAATATTTTCAAGGAAATCAATTTTAACCAGATAAGCAGGAACATTTTGAAATGAGAATGCTAAAACTTTTGAATCGTAGAAAAACGAGGTTTTATAGTAGAATTACTATACTGGTTAATAGAATTGCTGTATGATATGTGCATGTAACTCCTTAAAAATGATCGTAAAGGTAACTTTTTACATAGATTGATATCAATTAATTGTTCATGCTAAAATTGAAAAAACGGTTTTGGTGATTTTGAAAGTCGACTATCCCTTTATTTTGATGTATTTCAAACTTGTGTGAAACTAAATATTTATTCTTAGAAAACTTCAGCTTTTCTTCTGAGAATGTCGAATATCTAATTTCAGTTAAAATATAAGTTGCTTTTGGAGTCGTCTCGACTTTTTTAAGGAAAATCCAACTTTTAACGCATCATTAAAATCATCTTAAAATTATATTAATGTAAATTTATTAACAACATCAGTCCTTTGCATGTTCTTTTTCAGTTTTCGATTTAGCTTTGTATTTTTATGCTTTTGAATTTTCCAAAATGTTAATTAAAGCAATCTTTTTAATCATATGAACATCTAAGCATATTTTTAATTTTGCCACTTACCTTTGTATTTTACTCTTTTGAAATTTTTTCTCGTACACACATTTCTGCAATAGATTAAAACTTTAATCAAAGGTCCTAAAAATATGAATGAACTTTGATACCAGTTACAAGAACTTCACACGTCTAAATATTATCAATCTAGATTTTACCTCCTTCGAACTTTTATGGGTTGGACAAATATCAACCTTGATCAAAAACTGTCTCAGACATCTCAACTAAACCTCTAGAGTCCAGATAGTTAAACCAAGTGTGAAGTAAAAAAACAGTGAACAGTGGATGAACACTGTAGAGAAAAAGGTGTCCTAGACACACACACACATCTTAACTAACAGCAAACTTTCACGAAGTGATGAAATCGCATCCTTAATCAAAACTGTTTTCTCGGACACTTCAACTAACCCGCCAGTTTCCAGGTAAACTGACCCACACTACTAGACGAAGAATGTAAATAAATTAATGTCTCAAGTTATCTAAACTAACCTCAAACTTGGGTTTCGAAAATATTATTTTTAACAAAAACAGCGTGGAAAATGGAAACAGTGTACAATATAGGAACACTGGAGGAAGGGGTATCTCAGACACATCGACTGACAAAAAAGGACAAGACAAATCGTATCCTTAATCAAGACCGCTGTCTCGAACACTTCAACTAACCCGCCAGTTACCAGACAAACTAGGTGATCCAAGCTACCAGATGAAACGTGTAGAGGAAGGAATGTATCAAGACAACTTAAATAACCTCAACCTTTGATGAGTTGGAAAAATATCTTCAACAAAAATAGCGTGGAAAATGGAAACAGTGAACATTAAAGAATACTCGAGTAAGGGGTATCTCAGACACCTCAACTAACCACAAACTCTGATGAGTAGGACAAATCTCATCCTTAATCAAAAGAGTTAGTCTCAGATCTCACACTTCAACTAGCCAAACAGTTACCAAACAAACTAAGTGACCCACACAACTAGACGTAGAGTGAAGAGGAAGGAATGTCTCAAGACACCTCAACTAACCGCAAATTTTTTTAGAGTAGGTAAAATATTATCATTAACAAAAACAATCTGGAAAATGGAAATAGTAAACAGTAGATGAACAATGGCAGAAGGGGTATCTCAAACACCTCAACTAACCGCATGCTCTTATGAGAAGGACAAATCTCATCCTTAATCAAAAGAGTAGTCTCAGACGCTTGAACTAACCAAATAGTTACCAGACAAACTAAGTGACCCACACAACTAGACGTAGAGTGTAGAGAAAGGAATGTCTCAAGACACCTCAACTAACCCCAAACTTTTTAGAGTAGATAAACTATCAACATTAACAAAAACAGTGCGGGAAAAAATGGAAATATTAAACAGTAGATGAAAAATGGCGGAAGGGATACATCAGAGACCTCAACTAATCATAAACTCTGATGAGTAGGACAAATCTCATCCTTAATCAAAAGAGTTAGTCTCAGATCTCAGACACTTCAACTAACCAAACAGTTACCAAACAAACTAAGTGACCCACACAACTAGACGTAGAGTGTAGAGGAAGGAATATATCAAGACACCTCAACTAACCGCAAACTTTTAGAGTAGATAAAATATCATCATTAACAAAAACAGTGTGGAAAATGGAAATAGTAAACAGTAGATGAACAATGGCGGAAGGGGTATCTCAAAGACCTCAACTAACCACAAACTCTGATGAGTAGGACAAATCTCATCCTTTATCAAAAGCGTTGTCTCAGACACCTCAACTAACCCGCCAGTTTCCAGACAGTCGAATCAAGTGACCCACACACTACTATATGAATAGAGTGGTGGAGGAAGGAGTGTCTTCTGGCTGGAAAGTTTGTTCGCCGTGTGGGAAGGAACCCCCTCTTTCCGCAGCCCCTCACATCCGAGTGAATCACTCTGGACCCAGCAGAAATCTCCCAGAAATGCAGTCATCGGATGAAGACGTGGATGGCTGTAATTAGTGCACGGAAAGGGACCGAGGGGTGAACAATCTTCCCTCCACCCTGAGAGATCCCTTTGCCGTCATTTGTCATCCGGGAACGCAGCTATGACAGCCATTGTTTCCTGTTCTCCCAGCCATCGATTCCCGGTTTATCTCCCACGCAGTTGGTTTGTCCTGGAGCGAACCGAAAAGATTGCACCGCAAGAGGGAAAAGATGCTGCAACTCACTGATGTCACTCGGGGCGCACTGAATCGATGGCAGTGCAAATGCCGCTGATTGCATTACCATTTGACTTCATTTTCACGGTAATTGATCGCGGAACCCCTGTGTGAGAGGCGTAAATCGAATTGGTTATCAAACAGCGATGGAAGGGGCGGGCACACGATGCGACTTGGGGTCCCTTTGTTTTGCAAAACTTCGACAACTTGCATTTCACTAGAAACTGGCCGACCATGGAAAAATACCAAAACAATGACAAAGTATCTGCCATATTTGTAATCGAATCGTAAGTAAAACATCTCTGTGATTTCATATTTCGAAACCGCATTAAATATCAATACATACTAATTACTTCTACTGTGATAGGCTTTTCTGTCAAGATAAATGTTTAAGTGGTGGCAATGTTTCTACGATGGAACGTGCTCTCTGTTCGTATTATTTCCGGGCAGGTTCATAACTTGTTTGTTTTCGAATACCATTTCAGTGTCTCGACACTAGAAATTCTGAATTATTATGCTGGGTAATTGGTCATTACCAAATGGTGACAAACAACATTTTAAGGTAGCTCCGATATGTATCTTACGAAAGGAATTGGTTAATAGCAGGTAAAATATCTGGTTTCTCTTGCCTGTTCACAATGAAAATCCCTCTCAGAGCAATCTATATCAGAATATTTTCATACAAAAATATTTATGTCATTTTACAATGCATTTATCCAATTTGTGTTAGGGCTAGGTGATTGCTTTTGGGTTTGCTATCTGCACCAGCAACTTTTGAGGTACCCAGGGTGTTTTCTCTTCTGTGTGAGTAAACGTTTCCTTACATTATATTCATTTATTAGACGAAAAAACGGTGTTGGGTTTGCTTGATCTGATTCTTGCGTCACAAAGCCCTCTACCATTTTGTGTTGCTACTTTAATTCGTCGTTGTTTTGCTCCAGTGTGACGTTAATACATTATATATTCAGTGGTTTCTTATAAAATCTTCGGGTTTGATCCTGGACCGTCACCAATAGCCCGTTGTGTTGCTTCGGTGTGACGTTAATTAAAATATTAACCGATTTAATCTATTTCGAGTTCGAATCCAACCAAAGACCGTCGTGTACAAAGGGGTCTGGTGTACTTTAAATCTGTTGTGGTCTCAAATATCTTTCCCGAGGTGTTAGCCTCTAGATCCGAAGGTTCCTGTTCCAAGACGATGTTAGTTAAAAATTACCAATTACTCAAATGTCTTCATGTTGGCGTGGAAGATTGGAGTGCCTGCTCAGGTGAGACCGCGTCATCTGACCATGGTTCAAATTAAGTGATCTCCTTGGATCTTTTCCTACAGATTTGATCCAGGACCTTTGCCAATAGCCCGTTATGTTGCGTCGAGTTAATTAAAATACCTACCTTGTTGTGTACTTAATCTATTTTATTCAGTTAAAATACAGGTTGTAGAGGTAGGTATATTATTTAACTTCGTACTGGAACAACAGAACGGCTATCGATCAGTGCTTCAAGGAAAATATAAGAGGAAAAAAACCACCACGCTAATCTGAAACGCAGTCAGATGAGGCAATGTCTGAGCTGGCACCCCACTTTCCAAACTTCCACGCCAATGTGAGGACATTTGAGGCCTTGTCAGATTTAACGTGCACCAGCTCTCTTTGTACACGACAGTCTTTTGTTGGATTTGAACTCGCAACCCTTTGTTTGCTAATCCATTAACTAGGCTGTCACGGCCCAAAATATCAGGTGACTTAAACCAAAAGAATATGCCAGAGAAAAGGTTTTAGATGTTAGGTATTTAATAACTGATTAAAGAATGATTGTAGGTACTTGAATTAACATCGCATTGGAAACTTAGATAATTTTAAATAACTGCTTCAGAAGTTTTTTAACAATTGGTTGAGTTTTTGACTAGGGCCATATGTGCTCTTTTCTCTGAATATTAAAGCCTAAGAAAATTCAACGATATTCCTATCACTGAAATTATGATTTAATTGCATTGATATTTTCAATTAGCTTACAATAATTGTCATAAAAATGTTAAAGTAATTCCGGGTGAGACCCTCCATAGGTAGTGATGCCCCATATGATGTAATTTTGAAATTTTTTGCTTGGTAGATCTGCTAGTTCTATGAATGTTTCAGTTAGATGTTGTTTGGTGTACTGTGAAAATTTTGTTAATTCATCTTTTGTTTTCTGCTATCACAACATTTCATGAAAATACCATGCTTTTGCTACTGTGTTATAAGATTCATGTTGTTGTGTAAGGGTAGCACCAGATGATTTGAATGGATTTTTTCTTATGTAAGCATAACAATCTGTAGTCAGGAGTTGATCAATCGACTTTAGGCAGGGTATCACCATCTTTGTTGTCTTATACTTCGGACAGTTGCCGAGGCATCTCTCCCATACCAAAAAAGGATAGACGCCCCATATATATTCGGGTGAGATGCCGCACATGGTGATTATGAGATGTCTTTTAGTTCTTTAAATTTAAAATTAATACTTTTAAAATCATATTGTTTTTACATAATATTGTAATGTTTGTAAATCGTTAAAATTTGTAACGTAAAATTAAATTTATTGAAACTGTAAATTTAGATTATAATTTATCAAATAAAATTCAAGATATAATTTGAGGTTTGGTTAACGAAGTCATAAATTTTGTGATAGATTCCTATTGTTGTTGTTTCTAATGCCTACACTGGCAGACCAGAGGAGTGTCAGACCCGTCGAAGACGGCAAGAGGGTGCGCCTTCCATGTTATTGAGCCCCATTGGGAGGAAGTCCGACTTTGCTCGGCATACATGACACATCCGTTTTACAGGAAGGTCCCTTTCATACATCCATTCACTCACACATATCGTAATTTAGATACCAATCAGAGGCCGATAACCCTCTGATCAGATACCCCCTAAGGTATTGATTTGGTATGGGAACATGGGGGACTTTGTGACCACGACCTATTTAACGTGCCCCAGTCACCATTAGTGAACACGACGGTCTTTAGCCAGGTCGAAGCGCCGATCTCACAATCATCAGAATTGCAGGCTCCGCCGAGGACAGAGATTCCTATTGTTTTTACTGTGTATCTTAATTATTTTATAATTAATTATAAGTCTTTAAATTTTGTTTTTATTGTTGTTGAAATTTTTGCATAATTTATTTTTTACTCTTTTTTTTTTTTCTAATGGCGGGTACATTTGACCGAAGTCATTGGCCACTACAAGGCCGGAAGTGATGGCCACTTGTGAAGGAGCACCCAGTGGGAAGACCATCATTGCTCCTAACAATTACTTCGTAATTTTGCACCATGTTCAGATGACGAAGCAACACCTGAGCTGGTATACGCTTACAAACATCCATGCCCGAACCCGGATTCGAACCGGGGACTTTCCGATCTAAAGGCTAACACCTTAACCACTATACCGGTTGGTCGGCTATTTTTTACTCTTAGTTACAAAAAAAAAAATTTAAATTTAACTTAACAATCAAAAATTTTCTTTTTTATATATATAATATCCATTGTAAATCACCTATTATTTAACTTAAGATGGATATCTATTAGGTAATTTAAGCTTTTGGTTTAAATTAATTAAATTTACAATTTCTTGATACAATGCTTCTTTTTGTCCAAACAACGCATCCAAGATAAATAGTTGAAATCCGCCATCAAACGTATCACGGTATCAAAAAAAAAAAAAAGCTGATGGACAACGAAAGTGATACAACTTCCTGTGAAGAAAATTATTATCCTGCAAAAAATTGGTAGTTTTGATAAAATGTGTTAAGTGTATTAATTGGTTACATGTACGGGATCTGTGAAATATTTGTGGGAAAACAAAAACTGGAGGACAAAAAAACTCTCAATTATTACAAATATTTCGAAAATATACAATTAACTAAAAGTTTTGTGACTTTAGCAAACTTAATTATTTTTTAAATTTGTTTTACTATGAATTTTTTTAAAAACTTTTTGCATATCGTGTATGGTTGTTAAATATATTTTTCTTTATAAATTAATGCTAAGGCAGTATTTTCTTAAAATCACTTACTTTTAATGTGTTAGATTCCATTAAAACCTTTTATGATTAAAAATAACTGATTTTTCAGGTAGGGTATCTCTCACATATAAGTGAGGCATCTCACTCGGAACTTGGAGACAGATGACAACATGTTGTGCTGTCACAATTTTATTTTTTTTTCTATAGAAAATTTATAATTTAGTACAAAACAACTATTCAGTATTTATAAACAATAACTATTACGTATTGCCAGAATTTTTCGTTTTTATTGTTAAAACCCAGTTTAATTTATAACGTCTTTCCCTTAAGTGGGGCATCTGTCGCGGAATTACTTTATAAAAATCTAAAATCTGTTTAGTTCACCGGGCGTAATTTACGTACTGTTAAATGTTATCACCCAAAAGACTTTTTATTGCCCAGGTTAAGCCTCCCTCAATGAGGGTGATTTGACAGTTTGGAAGGATTGTAAAAGGATTAAGTATGCTCACCGTGTTTTTTCAAACTGCTAATATTTTGTATTCAGCTTTGTTAGGTTGAATGATGCAAGGGAAATATTTCGACCAAGCCGCAAGCTATTTTCACCAAGCAAAACATTCAGTTATTTCTAGGCAAATCATCTCGTCAAAAATCTGTTTAAGTGTCAAAACAGTGAAAAAAACCAAGCAGATACACACAGCTACAAAATAGGACTAGAAAAATGAATCAACAGTAGTAAATATTTTTTTTTCTAAGCTGTATCTGTAATCTTATTTAATAAGAGGCATTTAAATGTGCAAGTTGGTGTGTATACAGACATTTTATACATAACTGAGATTAGTTTACCTAAAAGTTTTGTAGTACCTTCCAAGTTAGAAATCTAATTTGTTTCTTTGTGGTTCAATTCAATCGTTAGAGCCCTTTGAAATATTCACAACTTACAAGTGTGTTTATCATCCTAAGCTGTCAGTGTTTCTTCCTGCATTTTTTAATGTTCCTATCTATATATAGAAACGCTGCAATAAATTAAAATTCATCACAAAAACACACTTGTTTTAAATATTTAACTAAAAAATCTTGACTACATTTGATACCCATATACAGAAAATGTCCACAGCAAAAATGAAGCTCTTCACTCGTATTATCAAGTGTAGATAGACATTTTTCACAAATGACAAAGTCGATGAACAATACAAGTATTAAAAACTATGATGAAATTCTTGATTATATGCAAAAGATAAGACAAGGAACCACAGAACAGGAATGAGTGTTCCCACACTTCGGTACCCAAAATAAGTTTAGACATAACATTCTAAGAAAACATTCATTTTTAATTCAGATTATATACTAGATTCCGAATATACACTCAGGAACATTGAAAATAGCGCACTAAGAAGGAAGAAAGATACAATCGCGAAACTCTGCAAATAAGTACAGTGAGATCCAATATGCAAATGGTCCACGTTTGGTGCCAATGCGCATGAATAGGGATGCTAAATCGATGTTATATCGATGATAAAATATCGATGTTTTTTAAAAAGACATCGATGTATTTAAGATCAATGTAGTGGAGTCGATGTTTTTGTAACATTGATGTTTATACCTGTCGATGTTTTATTTTTAAATGAAAAAAGTACCGTCATAAAAATTTAAAAAATAACCAAGTGGCATAATTTTCTTAATCAGCAAATTGAACATACTTTTAGACCAAAGTGGCCAAGGGTGAAGGGTCTGAAAAGTAGGGATGCGACATCGATGTCGATGTTTTCAAAACATTGATGTCTTATAAAAAACATCGATGTATTTTAGCCGATGTCGCTTCACTAGTTGCTAAGCCAGTTTTAAGAAATGCGAAAAAAGTTTAAATGCACTGAATTTTAAAAACATCGATGGTTTGTGCGCGATGCATTATCAACATAGATGTTTTAATTTTGAACATCGATGTTTTGCTGTCGCATCACTAGTTGCTAAACCAGTTTTAAGAAATGCGACAAAAGTTTAAATGCACTGAATTTTAAAAACATCGATGGTTTGTGCGCGATGCATTATCAACATCGATGTTTTAATTTTGAACATCTATGTTTCATAGCATCGATGTTTTGCTGTCGATGTTGCATCACTAGGTGCTAAACCAATTTTAAGAAATGGGTAAAAAAGTTTAAATACACTGAATTTTAAAAGCACTGCAATCAGGAAGTGGAACAGGCGCATAGTCCAGGATTCATAAACGTGACGATCACATTCCGACTCTGTTGGCTGCCCAAGATTGATTTGTGGGCCCATCTGCATCAGGATAACATCAGACGTCTAAACAACACAATGGCGGACCGTGTTGCGGCATGTATTGCAGCAGGAGACGGTCCAACGCGCTATTGAAGTTGCATTGTCTTTATTTGGGGATCAAGTGAATCTCTCATCTGTATGATTGTGTGTATTAAATTTTATTTCAATCCGATGTTCCCTTCTTGGTGCGCTATTTTCAATGTTCCTGAGTGTATATACAAAATTCCGATTTTATATATACTAAATTCAGATTATATACATAAGATCCAGATTATGCATATAACTAAAACTGCAAAACAGCATTGCACTTATCATGAAAGACATGTCATCAAAGCAACATCTAGTGCAAAACTACTCATTTATTTGAGAACCACACCACGACAGTATAATTTCCAAAAGCAAGCTCAATTTAATAAATCCAGGAAATACATTCTTCTATTCTCGTTAACTATTTCACCATGATTCTCACTTAAGTAGAACCTTATTTGCATTTTTAAAATAAAGTTAAGCCATTTGACTAATTTTTGAGAAGTCTTTTTTTCGCCAGAAAAACAACTCGAGAGTCAAGAATAAGGAGTCCAAAAAATCGGAATGGATATCATGTTGAATGCTCTAACTTAATAATTGGCCTATAATACCATTGAAAATACGTTGACTCGTGAAGTTATTAATGGCTCAGACTTTAATATTAACGTATGTTTTAAAATACCATTTTTCAAAAAGCAAAGTGCTCGGTGTCATAATACCTAGCTACCTTTTATGTCAATTTAACATAAATGCAAAAGCCGACCCTGTGTATAGAAAGCATTTTAATATATCTTAGTTTTTGAAACATCTGAACTAATTTTTTTTCTGAATACTTATCTGTAACATAATTTTCTAACGATTTTCATGCGAGTCTAAATATACTGTTATGCCCCTTTAAAATACATGAAAGCAAAACTTTCTATGTGTCACTATTTATGAGTAAGTATACAAATCCGACAAGCATTCTGGAATATATCTAGAAATAAAATGTCAGAACCTTTGTAAACGTTACGTAAGTTAATACGTATTTAATAACGGACATATGTTGAAAAAAGCTAACAAATTTTGATAAATCAGCAAGAGAGCATATTATAAAAATTAGGGTAAAGAAAGTTTACCTTTAAGAAAAATAATTTACAACCTTTCATGTAAATGATATTAAACATGAATATTTATAGCAATCGCAATGAAAACACTTGAGAAATATTCAAATTATGAAAAAAAATTTCCTAGTCGTGTGCATACATGTTCCGTTGTTGCATGAAGTGCAAAATCGAATTTAGGCATACGAACATTGATGCATTCAAACTGGTCTAGACTTGTTTAAAATCTTACACTAATAACCATCAAAACACGTGTGTAGTCAACATCCGACCTTAGTGCCAAGGTCACTACACCCCATTTGGCATGTCAGTTCTTGCGAAACAATCTCGACACATTTTTAAGAAAGTTTTGCGATCATGAAAACAAACCACTGTTCATCGAAAATAAGAAGTTTCACTGTCGGGATTTTCTGACAAAACAATTTTTAACCTCGATTTTTTAAGTCATTACTTTAAGTAGACTTCAAGAACAAGGTCCTATTCAGGGACACCTATATAAATTTAATTCACTGCTCAAATCTTGGTTCATTCATACTTACACATAAAAAAAATAAGCACGATAGTAGTAGAAAATAATCACCCCCCATTTAAAGAATTATAAATTATATCTTAAGTAGTGTTTCGATTCACTTGAGCTGCGATGGTTAGAATAAAAATTTTAAAATCGACTTACTGAATCCTCGAGGCTTTTGCACCAGATGAAAATATTAAAAAATTGTCAGGATATTTGAAATATTTATGTATAAATATTTTCCGATATTTGACTCCAAAAATTTTAAATGTTGAATGTTTCGTAAGAATTGAACTCGTAGTTAAAATGAACCACAGTGCTAGTAATATCCACCTGTCTAAATTAACAACAAATAATAGTATATTATTGAGCACCAACAACAAAGGCACTTATTGCATGAAACCTACAGGGGCAGTTTATGGCAAATGATTTATAAAAAATAATTTCTTTAAATGCTATTGTTAACAGGATATACTCTAAATGTTTAGATTTTAAACTCGAGTTTAACTTAGTTTTATTCCATTGGTATTGAACCCTTGCCTATATCCGAAAATGACAAGATATCACTCAGCTACTACCTTAAGATTCGTATATTTAATAATTACCAGTAATTCGAGAATTATCACAGCCCAAAAGCAATGAAGTAGTATCCCATGAAGATGGCTTAGTATTACAAGTACTACTTGCAAGCCTAGATAATCGACCAGACATTTAAATATACTTAAAGTTGAATAGTTATTTGCATCAGCTTGCGAAGCTATGAAAATGATATGCTGTTTGTCGGCTGTGCGTTGCACTCGATATCAGCTGCGTCTTCAAGATTTCGTAACGGCTCCGAAAATATTTGTTCCCAACTCTGGGATTCTGTTAGCAGAATGGGATTTTCATCCACGTCGTGATTATCACACGAAGATTCGGATGACGGTTTAGGAGAAAGAAAATTCATGAATTGTCCAGGAAGCTCTTGACTTGAACTATTACCACTTCTATCCAAACTGCGACTGCTGGAACTTTGGTAGTTTTCATCTGGTATCGTGGATGAATAGTCCAAGCTCGTAGGATACCTCGAAGCTTCAATCTCCGAGCTTCCTGTGAAATTGATATTCGGTGGCACCTGAAAGGGATCTTGTTCACGGAAATATTCTCTTTCATTGTTAAAATTCTGGAGCATGCATGAAGCCAGATTTTGAGCTGAATAGTTGTAACTTGCTTGATTAGATGTACTAGGATGAGCTGGAAATGTAGTACTTGATGAGTTAGCTGTAATACCTGGTGCCGGATAATTCCAATGCAAGTTGAAGTGATTTGGAATGGAAGGATTCGTGTGTTGCGATGATCCAGAATTTTCATTATGGAGGGGGTATCTCAGAGATTCGGTCTGAACTGTATTCCGTTGCTGCGTTGCATATGGATTTCCCTGGTGTGTGGAAACATTTCCCGTGAAACCTGCTCCTTGATATGCAAGTGATCTGGATTGAAATCTGTTGAAATCTGCCCTGATATTGGGCATTTCGGAATTTTCTCTCTCGTAAACGGGATGGCTTCGAAAATTTACATGTTGATTTAAACGCATTGCTTCATAATTGGAATAATTATGATGGTTAGAGGGTGCCGGATATTGAATATTTGGATTTCTACTAACAGCATCATGATACATTGAGTTAAACTCATTAGCACGCCTCGTACTAGCCACATCCATGTGAATATTATAGGCTGGCTCATGCCACACTTCTTGGTTTTGGTGCATATTATATCCGTATCTTGGATCCAAATTTGCCAATGGTGGTGGTGCAAGATACTGAGGGTCTACGTAACGAGAATAATGACATTGCAAAATTCGTGGTTGAGGTATTGGAGCAGGAGCACTACCTTGAATCATTGGGGGAATTAGTACATTAGCACTGAAGCCACGTGAATTCGGTTGAGGTAGCCGAAAAGCGTCCATCCTTGGTGGAGGAATACTAACATTGGAAACATTAGAAAGATCCATATAAGAAGTATGACTTTGATTGTTGTGTGCTGGTTGAGGGGTTGTAGCAGCTCTACCCTGAACCATTGATGGAGTTTGTAAAGGAGCATGGAAGACAGACGAATTTGGTTCAGGTGGCTGAAAGGCATCCAACCTTGGTGGATAAATGGAAACATTTGTAACATTGGAAAGATTCTCATCAGAAGTACAGCTTGCACTAACCTGACTGTTGTTCATTTGAATTTCCATTGAGTTGCTTGTTGGAAGAGTAGGTTGAGAGTTCCCACAGCATGTTCTTCCAAATTTATTACGCCTCCGTGAGAGAATCTTGGCAATGATTTGTTTCTTGGTAGTACTTTTAGAACTTGAAACACCGTCTTCATTAGTGTTTTCCGAATCGCGATCTTTTTTACTTAAATGACATGTTTTCTTATAACGCATTCTTCGATTCTGATACCAAACACTCATTTGTTCGGGACAGTAGCCCAAAACCTTGCATAAATAATCTCTTATTTTGGGGTCTAAATAGGGATCTTGTTCGAAGTGTCTTTCAAGAGTCCGCACGTCCTCTTTGGAATATGATGTTCGACTACGTTTTTTTATTTGGACACCTGAAAAGATTTAAGTTTTCAATTTTATACATAAGCAGAACACAGCACTTTGTTTACTAACTTCAAAGAAAAATTCTCGTCTTTTAACTTTAATATGAATCACTAGATCGGGGTCAAGAAATTACTCGAGACCAATTATCTTTATTTTTAGAATGAGTTAGCAAAATATCTTTAAAATACGTCCTACTTTACAAGTGCGACATTTTTTAGTATGCCCAAGAAATGAAATAAGTGGTAGAATTTAATATTTAAAACAATAAATGGATAATTGTTTTGCAACCATTCCTATTTTGATTTGAATATATTAAAATAGTATCTTAAACACAGCACTAAAATCGGCTATCTACTTCATAAATTATTAAAAATGAAAAGTTCTTGGATCGTTAATTGATGAGTTTGAAATTCTATATATGCAGTACTAATTGAAGTAATGGATAAGATTTAATTTGAAAACTGATTCGAAACAATGAGAACTGACGTTTCGAAAGTTTTCAATGCAGAGTGGAAAATGTAAGAAAGTTTTTATCGTTGCATCAGCGTTGCAAACAGACATAGTTACAAATTGCCGAGATGCAAAGCTCACAATTCTCTCTTCCCTACATTTGCTTGGACTCAAACTTAACCTTGAACATGGTTCTTCAGCCCTTAACTGAAGTGGAATAAATAAGCTCCGTAAACACATATGTTAGTGTTAGTTAGGACGCATGCGATCTTGAGACACTTAACAAATTACCTGTCGCAACGTTAATCACATGCTAATGGCTAAAATTGTCGAGAATCAGTCGGAGGTACCAAATGTCTCGTGATCCAACTTCTGCACGTGACTTCAAATGCAATTATCCAAGCGTCGCCGCAGGTTGGTTTGGGTTTAAAGGCGCTAATTCCAAAGACGGACAAATTGCTGGAGCTCCATAGGATTTCATAGTGTATCTTTTACCCTTGAACTCGCTTGACTAGATAACCATGAATTGGTTGAAAAATCCTTAGAAAGTTTCTATTGGTCAAGGTCAAAAGTTGTTCATGTGAGTCAATCAGAGGGTTAACACTCTTATGCAGGTGATGTGCCTTTGGGATCGAAGTGTTTAGCACAGAAGAGACGTTCCCTCGTTCGTGTGGGAAAGCTACAAATAGAAGGAAATTCAACTGACAATTGGTAACTCCCTTTTCTAGCTAGACGAGTTAGCCGAAAACGCAACCCCAAGGGTTTCTCGTTCTAACCCTCAAGGGGGAATTACAAAGAACTCGTAAGGTAACCAGCCCTAACCTTGTACGGAAAGATGCAACAAAGACCGTTCTTTCATCTAAGAGTTCCGAAAAGGGAACGGTGACACGTTTACGAGCGACAACCTGACCACGACAACTGATATCGGAATCGTCGTTGTCAAGCTGTCCAAAGGAAAGATCATGACCCTTCCTTTTCATTGACGAGTCACATGATATTCAGAACAACCAGGCTTACTAGAAAGGTAATTATCAGTTATTCTTGGAACTTGGTAGCTTAAACCGACTTTTAGTTAGGCTGTGTAGTAATGTTTTCTGGTTTTTGAGTCTGTGTAGATTCCTATTTCAATAGAATCCTGGCAAATGTGTTTCCAAGGTCTATACCCTACCTATAAGATTGCTGCAAGTATAGTAAATCTATGTCCTCCTTAGTTCCAGGTAGGGTCGAATGGTCCATATTTCACATCGTATCTAGCTATGGAATTAACTGAAACCGTTCTTGCCTTAATTTTACTAGCGACTGTATACTTTAAACCACACCATTGGAGTGACAGTTTAAAATCAATATTACATTTTCCTCTTTTCTAAGTAATTCTGGAACTAGTTGGCTTAAATTTTTTACTGTTTTAAAACATTAAAAATCTAGAATTAACTTTAGTTTTAATCTGTGAAAGTTGGTTATTTCAGATGCAATTACATTTATATTTTTACGTAAACCTACAAACTTCTTACACATTGTCCAAATCCTCATTATTACGCTTTTATTTACCTCGAGAATGTTTATTTGTATATTTAATGTGCAATGCATACTTTAAAAAATATTCTTTAAAAAATCGCGTCTTCACATTGATATGAACATTTGAAGACTGATACACTGGTTTAAAAGTATTTAAACGTGGAATAACAGTTTTTGAAACAGAACTATCAAACATTCAAAACATACCATTATTATTTACCAAGTTCAGCATCCCTTTCACTCTGCGGTCATTTGTTTCTTTACCAAGAGCTAATCAGGCGGATATTTAACTGGTCATGAAAAATTATTTACCATAGTACTAACTCGTCAAAACTTTCTTGATCACTAAATATTACCCACAAGCCTTAAGTGAATCAACTCTGAGCCATCCATTTTTTTAATTTAACTTCATCACAAAGTCATTTCTTACATTAGAATTCTAAAAGTCTTCCCTATCAGGATGGGGAAATTTGGAACAACCTAACGAAACTGACACCATGTTTACTGCATGAGCTGAACATCTCTTTTGCTGCATGTTTTTTTTACCTTTAGCAATAAAATCTAAATCCAAACCAACCACGCAAAATCGGATCTATTATTACTTTAAGACATAGAAAGTTGAAGCTTAATTTTTCCTTAATGATGTTGACCGGTCAATAATATGATAAGCTGACAGATTTTACACAACCCCGTTAAAATTTTAATGTTCATTGAAGCTCATTTAGATTCTTGGAACGTATACCAATGTTTTTTTGAAAAAGTTGTGATTTTTGTATACGTTTTCCCATTCAAGAGACACTAATGTGTTGTCCAATTGAATCTTATTAATAAAACTAATTGTCAGTAAGATGCAATTATGTTTATTGTTGAGGTAGTGAAGCGTAATTTCACTGGACGTTTATAGAAAACCAAAATTTAAGGGGATGATTTGTCAGTCTATGGCCTTTTTTTATATTTTATATGCACGAACACTGACCTTGGTACTACAAAGGCTATGCTAGTAGCAGTTTGTAAAGGGGCATACAAATCGCAATTGGGCAGCTGACGTTATTGCAGAGAGACAATTACTAACATTTATACGCTAACAATCCGAGATTCAAATTGAGCTGGTGACTAGGTGACAAACGCTATGACCACCTTGCCAGATAGGCGAGTCATTTTTTACATAAAACCTATAACATACAATGTATATCAATTCCCCTGCAGAGCGTTTTAACTTAAAAAAGTCGTAACATTATAACAGACGAGAACGGAACTGGTTATTTCCTATACCAGCAATCACCTTTTGGGTTTTGGTATAGGAAATAAACAGTTCCGTTCTCGTCTCTTATAATGTCACGAATTTTTTAAGTTAAAACGCTTTGTAGGGGAATTAATTTTCACCTTTTTTTTATTTTTCTGAGCTGCGGTAGCTCAGTTAGTAGAGTGTCGGGCTCGCATCGGAAGGGTTGTGGGTTCTGTCCTCAGAGGAGCCTGCAATTCTGATGGTTGCGAGATCGGCGCTTGGACCTAGCTAAAGACCGTCGTGTTCGCTAATGGTGGCTGGGGCACGTTAAATAGGTCGTGGTCACAAAGTCCCTCATGTTCCCATACCAAATCAATACCTCTGGGGGTACCTGATCAGGGGGTTATCGGCCTCTGATTGGGATCTAAATTACGATATGTGTGAGTGAATGGATGTGTGTAAGGGACCTTCCTGTAAAACGGATGTGTCATGCATGAAGAAGTCCAACCCTCCGGGCAATGGCATCCCCAATTTGGCCATACATGGCCCGCACGACAACAACAACCTTTAGGGTTTTTAAAAGAATGCGCTAAGTGTTACTGTTTATAGATTTATTCGTTCGTCACACAGCGAATAAATTATGACGATGTCGGCAGCACAAACCAATAAATAAACAGATACCGTTTTCAAGCGAGCCCCCGGCACACGCGGTAGAAGGAATCCGGGGGTGTGAAAAGTAAAAATTCCCTCGAGGGGGAAAAGGGGAAGAAGTAAAGAAAATCCGGGAAATTTGGGCAAAGGCGCGCTCGGAAGACAAGGATGAGGAAGAGGAGAGCGGGATGGGAGGAGAGGACAACCAGCTGGAGCTGACGTGCTCGCTCATGGAATATTCATGAGCAGGACGCGTTGCCGTGTCGCCTGCCTGCTGTACACACTCGCGCATACATACGTGCCTACTTTGTCACAGACGCGGGGATTCAGTCTTCCGGAAGGAAGGGACACATTTGGCGAAATATCCCGTTTCGGGGGAATGTTTAGGGTTTAGTCAAAAAAAATTTATTGGCGAATCGAAAATTGGAAAAGAAACAGCGCTAGTCGAATTCACAGATCTTATTGCGGAACTTCAATCATCATGAGCATATTAATTTTTTAGGACTCGGTTTATGCAATAGAATTTTAATTAGGTTTTATGGCTCAAGGGCCATACTCGATTAAGCTGTGCCAAACACAAGATAATATCAAGTAATGAGCGCTCACAAGGAATGTTTTTAGTGAAAGCTGGTATTTTTAATTAACATCGCACAGGAACAACACAATGGGCTATTGTTTTTATTGAAAAATACATTCAAGATAAGTTATATGAAACTTACATCCGCAGTGGGGAAAACCACCAACCTATTACAATCGCGTTCAATCCAAAGAACCTGTTACTCGCATTCCTTAATACCTAAACAGATGGACTGTCCATGAATCCAAACATGCTCAAAATTTCTAGCAGACGAGGACTACCATAAAGATTCTCCCTTGTCTAATCATCCTACACCAGAATATGACTTGTGTGTGGCTTGCTTAGGGTTACATTTTAAACAAGTGAACAAATTAACGAAAGTGGTAGAAGAATTAACCCACTGACAAGTAGACAGGGTAATTGGACATTTCCCGACACCTGTATATTTTAACGAGGCTCTAGGATGGTACCAGATGAGTTGTCGAGGCTCCATATCTCGAACCCCATAGACTAACCAAAAGAGGAAACTTAAATAAGATAAATTAGAAATTACTAGGGGCCCCGCCCACTGCTCGCTAACGCTCGCCAACTCGCTTTGCAATGTTTACAAAATATGATATTCCAAAAAATATTTTTCAAATATAAATTTGTTGTACTGAAGAAATATTATACAGTAACTCTGGAATCAGAACTCGAACAATTTGGAATTGAAATGAAAACTTTGAGCAAATTTTGACTCGAAATGTGAGCGCTGCTTTGTAAATCGAATACCCAGCATGTTGTTTGCAAGCTGCAACAACTCGACTAATATTCATTTTTGTTCAATAAAATTTGATCCGATAACGCTATAAATTCAATTGAGGCGCGAGGTTTCGTGATAAACAAACAATCGTACAGTGCTGCCAAAACGCGAAATCAAATGTCTTTTTTGCATGCCCACGTAAGATAATTATATTTATAGATATGAGTCTGAATTAAAATGAGAGGATTAAGCGCGTGATTTAAGTCTAAAACGGGAAACTATTTTTGGCCTTTAAAATAGTTGATTGTAAAACTTTGAGGTAATTGGTAATTTTTTAGTTAACGTCGTACTAGAGCAACACAGCGGGCTATTGACGACGGTCCGGGATCAGTCCCTTGAGGGAAAGATCCGAGGACAACACCTCGCAATTTTGAACCACGGTCAGATGACGAAGCAACACCTGAGCTGGCACCCCACTCTCCAAACTTCCACGCCAACCCAACGTGAGGACAAAACTTTGAGGAGTCTGAGTGAAACGATTAATGCTTATTTTCAAAACTTCAAACTCGTGTCAAGCGAAGGCATTTTATTCTTGAAAAGGGAGGTGAATATTTGGATATGAGATTAGTTGGTGGGGGGGGGGCTTTATGGCGCAAGGGCTTTTTTTTTTGCCAAGTTACGCAAAACCAAAGACAGTTTCAAACCGATTCTTTCTTCAAATTCAAAAACTCTTCAATTTCAAAATTGTCAAGTTATTTTACTTTGAATACAAGAAGTTCCTGCTCCAATTCGAGGAAAGCACTAGGACGGAAAATAGAACACGAGTACGAATTGCGTAAGAATGCACAAATGATCCAAGTTCACAATATGAATATTTTTATCAAAATACAAGGTTTTAAAAGATTTATCTTGCAGTTTTTTCCCTTTAATTGAATTCTGAAAAAGAAAATGTATGAATCTTATTTTATGTCTGATTTAAGAAACCAGCCGTAAAACCCAGAACTTACATTGCTTCAGAATATACCGAGTTTTAAAACTCCCTTTTAACTAATAACCAAATGAAAATTTTCACCTTCTCACTCTCTCTCTCTCTGAAACGCTTTCCTTCATACTTTTAAATTAGAACACATAATTGAGAAGCAAACAATTATCTTTAACATACATTAAAGATTAATTTATAACGCTT
Source organism: Metellina segmentata (assembly GCA_947359465.1). NCBI lineage: Eukaryota > Metazoa > Arthropoda > Arachnida > Araneae > Tetragnathidae > Metellina > Metellina segmentata. The sequence goes on along the minus strand of OX375879.1, from coordinate 63,153,240 downwards.
TTAGATTTGGGACATTTTATTTGTATCAAAATGTACATGTTGGAATTGATTAAAACGTACATGTTTGAAACTGTCCATAACCACTAAAAATATGTTGCAATATTTTGGATTAAGTAAATTGAGAAATGCTTTTACAAAACTAAGGTATAATTATGGTCAGTTCAGATTAGTGGATAAACACGTCACGAAAATCTGACAACAAACTTAGGTTTTAGTTGCATGGTTATTTATAAAACTTGTTAAAAGTCGACATTTTACTTATGATCAAAATTAAATATTGTTGAGTCTAAATAACAGAGTTTTTGATGAGTTTGATTTTGTGGATGATTACATTTGTGATTACCTCACTCTTTGGATTGGGAAGAAATGAGTTGGCAGATAGTGACCAAAATGGATACAAAAATCGATATAATTTACTCCGTGCTATAAATATTTAAACTTACCAATATATCCTAAAAAAATATCAGGAATTCCAAAAGAAATACAACAATGGTCTTCATTTTTGAGTGTTGGAAGCATTGCTTTTTAGTTTTAAGCACACCTTCTCAGTAGTATTCGTAGTAAAACTATTTTTCTTCAAATATTTTAAAAATTCAAAACAGTTTTTGTCGCTCTTAGTCGTGACATCTGTCTAGTTTTTACTAGGATCTCACTTTTTGTTTCAGAGATGAGAGTATTAGAATGAACAAGAGTACTTGCATATTCGATACATAAAAGCCTTCATCCAAATTATTGGAATACTATAGTATTCGACCCAAAGTATTCAGTTACAAAAGTTATTCGCCTCATAGTAATCGGATACACACAATAGATTTATTCGCCCCCAAAGTACTCGGATACAAAAGTTATTCGCCCCCAAAGTACTCGGATACAAAAGTTATTCGCCCCCAAAATACTCGGATACAAAAGTCATTCGCCCCAAAGCACTCGGATACAAAAGTTATTCGTCCCATCCCAAGTATTCGAATATCAATTATATAATAGCCTTACATCGCATTTGGCTGATTTTCTGCTTTTAATCGTTATTTGCGTATGTATTCGCATAATTATACGATACTTTAAAGCACTCGAATGCCAAGTATTCTATTCTCAAAAGTCATCTATCCTGCCTATTTCTTCAGCGCATTGTGCTTTTTACTGAAATCCCCCTTTCGAAATTCTCCGTTTGGCGCAGTCGGGCTCCTGTGCCGCGTGACGAGCGTCTCTTTTCCGGCAACCCTTCCCGTAGTCTTGAAGAGTGACGCTTCTCTTTCGTCAGCTATTAGATTATAATTCCCGCGAGCTTTTCCCCGCTAAGGTGGGGGAGTATCGGAAAAGATGCCGAAAGGCGAATCGAAGCGGGGGAGGGGATAAGATTGGGGGACCACTCACAAACCATGCCGCAAGATAAATAAAGCGACCAATTGAATCGGAGCAGTTTTGTTCTCCACGTTTCACTCCCGTTGTTTGGATTGGTATCAGAAGATTAACATATTCGGAAAACCTTAATGAACCGATATTTCATGGTTGTATGAACCAGTTCGGTACAACTCATTCAGATCGTGCAGATCTTGAGTCTTACCATTATACAAGATTATGTTGCATACTTGAATACTTTCTGGAAGGCTTCCAGTGATCGGTCAACTGAGATAAAATAGTCACAATATTTATCTAAGACAATTCAAAGGAAATGATAGGACCAATAATCATGAAATAAATTTCTGCATGTGACTAACACAACATTTGGTAGTTGAATTAAAAAGAAATAAGAGATATAATTTACTTCTTTCCAGATAAAGTTTAAATTGTAATAAACAAAACGACTTTGAATGATGAAGTAAGTTGAAGCCCAGTTACTCGTTATTCTTTGAGCATAATATTAAAGTTCTTTGAGCATAATATTGAAGTTCTTTGGTTACATGAAAAAGTTCCGACGTTTCTTAATTCAACGAATCTGCAAATGTTATGTAAATTCAAAGAATATATGGCATACTTTTTTTCTGTAGTTTCAATTATTCTTATTTACATTTAACATGAATTAAAATATAAACTCATGGACTTTTGAGACTGATCGTCTCTTATTTTCTGAGCTTCCTTTATATAAACTTTAATAATGTGAATTCCAATTTAAATTAGTATCGAATCTGCTATTTTTAATTTCCGAGTTATATAATGACTTCATAAATGACTCGGCAAGGGGCATACATTTCAGCCCTTCAGTTTTCATAACATCATTTTTCCAGGAGCTATTCCAGAGTGGTGTGCTCTACTATTCGAAAATAATGGCACAAAGACAGGCGTGGTATGCCTTAAACTTTCAAGAAACGAGTTCAGCAATAAATTTTTAAATAAGTAATTTGTATTCTTTAAAAACCCTAATGCTAAGATTTTTTCCTCGAATTTTTATTTGATTGTAGCATATTTGTCACTATATGATTTAAATAATGCAATTTTTTTTAAGATCCCGCATAAAAAAATAGTACTTTATTTTAGGCATTGATTTGTCTGTATCGTTTTTTTAAACCATCTTGTTCTTGCAGCTTGTTCGGCGTTGGACCTCACACCATAAAAGCAACCAACCTAAATTATTTTTCTTGGTAACATAGTAAAAGGTACTGATTAAGCGGCATATTTGGTTCTCTGTATCAGAATATTTTAAAAACGCTCGGGAACATATTCAGGGAAGTAGAGCATACGAGGTTGACTAATTCCAGTGGCTCTTTGGCCAGGTTTGGCAAAGCCACAAGATAAATTCGGTTGGTTTTTATGGGGCAAGGTCTAACACCGGACAAGCTACAAGAACAAGACCTAAACAAAATTCAACAGATTAAAGAATGGTAAGCAGTTGAATTTACGTTGCAGATAATAGGATCAATCCCTAAATGAAAGATCCGAAGACAAACCCTAGTAGTTTTGTTCCACTCCACGGCCAGATAACGAGGTCAACACCCGATCTGGCATTCCCACCTTTCCAAACTTCCACACTATGTCAACGCGAGATATCTGGCCACAACAAATTTAACATGCACCATCCCACGCTCTCACGACGTTTTGGGCTGGATCGACTTTCAACCTATGAGCCCTCAAGTTGCTGATCCGCGACTATACCTAATGAGCTACCTCGGTCGATATAAGAATTAATCAATAAACGTAGCAATTTGTGGTGTTTTAAAGTAAAAAATGTGTAGGGCAAATTGCAAGATGTTACATTTTGTATAATTAAACTACTAATTCTGTACCAAACGTTATGGCAGAGGGGGAAATTTTCACCCATGGGAAAGCTAATAATTTACTCGTATATGAACTTTCAATTTAAAGTTAATGGTTAAATGTTTTGTAAAACTCCAGATGAAATTAATTGAAAAGTGCCTGGTGTGGATTGGGTCATCCAACAAGCGGTAAAATAAGCGAAAATGTGTTAAATTAGTGTTGATAAAAACGTCTAAAATCAGAATCCGAAAGGGAAAAAAATGGGAGCGATCTCGAGATTGGTGGCAATAGTTACAATATGGAAGTGTTTTCACTACGGATAATTGTCGATGCCCAACCCGGATATGGCTTATACGCAGACGAGTAAGAATGACGTCAAATCGTCTGATAGTCAAAGATTTCCAATTTGCCAGAGGTAGTAGGTTTTATCATGTGTACTTCATCTGTTTCCTTCATCCTGCTAATCATTCTTACTGCCCGAATAAATTTTCGTGAGTCAGAATTGGTTATCTGCAATGTAGTCATAGCATTCATTGCAGCTAAATGATTTGGGAATTATAAAGGCTATTTAAAATGCATGCTGAAGCTTTCGAAATAGCAGAAAAACGTTCCGTAAATCATAATTAAAGTATAAATAAATGTAAATGCATCAGTAGATTGCTGTGCTTAGATCTGGACTTTACATCATTAAAATCAACCAAATAATATTAATTGAACGCAATGCTCAGTTTAAATTTCAATACTTAATGTACCATGAGAAAGACTAAGGTCTTCCCCGAAATAATTTTCTGAACACGGGTTAACGATGGGTGTTCTTTTATAAAATCAAACTTAAGGTTCGTTGCGTCCTACAGCGCAAGGGGTCATTTTGGGCCAAATTGCGTGAAACAACATAGAATACAAAGAACTTTTTACTGTCACATAAGAGAAATACACCCAGAAACCATTCTAAAGGATAATTGACCTGTTTCACAAAAACGATATTTTTGCCCACGGAGGATCACAACAAAGAAGGCGTATATCTCCACAATAGCTGTAGGCAGGAGGGGAACTTGAATGATAAATCGTGTCCAGCACTGTTTACAAATCAAAAGGGGAGTTTTCTACAGATAAAGCCAAACAAGTGGTTTCCAACTTTCTCAAGAAAAACTACGAACCACCTTTTATTGAAAACCACTAGTTCGGAAGCCCAATTTGTTTAAAATTTCACACCATCTTCTCAGAGGCTCGCTCAAAGCGTAATTCGGGGAGCGCTCGTGGAATGCTTAAAAGACTCGGGGATTGGGGAAGTGCCGGGAAGTGATGACGTAGTAAAAGAAAGCGCGTAGTTGAGATTTATGAGCGTAAGCGAGTTTTAAATGCCTATAAAGCTAGCAATGCAGAATGAGGCACACGTCCACTGTCGAAGGTTATACTACGTTCACACATGAAAAGTTAAACTAGTTTAAGTGCTAATCTAGCTTAAGTCGAGCATGTGTGAACGAACTGTCTTAGATTTAAACTAGCTTAGCGAAAAGAAACTCTCTTAACTTTAAACCAGTTTCCCAAACTCACTTAAGTGAGTTCTACAGTGACGCCACCTAGAGGTGTCACGCGAACTTCATTCCGCGCGCTTTTGTTGACGATCTTTCATTCTGTTCGCCGTGTAATCGTTTGTGATGGAGCTTAGCCCTACCCCTAGTTTAGAACTTCCAAAAAAAAAAGAGTGAAAGAAGGAATAGAAACTGGTCCACTCAAGAAGTAAAATGTTTATTATCCATTTGGGCGGACAAGTATGCGGATCTGACAAGAATCAAAAGAAACAAAGAGATTTACGAAAATATGGTGCAACAATTAAAGGAAATGGGATTTTCCAGAACCCATGCCGAAGTTCAGACGAAAATTAAAAATTTGACTTCAGAATACAGGTAATTTTATTCTTATTGGAAATTTGTTAAGGATAAAAGAATTCTTTCTCCACATTATGTTCTATCCATTTAGAATGAGAAAATTTAAGCCACCAACGGCATAACTTTGTTTAATTATAACTCCTTTATTTAACCATTTATTATAATAAATTTACAAAGTAGGTTACTTTTATCATACCAGAACATAGAAATAAATGGATTTTAGTAGAGGATATTAATATAATATATCATTCAATTATCAAATAATTCATGAGCAATTGATACTGCAGCATGTCTGAAATTTTGTATGAATTCTTTATATCAGATGTATAAAAATACTTCCCAATTTTTCTTGCACAAATTAAAACTTTATCATTTGTTGATAAATGTTATTCTAATCTATCTATTAGGTCTGAGAAAACATTACATGGATGCACAGCAACTGGCACTAGTCCTTCGAAGTGGCTTCATTTCAGGGAAGTGCATAAAATCATTGGGAACTCCCACCACCATTCAGTCGATGTCATCATCGATAAAATAACATCGATAAACCGATTTAAGCTAGTTTAAAAGCTGCCGTAGTGTGAACGCATAAAAATAAGATAGCTTAAGTTAAGATAGCTTAAGTTCTCTCTTAAGTTAAACTAGTTTAACTTTTCATGTGTGAACGTAGTATTAAGTATCGTTGAATAGCGATTATCCGGCCGTAATACGAGAGCATTTTTACACCGCTTGGCTTGCGGTTGTGGATTTGGGGACGTCTTTATTTGGGAAGTAGTGTATCATTTTCCCGCCTTTCGGTCTTTAAAATGATGTGAACATCGCAACAGGTGTTAAAGGTTTCATTCCCATGGATGCCCTACAGATTAGTTTTTTGATACTTGTTTTACATTTCGGTAAATTTCTTATAAAATTTATATCTTAACAGATATGCGAAAAAATGCATTTTGTGTATTTGATTCTCAACGAAGAGTTCAGCTGAGTACCTTATATTTGAAGATTGGAACGCTACAGTTGCTTTTTACGTCAACGTTAAGTTGTAGTTTTGCACAAATTCATTCTGAACGCATTGGAAATTAATGTTACCTGCTAACAAGCAAAGCACAAGCAGCTAATAGAAGATCAAACAAATATCCAAATTCAATGTGAAAAAAAAATGCTTTGTGAAGTATCATCCCCGATATAAAGAACATGATGGAAATTAATGACAGATTGTCTTAAATATCAGTTCTGTAGACCGGAATGTGATAATGCTTAAATTAACGCGGAAGGACTTTTTTACAGAATGTGAAACGATGAAATCAAACTTATATGGACACGAAATTTTCGGATTTTGTGAATATATTTGAACATGTTTTTAATGTAAGTTTAAAATTCAGAGCTTCATTTCGTGTCTCGTATGGTAAAATTGAAATATTATCCAATAACTCATTTTCAAAAACCTAGTCGACCAATAAGCTATCTGCACTAAGGGTCTATTGCAGTGATTCTCAACCACTGTGCCGCGGCACTTTTGTGTGCCGCCAAATTATTAGAGTGTGCCGCCAAATGTTAGAAATGTATAAAAATTATAATGCGGTTTTTTACTACGAGTAAAGTTTGTTTAAATTAAAGAAAAGTACACTGTAAAAGAAAACTGTTGTTTTTACAGTTAAATATCATATTTTTAACTGCTTTTATAAAATACCGCTTTCGAATGACACAATCCATCGCAGAATCAGAGATATGTCGCAAAATATTGAACAAAATACTGCAAAAACTCTCGCAAATTCAAATTTTGCTCTACAAATCGATGAAACAACAGATAATACGGGAAAAGCTCAATTAATTGCATTCGTACGGTTTATTCACGAATATGATACAATTAATCAATTTTTATGCTGTCGTGAGTTTCCTAATTTTACAACTGGCAACCATATTTTTGATGTAATTAGTTCATATTTAGAAGAAATTAATGTTTCGGGGAATTCATGTATTGGCATTTGCACAGATGGTGCTCCAGCTATGACTGGACATCTAAAAGGATTTGTAGCACATGTTAAAGAACTGAATGAGGATATATTAATTACCCATTGTTTTTTGCATTGAGAAGCACTTGTTGCAAAATATTTTGCCATCAGAATTGAAAATAGTTCTGGAACAATGTGTTAAAATGATTAATTATATAAAATCAAGCCAATAAAAAGTCGCTTATTTAGTAATTTATGCCAAGCTATGGAAGCTAAGTACGAATTCTTTTTACTGCATACAGAAGTAAGCTGGTTGTCCAGAGGAAAAGTTTTATCTCGTATGCTGGAGTTAAAAGACGAAATAAAAATGTTTTTTGAACAAAATAAAAATTATGATTTTGTTCATTTGTTGGAAGACGAAGTATGGTGTGCTGAACTAGCTTACTTATCAGACATTTTTTGTTATTTTTAATAACATAAATTCAAGTATGCAAGGGCCGAAAGAAAATATATTAAACTCAACAGATAAACTGGTGGGATTCCATAAAAAAACAATAACTTTATGGAAGAATAAAGCTCAGGAAGACAATTTGGAAAAGTTTAAGTCAGTCTCAAAAGATTTTAATAAAACTATTCATAAAATTGTTATTGACCTTTGACAACAATAGAGGAGAGAATTATTCATTACTTCCCAAATTTAGATATAAAAAATTTGATTGGGTTCGTAATCCATTTGTGATAACGAATACTTCTGTATTTGAATTAACTTTGAAAGAAGAGTAAGAACTAATATCGCTTTCTAATAATCGAGATTCAATTTTAAAATATTCGGAAGAATCAATTAATTCATTTTGCATTAACATTAGATGCGATTATCCCATGATAGCCAAAAAAAGCTTTAAAAATATTATTACAATTTTCTACATCTTATTTGTGTGAATTCGGATTTTCAGTATTAACCAACATAAAAACGAAAAAAAGATCGAGACTGTTAAATGTAGAAGACGATATGAGAGTAGCATTGTCATTTTTACGATAAAATATAAATGAAATTCTCAAAAAACTTCAAGCTCAAATTTCTCATTAAAAGTATTATTACTATTATTACCTTGTAATTAATCCCTTAATAAACGTACTGTTGCTTTTGTAGTACATATTATATTATTTTATTTTACATTCAAAATTATTTTCATAAACTATTTTACACAGTGTATTATAGGTAAGTAAACAACTTTTAAACTCATCTTTTTCTTTGTGTGCCGCCAAATTTTGAAATCGTAAAAAGTGTGCCGCGACAAAAAAAGGTTGAGAATCACTGGTTTATTGCTTATATCTACTGATAATAGTTTTTCACAGAACTGTTGAGATTGGAGTGCACGCTTGGCTCTGAAGTGATTTCTTAATCTCCAATAGACTAGAGTAAAAACGTTGTACTTGAATTGTTAAATTATATGACAATGTTAAGCACATTTTATCTCCATTATTATATAGGTCTAATCCCGGATGTGATAAAAAAATCGACAGTAGTGTATGAACTAAAACTGTTAATGTAGGTTAGTTTCAGATTGGTTCAAATAGCAATGAAAAACAACTGCATAAAAACCAATGATTAAGTTTAAAAGCAACAAATCGAAGAAAAATATACATTGCTAACAATTGAAAAATGCTTAACTAAACGCAAACAAAACTATATCCCCATATTCTACTACACAAGGTTTAAAAAAATTCATTGCATTGTTTTAAGAGAAAAATATAATGCTAACTAATAACAAATACTGACTAATACTAAATGCAAACTGTTCAAAAAATAAATATCAGTGTAAAGTGATAGGTTATAGAAAGCTTTAAATGTTAATACTGACGTAGTTGATAATAAAGAATCTTTTTAATCGAAATTCAGTATAGGTTGATGGTAATGGTAATGGTAATTTTTGTTAACGTCGTACTAGAGCAACACAACGGGATATCAATATAGGTTGAATCAATTCGGTAATTTTTAATTGACGTTATACTAGAGCAACACAACGGGCTATTGACGACCGGTCCGGGATCAATCCTTTAAGGGAAAGATCCGAGGACAACACCACGTAATTTTGAATCACGGTCAGATGACGAATCGGTTGGCTCAAAGCAAAATGTTTTATATAGCTATTTGTATTGGTAAAAGTTATAACCTATTTGTCTAAAATTATAAATTAAAATACGGTAAACTTTGTGCAATCCAATTTATGGTTTTCCAAAGCAATAACCTTAAGGGATTGATCCCGAACCGTCGTCAATAGCCCGTTGTGTTGATCCAGTTCAGTACGACGTTAACTAAAAATTACCAATTACCAAAGCAATAACCTTAAGGGATTGATCCCGGACCGTCATCAATAGCCCGTTGTGTTGATCCAGTTCAGTACGACGTTAACTAAAAATTACAAATTACCAAAGCAATAACCTTAAGGGATTGATCCCGGATCATCGTCAATAGCCCGTTGTGTTACTCCAGTCCAGTACGACGTTAACTAAAAATTAACAATTACCAAAGCAATAACCTTAAGGGATTGATCCCGGACCGTCATCAATAGCCCGTTGTGTTGCTTCAGTCCAGTACGACGTTAACTAAAAATTACCAATTACCAAAGCAATAACCTTAAGGGATTGATCCCGGACCGTCATCAATAGCCCGTTGTGTTGTTCCAGTCCAGTACGACGTTAACTAAAAATTAACAATTACCAAAGCAATAACTTAGTTTTTAGCAAACGCAATTGATAAAATAAGGATTTGGATGTATTTTGAAAACATTTACGATTCTAAAATAAGTTTCATTTTAAACCGAATTCATTAAGGGCTTAAAGCATTGCTTATAATTCCCAAGCATTTGATTACAAATTCCTACCTGGATGATGGTTGAGTTGGAGACTTAGATTTTCTTGGTAAGTAGTAAACTAAAAACTTTTCTAGTTATTGTGCATTTTCACACACTATTCTTTTCAAGAACACAGTAAAATTTGAAAAGCAAAATCGATAAAACATTTTGAAAAAAATAGCATTAAGAAAATTACCACGAATTACCAATAAAATGTATTGAAAATATATAGAGCATAAGCGATACTCAATAACTACCAAATACGATTTCTTAGTAGTTCTAATGAAGCTAAATGCATAAAAATCCTTCAAAATAATCTAATACTATTTAGGATCAAGTCTCACCTGAGTTGGTCTTCATTCGGGACTTTAGGACAATCTTTCCAATCAATCGATTCATCAGGAATATATTGGAAGCCAAGCAGTGGAAGAGCCGGTGGTTTTCTATCAAGCGATGCTTCTCCAAACGCGCGAATGAAGTCTGTCTTGATACTGGGAAGATGCGAATCTAAATCCGGAGCAGGAAGATCAAAGCTGGACTCTGGTAAGGTCGACTAGAGATGGTCTTTGAATAAGAAAACTCTACATTGTTAGCTATTTAAAGAGCCGGCCTGTCATTGGCTATTGGCAACAAGCGACCTGTGGGTACCTCGAATCACTGATAGAATTCCTACCCCTCTATGTACACTTATCGTTATCTCTCTTGTACCTTAAACACCTGCATCTACAGAGCGTATCCCACGGAAGGCATTTGTCACGTGGTTTTTAAAGAGTTTGGTTAGTTAACATCGTTTGACTACAGATCCCCTCCCATAGTTTTCGCCTATAGCAAGGCTTCTAAGCTTATCCTTCGGTGGCGAAAGTGATAGCACTGATTACGATTGATGACTTAGGGGGAGAAAAACACTCAAGGCAATCGACATTCATGCCTTTGTGTACGGCAAACACCTCCGGTGCCCTTTGATACTTAAACGACTTAAATCACATGTCAACTGTCTTCTACAGGTGTCCCACATACGATGGATAATGATGTCGACATGTTGTCGAGTAACATGTTAGATATCTTCAGTTGTGTGATATGGACAGAATCGAGTATATTTGAGAATTAAATACTTGGTACGACTCGGATCTTTCCCTTAAGGGACTGATCCCGGACCGTCGTTAATAGCCCGTTGTGTTGCTCTAGTACGACGTTAACTAAAAATTACCATTACCTTGGTACGAGTACTTTTAAAAATTGAGTAAGTATTCGAATGCACATACAAAAATGATTAAGGTGTCTGGTGGTTGAGGTGTTAGCCTCTAGATCGGAAGGTTCTTGATTCGAATGCAGGTCAGTGCATGGATATTTGAAAGCGTTTGGTGTAGAGGCTGTTGGTGTACCTTAAATCTGTTGTGGCGAGTGTCCTTATGTTGGGTTGGTGTTGAAGTTTGGAGAGTGGGGTGTCAGCTCAGGTGTGGCCTCGTCGTCTGGTTCAAATTTACGTGGTGTTTTCTTCGTATCATTCCTTTTGGAGATTGATCCCGGTGTATACTTTAAGGTAATTTTTTGGTAATTTTAATTAACGTCGTATTAGAGCAACACTACGGGCTAATATACTTTAAGAAAGAATTTATTTTAAAATCCAAAACTCAAATTTCAAATCTAAGGGACTGCGTAACTAGCAACCGGAGGGTTGCGAGTTCGAATCCAACCAAAGACCGTGGTGTTCAAAGGGGGTTGGTGCCTCAAATGAAGTCACGTTGGCGTGGAAGTTTGGAGAGTGGGGTTCCTCGTCAACTCAGAAGTTACCTCATCATCAGACCGTGGTTCAAACTTATGTGGTTTTGTCTTCGGATTTTTCCCATGGGGAAATGATCCCGGACCGTCGTCAGTAGTCCGTTGTGTTTCTTTAGTATGACGTTAATTAAAAGTATTGAAAAAATACCGAATTTAAATCTAAATTATATTTAGCCGACCAAACGGTATAGTGGTTAAGGTGTTAGCCTCTAGATCGGAAGGTTCCTGGTTCGAATCCGGATCCGGGCATGGATGTTTGTAAGCGTATGGTGTAGAGGCGGCTGGTGCACCTTAAATCTGTCGTGGCCGAAAGTCCTCACGTTGGGTTGGCGTGGAAGTTTGGAGAGTGGGGTGCCAGCTCAGGTGTTGCTTCGTCATCTGACCGTGGTTCAAAATTACGAGGTGTTGTCCTCGGATCTTTCCCTTAAGGGACTGATCCCGGACCGTCGTCAATAGCCCGTTGTGTTGCTCTAGTACGACGTTAACTAAAAATTACCATTACCATTACTAAATTATATTTATATATATTTGTACAGTTATTTTTTTTTTAGAATTATTAATGGGAATTTTTCTGTTTAAAAATATATTAAGATATAAAAAAAAAATCGTTAATCGATTTTAATTGTAGGCGCACAGCAAGTAATGTTTAGCACAAAAAATTTGTTTAAAAAAATTATAAACTTCCAAAGATAATTAAAATTTTTAAAATTTGTATTGCCATTTTTAACACATAGAATGAGCTTTTTTTATTACTACATCAAGAAAACAACAAGCAATTGATTCTATCTGAATTTCGAGCCGTGGTCAGGTAACGAGGCAACACATGAGCTGTCGGATACCATGAGAACTCATTCCAGGTATTCGGATATAAAAGTACACACCCTATGTAGTCTGTAGTCGAATATCAAAGTATTGATTCCTACTATCGATTAACCATTTTGGTGTATGCATTCAAAAGCATACTTCATGCTTGAATACCAAGTTTTCAATTCTCTTAAGTATACTTGAGTCTGCTCAAAACTACCTGTTAGATTAGGTAATTTATTAGTTAACGTCGTACTAGAGCAACACAACGGGCTATTGACGACGGTCCGGGATCAGTCCCTGAAGGGAAAGATCCGAGGACAACACCTCGTAATTTTGAACCACGGTCAGATGACGAAGCAACACCTGAGCTGGCACCCCACTCTCCAAATTTCCACGCCAACCCAACGTGAGGACTTTCGGCCACGACAGATTTAAGGTGCACCAGCCGCCACTACACCATACGCTTACAAACATCCATGCCCGGACCCGGATTCGAACCAGGAACCTTCCGATCTAGAGGCTAACACCTTAACCGCTATACCGGTTGGTCGGCTACCTGTTAGAGAGTAAACTGCTTGAAATAGCGGAAAATGGCCAAAAAATATTCCCACGCTGGTTCATTCGCTTTGCTCACACTGTGGGAACCAAAGACGGGTGATTTATCTTTCTTTCACTACTTTATTTTAGTGTCGCATTGATGTCTAACCCTGATCTCCGCTTATCGACCCATGCTTTTGTTTGACCACCAAAGGGGTTTAAGGGGCACACCTCTTTACTTTCAGTTGGATAGATGTTGACAGGTATGATTGTAGTGTTACATGGAACATGTCGGCAGTATCAGTGTTCTTCCCTTTACCCCACCGGGTATTCCTTGTATTTCCAGGTTGAACACGTGTCAGAAGCTTCAGAGTCACCGACTTCGAAGTCGGAACACTTTGAACTAGCAGGCGACTTAAAGTCGGGAAGAAATGCCCGGAAGGGTATTTCTTTCCTGTATTGACCCTTCCCTTAAGCATGGGGCTCCTGCAATGTAGTTCGCATCTTTGTGTAACAAAGAGTTTGAACAGACATGCTTTGAAAGGTGATTACAGAGCATGACTTTATACTAACCTTGAAAACGTGCTTAATAGATTTAGGGGGAGCAGAATCTTGTGTAGGGTTTCCACAGAGCCTTAAGACCCGGTTTTTCACTTCAGATTTCAAGGGTCTTGTAAAATCGACTTAAGTCCTTAAAGTTTTATTTTTAGAACGCAGCATACTTTATTTCACCTGCAATCATAAACCAAAATCAGTGATTACAGTGACGGTCAGGTCTACAAGCAATCGGGCGTTGAATACTAACCTTGAAAACGTGTTTAATAGATTTAGGGGAAGCAGAATCTTGTATAGGGTTTCCACAGGGACTTAAGAATTGATTTTTCACTTCAGATTTTAAGGGTTTTGTAAAATCTTGACTTAAGTCCTTAAAGTTTTATTTTTAGAACGCAGCATACTTTATTTCACCTGCAATCATAAACCAAAATCAGTGATTACAGTGACGGTCAGGTCTACATGCAATCGGGCGTTGAATACTAACCTTGAAAACGTGTTTAATAGATTTAGGGGAAGCAGAATCTTGTATAGGGTTTCCACAGGGACTTAAGAATTGATTTTTCACTTCAGATTTCAAGGGTTTTGTAAAATCTTGACTTAAGTCCTTAAAGTTTTATTTTTAGAACGCAGCATACTTTATTTCACCTGCAATCATAAACCAAAATCAGTGATTACAGTGACGGTCAGGTCTACATGCAATCGGGCGTTGAATACTAACCTTGAAAACGTGTTTAATAGATTTAGGGGAAGCAGAATCTTGTATAGGGTTTCCACAGGGACTTAAGAATTGATTTTTCACTTCAGATTTCAAGGGTTTTGTAAAATCTTGACTTAAGTCCTTGAAATTTCATTTTTAGAACGCAGCATACTTTATTTCACCTGCAATCATAAACCAAAATCAGTGATAACAGTGACGGTCAGGTCTACATGAAATCGGTAGTTTCCTTTCAGATTGGTAACTCTAAGAGTCCAATTGACAACTCAGTTTTTAAAAAACAATAGCTTGAGTATATTTTTTAATCAACAAGACACAATAAATTGGAATAAGAGTAAACCACGAATCCAATATAATAATATAAATAAATAAGAATTGCAGTATCTATACGTATAATTCTCTTACGTGGTACAGAAAAAAGACGTTATTTGTTATTACGTTTTAGCAACAGTGTATGATTGATTAAAATCCTCAAACACTTTAAGCCTTTATTTTTAGAACACTGGATACTCCATTTCATTTGCATTCAGAAACCAAGATCGATGATACTCATGAAAGATAGTGTCATCAATTGCATTGCATTTATAGGATCGAAAAATGGTGTCTCTAAAGACTAGGTTCGAGGGACTTAAACATAGTAGTAAAACTTTTTTCAAATGTGCATTCATGAGTCATTTCCATTTGGGTCAGTCCATTTGTTTGGCTGGATTGCAATATCTACCCAATAGGTATTGCGATCTAGACGACCAATCGGCCAGGTGGTCAGGGTGCTGGTTCTAGATAGAAAGGTTCCTGGTTAGAAAAAGGGGTAAAGCATCGTTGTTTGTCTGTCCAGTGAATGTGTGGCCTTTATAAACGGGTTGTGGTTAGAATGTATGGTGTATAATCGAGGTGTAACGTGATTACACTTCTGTGGTGCACCAGGGTAAGGCAAAGCGGTTGACAATTCCGTCTTAGTGGAAGAAAATATAGAATAATACGGTGGA
Source organism: Metellina segmentata (assembly GCA_947359465.1). Classification (NCBI taxonomy): domain Eukaryota; kingdom Metazoa; phylum Arthropoda; class Arachnida; order Araneae; family Tetragnathidae; genus Metellina; species Metellina segmentata. The sequence goes on along the minus strand of OX375879.1, from coordinate 63,137,982 downwards.
TTTCGCTGAGTTTGCTTGAGCTGAAATATATTATTAATAAGGTTGTCTTTAGAGTTACACAGGTTTGGCACTGTACAGTCCCTTCTACTATGAATTAATTATTAAAAAAAATTGATAATGCAGTTATGCTCCTCGTCTAGGAGTCTAAACATGTAGTTCACGGAAATGGAGACTGTGAAGAATCCCAGAAATACTCATCCTGGAATTAAATTGCTGTACAGCTTTGATTCTCTTAAACTAACGATAAATCTACCTCTATGTACATTCAATACTTTATTTTTACTTATGTTTTTCTATTAATCTATGGAGATTCCAACTGCCACACAGTCGCCTTATATTTTATGATTATGATCATTCATAGGATTCCGTTGAATGTACAAAAAAAATGTTTATTTATTAGAAAAATTAATAATTAAAGAAAGGTAAGAAAAATTTCGATTCATTCCGTGCTCTATTTTGTATTTCATTTCAATGAAGCGCCATCCGATAACTTTAATATTTAGTCCAAAGTCGATGACACCCCACAGCAGAAAAAATGAGGGAGAAATCCCTGCACAAAAGTGATAGTGTGGATTACGGTTGCCGGGTAGTATGCTGACGTAGTTCAGAGCGTAGCCAATGCGATCAATCATTTCGTGACACCATTCATAAGAGTTACCAACCCCTGCCCTAAGACCAAGGTTCTCTCCTTAAACCTATGTTTTAATATGGTACTAAAGCGTGTCCTATAAATTCCCGCTCTGACGATTCGTGAATTTATTATACAAAAACAACAAACTTTAAAACAATTATTTTTATGCTAATGGAAAAAAGCATTTTTAACATAACGTAGGGGAAAAAATTTATAATAAATGTTCAAAATTTCCTCCTTTTTCTTGGAGGCAAAGCCTGAAGTTGGTTGCGCATATTTTTAGAAACGCGTTTCAAGATGTTGGGTGTGACTACTTGTATCCTTAGAGAAATGGCAATTTTCATATCACCTATTGTTTGGTGATTATCTTCATTAACTTTGTTCTTTAATCCCCACAGAAAAAAAGTCAGGGAAGCGCAGAGCAGGGAACGAGGTGGCCAAAGGTTTCTTGAGATGAGTCGATCGCCAAAAAAATCTTGAAGCATGCCCATGGTTTCATAACTAGTATGGCAGGTTGCAACGTCTTGTTGAAACCAAGAGTCTCGTTTATTCACTTCTAATAATGCAACAAATTGTTGAATACGTTGATACAGCGTATCTTTACTCGGTATTGCATCATTTGGATATTTACGTCGCAAAAATTATTTACATCTTTTATACGATTTACATTCAAAATAAGCCTCAAACAGCGCAATTCTCTGAATGCGTGATAAATTCATCTTACAATGAAGAACAAAATGACGTGGAACTTTATTATCTCACAACATGAGTGAGATGAAAGTCAAACGATAAAAATTAAAGAGTCGATAAAACTATAAGCAAACGATAGAATTCAATAATTATAAAAAACACGTGCAATAAATTTTTTTTAAGTTGGAGTACGGGAACTTTTAGGGTACACTGTATAAACTCAAATGGTATGAAGTGAGTTGGAAAATATTCCGTAATACTTTTCAAGATGCCTATCAGTGACCTGTGAAAACAGAGAAACCCTCCATTCCCAAGTAATAAATAATATTCGCCAGAAAAAATTAAAATATATTGAAACTGAAGCGAAATGAGTGAGACGTCATTTTTTATTTTAACGTCCTTGATTTTCACTTCAAATAGCTAACGAGCGATTGCTGATACGCCATCTTTTCAGCCTCAAATGGTTTCTTACTATGAGTTGTTAATAGTGTTTGTCATATGCGAAATTAATACCATCAGAACAGACTGCCCTATCCCATTCTTCCTGATGAGCCCAGAAAACAGCTTCAAGATCTAAAACAACTCGTGCTATTCTCTAGCTCTAGTTATATTCCCTGCTATACACTACCTTACAATAATGGACAGGACACGAGCGGATTTGCAATATAATTTGGTACTTGTTTGGCGGTATTTTTCGTGTTGTGGCCTGGGACCTTTGTATGTTGTTCCTGGTCAATTAAACGCCGACGCCTACATAAACATTTTGGACAATCAGGTTCTTCCTACTCTCTCGTAATTTTATGGAATATAATGATCCCGGACCGTCGTCAATAGCCTGATATGTTCCTCTAATACGACGTTAATTAAAAATTACCGTTACCCATTCTTTTCACAAATAAATGAAAACCAACGATTTCCGCAAATATGGTAGGTGAGCACTAAAAATTGAATTAAAAAAGTGAGAATTAAAATTAAAAATATTGATTTGCAATATCGCGATTAAAGATACTGACAATTGCAGATAAATTCAGAAGTCTGTACATAGTACTTAATTTTTGTTGCTTATTTAAACATGCTCATCGCAATTATTATTATTATTTTTTTAATATTTGTTAAAAATTTGTAACTTATCTTGCCCTATTTAATTTTTCTAAAACCACATTTTCCTTTGTAAAAACTATCTTATCTGTGCTTACAACTTTCTCTCTCAATTAATTAATTATATAATTTATTAATTTTTATATAATTAACTAAATTAACTATTAACATAAGTAATACACTACCTTACAATAATGGACCGGACGCCAGCGGATTTGCATAAAATCCGACTACTTATTTGGGGGTGTTTTTCGTGGCAATCAGGTTCACAATCAGGTTCTTCTCACGCTCTGGCAATTTTATGGAATGAACGAATGTTACTTCCATGACGACAACGCTCCATGTCATGTTGCAGCCTCTGTCAAGCAGTGGTATCAAGGTATGGATCTAAAACGTCTTCCCTGGCCTGCTCAAAGTTCCAACCTAAACCCCATAGAACATTTGAGGGACGAGTTAGACGCTTACGGACCAGTGAACCACGTCTGAAATCTACAGCTGAGCTGGCAACATTTTTGCATTAGGAATGGACACAATACCCATAGCTGTGTATCAAAACCTTGTTGAAAGGATGCCCTGAAGGATTGCTAGTGTAATTGCAGCATGTGAGGGACCATCTCCCTATTAAAGCATGTATTCTTTCCCTAATTTCATATCTTGCTATCCGCTCCATTATTGTAGGGTAGTATATTATTGATGCTTAAAAACTCTATACATTTGTAATTCAATTAGAAGAAAAAAATCTATTTGTATAAAATTCAGATTTAAAACCTTATTTTTTGAGGGAAAAAAAATCATTTTTTTTTAAATACAGCTTGACAAAATATTTCAGGAAATTGAATAAATTTAACTGTCTTAAAATTTATAAAAATTGCATGAAGAACAAATAACTCATCGATCCACCAACTTCCTCTTTCAGTGGGTTTGAAACTTGAACCATGAAATTCCAATTCCAATGCACTAACCACTGTGTTTGGAAAAACACAACACTGATGTGTTATTATATAAAATAGTCTTACATCATAGTTCTGATTTTTCTATCTATTTTTTATTTTTTTTTATAATTTATTTATTTTTGAATCTTCCATATATACTTGAAAGTCCTTAAATACTAACCTTGGGATCTCAAACGTAATAATGGGAGTATTCGAATACAAGAGTACTCATGCATTCGTTACTTGAAAGTATTCATTGTACTCAATTTGTTTGTAAGAAAATTGGATACCAAAATATTCAGTTATAAGTACGCGTATACCAACCATTTGATACCAAGCCCCTTGAGAACACTCACAATTCCATAGATACCTGGTTTTTTAGTGCAAGGTGTTAGAATTTTCCAGAGTCAACTGAGGCCGAGAACAAGCTCGCTTACTTGCCGTAACCTTCTTGTCCCAAAAATATCTGTAAACTTGCAGTAAATATCTGTTAAGCTGTATGATGTTAGAATAAATATTGTAATAGTGAAACCAAAGATCTTATACCCTTACGCTACCATTTCATTTCTGTCACCACACCATTTCATCGGGGAAAGTGCAAGTAATTCACAACCGTTTTAGGTTTACGGCATGATCCAAACACCTGCATTTTAAAGATCAATCGTCTGAAATAGTGAACATGTGCCATCTGCAATGCCCTCTATGTCGCCCAATAGCCCATGGGCAATCTGTCGGCAAACAAAAAACAGGCCAGTTCCTGACGAAATCTTAAAAGCCTTTCCTGGAAAAATGAAAGTACCACCGGGGTTTTTCCCATCACAGTACTAGCCGGTATCTTTTGAGAAAACTCCTCACATCCATAGGGGAACGCGTTGGGAACTCGACTGTGCCCTGCTGTGATCTATCCGATAAGATAAACTATTGTTCGAGTGATCATTAGGGGTGCCCCTAATATCCCGTCGAGGAAGAAAAGTTCTCGTATGACATTTATGTCGCCTTCCCATTGAAGAGATCAGTGATAAGTGAAAGACAGTGCTTTTATAAATCCGATTGATTGTCTTGTTTTAATAAGCGTTTTGTTTCTTAAATAATCAAAACTTGAAAATTTGAAACTTTTATTGCTGAACGTTAGTGGCGTAATTAACCCTAGAAGTCCAGCATCTCCTAATTTGAAAATAATTAAAATTCGCGCAAAAAACTAATAATCGACAAAAAAAAACATCAAATCTAACGCTTTTTTAACGTAGATATGAGTGAGAAGTCAGTTTATGATTGAATGTTGCATAAAGGATGTTGAGATTCAAACAAAATATTATGCTCAGTTTCAGACAACCTTACAATGCAACTCCATTGATTCTTTACCAAAAAGACAACACGGTACATATAATTTTAACTCTACGTTTAAAAATGAGCAGAGAAAGCCCAATTCCTCAAATCGAGACAACTCTATGTGGATGAACGAAACGTTTTTTTTTAGAACTTGATGTGATAGTCTTTTATAAAGTCTCTCAAATTAACAGAATGATAAAGTTGCCTGGTGCGTGTTTTACCTGGACTGGTTGAGTAATAAGCATAGCAAACACCATAAGTCAATCGTACTAACTATTTGACACTAAAGGAATGAAACACCAGTACATGGTTACCTTTTTGGGGTGAAAATCAGACCATCCATGTAGGATGAATTTATTAAAGAAGGAGGATATAGCCATGCGTTGATTTCTAATCAACTAAATTTAACTACAAATGTTTAAGAGAAGCAAATAGGTTAAAATTATTGATTTGGTTTGATTTTTCGGCGGATTTCGGTTATGTGGCCCCAGTAGGATTCCTTTCAAATAACCACCCATTGACTTCTACAGTCTTCTGCACTACAAGAGACGAATTGACGGCTACTTGTAAAGAAGCAGTCAGCCGGGTCTACACCGCCGAGCAGAACTGCGGCGAACCAAACGAAGCTGAGCAGCGCGGCTGTTCTGACAGCAAAATGCACAAAGTTGTGCAACTTCGAACACGCGCCAACGCAATTGCTTTAGCAGAAGAAACAAGTAGATGTTTAAATTCTTCCAATGACATACGACATAAATTTTCATACTGTCCACCGGCAAAGAAATCCTTTAAAAGACGATTCCCATCACAAGCTTGTCGATTTGCCAGCATGGGTGTCACACAATGTCGCCTTTTTCTTGAACTTTTTTCCCTTCCTCTTTAATAAATGGTCATTGACAATATGCGCAATGCGCAGTGTTCGCGATTACGCGTCTAATTTGCAAAGAACAGGGCATGTATACAGTTTGTTTTATACAATAAGTTTTCAGTTTAATTTCGTACACACAGCTTCCAGCATGCATAGAATGGAACAAGCTGAGCATAAGACGTCCCACCACAAACACTTCGCCACCATGATTTCTTCTCTTCCTCGGTTTTGATCATTTTCATGCTGCGACGAACAGAATATTTTACACTGCAGAGATCTGCGCGGCTTGTGTGGACTCAGCAAAGAATCGACAGTACATAAAGACCGCTAGACATTTATTTCCTGTGCTATTGAAAGTCGCCTTTCAACCTTTCACATAAGCGGAAGGACGCGATGTGATTTGGCACACAGGTAGTCCAAATGTTTTCCAATTTTAGGATCGCGGCGAATTTTAAAATTCAATCTTGAACATTTAAAAATGAATTTAATGAAATTTAATTAATATTATTTTCTTTGGAATGCCAACAGCATAAAAGATCAGGTTCTAAATTTATTTTCTCCGTTTTTATTTTGTGCGGAGGAATGATTTTCTAGCTGACGATAAAAAACAAAGTTTTAACTTAAGTTATGGTGATCATTTTTCTATCTCCCAGACCGTTATCTCTCTATATTAAAAAAAAGTTACCGTCGCCGCAGGATTGAAAACTGTGTTGTTTAGCTCGATTCTTAGACGGTTTCCCGAGAAAGTACTGATCGGAAAAAAATAAAATTAACATGGTTTGTTCTTCATCGTATTCCCTGGATAATTATCAAGATTTTTTTTCCGATGCGGCTATTAGTTTAGGTTTCATTAAGTGTCAAAATTGAAGAAGTGAAATTTCTTCCGCGAGTGAGCAAAACACGTACAAATTTTCACTCTTCAGCCGTGAGTTTTTTTTAAAGAGTACCTCTCAACGTAAATTTTTGCAGCTCGTCGAGTTTTTTTTGGTATTTCAATTTGGTTCTTGATAATATTTTTTTGAAATTCGGGAAAAATCGGGACATTTTTGTTACTTTTTTTTTAAACTGCCGAATCTATATCTTATTACTATTAGTTTTTAATTTTTAAAATATAGCAGTATACCTCAGAATGTACTCTTTCTTATGGTACTATTATTTTTGAAATCGGTTAATAATTAAATTGGATGCGATCAAAAGTTGGTCATACAAAATTCGGAATCTTTGGATATTTTCGCTACTTTTTGTTACAACCGTTATATCTAGAGCAAAACCCATTATTTTTTAAATTTGAGAACATCACTGAATACATTACATTACACTCTTTCTTATGGTACAATTATTTTTCAAATTGGTTAATAAATAAAATGGATGCAATTAAAAGTTGGTCATACAATTTTCGGAACTTTCAGATCGTAACTTCCGATACAAAACTAAAACGGTCATATCTATATCGTATTACTGTTAGTTTTTAATTTTAAAAATATCACAATATACCTCAGAATGTACTCTTCCTTATGGTACAATTATTTTTAAAATTGGTTCATAAATAAATTCGATGCAATCAAAAGTTAGTGACACAAATTTCGTATTTTTCAGTTCGCATAGCAGATTCCGCAAGCAGTAGTGGGTTGCAATTTTGACTATCTGGTTTGCCAGATATCAAATTTATCGTAGCAACAATTGCCATAAAAACTATTTCTTTTTATTTGGCGAGGAAATAGGCTCGCTTTTTTTCCCTCTGTTCTCAGACAGTTTACCGACAAAGTACAAAGTACAGATCGTAAAGTTTGGAGATTAACACTGTTTACTTAAAATTGTACAGGCAACAAGATACAGAAGATGTTTTACTGATGCGGCTATTAGTTTAGGGTGCATTAAGTGTTAAAGCAAAAAAAGTGAAATCACTTGCGAAATAAGTATTGGTTTGCGAAGCAAACCAAACGGGATTGCGTAGCAATCCCCGGGGTCGGCGAGCGTAAGCGAGTAGGGGGCGAAGCCATCGCTGTGACGTCATGTACCGGAAAGTGAAATCGGGATAATACGAATTATTCAGATAGTTTTACTATGTGAAAGGAATGTTGGTTTGCGAAGCAAACCAAATGGCATCTGTGAAAGGAGTGTTGGTTTGCGAAGCAAACCAAATGGGATTGCGCAGCAATCCCCGGGGGTTGGCGAGCGTAAGCGAGCAGGGGGCGGAGCCCCCTAGTAGAGTAAAAATTTCAACGGGCTTGGAATCTAAGAAAAATTTCACATTAGATCGATACCAAAAAATATGAATTACTTTAAATAAAAAAATTTTTTAAATTGAATATATTTTATATTTTTGCAAGAGAATGTGACGTCACGCCAACATTCGTATTCCAAAAACAATAGGTGCATATTTAAAAAAAAAACGTTATATAAGAACATTAATGTAATGTAAACTACTTTATTAGTGGGTATGGTTATAAAAAGGTCAGTAGTAGATAGTAAATAAAAATATATAAACATCTAAATTCTCCCTTCTCCGACGCACCGATGTCGCAACAGTCGCTTCAACAGAGCCATCTGCAAAATGTTTCGATCATCGGAAAGTTCTGATGGCAGTGGCACAAGTAAACCTTCCTCCTGTATAAACCCATTACGGCCCAAAGATTTTGTTTTCGCATAGTGTGTGTTTAGGAATTTTAATTACGTTCCTTTAGAGCGAGAGAGGTCGATACTTATATTTTGTTCCAACATCAAAATAACATATAACATGTTTCCCTCCTTTTTTTTAACGTTAGGTGCAGTGCGTGCACCTAGCGGGAAAAAGTTAGATGCACAATTTTATTTTCATGTGCCCAGTGTACCTGTGCACCCGGGTATTTCGAGCCCTGCCTTACATCACAGCGTTGCCGGTGGTTTTGGTTTGCTTAACAAGCCAACACCACGGGCACGGGCAACGCTGGGCTAGCCATACAGTGGCTAGTCTTTTATATTTTCGCAAGATATTGTCACATCACATGAACTTTCGCTTTCAAAATAACAAAAACAGATTGCATCTTCCGCACTTCGCGTTAAAAAAAAAGATACAGACTAGAAAGAACAGACTAGAGAGCAAGAAAGAAATAAAAAACATATTGACTACAATTGCTAAGTTTTTTTTTATAAAAATCGCGGCAATGCTAAAAATAGATTGAAAATTTCAACGGATTTGAAATCTACGGAAAATTTCTCTTAAGATTGATGCATCAAAATATGATTTTCTTTAAATATATAATTTTTAACTGAATATATCTTCTACGGATTTGAAAGTGCGGAAAATTTTACACCAGTTGAACACCACCTTACATCACGGGCACGAGCAACGCCGGGCTAGCCACGCAGTGTCTAGTATAAAATAAACAGATTCGATTTTGGAACCTTGTTTACGTGTAGTGCAAACAAAAAAAACAATGTCTTGTTGGAAAGATCAAAATCCTGTATCTATTGCTTGTAATTTGTTGTGAGAACTTGCTAAAAATGAATAGGATGGTAGGGAGCTCTCTTGTTCCAATTTTGATTCCGATGCCACAAATTTACATGGAAGTGAATGCGAAGAATCTGAAGAAAGTGCAGATGAAACTGATAATATCCCAACTAAGTCGGATACATATGCCGCTTAGGACGGCACAGAATGGATACCGCATAATGGCGACGTCACTGGCAGATTTGCTGCTAGATTTGTTTTACGTCAAAGTAGTTGTCCGAGTAACTGTGTGCTAAACAAAACGTCCATGAATACTTCATTTGTTCGTGGTTACTTTCATCGACAGTTACATATTCGAACGCATAATAAAATGCACAAATATTGAAGCTAGATGACTTTTGAGCGATATCAGCTGGTCTGTATCCACTGATGAACAATGTGCTTTTCATGCGATATTCTATGCTCGCGGAGTAAGTTGTGTCACGAACATTGAACTGCTGTCCCTAAGGTGCCCCCTCCCCCTACTCTTGGAGCCGAAACTTATGTAAAGATACAATGGGTTGAAATAGATTTCGAGAAATCATTTGATTTTTAAGAATTGATTTAAAATCCACACGTTCTCAGAGAATTTAAACCAGCAATTTTGCTGTGATTTCGGAAGTTTGGGATAGATTTATCCCAAACTTCCGAAACGTATTTTTTATATGTATTGTTTTTGGTACATTCGTGTCATATTCTGTGTAAATTTCATGAAATAATCATGAAGGTTAACTCAACTGAATATTCGTATTGGTAATATTTATTTATTGCAATTATTTTATGCGATTTTTTTTACCGGTGTCGAAATGACACCGGCGGACGTTTAAGAATAATCGCAATGGTGGATGTTCTAGTGCTAATGGTGGTTGCCTGTCAAAATATACTTATTTTTACTATAAAAATATTTCAACTTAAAGAAAATACCTATATTCTAGTTTTACTTTGTAACCAATTTTTAAATTTCTTTTCTCAACATTAAACATACATTTATTTCCTCTATGAAGTTCGTGAATTAGCATTTTAATGTAACAGTTTTTACGATTAAAAATCAATATATAAATATAAATTCCGCACCCCCTTTTTTATTTTACTATATACACTCATCATACCGTTCAGGAACGGTCTAAATCAATTATCACTTTAAAAACTGACGAAAACCAAATATTTTTATGTTCCTATCGCCGGTCCGTTTCTTCCGATGGCCCCGGTGAATACGACCGTACGGCTTGAGCAAGTAAGTTTAATGGCGTTCAAATACAGCGCGCACAAACAAACACTTTTCTTTGATATACCGACACGGAGCGGATCGCGTTTGCACGTGTTCGAAATTGCATAAAAATGTGCTGTTCGCCGTCCAAACAGCACGATCATCTCCTCGCTACTAGCTTTTGCTCAATTCTGCGCAGCGCTGTGCTGCTGGTGTTGACATTAATACAGGACATGTACTGTAAAGCCCTATCCACACTGGACGTGAAGCGCTGCGCTTTGCAACAGGGATTGCGCGACCAGTGTGAACAGCGCAGCGATGTGCAGTTTTGACCACGCGCAAACGTGATCTGCATTGTGTCGGTACATCTAAGGAAAGTGAGCATTTGTGCGCGCTGAATTTTGACGACGTTTTTAAGTTCACTCGCGCACACCATACGATCCGTCGGGCGGGAAGATACGGGCCGGCGCTAGGAACATAGAAATATTTGTTTTTGTTCAGGCTTTAAAGTGATAATTGATTCAGACCATTCCTGAACGGTATGATGGGGGCACTTAGTAAAAGAAAATAGGGGGTGAGCTTCTCTTCTGACTTCACAGTTTTATGAGTTTTAACTATGGGGATTTATTTAGGCGATTTCTTGTCCCGCAATATATATATATATATATATATATATTACACGATGCCATATACGTTTTTTCCAATCCTCCAAACATGCGTAAGGCGTTTTTGTGAAACCCCTTCAGGGTTCGTATCGAATTTTCTTTTATTGTATCAATGGATTCAAAACGGAGCCCACGAAGAGGGAGTTTCATCCGTGTAAATAAGAAAAAGTCACACGATGTCATATATGGTGAGTACGGAACTTGTGGATCTGTATTTGTTGAATGCTTTGCCAAAAAATCACGAATAGTAATGGCATTGTGAGAAAACGTATTATCGTAATGCAAAACCCATGAGTTATCTCGCCACAATTCAGGTTGTTTTCGACGAATAGCTTCACGCAAACGGCGCAAAACACTCTAGTAATAATCTTTGTTGACCATCTGGCCAGTTAGTAGAAATTCATAATGCACAACACAATGACAGCCAATGAAAACAGTCAACATTACCTTGATTTTTGAGCGACTGTGACGTGGTCTTTTCGGTCTTGCTTCAACTTAAAGAGCCATTCACTTGACTGTTGATGAGTTGTTCCTGTATCAAAAGCAAAGATTCAAGCTTCATCACGGGCAATAATGCGTTTTAAAAAGGAATTTCTCTTAGAAAGCTTCTCACGTGACACTACAACAATGGAACAAGTAGCGCACAAGCTGTCCAACCAGAAACCATACAGATTGATTAACCAAACCTGGCGCCGTGGTTAATCAATCTCCTCGGTTTTGCACAGCGCATCGTTACACGTCCAGCGTGGACAGGGCTTGACTTTTGGACACCCTGTGGATCTTGAGGCATTGGAATAATTAAAGGAAATGAAGCTGAATTCCCTCTCCATACGTATTCCAATACAGGATGTGAAAGTCCCAAACAGAAATAATTAATCACCTTCATCCAACTCATAGTGAATAACCTTCGACACTGTCCCCAAATTTGAAGCACACGTCGTTTTTAACTAACAGCACGCGTTCTAACTGCACTACTAAAATCCCTGGAGGGCGTAACTACTCCTCGTTTTGTGGGTCATTATCTGTAGGTTTGGCTTCGTATCACTATTTTTGACACCATATATGAGAGGGTATTTGCTATATTTTTTAAAGTTTCCCCCTAAAATAAGTTATTTTTATAATCCTTCACTTTATTGAACGAATACTGGAATTGGCCTTTACTCAAATGATGTCGGCATCCATTTTTGATTATGCTGCTGGTATAGTGGTCATTTAAAAATAATTTATTAAGAGTAAGCGTTGTTGTTGTCGTATGTTCCTCTGGGATACACATGAAAGCAAGGGATGAACAGAAACATTCAAGACAAGTACAGAAGAAGAATATTTTATTATTACAAACGATGATCCCAGCAAAGAACAGAAGGGGTGCGCTGCTTTCCTTTCAAGACGGGAATCCATTCCAGGCAAAAGTCCGACTTCTTTTCCCAATTTTACATCCATGCCTTTTCCGGGATTCCCACTCGATGACAACCGAGGATCATAACCCCCATGCTGGCTGGGCGGCAAGAGTAAGCGTAATGCAGTTATGTGGTCAGATACAAAATGTGTTGTGCTCATTTCCTTAATTTTTCAGCCACAGCAATTTTAAATTTAAAATCTACAAGCTCTGATGATACTTATTGGATGAAAATTCAAAAATCAAGGTAAAGTAATTTGAATTAACGTTGTACTTGAGCAACACGACGGTGCGGGATCTATCAAAAATAAAGGACTGGGTAGACTAATCTGAAGTCTCTATAGTCTTTAAAGATTTGTTTACCGCAGCGTTTCATATTTTTCAATTAACGATCCCATTTATTTCTAATGCACTACCACTGACCTCGTCGACCTTCGGTGCTAAAATGGATGAACTGATGACTATTCGTGAAGTAGCACTTAATGCGCCTCTGTTACTCCTATCAGGAACAATGACCAATGTCAATGTACTTACAAACCGGAATTTTAAACAGGGACGTACTGAATGGCATACAGACACAGACGCAATGACCACTGTATCAGTTACGCGACTATATCTGGTAACAACCTTTAGGGGGTATATTTCTTCTCTATCAATAAAACTTTCCTTGCAAGTACATGTCCTTTGTATGACGTTCTCTATCTTGTGCCCGGCCAAATATATGCGCCTTAAGATTCCGTGTTTGAATCCCGTTTTGTAGCCATACAGACGTTGTCTCTGTTAGGAGTAGCAGCGTTTGCCCACTAGATGCTTTTTTACAATTTTCCGCTAGTTCTCCCATTAGAAAAATATACGCTAGAAGAAAAAAAAATTGTTTAAGTTATCTGACGACCTTAGTCTTTAGAAAAATATTTTTAGCTTTGCACACGCTCTTATCACAAAAAAATCAAACAATATATGGTAACTGAATCATTAGAAACAATGGTAGTATTTCACACAAATACTAACCATCTCAAGTATTACGTATAACATATTACTAAACATCATTCAATCAAAAAATATCGAATCGGTGAATGGCTACATTTTGATCAAAACACGAAAGTGAAAATTTGTGTTCTTGGGATGGGGAAAACCGTTTCGCAAATTCACATTCTGAAAAACGTATACAAAATATGATACTTAAAATAAATCTATACTTCAAAAAATATTTTTAAATTACGGGAAATGATTTTCTTAATATGTAAGAGCAATTAGAATGTAAAAGTTCAGAATCAAACCTTTCATGTAAGGCCTTTTGTAAGAGCGGCACCTTCAAAAATGAACATTTTACCGTTTTTAATTGACAAAAAATATATAATCACAAAAAAAACTATGTAAATAAAAGTAGAAAATACTCTAGTATAAGAGCAAATCCTACAAATTTCAAATTCCCAAGTCAAATACACTTAAAAATTGCAACCTTTTGCTGTAAAATTTACTTTTAGTTATATCGCATATTTCGAGATGTGTATATTAACTCTTTTTTATCTCAAGCATGCACTAAAACTTTTTAAAGGAAATAAAAGAAGTAAAAGCTGGAAATATTCTAGGATACAAACAAATTTTCAAAGTAAAACACACTTAAATTTCCCACCTTTTGACTGAAATTTACTTTTAAGTTGCATCACTTTTTCAAAAAAATGTGTACATCAGTTCTCTTTTTCTCTCGCATTAAAATTTTTCTTAAAAGAACGAACGAATCCCTTGCTTTTAAAGAAGAAGCCTTCCTAGAGGCCAAAACATTTTGAAAGAATCTTGTACAGTGCGCCGTAGAGTACTTTTACAAAACAATGCGCTGCGAATAAAGAATCATTAGCAGTTCCACTTTTAAATCCCACTGCCGTTTTGCACCACTTCCAAAACCCGAGCGAGTTTCTGAATGCTTATTCTTTTATTATTTACCCTCATTTCCTTTTCATACGCGCACGCGTGTCCCTGGTGTACCTATAAATAAATTCCTAACTGTGCAATGTATGTGTGACTACCACACAAAGATATAACGACTCTTGTAGCTTCCGACAGTCATGACATGTGTTATGTTTTTGCCTTCTTTTTCTGCTGCGGATTTCTTTTCCTCCCGTTCTTCAGTTCATATGATTGATGGCTTTTCGGAAGCGTCTCAATGTATGTTACCTTTGCCACAGAGATACCCTCTGCAGACGTTCCATTTATTTATTCTGCCCTTAGAGTCACCCCGCTTTCTTGTAAGTGAGATCTGAATTCCGAAACGTGACCATTCTATCGTCGGACTGAGAAATATGACTTATTGACGATGCGGTCCTTGGCGCTTATTCTTTGCAAGGTTGGCAGAGTGTAAGGGAAATCGAGATGAATGGCACTGAAGGGGGAATGTTTATACTAAGCGAGGATGTATTTTTCTTCTAGCCACGTACTAACTAGAGAACTGTAACACGTAACAAAACCAAATTTCATTTATGTAACAACATACCGAGCAGTCTTGTAAAGCATTAAAGGATCCGTACGTCGCCAGGCATTTGATATGAACTGAACCATTCCTGTAATCTGAGCTGCCCACGTGCAAACTTCAGCAAGCTATCTCAGTTTCTAAAAAAAAAAATTAATTTTCAAAAAGAACGAACACCTTTGAGAAGCATGTATTCAGAAATTAAAATTCAAGTTCCAGTCTTCATTCTCGTGTTCATCAGTTGGAAGACTAGCAGATTAGCAACCGGACGATTGCAAGTTCGAAACTCGGTCTAATCTAAGACTACCTACCAGCTTCTATCTCCCGTTCTCATGTTAAATGAGCATTGCGATTAATATTTTTAACTGTTTTCAGATTATTGAGGAGGTAAGTAGTTGAATTTTTCATCCCGCTGGAGTAACACAGCGGGCTATCGGCAATGGTCCGGGATCAATTCCTAGGGAAAAGATACGAGGACATCATCTCATATTTTTTTATCTACGGTCAGATGAAGAGATTAACACCTGAGCTGGCACTCCGCTCACCAAACTTCCACACCACGGTAACAGATTATTGACGAATTCAAACTTATATTTTACCTGTGATGTTTAAAACTTCTTTCGGGTATAACTAGACCTGTGTTTGTGATAGTAATTCCGTAATTATTTCGAGACGAATTCAAGTCCCGTATGCTTTCCTCCCCAAAACATGCTTGTCTTTTGATGAGTGCTTTTTGAATAACTAATATACTTCAAAATATATTTTAATGCAATCGCCTTCGAAGACCGAAAACGTACATTATGTTGGAAAATTGATAGCTACGTATGTTTACACACAGTTGGAGACATACTGCTCCAGTCTGTCGGGTACCCCTATTTCTTCTTGACTATCCCTCCCGAAGATGAATAGGGTACAACAGGGCGTGGGAACATGCCTAACGGAGATATAATTTGTCCTACCTGCCCATACTCCATTCTTAGATCGAGGCTTTTCATAGGTTTTTGCAGCGTAAAATCAGTCCCCTCTGTCACTTCCACCTTTAGTTGGGTGTCCTTAGGGCATCCACGTGCGGTACAGGTTTAGTTCCTGTTTGTCTGTTGACCATAGGCAAAAGCCATAAAAGAGTTTCTTAGCGTACAGCACAATGGAGTCCTTGAAATTGACCATCAGTATTTGTAGCTCATATGTCCCACGGGGACACTTGTGTCGCTCTACCGTAACCACTCTACACATTTTCGGCGAATTGAAAGCATTGACGATGTGTTGATCGTATGTGAATGCGTCTTTCAAAGGTTTGTTTCACAATACCTTTTACCTCGGCGTGCTATCAATCACGATGCCTTACAACACTAGGAACATTGGGACTAGGAACATTGGACGTGCGCCGCTGGGGCGACGCACGTCCAAATTGCGTGCAATTTGCATTGCAGTTACCCACGGCGCCGCACGGTCGCCGCATATGAGTCTCCGTTCTGAAGTACCTTGTTTTCATAAACAAATGGAATATAAGTAATAATTAATAAATGGTTGTATCCAGTAACGTCTATTGGGTTTCAAAGTATACTGTTTTTACACCACGTAAGCGAAATAAACACGTTTTCGTTGATAGAATATTTATCGCAAATGGCGCGAAATGAGTACATGCGTCTTTTCACGGTTATGTGTATATAGTTGGACTTCGGTGCCGCAGTGTCGCCGCACGTTGAAAAATCTGATGTGTGCACCGGGCCTTAAATGTGTGATTCCTACGCATTTAGTCTGACGCAGTGCGTCTATTGCGCAGTACGGCTAGCACATAGTTGGCGCTTTTGTACTACAATATATTAAATGTTGGATCAGTGGCTAATAACAAAACCACAAAATTACATTTCAAGCATTTAACACGAGACATGAAGAACTCTCGCAACCATAACACTTTAGTATAAAATGCTTACAAAATGTCCCATGAAACTCTTTAATTTCAAAGTGCTTACGTAACTGACCTTAATCTTTCAAAAGATTTCCCTAAACAGAAACTTTTTTTAATGAGAGATAAACATAGTATTGTTTAAAGAGAGATAAACATAGTATTGTTTAAAGAGAGATAAACATTACTTTTTTATTGCTAGGTATGATAACTAGGTGTATCTAACCTATTTGGGAACCTTCACATAACGAAACCACAAAATTACATTTCAACTATTTAACACGAGACATGAAGAACTCTTGCAACCATACCACTTTAGTTTTACATGCTTAGAAAATGTCCCATGAAACTCTTTAATTTCAAAGTGCTTACGTAACTGACCTTAATCTTTCAAAAGATTTCCCTAAACAGAAACTTTTTTTAATGAGAGATAAACATAGCATTGTTTTAAAGAGAGATAAACATTATAATTTTTACGAATTTCACGTAAAATGTTGGCGATTAGTCGAATGATGTTCTCACCTTTCTTTCCAACCTGCTAAGTATGCAAACTAGGTGTATATAAACTATTTGGGAACCTTGACATAACGAAACCACAAAATTACATTTCAAGTATTTAATACGAGACATGAGGAACTCTTGCAACCAAAACACTTTAGTTTTACATATTTAAATTTAACTTACCAAATACTGAAGAGAAACAGGTTGATTGGTAATTTATAAAGCAAGGACCATAAACGGCGAGACTGCGCCGTAGAGTACACGTGATATAATATCAAGTAATGGACATACACACATAATGAAAGTTTTATTGACACTGAAGAGAGAAATACACCTATGGAGGAAATGCACCCGACAGGAATAGAACCTGAGTCACCTACAACTCACAGATTGCTAGCACAGTGGGCCCACCCAAGAGTCATGACGGCTCAGGTAGGTAGGTAGTTAATTAAAGTTACACTAGAGAGTAATACAACGGGCTCTTAGCGACGGTCCGGGATTAATCTCAATGGGAAAAATCCAATGGCATGGTGTGGAAGTTTGGATAGTGAGGTGTCAGCGCAGGAGTTGTTCTCGTTGTCTGACTGGGGTTCGAAATTGCCAGGAGCTATCCTTGGATCTTTCCCTTTATAATACAACCCTGAAAGTCACCAAAAGCCCGTTGTGTTTCTTCAGTGTGACGTTACTTAAGAACATACAGTATAAATACACATGTGTACGACGCAATGAATGTTTTAAGCCTTGTCCACACTGGACGTGCTGTGCAGAACCAAGAAGATTGATTAACCACTGCGCCAGGTCTGGTTAGCAATCTCTCTGGCTTGTGGTTTGACAGCTCGTGCGCAACTTGTTCCACGTGCGCGCGTGCAATCTGCAGGTTGTTTGCTGAATTTAAACTGCCAACTTATTGTTTAAAACAAACTGTTTCTTTGTCCCGTTCTTTACGAAGTTGGCGCATAATCGCGATTGCTGCGTATATTATCATTGACGATTTATTAAGGTGAAAGGGGTGGAAATGAACAAAAAGGCGACATTGGAGATAAAAAATAAATTTTTTGGTAATTTAACAGCTTAAAAAATAGAAATAAACTGTAGTTCTATTTATATTAAGTATGAAACATATCCATTCTTACAATTTAATTTGTAAGTAATTTTGTACAACAGTTAGACTTTCCATTTCTGACTGTTGCATTTTTATTGATAATCTCTTCTTTATAAAAGGAAGTGTTTGTTTTCTGAACGCAAAGTCCTTAAATTTAAAGGAAATTAAGTAGTGTTGAGTTCAACAGTATAGAAGATCACAGAATCTAAATTGATTTTTTTTTCGTTTCTGTTCTCATTATGCTTGGAGGAATGATTTTCCAGCAAACGATAAAAAACAAATAAACTTTGACTGGAGTTATTAATTTTTTTCTTCTATCTCCTAGACCGTTAAAAATAGATTAAAAATTTCAAAGGATTTGAATCTGCTCAAAGTTTCACATCAAATCGTTACTAAAAATAGGATTTTTTTTAAATAAATAAAATTTTTAAATTAAATAAATTTATATTTTTTGTAAGCGATTGTGACGTCATTCAAAAAATAAATAATTACATCTCCTGCCCTCTTGCAATCCCAGCGAAAGAAAGCAAAAAAATTAAAAACATTTTGGCTGGCATAGTTTAGTTCTTTTATGTAAAATCGAGATGGTTAAAGATATAGATTGAAAATTTCAACGGATTTGAAATCTGCGAAAAATTTGACAGTAGATAGATACCTTATACGTTTAATTTTCTTTTAATAAATAATTTTTCACACAATTAAATATTTATATTTTCGCAAGATATCCCATTTGGTTTGCGAAGCAAACCGACACCACGGGCAACACCATGGCTGTTATCCAATTTGGGGAGCAAACAATAGTTCATAATATTCATGGTTTGCGAACAAACCAAATTACAATTCGCAGAGAATTCATTCCAATAGGCTACGAATTTCCATTTGAATTGCAAAGCAAATCAACACACCACGGACAACGCCATGATGACTGTTATCCAATAAGCTACGAATTCTCATTTGATTTTCGAAGCAAATTAAATGGAAATTCGTAGCAATCACCGGGGGTTAGCGAGCTGTGGTCACACCTGACCCCACGAAAAGAACTGTCACTGGCAACGTCGTGCTGGCCACGCAGTGGCTAGTCTATATAAATAAGAATGGAGTGTTTGTTTGTACATTCAATATTTTCGACCCATTTCAAGTTTTCTATCCATTTTGGACCCTACTGATGCCAAATACGCCTCTTCGTTTGGTGTCTGTCTGTCTGTATGTATGTGCCCTATACACGTCCACACGGTTTAATATATTTTCATGGAAATTTGCATACAGTGAGTACTTATTTTCATTTAGTGAGTGGAATTGGTTGCGAAAGTCTGTCTGTCCATCTTTCTGTTCTATGTTCTATTTTGTGTTTGTGTGTTTGTGCAGGCATCACATGAATTGTATTCCAGATATTTCATTGCAATGTATTTTATGTTATACATTATCTAATAGTTTAATGAATGCAATATTAAGCATTAATTTATTTTTATATTTAGATGAGTTTCATGCTAAAACACCTGAGTAAGTATACTTAAAACAACCATAATTTGTTAGTTTTGGAAAAATTGGAATGTACATTGAGCATTACGATTACTTTGATTTGCTTAACCAATACTGCTGGAAAACCAATTATTTTTCAAAATTTTTTTTCAAATGGAATTTTAGCTCTGATATTTTATTTTATTCGAGTCTTATTTTTGTTCTTTTCTCAATATGAACGATTTCCGAATATTTGGGACAGACGATATTTTTCAACGTACGGGAATAAAACGGAAATTCGTGTTTATTTCGCTCTGAAGTAATTTCGCATTTCTAAATTTTGTGCACTTTTAGTTGTAAGAACTGTGCGAGATCAAGAGATAAAAAAGAATCAGAAACTAATATCTTTAGAACAATTTTTTCCGAGATCTTTTATTTTGTTTTATTTCGCTGTTTTCTGTTTTAAATATTTATTATTTTAATAAAAGTGTTTTCCTTCTCATCACACGCAACACCACCTCAAAGTATTCGACTTAATAATGGCAGGTAAATCAGAATAAATTTTCAGTAAATTTTAAGTGTAGTTTTGCCATTATTGAAAGAATAATGCCGTTACTGAAATAATAATAATGTTTAAAAAATCCGAACTGTAATTATTCAAACATTAACAAATTAACTGTCATAATGACAGGAGAAAATTGCGAAATTCCACAATGTTGCATGCCGGATGCAAGAGTGCCACAAGTAGAAAATATTGTTTTGTTGACTATGAGTGCGAGAGCCCTCGCAGTAAATCATCGTTTTTATTAATTGAGTTGAACATGAAAAGAACTTAAGAAATGGAATTCCAAATCTCAATCAAAATCGTCTTTTGTAGTAGTAACCTTAGTGTCACCTTTCGTCATTTTGTAGCTTTGTCATACAGCGAGGGTGCGATGTATGTCAAATGTGTTACATGAATGGATATGCATGTGTAGGATTTATGTCGAAAGTAAGTTGTAGAAATTATAAAGATGGGTGAAAGGTATTCAAATAAATTTTTATTTTACAAAAAACGTAAGTCATTACATATTTTGATTATCTCTTCAATTTAGAGTAAACCAATTAAAACCTAGTAAGGTCGGGTATTTTGCTAGTTATTGATAAAACGGTTCGCTTATTAAACTCCTAGGACTTTGAACTATCTTTCAGTCTTCAGATGAGTGCAACAAAATTATATTTGATTGTCTGAGGCAAATGAAATTCAAGAATTAAATTCTAAGGTATTGTCGGTATATAAAGGGGCTAGCTTGTCCAAAATATTGTCATTTAATTAGTAAAATCTGAAGAAAAATAAATATTTCAATGTTCCTAGCGCCAGCACGTTTCTTCTCGATGGCCCCGGTGATTGATCGTACGATGTGCGCGAGTGAACTAGAAAACGCCGTCCAAATTCTGTGAGCACCAAAACTCACTTTTCTTTAATGTACCGTCACTAATACGGCTGATAAGTGAAATAATTGTGCCTTTAATGATAGAAGCATACAACTTTGGGCACATATATACTACATATATGAAGATTTAATTTTGGATATGAGGTCATCTCAGATTTCGCCTATGGCAGTAATGGCGGACATTCAAAATGGCGGCTTCGGAACATTTTTTTATGCTCCTTTTAAATGTTATTTCATGATGTAAAATGACAGCTATTAAAGTAATGTCGAGTAATTGATATTTTTGCATGTACTTAGCTATTTTTAATAATATATACCTTATTTTATGTATATATTCTATTTATAACAAAATGGCGGACATTCAAAATGGCGGCCTCCGAGTTTATTTTATATGCTCCATTTTTACTGTCATTTGGTGCTATTAATAGCGTATTATATGTGATTTTGCATGAATTGATGCTATAAACATGCGTGCATGTCATAATTAGATTTTCATAATAATTATTAATTATATGAATTAATATTATTATGTATTAGTTTATGCCGTATTAGTTTCATATTAACATTTTTTCACAGGTGACACGTTAAGAAGAAAAATAAGATTAAAAAAAAATGTAGTGCATAAGCTGATTAATTCATTCAATACTGATACATCTGGACAATTCAAAGAAATAGGGTGGAACAAGTGTTTTATCTGTCAAGAAGACAAGTCTGAAGTTCTTCGGTGTCCAGCAGACAGTAAGTAAAGGAGTAAGCGTGAAGAAAAGGGAACTGTTATAAGACAATTTCTGATTTACTTGTGGGTATTTAGTATTTCAGTGTGTTTATGAAGGATAATGAATCGGGAACGTCTCGATGATGCAGAAGTGGTCGAGGCAACATTGGTACAACATAAAGCACAGTTTCACGAATCATGTAGATTACAGTTCAATAACACAAAACTTCAAAGAGCTCGGAAATGGAAGATAGAACCTGCGGATAATGCAAATAGTTCTACGAAATTTACCACCCGAATGTTTCGGTAAATAGTTCAGTGAATTCAAAAACAAATTTTTGTGTGCTACCAGCCTGCTCAAGCTGGAAGTTCATTATGTACTGACTACATTAGGCCTGGATGTGTTCCTCATTGTGCCCTTAAACTGGAGGACAGGCTTTCTCTTGCGGAACTGCGTGTCGGTTATCTTATTGCATTAAATGCTTTGTATTATGTTAGATGCCTCGTATCATTATATAACAGAGCAAGAGACAAAAGAACGTACAAGAAACTGAAATAGAACAATCTAACTATGGTATTGCATTTGCCGAACTTGTATAATACATCGAAGATGCTCGTAGTGACAATGAAATCGCACCCATATTTAAACTTGTTGATCTATGCAAACTGTACAGCATGAGGACAAGGTAGTGAAACAACAAGGTAGTCATCATTCAGGGCGCATACATTCCACAAAACTGAAAAACAGAGTACTTGCATATTTTCCTGACATGGAAGCACATAAGCAAGATCGAGATATGATGTTATTATTTAATAATGATGTTGGATTAGCTCTGAAGAAAGCTCGTGAATACGATGCAGATACTATAGTGACGCTATTAATCTTGCCAAAGCAGCAAATATAGTTACAAGAGACATTTTAAAAATGAAAAACCTCTTCAATGGATTTGGAGAAACTTGTCAGGAAGATTCCGTACCAGCATCTCTGCTAGTTGTAAAACACAGTCAAGTTTTTTAACCCCAACCTATCCTTATTGTTGTATAGTTACTAATGTATAACAGTGTGGTGAGACGTCGGGAGTGTCATTCTGAAACAGTCTACAATCACAATCGAGAACAAGAAACACATTTGCCTATATACTTAGGTATTTTAATTCATAAAAAGAACTCACAAGCGTGAACTAGTTGAAGATCTATAAGAGCTCGGATTTAGCATATCATAAAACCGAGTGCTAGACCTTTCATCAGAACTTGGAAATGAAATATGTCATCTGTATCACATGGAAAATGCTGTCGTTCCTCTTCAGTTAAAAAGAGGGCTTTTCACAACTAGTACGGTTGATAATATCGACCACAATCCAAGTTCTACTACGGCTCATGATTTTTTCCATGGTACAGGAATATCCCTATTTCAACAACCAGATGGTAATTTTAGAGGAACCTATCGAAATAAAACTTCAAGTACTTTTGAAGAGAAAGCAACTAAACATCTTCCTGAAAGCTACACAAGTGTACCCAGTGCCTGCTATTAGAACTGACTGTCCTTTGACAACAGTACAAGAAATCTTCGTTGACTACCAAGTTTAATGCAATGACATCACCGGCACTCAGTTTCGCAAGCAAAGGCCGGTCCTTCAGTTTAAGGGCACAGTGAGGAACATATACAGGCCGAATGTACAATAGATGCAGTACATAATGAACTTCCAGCTTGATCAGGCAGGTCACAAAAAAATTGCTTTTGAATTCACTGAACTATTTACCACAACATTCTGGCGGGTGAATTTCGTAGAACTATTTGCACTATACGCAGGTTCTATTTTCCATTTCTGAGTTCTTTGAAGTTTTGTTTTATTGAACTGCAATCTACATGATTCGTGAAACTGAGCTTTATGTTGTACCAATGTTGCCTCGACCACTTCCTGTAGCATCGAGACGTTCCAGATTTATAGGCCTTGGTAAACAACCTGGAATACTAAACCCCACAAGTAAATCAGAAATTGTCTTATAACCAGTTCCCTTTTCTTCACGCTTACTGCTATTACTTACTGTCTGCTGGACATCGAAGAACTTCAGACTTGTCTTCTTGACAGATAAAACACTTGTTCTATTCTGTTTCTTTGAATTGCCAGATGTGTCAGTATTGAATGAATTAATCAGCTTATGAACTACATCCATATTTTTATCCTATTTTTTTTCTTATCGTGTCGCCTGTGAAAAAAGTTAATATGAAATTTAGTAATTAATATAATTAATAATTATATATATAAAAAATTAATTAATATAATTAATATGAAAATATTAATTAATATAATTAATATGAAAATATTAATTAATATATTAATTAATATGAAAATGTAATTATGACATACACGCATGTTTATAGCATCAATTCATTCAAAATCACATATAATACGCTATTAACATCACCAAATGACAATAAAAATGGATCATATAAAATAAACTCAGAGGCCGCCATTTTCTAATAAATAGAATATATACATAAAATAAGGTATATATTATTAAAAATAGCTAAGTACATGCAAAATTATCAATTACTCGCTATTACTTTAATAGCTGTCATTTAACATCATCAAATAACATTTAAAAGGAGCACAAAAATTGTTCCGAAGCCACTATTTTGAATGTCCGCCATTACTGCCACAGGCGAAATCTGAGATGGCCTCATATCCAAAATTAAATCTTCATATGTGTAGTATATATGTGCCCCAAGTTGTATGCTTCTATCATTAAAGGCACAATTCTAACAATTTTTTGCACGTGTCAGCCGTACTACACGGAACGGATCACGTTTTTTCCTGGTCAAAACTGCATAGCGCTGCGCAGTTCACCATCTACACTGGTCGCGAAGTCCTTGCTGCACAGCGCGGCGCCTCCAGTGTGTACAGAGCCTTACTTACTTACTTATTTGGAAGAAAGATCCCTCTGTGTCTACCTAACTTGGTTATTTCAGATTGCCGCTCAATTGAGCATACAGGGCCTTACTGTCACAGAAGAGAGAAATACACACAGGGAGGAATGCACCTGACAGGTGATCGAACCTACACGGCCTACAACTCACAGGTTTATAGCACAGTGGGGATCTCTATATATAAAACACTAACGTACGTGGATCCGAAATGGACGTTATTTGTGTATCGTCGAATGGCAACAATCAACGTAAATAAAATAACCCATATATTTTGAATTCTTGCTGTTTTCAAATAACCGAGGTCAATTTCTATGCAAAATAAGGAATTAAATTGTAATATTTATATTTGAACTGACTTTTTATTTCTTCCTTTGATGTAAACGTTATTTTGCTACCCGGTATCTGACCACGTCAGAATTAATGTTTACTTTTTAAATTTGATTTAGAATTCCGTGTTTGGGTATTTGAGTTGACTGCGAGATGTTGCCGACATATTTGAGGATTCCCAAGTATTATAAATATGTGTTCTTTTTGTTAATCATTAGTGTCTTTGTCAATATCGTTGAAAAGTCTTTTGTCGCATTATTCTATTTCACAATATATACAGGAAGTAGAAATTCAACTCGTTTGAATAGATACGAACGTGGTTTTTTTTCTTCAGAATTTTTACATTTTTTGAAGGATTGATATTTTATTTTTGTTTGCATTATGTATTCCGGTATATTACCTATTGCAGAAATATTATTTTGGAGTTAGATTTTAATCATAGGTCTATTTCCTGCAAAATATCACTAATAGACATGGGTAATTTTGTAGCGGTATATGTATATTTCGACCAACTTTCCTTAAATACGCAATGTTTTGAAGAATTGTTTCATAAAAATAAATAAAATATACAAATAAAAACATGTTTAATTACGGTGTGTAAAAAGTTAAAAAAAAAAGCACTATTACACACCGCCGAGCGCTAGCCGGCCCAGCCCGGCTAGTATCCAATGAACCACGACGCCTTCAGAGTTACGTCTGAAACTCTTTCTAAGACATTCGGCTAATATCTAAAGTTGTGGCTATAAAACTTTTGGTCAGAATAATCTACTCTGGAAACACTAGAAACTGGTTTATAGCTTTCTATGGATCACCGATAACATCCGTCCTAGCTGCCTGCCCCAAGAAAATAATTACTGAACCAGAGAAGAGAAACATTCAGTGACTGGAATTTTATGAGCTGCTGAACTGAATAAAGCTTTCTGAAGAACTTCGTTCCTTTTGTATATTCCAGTTATACCTGCACCAAGCATGTCTTCCAAACAGCACTTGCCTTTCATCCAGCCCTTTGAGTGTTTTAAACCTCCTTAGGGTATTGATTCTTGTGGAAGGGTGATACCGTGGGAAACACTGCTTTAAGCAAAAGCCCAACCCTCAAGTATGCTGCAGTTACCATACCATGTCTATCAAGTTTGTACAAAAGATATATACATACAATGTTCAATGGACTCAGAAATCCAAAAGCTTCCTATTCTTCGGTTACTTTTGTTAGGGGTTCCAGAAATTCCATTAAAGGTGACCGAAAGCTGTCCTTGGTGATAACGTTTCTATTCACTGCAGAGCAGTGAATGCAAGATGATACATATCCTACATCGTCACGTAGGTGATTAACTGTGCAAGTGATCTTTTTCCAGACACTTTCACCCGGAGGTTCAACAGAATTTCATCTGAATGACTACGAAGTGAAAAGTTTAAAATTAAACCTGTGCTACTTCGTTTTACTTGGCGTAACTTACAGGAAGATTTTTCAGGCACGGTTAGAATAAGTTGAAAGAAAATATTGAAGTGCAATCGTCGCATGTCGAGCCTTGTACTTGAAAATATGAGACTAAGATTGAAGAGCTTCACGAATGTTTTACGTTAAGACTTCTGATCAAATAAAAGAAAAGTCAACTATCTGGAATTCGGTTATGGATCTAAAATCCTGAACTAAGCATATTAATGTTATGAAAAATTTCAAAATCCTCTTTAAGTCATAGATCGCATCTTAAAGTACCCGTGCAGGAAAAATGTCACAAATCTTTTACTAAAACCTATTCTTGGTTACTGATACAACATCTAATATGAGAGTGATTGTTAATTTCATGTTCATTCGTATACAAGGATATAAAACAAGAAATTAACACTTAACCCTAGAGAGCTCCTCTCTTAACTTCGCAACTGGATTTACCATGAAAATACGTTCCGTCGTGTAAAGTATAGAATAATTATACGTGAAGATAAATTTTAAAAACTCAATCTGAACTGTTGCTCCAAATTCCAAATTGCAATCATAATTATAGTGTTTTTCTTGTAGTTTTAAACACACACACACACACAATTTAAAATAGTCCGGTTTCCGGGCATTCAAGTGACATTGTTTTGAAAGAATCTATTAGTTAAATTAGAGGACTAATAAGCAAGTTGCTTCCACAAGTTTCTAGCTTCAATTTTGATTCAAAATTCATTGTTTGGTGCCAAAAGCGGCAGCATTGATAGTCAATAACGGACTGGCTCGAATAATCAATCCGGAAAAATGTTCGATTGTTATAGTGAATCATTCAATGAAAAACAAAATTAAGACTTCTTAATCAGGCAATGATTTCTGATGAAGTCAAATGCATTAATTCAATTTTAGCAAATGCCATTGCAAAAGTGATCCAATTTAGATTAAAAAATTAGGTAGACTTACGGAATGAGTTACTTCTAAGAAACATCTATGGTGAAAATAATTTTTAACTAAAGGATGTGTGACAGATCTGCATCTTTTAAAATGTACTAATATTTGCTTATTTTACTACCATCATTTTCTGGATCGAGGCCTCTAGACTTCTAGCATCACTTGATAAATAAATTCTCAATCGTAATCAGCCTTGTTTTCAAGTACAACCGAAAACCAATTAGGGATGCGACATCGATAGCAAAACATCGATGTTTTGAAACATCGATGTTCAAAATTAAAGCATCGATGTTGGTAATACATCGACCCAAAAACATCGATGTTTTTAAAATGCAGTGTACTTAAACTTTTTTTCCCATTTCTTAAAATTGGTTTAGCAACTTGTGGTGTTACATCGACAGCAAAACATCAATGTTCAAAATGAAAACATCGATGTTGATAATACATCGACCCCAAACCATCGATGTTTTAAAAATTCAGTGTATTTAAACTTTATCCCCCGCTTCTTAAAACTGGTTTAGCAACTTGTGATGCGACATCGGCTCCAATACATCGATGTTTTTTTTCTAAAACATAAATGTTTAGAAAACATCGACATCATTGTCGCATCCCTACTTTTCAGACCATTTATCCTTTGTCACTTTGGTCTAAAAGTATGTTCAATTTGCTGATTATGAAAATTATGCTACTTGTTTAGTTTTTAAATTTTTATAATGGTACTTTTTTCATTTAAAAATAAAACATTGACAACGTAAAAACATCGACAGGTATAAACATCGATGCTACCGAAACATCGACACCAATACATCGATGTTAAATGCATCGATGTTTTTTAAAAAACATACATCGTAATCGTAATTTATTATACTTATTGATTTTAGTATAGAATTATTACAATTTACTACTTTTCTAATTGGAAAAACATTTAAATTACTGTATAAAATAAACTCTCCTTGACTAATTATTCTTTTTTATCTATTGCAAGCCTTAATGACCTTCTAGGAGACCCAGACCTTCAGTAACTTCTCGACTTCCTGTTCGGTCAGTTGGTCACCGCTGATACTGTGTTGTCGGTGGAAATCCTTTCACGGCTCCCTCATTCATGATGTTGCGTACAACAGCTTCCTGACATGTTTTCACACCTTTTCAAAAATAAATTGACCCAAGGTCGATTACCTTCTCATCGGAGCTGTGTACTATGACATTATTTGTTTAGTAGATAAATTACCCGCACAAATTAATTCCATTTATTCGAACAAAAACAAATTTTGAAGAATGCTATAAAAATATTTAATTCCAAAAGTCAAATTATCTTGAGATGACTTTTAAAGATAGATTCATTCAGCAAGAAAGGAACTTGAAGTTAAGTGTAAAAGTGATTTAAGTTGAAAAAGTCTTATTCTAGAGACCAATTTAGCAGAGCAATGCAAGCCTAAAAATTGTGATTTGTATAATTTGTTGTTGTTACTAATCCCCGACATGGTCTCTTTAAATTAGACCAAGTCCACGAATCCATAAACCCCCAAAAAGTCTAAGAAAAGTAGAGGTTCCGAAAAACCTTGTCCATTGTAAAGTCAATACATTATAAAATATGAGCTGGCGAAGCCTGATCAGCTCCGCACTTGGTACAAGTGTATTATTTAGACACTGTCAACGGAAATTTGGAGTTTGAGTACATTTTCCCTGAATCTTTATCTGTCGCGATTATTTTTCGTTTCATAAATGCACATGTGTGAAACGAATTCGTATTTAATTTGTTGGAAATTTAGAACAAAGATTGAATAGCTTTTTGATCACTATCAAGTTAAAAATTTACTAACCAATTTGAAAGTATGAAGGTAGCCAAATGATCTCATAAAAACTTCAGTTTCAACTTAATTTTCCGCTGAAGCATAGTTTCAAGTGCATGTAATTAACCTCGCAAAAAAGGCTTTTGTCCACTCGAACCAGATTTTGTCTTTCCCAATCCTCCAAAGAGGAAGGTCTATTCTCGCTGGGCTGTTGAATAAAACAAATCAGTGAAAGTAAATGCAAATCGCGCAGGGGTATACACTCCCCCTCCACTTCTTTTGTGCAAGTAGTGTTGCCACCTTTGCGATCGATCGAGGGGAAAAAAATGCTATTTTGCTCTCGTTTCAAAGAAAGAACAAGGCTTATCTTTCAAACTATCGGAAACAAAGATCTTTTCAGCAAATACAAACCGTTTTTAATTTCGGAGGCAAACCAGAATCAATAATTGTACTGTGATTAATTAATGTGTTGGGGAAAAAAAGAGATCAGTGCCTACCCAATTTTAAATTGTGTTCAGTTAAAAAATTTAAAAGTTCCGTTTTCGAGGTTGTAGATTCAAGGTTCAGAAATTTAAAAGCTTGAATCGACTGTCATTTCTAACTTCTAGTATTATTACACGCACTGTATACTTGTTTTTTAATATATGCGTTATATTAGAGCTGCCATTGTTGGTTCAATCAAGGTTTTATAATTTCAAATGTTAAATCATTGGCATCAAAAGTAGGAGTTGGGTGAAGCTTAGCATTTTGTGTCATATTCAACCTTTGTGAAGAGAAAAATATTGCAAGGTTTAAGAATGTAATCAACAAACACAGCATATATTTCCGAGAACTTAATTTTTTTCGAGTTTTGTTTTCTCCACAGGTATATGCATTAGAGGTTTTTGTAAAATAACTCTTTTGAACATAATGCAGCAAAACATTTTTTTTATTTGATGAAATTATTATTAAAAATAAAGCAAGGGTATGTAGGTAGTTGAATTAACGCCAACAAGCTATCGACAACGATCCGGGATCAAACCCAAAGGGAATGATCCGAGGACACCTCATAATTTTGAACTACGGCCAGATGACCAGAAAGAAAGCAAAGTAAAAGGAGGTGTAAATTATTTTGCAAAATGTAACAAAAATGGTTGAAATAATTTGTCAGTTTATTCATGCAATAAAATTGATAGGAAATTACAATTTAAGTAAAATAACAATTTTTGAATTGAACAGTTTCTTTATCCTGCAGAATTTCGGAAATGAGTTCTGTTTTTCAAATTCACAATTTCGAATATTTTCTAATGATAATTTCTTCTTTTAAACAGCTATTTCTCTTTATTTTTTAAATTTATCATACCTCTTCACAAACTTGCATTGATATAAATAACATTTCAAACAAATACATAACTATGTATATCGCTTGTAAGCGTAATCACATTTAATTAATGAATATCTGACTGGTTTATCTTTTTTTTAAATTCTAGGGGGTTCCGCCCCCAGCTTACCTACGCTCGCTACCCCCCCCCCCCCCGAGTTTCATTTTGGCCAAGTAAAAAAATGTCCCTGCTAAGGTAATGGTAGCTACGATACATTTTATATCTGGCTAACCCGTTCGTCAGAAAATGTTACCTTCATTTCCGTGAAGAAGAATGAACAATATCACTCCGCGAATTCAAAAATACGAAATTTGTATGAAGGGATCATCCTATATTTCCTATATTTGCTATATATTTTTCAAAACCTTTAAAAACGTCCAATATTGTCCTATATTTCAGTAATTGCCCTATATTTCCTATACTTCTTCAAGGATGCAGTTTATTATATCCCTCTGTATTTTATTTCAATCATTCTGCTCATCGCCGTACACAGGCAAACTCCACTAACATTCTCTTGTTCAACTCTTCTCCTAACAGTAAAACGACGTCACACTGTGCTCTCAATTTACGGTCCTTCAGTGGACCGATAATTGAAACTTTCTTGATCTTATTTTTGTTTGTCAGAATGGCAACAACGTACTTGTAAGCATCGGTGATGGGAACAATAACTTTTGAAAACCTCTCGTTCTTTTGATTCATATTACTGAGTATTGAGCATCGTATCTGAATTATATTACTCAGTGGCGGATTTAGCGGTAAGCGGACTAAGCGGCCGCTTAGGGCCCCGGAATATCGAAGGTACCCCGAGGTCTTAAAATGTATTTTCATTAGGGTTCGAGGAATAGTTATGACAGCGTCTTTACGTGCAGTGAAAAGAGTTTGTAATATAAGATGGTCATCAAGAGAAAGATGCTGTACTAACTATAAAACATGGTTTCACTCATATAAAAGAGGCTTTAACTGAAATTTTATAATTGCGAAGAAGAAAAAACGTTACCATAGTGGAGGCGACTTCACTTCTGAAGAAAAGGAACAAATATGAAACTGCCCTAATGACAGTTATTTGGAATACTATTTTTTTACTAAGAATAAATGCAACTAGTAAGTCACTGCAATTAGTGGAATGCGAACTATTGAAAAGATCTACCCTACTGAATTCATTAGAAAATTTTTTCAATAACTTCGGAAAAGAATTTGAAAAAGTTGAGAAAGAGGCAACTCATTTATCAGGGCTATCATTTAACTCATGAACAAACTCGTGGACAACAAAAGAGAAAAATGTTTTTTTGTTGAAAACAAAGAAGTCGGACACATGAATTTGCAATAAGAGAAAATTTCATAGTCAATTCATTTTATGTCATATGTGACAACATCAAGGCAGAATCATTTCATAACTCAGACGTATAAAGTTGTCGTGGAGTCTTTTCGAATATTTTTTTTTATTGTTATTTGTCTATTAGAAGGGGGAAAAAAGAACACGATAAAAAAGTTGAAGAATATTTACAAAAATAACATTGATGTTTGTACTTTTTAAGATGAATTTGATAATTTTTTAATATTTTTAAAAGAAAGCGAGGATATTATAGAAACCACACCAGATATCTATCGAGCTGCCAAAGAAATGTCTTGCACATTTCGGAAAGTTGGAAACATTGAAAATTAGAAAGATTATTTTCTGTTTTAAAGCGTGTAAAATTTTATTTAAGGAGTACTATGGGAGAAGAAATATTAATTAATAAGTCTATTCTGTATTAAGAGCAAGAAATTTTAAACCGAATCGACACTGCCAAAGTAATTGACGAAATTACAAGAAATATAGCAAGACGGAAATTTAATGTAAAAACATCTTTTTTTTAATAAATTTATTTAATGTTTTTTACGGTATGAAAAATTTTTGATTATTTTTTTTTCAAAAACTTAATGAGAGTTTTCTTGAAACTTTTTTCAAACTTGAGTTTGAGGGCCCCGAAAATTTTACCGCTTGGGGCCCCCACTTGACTTGATCCGCCACTGATATTACTGAGTATTGAGCATTGTATCTGAATTATATTTAGATTTTGGAGTAGTCGTATTGAAATTACCGAGTTTTGCTAATTGTTATAGACATAAAAATAAACATTAAAAATTTTAAAACCTTTTAATTTCAAATAAAATTAAAATTTATATTTTTAAATACTTGATTCAAATGTCTCTTTTCAATTCCAAATAACAGTGCAATGATCATCTATTATAATTGAAAGGCAGCAAATATTTTTGCAAACATAGTTTTTCCTTGTGATTTCAAGAAACCCCTTTTTAATTTCTTAATATGAATGTTGACCAGAAATTAAATAATAAATTTCCGTTTTTAAAGCAAAGACTGCAACAACTGCTTTAAAAATAAGCAGAGTTTTGTTGAAACTTGTCTTCAACTAACTAAACTAGTTTTTAACTTAGATTTTTTTAAAACTGACTTCATTTATAGAAGATTTGAATAGTGCTATCAATATAATACATAAAGTTTTTTTTTTTTTTTGCAACAATGTGAAAAATAATTTTTTTAACTGAGATAATATTTTGGAGAAAGAAAATTAAATGATTTAACTCTATTATGTTATGTATATTTCAGAGTTTGTAAATTGTGGTAAAGTAATTTACTATATGCTTTTTTTAAAGTTTTTTATTTTTGGTATGTGAAGATTGTTTGCTGTAATGGTGTGTTTTAAAAATTTATATTCTTACTTTTCAACAAAAATAAACTGGTAATGGGAACAAATATATATATATTTTTGTTATTTATTGTTCAGATTTTATTTGATTTATTTTTGACATTAATTTCAAATGTTAAATGATTAGTAATTACTGTACAGTTTCGTGAGAGACCTGCCACCATTTACATGAAATCATAGATATATTATTCTCTGGGAAAATGGGGTCCGGGCGCGCCTTGCATGAAATAGAGCCAAAAGAAATGTGTTGCCGTTAATATGTTAGTTATAATAATTACCTATTCTTGTCCTATATTTTTTGCAAATAAATCCTGTATTTTTTCATATGGTCACTACTAACCCTGTTATGATTAACTTTTGATTGCATCGAGTTATTAACCAATTTAAAAAATAATTGTGCCATAAGAAAGAGTGCATTCTAAGCTTTCACGTGGTATTTTTAAATTATAAAACTAACTGTAGTAACCTATAGATATGACAGTTTTAGTTTTGTATCCTAAATTACGATATAAAAGTTCCAAAATTTATCTGACAAACTTTTAATTGCATCGACTTTATTTATTAAGCAATTAAAAAAAATATTTGTACTACAAGAAAGAGTACATATAAAGGTTTTCTGTGATGTTTTCAAATGTAAAAACTAATAGTATTAAGCTGTAGATATGATAGTTTTAACAAATTTCCCAATATTCCGAAATTTCTATGACCAACTTTTAATCGCAATGAATTTATTTATAAACCAATTTAAAAAATAATTGTACCGCTACAAAGAGTACATTCTAAGGTTTCCTGTGAGTTTACAAATTTAAAAACTAATAGTAATAAGCTATCGATGTGACAGTTTTAACAAAAAACTAACGAAAATATCCCGATTTTTCCCGAATTTCAAAAATATATTTTCAGGAACCAAATTGGAATTTCTAAAAAAACTCGACGAGATGCAAAAATTCACGTTTAGAGGTACTCTAAAAAAACTCACGGATGAAGACTGAAAATTTGTACGCCTTTTGCTCACACGCGATACAAATTTTGCTTTATTCGACTTTGATACTTAATAAATCCTTAACCAATAGTCGCATCAAAAAAAATCTTCTTCACCGTGCTCCCTATAAAAATTTGAACTAACCATGTTAATTTCGTAATTTTCTGATCCGTTCATTCTCGGGAAACCGTCTAAGAAACTAGCGGAAAAAACAAGTTTTCAATCCTGCGACATCGGCGGCGGCGGTAACTTTTTTTTAATATAGAGAGAAACATAACCATTATATAGTTTTTAAGAATACAATATTGTCTCTAATGTATACAGTACTTGTCTCACTAAATGTTTGACTGTCAGAAATATCAGAATATTTGCTGAACTTTAAAAACATTAAATATACGAAGCACTTTTCACGCAACTTTTTATGGTAATCCCTCTTTTAAAAACTTGTCGCCCTCAAATGATTTTCACCGATCCTAACTTCTCTATTATTATAAAAGGACGTGTCTCTGTGTGTGTGAGCAGTCCTTACGAATCTATGGCACTTACAGTAATAAGATTTGGCACACAGGTAGACCGAATTTTTTGCAATAATTTTATCACACCCGAATGTTAAAATTCAATCTAGAACATTTTAAAATGAATTTATTAGTTTCTTTCACTTCCGTCCTTCGCTCCGAAATGTGACGTCAAAGTAGAAGCAAGTAGATTTTGCGATTTTCACCCTATTAACATAAGCCTTTGGAACCATGCCAAGTTTTCCGATTCTAGCGTGATTTGCCAAATTGGAATAAGCAATTACCGGTGGGCGGAGAGCGTTAGCGAGCAGTGGTCATACTTGACCCCACGAAAAGATCTGTCACGGGCTAGGAAAATTTTGCATTAGATCGATATCTTAAACATTTGATTTTCTTTCAATAAATGTTTTACAATTGATTTAATTTTATATTTCTTACCAAGCCTTTCTGCTCCAAAGTGGTTGGCTTTTCTAAAATTTTTTTTGCGACAGTTTAATTATTAGACTATAATGAAAATAACGCTCAAAAGTATTTAAAATTGTTTATGAGGATACTCGTCAGAAGTTTGATCCTACACCGTTCAAATAAATGAACCTTACACAATCTAAGCCATTTCACCGTGCCCAGCGCGGTACATCGGTTAAAAATCGATTATCTAAATTTTTAAATCCAAGATTTTGGAAAAGGGTATAGCAGTTGTAGAGGGGGATAGGTAAGTGTTTAATTAACGTTACTCTGGAGCAGCACAACGGGCTATTGCAGCTGTAGAGCGAAATTTCAGTGTAGTAAATGATGCAGGTGGTGCACATTGGTACTATAACGTCGAGGTTATAAGCATTCAATGAATATCTAGTTCAGTATTGTTTTCTGAACACAAATGTATTGCAAAATCAGGTGTCTCTTGTAAAATAGTTGATAATGATGACTCCTAACTAGAAGCAACTGTTACAACCTATCTCACTTATGGCGGTTTCATAATTTCTGGAGAATACTTTCTTACCCTTTAAGTGTAATCAAACTGTATACTTTTAATATAAATAAAATTTAATAACGTATCTAATATTATCGCTAAGTAACGTGTCATAGCATTGCAATGACATCCGTTGTTTTTCATTGGTTAACCTGCAGTTTATTGCTTCATACCTTAACCTATCTAGATAGCATCCATAACATACTTGATGAATACAGGTGGATTTGTAATGTCATAATAGATTTCAACAGAAGGACCTTCTGGTCAAGCCTCACTTAGTAGATAAAAAACATAGGGGTCTCCCAAAGAAAATCACAGATAATTTAATCTAGATTCCCCTGAAAAATTTATACTTCAGACAAAACTTAATATTTCAATACTAGTAAAAGCAAAATCTTTCTTACATTGCATCGATATTTTTCTTAGAAAATCTTACTAAGCATACAACTTACTTTTCTGTTTGAAAACACTTTAAGTTAATCTTTCCATACCTATTTAGACCAGTTGTTTCGATACGGTTAGTTGTCTGAGCTCTTCGGTAGCTTCAATTGTACATCAGAGGGAAAACACTAAGACACATTTAAATATGAAAATGAAAAGGTGATTCAAAGGGCCTCACCAGTGGTCAAAGCCCTCCACTTTTTCTTAAAATGAAGCAGCTAAACGGTTTCGAAATATTTTAACCCAACGGAATAAACATTTTTACCCTAC
Organism: Metellina segmentata; assembly: GCA_947359465.1. NCBI lineage: Eukaryota > Metazoa > Arthropoda > Arachnida > Araneae > Tetragnathidae > Metellina > Metellina segmentata. Next base: position 63,101,451 of record OX375879.1, on the reverse strand, counting down.
CAAAAGCGCACCTCAAATAAGAACATGAACGGTAGCGAATGGTCTATCCTATCCCTGAGAAGCTCGTTGAGCAAAAAGTGTTTAAAATTGAATAAAAAAGGTCTTTGCAGAACATATTCCCTTAATTTTATCAAAATTATGGCCGATTTTTTTTTATCATAAGTTACGGGGCTCTGCAGTGCAAAGCGCTCTCCTTGCCACACCTTTTTTCTTCTTCTTTCGCTACGCAACAACCTCCCTATACCGCCACAAATTACCAAGAACGCTTTATAAATAACACATCTATGTTAATAACAAAATATTCAACTTCAAAAGATTTCGACAGAATTGCAAATTTTGAAAGTATGCCTTGGTTTTAACTACATCAAGTAAGTCAATCGATTGTTATGTTTTATTATATTAGATGGCTCTGCCCCCTGCTCCTTTACACTTGCCAACCCCCGGTGATTGCTACGCAAACCCATTTGGTTGAAATTGGAAACCAACACTGCTTTCCCAAGCGTCTTAACCCATTAACGACTGACGTTGCGTTTTCGCAACATTAGTGAAAACATTTTTTTTTCTTATTTTGTATTGCTTCTTTTTTGTATAATTTTTTTGTATATTGTAGACAAAGCTTCAATGTCTCCAGGGAGAAAAAATTGCTTTTCTCTCAATGCAAGATTTTGTAAAATAAATTTCTAAAATTGTCATTTTTTTGCAATTTTTTTTACTTTAATTTTGAAAAAATCTCACATATGGCAGAACAATTCAAAGAACTTCATGAAGAGACGCTTATGTTTTAGAAACGCAAGTCTGCAAAATGGCATAAAAAATACGGTTACTATTTTGTCTTTGTTTGTATAAATGTGCATTTTTTGAAATGTTGCGAAAACGTGACGTCAGTCCAAAGCAGTGTCTCTATGAACATTTGTCCGAAAATAACGGATGTCGAAGAAAACGGTTTTTAACTGTGAATGAAGCATTAGAATATATGAAAGTTAGATTATGCAGATGTTTCTGAATTTTCATCAGATGAAGACTGTCAAGGTCAAGAAGAGATAGTAGTGATTCCCTTCCCTCAGACCTCCTGACCGACGAGGAATGCATTGATGACGATATGTTAGGAGATAATTTGCCGTGACCGAAAGACATGTCTGGAGATATCGAACTTTTGTATTCAACAAAAACTTTTAAATTTATCGGATTCCTCACAAAATGATAAGCTTTTGTATAAATCACCTAAAAAATATTGCTTGGAGAAATTTGACTCTTTAATACACATTAATGCCTGCTGACAAAGAAACCGTAGAAAAAGCAAAAACAGGGAGTAATTATATAAAAATTGCATGATCTAGAGCCAGTAGATGTATTTTTACTACTGTACAATCAGAATCTTTTGGAACAAATTACTCAAGAAAGTAAATAGGCACAACAGAAAATCTTCAAAATGTGTCCTTTTTCTGTTCCTATATAGAAGCGTTTTATAGGATTTCTGCTTTACATTGGCTATGTATGTCTACCTCAAGAGAGACTTTACTGTTCAGTTGCAGAAGATGTCAGTTGTCCATTAGTACGTACAGCACTAACACTTTCTATGCATACTTCTATCAAACACAATTTGCATTTAGCGGATAATAATGTATTGGATAAAACAGATAAAATGGCTAAAGTTCGTCCGTGTGTAAACATTTTAAAAGCCAATTTCATGCAGTGGCGTGTGTTTTTTCATCAAATCTTTCTATCGATGAACAAATGATACCTCATTTCGGTAGACATTCGTGCAAAATATTTCTGAAAGGAAAACCCGTTTGTTTCGGGTATAAAGTTTGGCGTTTGTGTTCTTCTGAAGGGTACTTATATCATTTTGATATATATTCAGGAAAATATGCAGATAAAACGACGGATCTGGGTTAAGTGGAAACGTCTTTTAAGTGTAATCGAAGTTCCTTCAAACCACTTTGTATACTTTGACAACTTTTTACTTCACATATGTTGTCGAAATTGAAAAAGTCGTGGTTTCATGCCACTGGAATGATCTGTGACAACAGATTAGGAAAATGTCCAATTACACCTGTAATCAAAATGAAAAAAGAATAACGTGGAACATATGACTTCGTCTTTGATAAGGAGCATGGTATCGCAGTAGTTCGTTGGAACAAAAATTCCGTTGTTACTCTATGGCTATCAACTTTGATACAATTAATCCATCTTCAATGGTCAAGAGTTACTCAAGAAAATAAAGAAATCCGCATCTGTAATGCAACCTAAACTTATCGGGGATTACTACAAACATATGGGTGGGGTGGAACTGCTTGACAATTTCGTTGCAATGTACAGAGTGCAAGTAAATAAAAAGAAATGGTGGCCAAGATCCCAAAAGTCATATTATCGGGAAATATCTAACAAACAAAAGAAAAAGACGCAAAAACTGTAGTAGCGCTATAGATATGAGAAAAGCTATAAATATGAGTTTTAACAAAAAACAACGAAAATTTTCCGATTTTTCTCGAATTTCAAAAAAATATTACCATGAACCAAATTGAAATTTCTAAAAAACTCGGCGATGGGCAAAATTTCCCATTTAGAGGCACTCTAAAAAGAAATCTCACAGCTACAGACTGAAAATTGGTACGTGTTTTGCTCACTCGCGTTTGAAATTTCGCTTTTTTCGTCGTCGACGTTCAATGAACTCTAAACTAGCAGCCGCATTGAAAAAAAATTTCTTGTTCCCAGTACAATTTTAAGCAAACCATTTTAAAACCGTCATGAATCGAGCGAAAAAAGGAGTTTTCAATTCTGCAGAAGCAACTTTTTTTTAATATAGACAGAAATATGTGATACAAATTTAGCCGTTGATTGTGTTTTACGTCGGTTTTTGATTTTACTGCAGTTTTCGAATTCGGACAAAATGCCTGCTGAACAATTGCAATTGCTTGGAGTTATGTTACATAACACTGAATATAATTCTGCCCCCGTGCCCCTGGCCCTTTATTGGTTCAAAGAAAACAGAATTTGCTTATTGTCGAAGTGCAACAAACGATGTATACAATGTGAATCGGTCCGTTTTGGGATTCATTCACCTATTTCCGCTTTTAGTTTAAATATGGCTCAATTCAGCTATGGAACTGAAAAATAATGCGATAACTACATACAAACTGCTTACAGAAGGCGATGAGTAATCTGGAAGATAGAAATAGGACCAGAAAAGAACAGTTAATATGAGCAAGAGTACGAAAGTATGTTTAGACCTCAAATAATACCTTATGAAAAAACTTTGAACAAGTGAATGTAATGGAACTGAATTGGACATTCAGAAAGCAATTAGGGTAGCATGACTGACGTGGAAACTTCATTCTATTGTATCGTGCGTTTTATTAGAAATAAAAATTAAGACAGTTAAGAAGTGTTATATATTTTTCTGTACATGTATATATTTTTGGCGACTTCATTTCATTCGGAGGTGTGAAAATGAATAAATTTTTTTTATACTATAAATGGATTCAAATTAGGCTGGAATATGAGTCAATGTTGCCATAAGAAGATATATGTTTTTTCAGAAACCTTAGCGCAAATGTATGCACGGTTATTTTATAATAAAAATAAAATGGAAGGTGGGGGTTAATCTTTTGACCCTAGTAATATTACAAACTAGCCACTGCGTGGGCAGCACGAAGTTGCTCGTGACAGTTCTTTTCGTGGGGTCAGGTGTGATCACTGCTCGTTGACGCTTGCCAATCCACGGTGATTTTAATGTATTCCCGTTTGGTTTGCTTCACAAACGAACTCCACGGGCAACGCCGTGATGGCATCTAAATGGCTATTAATAATAGCCACTTCGAATACAACAAAATAGTATGATCAGCAACGTAAATCAAAACACGCTAGAGTAGGAAAACTAGGCATTGTTCCAAAGGCATTCGGATTAAAAATGCTTGTGACGAAAATCACAAAATCCGCTCGCGTCTTCATTCGAGGTAGGGGTGACGTCGCATTCCGGAAAGAAGTAAGAATGGGGGAAAAAACTAACAAATTAATTTTAAAATGTTCTAGATTAAGTTTTAAAATTCGGGCTGAACACAAAACTCGCAAAAAATTAGGACCACCTGTGTGACAAATTTCATTATTGTAAGTGCCATAGATTCGTCAGGACACTGATCACAGTACACAGATAAGCGTGCAAACGGATGTTCTGAATGGTCGAAGAGACTGGAAAGGGGTTTTTAAGGTCAAAGGGGACAGACTTCCGCTACTGGAATAACATCAAGGCACACCTGTGGTAAAAATTCGTAAAATTTCTTTCACTCGAGTTCAGGTATTATGGATACAAAATGCACGCGGGGTACCTCATACCTCTGTTCTAAATTCGAAATAATACCCTATCTAAAGGCCCGAAGGGGGGGGGGGGTTGAAACAGATTTTCAAGTGCAAAAGAGCTTGATATTCAGTTTTTAATGAGATAAACCCATTCTTACGGTAAAATTCCTGAGAATTGCATTGTATTTAGTTGTTATAGACCCCATGCTTTTTTTTATACCACAAACGACCACCCTGCTTACGGTTTACAGAAAAATAGTCGAAGAATGACGTATTCATTACTGTCCAACTGCTAGACAATGATTAGAAATGTCATTAACATACTACTAATCTCGTAAAATTTTCGTTAAAATAAGATGTGAAACCTTTTGTTGAAACGAAATTTCTTCAAAAACCAAAACATTAGACAGTTAGGAACACTGTTGACATATCGCTTTGAATTAATAGCATCCAAAATAATAGGGTTTTTTTTCCTTTTCTTTCCCGTTAATTGGGAAAATACGTGTCTATTTTCTACACGCATATCATTATCTTTCCGATATGTATAAAATAATAAACACTTGATCCTAATAGTTAGCATCTAAATTATTTAAAAAAGTCGAAATCTAATTTTTTCACAAATAACTTTTTGAGCTTAATTACCTACATTTCTCTTACAGGTTTCAAATAATCTGTATCTAAAATTATGTTGAAAGAGAAAATAACGTTATAAATTAGAAAGTATTATGTTTCGCTGGGAGACTTTCCTATTAGCAGATAGATTTTCTCACTTCGTATAAATAATTTTTATTGCATTTCACCCCTCTGTGAGCAAGTTATAACAAATTACTGGATGCTTACAAGAAAATAGACAGAATTCGTAACTTGAGACGATTCAAAACAAATATTTGATCAAGAGCAAATTGCGCCATCTGTTGCAAAGGTTTCGAAATAGAAATGAAATTCGAGAAATGCAACGTGACAATACGGAATTCGAGTAATTTTACTAATATTATTCTAAATAGATTAGAATGAACAGTAATTCGAAAAATTACCTTATTCATTAAATTGTATACTTAATATTACGACAAAAACTGAACTGAAATATTTATTGTAATTATATGTATTGCAAATTAAAATAAATATACTATTTTAACAACTGGCAGAGTTAATTGTTAAAGTAAAACAATTTTAGTTTCAATTACTAGTTTAATAAAAAAAAGCTGAAAATTTCATGAATACTTTATCAGATTTCCAATTTAAATCGACATGTTATTTTCATTACAATTGTTGTTTACATAAACATATAAATAAGTATCTGTTATATTATTCGAATTAATATAATTGTATTTACTTATATGTAAATACATAATACTTCGTGACATTTTTTTCAGTCATTAAAAGTAAAAAACTTAAATAATATCAAAACATTTCCAAAAAATGAAATAAACTTATTTGATTTAAAGACTTTTAAATTTGATATGTATTTGAAAACAAATTGTTAGATACTCGAAAGCTGCTTTCTATTAATAACTAATTACTAAAAATTACATGCTTTGAATTGAAGCTTCATATCTGCTGATTAGTAGCTCATTGTTTCAATTTAAATATTTATTGTAAAATTTAGCCATTTAATCGAGTTCTAAGTTTAAAAAAAAATTGAATGCACATATTTAAAAACACCCCCTTCTTTTGAAGATTCAAAGTTAACTATAACTATCGAATGTTGTTAATTTGAAAAATTAAATTTTTTATTTCAGATGAATTAATACAACTTTTGTAGTATTCCATTAAGTGTGTTTCTTATGATTTTAGTCAAGAAAAATTAAATTGTGTTATATTTTACTAAAAACGCTCGCGATTATTATCATATAAAGTGATGATAAGTACGATTTCTTCTAACCATTATAGTCGAAAGTTCTCATTCTGTTTCACAATTTTTCAAGATAACTCGTTAAATATGTCACGAAAATAAGAGATATATGTCGTTCATAAAACTATTGTAATTGATTTTGTTTGATTAAGACACACCATTGGTTATTATGACCTTCGAACCTATAAAAAGCTAATCTATTTGTGTGAAATATTTTATTCTTGTTTACATAAAACTAAAAATCTCTATATAGAAATTTTGTATGAATTCCTAATTTTAGTTTGGAAAGTTTTTCTTAAAAGCGTTTCTAACAGCGATATATTGAAAGAATGCTTTATTATTATATAAAATTTGTGTTTCTCATATTTGGTGAAAAAATAAATTTATTTTGGCAGTACAAATACATTGAGTATTTCTAATCAAGAGGTATGTTCAAAGAAAGTGAGTGGTGGTAAAATGTGTATCGTTTTCCACATCAGTCTGCTGACGGCATTTCAATACTTTTTACAGGAAATTTCACTGAAACATTTAGCAGCGTGATCTGAAATATATCAACATTCATCATTGTATAACTCCACCAAATTTCATTTTACGAAAGAAAATTTATTAAACACCTACTTCAAAGTAAACCCTATTTTCTTTGTCACCATCCGACCATCCTAACGCATCTGATCTATATCGATTAACTTGTATCTATTAATGGCAATGTGTTTAGCACATTTCATTTCTCTTATATGCGCTACTTTCAGATTTACGTTCAAAGAGCGAATGGAAATAAATAACTTATGACTACATTGCAATCATTTCGTTTTTATTCTTCACTGAAGCTTTTAAAAAATATATTTCCATGAAGATATTTATGTAATTTTTCCTAATTTGCAGACAAAATTCTGCCTTTAAAATGACTGAATAGAGTTGAATTCGCAGTTTTTTAGTCTTACGAGAAATTTAAAATCAAACCAAAGTAGTAGATAGAATCAGCATTAGAGGAAAAATCTAAATTTATATCTTTTTGGGAGCTGATTAGAACTCATATTATGATAATCTGACCCCTCATAATTCATTCATGTATGTTTCATTTTCTATTTTATATTTCCTAATGATTTTTTTTTTAGTCGGGCTTAATTTATGTTGTCTTTTATAAATTTGAAGAAATGCACACAACTCAGTTATGTTTTTACAATTATGATCTCGAATGTCCATCTTAATTACAATACTTTCACTGTTTCGAGACTATCTGCTATTCTTCAACATCCTGAGGTGGGGTGGATTTTACATTAACTTATTTTTTCTGTTCAGCTCCGCTCCTTATCTTTTTTAAATTTATAACTGTCCTTCTTTCATCTGATTGCTTTAAAGTTTTATAACATGGTAAGCTCTCTTCTTTTTTCATTATTACTTAGCTGTGTTATAACACAAACCAAGTCACATTCAATTCGAAGAGCCAAAAACAGACATTAAAACTGAATTGTTCATTTCACTTGCTTAGAAACGTCTGCTTCCAAGCGCCAATATTCGAATAATGTAGATTTCTGTACCGTATACGTTAGCAAAATATACAGGGTGTTTATAGTCAAACTGTAAAAAGTGGTAAAGGGACCCAAAATAAAAAATTTTGTCAAAGAATATGTGTCCGGAAATATCGCGTATAGGTGCTAGAAGGCGTTGTGTAGGTCATTCGACAACATCGTTTCTGAGGCGTAAGCAGGCCCTGATTTACCATTAGGTCCGTGAGGCACGGGCCTAGGGCCCCCATAATTTAGAGGGCCCCTAAGTTTCAAAAGTATCTAAAAATTTTAAAAAGTTTCTAAGTAGTTTCATAAATTATTGGGTATTTACGTAAATGTCTGTCCCCCACTATCACATTCTTGTAATTACATTAATTATCTAACTATTTTGTTTTTAATTTTCATCTGCTTTATTTTGTTTTGCCAAGAGTTATAAGTGATGTCACGATTTTCTCAAACTTTTTGGTGACATCTGTGAAACAGTCAACAGTCAAATACGTAAGTACTAATTATTGTTATAAAATTAGTTTTTGTGATGAACAAATAACATGGGGGGGGGGGTGCTTCCTGCGTGTTGTGCCTACTATACCAAATTTTCTAAATCGGGCCCTGGGCATAAGGCGTCATTCCTCTCCCTATTTTCAACGGCACTCATCGCTACGCGAAATCAGAGCTCGCAGATATGCATATGATGTATGGGGTTTTAAACGGAAAAGGACGATCTGGTCAAAAGTTGTGCAGTGGTTTGAGTGTTGCTTCTGGACCCAAAGGTTCCTGGTTCGAATTTTGGGTTAAGGCATGGAGTGTTTGTCCGTTCTGAATGAATGTGTCTTCTCCTATAAATGTTAACCTTGGGCTTATTTACCATATACTTGCAATTTAACCAGATATTTTTTTTAAACACCCTACATATAAGTAGCAGATTTGCTCATATAATCTGCTCTGCAGTTTCTTAATTTTGTGTATTTAATGACGACAGTGTCTTTACTCATATTTCATATCTTATATAAATCCATTTACCATAAGTATTTTGCATCAATATATGCATTCCATGCATCAAAATTAAACAAAATATGCCCCTTTTATAAAGCAGCATTTCCTGTATTTTTTATTTCATGGTCTCGATTCTTCTTACTTCGAACAAAGTACTAAGCAAAAACTGTAGGCTTCAGTTAAATCAATAATTAACTTCTGGTTGTCCACTTTTTCAAACGCGAATTCTCGTCATCTATGAGATATTTTTTAACATCTAAATCTGTTTTCACATCGATCATTTTGTTTTCTATATCCTGTTGTCTAACTACCAGATTTCTCATTACCTTATGTAATCAGACAGCTAGAGGACTTCATTGCATCTGCCGAGTTCATCAATTGAATTTTAACAATAATATTATACTGCTTTCTATAGATCACATCAAGCACATTTCATGTCGAGGCCAAGTTCCGTAGTGGTTGCTTTTAAATTGCTTACATCCATTTGTTGTCATTCGTAAATATACTGTTGTAAAAAATAAGCTGTATACTGTTAATTCTGTTGATTTCCGTGGCACGTATGTTAGTTGAAATGTACATGTAGTGGCAGGTTATGTCTCTCAAAGATTCAGCCCACCAAAATACACTCTAAAACAAAAAAAGGTTGCACCGAGATGGAACTGTCCCAGTGTAATGAAATTTACAATGCTGGACAAAATTTAAGACTCAAATATGCAAACTTTAATGCGAAAAATTAAAAAAAAGTGGTATTATTCAGTATGGTGTATGACCGCCATTTTTCCTAATGCAGCATGCCAAGCGCCTTGGTAATATGTCATACAAGCTTTTTATGAAGTCCTGCGACAGTCTATCCCATGCTGCTTGAACCCTGTCACATAGTTTCAGCAGATTACGTGGTACAGGTAGAGTGGTGATATCTTGTCTAATGGCATCCCATACATTCTTGATCGGGGACAGGTCCGGTGAGTATTCCGACCATGGTAAGATATCATTGTGTCGTTGACAAGCTCTAGATACGAAAGCAATATGCAGTCGAGCATTGTCTTGTTGAAAAAGCGGATGAACCTTGGAGTTCAGGGATGGGAGCGCAACTGGTTGTAAAATGTATTGTACGAAACTCTGGCCTGTCAAAGAGTCCCTAACGAATACCACAGGTGATTTGGCATCATACGCAATTGCACTTTACGCCATGACATCAAGTCATCTGGACGTATGACTCTGCACAACAAACCGTGAATCTTGGTGCTGACCAGGTTTCCTCCACACACGGATTTGATTGTCCTCTCCACGGAGACAGAAGCAGGATTCGTCAGTGAAGACCACTCGATACCATTTGACGCAAAATGTCCGTATGCCACGACACCATTTCAGTCTTGACAGTCGTCGTAACAATCTACGTGAGTTTAGTCCCACGTCGTGAAGCCTTCGACAAATGATGCGATTACTTATTGTATGATCGACAGAGGTTCCCACTGCCCGATGGATGTCTGCAACAGTAGCTGTTGGATCAGTACACACATGTCTTACAACACGTCGATACTCTCTCGGTCCGTTTTGTCTAGGCCTTTCTGAGCCTGGTTGACGATGGATGTGCCTTGTTGTATCCACCTCTGCCAACAGCGTGCAACAGTAACATCACTGCAACCATTATGTTGCGTAATCCGTCAATTCGACCATCCACCTTCTCGGAGGCCAATTACTGGGCCTCTGTCAAACTCTCCTAGTTGCTTAAATTGCTTGCGAACTTTTTTCCAAGACATAACTCGATGAGAAACGATGTAACCAATACAACAGCATGAGTCGAAACGAATTTGCTGTGCACAGATAATGTCCTTTTATGCTCCAGTATGAAGCGTATTTTATAGCTGCCCTGCGCGTGGCGCATGCTCAAACGATTCTGAAAGCTTGACCACTTGCATCTCTAACGCAGATGAAAAACTCTTCAAAATTCCAAGTGCTACTTTTTTTTTGTCTTAGAGTGTACTTTCGTTCTTACAAAAATACAAGTTTTATTTACAGCATTTACAGTTTACACGGCATTATATCTAGGCCAATGGAAAAGGATGAAACGTCCATAGACAACCAACCTTACCCGCCAGTGTCATACGATAATCTCCTTATAAATATGCTCCTTTTTAATCATGTGAGTATGGAGCTCTCTGCTGAACGAGGATATCTTACGTTACGATATATAAATTATATTAAGTTACAATATACAATACACACTTTTTAGAAAGTAAAATTTAATCTAAACTATAGAGACTATCTAGGAAAGCATATCGAAATTATTAAGAGCCTACTCTGGAAATATTATACAGCTCCATAGATCAAGGAAAGCACATTTAAAGTTAAACGATAAAGTTTCATAGTGCTTCCTTTTAAATTGTTCATATCCATTCGTTACAATTCGTCAATATACAAATTCTGCTAAGTTCGGTGCCATGTACGTTAGTGAAAAATATGTCTAGATTATGAATCACTATTTTATAATAATCTACTCTAAAATTGATGAGGGCTGTCTGGTAAACTATACCGTAAATATTTACAGTCTATGCCGGAAATATTTACGATTTTCATCCCCTTTCTTTGACGAAGAGTTATCTGAAAGGCCCAGAGAGATCTCAAAACATCCTTCCCCATTTCTTTCAGGAAACTTTTTCTAATTTAGCCCATAACTCAGTTAATTGTTGAGCTCTAATTTCGTATCAACAGGAAAATGGACCGATAATTATAGAGTAGCCATGCTCTTTAGAATCCCCGTCCCTATAATTAAAAACAATGTCCAAAAGTTTCAACAGGGGAAACCTTCTCCCACTCATTTATCTTCTCAGCTAATTGGAAGGGTATGGAGCCAAGGGGAAAAAAGGCCCGTCGATTATCTCATTATACGAGACTAAAGAGGTCGGTTTTTCTTTCTTATCGTGAATTATCACTTAGGATTCTGAGGGGATGAGCTGTGCTCTACTTTGTTACAAGGCCAAGTTGGAATTTGGGCCCTTTTTTCGAATACCTACTCACAGATAATTAGATTGATATGTTAAAAGCACCATTCTTCTTATTTTTACACGTGCGGTGTTAAAAAAAGATGGCTTTAAAAGTTCGGAAGTGAAAGGTGTTATTGGCACTTCTACATTTATCAGAATGCGTGTGTTGGTGATTTTTTACCCCTTGTAAGTTTTCTATCTGGGTTCTTTTATTGGGGTTTAATCTCTTTGTTGCTATCGTTTCTCATTTGCCGAGGACCATTTGTTTTCGTTTTACATGTAAGTTACTTGATTTAGCGGATATCTCTGAAATATAAAATTTTTTTATCGTCCTGGTGGCTGTCTCGAAGAGCTCTTGAGGTGAAACCCACGAGATCTGCGATTGATGGTCGAGATAACTCGTCATATTTACCCCTTGAAAGGTCTCGATCTGGGTTCTTTTATAGGGTTTAATCTTGGTTGCTATAGTTACACATTCGCCGAGGACCATTTGTTTTCATTTTGCATGTAAGTTTCCTGATTTAGCGGATATCTCTGGAATACAGAATGGCTTTATCTTCCTGGTGGATTTCTCGAAGAGCTATTGAGGTAAAACCGACGAGATCTTCGATTGATGGTCGAGATAACTCGTCATATTTACCCCTTCAAAGTTTTCTATCTGGGTTCTTTTATAGGGTTTAATCACATGGTTGCTATAGTTACACATTCGCCGAGGACCATTTGTTTTCATTTTGCATGTAAGTTACCTGATTTAGCGGATATCTCTGGAATACAGAATAGCTTTATCTTCCTGGTGGTTGTCTCGAAGAGCTATTGAGGTAAAACCGACGAGATCTGAGATTAGTGGTCGAGATAACTCGTCATATTTACCCCTTGAAAGGTTTCGATCTGGGTTCTTTTATGGGGTTTAATCTTGGTTGCTATAGCTACTCATTCGTCGTGGACCACTTGTTTTCTTTTTGCATGTAAGTTACCTGATTTAGCGGATATCTCTGGAATATACAGAATGTTTTTATCCTCCTGCTGGTTGTCTCGAAGAGATATTGAGGTAATACCGATGAGATCTGAGATTGATGGTCGAGATAACTCGTTATTAGAATAAAATTGACCTGATCTTGGTCTCTCCAACATCCAAAAATCGTCAATATCTTGATGCAAGATATCTCGTCATTAGAAAAATTGGTCTTATCTTCATGGACGAGGTACCTTGTCGAAACCACTTCAAGGGTTAAACAACCTGCGCGAACTTTAAGGGGAGATGTGGAACGCAAAATTAAATTACATACTTATAGGGATATGTTATTCTCAAGCTCCACTAAGATATGCTACAGTTAATAAGGTGCCAAATTAAAAGACAGCAAGTATGTGGACAATTTTACTGAATCTATTCTAATAGTTTGACAGTAGGCTTTTACCATATTCCGAGGAATGCCCCCGTTTCATACAATGTGTAGTGTAAATTCTCAGTCGTTATGTGATCCGGGCACTATTATCGGTCGTCATGGCGTTAACAATACAATTTTACAGAGTCTCTGTTTGCTGTCTCACAAGGCCATTCACAAAATCACATAACTGTTTCATCCCTGATTCGTTGTACAGAATTGATGTCTAGAACCAAAGCTTAGTATTTTAGCTGTAGTTAATTGCTTATAGTTTTTGATATTTTAGTTGGATTTTATTTTTTTGGCTCAAGAGCTACTTGGTCAAATTGCTCCAAACAACTTCATCAGTGAACATACACACAAGGAAATGTTTACTTGCACATAAGAGAGAAATTCACCCTGAGATTGCGCACCGCTTACAACTTGCAGGTTGTTAGCGTAGCGGATAGACTCACTGAGCCAAGGCAACCCCTGATTGTTTATAGGAAGAGGGTAAAAATATTGTGATAAAACACCTAAAACAGTGCAAAAAAGTATAGATTAACGAACATTTTAAACCAAAATTTATAAGCATTAAAAACTGCTCATTGGCATTTTTTTTAAATTGATTGCTTTTTTTGGCACAGATATTTAGGATTATCCATAGCAATTTTCATGTAAATCAATAAAACCAGATGATCAGGAAACATTTTGAAATTGGAAAAAAAGGTCAGTTCTCTGAGAAAAACGTGTTTTTGTTGTTTTATTACTATACTAGCAAAATACCCGACCTTACTCGGTTTGAATTCGTTTACTCTAGATTGAAGAGATAATCAAAATATATAATAACTTACGTTTTTTGTAGAATAAAAATTTATTTTAACACCTTTCGCCATCTTTATATTTTCTACAACTTACTTTGGACACAAATCCTACACATGCATATCCATTCATGTAATACATTTCACATACATCGCACAATTGCTGTATGACAAAGCTACAAAAAGACGAAAGGTGATACTAAGGTTACTACTATAAAAGACGATTTATAGGAAGATTTGGAATTCCCTTTCTTAAGTTATTTTCATGTTCAACTCAATTAATTAAAATTACGATTTACGGCGAGTGCTCTCGCACTCATAGTCAACAAAACAATATTTTTTTTACTTGTGGCGCTCTTGCCTCCGGTATGCGACATTGTAAAATTTTGCAATCTTCTCCTGTCATTACTACAACGAATTTTTTAATGTAGGAAAAAGTTATAGTTTGGATTTTTAAACATTATTATTCTTTCAATAACGGCATTATTCTTTCAATAACGGCATTATTCTTTCAATAACGGCATTATTCTTTCAATAATGGCATAACTACACTTAAAATTTACTGAAAATTTATACTGACTTACCTAACATTTTTAAGTCTAATACTTTGTGGTGCTGTTGCGTGTGATGAGAAGGAAAACACATTTATTAAAATAATAAATATTTAAAACAGGAAACAGCGAAATAAAACAAAATAAAAGATCTCGGAAAAAATTGTTCTAAAGATATTAATTTGTGATTCAATTTTATCTCTTGATCTCGCACAGTTGCCACAACTTACAACTAAAAGTGTATAAAATTCAGATATGTGAAATTAATTCAGAGCGAAAGAACCAGAAAAAATATCACTGCTCGCGCGATCTTGTTCATTCTCGTTTCATTGAAAAATATCGTCTGTCCCAAATATTCGGAAATCGTTTTCATTGCGCAAAGAATGAAAATAAGACTCGAAATAAATGAAGTATCAGAGATCAAATTCCATAAAAAAAAAAATTTTTTTTGAAGAATAATTATATTTTTAGCAGTACTGGTAAAGCAATCGAAGTAATCGTAATATTCAATAGACATTCCAATTTTCCAAAACTACCAAATTATGGTTGATTTAAGTATACTTACTCAGGTGTTTTAGCATGAAACTCAACTAAATATAACAATAAAGAAATGTTTAATATTGCATTCACTAAACTAATAGATAATGTATAAAATAAAATACAATGCAATCAAATATCTGGAATACAATTCATGTGATGTCTACACAAACACACAAACATAAAATCGAGCATAGAACAGAAAGACGGACAGACAGACTTTCGCAACCAATGCCACTCACTAAATGACGATAAGTACTCACTGTATGCAAATTTTCATGAAAATATCTCAAACCGCGTGGACGTGTATAGGGCACAACATACAGACAGACAGACAGACAGACACCAAACGAGAAAAAGGCGGATTCGGCATCAGAAGGGTCCAAAACGGATAGAAAACTTGAAATGGGTCGAAAATATTGAATGTACAAACAAACACTCCATTCTTAATTTATATAGATTAATCTATATAAATAAGAATGGAGTGTTTGTTTGTACATTCAATATTTTCGACGCATTTCAAGTTTTCTATCCATTTTGGACCCTTCTGATGCCGAATCCGCCTTTTTCTCGTTTGGTGTCTGTCTGTCTGTCTGTCTGTCTGTCTGTATGTTGTGCCCTATACACGTCCACGCGGTTTAAGATATTTTCATGGAAATTTGCATACAGAGAGTACTTATCTTGATTTAGTGAGTGGAATTGGTTGCGAAAGTCTGTCTGTCCGTCTTTCTGTTCTATGCTCGATTTTGTGTTTGTGTGTTTGTGTAGACATCACATGAATTGTATTCCAGATATTTGATTGCATTGTATTTTATTTTATACATTATCTAATAATTTAGTGAATGCAATATTAAACATTTCTTTATTATTATATTTAGACGAGTTTCATGCTAAAACACCTGAGTAAGTATACTGAAATCAACCATAATTTGGTAGTTTTGGAAAAATTGGAATGTCTATTGAATATTACGATTAATTCGATTGCTTTACCAGTACTGCTGAAAAAGTAATTATTCTTCAAAAAATTATTTTTTTTATGGAATTTCATTTCTGATACGTCATTTATTTCGAGTCTTATTTTTATTCTTTGCGCAATGAAAACGATTTCCGAAAATTTGGGACAGACGATATTTTTCAATGAAACGAGAATGAACACGATCGCGCGAGCAGTGATATTTTTTCTGGTTCTTTCGCTCTGAATTAATTTCACATTTCTAAATTTTGTACACTTTTAGTTGTAAGTTGTGGCAACTGTGCGAGATCAAGAGATAAAATTGAATCACAAATTAATATCTTTGGAACAATTTTTTACGACATCTTTTATTTTGTTTTACTTTGCTGTTTCCTGTTTTAAATATTTATTATTTTAATAAATGTGTTTTCCTTCTCATCACACCCAACAGCACCACAAAGTATTAGACTTGAAAATGTTAGGTAAGTCAGTATAAATTTTCAGTAAATTTTAAGTGTAGTTATGCCGTTATTTAAAGAATAATGCCGTTATTTAAAGAATAATGCCGTTATTTAAAGAATAATGCCGTTATTTAAAGAATAATGTCGTTATTGAAATAATAATAATGTTTAAAAATCCAAACTAGAACTTTTTCCAACATTAAAAAATTCGTAGTAGTAATGACAGGAGAAGATTGCAAAATTTCACAATGTCGCATACCGGAGGCAAGAGTGCCACAGGTAAAAAAATATTGTTTTGTTGACTATGAGTGCGAGAGCACTCGCCGTAAATCGTAATTTTAATTAATTGAGTTGCACATGAAAACAACCTAAGAAAGGGAATTCCAAATCTTCCTATAAATCGTCTTTTATAGTAGTAACCTTAGTATCACCTTTCGTCTTTTTGAGCTTTGTCATACAGCAATTGTGCGATGTATGTGAAATGTATTACATGAATGGATATGCATGTGTAGGATTTGTGTCCAAAGTAAGTTGTAGAAAATATAAAGATGGCGAAAGGTGTTAAAATAAATTTTTACTCTACAAAAAACATAAGTCATTATATATTTTGATTATCTCTTCAATCTAGAGTAAACGAATTCAAACCGAGTAAGGTCGGGTAATTTGCTAGTCTAATATATTTTTGATATTGTGTTGCATGTCAGCTGTCTCCGTCAAAACTATCGCAATAGTAAAAAATATTTTTCTGCTCTCTGAATATATTACCAAAAAAACTTTGAGCGTTAAAATTAAGAAAAACCTACTTTCGTAGGAAGGTTGCTAATTAACGGACACAGGAGCAATACAATGGGTTATTGGTGACGGTCCGGAATCAATTCCAAAGTGGAAGACCCGAGGACATCAGCTCGGAATTTTTAACCACAGTCAGATTCGGTCGAGTTTCGTGATTTTGAAGTTCACAGTCGCCTTAAGGGGCTTCAGTACCCAAAAATCGAAAAAAAAAATCGTATTTAAGATTTTTAGTGCATATTATTCTCTGAATTCTTACCTTTCTATTGGTATATTGCTTTTGTTTCTACGCGGTCTGGAAGTAAGTTAAATTTCGTTTTCAAAAAGTAAACAAATAATTTCGCTGAGGGAAACGCCCTCTTTTGAAAGGCAAAACGTAAACAAACCCACATGTTTTAATCCTTAACTTTGTTTTATTTTAAATTTAATTAGTCTAATATTTAATTTTGAGTTTATGTTGGTGGGATATGCATTCACTGCGACTTTGACTGTATGATTCTTCCTGTTTATTTACATTCAGTTTAAATTCAAACGCGCTGTCTTTTTCAAGATTCGTAATTTGCTTTTACTGATTCTTTTCTTATATTTCGCTTGTCAAGTTTGTTTCGAACTTTATTTGCTACTATTTCACTGATTTCATTGTTGAAATAGAAATATTTAATTTGATATAATAGCGTTTAAAATGCCTCGATCAACCACCAAAGTGTTCAGAAAGAGGAAGGGTAATTTCTATTGTAAGAAACAATTTACTGAAACAGAAACTTGTTCATCACAAACCAAGACATCTACCAGCGAGAAAAAAATTCCTGATTTAAATGAGAGTTATTCAAACTCTTCATACTATGAGGCAAATATCATCATAGATGCTGGTATTCTAGCTGGAGTTTTTAAGCAGCACGTGAGATGCAAAGTGTGCGAAAATGGACTTGATCTGACTCTTGGCAAAAATTCAGGCTTGTCTGTAGAGTTGCACTTGAAATGCAGTGAGTGTAATTTTACCCTGGATTTCGACACGTCTGAGAGGCAGGCAGATAATTCAAAGACGCACGTTGTAAACACTCGATTTGTGTATGCGCTTCGATCCATCGGGAAAGGTGCTGAGGCAGGAAGAATGTTTTGCGGCATTATGAATTTGCCAAATCCTCCGTCAAGGTTTGCCCGACACACGACTCAACTTCTAACGGTTATGAAAGAAGTGTGCGAAGAAACCATGGTGGAAGCGGCTGAAGCAATAAGTTGCCGAAAACAATTCCCCAAATCTAGCTGTGGCAGTTGATGGATCGTGGCACAAACGAGGCTACACGTCTCTGAATGGTATTGTCAGTATCACAAGTGTAGATACTGGCAAAGTGTTAGATGTTGAAGTGCTGTCCAAGCATTGTATGTGTAAGGACAAACGAGTGCATTCTGCAAACTGTAAGAAAAACTTCAATGGCGTCAGCGGAATGATGGAAGTGCGTGGCGCTCTTTCAATGTTTGAACGATCCTCTGAAAAATATGATGTGCGATACACAAAATACTTGGGTGATGGGGACTCAAAAGCATACAATACTGTCAGCCAAAAGTCTGTATATGGCAACGAGTACCCAATTGAAAAATTGGAGTGCATAGGCCATGTACAGAAACGAATGGGCACAAGGCTACGCAAGCTAAAATCAAGCATGAAGGGGCAAAATCTTTCAGATGGGAAACGTCTTGCTGGAAAAAATAGATTGACCGACACCCAAATAGAGCTTATTCAAAGCTACTATGGACTGGCAATCCGTAGAAACCTCCAGAGTGTACACGACATGAAGCAGGCAGTGTGGGCAATATTCTTGCATAAAGTGTCGACCGATGCCAATCCACAGCATGGTTTCTGCCCCAAAGGCGAGGATTCTTGGTGCAGATACAACAAAGCCGTTGCCAAGAATGAAACGTATTGCCACAAGAATAGCCTGCCTGTTGCTGTAATGGAAACGTTGCGTCCCATTTTCAGAGATTTGGCCCACCCTGAACTTCTTAAAAAGTGTTTGCACGGTAACACCCAGAATCCAAATGAAAGCCTGAACAATGTTATCTGGTCGAGAGTTCCTAAATCGACTTTTGTTCACATAGACACTCTGTCCTTTGGAGTATACGATGCTGTTGCCTGCTTCAATGTAGGAAATGTGACAAAAGTCAAAGTGCTCTCCAAATTGTCGATTGTGCCAGGAGAGTTCATGATAAACTCAATGAAACGTCTCGACCAGGAACGTCTTTTGCGAGCAAGATATGCCCACACCCAGAACACAAAAAACAAAAGGAAAGAAAAAAGGCTTAAAAGGAAGAGGGAAGAGGATAAGCTAATAGCTAATCCACAAAACAATGTGTATGGTGCTGGCATGTTTTGAAAAAGTAAGACTTTAATCTTTAAATGCGCTTTTCTCAAAACATGAAATTTCAAACTTCGATGTACCCTTTCTGCCAAACTACTGCATATTTATGTGTAATTCTTTTTTCCAGTTATGCACTGTATAACATAGTTTAATCTGAGGTTAAATTTTCATAAATTATTTGGGTAATTATTTTTTAAAAATTTAAAAACTTTGAAAATTTACACATTTTTTTGGTTGTTTACGTATAATTAAAAAAAAAATCTAACAATTGTTTTAAAAAACCATAACCTTAAAGTAATATACAAGACTTATGTAATGCACAAAAAAAAATTCAAGTTGATACGAACAGTAGTTTTTCAAAAAAGGTACATCGAAATTGAGCAATTTAACATTGCGTGTATACAGGGTACTGAATCCCCTTAAAAGAATTAATCTTTACCCCGAGATCATGGATTTCCAGTTTTTTCAACATATTCACAGAAACTTAATTAGTTGAATTTGCAAAGGTTTTTTTTACAGTAAGCAAGAACTCTCTTACTCCATTTTTTCTTATTTATTTCATCACGAACTTCTGTTACGGATTACAAATCGGTAAGTAGAGTATACTTTCTTTATTAAAAACGAAATTAGTTCATTAAAAAAGTGAAAAATTAAAACACGTGGTTTCGAGTCTTTCCTAAAGAAACGCCCCGATCGATAACTGCTTAATATAACTTAAATTCTGCTAACAATTTTGAAAAGTACTGCTAAAAAATTTGTTTCACATTTTCTTCTAGAACAGGGATGTGGAACCCTTGGCACGCTTTCCAAATGCGGCACGCCAACGACCTTTTCACGGCACGCTAATCTAGAGATAACGCTAAATAAAATAATTAAATAAATATGTATTCAACTTCACTATTTCAAAATTTTAACTCAGTTGATATAAATTAAGAAAATTAGAAGCCTCCCATTTCATCCTTTACCTTCATCACTCTTTTGTTGATTAAAAAAAGTGCCTCTTTAAGGTGAGTGTCTGCTAAACATGTATACACTGGAAAGAAGAAGAAGGAGGGGGGATTTGATTCAGCTTTTCAAGTTTGTAAAACAAGGGGACACAGAGGGCTTAAATTTCAATAGGGATAACAGAACAAGGGGTCATGGGTATAAATTGAATAAGACACATTTTAATCGGGATTTAAGGAAAAACTACTACTTTAATAGGGTAATAGACAGTTGGAACGCGTTGCCAGAAAATATAGTTAATTCAAAGGGAGTGTACGAATTTAAGACACAATTGGATAGTCAGTGGGAATTGGAGAATTCATAAACAAAGGACCAGCCTTGTTGGGCTTGAGCCTGTAGCTGGTCGTCAATATTTGTATTTGTATTTGTATATACACTACCATACAATAATGGACCGGACGCCAGCGGATTTGCATAAAATCCGACTACTTGTTGGGGGGCATTTTTCGTGGTATGGCCTAGGATCTTTGCATGTTGTTCCTGGTGAATTGAACACCGACGCCTACATGGACATTTTGGACAATCAGGTTCTTCCTACGCTGTGGCAATTTTATGGAATGGTCGAATGTTGTTGTTGTTCCTTATCCTCCACTTGTCTGACGAGGTCAGACAAGATCCAATAAATTGTTGACCTTTAAAAAGTCGATGACAAGAATGGGTCAACGAAGTCATGGAAAGAGGTAAAAAGCAGCTTCTGTTGAGTTGAGCACCATAAAGGTGGAAGTCTGTCTTGGCTCTTGTTGGTGTTCTTTTTAGTCTGGCACCTACCCTTCGACCTGTCCGGCTTCGGAGACCAGTAGCAAGCTACCGCCGGCATAGCCCTCCAGGTCAATGGTGCGCGCAAGCCTCGCCGACCCGTCAAGGCAGGAACACCAATTTTAGTCTAGTAGATGGTATTGATGCTGACTATTGCAATTCCCTTCATTGCAACAATTCAATCATTGCAACAATGATTAAAGGAGCATCAGCAATGGAGGCAATTTAATTTTTTCATTCAGTTCTATGAATTATGGTTTTAAAAATAAATAGCACTTGCCTTTGTTGAAGTTAGACGTAAATACACTCGTTGGAGAGGTCTCGGAGAGAGCTTTCGAATGAAATGTTCCTTATACGAATGTTACTTCCAGGACTACTACAACGCTCCGTGTTATGTTGCATCCTCTGTCAAGCAGTGGTATCATGATATGGACGTAAAACGTCTTCCCTGGCCTGCTCAGAGTCCGGACCTAAACCCCATAGAACATTTGTGGGACGTGTTATAGCGACGCTTACGGGCCAGTGAACCACGTCCAAAATCTACAGCTGAGCTGGCAACATTCTTGCAACCGGAGTGAACAAAAATACCCATAGCTGTGTATTAAAACCTTGTTGAAAGTATGACCAGAAGGGTTGCTACTGTAATTACAGCACGTGGGGGGGGGCATCCCCCTATTAAAACATGTATTTTTACCTTATACCATCACATCTTGCTGTCCGTTTCTTTATTGTAGGGTTTTGTGTACGATCTTGAAGTAAAAGTTCTGTGTCACATAAATTTACATTAATTTATTATTATTTCTTCAAATATAATCACTTACAACATTCGTTGATTTATAAATCGATTGTGATTTTTTTTTTGTTATTTTAAAAGGTTCTCTGAAGACCTAAATGGCTCGGTTGAGAAAACAACTGATTAGCAACCGAGGAGAGGGGTGACGAGTTCGATACTCGATCCAACCAAGGACCGTGGAGGCTGGTGCACGTTAAATCGGTCGTGGCCTAACATGTCCTCAAGTTGGCGTAGTGTGAAATTTTGGAAAATGGGGTTCCAATAAGGTTGTCACTTTGTCATCCGACTGTAGGATAAAATTCCAGGATGTTTTTCTCAGATCTTTCCCTTGAAGATTGATCCCGGACCGAAGCCAGTAAATAGCCTGTTTTATTACTCCAGTGAGACGTTATTTCAACTACCTACCGAAGACTTAAATGATAAAATATTGTATTCCACAAGATTCGGTTGGCACGTGAGAAAATGTTACATAAAAGAATTTGGCTTTTTTGCTTGCATCCAAAAAGTTTGTCCTATTCAAGAATGTAGCATTTGTTCATACTATAGTATGTTGTTTTACAATGTAGAGTATTTGAGGATGAAAACTGAGAGAGACTCGTTTGTAATTTTGTATATACTCTAGATAATCAGAAATAGTAGGATAAACTAAACTTGAAGGATATATCGGCACACTTTCCCTTAACAGGGACATATTGAACTCTATAATTGCTCTAGGTATATGCTTACTGGTATCGTAATAAAAATTATCTTAAATAATATCATTATTAAGAATATCATGTTTCAAACGATTTAAACTATAAATGATGGATACAAATAGTTATTTAATTGTGTTAGAAATCTGTATTATTAGTTGAACTGGAGTTCAAGACCCAGTATCTAATTTACAGCGTACTAACCACTGCCCACAGATCGCATAGTTATACTGGATGAATCATAAAAATGGTTACTTTTTCCTTCGATTTTATAATACTTTTAAAGTACTAATATGAGTACTGAACTTAAAAATTTAATCTAATATTATATTTTTATCTATTTGTTACTTTATTCCACGCACTTGTTGATGCAAACAACTTGATCTCAGTCATGAAAAAAATTTAATCAGAATCAGCAATTAAACCTAACCTATGGTTTATTTTACCCCTCGTATATTCTATTTAATTTATTCTGAATCTCCCAGAAAGGAATAAATAAACGGGCTCAAGAACATAGCAGTGATCTACCCCACACACACGCTCTCTAAAATGGAATGCTAACCTGAATCTTCTAAGTGTTTTTTATTGATTTGTGTTACGTCTACTGTGAAATGTAATGTATTACACGTAGTTTCTTGAAAAACCGATTTGATTTCTCGTGAAAGAAATTCAAAATAGAGCCATTAATTAAGACAAATCTGCCTAATTCATTCCGAACCCTTCAAATAGAATTTAAAAAGTGAACTTAAAACCCAGATTATATATTTCTTATTATAATTATATTATATTTTTATTATTATATTTTTCTAGTTAAGTTAAACTAACTGTACTAACAAAACTAATAATAATATATCAAATTAATTAGGTTCTTAAAACCCACGTTATATTTGTTACATATTGTCATCCCATCTTGGGATCACCAGAAAAGAGTACAATATATCAAATCTCTAAGTTTATTCTATTAATTTATTTCTCTCTCTCTCTCTCTCTCTAACTAAGCCGAATTTACTATGAAATCAATTCGATCTTCTTCATGAAAAAAAAACTATAAATATATAGAAATTTCAATTGAAATCAAGTGAGTACTTTTTTTCCCAACATAAACCCATTCATTTTGAATATTTCATAGCGAGTTTAATAATTGAAAGCAAAAGCAAAATAGATGGGGCTATAAACTGACCCAATCTTTTACTCTCTAAAAAAGTTCTAACCTAAATCTGGAAAAATTTGTTTTATTTGTCTGTTATGCTTTTCTGCAAAATGAACTCTTTATACCACAAAGTTCCTCCAATTTCAAATTCAAAACCAGAATTATCAATACAAACCACCTACCCATTTCTTTCCTAAAGTAAAATCTACGTTATTCATCTCGAATCTTTCAGTCATTGATCTTAGTTATGAAAGAAGCTATAAATCAGAATTATCAATCAAACACAAGTGCCATGTTTCTTTTCTCCTCCACAAACCTACTGCATTCATTTCGATTCTACCAAAGAAATTTTAAGAAATAAACAAAAAACCTCATAGTTACAAATTTCCACAATCATACATCCTTTGAAAGTATCAACCCAAGTATAAATTATTTGTATTGATTTGTTATACTCTTTTTTTAAATAAAACTATACCAGAAAGTTTCTTACGGAACCAATTCTATCTTCATCTTGAATAAAACTCTAAATCAAAATCTCAATTAAGTAACAACCTTTTTTAAACGAAATTTAATGAACAACTCAAAACCTATGGGATATTGTTATAAGACTCACAATTCCCTCTCCCAAGCTCTAATAAATGCCAACCCAAGTCTGCGCTTCTTTGCTGTTTTTTTTACTCTGCTTTGAAATAAATGAAACCACTCCTAAAAATTTCTTATAAAACACATTTTATCTTCTCATCTTGAAACTATTGAATCAGAATCCATATTAACACCCATAACCAGTTTCACTCTTCTTCCTCAGCCAAATTTACTCAATTTATCCCGAGCTCTTCAAACGAAATCAAATAAACGGAAGCAAAGGCTATCATATACAACTACAAATCAACGTATTCTTACGCTCTCTGAAAATACCTATTTTGTCGCTGTGCTTTGCAATTAAAATATTCCACAAAGTTTCCTATGAAGCCAATTCACCGACTAAAACTTTGAACCAGAATCCCAATTAAAACCCACCACCCATTTCGCTTTTAATCCATCAAATCTACTTAATTCCTCCCAATCACAATTTAACAATAAACTATAGCAAAACCCTACAAAACCCTTACGCTCTCTGAAAATACCTATTTTGTCGCTGTGCTTCGAAATTAAAATATTCCACAAAGTTTCCTATGAAACCAATTCATAGACTAAAACTCTGAAACAGAATCCCAATTAAAACCCACCACCCATTTCGCTTTTCCTCCATCAATTCTACTTAATTCATCCCAATCAGAATTTAATAAACGGGAGCAAAACCCTCCCAGATCCAGTTATAAACTGCCATCCTATCTTACGCCTAAAAAGGAATAATACCCAAATCCACCACTAAAGTATTCTGATTTTTTCTCCCCTGCAGTCAGAGAAGAAAAAAGCTGCTCAAAGAGGTAGCATTTTGTGAAACACATGGGCCCGGAAAGTCCAACTGGCTGAAAGCCGAACGCGGTTCCCGTCAGGAGAGTGAACAATGCCTGCCAGGGTCTTGTCGGGGGATGAAGATAAATGATCGCTCGCTCTGTATAACGTCCCTTTTACCAACTATCTACAAAGCACTCTCCTAACACGCCGACTTATAATTTTATTGTGAGCTTCTTTTTCCTTTTTCAGTCAACGAAATTTGTACCCGAACTCGAAGATGGTTTCGATCAATGGCTTTCTTCTTTTCCGATTCCAAACTTTTGAAGAAGAAATGAATGAATCCCCCGAACAAGTCTATAAAAATAAATGAATGGAGTTGGAATGGATGCTTCTTGAGAGAGAGGAACGTTTGTATCTAATCAAGCATGCATTAAAGTAGGGAACTTATTGCACAGAATTAATACAAAAGCGCTTGTAATATTGTTGAAAACAATTTTTCAGTCTTGATTTAGTGTTGAAGGAACTTTCTAAGGTTTTGTTGTTGTTCCTATATGATAGTTAACTTCTCTTTCCTTTTCTATCAAGTAATTTTCAAAACAATAAGCTAATATGTATTGAATAAAGTTTAATATTTTAAAATATATATTCAGAGACGGCTATATATCACATGGAAACAAGTACGTAAAAGAAATATAATTTCACATTTTACTAATAATTTTAAAGAATTAATGGTATTTAGTTTGGTTTTTAAAGCATCAATGATATGGATGGTTTTCAGACATGTCTTTTATATATTACTAGACACTGCGTGGATAGCACGGCGTTGCCCATGACAAGTTATTTTCATGGGGTCAGATGTGACCACCCATCGCTAACGCTTGTCAACCCCCGGTGATTGCGCATTTTCATTTGGTTTACTTCACAAACCAACACCACAGGCAACGCCGTGGCTACCAATACATTAATTAAAATATATTTTGGAATAAAATTAAAAAATTGGGCTGGACACAATAAATTTCATTGATACTGAAAAATAATATGAAAAAAATTAAATAGAAAAAACAATAATTTTAAGAATGAGTTCCACTTTCACCCGACATGACACGGGTTACAGTTGAAAAATTATATATTTAAAGAAAATTACATTTAAGGTATCAATTCTGGTGTTAACTTTTCCGGAGATTTCAAATTCGTTGAAATTTTACTATCGCGAAGATAGAAAAACTCCAACAGTCTTTGCCCGTGACAAAGTTGAAATAGCTAGCAGGAAAGTTATACTAATCAAAACACGCTAGAATTGGAAATCCGTTTAGAAAAAAACAATAGCTGTTTTTGTCCTCAACTTGATATGGTTCTAAAGGCATTAGGATGAAAAGCGCAGAATATGTCTTTTCTTCAATGTGACATCAGTTCCTCAAGTGAAGTCATAACTTGGCACAGTTCCATAGATCGAAAAACACAAAATCCTTTGCTTTCTTCAATTGACGAACTATGACGTCAGTACGGCGATAAGAAGAACGGAGGGGACAAAACTAATAAATGAATTAAAAAATGTTCTAGATTAAATTTAAAAAATCGAGCTTTTCAAAAAATTTGCAAGAAATTAGGACTACCGATGTGCTAAATTTCATTATTGTAAGTACCATAGATTCGTCAAGACACTGCATAGAGACACATCGAAACACTTTCTTTTATAATAGTAGAGATCATTTATTTATTATTTGAATATTTGCAGAATTTGTATGAAGTTTTAACTACCTTAAAATATATTTTTTAATCGAGAAAAAATATTTAGATAAATTGATAAATGATTCGACGTTTATGATATACTTGTAATCAAAAGCCTAGTAAATTTAAAAGTATTAGTGTTTCAGATTTTAACAATTTTTATCTTATAGAGTTTTAATGTTAGTGAAGTTTTTAAAATGTTGATAATATAGAGTTGAAGTTTTTAAATTTTTCGTTAAAGAATTCATTGCATAAGCATAGCCATGTGAAGTGAAATTGTAATGTAAACGGAAGTAATGGAAATGTGTGACCGAGACGAATACACACACTGAACTAAAAGTAAACGTTTAGAAGCAAGACAAAACACATGTGAACTTCCACTTTATAAGAACCATGCCATGACCTTAGGTGGGGTGGTAGCACAGATGGTAGAGCTGCGGACTTGTAACATGAGTTTTGAGAGTTTGAAACTTAGTCCAACCAAAGCTAGTTGTGTACAAGGGTGTAGGTGCGAAGTAAATCCGTTGTGGCTTCAAATATACTCACATTGGCTTGGTGTGAAAGTTTGGAGAGTGTGGTGTCAGCCCATGGGTTGACCTCGGTATCTGACCCATGGTTCAAAGCTATCAGGTGTCTTTGGATATTATCATTCGTGCTTGATTCAAGACCGTCGCCAATAGCTCGCTATGTTGCTCAAAGTTCAACGTGAATTCTACTACATTCCCACCTTAAAATTGGGAAAAAGAAAGGAAATGTAGATACACGGAACTATTACCAAATGGAAAAATTATGTTTAAGAAAACATCGGATTATTCCGATGATTTTAAAATATTGTTGCTAGACTTTTTAGTAGCATATCCAATCATAATACAGCTTACCCAACAAAATTTCTTAAATTCGTTTTCTTAGTTTTACAATCTAATATTCAGAGACTAATGCTATTGTGTTCAACAAACGAACTTCTGCGAACAATCATAGTACTCGTAGCGAACCAAAAGGGATTGATTGATAAACCATTTCTTAATGGTTAGCAATCGGGGACTTTTTGAAATAACGTTGGGTTTTGACAGTGTATTCTTTGAAAGAAGTCCTCTTATGAAAAAAGATGTCAGAAACTTAACAAAATTTTATCCAGTTACAACTGGGATAAAAATGTTCAAAATGCACAATGTTCAGAACGTAATACAGTAATTGACACTATTGTAGAAAAATCCATTCTTGTGTGTGAAACCTTATTCGGTGACAAGATTTTAATATTTTCAACCTTACAAAGAAGTGATTTATTATTTCTAACTGTTTATCAATTTCTAGTAAAAGATATTGAAAAAATTCTAATAATAGAAATACTGAAACCTGCTAATAATGTTTATACTATAACTGATAAAAAATAGTTCAAATTCAATAGAGATTACTGTAGTAAGGTAGGTATAGTAGGTATTTTATAAAATTTGTGTAGGACTGAAGCAACACAATGGGATATGATTACAGAAGGTAGGAAGGTACATTGAATTAATCTCATATTGGAGTACCACAACGGGCTATTGGTGACGGTCCAGGAACAATCCCGAAGGGAAAGAACCGAGGACACCTCGTAATATTCCACCACGGTCAGAAAGCGATGTCAAAACCTGAGGTCACACCCCACTCTTCAAACTTCCACACAATGATTTCGAAGACACGACAGATTTAATGTGCATCAGCCCTCACGTACATGACTGTCTTTGGTTGGATCGAGTTTAGAAACTCGCAATCCTCTAGTTACCCCCTAATCCTCTATTCTGTCGAACTAACTTTAGTAAGGAACATTTTCGACATAAGGGAAAATACGTCTGACATTGAAACTTATGAATCTGAATTTTCCAGTGATCTTAATATTATTTCATTCAGTACAGAGGAAGCTCATTTTACTGCAATATTAGAGAATAATAAGCTTAATGCTATGTTGTATGCTTTTCTATTTACTGAAGTTTCGAGTGTCTTAGCAGAAACGCGGATGGATCTCTCAAACTGTGAATTATGTTAAAGAGAGGTTATGGATTCGATTAACGAGCTCTTCAATGTAAAGTTTTGTGAACACTCTGTGCAAGTGCACATACTTGATAATGCCACCTCACTGATGTGTGAATGATATGTGAGTGTATGCATTTGAAAGCGTCCCCGTGAGCCTCTATGAAAATTGGGGAAGCATTTCTCGCCAAACCAATCCAAATGCGCAAAATTCAGATTGGTTGCGAACTGGTAAGCTACTATGGAGGTGTACATACTATTTTTAATCGATGTCACTGCAAAATATAAGTTGTATCGAGGACACAACCCGCAGTTTTGATGTGAATAATTGGGCCTGATGTTAGCTTGTTGAATGAATGATTGTTTATTGCGTGCAGTTGAGAGATAGTTGTTCAATATACACTCATTGCCATAAAATTGGCGCACCAAGAAATAATTGTGGGATTATAACGAAACTTGGCATGAAGGTACATGTCGGCCAGATATGCAAATGATTAGAAATGCAACGTGATTGCGCATTGCGTAATGATAATAGAGGGCGTTGAACTTAGTTCTGCTTGGAGTATAAAACAGGTAAGAAGTGCTTGTTTGAGTGTACTTAATCTTTTGCAAAGGAAACGCTGAGGTAGACATGCCGTTACGCCGCCATCGAAGCCAATATGAGCAGCTGTCAGAGTTCGAGAGGGGAAGAATCATCGGGATGATGGAAGCTGGGTGGTCAGCTCGGCGAGTAACTCGTCAAGAAGGCCGTTTTAATTTTACTGTGAGGAGGTGTTGGGACCAGTGGACAGAAGAGACATCATTTACATGGTGACAAGGCTCAGGACGCCTTCGACAGACCAGTCGTCGAGAAGACCGTCACATCATACGAAACTCATACGTAGAGCCAACTGCCTCATTGGCCGCTATCCAGACACAGGCAGCACCTTCACTACGGGCCCCTGTGTCTTCCCGAACCATCGCAAGGCGTCTGGCTGAAGGACATCTGGTATCGTGGCGCCCATTATGTGTGCTGCCAATGACACCCACCCACCGACGTCTCCGTTTGGAGTGGTGTCGCGCACGACGGGATTGAACTGCAACGGAATGGAACCAGGTCGTTTTCAGCGACGAATCTAGATTCAATTTGAGCAGTGATGAACACCGTGTTCGTGTGTAGAGGCCCCGTGATGAACGCCTCAATCCTGCCTTCGTTTTACAGCGACACACCTCTCCCACAGCTGGTGTGATGGTATGGGGTGCCATTGCTTACGATACACGGTCACCCCTAATATTGATCCATGGCACAATGACAGCCCAGCGGTACGTCCATGACATCCTTCAGCCACATGTGATGCCACTCATGGCAGGGCTCCCAGGAGCCATTTTTCAACAAGACAATGCTCGGCCACGCACAGCAAGGATGTCACCAGACTGCCTCCGCCACATTTCTACCCTTCCCTGGCCTGCTCGATCCCTAGATTTGTCACCAATCGAGAATATCTGGGATCATTTGGGACGGCAAGTTGGACACCCTACGAGTTTGGTCGAACTAGAGGCGCGTTTACAGCAACTGTTGAACGAGATGTCTCAGGACTTCATACGGAACTTGCATACCTCAATGCCCGCTCGTATCGCATCGTGCATTCGTGCTAGAGGGGGTCCAACAGAGTACTAAAACTTACGTTCATTTGTACTTTTTCCCACAGTAAATGATCCTTTTCTTTGATTTTCTAATCATTTACTTATATCAAAGTAGTACATACATGTGTAAAATTTCGTTTTATTTTGACTACTTTTTCTTGGAGGGAAAATTTTTATGGCAATGAGTGTATATATACACACTACCCTACAATAATAGACCGGATAGTACGATGTTATTGTATAAGGGAAAGAATACGTGCTTTAATAGGGGGTGGTCCCCCACATGCTGCAATTACTCTAGCAACCCTTCTGGTCTTACTTTCAACAAGGTTTTGATACACAGCTATGGCTATTTGGGTCCATTCCTGCTGCAAGAATGTCGCCAGCTCAGCTCTAGATTTCGGGCGTGGTTCCCTGGTTCGTAAAGCATCGCTCTAACTCATCCCGCAAATGTTCTATGGGGTTTAGTTCGGGACTCTAAGCAGGCCAGGGAAAACGTTTAACATCCATATTGTGATACCACTGCTCGACAGAGGCTGCAACATGACATGGAGCGTTATTGTCCTGGAAGTAACATTCGTCCATTCCATAAAATTGCCAGAGCGTATGAAGAACCTGATAGTCCAAAATGTTCATGAAGGCGTCGGCGTTCAATTTACCAGGAATAACTTGTAAAGGTCCCAGGCCATACCACGAAAAACACCCCAAACAAGAGTAGTCGGATCCGGAAATCATTATGCAAATCTGTTGGTGTCCGGTCAATTATTGTAAGTGGATATATATATATATATATATATATATATATATATATATATATATATATATATATATATATATATATTAATTGCTGCGTCGTTCGATCGCTTACGAATGACACACCACCTTTTGTAGTGTCAATCCAAAGTTACGCTGGTCGAAAACTCACCGTATACCGTAGAATTTCGACATATTGTGGTTCTTTTCCCGCCATAGGTTTGCATGTTCACTCTATCCGAAGGTCATGTCAAGTACGAATCTCCTTTGTCTGTATGTCTTTATATTATGTTCTAGTTATATTCTTGTTCTGTGTGAAATCATAAGACAGTACAGTTGCACGCTTTGGTGTAACTAGTTCTTTCTTGCAAACCCAGTAATGCTCCGATTTTAAAGTTGTATTTACGTCAAAAGGGCCAACTAGGAGCCGCATGTTATAAGCAGTTTTAAAGAATGTCAACACTACTTTTTCACAAGAATTACAAGAAAACGAAATTAGACATAAACTATGATCAGCTCTGCGAATCATATTGAGTATTTACCATCAACTGATCATATTTAAGTATGGAAATGTATATGTATGGATAACTTAATGAAAATAAATTTCTACTCTCTTGTAAAATTTTTACATATTATGTAAACACATTATGGACACTAGTGTGTATTTTAATGTACAAAAAAAACCGTGTTAGGGCAGTCTTGTGACAATTTTTCAAAACAAGACAAAGAAACTCTAAACGATGAAGCACATTTAAATTTTACAGGATTTTCACTATTTGCTTCTATGTTGTTTTGAATTTTACTTCGAACAACAGAAAATACTTGCTTGTTATGCCTCCCAACATCTATAAAATCATCTATTTTCAAACAGATTTCGGTATAATGCAATAAATTATATAATGACGGTATTTGATGTGATTTTGATTTACACATTGATTCCTGTTTACAAATGAGTGGTCCTCTTGGAGTACGAGAAACATTTTTGCATTTTGCAAGTTCCACCTCTTGTTAAAAGCAGCGAAACACAGCAAGTATAAAATACTTAAGCTCCTTCCGTTAAAAAATGAGCATCTTAAATAAAACGCCTGCTCCAACGCATTGATAAATGAAGCTTTAAAAGGGGTCTGCGGTACAGCGAACGCGAGAGGCAATTCAGACAATTACGTGATTTCTCAAAAGCAAAAAGCAAAGCAAGAAAAGTTCGAAATGAGTTGTTGCAACCTTCTGCGAGTCTGCTAGACTAATTTGTAAAATCTTTTGGCTAATAAAAGAGATGAGGGAGAAAATGTAACACGAGGTAATTTTAAAAAACACCACGCATGAAAGAAACTTCAGACGTTTTCAGAGTTAATGATTGCAAAGAGCATTCGTATTTACTTAATCATTCCGCAATTATATAAATCACAGCAGGGGAAGGGCACAAATTCTGGATTTAAAGTAGAGATCGCTTTCACTACGACTTAAAATTTAAGGTGGTTCTTTGGGGGTTTTAGAGCGCCAGCGCCGTATCTGCGCATGCTGCCCAAAACACAAAATATCTTAATAGCAGAAAAAAGAGAGATTGGGAATTGAATAAAGGGGTGAATTAAAAAATAATCACTTGTGTGTACCGGGAGCGTGACACTTGTGTTACCTATAAATACAATAAACCCCATGTGTAAAGAAAAGATCCCTTAAATACCTCGGGTCAACGAAGCAACACTCCTAAAGAAGTTATACCCCTTAAGGTACTTAAAGTAAGAAGTGTAGGTGTTAGCTGGCCCGATTATATTATACACTCATTTCCATAAAGATTTGCGCTCCAAGAAAAAGTAGTCAAAATGAAACGAAATTTTACACGTAAGTACTACTTTGATATAAGTAAGTGATTGGAAAATCAAAGTAAAAGGATCATTTATTGCAGAAAAAAGTACAAATGAACGGAAGTTTTAGTACTCTGTTGGACCCCCTCTAGCACGAATGCACGATGCGATACGAGTGGGCATTGAGGTACACATGAGGTAAGATGTCCTGAGACATCTCGTTCCACAGTTGCCGTAAACGCGCCTCTAGTTCGACCAAACTCGTAGGGTGTCCAACTTGCTGTCCCAAATGATCTCAGATAGGTTCGATTAGTGACAAATATGGCGATCGAGCAGGCCAGGGAAGGGAGGTTATGTGGCGGAGGCAGTCTTGTGACATCCTTGCTGTGTGTGGCTGAGCATTGTCTTGTTTAAAAATGGCTCCTGGGCGCCCTGCCATGAGTGGCATTACATGTGGCTGAAGGAAGTCATGGACGTACCGCTGGGCTGTCATTGTGCCATGGATCAATGACCGTGTATCGAAAGCAATGGCACCCCATACCATAACACCAGTTGTGGGAGCGGTGTGTCGCTTTAAAGCGAAGGCAGGATTCAGGCGTTCACCACGGGGCCTACACACACGAACACGATTGTCATCACTGCTCAAATTGAATCTAGATTCGTCACTGAAGACGACCTGGTTCCATTCCCTTGCAGTCCAATCCCGTCGTGCGCGACACCACTCCAAATGGAGGGGTCGGTGGGTGGGTGTCATTGGCAGCACACATAATGGGCAGCACACGTAATACACGTGCGTTTCGTATGATGTGATGGTCTTCTCTGCGACTGGTCTGTCGAGGGCGTCCTGAGCCTGGTCACCGTGTAAATGACGTCTCTTCTGTCCACTGGTCTCATCACTTCCTCACAGTAAAATCAGAACGGACTACTTAACGAGCTACTCGCCGAGCTGACCACCCAGCTTCCATCATCCCGATGATTCTTCCTCTCTCGAACTCTGACAGCTGCTCATATTGGGTTCGATGGCGGGGTAACGGCATGTCTACCACAGCGTTTCCTTTGC
Organism: Metellina segmentata; assembly: GCA_947359465.1. Taxonomy (NCBI): domain Eukaryota; kingdom Metazoa; phylum Arthropoda; class Arachnida; order Araneae; family Tetragnathidae; genus Metellina; species Metellina segmentata. The sequence goes on along the minus strand of OX375879.1, from coordinate 63,067,222 downwards.
AAGAGATTAAGTACACTCAAACAAGCTCTGCTTACCTGTTTTATACTCCAAGGAGAACGAAGTTCAACGCCCTCTAGTGGCATTACGCAATGCGCAATCACGCTGCATTTCTAATCATTTGCATATCTGGCCGACATGTACCTTCACGCAAAGTTTCGTTACAATCCCACAGTTATTTCTTGGTGCGGAAATTTTTATGGACATTAGTTTTTATATATATATTAATAATTAGTACTAGATATTATATTTATATATTTATTTAATTTCTAAAACAAGAGGTAATTCAAAGATAAAAACCAACAGGAGTTTATTGAAAATAAAGTGTTAGCGGATTAGGGCGTCATCAGGGAGGAGCCTGACCCATGCAACATATTTAATATGGTGTTTTCTACCTATATATGAGTTGCAAAACGCTAAGAAATTGCTCATATACATATATATATATATATATATATATATATATATATTATTATTATTATTTTAATTTTAAAAACATGAGAAAATTTAAAATAAAAACTAACAGGAAAATATTGAAAATGAAAGTGTTGGTGGATCAGGGCTTAGTCAGTATTGGAGCCTGACCGTCAACACAAAATGGTGTTTTCTACGTATATTAGCAGCAAATATGTACTCATAGACGTAGAAAACACCATTTTATGTCGTCTGGGTCAGGCTCCTCCCTGACGACGCCATGACCCACCAATACTTTCATATTCAATAATTTCCAGTCATTTTTTTTTTAATTTCGTCTTGTTTTAGAAGTTTCATACGTTCTTATGAGCGACTCTGGGACCCGTAGTTGTGGTAGAACAGACGATGAACGCTGCGAACTATCTGAACATCATTGCGGATCAGTTGTACCATTACATAGCGTCTGTCTTCCCAACTGGAAATGGAATCTTCCAGCAGGACAACGCCCCATGTCACAAGGCTCGGATTGTGTTGGAGTGAGTCGAGGATCATACTGAAGAATTCCACTTAATTTCCTAGTCACCTAACTCGCCGGATTTTAATCCCATAGAGCACATTTGGGGTGTCATGAAGAGGCAGCTCCGACCTCAAACACCACCATAACCGAATATCTCGACTTTGCGTGACCGCTGCTTAGACATTTGGTACAACCTGTCTCGTACCAAGAACTTGTGGCATCTATGCCCAGTAGAGTTGCAGTTGTTTTGCAGGCCAAAGGAGGCGCAACGCGTTATTTATTAGGTGGTCATAATGTTTTGGCTCATTAGTGTATACATATACAACTTTGTTTGACAGTAAAACTACAAAAAGTCTTACAGACGATAAATTCAGTGCTTCTAATAATTCTGATTTAATCTTACGATAGATTTCATTCTGATTGATGGTATATCAAATTGGTTATAACACTATTGAACCCTTTTCTTCCAAAGATTGAGAATTTTAAATTCAAGACAATACGTTCAAGTTTTTAATGTCTAATATAGGTAGGAACTCTTGGACGGCATTTCCCTTGTTAACATTATATTTACGACCCAGGTAATTGAGCCTACAAACCGGTCTGGTGGTTAAGGTGTTAGCCTGTAAATTGAAAGGTTCTTAGATCGAATCCGGGTCATACTAATATCTTATACTGCATATACAACGTGCAAATAAAAGTCAATCTCTTAGAATGTTTATATGCGTGGATGTTTGTAAGCATGGATGTTTGCAAGCATATGGTGTAGAGGCGGCTGGTGAGAAAATGTACCAGTTTAAATTATTGTGACACTACATTAGACAATGTACTAGATAGGATGGAGAGAGCACTACCCGGAGAAAGCCTCGTATGGGTTGTGTTATGTCTTTGCAAAATATTAGAAGATTTTGCATGTTACATACACCTATTGTATATGTAGTACATCATACTATTTTATACTGGAAATGCTATATGCAAATAAAATGGTTAATCTGGGATTACCAAGTCCTGACGATTCTGAATCTAAATTTGACAATAATTTTGACCCGAATGCTCTTGTTAAAAAGCAATGTTCCTGAGTCACTCGATTTTAAGGTGATCGGCAAGCGTACGAGGTGCGAACTCGTTACCAAGCACTTCAGCCAACCAATTGGTGATTATTAGTTAACGTCGTACTAGAGCACCGCAACGGGCTATTGACGACGGTCCTAGATCAATCCCTTAAGGGAAAGATCCGAAGACAACACCTTGTAATTTTGAACAACGCTCAGATGACGAAGCAACACCTGAGCTGGCATCCCAATCTCCAACTTCAGTCAACCAGTTTCTTAAGAGAGATACATTTAACCACTCGAACACTGGTGTGGCAGTTACACAAACGTGGCAGGTATAATTCACATGTAAAATATTACTGAATTTCACAGAGAGATCAGCAAATGCCACATACACATTATCACCACATACATACAGATTACATACACATTACTTAAACATACACATTCCATGTTTAGGTATCAGAAAAACGTAAATGGTACTAGCAAGAGGAGGAAGTCTTCTGATTCAAGGTGCAGTTTGTTGCCATCTCCAGAAATGCAAACAGTTGTGTTTTACTTGAAATATGGAGCGAAAGAGCGCCAAAACGTTTCATTCATGACTTTCCCGAAGTTATTTTTTCCCTCACAATCTCCGAAGCCTCCCCACGAAAGCTCCTGCTCGTAAAAGAAAGATAAACGCTTTATCCGTGACTCCAAGTCATAAATTGTGTCTGACGCGAATTGAAAACGGGCCTTTGTGCTGCTGGGTCCCTGCCAGAGAGACCAGGTAGCTTAGCGACCGGCTGCCCTTTTTCCATTCTGCGGGACCCCCCTGCGAAATTACCTGGGCCAATTAAATTGGTAATAAAACTTGGAGGTCACGTGATGTGAAAAGGTGTGCAAGCGATACAAACATTTTGCTTCCTGTCGGTTGAGCAGATGGTACCTGTGGAACATTCTCGTCTGCATGCAGATGATGCTCTTGCTGTGTGCCCTGAAAGAAGCGTAAAGGATAGAGCTTAAGCTTGGGTGGAGGTTTATTCTTGATATCGTTTGACTCGTCTGATTTCTGTGTTGCAAAGCACATGAACTGCTCTCTAAGAAGAAGTATCATTTTGGTGAGAATTTGTATCAATATTTTATCATAATTTTATTTATTTGTGCGTGAAATATATTTAAATTTCACACTACATAGTGTAGTGGCACAGATATCGACATTATTTTTTGCATTGGCAAATGGTCGAACGGATATGAAAAATGTAAAATCAACCTCTATGACCAATTTCGCTACATTCGCCAATCTTTCCTCTTACTTTAAATATTCTTGATTCAAGCTCTGAAGCAGCATAATGCTGATATAAGTACACGGAAAAACTCGCTGCTGTGATGAAATTCTTCAGTAGTTTTATTTTATGAAATGACATCAGATGCTTAGACAACCGAATGACCTTTAAACAAGAAGTAAGTGATCAGCAGCTAATTGTGGTAGAGTAAACGTTTTGTATGCAATGTCTTAGAAATAAAAATTAACACCAGTAAGAGATTCACGAAATTCTTTCTAATTCTGCTTTTTATTTTATTTGGAGGTAAAATGTGTAAAATATGCGGATTGATGTTTATGTTAATTAAAAATGGATTTTTAAATACGATATCAAATGTCAATAAGAATCCTGCTATCAATGAATATAAGCAATTGAAAAACTTTAGCACAGATGCTATGCATGGGTCAGGCGAGCATATTTATATTTCTCTAACGTACATGGCGCAGGAATTGATATTATTTGGATGTAGGCGAATGGCGAAACGGATATGAAAAAGACAAAAACAACCTTTACGAGATTCACTTGCTATTTTTTTTTTTAATTTGCTTGAGCATAACATAACCAAAATTTCACGGAAGAGCAGGTTGCTCTCGTGAAATTCTTTGACACTCTGATTACAGAATGCAATAAGAAATTTGCAAGATAGAAACTCTGAAGAGCAGAAATGAAAATGTGAGCGAACTCCGAAATAGGTTTAGGCATTATAAACAACAGAATGCAATTGAAGTGGCTATTCAGAAGGTATTCATCTTTGGTAACAAGATTTAGATGCACCCTTTTTGCATTGCACTGTATTAGAAGCAATTAACTCTGACAAACGGTCTGGTGGTTAAGTTATTAAACTTTAGATCGGAAGGTTTCTGGTTCGATTCCAGGTCAGTGCATGGATGTTTGTAAATGTCTGATGTAGAGGCGGCTGGTGCACCTTAAATCTGTCGTGACGAAAGTCGTCACGTTGGGTTGGTGTGGAAGTTTGGAGAATGAGGTGCTACATCAGATGTTGGCTCGATATCTGACCGTGGTTCAAAATTACGTGGTGTTGTTGTCCTCGGATCTTTCCCTTAGGATATTAATCCCGAATCGCCGTCATCAGTACGACGTTAATTAAAAATTATCAAATTACCAAAAGGAAGCAATTAACACCAATAAAGTCACGAGATAAGAAATTTAACACTAGTAGCACTACGTGTATTACTTCTTACATGAAGTTTTGCGTTTGTATTTTAAATTGTAAAGTTTTCTTAAGGTGTGTAATTGAATTCAGAATTTGTGTCAAAACTAGTTTTAAAAATTGTCTATCAATAAATTAATTGGAGGTAGGCCTATTTCTTTTCTGACCTTATCTGCTTATTTCGTTAACTGTTAATGTACCGATAATCTTGGCAATAGTTTTTTGTTTTAAATTTTCAGTCTAATTTGTGCTTTAATCGAGAAAAAAAAAATCAGATAGTATGCTTTCCAGTTAGTGTTACTTTTTTACACTCGTATGCATATTTTACGAGTATATATGCGTATATGCATACTCGTAGCATATTTTATTGGTTGGTTGAATTATTTTAACTTTCAATAATGTGTGTGCCTATTTTTTTAATTTTTATTGATTAGGTTTCCTATAAAGTTTATGCTTGATCTACATAGAAGCATTTTACCATAAGAATAGTGTGTAGAAGGCGAAATGGATTGATTCTATTATACACATTATTGTTAAAAAAAATGCATAGACAGAAATATAAAATGTCTTTTCATAACTACGTAAATAATTTTTACTGTCGATTCTGAATAAATATCTGAAGAAAACTAGATAATTTAAATAAGGACTTTATTCTGAATAAGAAGTTTTTTCTAGTTTTCCACCAAACTAAATTTTCCCTGTGTAACAATTGCTGATCTCGCAGATTCAAGATTAATACTAGACTTTTTCTAGTAAGTTGCACATTTGACACAGACAAAAAAGCTACAGATTTTCTTTAATTTCACTTATAAATTCTGTTTATGCATGCGCAATTTAAGTAATAACTGATTTACTACAGAAATAAACAGATCGCTAAATTTAACGCTCTTAATATGAGATGAGGCCATGGTAAACATTCTTGGAGTTAAATTATCTCAAAACTGATGGATTGACACTTGAACCACTTTGTATTTTAGCCCCGTTATTATAGTATATTTTAAAATTTACATTCATTTAGCAATTCATTTCGAAGTTTTCTTCTTTAGTCTTATTGTAATGTATCCTATTATCTTAACATAGTATTTCAAAATATAGATGATCTTGATATAGAAATTGTGATTTTGAGAGATTTTCGAAGGAGCTGTTAGCAAAATCCCGCTAGCCATAAAGAAACGTTTGCAGTTGCTAGTCTCCAGATTTATTTCGAAAAGCCTGCTCCGTATTAAAGAAAAAGTAAATAACGCCAACTGTTTTATCGTGATGTACCATATTAATCTTAAAACATCTTATTAAAACGAGTAATGTTCCCCTAAGTACATTGAATAATCCCCGTTATTATCTCCTAACAGAGAAATAAGCTTTATTTATATCATCATCAGACATGAACATCTTACATACCGCTGTGACGTTAACATAACCTAGTTACCTAGTGACAATGCAAAATCCAACTTCTATCGGGGAATATGATAAGGTTGTGACTAGAAAATACCACTATCATATATGCTGCATATCTTTGTTTAGTTTTATGAATGCAACTAACTCAATGTGATGATATTGTACACCATTTTAAGGCTTGGTTATTACAAGGGGAATACTAGGTCGAAATTGTTGAAGTTTGAGTTTTTTTTTTGCTTTTCTAGATCAGGATGGGGGGATATCGACTGGTTATGCCCACTTAGTCATACTTTCTTTGAATACTGGTAAGATTTCTTCTTGAGAACTACACCCAGTTTAACTTAGTGAGTACAATTTTTACTGTTAGCTTTCTCAGAACTATGCTTTTAGGACAGCAACTGTAGGCCGACGAACTTTAGGCATAGGAAAAGCATGAACACTTTCAATTCAACGTTAAAATTACTCTGGTTCTCTAAATCAGCCGTACACTTGAAACTACTGGTTATACGACCAAAAATATGAGTTTGATTACGAATGAAATTTGTTTACTTCAAAAATGTTGCGAAACTTACAAGAATCTGTCACCTATAGAATTCTTATACCACCAAATAAATGAAATCACAATCCAATACGATTCATGAAATCACTATCGATATATTATTATGAAAGAAGGACTTAAAATACTTAACTTTTCTTCAATTTCTATTAGAAGCGTAAGAATTTCTCGTGCATAAGGAAAGCTCTCATCAGGTTTCTCAATCACCGCAGTGCGATAGACGTCAAGAAAACAAGAAATTGAGACGGGGCATTAAGTAATTTGTTAATTCATTTACTTCCATCAACATTTTTTTGCTGTCAAAAGGTTCAGGAAGGATTAAAAAAAATGTTGACCGATGGTTCTGTGACAGCCACGGTTCGTAATTATCAGGAGCATTTCTTTCTCATCTTAATACATCATTAGGCACTTTTCATTTGTTTATTCAGGGTTTTTAAAGTTGTTTAGAAGTTACCGTCCTGTATAGGAAAGAAGCGTTCTTCGGATGAGTGCTTTTCGCCATTTTTAAAGGAACTAATGTCCGAGTTTTAAGCGTGAGATCGAAAGGTTTGATATATCGCAGGTGATCTTGTCACAAATAAAAATAAGTTAGTGCTTTCAAATACTAATCAGGTTCCGCGACATGTAAGATAGCTCAGTGGTCCGGTTTGTAAACATCTTGTCTTAATGAGTGAAGAATGTATTCGTGTGAATTTTGGACCTTAATCACATGTTGACTTGTTTAATAATCCAGAAAATCTAAAATCGATGACTTCACCTCGTAATTTTTGTGAGACCGGTTAAAATTAGTTAATCAAGGTTATTGACTCTTGCAAGGAATTGTAAACATTAAGTCGAATTAGGAGAAATTGTTTTTTCCCCTTGAGACAGGTACGGCTAGAGCAAGGGGAAAAAACCGAACCACCCCTTTTTATTTTTGTATCGTTTATAATTTCCATTCTTATAATCCAGAAACGGATTTATGTCAGGTATTCAACTTCGAAGTTTTGTGTCAAAATTAGATGCCGCCGCTAGGATTTTTGAAGTTTGTGTGCAATTTAGAATATAGACCACCTTTTAAACAATTTCTGTGCATATGAAGTTACAGAAGACGTTAATCTTTATCGAATGGAAACTTTGAAAGTGCTCTATATGAAAGATGGAAAAGTAAATGAGAATGATTTAATTTTTACCTGCATAAAAAACAGTTTTGATCGGGTCTCAAAGCTGCGAGAGTTTTAAATCTAATTAGTTTTCACAAGGCAAATTTGCTCGATTATTCTTTCATAGATTACATAATTTCCAGTGAATTTGTTGATATTGAATGCAGTTTCATGCTTCTAACATTACACAGTTTCACGTGGGGCTACCAGAGCTGCCCTACTGGTATGGTGATCATAGAGTTCGGCTTCTACGTAGGTCCAAGGTTCGAATCCCGGTTTGTAAGAGGATGGATATTTGTGATTTTTCTTGTTAGTAGAAGAGGCAGCTCGCCCACTTGCTGCTCCTTCACTAGTAAATGTGTGACGAAGAGGTCAGGGGTCGGACATTAGAAAAATATCACTTACGCACAGTATGAACGAGGTACATTTGTAGGGCCAAAACTCCATAGAATCACCCACATAATATCTTTATAGAGATATTATGGCTGTTTTTCTCTTAGGTGGATCCTTGGACTGTATTGGTCGCCGTAGGTGGACACTGTTTCACCTGTGCGGCTTTCAACTGTATAGTCCGTCTTACGGAGGAGATTCGGGGAAAAAGGGAGAGCCGAGCAATCCACAAAACATTTGAGTACACAGAAAAAAGACAGGCAAGTGTAGAGCAAAACATGTAGGCACAAAAATACATAATGACTAAAAAAAAAGGACATAATGTGAAAATGGACACAAAACAAAATGAGAACAAAAACAAAATACATACAATAAATAAAAACCATACATAAGAACAGGAAATCGGATTCAAAAGAGGAAAAATGTAAAACAAAAAAATAATCAAATCAGAACGTTTAAAGACAGCCAAAATGACATATACTAGTTTCAAAAGAAAATAAAAGTTATTTTGAGAACTTTCGACAGCTATCACAGATCATTCAACATATCACAGATTCAAACGTACTAAATACGATTAAATACATAATTACACGGAAAAACATATCGGTTTTCCATCCAAATTGAACGAAACTATTGGCAAAGTTATGTTTACAATTACCCCGTCCCTTGAAAAACATGGAGTAATTGTAAACATTCAACTGCAGATACATTAAAGTTCCCAGAAGGAAAAGTCAATGATTTTTTGTTCGATAGAAACATAACTGACCGTAGTAAAGAATTGGAACAGCATGTTTTTCAATATATTATGGAGGGCAGCAGAAAATGCAATACACAACAACTTTAAAACCCAAACTTTTCAACCACAATTATTTCAACTAAACAGATTGCTATCAGCAGTGTGGTTGAAAGAATTACAGGATCACCACATTACATCCTCAAGGTTGCCAGCTTTCATATTTCACAACTTTTTAGTTTCTCGGAATTTCATGTGGGCGCTTGTATAGCTTGTTTACAACTACCCCGCCCGACCTTAAACAATGTTGAAACTGAGAAATTCCATTACTAAAGATTTTGTGGTGGTTGTGTCTGTTCTTGGCTGTACCTTGGCACCAATGAGAGTAAAAGTTTTGAAGAGAAGGTTTGAAGAGAAGAAGTTTTGAAGAGAAGGTTGAAGTTTTGAAGGAAGGTAGAAGTTTTGAAGAGAAGGTTTGATCAAATGCCACAAACTTGTGAGATCACAGTCAAAAAGGTAGTGGATGGGATCATCTTCTCGGCCGCAGATGCACAGCGCACTTGTTCTTAGATGGAAACATTCTATATATGCCAGAAATGGACCATGGCCTGCGAAAAATTGTACGAGCTTTGAGTTCTGGTATACTAGGTCTGTTGAAATCTTTGGAAATAATTGATGAGTGTAACTAATTTTGGTAGAAGCATCCCACTCTGCTTGCGATTGGTTCAAGACCAATGTTTCAATAGAACTTAATAGTTTGCACCTAGGGAACTTTAAACTGGTTGCCTACTTAGATCCACACCAAGTCCTTTGGCCACTGGATATTACAAAACAAACATCAAAGTCGATCCCAGATTATATAGCGCCCTATGCTAGATTCTACGGTATCATTCCACCATTTTATAAACTATAGAAAAACTGAACAAAATATATTTTTCATTAGTCAATATCGTAGCTTTAAATTTTTTGCAATCTAAAAGGTTATTTGAGAAATAAATTTATTACTTTGTGGTTTCCTGTGTCCTTTTCATGCATAATTCTAACCTCAACTTAAGGTTGATTCAGTATTTACGATGATTTTATAGTAGGGAAAGGCTTGAACAGTTTTATGACGAACGGTTGGAACTATGAATGTTTTAATGGTATGATATTTTTTCCCTTGAGATTTTTTAACTGTTCCATAAAAAGCAGAACATGTTTATCTCATAACTGATTCAGAACCACACAAAATGAACCCCTAAATTTTGAAAGTTAGCTTGGCGTCAGCGTTTTATCTCTCTATTTGAAACTCGTCATAACAAACATACTGAAAAATATAATGGGCCATATCGTCTAGTTTTCCTCATTTTCCGAAATCGAATATTGGTTTGTATTTTTTTTATTCATTTTTCCTCTGGCATTATAATCAAATAAATACCAGAACTACTACGAGTGAGGTTTCAGTGTGATGCAGCTCAAGGTAACTCTCCATACTAACTTTATTATAATGTATAGAAAGAATAGTTTCAGCCACAGAGCTACAAACCTCAAAACTGTTGCCAAACTAAATGTAAGAACGCAAAGAGTTTCACGCTTGCTGAGATCATGAATACACCCGGGACAATTTGTGACTGTACTTGTGATGTAAATTTCATGTTCTAACTTCTAAATAAAACTATTGTAAATGGTGAGCCGCGGTAGCTCAGTCAGTAGAGCGTCGGGCTCGCATAAGAAGGGTTGTGGGTTCTGTCCTCGGCGGAGCCTCCAATTCTGATGATTGCGAGATCGGCGCTTCGACCTGGCTAAAGACCGTCGTGTTCACTAATGGTGACTGGGGCACGTTAAATAGGTCGTGGTCACAATGTCCCCCATGTTCCCATACCAAATCAATACCTCTGGGGGTACCTGATCAGGGGGGTTATCGGCCTCTGATTGGGATCTAAATTACGATATGTGTGAGTGAATGGATGTATGAAAGGGACCTTCCTGTAAAACGGATGTGTTATGTATGTCGAGCAAAGTCGGACTTCCTCCCAATGGGGCTCAATAACATGGAAGGCGCACCCCCCTCGCCTCTTGCCGTCTTCGACGGGCCTGGCACTCCTCTGGTCTGCCAGTGTAGGCATAAGAAACAACATTGTAAATGGTTAAAGCGATTCATGTTCATTCCAATACAATAATTTATTGTTCTCAATACTACTTTCTGATTATAATGTTTTTTTCTTAATGGAGCTCAGATAGGGGGGGGGGGGGTGATGCTGGAAAAGGCGCCGCTGTAATGTTTTGTAGTTTCCAGACATTTGTGACATATTATTGTCTTGTCTCTTTTTAGGACAGCAATGCAATTGAAGAAGGCTACACGAAAGGAAGAATTGATTTTTATAAGAATTATATTGCAATGACAACGTTCAAGTAAGAATTTTCTTTAATCTCATAAAACAGAAAAATATTTCTGTGATAAGGAAAAAAATTGCGCTCAAAATTATAGAACAAAAATTGCTTAAACATTATGTAAAAAATTGTAGGTAGGTGGGTATTTAATTAATGTTGTACTGAAGCAACACGACGGGCTATTCACGACGGTCCAAAAAATTATAGAAAAATCGCAGAGCTTTTAAATTAATAAATTTTATTTAAGCTTAAATTTTTTTTAAACATCTGAAATACAGTGTTTTTGAGACATAGCTCTAGTCACCGTAACTGTCAAAGAGCCTTTACTATTCTCTAACACAGTCTTTAACTCTAATGTTTCAAGATCATTTGTTTAAAAAAATTTTTCAGTCACAAGGCTTAAGAAAATTTGGCGTAGTAATTTTAACAGTGTTTTTTCTAATGAATAGCTTTTACCATCTATTGTAGGTATGAAAGTATGAAATATTCCGTTCAGATTACTTTTTAAACATCTACTCGACGCTTTAATACCATTTTGCCACTTATTTTCTGAGTTTAATTGAAAGATTTGAAATTTTTAGGAGTAAAGCATGATATATATTTATGGACACTTATGTTATTAAACGGTTCAGCGCATCGTCTATACCGGGCATTTCATAGAGGTAACACGCCTATTGTCAAAGTAAGATGACCATTGGAATTTGTTTCTTTTTGATTAGAAGTCTACCATAGAATATTCCCTGTTATTTGACGCCTACATTTTTTCGGCGATTGAGAAAGGGATTCTTTATAAATATAGGTTCAAGCAATCCTCTAAAATTTGCTATCGCGAATTATTGCTATTGTCATATGACATTATTTGAGCTCCTTTATGGAATTCGACAATAGCCGAAAGCTGATCGATATGAATTCGAGTTTACGCAGTTCGCAACAGTTTTGATAGCATTTATACAACTGTGTCTGGTTTAAAAAGACCAAGAAACAACATAAAGGGTCTGGAAAAATGAAAGATATTTTTAGGACGAAAATGAAACAAAAAGAAATTTGCAAAATGCTCTTTTCAAAGCATTCTTCTGTCAATTTTCTGTAAAATGTAGCATCTCTCACTCACTTACCTCCTACTTTTATGAAATTAAAACTAATTTAATAGTTTCCAAATCTTTGAAAACATTTTTTTAGCTCTATTGTTTTTGATGTGTTACAACAACATATGTCATTAGTGTATGAATAGTAAAAACCAAATGCTCAAAATTTTCAAAAGTTCATAATATAAAACGGATTAAAATTGAAATTTGGTATCCAGAAACCTGTGAACTTTTGTTTAATGATTATTTCTTTCTTTGATATTTTTTTTAAATAGCATAGAGTGTTGCTTTGTAGTTTAACAAATAATGAATGTAAATATGTCTTACTTCATTAGTATAGGACTAGATATTTTCGATTTGAAAATATGCTACTGAATCGTTATCAACGCAGTCGATTTCTATTTTCGTGAAATTTAGAACAGTTGATTAACTTATCTAATAATATCACTGTTTTTAAATTTCTTTCATTTTATTTTATGCACCTTAAACGCCTACTGAGGTCACCATTTATAGATGGCATTTAAATCTTGCTTGATCTGTTCCATTTTTGATTAACTTATTTTTACTGCTCAGTACTCCAAAAGCGCTGAAGATGTCTCAAATAATGAAAAGATATCAGTAGAGCACTTAAGAGTATTCCACGAATTCACTTTGCGACATTGAGAAAAAAGTTTTTTAATTTAATATCCAACACAATGATTATTGCAGTCAGAATTCAAACGAAAATGCTTCAGGGGAAATGGGCGTCTCGTCTCCATAGAAACGCCCTTGATGGTTGTCATGACGATCGAAAGCGTTGCTAGGCAACGGGTATGTTGTTAACCCGTCACTCTTCGACGAACGAAAGGGAACGGAGGAATTTCACGTCGTTATTGTGAATTTCGTACCAGAGAAAGTGCTCTGTCGAAAGGAAAATTTTTCTCCCCTCTCCCTATTCCTCTCTCTTCCCCATCTTTCCCTCTCACTTTTCTCTTTCAAAAGATCTTTCACAAATTAATTTCGAAAGCATGTCGCCTCTTTTCCATCAATTCCAGCGCTGTTTTGTTGGATGTCGCCGTAAAAGCAGCCGTTTTCAGAATACTTTCACACTAAAAGTCAATATAGCTATAAATGCTTTACATTTTTCTGTTCTTCGAAAGAAGATCGTTAATTACGACAAAGGCATTTTTGCCTGTTGCATATTAGCGAATTTTTACAGCATTAAATGACTTCTTATTGGATATTCAATGAACTATTGAAAATGGGAAGCATTTCTTCATATAATTCTCTTTCTGAGTTTAAAAACGTAATTTTCTGGAGTGTACATTTCTTAATGCTCATCTTTAAAAATACGTATTCCTCAGAGAAAATGTTTATACCTGAAACTTACAAAGTATATAAATTTAGTTACCAACACATTGAAATAAAATAGTTTTGAAAACCAAATAAAATTATTAGTTTCGGGTTGACTTTGAATTAAAACTTGCCGAAATGTTTTGAAAATTTTATTGTTTAACGCACTTTTTTTAGAACGCGTTTAATTTTGTATCTTCAAAATGACAATACAGATATGTTTATGAGGATAAGTTAGTTATTATTTTAACCTTCCTAAAATATAATATAATTCAGTTGTAAATTATGCTTAAGACGAAATTCCTTTGAACATTATTTTACCTAGTAGTATATCCCTTTTGGGAGTTATGGCAACGAAATTCATTTCACGACATATCTTTGAAACGAAAATATATTATAGAATATTAATATACGAGCTGCAAATTTTACGTTGAGAGGTACTCTAAAAAAACTCACTGCTGAAGACTGAAAATGTGTATGTGTTTTGCTCACTCGCGGAAGAAATTTCGCTTCTTCAATTTTGACACTTAAACCCTAAACTAATAGCCTCATCGGAAAAAAAAAATTGGCCAGGGAATACGATGAAGAACAAACCTTGTTAATTTCGTTTTTTTCCGATCAGTACTTTCTCGGGAAACCATCTAAATCGAGCTAAATCGAGTTTTCAATCCTGCGGCGGCGTCGGTAACTTTTTTTTAATATAGAGAAATAGGTTATTCTAAAAAAAATATTTTTCAAACAAAAAAGTTTTGTACTACAGAAAAGTTACACAGTATCTCTGGAATCAGCACTCAAAGAATTTGGAATTTAAATGAAAACTTTGAGCAAATTTTGACTCGAAACGTGAGCGCTGCTTTGAAAATGGAATATCCTGCATGTTGTTTGTAAGCTGCAACAATTATTAATTTTTTTTCAATTACATACCAAAATTTCATCCGGTAAAACGCTATAAATTCAATTGAGGCGCGAGGCTTTGTGGTAAATAAACAATCGTACAGTGTTGCCAAAACGCGATAACAAATAACGTCTTTTTTGAGTGCCACGTAAGAGAATTATATATATAGATACTATAGAAGTCCAATTTTATGTACTATCATTTTTAAATTCAATCATAGTGAAGCAATTTAACCGTCCGGTCTGTCTCGACCAGGTATCTCATCATTAGCAAAATTGGTCAGACTAAAAGTTATCTCATCAAAACACATTTCGAAGGTAAAGATACCAAATTTAAAAAATAATATTCTATTATATAACTTACAATGTAAACAAGTTACATATGAATGGAAGTGATCTACTATCCACTACCTTATTGTTTAAAATTTAATAAAAACTAAAATCATTTCATTTTTACACAATACTTTAGAATGATCTAAATTTATACTAAAGTAAATACGTTTCATGTTTTCAATTTTATCTGTGCAGTTTATGTCATTCATCCATAATGTTGAGAAGTTATAACATTTGTGCCACCTTCGACTGGTTATCGTTATAGCGTCTCGAGTGTTTTAGGACCATCTGCACAGTTTAAAGATTTTTACATTGTGGCGCGTTCAGTGTTTCGGAAATGTATCTGATATGTCCTCTTCCGTCATTCCAATGATTATATCCTTGAAAAAAGAAAGGTGAACTAAGCGTCGCATTACCATATGCAGTTCTGAAGAATAACAATACTACTTTTCACGAGCAATACAAAAAAGTGAAATCCTATTTGCGTATGTAACATCAACTGATAATATTTAAACTCGGTGCAAATTTCCGTTTAATTCTAAGTTTACATGTTATAAATACACTTTATGAACACTAGTCTGTATTTCGTTATACAGGAAAACAAGTTACGGCACTTCTGTGACTTCAAAACTAAATATTCAAACTCCTAAACGATGAATCATCACTGAACTGTAAGTGATTCACACCATTTATATTTTTGTTGCTTTGATTTTTATTACAAACAGAAAATACTTTCTTTAGTAAGTAGCTTGCTATGTCTTCTAGCTTCTATAAAATATCTCATTTTTCCAGACTATTCTCAGTGGTGTATTTGGGTTTTCGTTTATCAGTCTAAGGTCAATTTTCTGCAACTCGCCGGCTAATTAGACTGGAGGTATCTGAGGAAATTTGCACCTAGGGAAATACTGAGATGGCCGACAGCTAAAAACATGTCTTAGGTTTTTTTAGACAATATCAGTAGGTCTTTTCCTTAAATTACAGTTGTAACTAAAATTACAGTTTATTGCTTTAATCGATTCAAATTGGCCTGTATTGCGAAATAAGAGTTAGTTTTATTCAGTTAGTTCTCATTTAAAAATTATGCAACACCAGTGTCTGCCTTGACTCATAAAGGCTCCTTTTTACGAATGTATTCGATACTTATCAGTAATTCAGAGTGGTCATGTAAAGCCCTTGGAAAAAAAAACTCAACCTCTCATACTTATTGTTGGATACCGACTAGGGATGCAACATCGATGTCAATGTTTTCAAAACATCGATGTATTTACCATCGATTTACTGTAGCCGGTGTTTGTTTAACTTCGATGTTTTTACACTGTCGATGTTTTATTTTTGGATGAAAAAGTACCACAGTAAAAATTAAGTTCAATAACCGTGCAGCTAAGTATTTGTCAGTAATGGCGACATCCATCCCATCAGAAAGAGTTTTATCCTTAACTGGTGGGATATAGTGAAAAAAGAAGTCGGCTCAAGTGGAAGGAAGTTAAACTACTTTTTTTTACAAACTGTAAATAACAAATATTGTGGCATATAATAATTATGGGCCCCGATATTTTTTATTTACAGTAAATAAGAAATACGTTTGTTATGTTTCCCCCATAAATTGATAAGAAATTAATAATAACTAATAATAATTGTTGTTACGTACCTACCTACTTCTAGTAAGTATAACTCGTGTCAAATTGTTTTAAATATAAGTTTCTTTTATATTATTCATTTTGAATTTCAAAGATTTATTAAAAGTTCTTATTAATTTTTATTTTTTACTTTTTTTTGGCAGAGTTAAAAAAATCTAGTTTTAAAGTAATAAACCCGGCAACTGACAAATTACCCCCCCCCCCCACCCACCCACACACACAGGTGAACAATAATGTTTGAGGTTACTAAACCAGTTTTAAGAAATGGGGGGGGGAGTTTCAAAACACTGAAGTTAAAATCAACGATGGTTTTTGGGAGATGTATTATCGACATCGATGTTCAAAACATCGATGTTTTGTTGTAGATGTCGCATCTCTAGTACCGACTTGTGTTATGGATTGGAAGAAAGTAGCTTAGAAGAAAGAAAAACTATTTGGTTGTCGATGTATACAAGTGCGCATTCTGGAAACATATAAAAGCTATGACTTTACAGCGCATGCGCATGCTTCCGCTTCTTCTCGAACATTTTGCCAGATTCTATTTACATATATAATACTTATTCCCTCATGGTTCATAATAGAGCAAATTGAAAAGCAACATTCAATAAAGATTACCTTCAATATAACTTCGTATTCACACATTTTGTCTTGAGGGTTTTTTATGCAAATCGAAGAAGGGACCATCTTTATATCAAATTGTTCATAACTTCATAATTTGACTTCCCTCAATTTTGAAGCTTATTTTTGAATCCATCAAAGTGTAACCTGGTAAAAAATGAAAAGTAGAAAATACTCTTTGATGTAAGCGCATTAAGAGTTTTTGAGCATCGTTATCCAAATGATTTTGATCAATAAATGTTTAATCTATATTTAAATTTAAACGAAACCAAAAGCCAGTTAAAGCTTAAGATAACTTTTTTGTATTACTCCAATCATAATTTAAAAAACACCTGGAGCGAATTAATTAATTTTTAATTGGTTTTGTAATATCGAAGAACTTAAGAAATGTTTAAATGTTTATCTCTTATAAATTATCTATTAAAATCTTAAATACATAATGTTTTACTATGCAGACATTATCAAGCGATTAGACTAAAATGAGACATGATTAGAATAAAGTATGGAAGAAGTAATAATAGTGAGTAAATAGTGGATTAACAGTGATTAAAAAAACGGACTAGCTCTTATAAAATGTCTAAAAATCAAGAACACTCAAAATTTACATTATTTATTGAAAAAAGATTTTAATCCGAGAAAAATGGTACTAATTTTACCATTATGCTTCTAATGTTTTCAGATTTCTTCTAAATCGAGATGTTAATCACTGCTTAATCTACGTATCAGCTTCAATTTATAAAATTAGAAATTTTGCTAATTCATTTTTTAAAACTAATTCCATCAAAATCAGACTTTGAACATGAACAATGACATAAAGTACTTTTGTCTAAATTATTTGCTCTTAATGAAAAGAAATTTTATATACTGCAACATAATTTTAAAATTCTTTTGACGAATTTAGTTTATTTTAAATCAGCAGTGATAAGTATGTTACAAAAGCAGTAAGACAGCTTATTACAAAATCGGCAAACGCTTAGAAATCTAAATTAAAATGAAAATATAAACAAAGAGTTATTCTATGTATACTGATATAATAGAGTAGAGATAATTTTGTTTTTTCTAATACTTCCATCGAACAATATTAAATAAGATTGCTCACACTGTGTGTATTTCTTAAACAATGATTCAATAATCTTTTCACTAACAAAATATATTTAAAAAAACAGTCAATTGTGTTTCGAATCAGAAAAGGCGTTTTTTTTTTACTTTGAAAATGTATCACTGCTTGTTTGTTAAGTATTGGAATTTTTTGTACGACTCGGAATACCATGAGAACTCAGTGCTATATCTAATATCTCACTGGTATCACATGGTCCTGGAACCACCTGATATAAGAATAATGTATGAGAACGAAACCTTATGTTTGAGAACACCAGATACGATATATATTTCAATTCATCACATGTACTGCTGTTTTATTAAGGCGTGTACCCATTGCTTCAAACACACACGAGCAGGAAATTCAATGTCTTATCTTCCATTAAATAAAGCGTTTCATTATAAGGCCCTGTATTCCTTCTTACACCAATTCAGACTCTTAGCATTTACAGTATATGAGGATTAGATTCTTTACATAAAAATAAACCAGTGGTTATCACTTGGTCTTTTAGATTATGAACAAAAGCATTTTATTTGGATTTACGCATAGATAAGACATTCACTTACCTCCACTTTTAAGAGCGAAAGCAATCTTAATTTGCCAATATAAGATTTAAATCCAACAATTTGTACTAATCTTTATAATAGGACATTGTATTTTCCATCAACCAATTAATTGGAAACGTCAAAAGATTATTAAGTATTATCGAAACAGAAAAACAATATAATGAAATTTATTTCATTAATTACTTTATGATTTTATTTTCCTATCATTATATATTGACACATAAAAAAAACCTATTCACACTACTGATGATTGACAATTGTGAATCATTAGTTTCAATAGAAATGCTTTGAAGGATGAAAAAAAATCTTCATATTCCAGAAGTATTGCTATGCATAACAATATTTCAACAACTTTATACTTTCTAACAAATAAAGTATAACGCTGTTAATTATTTTCGTTAAAACTATTTTATCAATTAACATTGATTTAGCATTTTATATATGTCCTTATGAATATGTTTAGTCAGTCCTGTTCAATTACATAATTTAGCTAAATTTCTCTTGGAGCATGCAGTACTTACTACTATAGATAATAAAGGATACAAAATATACGTCATCCGTGTAAAGTGCTTTTATCAGACTAAAAAATGCTTCTTTCTGTACTTGAAAGATTCCTGGTTCAATAATGACACTATCTATTAATTGAAAAGTAAGGTATTTTATTGAAAAGTGTGTAAGGATCTAGGCAGTAAGGTATTTTAATTAACGTTGTACTGAAACTACACAATGGGCTATAAACGATCATATGCAACAGAAATATATCTAATATACAGATATATATAATATATCTAATAGAAATATATCTAATACAATTAATTTAATTACTCCCTTTCTGTTTTGCTATTAGCATGCCCTCATATAAAAGAAAAACTATTCACATTAGCCTGATGAAATATAATTGTGAAACATTATATTTTGAATAGAAGAATTTTCAATCATGAAAAAATATTTTTATATTCCAGTAGTATTACACAGTGTAGCAATATTTCGAAAACATTATATTTTAACAAATAAAGAACAACATGTGATAAATATTTTTTCTTAAACATACTGTTAATTAATTTTAATTTAATACGTTTTATTTATCATGATTTTATTCATTGCTAAATTACGGTGCACATTTTTGAGCAACAGCAACATATTCTAATGTACCCAGTGTTGGCACTGAACCAGATTTGTGGAAAGTGGCCAAATTATTTTACTTTGTATTTGCAATTTTTTTTCTGTCATAATCTTATTACTTTACATGCATATAGTTATGGCCATTGTTGGTGAAAATTAGCAGCAGTTGCGTTTCTTGCGTTTGCATCTATTTAAATAGCTGTAATTTAATTCAATTTTTCTAGATATATCACTGTTTTAGCGTTTTCATTCTGAGAAACGAAAATGCATTTTTTAAATTCCTGTACAGAATGAATAGGAACTTTAATTCGTTCTCTATAATAGTTTAAATAATTCCTAATGCTAATTTAAACAACTTTTTTTGCTATAATGTCATTTACTATTAAACTATCCTATTTTATCAATTAGAAATCGTGTCTTCAAATGTCCTCACGTTGATGTGGTGTGAAAGTTTGGAGAGTAGGGTACAAGCTCATATCTAGGCCTCGTCATCTGACTTTGATTTAATATTACAACGTGTTGTCATTGGGTTCCTTCCTTCGGGATTGACCTCAAAGCGTCACCAATTCCCCGTAGTGTTGCTCCAATGTGCCTTAAATTCAACTACGTTTAATTTTGACACAAATACACTCTATAACAAAAAAATCGACGCACCAAGAAGGAATCATCCGATTGCTTTATAATTTCGTATGCAAAAATGTTTTGACCACATATGCAAATGATTAAAATTTGGTGTCCAACGAATGAATAGTGCGATCTCCAGCGCATCGGAACTGCGCATCCAGCAGATGTATATACGGAGCTGTTCTTGAACTGTTGTTAAAAATTCTTCTGCATTGCGATTTAGGATACCTTTCAACGACTGAAAAAGTGCCTCGCCGCAGGATTCGAGCTCATTACGAACAACTTTCAGAGTTTGAAAGAGGTCGTATCATTGGATTGAAAGAGGCAGGTTGGGCAAATCGGAGAATCGCTCGTCATGTGAGTCGAAGCGATGCGGCGATTAGAAGGTGCTGGCAAGAGTGGGTGGACAATGGCAGATTTCAGCGTCATGATGATAGCGGTAGACGTAGGGCCACAACAGACCGCGAGGACAGAGTGATTGTCAGATCAGCAGTCACAGCGCCTGATTCGTCGCTATCAACCATCAGTCGTGCGACCCACACACGCATGTCCACCATGACCATTCACAGACGGCTGAGAGAGCGAAATCTACGCTTGTACCGACCGTTACGCCACCTGCTACTCACGCCTGCACACTGCCGAGCCAGATTACAGTGGTGCTTGGCTCGATCAGGCTGGAATGATGCTGACTGGGGATGTATAGTCTTTAGCGACGAATCCCGCTTCCAACTGTGTCCTGACGATCATCGAAGACGTGTCTGGAGACGCCCAGGGCATCGTGCCGATCCTGCTTTCACTATTGCACGCCACGCGGGCCCTCAACAAGGAGTTATGGTCTGGGGTGCCATTTCCCTTGATAGCTGGACCCCTTTGGTCGTCATTAGAGGTACACTTACTGCACAGCGGTACGTTGACGACATTCTGAGACCTGTTTTGCTACCGTTCCTTTTGCAGTACCCTGGGCTTATTTTTCAGCAAGACAATGCCAGACCACATACGGCACGTGTTGCTATGAACTGTTTTCAAGCTTGTCAAACACTTCCTTGGCCAGCCAGATCACCAGATCTCTCTCCATCGAGCATGTCTGGGATAAGATGGGAAGACGACTGCATCCGGTAGGGAATGTTGATGACGCAGTCCGACAATTGGAGCAAATTTGGCAATAAATACCGCAGGAGACAATCCGGGAGCTTTATCGGTCTATGCCATGCCGTGTGGCAGCTTACATCCAGGCTAGAGGCCGGTCAACACCTTATTGAGCTCGTTACTGTAACTCTGAAATAAACCATTCAATTGTTCAGAAATTTTAATCATTTTCTATTCTGTACATAATTTTCCTATCCACCAATTTTTTGTCTCCATCGGACAACTCCTTCTTGGTGTGTCGATTTTTTTGTAATAGAGTTTATATGCACAACTTAATCAATATTAATATAAATTCTCGTCAAATATGAGTGTAAAAAAAGCGATCGAATTATTTATTTATAGATGAAACAGTCATATAGATAATGAGCAGTACTGAAAAGTAATAAAATTTTTGCTTTTATCTTTGATTCTTTTCAACCTTATCTTTAGCAGAAAGGCCAATACAGAAAAAAATTAAGGCCCTCATATTTTACAAATTCCTCTGTAATTCCCTGACAAGGCTTTAGAAAATTTACTTTAATTGAAAAATGTTGTTATTTTTGGATATTCAAACAATTACCAGCAGTGATTTAAACTGCTGGTACAAAAACTGAAAAGAAATTGAATCTGAATTTTCGCTTTCATGCTTGATACACTTCTTGCTCAATCTGTCCATTACAGAAACAATACAGGGTTTAGCAATCAACTGTAACGAGTTCCTTAATGAGTTTAAATACTCCGTAGCAAATCAAAATAAATTCAAAGTTAAAAAGGCAAATTTGTCACCAAAACAAGTTTACATAGAATCCAGCAAAGAGCTAAAAAGTGAATATAAATTTTGCTTTCACTCTTGCTTAATTTCAACCTGATTTATTATAGCCCAAAACCAGCTTGAACAAAATATGGTACAAGGGCCATATTTGGCACATAGCCAAATATGAACCCTAACCAACCATGATTGGTACATAAGTTACTCCAACCAGCTATAACCATGAAAACACATTCAAACAAATATTGTCAAAAAGAACATTTTAAGGAAAACGAAGGACTTGTAACCAAATTCACAATGAATTCTTCTTCAGCTCGAGATAAATATTCCCAAATATGTATCAAATTTTCGATGTATCGAGCGTTTATACCATAAAGTGAATCCTAACCTTCACACTCTTGATTCACTTTCGTGCCGTGATAGACCGGTTGCAAGCTTGAATAAAACCAAAGATAGTCAGGTACAAAAAGGGACTGTTGTTCGTTAAATCCGTTTTTGCTTTAAATGTCCTCAAATTGGCGTGGTGTGGGAACTTGGGGGTCCAGGTCAGGCGTGACCTCATCATCTGATCGTTGTTCTATAATACGGGGTGTTGTGTTCTCGAATTTTTCCATCCGGGTTTAATCCCGGACCGTAGCCAATAGCTCGTTGTGTTGTTCTAGCGCGACGTTAATTAAAATTCCTACTTACCTTGATTCACTTTTAAGGCGATTTACGTGTAATTGACACAACACGAAAGTACCACAGCTCTAACTAGGTCTGAATATTAATTCATCTGAATAATCATTCAGGAGCAATTTAAAAGAAGCCCACATCGGATTCCTCAAACAAATTACCATAGCCTCTTTTTTTCTACATAAACCAAAGGAACCAGTAAAGCTTGGAGCATTGTGTGCGTGAGTGTGTAACTTCGACGGAATTCATTGCACCGCTTGTACGTTTTTGGACGACTTGGTGGCATAAAGCCCAAACCAATAAACCTGTTCAATAACTTAAAACCAACTTCACTCAAATATGGTTCTTGTGCCATGAAACCCAAACAAAATGCAGGGAAAGTTAAACTTTCCTATTTCTCAATTCTTAACATTTAACTATGGCTGTAGATATAGCACGCACGATTCTTTCTTGGAAAAATTCTTATAACTTTCAATGTACAACTGCTGTAATGACCGTAGTCTAAATTCTTTCTTGACGCGATCATGGTTCAACTGCTGTAACTTTCAAGGTACAACTGCTGTAACTTTCAAGGTACAACTGCTGTAATGGTTGTAATTTAAATTCTTTCTTGGCGCGATCATGGTACAACCGACTGTAGTCTTAAGGTTAATAGCCCGTTGTGTTGCTTCAGTACTCCTTTAATTACTCTACACACCTACCAACCTCAATGAATAATTCAATATAAATGTTCCTATATATGTATATAGTGAGGAGTCTTTATGACTCAGTGGGTATGTCAATGCATTGGCAACCTTCGGGTTGAAGGTGGAAAAGGTTTGATTCTTCTTTGGATGGTAATTATCTTGAACTTTCTTTGTGTGTATGTCCATTCCTTGACGACGATTTAATAGCGGTTCCTTGATATCAAGCACCCTCGGGTTATAATTGCACTCACTCAATGTATAACCAGCAAGTTGTGGGAGGAGCAGGTTCAATTGCTGTCGGGTTGTAATCTACTGTGAAGTCCTATGTGACTCTGTCACTTCTGTCAATAAAACTTTTCTTATGAATCAATGACTACCTAATATTTGACGTTGTTTGCTGCATTTGGCCAAATGTGGCTCTTGCACCATAAAACCTAACTAAAACAGTCCAAACATGTCTCAAACTCCCGACACAGCGATTATTTTTGCCACCAACTCCAGAAAGGGAATCCCAACTTTCCCACTCTCGATTCAACGTTAACAGAGTGATTTACACACAACAGAAACAACGCGAAAGCGCCCATAACTCTAACGAGGCCATAACGAGTCGGAATATTCAGAAGCAAATTAAAAGGAGCCCTCATCCAATTCCAAAAAGCACCATAGCCCCTTTTTTTCCTCAAACCGAAAGAATTACATTGTAACCAGCAAAGCGCTGAAAAGGGAAAGCAGCTCTCGCTTTCCAGCCTTGATCTCTTTTTCCCCTCTCTCGACCACGTCCTCCATTAGAAATCCGGGCATTATTAATACGAAGGGGGGGAAAGCAGCGCCGTTGCGCCCGCTCACTGGGGACTTACCGCATTGCTGTCAGTGCCGGGGAGCCTTCCTATTGATTGGGCACTCCCGTTCGCCATTCCGTTGCGTCCGAAGGCAGCCCTGGCACGGGTCTCAGATTTTACAAGCGACACCTTTTGCCAAGACATCACCACCCCCACCTTTTAGAGTCCTTAATAGCCCTCCCCCTTTTTTGCTTCCTTTCCCCTGCTCAAAAACCTTAGCCTCACCTGAGGAGGATGCCATAAAGAGGAGCTCCCAAGTAAACGGTTTTGCAAGATTCAGAAGGGGGCTTTGCTGAACAGACATGTCTGCCATTTTGCAACATGGCCGGTCATTCATTGGGTTTGAGCCACTTAAGGTATGCGACTGTTTTATTTTTCGTTCTTTAGGTTGTGCTGCTTTTTTTTGTTTGTGTTGGAGTCTTTTCGTTATGGGTTTTCTTTCCTTCGCGTTTGCTCTTTCATTTGTGTATTATTGGTTTAAGAGATTTTTTACTTTTTTTGAGATTGTTAGGTTGACTGTTAAAATGATTTTGCTCGAAAAGAGAGTTTCATTTTTTATTCTTTATTAGTGCTTTGAAAATGTGAGTTTGCTGTGCATTGGATTTGATTTAATATTTATGAAAGTAATGGTGTTTTATTATAGCGTAAAAATGTGCTTGCTTATATTAGTTTCATTACAGAGAAGATGCTATCGGGCAGCTGTCTTCGGAAAACGATGCCAAGAAGATTTAAATTAGGTGAGCATGTTTTATTTGTTTTCATCGTGAAAAAGGATTCAATTACAATATTAGCAAGCAATATTTATAAAATTGATTGTTCAAAATTCTGAAATAACTTCAAATAAATTCTTCATGAAAAAAATACTTTTTGTTAGTTAGGATTGTTCATTATTATATTCTGAATTGATAAATACAAGGAATAAGTTTGTTGTTAAGCATTCAAAATTTTTTAAGAACTTTAATTTAAAATATTTAAAAATTTAATGAATAGATTACTAAATATTTAATTTCCTGTATAAATATTTTGTTGCCCATATATACGTGCTTAAACTACTTTTGAATAAAAAAACTGCCACATTACTTAAAGGGATAAAAACTACTGTAGGGAAAAGTGTAAAAACGTATACACAGAAAATACATTTTTAATTTTATTTGAAAATTAGAAAAATAAGTTGAATATGTTACTGGTCAAAATAAAACTTAAACAATGTTAACTCATCTGTTTAAAAATTGGTGCTTTTTTAAAACATTGTAAATTATTTACTATCATTTATCACAAATGCCTACAGAAAGAGAAAACGTTTTGCCAGTACTTGTAACAAATATAATCTATCGGATCATGTGACAAATGTGTATATTTCTGTGCTCAGATGGCGAAATGTTACGAGTCACTGTTTTTAATTTTTCGTGACAGCAATTTTAAGATTCAAGATTCAACATTTAGTTCTGTGGTACTTGACTTATTACTATTTTCCTCCATTGTTTTCTCATAAACAGAAAGAGTAAGACTTACGACATTTACCACCTTCTTACCAGGTTGGGACTAACTCAATGTTTTAGGAAAAGTGACTTATAACATTTTTCCATCTGAGCACAGATTTAATAACACTCAAATGAATCCGAAAAACATTAAAAATATCAACAGTTAAACCTAAAAAAATTATGATATTCATGATCAAACATTACGGTGTAAAACCCCTCTACTATATTATCTATAGATTCTAAGCAATATTTTCAGAGTTTAAATGAGATACTTTAAGTGTTTCTGACAAGAACAATCTCAGAATTAAAGAGATTTTGCAGCATGATTTTAAATTCCACCTAAAGTTTATAGATCTTTAACACATACTTAGATTTCAAAAACATGCCCATAAAAACAACTGGATGTCCATACAATACTCGTATTTGGTTACAAAAATGTTTCTTTTTATTTAGTCAGTTTATTACTTAGTGTTATTTGTACTTATATTTAACCAATTGAGAGAGAGAGAGAGAGAGAATTGGACATCAAAGTTAATTCAAATTTTGTTTCTAACCTTTGTTACATTTAGAATATTTTGAATGAACTTTTATTGTAAGACGAAGTCATTGAAAACGAGATTTTATTTTAGAAAGTATTCTTTAAAATTGTGGTCAGATACTAATGTAAAACATTCAAAATTAGAAAATATTTTGTTACATTACAGTTCAAAACCTCCAAAATTTAGATGTTGCAATACTTTTTCAACGATAATAAATCAAGCTCATAACTATTAATTATTTATATAAATTATATTATTAATTATTTATATAAATTATATTAGTAATTATTTATATAAATAGTTGAAAAACTCAAAGATCTAACATTGTACTCAGGCCTTTAACATTTTCGATGCATTGTATATTAAGGTTTATTTTAAATATTTTTTATCACAATATTTCATGAGATTTTGATTATTGATACTTAATACATTACACATATTTATTATAAATTTACTTTTGATTATATTTCTTAAAAACACAAAAAATAACATAATTTGGCTGATAAATTTAAAAACATTTATACTGGGACTACTTAAAGACTTCTTAATTGTACATTTTAGTATGGAATGTATTGAAACTTAAGACTAGTACTACGACAAGTACTTAAGACAAGTCTTTTTTTTTTTTTAAAGATAAAAGCTATAAGAGAATTTTGTTATAATAGACAGTAAAACTATTAGATCGTCAAACAAATTGTAAAGCATCTCAATTTTCAAGTGATGATAAAGCTCAAGTTTCATCCACAATGAATGGAAGGTAAGTCTATATTGGTATTTTAAAACAACCATTTGAATCTTTCTTTACTAAATAAAAAGAAAATTTAATTTAATACAGCATGAAGGCAACAGTGAACAACATTGTTTTCTAGTCAGTCTAACAGACCACCTAGAAGAACTATTTGGTTACTTACATAAAATTTCAGATACTCAGTCTTCAGTTGTTATTTAATAACACGATTTAAGACTTTTATAGCAATTTTCAAAAAATTCTGCATAACTTGAAACTTTCATAACTAATTTTACACTATACTCTTCTATTATATACTGTAGTATGCTTTTTTTTTATCTAATCACTGAAGATATTTTAATATTTTAACAGTAATTTGGAAAAAGGTTTTAATATTAGTATTTCATGTTAAATTACATCCTTCAGTTAAATTTTCTGTGTGTATGTTAGGCTGTTTTTCTTACTACTGGATATGGAGGATGCTAATTGTTTTCACGTTTTCTCTATCATCAATATTGAACAATCTGAATTAACACAATTCAATGAAGTTTTTCACTCAGTTGTCGTATAATTTAACAATGGTTTTACAGCTTGAAGTATATAGTCATCAAGCTATTTCAAACAATGCTGGCAAATATTTAGTACAGCCAATTCGTTACCCTGTTTCATGTGCGAAGCAAATGAACCTAAATCAATTCAATTCAGTCCAGAAAAAATCTGTTCTTTTCCATAATTTTTTAACTTTTTAATTTTGCCAATTTTTTCAAGAATTTTCTAAATCGCAAAACCTTAATCTACCTTAATACACTACTTGTCTGTTTAAGTCCTAAAGATTTTTGCAGTTTTTTCTAGAAGCTTATCTTTATTTTAGTATCTCATCTGGAAAGACTATTTTATTTTACAGCATTGAGGCTTTTTAGAAAGCCATTAATACAAACTACACTTAAATGACCGGATCCTGCATCATTAATAAAGTTACAAGAATGAAAAAGGAACAAGAAAAAAGAGTTGCAAATTGCTTCTTTGTAGTAATGATTAAAAAATTCAATCGCTTTTGAGGGAAGGCAAAAATGTGTGAAACTCTAAAAAGTAAAGGAATCGATTATTTATAGAAATAATTAATGGAAAATAAGAGAGCCATTTAAAGAAATTAATTTAAACTTTACAAGTTCTGACTTTAAACTTTTGTGCAAGAGAAATAAAAAAGTCGGAATAAAAGAAATATCGAGGCACAACAAATATTTAAGCATTTAATTTAAAATTAGTAACTATTCCTTTCAAACTAAATGTTTTTTAGTTTATTTAATGTTTTAGAACAGTACCTACTAAGTAGACTACAGGGCTTCAAAATTAAAATTAAGTGTTCAAAAATAGTATATTTTACATTATCAACGCTCCTTGTGAATGTAGTGATCAAAATAGTACTGGGGCATTCTGGATGAAGTGTAATAAAAAGGAAATTTTCTATGAACAAGCTATTAAATTATACTTTAAAAGACACTTAGAATTTTAAATTGTAAATTTTAAATATTCACAGCAAATGGTTATGCGAAAATGAAAGGTTTAATTCGATGTGAAAATTCCATTTTTCACTGGAATGCTTTGCTAGGGTGCTTTTATTTAATCAGCTTCACAAATTTCGTTAACACAATTGTTGAAGAAACTGATTTCAGTATTTTTGAATGTAGTGAAAACTCTCTCCAACAATAAAACAGGGTGGTGACAGTCGATTTTTCTGTGGCTGTATGGGTTATCTTGGGATGAGAAATTGATATTTTAGTAACCCTTAAAAGGTTTAAATCTATTAAAATAATTCTTTAAAGAAAAGAGAACAAAATGAGCATATTTTCAAATTTTATACTTTATCAGAATAACGGAAAAGGTATACATTTGTAGGTTATTAAATATTATACGTATACTGCTGGTCCAAAGACAATAAAACTCTACGCTAAGTACAGACTTCAATCCTTTTGAGAATACATGGGATTATTTGCAACGTACGATTAGTTCCGATGTATTTCCTAGAAAAATTAAATTTCAGAATAACTCCCCCGCAAGCAGATGGAAAAAAATAGAACCATTCGATATTTTGTGAATATGAGTTAAATACAATTCTTAATAGATTGAGAGAAATCATGAAATGTATAGAGGTTCAACAAAATCTTAATTTTATGACGAAATGCTAAAAAACGTATTAATTCTTGGTGCCTCGATACTTTACTGGCCATCACTTTCACTTTGAACAAAAGTTGTACAAATTTCAATTTATGTTTCTCAATTTTTTTTATTTTAAACTTACCATGTAGATTCGTTTGATTTTATATTTCATTGGAAAAAATACGCCCTTTTTTTTACATTTGTTGGGTCTCAATTGGTAGGTAGAGTCCCAATACCTTTTCGAATCCCTGCACTTAATACATAATGTAATCTGAAATACATGTGTGGCTATCTATAAAAACAAATAATATATTGTTAGAAGTTATCTACCTATAAGAATTTCAAAGCATGTGTGTAAATATTTTTATATTCAATTAATAGTGTCTGATTGGTTTTTCTTTCATCCTCAAGTGTTCAACATTTTCTTTAAAAAAATCAGCCGTCAGGATTTTGAAGACACAGACATTCGTTTTGCACTACAGTTGAGGACCATGATAAAAATGACCATCAAAAACAGATTTTCTGGGAATTCTTACTTCGTTAAGATTTTTAAATAATTCTTAAACAAAATATGTTATGGTCACCTATTTTAGATAAAATTGAATTTTCGATAGAGGATGGAGTAATCTTTTTTCAGTTAGCAATAAAAAATTCTTATTGAATAGCATCCTAAAAACACGCTAAAAATGTATAGTCAAATCGAACTCTGGAAGGAAACAACTTTCAACATTTATGTTAGAATACTAATTTTTGTTACCGTTCCTCTAAGATTAATCATATTTTCTAATTTCACTTTGGTCTGTTTTTTAAAAATTCATGTGCTTGTTGGTCCCCATGAATTTAGAAAATTGTTATCAGAATGCACCTATTGAATATTGGGTGACAAAGCTCGGTAAGTTTTTTCATGTGGGATTTTCTGGAAAAAATAATTTCTTATGTTAATACAGTTTCTCTTTCAGATTCCTATTTGAAATTATGACACTGCATTAAAATAATTCTTATCGGAAATCAAAAATTTTAAGCTTTCTCAAATTTGATAAAAAAGAGAGTTTTTTCAGAGAAGTGGTTTTAAATTTAATGCACACATGTCGGCAATCATAATTTAAAAAATATTTTGTCTTATACTTTGACTATACAAAATTATTCTGAAGAATAAAGGTTTTGTCATTATAATCCTTGCGCCATAAAAACCCATCTACCAACCAGCCAACTCAAGAATAAAATGGCTTTAAATACCTTTATGTAGTCAGTATGGTCATGTCATGACATGACAACTGTCATTCTAAAAATATGTGCGTGAGCATGTTACAAAAAAGCTCTCTTACAAACTTCAACTTTAAATTTCATTATGCTGACCACTCTGGAAAAAAATTTTTAAGTAGTAGTAACCGTTTTATTAAATATATAACTTTAACGTATAGTATAAGTGTTCTGTTTTAACACAGTAACTATGACACGGTCTTCAGGTCTCAGTGGTTTGTTCTTTATGCTAGCAGCCTCTGCTTTAAGAGGTACAGATCCGATTTCTGACCTGGATGCACTTGGAACTTTGAGTCAAGCACAAGTCTGAATAAAAGTGTATACTCAATCTGAATGTTTTAAAACCTGCACAAAAACAAAATGGCTAGTTAATTGTATACAAGCATCCGAATATAATTTTAGAAAGAAAACAAGTCTTCCAATAAAGCAGAAAAATGATTCTTATACTAAACGATTTTAGCAACAACGCAGCGACTTTCTAAACTCCTTAATTTAAATACGTTAAGTTGAAACTGCTGTAAACATGACAGCTCGATAACAGCCGCTTAAGTGTCTCCCTCAACGCGAATCAAAAGGTCAGTACCGCGAGCCATTCTTCAGCGTTTTTGCTTTCTCGGTGACAGCGGATGACGGATCGGAACACCTCTAGGTCCATCTTTCCACCATTTGTGAAGCGCTGAGTGTCTATTTATCAAGAGCAGTGTCATTTCGATTTTTTTTTTTACTTTGCTCGCTTGTATCGTTTTCAACACGCGACGGTCGTGACGTCACTGGTGGACGCGGAAGGTAAGTTTTGTTTTGACTCGCAGACAACGACTTTTGCACGTCTTGATAAAGTGAGGGATTTTGATAAATAGTTACGACGACAAATGTGTTAATTTGTAAAAGAGATTAAGTATTCTGTAATTTTCATGAGAAAAGTTTATCTGCATTGTATTCATAAATCAGAGGTTTTCAAATTCTCCAACAGTGGGACATGCCAATTATGAGGCAAGGTAATGCTTTAAATGTTTATACCTCAAAAATCTTACTATTTAGGATAATAAACTTTTTTTGGAAAAAGATGTGAACCCAATTAGTTATATTACATTATTTTAACTACCATTTTTGAGAAACATGTAACCTAATTAGTGTTAGGTAGGAAAACTTTTCCGGATTAGTAGTTAACCGCATATTTATACTTCTTTAGAACAACAAATGACCATACACAGCTATACTTCTATTAAAACCATTGAGCTATGTCTATACTTCTCTGAAACGATAAAACATTTTGCATGTGTAATAAAATTAGTTTTTTCCCTAACTTGTAGACCCGCTTCATACTTTTCTATCAGTTTATCGTAAAAATGGAAACGAGACGTTTTTGAACCCTCCTAGGAGATCCCCGCATACTGCAACTGTCTTCAATGTTTGACTTCTAACCAATTTAAACCTCGAGCAATAGAATTTTTCGTTTAATAAACCAAAGTAATCGATGATCTATACATATAATTCTATTACGTGGCACTCAAAAAAGACGTTATTTGTTTTCGCGTTTTGGCAACATTGTACGATTGTTTGTTTACCATGAAGCCTCGCGCCTCAATTGAATTTATAGCGGTATCGGATGATATTTTATTGAAAAAAATGAATTTTAGTCGAGCTGTTGCAGCTTATTATAAAAATCAAAAGCGTAGGATCTTTTCAGGGCCAACAATTATAGTTCAACAAGACGCTTGCGCAACAACTTTCGACAACTAACTTAACGAGAAAGTGTGGTTGGTTCGAGTGCTGGGGAAATGTGCACACAAACATGCTGGGTATTTAATTTCCAAAGCAGTTATCACATTTCGAGTCAAAATTTGCTCAAAGTTTTCATTTGAATTCTGATCCTATAGGCACTGTATATATCTTTTCTGCAAAACAGCAAAGTCAGATTTTTGAAATTATTATTTTTCGAATATCATATTTTGTAAACAATTCCTTTTGCTAGGACACATGCCTTCATTGATGTGCCTTCATCAAGTTACCAACACATCGCGGAAATCTGGGCGGATGGAGGTTTAAAAAGACGTTTCATTGATTATTTTTTATGCGTAAGTTTAAATATGTTACGATTTCTTAAGCAGTTGGAGTAGAACCCATTTAAAAACGATTTTCCATTGAAAATTTTAAGACTGTAGGCTATATGTGTCGATATGAAAAGGGACTTGAATGTAAAATACTTGAGAACCGTTGGTATATGTGATATGTGTTTGTTAAAATCAAAGGGCATTCGAAAAGAAACCAATGTTTTTAGGGATGATAGTTGTAATTAATTAACAGCACACTAGTTTTTAGAGAAGACAAAAAGAGCAAACAACAGCATAAAAGAGAGCCTCGCATAAGTTCAAGACCAAATCGTTATTTCCAATCATATTACATTGCGTTTATGAATATTACATTACCAAAAACCCGTAATAACCAACATTCAAAAAAAGTTTCATTCATATTAACAGTTCACATAAATATAGTACATCCCCCCATTCACCATAATTTCAATTTTTCAACTGGTACAAGTTTATAAGTTTACTGCAGTTTAATTCAATATCCAATGATCACAAAGTTTTTCTCCTATGAAATCTGAATGATCAAACTGACCATCATCAACAATACTTCACTGAATTTTTCATCTCCATGTGTACCAAAAATAACTCTTCATCTATAAAATGCGCACGAAAACCGGTGTCAGAGAACTAAACGTTTCTGAATTTTATTTGCTCCCCCAAATGAATTCGTTTATTAATCTTCACACGCGAATCTGGTAATTACAGTTGGAAACGTTGTTTCCAACTGTAATTAATTCAACTTAATTTACCGTGAGCAACGTTCTAAAATAATTTAGCAAAGCTTTCCTTGAATGAAATCTAACCACACACTGCCCTTTTTTCGCTTTCTATTAAACAGTCGATTTATCTCTTCGCTTAAATTTTAAACGTTAATGAAGAATCCAATACTTCTTAATGACTCTTAACAGATTAATTGGAGACGAAAGCTTTTATCCATTAAAACTCGCCAAGACATACGAGCATGCCGAGGAAAGTTTTAAAGAAACATAATACAAGCTTATCCGAGATGCTCCTAAGTTAATTTTAGTGTCGATTTAAAAAGAGTTATCTGATTTTGTTTTGATTTTCCCCCTTTTAAACAGCTTCGTTCGCTCATTCTCACTCTTAAAATTAGTGTCGTGGATTTTGAGAATAAAATATTAAGTCTTTTATGAGTTCTCACGCTCAGGGAGAAAGTAATAAAGAGGAGAGGAAAGCTTTATTGGTTGAAACGTGGTCACGTGCTCAAAATGTGCAGGTCATAAGGAAGTAAATGAATAAAAGATTGCCGTAGAGTGTTAGGGTATTCAATTATTAAAATGTGATACACGAAGCTCTTTCTTTGCTCTACTTTTCTTTGAGGTTTTCGGTCTTTATATTTACTTCTTGGACATTTTCACAAGATACTGTATTCATAGCTTTAACAATCCATGAAAGTAACTTATTTGAAGAAAAGGAAACAATTCTAGACATTTTTCTTGCCCATTCGTTATTTATTCAGCTTGTTTGCAATATCTTTCAAAGTATGCATGCTATTATTTTTCATTAGAAAACTTTTCCTTTTAAACACTAAAGCCACTTTTACATTAACATGTGAATAGTGTTACCATGTTTCTACTGAAAAGGTGGCTGTATTAATTTTACATGCACTGAACTCAATTTCAACAGTGGCTCTTTAGTTAGTCATTTGCTTTATTCCCCAAAACTTGAAATAAACTATAAGCCCGTTTATTTCTTAGAAAGGATAAGTTTTCTACTTTCGATCTGAATATTTAAAGAATCACAGTGCAGTGTGTTTAAGGGAAATATGTTTTTTGAATTCCCAAGTAGTATTTCCATAACATGAAACAGACTATAAGTTAACTCATTTTCTTAACCTCAAAGGGAATTTTTATTTGTAAGCTAAAACAGACTGATTATATTTCTGGTTCCATTTTTGCAAGATCAAAGAACAGAATGCTTATATGAAGAAATCAGTGTGTCAGATTATCTTCATATTGGAAAGACTACGATACTACCTATCAGGGCCCCCAAAGGGCCTCAGGTCAGGTAGATCAGGGCCTCAGGTAGATGGTAAGGTAAGATAAACTGACGTCTCATGAAGTAAAAATATGTATCCCCAAAACTCAAGGTATAACTTACACAATTGTGAAAATGTTAACTTATTCTTTGCAAACAATTATGCAATTTTAATAACAAGAATATTTTAAACGTAGGCAATTGACTAACATAAAAGAAGAAAACATTTCTACAATTCTCACCCACCCCCTTTAGACCTCATACCAAGGTACTATAGTACCGATTACTAGGGCATCGACCTTTTAATGAAATGGGCGATTTATTTAATGATAACTATATGCTTTTTCTCCTATCGCTGAGTTTCAAGATCTGTCACGTGGCCGTGGGTAAAACATAAATCATAATGTGGGGCTAACTATTGATTAGTTAAAGAGATTAGGATCAAAAACACTAGTCTTCGTTTAGATAGACATACAGCCAACTCTTATGAGTTCTTACGAGAGCTATATGCTTTGTCTGTTTAATTACCAGGTTAATGGTCGTGCTATCTGCTGATAGAAAAAACTTTTGCGATTCCTTTGAATATATTTATCAATACAATGATGAGAAGAAGATGACCTTGGAGGAATCTATTCGTAGCAAAGTAGCAAGCTCGCACAGGGAAAGCGCTGCCAAATGCAAGCACACCCATAGCAATCGCCGGTGGATGACGTTTTTTTTTTATTCTTTTAATCACTGTCATAATTTTCCGTTACACAAATTGTGTGCCGCTTTGTTTACGTTGTAATATATCAACTAATTAAAGGAATAGACTCGCTTGAGACTGCGTGACTCAATTTCCAACTCCACGGAGTGGAACAAGCAATGCACAAGGTGTTCAGCTGCTGGATAACATTAATCGGGGGGTATTGTTGCTATTCAGCTCATGGTGTCTTTTGTATAATTAAATAAGCAGATGGTGGACAGATATTATCTATAGAACCTAACCTCTGAATGACACTTTGTGTGGTAAATGCCTGGAAAGAAAACTCGTTAGCAGTGTATTCATTTTCACGGTCCTCAGCAAAGAGCTCATTCATCAAAAGTATGAGGGACGGCAATTTGTCCATTCTTTTGAATGTGATTGATGCCCGTCTTGATGCATTAGTGGAGCTATTACGTTCCAGACAGTAGCGATTTTCTTTCGGCTTTCTCACCCCTGACATGTGTAACGACTCTCGCGGACATATTTGCTAAACTGTAACATTTGTAACAACTTTCACGTTCCGGTTGGCAGAGACGGGTTTTAAGGGTGAAAGAAATCTGAAAGAAAAGTTAACTTTAGAAACTTTTCTTCATCATTTCTAAATATGGTCTGTCTTGCTTGGAAAGCAGATGTTGCTACATCTGGTGGAGAAATAATTAATGGTGCTGATATTTTTTGTCGATTAGAAAATAGTTCGATTAATGGACATGTAAGAATGCAAATATGAAACAGAACAATTTGATTTAGTTTGCTGTTTCTTTTCTGACTTCGTTTTGATAAACTTGCAACAGAAAGTGTTCAACATTTCAGTATTTTTTCACAGTGCTGGAAAGTAAATTCATTCTTCAAAGACTCCAAGTGAAAATTTATTTTTCTTCCAAGTAAACAATATTCTGGAAGCTTCTTTTTATCATTTAGAAAGTTAGTGTGACTTGATTTTTATACTTTTCAATAATTTTAGGCCTGTGAGCAACACGAGATTTCTGAGTAGTGGTAATGTTGCTTCACAACATGTTTTTGGATATATAATTACACTAATGGGCTGGAAAAAGTCATAGGAAAGATTATATTAGTCAAATAGATAAAAACTGGTAGATGTGATGCAGGGAAGACTGCAGATTGCAAAAAGTTTTTATTTGCATGGAAGCTCCTCAGAGATTTAAAATAGCACTTGAATATAAAAAGTGAATGTGTAATGAAGATTACATATTTTATATCTGATATATAGAGCAGTAAATAACTTCGTAGCCTTTCAATCGGTCAAATTTGATGAATTATGATAATACTTATGTGCTACTTTACATCCAAACCACCATAAATGCGAACGAAAAATTGTACAGGAATAGATATGGAACAATTGTTTTAATATAGTAATTCACAAGCAAACGTACATAGTAAAACGAGAAAGGAAGACAAATAGTTTCGTGTAATATACCTGAAAATAAATGTGTTTGAAGTATCTAAAATGAAACGAAAAATGGACTTGTAAGGGAGAATTTTCAAGCAATACAACTTCAACAACTACATCATTTGTTGACCAAAGTCTCTTAACCTTCCAAGCGTTAGCGAGATTTCTTAGTAGTATATTTACCCCACAAAACACAACCAGATCTATAGGATGAAGAATACTAGAAAAGGTTTCATTTATCAAGAAGGTAAAACTGGTTATTCGAGGAAGATTGCAAAATTATGGAAGGGATATATGTGTGTGTACCCCACCGTGGCTTAAAGATAAAGTCTACTTTTCTCGTTCAATCTGACCGAAACGAGTCCGAATTTATATACAGATAGGGCAGCAAACTTAAAAAATTAAACTGCATTATTCTAAGTATTGTACCAACTTTCAAATTCTTTCATTATCGCCTTTATTATCGGTCATGACTTCTATATGGTGTAGATCCGTGTACTGCACGGAGCATTGTCTTGAGTTTTCAATAAAAACATTCGTACATTCAGTGGCTTCAACAAATTCAGAATGATATTCCCCGGAAAAAGACAAGAAAAGGAACCACCAGAAGGTTTTCAGATACAATTTCTTCCATTCAATTCGACCCTGAGAAACCACTGCCCTCCTACCAAGCCCAGATTCTACCAGACTCCAATCAAGGCCTGTTGTTACCATGGCCACCCGCCATTTTCATTTCCCCCCAACAGCATTCCACGTACCGTTGCCCAAAATAGCTGGCCACCAGTCTACCTTCCGTAATAATGTATTCAATTTTTCCCATCGCTGACCAAAAGGGACCCGTCCCACCCAGCTCTCGCACGCCATTTCCCGATCGATGCCCAAAGAGGTGTCCCCTCTCTATATTCATCGAATTCGATTTGTGCCGATCGCGAACAACGCCCATTCGTCCCTCTGTATTTAGCTTCCCCCTGCTCCAATTGCCAGCGCCCATTTCCCACGTACTGACATCAAATATTTAGGGACAAAGGATGAGATATGCTTTGGGAAGCACATACACGCCCGCTTTTTTCTCTCTCTCTCTCTCATTAAGTGGCGCTTCAGCCGCCTCCAATCTGCCGTCGGAAAGAGTTCGGGAATTGGGCAAAACACGCGGCAATTTACATGTGTCATTAATGGAGGTGAGATACTTGTTTCGTCATTGGGAACTTTGAGGACGCTTCCTGGAATGCGTTGTTCAACCGACGACATGTTCCGACTAGTTATCTCGTACAAGATCTGGTGTTTGTAATCAATAATTGATTAGCTTCACGAATGACGAGATAACTCGTCGAGGCGAAACTGCCCTGCCACTTCAAGTGGAAATGAAGATCCATATTTGAAAAACAAATTGTCCATCACCAAATTTGGTGACTTTGGAACAGGTTTATGCATCAGAGACTTGTCATTACACGGTGGTTTTCAACGCCAAGATAAATCGTCAGGAATGCTAATAAACTCTTGTTTGTGGAACTTGTTTGAAAATTTACATATGATGTGGATAGCTTATCCTTTTTAAAAGGTAAATTGTAAGAAATCGTATAGAATTTTTTTTTATTAAATTATACTTTCATCCAGCCAAATACTCTTCGTACTAACAGATTCCTGGACAATATGAATCAATCTGAATCCAGTAGATACTTCTTCTACCTTAAGTCTATCAGTTGCCCCAATAGAGTCTTGAAACCTTATTAAAATATAGAATTCGATCGAAAATACTATTTACTGCTGTCACAGTAAGGTTAAGACAGTTATTAAGGCTTGTTCCTATCATGTCTACTCTCAATCTGCCGTTGGAAGAGTTTTTGGAACTATAGTTTTAAAGCCTTATTAAATTATACTTTCCTCCAGTCAAATACTCTTTAATCAAGTAAGGCACTCTTCGTACTAACAGATTCCTGGTCAATATGAATCAATCTGAATACAGTTGATACTTCTTCCACCATAAGTCTATCTGTTGGCCCAATAGTCTTGAAACCTTATTAAAATATAGAATTCGATCGAAAATACTATTTACTGCTGTCACAGTAAGGTTAAGACAGTTATTAAGGCTTGTTCCTATCATGCCTACTCTCAATCTGCCGTTGGAAGAGTTTTGGGCATTATAGTTTTAAAGCCTTATTAAATTATACTTTCCTCCAGCCAAATACTCTTTAATCAAGTAAGGCCCTCTTCGTACTAACAGATTCCTTTACAATATGAATCAATCTGAATCCAGTAGATACTTCTTCTACCATAAGTCTATCTGTTGGCCCAATAGAGTCTTGAAACCTTATTAAAATATAGAATTCGATCGAAAATACTATTTACTGCTACGTCACAGTAAGGTTAAGACAGTTATTAAGGCTTGTTCCTATCATGTCTACTCTCAATCTGCTGTTGGAAGAATTTTTGGCATTATAGTTTTGAAGCCTTATTAAATTATACTTTCCTCCAGTCAAATACTCTTTAATCAAGTAAGGCACTCTTCGTACTAACATATTCCTGGTCAATATGAATCAATCTGAAACCAGTTGATACTTCTTCTACCATAAGTCTTTCTGTTGGCCCAATAGAGTCTTGAAACCTTATTAAAATATAGAATTCGATCGAAAATACTATTTACTGCTACGTCACAGTAAGGTTAAGACAGTTATTAAGGCTTGTTCCTATCATGTCTACTCTCAATCTGCCGTTGGAAGAGTTTTTGGCATCATAGTTTTGAAGCCTTATTGAAATATGGAACTCTGTTAGCAGTATTATTTTTTACTTCGTTATCAGTAACATGATAGCGACTATTTTCGTAAGTCCCTGTCATCCGCTCCCAAAATGCAGATCAAGAGTTCAAGGATTGGGCATAACTCGCAGACAATTTACATGAGTCATTGTCGAAGGTGATATATTTTTCTGTAAACGGTGTCGTTATGTACTGTGATGACGATTGCTCGAATGCGTTGTTTAATAAGCAGTTGTTTATGGAACTTGAAATTAGAAAATTTGCGTTTTATGTGAATATGTGGTTTTTCTTTTCTGGTTGATAAATTTTAAGAAGTTGTTATCTTATTTATTTACTAAATAAGACTTTTCTCCATCCCAATGCTCTTTTATTAAGTAACTAGTACCAAGTAGAATCTCTAAATGTAGAAGATCCTGGAATATTCGGGGTAATGTGGACTGTGGTCAAAACGGATAACTAGAAACTATGATTATATCGAAGTCGTAACGCAAGACAACTTTCACGAAATGCAGAAAAATGTTTACCATTGTATGTGTTACTACTGCTGCAACTGAAAAATTCGGGAAACAGGGATTAAGATGAATCTGTACTCGGTTTTGTATCAAACTGTATATTTATTGCGACTTGAAAATAATATTTTTTTCCTACTTAGTTTCAATATAATGTTCCATTTTGAAACTAAAATTTTTTTGCAAGAAAAAGAAATAATGAATTCTAATAAACATTCGCTGAAGAAAAAAATGCAAAAGTTTGAAATTGCTGAATTCAGATAACTTAGAAGTCGTTACAGGGTCTAATTCACAAGATTTGTGAAATACAATGTCAGTAAACACTACTTTTTTCATAAAAAAAAACCCGATCAAATTGAAGAGTAGTAGCTCTACAAAAATGCTTTTTCTGAGAAACCCATGAAAAATACCCATTTTAAGAGCACCAAACTGTTCTTATTGTCAAATTTTATTTCCCCGATAGTTTATGGAATATGGCACTTTCAATGAGGAAATAAGCACGTAAGACAAAAAAAAAAATAAACTAGGATAACACCAAAAAGAAATCGTTGAAATAGCTTGATGTCAGCCAGAGGTCCCATTCCCATCGAGACAATTACGGATATTCAATTGCAATTTAATTAATCTGGCTCTAAACTAATATCAGAGTGATGATCCGTTAGTAGCATGTTAACTAATGACAAGAAAAATGGCACATTCCAGAGCCATTGACTGAATACATTTGCGCTAGGTCCCAGTTAAAAAACTATTCCGTCCTCCTGCATCTTGAACTATTCGGAACGAGGAAAACCATCACCCCAATCGATTCCACTCTCCATCCAAAACCATTCCCAAGCAAGCGCCATAAATTACCGCATCTCCATCCCTGGCCCTTTCCCGCAAAGCAAATATTTCCCTTTTAATATTCCCGTAGCAGACATTTTTATTTCCGATCGGGAACTAAACTTTTCCCATTTTCCCACCCCCGATTATCAAGGGGAAATTAAGATAAAAATCCTTCCACCGAAAGAAAGGTCCTCCTCATTAGGAAACGAGAGAAAAGTTCCCTTTCTATTCTCTGGTAGGGAAGAAAGAATCGGGCCTCATCAGCATATTATGATAATTAAGCGAGCGCCATTACGACTAGGGGGGAGGGCGAGCGTCCTAGGGGGAGAGGAATTTTCGTTGTTGGCGTTTATGAATATAGATTGAATTTGGCACACACAACGCCCGCTAGCTGCCTTCCACCATGCGCAGTACCGTCGGAGCCCACCGAGCTCGGAAGACGCGGCCACATCTATCCCCGGCAGAGTCGAAGCAAACGATCGTCGTTCCTGCCTCCCTCCTTCTGCTCTAATCCATCCCCTTCTGGAAGACCACCACCGATGCGACGATTCTGTCTCAAGATGCAGAGATCCTTCCCTCTGCCATCATCACCCGTGGTAAGTTGTGCCTCGATACCTTTTGGGGAAAGCGTAGGTATTTGTGTCGGTTTTGTTTGGGGGTTATGTCAACTTCTCGGACATACTTTGAGCGGGCGAGCCACAACAAAGATGGCGACGGCTTCCCCACTCGGGTGTAGAATGGCGGCCGCGGGAAAATCCTCGCGCGCGCACGTTTCATGCGGCATTTTCTGGACGGCGGGTCGGAGTCGACCCTGGATCGGCGTTTCGTGTTATTATTATTATTATTATTTACTTTGCCGATTCGGGTTTTATGGCCTGGTGCTGGACTTCGTTGGAGCCGTTGGAGCAAAATTCCGTTGAACAGTTGGTTTGAACAACAGGGGGGTGAGCGGGGCAGAGGCGTTCTCCTTCCCAATGCGTAATATTGATTTTATGATACTTTGACGACTGCATTACAGTTGTGATCCCCGTAGCCATAACTTTACGACCGACGTAATTTAAGGTTCTTCTTGACTCTGCTCCGGTTGTTTATCCCTGATGTCAGTCCAAGTTTTAATGTCGGCTTAAGGTATTTGATATTTTCTTTTTACCATTTTTCTAGAATATAAGGAATTTGACTTTAAATTTAATTTTCGGGCATTTTGGGATGTTCGAGTGTTTTGTTTGAATTTTGCTTGAGAAATCGAGCAAAGTGAGCTATTGCTTGGGAATAAAGATAATTTTAAATATTTAGTCTTTTGTTGCTTGAATAAAATATTTGAAATAGGTATATTAGTCAAAAAATCTTTATTTAAGAACCTTTACGTGGTCTTTGTATTTTACTGTCTTTAGATGACAATTTGTTTAAAAATTACAGGTAATTTTTTGTGTGAAAATAATAGAAAGGTATATTTAACGCTTCGATTATATCCAGTAAAACGAAACTATAGCTCTAAACTAAATTTTAAATGGTTTTAATATTATCTATTTTAAATCTCACATAAAAAAAAACTGCTGATTTTATAAAAAAAAAATATATATTAATTCTGTTAAAAAATAGATTAACAAGGATTTTGGAATTACGTTAAATTTAAAGCAATAGTGGTTTAATGTTTACAAATAATCACAAACGGTTAACCCAACGGAAAAAATAGGGAAGCTCTACCAATATCTCCTTATAAATTTCCGCTTTATATTCTCCTAAGTATGGAGCATTAAAGCAAAATACATCTTCATCTCCGCTTGAGTAACTCTTTCCTATGGAAATGCAAATTCTGTATCGATCGCCTCGTGACATCTGACAAAAGGGCATTACGTCAGAGACCTTTTGATCGTGCTAACCAATCATCGCGAACCTATTCATCATAGTCACTTCCCCCTGCTCCGTTTGATTGACAAGTTCATAGCCTACGGAAAGTCTGTCCTTTCACATCCTCTTCTGTGTCGGTCTCTCAGCGACCCGCCCTGTTACTGCTACTGCTGTCACTCCAAAATTCACAAAGAAGCAAATGAACAGAGACGTGTCTCCAATCGCTTGACAGGGTGTTGACAATTGGAGATTAAGATACCATCCACTCCTGTTCCTTGTTGAGTCTTAATTTATTCAAGGAAATTAGCATAACGCGTGTGCATGCTGCTGTTTTAGTTGAACGAATTCAGTTTTATTTTCGTTAAAGACGCGTATTGTTAGGTGATAGAAATTATTTTATTGATCAATTGATGTGCGTGTTTTCTCCTCTTGTTAAATTGTTGCTTATAAACTGTTGTATTATTGCAAAGCATTTCGAAAATTTACTAAAACTTGTATAGTATTTATGTTACATACATTTTAAAATTTAGTAGATAAGTTAATTTTTTTAGTTAAGCTTATACTAAATTTTATTCATTTAACACTGAAGAATAAGGTTACTGTCTAACATTTCACTCAACATAAATTTGGATTTGAATTGTTCTGAAATTATGAATGGACTATCGGTGAATTAAATTTGATTTAAATAACCCGAGATATAAAGTCTAATTTAAAGTTATGTTAAGTTGTACAGTGAGTTGTTTGAATTATTTTTGAAATATGATGCACTGTTTGCACACTGTAGTTTTGTGTTTGTTGCATAAATTCTGAAAATAACTTAATTGATCCACCTTGATAATTTTGCCATAATTTGAAATAGGAAGTGTAATTTTATTTAACTGCAAAATTGTATAATGATGAAAACTATGGGAAAATATAGGAATGTTTTCATCTT
Source organism: Metellina segmentata (assembly GCA_947359465.1). Classification (NCBI taxonomy): domain Eukaryota; kingdom Metazoa; phylum Arthropoda; class Arachnida; order Araneae; family Tetragnathidae; genus Metellina; species Metellina segmentata. The sequence goes on along the minus strand of OX375879.1, from coordinate 63,023,510 downwards.
TTGAACACTGAGTACATGAGTTAATTTCATTTCTATAAATTAAAAATGTCATTAAAATAAATCATAAGTATTCTTAAGTAACATTATTGATGAGTTTAAGAACATTTAAACTTATTTTCAAATAAACCACCGAGTCACATTCAAACCAGGTAAAATCAATATCATATATAATGAAATGCATAACAATGAGTCTACTTCCAAATTTTATGTTTTTGTGCTTCATGAAATCTTGTAAAAAAAAGCTGATAGCTGTAAATACTATAGCATGGTAAGTATGAATGGTAAAGAATGAAAACCAGTTGTTCCTTCAAGTCAGCGAGATTGCATCATTTGTTTTAAAAAGGGCTCCTATTATATTGTTCCTTTATTTGAAAGCCTTAAAAAACAAGTAAGAGTAATAAGTTGAGGGTTTAACAATCCTTCCATTTTCTTTGTCCTTACTTGATTTTATTCTTTTGTGATTCATATTCAACCATAACTTAGGGTTGACCTTCAAATGTTCCTTTTGCTGAGCAAGACGAACAAAAGAAACTATTGTTTTCTTCAAACTCTACATAAAAGTTTGCTGACCTCAAGTTAAGCTGTTTGTTTTGACTTTATAGCAGTCAATAACTCAATATAACAAATCTTATTTGAAATTTTAAAAGCTCAGAGATAGTTATAACGCATAACATGACTTAAGGGTAAGTTCTTAAATTGATGCCAACCTTCCTGAATGTTTTTCATCTAGTCAAAAAACTGCCATGCAGTTTATCCCAGTATCCTATAATGCAAAAGCTTGTTACAAACTGTCACCAATCCTTGGTAAGAGTACTTTATTTTTTATTTGGATCTTCATTCCCTAGGAGTAATAAGGCAGTTTTATCGCAACGAGGTATCTTGTCATTAACAAAATGTCGAATCCTGATGGACGACATATCACAAAATCACTCGGAGTGTAAAATATATTACTCCTTTTTCATGTTTGAACTTACAAACAATTTAAATAAACAGCCCTAAGTCTTTTGTAGCTGAATGAAAGGTATTAGCAAAATATAGATATATTTATTTGATATTCTATTAATTACGGTGGTATAATTCATCATCAAGAAAGATGCACAAAGATTAATTCAATAAAGATGCAGTTTTGTAAACGGATTTTTTATTAGCACCTCTACATTATGAAACAATTACGAACTGAAATATTAACTAACATGCAATTAAATATTGCACTCTTTTATTTAGAACCAGCTTTTAACCGTCCTGGGTTGTTGAATCTCAAAATAGATTCCAAACAAAAGAGTTCAACCAGCAATAAAAAAATTAAAATAATGTTTATTTTGTAAAATACTCGTAATTTTAAATCTTAATAAATCCATTTTACTTAAAACTTGAATTTTCGTGGCATAGCAACATGATTTTGGTTCTTTTCTGTAAAATATGGAATCATGTCCCCATAGTTTCTATAATATTTCCATCTTCCCTTTAATACTATAAAAGAAATAATTCTATCAATAATTATTTTTAATAATTGAAACAAGTACTAATTGTGGATCTTTGAAATTCGCGATAAAAATTCCAAGTTCCGACAAAAGTATAAGGAATTTGAAAAGTGAATACAAGAAAAACTGCTGTTAAAATTCCACTGCAGGGCAAATGTCTATCAGTACTTCGAAGATTTCAAGGTAGGTGAAGTGGCTGAAAGGAACAATTCTGAAACTGTTTTGCAACAAATTCCTGGAGAAGAAAGAAATTTCTCCTTAAACATTGTCTTCAGAAAGATTATTTCTATTACTCCTTATTGCACTTAACTGTCAAGTTTTATTTTATTAACAAAAATTTAGGTATTATACCATATATTTTAAAATGAGAACTATAAGCATATTAGATGTTGAATCTTCGTTAAATTATCATTAATACAAAAGGGTAAAAGGATTGAGTCAAATAAGGCCATTAGTAACTATATCAGTACAGATATTATCTTATCAAACAATCATTGATTTGGAAACAGTTTCTATTAAATTCTTTAATAACTTCTATAATTCTAATAATTTCTATTTTGTAATCCACCTAATTGCATCAATTTAATGTATATTCTCTTCGATCCCCATGTATACCATAAAGAGATTTCTAAATTTTGACAGTAACACTTTTTTAAAACATATTTAGTGTTGTTCGAAAAAAAACACCTTTTTTTAAAAATTGATATATCTATTGTATTGAAACGCCTCCAGTCAATGATATTGAGTAATCATTAATTTAAAATACCTTAAAAATTGAAATAGCACTTCTAGCGAAGCATAATTAAAATACCTTATTTGATAAAGAATCCAATCAAAAAAAATATCAGTTTAAAAGCTTTATAAGGAATCTAAATAGGATTTGAAGTGATGAATGGTGACTTGGAAATCTGAATCCTAATTCTAATGGACTTCAACTAATTTATTCTAAAACTGAAAATATAACAGAAATCCAATGCGAACAACCTCCACTTGCGTATAATTAAAACGTAATTTTTATTAACTGATTTAGATACATAATTTTAGAATTTAATATTTAAAAATATTGCGCATTTACTCTGACTTTTCACGTGTCTTTTACACTGTACAGTACAATATTTAGCACTAACCCATTTTTAAGCAAAACTAAAAAACAATGATTTTTTTAAATCGGTTGTTACAAACCTCGGCGAATTCATCTAATGTGTGTCTACTAATGGAAATGTTTCAAACAGTCGGCCACTGCCACAGTCTATACAGCCCTTATACTATTTCCCATAAGAGATGCTTGAAGAAATACATTTAAGTTTGTCAATTGGCTCACTCAATGGTAGTTTGCAAATATATTTAGTAAGATTTTTACTTGTTACCGAGAAGATCTATACTAGTAAACTACCTCTATCTTACAGTAACTTTCCTGACAAACAAGTTAAACTCGCGTCATCCTCGTGAGTAACCTCTTCTCAAAATGAACGAGCCCCGTTTCCATAGTGACTGTCAATAATTACTCTCAGACTTGGTATAAGGTCAGTTCTTGTGACAGACAGTCCATTAGGATACACAAAAACAGTCGTGTTATTGCGACGGGGTGCTATTTTAAATTAGATTAATTATATTTAAAATAAAAAGTAATTTGTGCAAAAGAAAATAGTAAAATGGTAGGGTTTAGTGGCACAAGGGGGCATATTTGGCCAATCTGTGCCATGTCAAGTAAATGGACATAGACATGGACAAAGCCTTAGTTGTTGTCGTGTCCATTTCTGAATCAGATGACAGTCAATGAATAGAAGAGCCAAATACTTAGTGAAACAGAAGAAATGCATCCAAAGAGGAATCAAACCTATAGCGAAAGGTATTAGATATGGGTGATACTACCTAAAGTGATAGGGGGGATACGCATATAGTGAAATTGGTGATACTGTGCAGAAAGTGGAATGGGTAATACTACATTGAGAGTTGGATACCTGTTGTTATCAAAATGATGAAAACAAACCATGCATTTATGTCCCGAACATTTTACTCAAGCACTGAACCTATCCGAACTGATAGAATGTTTCAAAAAAATCTCTTCAGGGATCAACCCTCCCTCCTGATGGCTGCTTTTATTTCTTTTGTTCGTCTGAGTTCCTGTTCTAGGCATTCTTCAAGTTCTTCAGCATTTTCTTCCTACAAATCCACGAAGGGTGGGAGAGAGATGCTTGCCGAAGTTTGGATCCGCCAATTCCATGTCCCTCAGAAACTATTCATTTGGAAATTCCCTTCGCTCTCTACCCCGGTTTACTTTTGCTTTCTTTTTTAGAGGCCACTCTCTCGGTCCTGTTCTGCGGGTCCACGAGGGAGGCTCGGTCGGTAGAGCATGGAGGATCTCTCTTTCTGGAAGTGAAGAGATGAAGGGCGGTTTGGAACAGGCGGTCGAACACAGACTCACGAAGGCCAGGTTGACAGCCGATGATGGATTGTCGGAGGTCATACCCCGATTACAACCCCTCGGAAAAAGTTCCGACTCGGGGGGGACTGTCGAAAGGAAACAGATTCTAAATTTTGATGTTTTTTTTCCCACTGGGGGCTTGCTATTTAATTCTATATTTTATTTTTCGGTCGAAACTTCGAGGGACCTGAATATTTTCTTGTCTTGAATAGGTTTATCTCTCATGCAGGTATCAGGTGAAATAAGGTTATGACAAGAGAGAGAGAGAGATAGAGAGAGCATCTGAGCAGTTAAATTTTTTGTTGTTGTCTTGAAGAAGTTTGTCTTATGCAGGTTTAAGAGAATAAAGAGCTTAAGATGATAGTGAAGGTATCCATTTGAGTCATAGTTGAACAAACTGATAAAATATTTTTGTCTTGAAGAAGGGAATTTTCTATGGAGGTTTAAGACAGAACAAATAAAGAAGGAATGGAAGTCAATGGAATACTGAATCATGTGTTCTTTACCATACAAATTTTACTGAAAATAACCTACAAGTGTAAAAAATTTTTTAATCACCAATCGGTTGTGGCAATGAGAGTACAATATCGACTATTGCTATTTTAGTATTTTCGAGAACTTATGAGATGTTTGTAAGCGCTTCTAGAAATAGGAATTCATTGTAACTGCAGAATTCTTTCAAGGGTTTGTAACCAGTTGAATTAAATTATATCTACATTTTTACATGGAATATAAGAAATTCTCTGGCCCTTTCTTTGCCACTTGTAGAAATCCAGTGTAGTAAACTCCGTTGATTTTGTCCACTTTTTTAATTGCGTGTGTTCAGATTGCTTATAACTGTTTTTTGAGTTTATAAGTGCAGAAATTGCTTCAGCATCTACCTGAAGAATTAAATAAACGAGCTCCTTTGCATTAAAACACTGTTATTTGTATGAATCTGTTACCCAAAACACAGGGTACTGTCATGTCAAAGTCAATTACATTTCTAACAGCAGTAGAAATAAATTAGTAAGCAGTTTATGCACAGTAGAAATTTTTTTTAAAATATCCGTTGGCAGTAATGAATATTTTTAAATTTATTTCTACTGCTCATGGAGCAATGCTGAGCAATAAAGCAACCAGCTTAATAATTTCTAATGTGGAATTCTAAGCTGGAATGACGTTCTATACTGAGATGAATGGACTATAATTTTTTAACCACACAAGAATGGAATATCTCAAATGCTCGGTAACAATCCATTTAAACGTTGAACTAACTTGATTGTGTTTAATGGGTTCTGTAAATGCATTAAATACTTAACATGCCAATCGAAGTAAACGGTAAATCAGTGAAAGAAGGTACTTTTAGCTTTTAAGGTTTTGCCTTGGCTATTGCTACAATGACATTCTTCTGTTTCATAACCTAATTTATGGTGGTGAAACACACGATGAATATTTTCGATTCATTTTCAGTATCATATAAAAATAATTAAAGTGATACAGTTGATTCAACCTTGAGGCAAGCAAAGTTTGAAGAACAAGGTTTGCACATTAAATAAAAAAAATATGGGTTACACTAGAGCACCTGATTTTAAGGATGGGATAAATATAATTCAAGTTTGAATGATAAGAAATGGATACAAGTCCGTCAGAATCATAAAACGATTTTATTCCTCAAAGTTTGATCTTGTTTATCGTTCTGTGAGTCATTACTTCAAAAACATCCAACCCACGCTAAGATATTTTGGGGAGTCTTCAACTCTTACGCATGGCTTTGATCGAGATGCAACTGTTAGTCTAAGTTTTCTTTTATGGATACTAAAGGCTATATTATTCAGGATGTTCAATTTCGACCATTTTCGTAAAATGCTGTACTGTTCACGATGTTCAATTGGTTCCACATTTTCAAATTGCTATTTTGTTCAGGATTCGGGAGTTCAATTTCGGCCATGCTGCTCAAATGCTGCTATTCCACTACATAATGAATATGAAAGTATTAGTTAAATCTCTTTGCACATCTGAAATACATTGCACGCCGATTATAGCAATTTTAACGAGTTTAAATGTTTCCAAATTGATGGTTTTCGTCATCACAGTTCTTTCATCATGTATGAAATTAATTTTTAATAAATACTAACCAAGGAGATAAAATGTTTCCCAACTAATCAAATAAGACCATAGATTTTCGTATCTTTTCTTTCTTTTTCTGTTTTTCATCACCGACCAAAAATAGTGTTAATCGACAAGTGACGAAGCATATTTCGTAATACAAAATGAAGATACAGCAGCAGCTGCTCATTGCGTTACCAGCTGCTCTCTCCCATCCGTTGCTGGAAATGCACGAAAATTACCATATCCTTTACGTGACGTGTTTAATGAATCTTCTTATATGTGTTAGTATTTTTGATTCAAACGTCCTAATTACTTCCATAGATAAAAGTTACTTCTACTGTATACACTAGTAACGGAAAAAAAAATCATGTATCCTTACACACGTTTTGGGATGCATTTATGAAAAAAAAGTCTTCAGTGATCTACTCTTCTTAACCAAAGAAATCTTAAGGAATGAGACGATGGCGGTTAGCTTAATTTTAACAAGTAAATTTTAGAAAATTTTGCCTGTGAAATTTTTTTAAACGTATTTTATCACGACCATATTATTATAACGAATTCGTTGTCCTTTGTATTTAACTTAAAAAAATGAATTGGCTCAGTAAAATTTATGTTACTATTTTGTCGTTATTAGTGTCTAACATTGTTTAGAATTATCCAAATATTCTAGTTATATATTCTTAGACAATGGTCATTCAGCATTAATTTAATGTGACGATAGAAGGTTAAATAACTTTAAAAGTTTTGAAGTGATTTCCTACCATTTATACTATTAGAGTGCTACTATTAATTTAATTAAAAGGCTTAAAAAATTTTTCCAGCTTTTGAAAAACACGAAGTTTTTAAATTAATGTTATTTTTAATTTTTTAGACCAATATTAAAGATTTGTAATTCATCATAAGCAAACTGCGTAGATTTGCTGATTATTTGAAATAAAATAGTTGAAGATGAGTGAATAGACTACGTCGAAACGGACAGTTAAAAAACACACAATGAAGAATATGATTTTCAAAATAATAGTTCAACGAATTTGTTTGACATAAGTTCGTATTTTAAAAAAAAAGTGGCAGTTTTATATACTTTTTAGTTCTTATATACTCCAATTGTTTTTTAAGTTTTGGAGAAAGTACTCAACTGACATGATTATATTAATTCCAATGCAAGGTGACAGAAAATTACTTTTATAGACTTAAAAAACATCTCAAAACAAACATTGAATCCTTAATTTACCAGTAAGTGAATCAAGAAATGCATTTTAACTTATTTGAAAGAAAAAAAAATTGTAAATAAATGTGCTAAAAAAAGCATTTGTTGACATCTTTTGTTATAATTTGGGCGTTTTCTTTTGCTATGAACAAAGGAGGATTGGAAAAATATTTCTGCCTTAAAATTTAATCCGGTCTTCAGACTTCTGATTGGAGCATAGTCTATAAAAATTTATAGCCTTGAAATAAATAATAAAATTAATTAAGTGCTTTCTCCTTTTGCCGATTGAATCATCTTCAGCTTTTGATATCGCATTCAAAATCGAAAAGTAGAAGTGTGATATGAAAAAGGAAATCCCAGATTCGTTTAAATTGAGTAAAAGAACAGCAGTTGCCTTCCGTTTATTTTTATTTCGGAGAAAGAATGCCTAGATACGTGCCATTCAAATATGACGTTTGCTTCAATCAGTATGTCTGATAAGCGGAAATGACGTCATAAAAACCGTTGGGCGCTCCAAATGGTTCCTACGGCTGGTCGTTAACGCTTCATTATAAACCAAAAACCTAGATGTGATAAAAGTCTGTATCTTTTTTTAGCACACTTACTGTTTAAGTGTGCCGTTCCCGGAAAAACACTAGCATACATTTTTTAATCGCCATCATTAACAGAAATGAAGAGGCACTTTAAAATACTCTCTTTGACGTGTTCATGTTCCGCTACATCGTAGAATTTCGTTAAAGTTTAAAGAATATATGACTTAGTAACATAAAAGTGACTTGTCATAGTTAATTGGTACTACTTTTGCGAATTTATAAACTTTGCTATGGTACAAAATCTCGGTATCACCTTTTGCCACTGAAGACATTAAGTTCACCGTTTTCAAGGGTAATGTAAATTTTTTACACAAAAACCATCAATAATTACCCTTAAAACAATCAATAAAATATCTTATAAAATGCAGTAACGAGTTAGAATTGTCATTTAAATATTCTATCATCAGACAGACGGATTAAAAAAGCAAATGATGCTTACAATTTAAACAGAAACTTTAGTAAAGCTAACACTTATGCCTGTTGTGTTTCTGGAAACGAATTTTTTTCTTTTAGATATATTTAAAAAACTCTTCGCTTAATATAAAGCAAAATTGCGAAAAACGGTGAACATGTTTTAAAGAAAAACACTTGTGGATTATAAGGGCACCCATTTCTCTTCTTAAAACCCAATTCAACTTCGAAATAGGAACTTTAATGTTGAACTGAACTAAACGATTTTGTCTTTAAAGTATCAAAAGTGTCATGTTAATGGGCTAAAAATCTAGCAGAGGTGAGAAGTGCAGGATGCATAGTTTATCACAGTTTAAAAATAGACAGCCACGGTGAGATTTAAAAGTTTATTAAAAATGTAAAACTTTACAGATTAAATAGCAACTCTTAAGAGAACATACAAACATCCAGTATTTGGATCCGAGAGAGCAGAATATAAACTGACTTCGTTTATATGTATAGCTCTGATTAAATAAAATGGGCGTTTCATATGCAAATCTAGCTTGATTTGCATACGAAGGATTTCCATATATTTAAAATTAAGAACAAGATAATATCCAACAAAAAGTAATGTATCGTGTGAGCTATCGAAATGCTTATAGAACTGTTATCTATATATCGTATAATTCCATGATGTCCTTCCTTCGATAAATGTCCAAAAGATGTCCAGGGACGTCATGGATGTCCTTCTATGATACCCCGAAACACTGCTGTACGTGATGAGGTCTGCCCATGAGCAACCTTTGTGCTAACCTAAACAGAAACCATTCAAGTATCAAAGGTTACACATGTTATTGTGAGCCTTTGAATGTTGATAGTATTGTTATCTATGCAACTTGAAATTAGTCCCATTTTGCATATTTTCTCTTTGTGTGACTAACATTTCCCTGCTTGAGTGCCCTCTCAGAAAACGTGACTATCACCCTCTCCCTTTTTTTAACCCCAAACCCGCATTTTCCGTCTCTGTTATTATTGAAATCGTGATTTAAATCCAACTCTCATAGAAGGTTACTCCTTTTCTTATGTATTTTGTTTTCCACCACCAAAAAAGATACCCCGAACTCTAGCATTTGCGCGGTTTTCTTTCATTTTTGTTCATGCATCCTGGACACCAAGTTCCGTTTTGCAGCCGTCCCCAGTCTGAGGTTTTTTCTTCTTTTCAGGGTCTGATTTCCCATCCAATTGCAGAAATTATAATGAAACACCCGACCGCCTTTCAATAACAATCATCATTCAACCGGCCACCGGCATTTAGGGAATCGCCCGATGTTACTTTGTTGCAACTTCAGCCACTCCAGGTGATTATGCAAGGCATCTCCGTATTTTACGTTGTAGCCAACTGGTGTACCAAATATATACTTTACCAGCGACCGGATAATTGCGGGGAAATAAATACATAGAGGAAGCACAAAAAATATCCTTGTGGTGGTGGTATTGGGCAACAGACTTTTTACTTTACGTACCGTTTTTTGGTTTGGTTTATTTATTTTTCTGACGCAAAATTCGGCGGAGTAATCATAGTGAGTGGAAGTTCGGGGTGGAGCCGTTGGATGATGTATGGGATTTGAATTCGGCACGACCGGCCAATTACCATTCCCAACGGGCGCCAATTATTAATGCCTATTCCGGAAAGTGCTATTGGGATCCAATTGGATGACAAACACAATAGGCCTCGGTGGGATTGGACAAAGGAAAAAAAACACACTCTTATTATCACTTAGGTTGGAGATTGGCATTGACCCTTGAGTGGGAATAAATTACACGGATCTTGTCGAGAGTGGTAGATACATCAAAAACTCTGTTACAAATATCTGAGAATGTCCTTGAAATTAATTACCGAGTCGATTTTTCTGTGGGGGATTTTGCTACGTATTAGGTTTGTAAAGTCTTCGATGAGGTAACACAAATATCTAGCATGATTCTAGTTTCGAAATCAGCTAGTCATTAATTCATAATCCATTATTTTTTAATTTTATTAATTCAGTTTGAATAACTACTTAATTTTATTGACCTTCTAACGGATCATGTGGGCTCAGCTTCATTTTATTTCTCCCGATCACTCAGCTTGAAGATCTCCGGGTACAATGAATTGGATGAAAGCATGAATCCTAATGTTGGATTAATTGACCAGCGATGCGAAAAACACTTGTTTGCGTTTCGTTAGCCAATTGGCCCAAGTTATTTCCCAAATCCAAGTCTTTCTGAGATCTTGCGACAGCGAAACTGGCCGCATGCTCCAACCATTTCATTTCAAGGTCGATGCTCTATTAATAATGATTCTATAGTAATTCACACTCAATCCCGGCTGGGATGCCATGTCACTTACAACGATAAGTGTTTGGTAGGAAAATTAATGTAATCTTAATGTCCTACCTCATTCAAAATCTCGGATGAGTGGTGAATTGGTCCGGTCTTTGTCCACTACACTATGAAGACACTCCGGTTCGATAAATTAGACCAACGCAAAGAAGACAGGAACAGCGATCAAAAGTTAAATTATAATATAATTGAAAGTATTAATATATATATATATATATATATATATAGAATCTGCCTCCAACATCGCAATAGCGTTGCCACTCACAGTTGCGTAGTAGTTAAGTCAGACTAGTACTCGAATTACTACTTCGTTTTCTACAGATACATTCGTGTGAGTATGTGATCTGCATTTATTGAGGGTAATCTTTATCAGCATTTGTAAAAAACTCTCTTGTAAGACAATAGGCTTAAATTACACAGTAATAATTTACACTATATTTGAAGTGTTGAATAATTCACTGAATACATTAAATTAATTTTTTTTAGTGTAGGTTACAGGTTTGGAAGTAAGGGCGAAAGTTATATTTGGTCATAGGTCAAAAAAATATTACAATGAAATCGAAACAAAAAATAGGTGTCTACTCCATTACTTTGTTAGTAAACCATCTTTTTCTGTTACACGAAAGAAATAAGGTTGTAATGGGATTATTAAGTTCATTTCCTAAAAATAGCCATTTTTAAGGGCTCCCGCTTTGCTGGCTCAACTCTGAATAGTTTTTTCAAAACGTTCAACTAGGTTTTACCTGATGATTTTATGCTAAACAGACGCTGAGAAATGTTTTTATCATGGAAGATTATATATTTTTTCTCAATCTCTTTTATGCTAGATTTACTACGAATTGTTTACAAAGCAACCATAGTAAACAATTTTTTTGATGAATTTTCTTGCATCAGTCATAATTGAAACATTTTTTATTGAATTATTTTGTGCTTCACGTATGGGTGTGGGTTTTATGCCTGTATTAAGTTGGATTTGTTTACGGAATGTTTTAAATCAAGCCTTCACGTCGAGCAACTACATTTGTAGATTTATATTATGTTCATGTAGGGGAGAAAACAGAATTGCATGGCCCTATGACAAATTCAACATAAGAATTCTAATGAGAGATTTGTAGTTGTGTTTTATCCATATTTCTATTTATATTGTGACCGTATTATATTTAGTTATTCTTAAAAGAACTAGAAGTGCAAGGATTTTTTTACCAGATGGAGCAGGCACCAGATTAATAGATTATTTAAGTAGTGGTCTGGTATCATCTTTTGAAAAAGCATGCTTTCCATATTTTAGAGCTTATTGAAATCACACATGAAATTAACAATTTTGAATTTTAAGGAACAAAGGCAAAATTATTCAAAAAAAAACTTTTAGATTTATAGAAAATTTGAGGAAGTTCAGAAAGTGAACAAATCATTGGTACTTTGATGAAACACAAATATTTGTTCTCTTTCACCGAGCTTTAAAAATGAATTTTTTGGGTGCGATGATAAATCAACCACCTAAACCAACTCAAGCCCTCAATTCTCAAATTATTCAGTTTGTGGTTTAATCAGCAATTTGTTTTTTTATTTTGTCCCAATCTTTTTGATTCGGATTTATTTTAAACCAGTTCAAGGAATTTTTATATAAAATATATTGAATAAAAGTTCATGTATTTGGTAACCTAACTTTTAAGTTTTTTTAATTTGTATGCAATCTGAAGATCTCCTCATTTCTGTTTAAAATGAGTGTCTTTTGTAAGAATTATTTTTGTACTTCCATGAAAAATACTTTTTTTTTAGTGAATAAAACGTCCCTTTTGATCAAAAAAAAATTAATCCGAAAAAATAGTTTTCTAAATAGTACCTAGATGGCAGCACCAAACAAGGATAAAAGACTAACCTGATTATTTTTTTCCCGGGTTCCAATTTTCCTCCATTACTGAAGTGAAGGTTAACGGCTTTGTTGACAGCATTGCAAACCACTAAAGGAAATCTTCGATTGGAATCAGTTAGAGGTAGATCCTCCCTTTTGGTGGTGGGTAAGTTTTCATATTTACGTTGAAGCTTCCTTTTAAAAAAACATTGGATTAAAAGAAACGACGCCCATTTCAGGAAAATGATGTTCATATGCTATGCAATGTTTTCCATGAATTCAGGTCAGCTGCTTCTTGAAAATTCGTAACAAACGGTAAAAATATGTTCTGGTGCATTTGAGACGAATATGTTCGCGCGATCTCATTTTCAAAAGTTTAGATATTGTTTAAAAAATCCAACTTTTAAAATTAAAAAAAAAATATTTAACAAAACTTACTATTTTGAAAACAGTTATTTATTTTAGGAAAATTATAAAATATTATTTTCTAAGTAAAATGTTTAGATATTCATATTCACAAAAAATATACCATCATAAATTCATCGATTTTAGCATCTTAATTACTCTGTTAAAAATTTTAATGTTTGTCTAAAAATGTGATTTAGGAAACAATATTTATAATTTTCCTCAAACAAATGACTGCCTTCCAAATAGTTTTGTTAAAATATTAAAAAAATATGATATCATAGTTACGTTTTTGTACCTGTAATTCAAGGGAACAAATAATACCCTTTGTAAATATAGTGACAACATATTTTTCACATTCGGGTTTTGACGATTATTTGATTCTAAGTTAAGTCAGCCAAGAAAAGATCGAATTCTATGCTTTCACTTTTAAACATATTTTTTTTCATAAATTCAAAGAATAACGTATCCATGATTTGAAGTACAACTTGAAATCATAAATTTTTCATGATGAAATGTATTTAAAATTTTTCTGATCTCGTTTGTCTGGAAATTTTTATGCATGAGTCAAATGTAACCCACTTAAATCCCCGCCCGAAATATTTACAGAAAAAGAATTGAAAAATATCCTTTTTCAAGAACCTCAAATTTATTCTATGCCCATCGAAGCTTTCAAAACTCAAAATCCAGTCCTATTCCCTAGAAAAATTCAAAAACTATTTTTTCTCTTCCCTACTCGTCAGATTCTTCCTTCTTTAGCTCTTCACTCCTTCTTCCAAATGCTCTGTCTCTTCTTCTTTTCCTTTCTTTCCCCTAGTAATCTGATTTATCTCGGATGTAGCAACGATGCGTGATGGAATCGGACATTTTAAAGGATGTCGGTGCTTTATGGATGTTAAAGGGCTGTAGAATGAAAAACTTCCCCCTTTTCGACGAATCAACGATCAAGGAACGAGGGGAATCGATTCGTCCAAAGGGATTATATGCCTCAGCTATTGATTATTTATTTCCTTTTTCGAATTTGAACCAATCAAAATATCTTCGTGGGGTTTGAAGTTGATACTGAACTGTGTGGCTGTTGAGTTGTATTTTTGCTGTTTTTGCATGCTCTGAGTGTTTGCATTCTGGAGATCACTTGTTATAGTATTGTTGGGCTTTATGGTGCAAGTGCCATATATGGCGATGATGCGCCAGACACAAGACACACAAAGTCAAGTAATGGACATACACATACAGGGAAAGTTTTGCTGATACGGAAGAGAGAAATAAGCCCAGGGAGGAATCGAACCTGTTCCACCTACAACTGAGGATGATTAGGGAGGTATAGGAGAGGAAGTTACAGATCGCGTGTGTATCCTTGGAGTTGAGGAATCCCATATGATGCCCAACAATGAAAGTGAATAGATCCTTTTTTTGAAGTGTATACCATTTTGAAAAGTGATGATCATTTATTCGACACCCTAGCTATAATTACGGTGGATTAAAAAAGAAAGTATGTTATGAGATTTCGGAGTATTGTAGTATTGCTTTTCCCGCAAAACATAATGAGTAAATAATCGTATTTATTGATTGATAGAATCTTAGGAACGATTCTGTTGTCCAAAAACATCAAAACTGGTTATAATTCATTTATGGAAGATGGTAAGGGGCAGAACGGATATATGCGTGCGAATCCCTCAGAGAGTTAAGGTATAGAATAATAAAACCTATAAAGGGAAAAAATGTACTTTTGACTAAGGGCCTAGTTTACAAGGTTCTGTATTGATTTCCGATTTGTCTTAAAAGCATACTTTGTTTTACTATATGGAAACATTGAACAGCATACCATTCGTTAAATACAAACATAACTGCAATTATTTTAGAAATTAATATAATCTAGTCTTATTACAAATGCTACATTCATTACGAAGACGCTCCACCTACATCTCTTGAAACTGAAACGAAAGTTTCTGATAAATTCCTTACTTCAGCTCAAATATTTTCATTTATATCTTTTATGATTGATCTAGTTTTTAATATTTAATCAAAATGTTTTAAGATGTATTGGGGAAAAAGGAAATCGATAATCCAGTTTTAGAAAAAAAACCAGGATAAAAATGATTAAATAGGAATAAGACTCCTACATCGAAGTTCCTAAACTATCCGTCGTGTGCCCACCAAGTCCTATAATAAAGGACTTTCCTTTTCCCCATCTCATCTCTACTCTGGAGAAAGCTGTCGTCGATCAATTCTTGCTGAAGAGAGCTTTCATCGATTCTTCCCAAGTCCCGCATCGTAATCGAATTATAGAGAACTTTCGTTGAAATGACATAGAAAAGGAAAGAGCCAACAAGCGAACTGAGCGAAAGCAGAAAGCTTAGATAGAGAATTAAATAAAGAAAGAAACTCTCACATAACCTCTCTGACGGTTTGTTTGCTCTAGTTTTCTCCCTGCGTTATCGAAAACCTCTACAGTGATTAAATATCTAGGAAAGAAATATATTGGTTTTGAAGGTACGAGTTGAAAATTATACAATGTAGTACGCATTGGTGGAATTGCCAATTGTATTTAGTGTTTCGATTTACTGTGGGCTGTATTTTTTTAAAGAAATATAATTTGATATCCATGTGGCTAGAAATGCATGCAGAAGCATGTAATTCAGTTTTGGAATGATCGAAACTAGCCTTAACTGAAGATAACACGTGAAATGCCTTCGTTTCAAAACTCTTACCAGTATGACTTTTCACTCTTTGGCATGATCGTGTTCAATTTTGAATTTACTACATGTTGCAAATTATAAATGATGTATGCACTCGATGAAGGTAACTTCAAATTGAACGAGGGTTGTTTGAATTAGTTACGAAGTCCGAATTAAAATGGAAAAGCTGTAACCTTACCTTTTCACATGTTTTACATTAATACAGTTTAATATACAATACTTTAAAGCCACTTTTGAGAAACTGGAAATGATGTCGAAAAATCTTTAAGTTTTTATCGGTAAATTATATTGAAAAACCTATTCTAGTGTGTATCAAGGAAAACTGAAGTGGGAGCTTTTGTAATGGACCTTTAAAACGAAACAATAATTATTCTGCTACTTTAAAATTGTTTTATTTATCAAAAAGCAAAAATTAATTTGGCCGAAAAATTCATATTTTTTTTAATGCACTTTAAACGACTGATTATAACATATCCCCTTTGAAACTTAGTAATTAAACCCTTCAGATGAATCAATGTTCTTTTGCTTAGACATGGCCGTTCATTCACAAACCTATCTGAATTATTCACGTCAGGCGAATTAGAAAGTAACCAATCAATGCTCAATATATTTCTACTTAGAGATTGAAAAAGATTCTAAGTTAATAATTTGTCATGTTCAAACTAACACATACAAACCCTTTCACTCTAAATAGTACCCAAGTAATTATTTCATTGGCTATCAATAACTGTTAATATTGATTTCTACAAAGATGCTACACGTGTCATAAAAAAATGTCATCATCTCGTTGTCTATTCGTTCTTTGTTTAAATTGACTAAGAGGAATAACAAGGAAATAGAATCCGGAAGTTTCCATACATTTCGAAACTAAAGGAAATGGTTGTTCCTTGTTGCCACGCGATCCTAATGATAATCGTTTTACGATAACGTTATAACGACTAGTTTACTTTCCTTAAATCTTAATATTTATAGAGGATACACTCTCCCTATACTCTGTAGTTTGTGTGATTTTACCCCTCAGTAGAGGATATGGATCCTGGTAGTTATGCTCTTAAGTTGGACCTCACGGTCTGTTGCTTGGAATTCGTTGCTATATCAGTTTCAACAATTCTGGGATTTCTGGTCTAAATTGGGGTAAGTTTCCATAAGAAGAGTTGCAATAATTACATAATTTTTAGCTATTTTTTGTTTAGCTGAATTTACGGTTTAGCTAACTGAGAACGTACTGTGGTGAATTGTTGAAAGTTATGCTTTAATTGCATAATTTTATTGTTTTCTTTTCGGCATAAAGCGCTTATTTGAATTAAGAAACTTTATTTATGACTTTAGCCAGTGGATGCCTTCTCTATTTTTTCTGAAAATTTATATTTGTCGAAAATTGTATGCTTAAAATAAATATCCAATATACGGATTGTATCGTTTATGTTAAAGTAAGAGCATCGGTTTATTTGTACTGATTTGCGAGTATTGCTTATAAATGATCGTGTAAAATTGTATGACTATACACATATTTTAATTGTATAGAAAACAATGAATGGTGTTCAGACGACAGTGAATGGTATATTCAGAAATAAATTGTAACCTGTATTTATTTCCAAGCAAATTTTATTGTGCACAGCTAGAATTGCCAAAACTATATTAAGCTGTACCAATGATTAATCTTGTTGATTTAACCTAATACAGTCGAAAAATAGTATAAAAATCAGTGTTTACACAACTTCTTCCATTCTTTTGGTTAATATATGTAGTTCTAACATTATATTTGCAATTTGTTAATTTTTTTTTATATGGATATAAAATAAACTGTTTTTAATGCTATATTATTGAAATTCTTTATTATTGAATTTATGGAAGAAAACCATTAAATTACCAAATTTGCAGTACGAGGCAAGATACATAGCCCTTTGGTAAAACTGTGGTTAATTAGTAGCACTGATCAATGTATCGTATTATTTATACCTTTGTAGGTAAATTTCGAAATCTTACAGTGTATTGCACTAAAATGAAAGATATAAAAAAATAAATAAATGCCTAGTTGAAAAGATATAAAAATACTGTACTTTAATATATATCTTTTTCTTTTCAGATTCGCTAACTGAATGTATGAGTAATAGTTGTTCTAGCCGTTCGTAAACTACCCTGTAGATCCGGGCTTTTGTAGACTGCTTAGCATTCAGAAGCTCGTCTCTACAGGTATCTTGCGAATGACGCTGATTGCGGCTCTACTTTCTCTACTTCATCGTTTCATCGCCAAGATACATCTGAAAAGAAGTATCCCTTTTTCTTACAAAGGTCACGAAATTTTAAGTTATATTTCTAAGTACATTTGCTTTAAAATATGGAAATATTTTGTTACATAGAAGGCTATAGAATTAAACTAACGCTGAGGGGGGATTCATTGGTGATAATATTGAGTGAGTGTATGACTACGAATGCCACTGGCGACGTTTTGCTACTATTTTTCAACCTTGGCAACCATGGGTATCTTTTAAAGCAAAATCGTCTTAAAAGCTCCTATTTTCAAAATTTTGGAGACTTTTTTGAAAATTTACCAAAAGTCAACGAAAATTTAACTCCTTTTTAAAAAAATAGATTAAGTTAATTAATTTTCCAAGGGTCGCCGATTTCGAATTTTTTGGTTTAGCCATGGCAAGCATAATAGAAAAACATCGGAATCTGTGGTTATCATCGGATTGTTAAGAAAACCTTTGTAGGAAAATATTTAATTTTTAAATTTAAATTTCTTGGGGAGATTCCCAACGTTTGTTTTATACTTGATAAGTATATTTTGTGTTTAAGCCAATTCATTCTGTATCTGAGCAATTAAAATTGTTATTAGAATAGGGCTTAAAAGGGAGCATTTTTTGCTTTTGTTTTTAAGAATTTATGCTACTATTTCACAACCACTTTGACTTTAACAGCCTCTTATGTTTAGAAAAGTAGTACGATATCATATACGTATAAGGTACGGGTCAGGAAAAGCCTGGAATTAGTAAAAAATTTAATTTTGTTCAAAAATTAGGGAAAATTACGAATTTTCATCTAAAACCTGGAAAATCGCCTCAATGACCTGGAAAATGATTGATCATGGCTTTTCAGACACTCTGGAGAAAAGTAGCCAGTAAGATTCGTACACATTTTCGTATCACTTTATTTAATTAATTTGATTTTTCAACTGATTTTGAAAGAAACTGCTATTATTTAACAGGTAAAGAATTTTGTTTAGTCCACTGGCTTAAATTGAAAAATTTCATGCTCTTATGAAACATAAAATAAATAATTAATTTTTAAGTAAAATATGTTGGATTATTTGAATAAGTTATTTTAATTAAAAATTACTTGTGATTTGAGCATTAATTTTTAGTGCATAATTCTTTAAATGTTTTTTTTTTTTTTTTTTGGCTATTGAATGTGTGCTAAATTATTTCATGGTTATTACCTCAAAAATGTGGTGAATTGATTAAGTATGACCTGAAATTTTGTAAAAATCTGTCTGGAAAACATGGAAAAGTCAGCGAATTTTATTTCTTGAATATAGTGGGAACCCTGGGTACATTTGTTTTCAGACTAACTTATGTGCATCTTGTATTAGGATAAATAGCAGTAATCAGAACCCTCCAATACGTTTCCCTTTATTTCTTATAGTTTTATTAAAAGTTATTAGTATTTATTCAATTCAAACAGTTTTTCTATGTCTGATAGATTTAGCTTTTATTCAAAATTGCATACTACATTCAATGTAATTACATACGTATGCCGTTTTTCTCATTTCTTAAGTTATTTTACGATATATCATTGGTTTTTTTTCATCATTTATATTCGTAGCCTTTATTATTATATTATAGATTATGAATTATTTCTTCTTAACAAGCTTTATTTTGCTCGCATTGCATCAAAAGCAATCACGGTAAAGTTAATTAAAAAGAGTTATTCAGCTTAAAGCATATTTTCAATCTAAAATGATAGGCTTTAGTGGTCAGTAGGATTCAAAAAGAAAAAAAAACGGGTTAAAATCCAAGAAGTCCTTGTACTTGTTCGTAATGTTTCATTCAAAAATCGTCCTTCTTTGCTTTTGTGATACAAAATTTACAAGAGACTTTGTCACATGAAAACGATTTGGCTTGGTTTTTTGCTCTATAGTCAAATTTTTACTGCACCAGGAATATGTATTCGTTACATATCTACTAAAATAATTTTTCTCGACTTAAATTTAAATTCAGTTAGGATTAGAAGCACATTTATGCATTAATATAAAGACACTATATTTTTGTAGGACTGATTATCCTTTGTAACTTACTAATTTTGTCGAAATTTTAAATTTACTAAAACTGGGCATACTTTTGTGTGTTTTAGCAAACATTTATCAATTAAAAATTTTAAATTGATATTTGAAATATTGATAATATGATTACAGATCTTGTTATTCTATGTGATTCTTATTTTCTAACAGAATCAATTTTAACCTTTGCCAAATAAGTTACTTTTAACAAGTAAGACTTACAATTATATTATATTAAAATTGCTTTTGCATACCATGTATTGTTATCATGAAAATAAAGATATTTTTCTATAGATCGGTTTTTTGTACTTCTTTCTTATTTTTGTATCATAATACAGCATGAAAATTACTTTGCCTAATTTTTAGCTAAATGCAATAATTTCAATAAACATGATGATTCTGAGCTTTTTTAAACATTTTTAGCACTTTAGTAAATAAATGCATTGTAATAAAGGAAGTAATATTAAAATAATAAACATAGATTTTTAATACATATAGCATAACGTAATTTCAGTGGATGTAATTACAAAAGAACATATTCCAAAAAATGAAAAACTTATCTAGAAACTGAATTAACAATTTTACATTCTTTATGCATTCATTTCAGTTTATATGAAGTTGATATTAATAATTTTCAGCTGTGAGTAGGGTTTTGAAATTTTAAATTGAGATAATAAATTCTAAAGATAAATACAAGAAATGATTAAATAACAAGAATTTACGATTTAAGTCCTACACTATTATACTTTAACTTCCTTTTAGAAAAGAGTGACTATATGTAAGTATTTCTCCAAGAAAATGGATAGTGTGTACATCAATAGCGACTTATAAATTTTTATTGCAATTAGACAAAATTGAACAATTGTTTACAATAAAACTAAATAAAAGTTTTTATGTATGATAAATTTGTTCAAAAAAGGAATCGTTCAGATTTTTATTAATTCAAGAAAATTTTGCATTGGAAAGTTAGCTTTACAATTTTCAGTTCCTTAAAAAGCATGTAGATATAAATTGATGAAAATTTTTGTAGTAATAAAAAAAAGTGCACAATTTTGCAGATGAGCTCTGATTTACTCTACTGAAATCGCTTCAAGTTGAAAGTTTGTGTTACAAAAAACATTATTCAAGATCTCAGTTCTTGAATTTCCTGTTTATTAAATTTGAGTGACTGAGATAATTTTAAGGCCCCATTTGCAGTCACCAAATAATATTAATCCTCCAAACAGTATGACCGAGTATAGTTCTGAGGGGCATTTCGCATAACCGAAACAGTTCGAAGAGCAACTGTCCAAATATTTCTGGTCTGCAGTTTAAGTCAAGTTTTCCAAGCTGTATTACGGCATGTTTTGCTTGCAGGGTTAATCCAAGGCTTGGAAAGGCGAGTCCCTTTAAGGTAGCCTTGGATTAACCCTCCTAGTGGTGTCTCGACGAGGTATCTGAGTTCTTGGTGTTTGTCTCAACAAGGTATCTTTTTGAGACAAACATCAAGATGGTTCTTCATTAGCAAAACTGATCAGATCTTGATGGACTAGATAACTCATCACTAGAAGAGAAAACTGGCAAGATCTTGATATAATCATAACAAAAAAGGACCAATGTCTTGATGACGAGGTATCTCGTCACTAGCAAAATTGGTCAGATCGACCAATTGGTTGAAACCATCTGGAGTGTCAAGGAGCGTGTTTCATATTACCTGGTAATTAAAAACATAAGTTTGTTTTTTGAATAATGGTAGTTATCTACTTATAAACAAAAAACACACAGATATAACAGCCCGTCCTCTTATACAAGGTGTGGTTCGATTCCTGTCAGTTGCCTTGGGTGTATTTCTTTCTCATGTCAGTAAAAGAGCTTTTCTTGCGCATGTTCATCAAAAGTAATAAAGATTTGTAGTATCCTTGAAATCAAATTAGCCCAGTCAGATTATACACACATTCAACCAATCAATTGCTAGTAAATATTATTCAATTTTTTGAGGCAAATTATGTCATTACTCTGATAAATAATAGTTGCAAATAGCTTCATTAAAGGAGTAATTAAAAGTTTCAACTATATCTAAAAGGGCTATATTACATGTTATAAATTCGGAATCCATACCCAAAATATATAAATCTTTGTGTAAAAAAGTTAAAAAATATATCTGAAGTAGTTGGATATTTCATAATAGTTTTGCCCTTAGGATATAGGTAGTTGAATTTACGTTGCACTGAAGCAACTTAATGATCTGTTTGCTTTTGTACGGAATCAATCCCGAATAGAAAGTTCCGAGTTTACCCATAAGAATAGATGTGGGCAGTGTATCGAGTATTCAACAGAAAACAATTCTTATTTTAGCTTTGTGAAGAAGGTGATTTATTTTAAAATTCTACCTATCAACAACTAAATAGATATCAAATATACTACTGTCTGTGTACCACAGATCCGCTTCGCCCATAAAGTCTTCCCCTGTCTGTTGCCTAAGAAAATATCTTTAACCCATTTCCTACAGGGGAAGCTTGTCGAAATTTCAATTTTGTCTCATTGGCACACTTATGGGAAATTGGAAATGTATTAGTTACATCCTTTGCTTGTTGCCAAAATTATCTGTACATGTAAACTACATCTTTCCAACACTATAATTCACGAAAAACCAAAATAAATTTGAGGCATCCCCACAGCAACCTCTAATTAATGCCAGCGAGCCCTCTGCTTTTATTGTAATCGCCACCATGAAAACTCTGCAGCATAGCACTTCTCGCGCGACAGACAAACACCTCATAAAACAAGAACCCAAGCTTTTATTTTAATGACAACATAATGGGGCAATATAAACGTAACTCTGAATGTAACAGTTGCAATTTTAAATATTATAAGTCAATGTAACACTTTAAGTTAGGTATTCCTTATGTATTCCTTACAAAATTCACTGTAATAATATCTTATTGATCCTTATTGATTCCTCTGAATTCAACGGTTGCAATTTTAAATATTAAGTCAATGTAACACTTTAAGTTAGGTATTCTTTATAAAATTCACTATAATAATATCTTATTGATCCTTAGTTTTAAATTAAAATGAATTGAGTATTCACCAAATATGTGGATACTAAGTATATATACTATGCTATACTTTTATAATTTTTTCAAAAGTGGTAGATTGTTTTTAAGTTTAACAGCAAAAGGCCCATATTTTGCCAAGCTATGCAAAAAAAAAAAAAAAAGACTATATCAAGTAAAAAATGTCGTGAAAGAAAAAAAAGAGGGATTTGGGATTAGAGAAGTGAGCAGTGGCGGATCAGGGCAAGTGGGGGCCCCAAGCGGTAAAATTTTCGGGGACCTCAATTTCATGTTAGAAAAAAAGTTTCAAGAAAACTCATTAAGTTATTAACAAAAATAGAAAAGTAATCAAAAATTTATCTTATACCATAGCACATTAAATAAATTTATTTAAAAAAAAAACATTTTTATATGAATTTCCGTCTTGCTTTATTTTTTGCAAGTTCATCTATTATTTCGGAAGTGCCAATTCGGTTTTCGATATTTTGCTCTGTATACACAATGGCCATATTAATTAATCTTTTTTCTCACATAGAACTCCTTAAATCATTTTTTACACGCTTTAAAACAGGAAACTAACTTTTCTCCTGTTGCATTAGATAAGGGAATTGTTAAAAAAATTTTCAATAATGTTTTAACATTCGAGCTGTTTTTCTTCAGAATTACAAATTTCAGTTAAAGCCTCATTTATGTGGGTGAAACCAAGTTTTATTGCTACTACAGCATCTGCTTTTGATGACCATCTTATATTGGGAACTCTTTTAACTGCACTCAAAGACGCACATCGTAAAGACGCTGTTACAACTTTTCTAGAACCCTAATGAAAAGACATTCTAAGACCTTGGGGCCCTATGCGGCGGCTTAGTCCGCTTACCGCTTAATCCGCCACTGCAAGTGAGATATGTTGCTTCAGAGTAAAATTCAACTACCTACCTCTTATAGGTAAAACTTTTGTGAAGTATCCAGTAAATGCGACCCCGTGTTCACTAAAGAAACTGAAACGGTGTTTTCACAAGGCAGTAAGCCCAATGGGAAAACAAAAGATCACTAGAGTACATCGGGTACGCAAAGCCCGTACACACCAGAATTTGATGTACCTCTGAGGGCCTTTTTGAAAATTGGGAATTAGTTTTTTGTTTCTACCTGTCGAAAGTTAAACGCAAGTGACTTTAAGAGGATCCCTTTTTTCAGACTATGAAGAGAAACAATGACCATTTACCACACATTTTACATCCAAATCAACAATTTAAAAAAATTCCGCTTAATTAAATCGAATTTTTGTCCGAAAAAATAGTTAAAGCATCAAATAAAGAAACATTTTTTAATGATTCCAAATGATTATCAAGATTAAATCGCACCACGGTAAGAAAAGCGACATAACTCAAAATTGCAGCATTTGAGAAAAATCAAGTAAAAGGATAGTATAAAACTTATATTGAAATAGTATAAGCTTCTTTTAAATTTCAGGTAAGTATTTATACCTCTAAATTCTATTATATTCTATAATAGTAATATAACACGCTGGTGGCACCTCATACATGTTTTTCAATGACATAACCTCATAATTTTCATTTTTTGATTTGTGTCACTTTTGTTGCCGGTTGCGATATTTTTATTTATGTTGTTTGATCTCATTGCGAAAGGTATAATTATTGTTTTGGTTAACCTTTATGGTGGTGGTGGTATTCTACAAGCGTCAAAGGCTTTCCTGTAAGTGCTGAATTATAAATACCTCGTTCACACACACCATATAGCCGTTAGCTAAATCTGATCGTATAGTGACAAAGTAAAGCCTTCAGTTTGTAATTTAAAACTTGAGTACGGCATTTGAAAAACTTTGGAATATTCTGGTTCATACATTTCACATTGTTTTCAAGTAACATTCCTTCATTTTTTTTTATTCTATTAAGAATACATTGAATCACGTTCTTCCTATCTGGGTGTAATTTACTTCACTTGAAGTACTTCGAACTATTTGAACTTTCTGATTTGAACAAATAGCAGATGAAATCAGAGGTTGAGTTCCGAGGCGAAGTTAGATCTTTTTGAGTCCTGGAAAATGAAGTTAATATTTAATGAATATAATTAGTATAAAATTAAATATAATATTCTACAAATTAGTTTTTCATCGCATTTTATTATTGACTATATATATATATAAGCTCGAGAAAGGACGAGTTCACGTTGATGGTTTATTTGAAGACATATTGTCTTCATATCGGAAGTAAGAAAAGGCGCCCTCTGTCGGGTTTCGTGCTCCCTAGCATGTGTGAGAAGATAGTTTTAAGGCTTTGTCTCTTGTCTCTTTTATGAATAGTGAAACGGTTTCAAGGAGCACAATAAAACATAAATTAACTTTTAAGCGCTGGATTTAAAAGATGGAGTTTGCCTCGGAATGAAAGAGAATATTCCACATTCATAAAGCCAGTCTGTCTTTATAATGCTTCCAGGTCATTTTCCTAAAGGTCAGTCAATAATTTTTTTTGTGAGATTTCATAAAAGTTTTTTTGAAAGATGGGGTTTTTAGCTTTATGACTAACCGCCAACCTGGAGGACTAGGTCAAATTTAAGGCCCTAGGAGACAGGGTAGCCCGAATATACCCCATATTAGTCGCTTTTTAAAACAGGAATAAGCTACAATGACTAACTGTCCGAGCATTAAGATATTTATGAGAAGAGTAGTGTTGATTTTAATAGAGAGCACACTTAATGTGTATATAACTTCATCTTTCTGTGGAATCCACTGATTCTTTCA
Organism: Metellina segmentata; assembly: GCA_947359465.1. Lineage (NCBI taxonomy): Eukaryota > Metazoa > Arthropoda > Arachnida > Araneae > Tetragnathidae > Metellina > Metellina segmentata. Next base: position 62,997,919 of record OX375879.1, on the reverse strand, counting down.
ACTTTTAGAAACATTCATTTGGTATGTTCCTTAGAATAGAATCATTTTGAACGATTATAATGTCCCGTTCGATGGAATAGAATCATTTAGAGAGAGATTCTCTATCGTTCCTTTCCTTAGAATAGAATTTCTTGAAAATATTATAATGCTCATTTCCTTTCCTTAGAATAGAATTTCTTAAAATATTATAATGCTCATTTCCTTTCCTTAGAATAGAATTTCTTGAAAATATTATAATGCTCATTTCCTTAGGCTAGAATCATTTTGAAAAGTATATTTAGCTAATTTTCTTAGACAAGAATCATTTTGAAAGGATTATGTTGCTCCTTTCCTTAGACAGTAATCATTTTGAAAATATTCTTCTGCTATTTTCACTAGACTAAAACCATTTTGAAAACATTATGTTGCTCATTTCCGTAGACTAGAATCATTTTGAAAAGTTTATGTTGCTCATTTCCTTCGAATCATTTCCTTAATCACTTCGAAAAATTAAGTTGGTCAAGGTCAAAATTAGTTAGAAGTCATGTAGGAAGGCAGGGAAATTCAGAAATCACTTAGAGATTATTGCAGGTTACAAGGTGGAATTACGCTTGTGAATCCCTCAGCTTAGAGTGAATCCCTCGGAGGGATAAATTGGACAAAAAAAATTTAGGTAAATCCATACATTAAGCTGTAGGTTTTTAACGTACGTCCCGAGCTAATAATTCGTCATGCAGCGAAAATTGCCAATAGTTCAAGAAAACCAAACCTTATATTCCTAATTCACAGAGATAAACCACCCTTTCCCCTCTCGCAACAGAACATTCCACAGAATTCGGACAGCGAGAAAGAGAGTTAGGGGAACAGATCTCTAAATACTCGACGTCTCTAAACTTGCAGGGGGTGTTAAAAGAGATGTGCGGTAGCAGAGACCTTCTAATTTCGTCATAATTAACACGTCACCTGTAATTAGCACCTACCGCGGTGACGAGAAATGCCGGCGAGATAGTCCGCTCTTCCTGATAACACTAATTACACTTCCCCTGCATTCTAATCTCCTGCTAATGCACAGCTCGCGAATTCTCTAACTTCGTAGGGGGGCTCCTCTGCTGGAATCGAATCCACCCCGACCGAGACAAATTATCGATTCACTTTCACATCGATCTCTGCTCTCGAGAAATAGCAGTGAACAATGGCTATCCCATTTGATCTCTTATTAAGCAGAACAAAAGTAAAAACGGGGAAAGGGAGGAGAATTGTAAACATTGTTTCGTTTATACGGGATTATTTCGGGTTTGTTAGAGGGGAAATGAGGCTGAGAGGAAAAGTGGCTTTGCGAAAATTGCTGTACTTTCTTGATAAGAACAGTCTATTTTCCCGGGAATGCATGTATATAGTACAAGACACGCTTTATCTAACGATTCACTTGTTTTTCTTTTGTACTCATTTGGTTTAGTGATTGAAGAACTATATCTATACCCTGAATACGAATCAGCCCAGTTTTTATGTGGCTAGACTTCTTGTTTTATGTGAATAATTTTTTGACATCTGACGTAGGGGTATCACAGGGGAGTATTGGCGACTGTCCGGGATAAATCTTAACGGAAAATATCAGAGGATAACACCTCGTAATGTTGAACCTAGTTGGATGACACGGTCAATGCCTCAGATGGAACCACACTCTCCAAACTTCCACACCACGACAAATGAAGGCATTCCAGGTCAAGACACCCCCTTGTACCCGACGGTCTAAATTTTATTTTAATATTTTAAAATCGTTTTAGTACTACGTACATGGTAACGTAGTGTTTAGAGCTCTGGAAATTCATAACTCAAATCTCTCTCCTATAAAATGGGGTTTTGTTACTTTATGCTCGACATCTGGTATATGATCACCCCCTTCTTGAATCTATAAAAAATTTACTTCATGAGTTGGAAAAACGAGGATATTCCTAACACAGCATCAACACATTCGTTCGAATGGCGAGAAGAATCGCAAGGCGAGTGGCGTGGCAAATGTGTAGTCGGTTCACTCATCATTCGCTTCGTTCATCGCCTCACAGCTCATAGCGCTCTCGTCGGAAGCTGTTTTTTGGGGACGAGTCAGAAGTTTGTAGCAACCCCGACGAGGCTCCACTTGTCTTTGTTCAGTTCGCAACGAGCGAGTATATGCAAGTTGGAAGCCGCCACAACTTCCACGTACTCTATCAGCCTCGATTTAGTGAACTGAACACTCGGCGTATAAGTAAACGGTCATTTGAGTTGTGGGAGCGGACGTGCGAATGTGGTAGAATGACGTATCGAAGCATTAGTGCGAATGTGTAAATGCGCCATAAGGTATGTGAGCTGTCACAGTGACTCTCATATAGGTACCTTATACCTTTCATGTCCTTTTGTGATCTCCCCCGACCTCATAGAGTCACCCCCTCTTCTCAAATAAATTTGATTTTCGGAAGGATCGTCTTTTTTCCCCTCTCACTTTTCAAGCATGTGTAAGGCGGGGTAACTGAGTACCAATTTTACATCACAAATTTGTTTTGAATTTGGACATATAATGTTCATCTTTTGTGCTATTGCAATATATCAAAGTGCTCAGTAGATATTACCCTTTAAACTGATGCATAAAACTTCTTGAAACTGATTATTTGTTTATGTGTAAAAAATTCTTATATATGTATAGTCACAGGTACATTTATCCCCATATCGTCTGTGCAAGTGGCCACCCCAGCCCTAAATTTTAGAAATTGTAAGGAGAAGTTCTTTTTAGAATCTGGGATATTTCTTTGTTATTTAACAATATTTAAGTGCTTGTTTCATGGTTAGAAAAAAACATTTTTAATATTTCGATTGTCGTTGTAAGTGAGAGGTACACTGTCCTCAAAAGTAGACGGAGAGCAACTCAAATACTCTTCAATTGACTTGTAACTAGGCAGTTATTTAATCGTATATAATTCTTTATCAGTTATTGTGTGTGCGTGCACTTAGGCACGCTCGTGTTATTGTGTGAAAAGCAATAAAAATAATAACTTTTGATTGTAACGTAAATAAAGAACTGTAATTATCTATATATATAATTCTCTTACGTGGCTCACGAAAAAGACGTTATTTGTAATCGCGTTTTGGCAACACTGTACGATTGTTTGTTTATCGCGAAGTCGAATTAAATTTATAGCGTTATCGGATGAAATTTTATTGAAAAAAAAAAAGGAAATTTGAATGAGCTGTTGCAGTTAGTTTATAATAGAAATAAAAGAAAGCGGAGGATCTTTTCAGGGCCATTTAAAAAACGGTCCTTTTCAGGGCCAACAATTATAGTTCAACAAGACGCTTGCACTACAACTTTCGGCAACAAACTCAATGAAAAAGTGTGGGTCGTTTGAGTGCTGGGAAAATGAACACACAAACATCATGCTGGGTATTCAATTTCCAAAGCAACGCTCACATTTCGAGTCAAAATTTGCACAAAGTTTTCATTAGAATTCTGATTTTAGAGATACTGTATATATTTTTTCTGTTATACAGCAAATTTAGATTTGAAAAACATTTTTTTGGTAACATATTTTGTAAACAATCCCTTTTGCTAGGACACATGTCTTCATTGAGGCGAGCGAAGCGAGCATAGGTTCGCGCAGCGAACCAATGAGGATTGCGAAGCAATCCTCCGGGGGTTGGCGAGCGTCAGCGAGCAGGGGGCAGGCCCCCTAGTTGAAAATAAAGGCTACAAAACTCTAAAATTAACATATTAAGTTATTTCCAGAAATCTCTGATTGTGATAGTTAAACTTATAAAAATTAAACTTATCAACAAAATCTTTTTTAAGATAATTTTTCAGCTGGGCCTTACACATAACCAGTTTCCAAAGCCCTAATACCCAATCGTCCCTAATCAGTTTTGGACATTGGGTAATTGGGCACGACTTTATAACTTTCTATCCTAAACAAAAGAAATGAACTTAAATATAAATTAAGTCTACTTAATGCAATCTTTACAGAGATTTAGTTATTTTTATAGCAATTATAAAATAACATACCCTAGAACAGCTTGAAATAGAGTAGTGCATCAAGTTGTAAGCAGCAGAAATTATTCCATTTATGAATAACATTAAAGGTCATTGAAAATAGTTCTGTACATGCGAAGATTTTAGTAGGAACTTTGACCCGATCTGAAATAAACAGTTTAAAGTCTTAGGTTGGAACAGATGAAAGTTAAAAGAGTTAAAGTCACCGCAGTAAAAATGTAGCTCAACAGCCTGTATGTATACGTGAATGATTCAATGGCTTTGTTCTTTAAATTTTCTTCCTATGATCAAACGCATAGGATTGTATCAAATCTAATTCAGGCATATACATCAATTGTACCGAAGTCACTGTAAAAAGGATATGAACCGAATCGCACACCAACAGTCACTAAGAATAAAGGGAAATTAATGAAATTGGAGTAATTTAATCATTTATATAATTAAGAAGGGACTGTTTGTTTGTACATTGAATATTTTCGATATATTCCAAGTTTTCTATCCATTTTGGACCCTTCTGATGAAAAATCCATCTCTTTCTCGTTTGGTGTCTGTTTGTCCATCTGTCTGTATATGGGTGCCCGTGCTACGTACGTGCTATATATTTTCATGAAACTTTGCATACTTTGAGAACTTGCATTCATTTAATGACTGAAATTGGTTGCGTTAGTCTGTCAGGCCTCCCGTTCTATGTCTTACTTTTTGTTTGTTTCTTTGTACAGGTATCACATACATTTTATCCCATACAATCATGTCCAAAATTATCTTTACATACACAAAAATAATTATATTCCATGAAATGCCCAATAAATGTTGTTCATTTTTGCAGGAAATGTGTGAAAGACACACAAGCCTAATTAGCACTATCCAATCAAAAGTGTTCAAAGGGTTTCTCATATACAAATCAAGGCGTTACGTCATCAGACGGGGAATCAAACGCTTTGCGCAAAGGGAATATCTGAGTGAATTTCTGCAATACAGCGTTTGATTTCAGTGTGCAAGGACTCAAAACGGTTAGTTATGGCTTCGGAGTATCATTTGGCAGAATCCGCGAAGTGGCGCATTAGAAGCAGACAGACCGTCATGGAAGCAGAGGGATGCGTGAATATTTCAAGACAGACAGTCTCTGCTCTGTGAAAACAATTTCAGAACTCTGAAACTGTTGTAAAGAGGCTAGGACAAGGTAGTAAACGTATAACAACTGCTTCTTAAGATCGATATATGTCAATAACTGCCCGTCGTAACAGTATGTCTACTGCTTGACAGTTATGTTCGGAGCTTGCTGCCGCCACGGGAACTGTTGTATCACGGCAAACTGTATACAGAAGGCTAAGTGAAAAAGTCCTTTCTGCTAGAAATCCAAGGGTATGTGTTTCATTATCTTCACAACACGAGAGAGATTGCTTTAATTGGTGCAAAGAACATCAGAACTGGAATCAACAACAATGGTTCCTTGTTCTTTTTACTGATGAGTCAAGGCATAGTTTAACATCTCATTCTAAACGTTTTTACTTCTGGAGGGAGTCAGGATTATAAAATCTTCCTTCGAACATTATGGAATGTAACCGTTTTGATAATGGAGGTGTGATGATGTGGGGGGAAATGTTGATCGATGAACGTACGTATCTACACGTTTACAACAGAGGATCTGTTACTGGTAGCTATCGAGATGAGGTCTTAGAACGTTATGTAAAACTTTTCAGAGGTGCATATGGATCTGATTTTTTATTTATGGACGATAATGCTCGTCCACGTCGAGCAAACCTCGTTGAAGAGTTCCTTGAAAATGATGCCATTGAGTGACTATCGCTACCAGCAAAATCTCCTGAATTGAACCCGATAGAAAACTTATGGGACAACCTTGGAAAAGCAGTCGCACGAATACATCCTCCTCCTAAAGATATAAATGCCCTGAAGACCGCATTGCTGGAGGAGTGGAACTTAATTTCCCAAACTGTAGTTTACAAAGGGCTCGAAATACCCGGATGCACAGGTGCAATGTGCACTTGAAAATAAAATTGTGCACCTATCGTTAAAAAATAGGGGGAAACGTATTTTGTTATTTTCATGTCTGAACAAAATATTAGTATTGACCCTCTCTCGCTCTAAAGGAACATAATTAAAATTCCTAAATATACACTATGCTAAAACTTTAATCTAGAAAATGCTATGTTGCAATGAAGAAAAAATACAAAAAGAAGGATGACACTAAACCTTATGGGTAAAGATCTGCCAAAAACGAAGACGTTTCAGATTGCCCACCAATGTCAGATGATGACTGAATATTTGTAAGTAATAATTTCGCAGATTACAAAAATGTTTAAATATTTTTATTTACTATCTATTTGTAACATATCCAAACATACCCAAATAATAAAGTAGTTTACATTACATAAATGCTCTTATATTACGGTTTTTTAAATGTGCACCTAAAATATAATTTGTGCACCTAATTTAAAAACGTAGGTGAGCAAGGTGCACCTGTATTAAATAATATATTTCGAGGCCTGAGTTAACAACATTATTGGCAGCATGGAATCACGTTGTTATATGTGTGTACAAGTCAGGGGCGATCACATTCTATAATAAGTTCATCAGCTTTAATTTTTTCTGAGTTATTCTTTTTTCTAAACTCTTCTTGTCACATATTATTGCCAATTTTACTGTTTCATGCTACAATTTTATGTAATATGCAGTGTTCTTAAATTATTTTTTCCTTTGTATTTATGGCCGACCAACCGGTCTGGTGGTTAAGGTGTCAGCCTCTAGATAGGAAGGTTGCTCGTTCGAATCCGGGCCAATGTATGTATAATTGTAAGCGCATGTCGTGAGGTTGCTGGTGCACCTTAAATATGTCGTTGCTGAAAGTCAGCACATTGGGTTGGTGTTAAAGTATGGATTGTGGATTGACAGCTCAGATGTCGCCTCGTTTACTGTCCGTAGTTCAAAATTTCGTGGTGTTGTCCTCAGATCTTTCAATTAAAGGATTGATCCCAGACCTGATAGCCCAATGTGTTGCTCTACTTCGACGTAAATTAAAATACTTACCTACCTATCTTTGTATTTAAGTGTTATGATGTTTATGTCTCATTTCACAAAAATTGATAAAATTATTGTTCACAGTTTGAGAAATCCGTGGTTCTATGCATGCAACCGTAATTTTGTACACCAGTGTGTATGAAAACAATACCCTTTTTTATGCATCGTATTTTAATTTAATGAATGCAATGTTAAAAGCTTCTTTGTTTAAAAATTTTGAAAGTTCCATGCTAGAACATCTGAGTAAATATACTTAAATCAACCAAAATTTGGTAGATTGGAATGTTTTGGGAAGTCTGGAATGTAGATTGAGTATTATGATTACTTGGATTTTTTCACCAGCACTGATAACAAAGCAATTATTTCCCCCAAAATAACTTTTTTCAGGAATTTCAGCAATGATACTTCATTTATTTTGATTATTATTCTTGTTTTTCTTTGGAATGTAAATGATTTTCAAATATTTGGGACCGACGATATTTTTTAACGAACGGAAACGAAATGAAAACTCGTGTTGGTTGATCACATGCAGTCATATATTGTTTCTTTCGCTCTTGAAGTAATTTCGCGTTTCTAAATTTTTTGCACTTTTTGTTTATAAGTTGTGGCAACTGTCCATGATCAAAGGAGAAAAACGAATGACGAGTTTATTAGAATAATTTTTTCATAACAACTATTTTAGTTTTGTTTTATTTTAGTTTTTTTTTTTTTTTTGCTTTAAATATTTCTTATTTATTAAATTGCATTTCTTTTTCCTTACACGTACCACCACAACAAAGCATTCGACTTAAAGTGGCAGTTAAGTCAGAAAAAAGCAATTTTATGCGTAATTTTGCAGTTATTAAAAGAATAATGTTGAAAAACTCCAAACTAGAATTTTGAAATATTAAACAATTCACTGTCATAATGACAGGAGGTCAAGAGAAATTATTTTACGAGTTGAATCTATATTTAAACAAATTATTTTATATGTTGAAAATTTATTAAACAAATTATTTTATATGTTGAAAATTTATTAAACACAATGATTTTCTTTGAAAAAACTTGTCAAATCGATTTACCATCTTTTAATGGTAATAGGTTACCTTTGGAGATCTGTACTGAAGACATTCAATTTTGAAACAAGTAATTTAATTTTAGACCAGAAAATGTAATTTTCAAGAATTTTTTTTTTTTCGACCTAAACAAAACTTTTTGAAGTATATCTTATCAAAAATTAATTTATCATCCTTCCCTTAAAGATGGCTAAATTCGACAATGTCGCATGCCTGATGTAAGAGTGCCACAAGTAAAAAAGTATTGTTAAGTTGACTATGAGTATGAGAGCACTCGCCGTAAATTTTTTATTTTTATTAAAATTGAGTTGAGCATGAGAACTTAAGGAACGGTATTCCAAATCTTCAAAATTGTCTTCTGTAGTAGTAACCTTAGTGACACCTTTCGTCATTTTGTAGCTTTGTCGTACAGCAAGGGTGCAATGTATGTGAAATGTATTACATGGATGGATATGCATGTGTAGGATTTGTGTCCAAACTAAGTTCTACAAATTATAGTAATCTTCTGTAGTAGTAACCTTAGTGACATCTTTCGTCATTTTGTAGCTTTGTCGTACAGCAAGGGTGCAATGTATGTGAAATGTATTACATGGATGGATATGCATGTGTAGGATTTGTGTCCAAACTAAGTTCTACAAATTATAAAGATGTCCGAAAAGGTGTTAAAATTATTCCACGAAAAGCAAGTGATTATAAATAAATATTTTGATCATTTCTTCAATGTGCAGTTAACCAATTCAAGCTAAGTAAGGTCGGGTAATTTTGCTAGTAATTAACAAGCTATGTCGCTACAAGAATTTAAGGTTGTTTAAGTTATTAATAAATACTTTACAAAAAAATTCTTAATTATCTTTTCGAAAAGAACGAACGAAAAAGAATTTTAAGAGACAGTAATCCCTCGATATTTCAAGGTAAGTCAGAGGCAAGAAAAAAGCGTGACAGGAAAATATTTAAATTAACGTAGCTTTGGAACAACATAACGAGTTATGCAACGGTCTAGGATTAAACCCGAAGATAAAGATCAGAGGACAACACCACGTAATTTTGAACCACGGTCAGATGACGAGGTCACTCCTGAGCTGGCACCCCACTGTTTACAGTTCCAAAGCACGCCAAAGTGAAGCCATTTGATATCGCGACCAATTTAACATGCACCAGCCCCCTTTGTATTCGACGGTCTTTGGCTGGGTTCGAACTCACTACACTTAGGTTTATAAACCGTTACTCTTCTATCCGGGCTACAGCAGCCCTTGAAAAAAGTGAAATATAAAGAGGGAAAGGTATAGCGTTACTCGAGAAAAATTTGTTTATTTTAAAGTACTAGGGGGCTACGTCCCTTGCTCGCTATTGCTCGTCAAACCCCGATGATTGTTGCGAAATCATATTTAGTTCGCTTTGCGAACTATACTTTTTAACACTGAGGGAGAGGGGATTGCTTCACAATCCATCGGCATTTGGATCATTGCTGGATTGATTCCAGACCCATTGAGATATTTATCGCAGCACCCGAGTAGCGGAAAAGTGCCTACTTGTTTAGCGAGATTAGCAGTTCCATATATAAGCCTACATCCCAGTAATTTAGTTTTAGAAAACGTTCCAAAAAATTCTCGGCTTATACAAGGAAATATAGTGTAAATAAAAACAAAATGAACAAGAACTTACAAGAACAAAACATCTCATTTCCACATAAAAAGGAAAATGTTTTAGCATAACATATTGTTAAAATTCAGAGGAAATCTCATAATTTTAAATGTTTTAGCTAATCCGTGTTGTTTGTTGTAATAGTATTTTTTAAGATTTCATATTTGACTATTGCTATGGAAACTTTCTAGAGCGTGCTCTCAAATTTAGGAATGAATTAATTAAAAAATATATTTGTGTATATCGTGTGCGCGTGCTCCAAATTCATTAGCCTGTTGAACCTCAAGACTCGCTATCACGTGACTCGCTATCTACCAATCACAAAGCGAATAAACCTGAAAAAGACCGAAAATTTTTCTTTTATAATAGATAGAAAGAAACATAAAATTGTGTATTAATTGCTCAATTTTATATAAAATTATCTAAAGCTAACAAGTCAAAAATAAAATCGTAAAAATTAACCTCTGGAAGTAAACGGTCTGTGCCTTGAATGTAAGGTTTTTTGAGAGATTCAAAGTGTTACGTCAAGTGGTTCACAATTCTACCCTTTAACTACCATGATGACTAAAGGACTTCTAACAAGTTCAAATCCGTCGGGCCTTGGTAAAAAAATCTTTTGAAGTAATGCTCGATACAATGAAATATTTTTGGAGGGAGTAATTTTTCTTATCGGTACTTGGGGCAACAAAAGAGCAACGGTTTAGAAACCGGAGAATTGCGAGTTCGAATACAAAACCCAAGACTGTACGAAAAGGGCTGATGCACGTTAAATCTGTTGCGGCTTTATATGTTTTCACGTTGGTGGTGGTGGTGGGGGAGGGGTATATTTTGAGAGTGGAAAGCCAGTTCTAGTGTTGACCTCGTCATCTGACTGTGATTCCAATTGACTAGGTGTTGTCCTCAGATCTTTCTCTTCGAGATGGAACCCAGAATATTGCCAATATCCTGTTACATTGCTCCAGTGGGACAGTTAAAACTGCCTACCTACATGTTAAAGTATAAAAAAATTTCGTATATAACTATACGGTCCACACTTTCTTGAACCCACCACATCGAACATGTCAATCGTGGTAGCTAAAAGTTAATTTTGAGTTGCGTCACTTTTCCCAAGAAAGAGCGACGGGGATTGAAATATGAACGTTTTCCCTCCATATTTTATAGTTTGAGTAGCATGACCTTCAACGTCCTTATAAACACAATATTTATGTTCTGGAAGCACAGAGATGATCAATGACACTTTAACCCCACGCCCCATCTCTCTCGTATGATTAAAGGAATTTCTTTCCAGTGGCTTCAACGGATGGGAATTAAAAACAAAAACATAAACCTCTTATCAAGCGAAAACTTTACCGTCATTTGGGATCAGGCAGCGAAAAAACCTGCATAATTATCCTCAGTACAGAAAGATAAGATGGCATTTTTTTCCTTCTGGAAATATTATTTTTTTTGCGAAACACCACGCACCTGAAAAAAGGCATAAAATTGTAAGGCCTATTGATCAATTAATTTGTTATTTATCAGCCATTATTTGAAGCGAGATGGCAACAACAAGGCGTAATTATCGTATCGTGTGTTGGCAGATGCAGTGACCCTGGATGATTTGTTGATATCAACTTATCTACCCCGGAACATGTTCATGCGTGTCCCTGCCGTTCATCGATCCCTGAACGTAATTACCTGGATCATTTTTGAGTGAAAGTTGTCGCTTGTGTTATGAAAAAACAACAACGCTACGACTAATCCCTAAAAGATCCACTCTGCTTTTCTTTTCAGAGAGAGAGAGAGAGTTATTGATTTCATCGATATAAATTTTATGGTAGGTAGTTGAATTAACGTTGCACTAGAGAAACACAACGGACTATTGGTGTCGGTCCGGGAAAAATCCCGATGAGTAGGTAGGTATTTCATTTAACGTCGCACTGAAACAACGCAAAGGTCTATTGACGACGATCCTCGATAAACACTAAAGAAAAGGATGCGAAGCCAACAACTCTTAATTGAATCGGTTGTTTGAGAAACCCCATAAGTCAGGGGAGAACAATTTTTGGGAAATCGAGAAAAAACTGTTTGTGCGTTAACCGACAACCTCTATATTGTTATTTCTAATAAAATGTACTGCTTGGAGCTAAATACAATCTTTGTGCTCAATGTAGGTCTCAAAAGATTTTTTTTTCTAATGGCGGGCACATTTGACCTAAGTCATTGGCCACTGCAATGCCGGAAGTGATGGCCACTTGTGAAGGAGCACCCAGTGGGAGGACCATCATTGCCCCTAACAATTTATACTTCGTAATTTTGATGACGAAGCAACACCTGAGCTGGTATACGCTTACAAACATCCATACCCGAACCCGGATTCGAACCGGGGACCTTCCGATCTAGAGGCTAACACCTTAACGGTCTCAAAAGATAAATAATTAAATTAGTATGGATTTTTAAAGTCAGTTGACTTAAGGGGGTTCAAATACATGTACTTTTGGCAAAAAGTAATTGCATTCTAAGCTGTATAAAATAAAAAGTACACTTAATACACCTCAAATATGCATTCTAAAACAAGTAGAAACATTAAATAAATATGAAACACAACTAAGATTATTTATTTCTATGATTAAGAGTGGTGAAATAAATGGTGAAATAAAATTTATTCATCAGTAGCGTAATTCTCTGTTAACTCAGAATCAGATGAACCTGTAGAACACTGGTGAACTATCTCTTTGTAGAATGCTTGAATGTTTTTTTAATTTTGGATGTATTTTTTTCATCAGTTTATTTATGTCTTCAATTTTTTTGTTGTTGATGGGGATTTTCCCACTTGGATATACTGGTTTATATACAGCTTTTTAAAGTTGTTAAACCGAAAAGTGTGGCTGAAAAACCCATCATTAAAAAGTTTGGCGATTTCAACATCCTAATGTTTGAAAGAGTGTGAAAACTGCATGAACTGTGAGATTTTAAGAGCGACTTTCTCATTCGTTTTAAATTTACGCCTCTAAGTCACTTTTTCCTCGAAATAGAAGAATAGATTTTTATCGAAAACTCGATTTCGACAAAAAGTGACTTATGGGGTTTCTCAAACAACCGATTCAATTTTTATTCACGGTCAGATGATGAGGTCCACTTAAGCTGGTATCCCATTCTCCAAACTTCCACACCACGCAGCTTGAAGACATTTGATGTCATGACAGATTTAACTTGCAACAGCTCCCATGTACGTGATTGTCTGTGGTTGGGATTGAGTTTCGGACTTGCAACCCCTGTTGATAATCCGCTACTCTAGCTACTGGTTACAGCTGACCAGTCTCGAAAAGAAATATATGAATAAATTCTATTGAACGTGTGTATAGTTCTCTATATTTGTGTTATTATTGAAACGGTGTAGCCATATTTTAAGCAAGAAAGTGTTGCTTCTTTTATTTTATATTTTTATAACTATAATATTAACATGATTGGATTAGTTTTGTATATGAAATTGAAATGTAAATCATAAGATTAATTAGTAATTTATTGAAATAGGCATTTCCTAACAAATATGTAAGCATAGATATTGTTAACTTTTATTATTGGTGATTTATCTCTTCTGAAGTTCCCAGAAGTGGTGACAGGAATAAGGTTTTCCAACAGAGACTTTCGCCTAAGTGGACAATCTCTGATGCAAATACCTATTCCAAATTGTCAGATCTTCTGGGCAAGGGACAGTAATTACCTGAATCGCTGGATTTGTCGCTTGTATTATGAAAAACAACAATGTTGCGACATCCCAAAACGATCCAGATTTTCAGAGTGTTGATGATTTCATCTATACAATTCTATGGAACGTGTGTATGATTCTATGTATTAGTGTTATAGAGAAGTGTATCAGTTACCAAGAGGAGGATTTTAAGTTCTGATAAGTGACAATTTGTTTTTCTTTCTTGGCTCTTCATTTCCCTAGGAAGACTGTGTATTTTCTCCCTTCTGTGTCAATAAAACTTTCATCGTGCCTGTGTCTGTTACATGATATCGTGTGTTTGGCGCAGCTTGGCCAAATATGGCCTTTGCGTCATAAAACCCCCCAAACAACCAACCATGAAAGGACAATCCTATGAAGTAATATGGCCAGTTTTGTCTCGATAAGATATTTTGTAGTCTGATTAAAACAGATTAAACACGTGTGTAATATTCATAGATTCAATTTCTGAATACGACTAATTAATTGAGAGCCCCCCCCCCGTTTTGAGTTATAACCGTTAAAATACATTTAGGACGTCTTGTTTCTTAATGTGAGGTAGAGAGCCTTAGGAGGAAGGATATGGGTATTCACAAGCGCCACCTGGATTTGTTTAATGCCGCTATTCGGCAGGACGGGGCACAACCCAATTGGTACAGCAATGAATGCGTTGATGCTGTCATATGTGTCGTTGTGGTTTACAACTTTGAAGAGATACTGAGGAATTCATAGGTTTAGCTAAAAGAGGGGGGGGGGTTAAAAGGGGTGACAGTCTCGAGCGGTAATGTCTAAAGTGGCAGTGTTTCAGTGTTTCTTTATTCAAACGTTTTATTATTTGCTTCAGAAAAATAACTTAATGTGTCTTTTTCGTATAACAGAATTATTCTTTGTGTGTGTGAAGGGTATTAACGCCTTTTAGTGGTTCCGTATTTAAAATACAAAGTTTCAAAATCAATCCATTCTTTCATGCCATAGCCTAATCGTATAAATATTCAAAACAGACAGGAGAAATGGTGATTACGTCATATTTTCACAAACGTGTGGACAGGACAATATGACAGGCGGCACCTTTTCTGACTTCCATCCCAAAGACCCGTTTTCAGGAGTCATTAAAAAAAAACGTTCCGTGCTAAGCGGTCTATAATACTTTTATGCATAGTCATTGAAATTTGCAATCTTAATATTGTTAACAATAATTTATTAGTTGAAATACGGTAGTAATTATCATACTGTAACGTAATAATTTTGCTCCTGGGAAACTGTCAAATAGTAAAATCAGAATCTGTCTGAAAAAACTGTTTACTGTAAAACCAAGATAAAAGGCTGATAAAAATGCTGTTTGCATACCTGTTAATAAAAATGGTGTCTGTGGAAACTGTATGTACTGAGAATCCTAAAAATTAGGACTGATAATATTGTTGTCTGGGAAAAGACTACGTACTGTCAAACTGTAAATTTGGACTCTTACTAATGTTATTTTCTTGTTGATCAAACTTGTGTCTGGTTATACTGCATGCACAGACAAAACGTAAAATTAGTGTTGATAAATTTGTTGTTCTCATACTTCTAATAAAAATGTAGTTTGCATATTTGCTGTAAAAATGGTGTCTGTGGAGCTGTGTCGTGTCAAACTGTAAAATTAGTGTTGATAAATTTGTTGTCCTCATACTTCTAATAAAAATATAGTTCGCATATTTGCTGAAAAAATCTTGTCTGTGGAGATGTGTCTTGTCAAACTGTAAAATTAGTGTTGATAAATTTGTTGTTCTCATACTTCTAAGAAAAATGTAGTTTGCATATTTGCTGTAAAAATGGTGTCTGTGGAGCTGTGTCGTGTCAAACTGTAAAATTAGTGTTGATAAATTTGTTGTCCTCATACTTCTAATAAAAATGTAGTTCGCATATTTCTGTAAAAAAGATGTCTGTGGAGCTGTTTCTTGTCAAGCTGTAAAATTACCCTCTTGCACATCTGAATGTCACTTGTGGGTTAACTTTGTATGCCCTACCTTCTTTTGAAGTTTAGGCAGTGTTTTGAATACATAAAATCCATCATCCGAATAGACAATTCGACACTTTTATTTGCAAGTACTAGCAGAATCTGCTAACTACTAAACAAGGAAAACAACCGAATAAAGTGCTCAACGAACATGAACAAAAACCTAACCTACTTACACTGCACCCCGCCTTCCCATTATTACACCCAGAACCTTCACCATTACCAACGGCGTCTATCGGCTGTTATCGACTCCAAGGAAAAACGATCAAAGCAAAAGGAAAGCTGGGACAAAAGAAAATATCGCTATAAATAAATGAAAATACGATATTGACGAATTCACCCTTAGGGTCTCGCCCTTTCCCAGATAGAAATATTTCCTCAACTGCACTTCCGTGTTCCATTCTCTTCTGCGTGCAGCACACGGGCTTGTGGGTTTTCTTGCGATTCCACCCACTAAGGGCGTGGACGAGAAGCTTTTACCGCGGCCCCGGCGTGGATTCCCGAGACGCGAGGGGGATTGGCCAACAAAACTCGGAGAGTTCCAGTTTGCGGTCGCTGAGTAACAAGTTTGGTAATGGCACGGTTGGACGGCGTTAATAGATAAGCATTTTTGTGCCCGTGTGTGAGCAATAAAAGGTTATAGGTGATATAAATATGTATTATTCGGTAGAAAACTGCTCTAGTTTGGAAATATTGTAGTTTAGTTACTTGCATCAAAGTGCGAAAGCTCCAAATTTCCTTCTTTTAAGCCCAGCCATCAATTCTTTCATTAAACATAAGCGTATTATAATAAATAGTCCGTTTGTAATATCAGGGATCTTCTGGATCGATAGGTTTCTTGTTTGAATCTGGGATAAGGTATGGATATTTGCTTGTAATAAATGTATGGCCTCTCTAAAAATGGATTGGACAAGCTGTTGTATCCGAGGCATGTTTTTCCCCCAAGTAATTTTTCGCACCAAATGAAGATGGCGGCCACTTTGGGATTCGGTTTTTTACAAATGGAAGTCAAAATGAGGAAGGCACAAATATAAACAAATAAAAATAAAGAATAATTTGAATAAATCCAAATTTTTACCCATCATAGAAGGCGATAAATACAAATTTCATTGCCATGGTATGAATCTAAATGAACTTTCCCGGCATAAGGTTACCTCAAAGAATCTACCTCCACTGGTGCACCAGGAAAAAAATCCGTCCTGATAGTGATGACATAAAAGTTTAACGCAATCTGGAATTGAATGATTTATTATATACATTTATGCTGTGCCTTATTTACAGACTAAGGACATCGCACAGTCAATTCTGAATCTCTGTTATAAATTCAAAAAACTGTAATCGACAAATTAATCTGTTAATTTTTATTTGAAGCCCCGCGTTGGTAAACTTAACAGCATTTTATGTTTATATTGAATTTTGATTAATTTATATTTTTATCTACTAGATTTTTAATTCCCCAGTCTTCACCTGCATATGAAATCCCCTCCGTACAACGGAATGCACATGATGTGAATCTTACTGGCTCCCTCTTATATTTTATATATTTCCCAGTTAATTTTTCGTTTTTGTGTCCTTATTGCTCGAGAAAGCAAACAACTCTTCGAAATTGGTTGTGGAATATTGCTTTCCTAGTATGACATACATGTGAAGGAGCAATAACATATACAGATAATTATATGGGGGTTAATTTCTGCCTGCTACATTCACTTTCCCAAATCTCTAGTAAGGCTATGGTCTAATCCAGACCTTCTAGATATTTAATGGAATCGAAATTTGCCAGCTTCTATTTTAGATAATACGCACATTCATTTTTATTTTCAAGAATTTTTATTTGGAGTATAGGTGTCTTGAACTGTTGGACATCAGACCTCAAATTTCGAGGGTTTTTTATGTATTTATCATCGAAACAATTATATTTTAGAATATTTTGAAAGGTCAAAAACTATTTACTAGCAGTTTTATCATTTATTATTCATTCATTATCAGATGTGTGAATTTTAACATTCTTAAAGATACTTATTTCAGAAACACCCTATCATTATTTTCACATAAATATCATTCTTGACAGAATTATCGAGTGATTTTTATTTAATTGTTAAATAGATCGTGTTAGTTTTACTAAACTGACAGGAAAGAAGAAAAATAATGAAAAAAAGAAAACTGTCTGTAAGATTTCTTCTCAAGGCACTTAAATAATATATTTAAACTAAACTAGATGTGTCTTTATATTGCAGTAAAGCAACGCAGTTCCAAGTACTAATTACTGTAATCAAGGATTGATTTTGAGGTGCCTTCTAGTGAATAAGAGGCGTTTATAAGGATCCCGCGCATATGGAGAAGTTTGATACTTAAAATGGGATGAGTTTTGAAAGCATAAAAACACCTTAAGATTATTGATCACCCTAATGAATGACTTTTCTAAAGATCACTGGTTAAAGTTTTGTTGTGATAAATAACTACTTTGTTATCTATTTAAATAAACTATGAGTGGATCGTTACGAAGTTTCTAAATCTTGCTCGTACAATCGGTGCCCAAATTTGTACACTTGCAAAATACAACAGCTTTAAAACTATTAAGGTCTCTCAAGTAAACTTCATATTTTAAATCTGAATTGCTTGAAATTTTTGTTGAGTTGTGTTGGGAAAAACATTTATTCCCTAAGCATGTGAATGTTTTTTATGTTACTGAAGGATCGGTATAGTTTCATAAAAATTCAAAGACCACAAACGCTTACATGATTTCAAAACACGTTTAACAGCGTAACTTGATGCCAATTTTTTATTATTTTCAAAAATAAATATAACATAAAATATTACAAGCATTGAAAATCATGAGTTGAGGGTACTTGGTATTTTGCTTGTAATTTGGGAAGCTAACTTGTCAACATATTTTTCCATAAAACGATTTTAGAGACTGCCCGCTTTACCGTTGGAATGATCATATCGTTAGTCTTACACCCAATAGGTACATGGTTTTAATATCGGTTTCCAAGCTCATGGATGTTGGTGATCGTCTCAATTAGGAGTAACTGTGACAATTTGTACACGATGTTCTTGGTTTGGAAATTAACTCGCAATTCTCCGGCTGCTAATCCTTTACTCTTCTAACCGGGTCACCTGGCCCTCAAAAGGGTGAGGTGTTGTCCTCTGATCTTTCTCCTCGGGATGAATCCCGGATCTTCGCCAATAGCCTGTTGTGCTGCTTCAATATTATTAATTCCCTTCCTCCCAAAGGTATTCCACCTAGATTACCATCTTTTCAGAGCCTGTTACTTCATTTCCCCCTTTAGATGTGAGGCTGGAATACCCATTGAGATTGGATGACTAGTGTAGTCCGAAACAGCAGCTCTGCGATATTGCTCTATGGAATACCTCTATATTCTCAAACCCAAGAGATGCGGGTGTGATCAGACTTCTTTGGATGCGCATATGAATGACGTCACCCATTCTGTTGTCGAGGAAGGAGTCCCGCAGCAAATATATTAAACCCCAAGTTTGGTTTAAGCTAGATAGACCATAGTTCAGTTCCGTGGATCAACCTCGAAGGGAAAAATACAAGAACAACACCTCGCTATTTTTATCCAAGGCCAGATGACGAGTTCACATATGAGCTGGCATTCCACTCTCCAAACCTTCACACTTTTCCGACGTGAGGACATTTGAGGTCGCGACAGCTTTAACGGGAACAGCCTCCACGTAGAAAATGGTCTTTGATGGGATCGAATTTCGAATTCGGAATCCTCGGGTTGCTAATACTCTACCAACTGGGCTACCGCACCCTGGAGTGATTGGATTTATTGGAGGATGGATGAGCCCGTACCTAATTGGAGTGAAGTACAGTCTTGTGATACTTCATTTTAGATAAATTTCTACTGTGTTAAAAACGTTGAATATCTGAGTTCCCTTTCCTTCTTTATTTACAGAAAACGTTCCAAATATTCTCGGCTAATACATGGAAATATAGTGTAAATAAAAACAAAATGTTTAAAAAAATGTCAAGAACTAAACATCTCATTTCTACATAACAAAGAAAATATTTTAGCACAACAAATTGTTGAAATTCAGAGGAAATCTCATAATAATTTTAAATGTTATAGCTGTTCCGTGTTGTTTGTTTTAATAGTACTTCTTAATATTTTCATATTCGACTGTTGCTATGAGAAACGTCGACCAAATTTGGCGGTTCTTCTGAAAACATTGCACACTCTCTAGCACGTGCTCTCAAATTTTTGAATGAACTAATTAAAAAATATAACCGTGTTTATGGTCTGCGCGTGCTCCAAATTCATTAGCCCGTTGAACTACAAGACTCGTTATCAAGTGACTCACTATCTACCAATCACAAAGCGAATAAACCTGAAAAAGATTGACAATTTTGTTTTATAATAGAAAGACATACCTATTACTCGTGTTGAATCAGATTTTTGAGTGAATCTGGTTTAAATAAACACATTCCGCGTAGAAACGAACGGAATGAACATTCCGGGGCACCCAGAACTGAGAACACTTGAGTCCACGACAGATTTAAAGAAGCCCAGCCTCCATGTAAAAGACTGTTTTTTTGGACTGAGTTTCGAACTCGTAACACTCCTGTTGCTAATCTGCTACTCTTCCAACCAGGGGTTCCCAATTGATGCTTAAAAGTCGATGAAAACTGAATTTTTCGATTGTTTTGGTGTGGTCTGACGCTCACCAACCACCCCTCTAGGTGCGTCACTGGCGCAGTCCCTCTCCCACTTTCAATTACCTCAATGTGCAGTCCGCCCCTCGTTGGGGATGAAACCTCGAAAGAGAAAAGTTCAAGTTTCAGAGGAGAAGCCCGGTGTTTACATAAGAAAACAGCCCAGTCTGAAATAAGGCGGGGACCTGATCATACTCCACGGAGAAAATAAACTCCTCTCCCCCATCGCAGCAGCACAAAATCTCCACGAAAAACACAAGAGCGTGTGGGTACAATAGCGTGCCAGCACGCAACTGCTCGCAACAACTGCAGAGGGGGAAATCAGAGCGAGAGTAGGGGCCTGTAATTTTTTACCTACCCTTTCCCCTCTCCTGATCCAACCCCATGTTCTTTGGTAAATATTTTATGGGAAAAAATGTATAAAACGGAGCCGCGCTTTTGTTGCAGCATCGATATTTTTTCCTCTCTTCCTCTCAGCATTTTTCGAGTAAAAATGCGTCTTTTTTTGTTTTTGTGATAGAGAATAAAGCGTTTCCAGAGGTTTTACAAAAGAATACATGCAGAATTTATGCATTTTTGCGTACAAGCAGTTTTCTTTCGGTTTTTTTTTTGAATAAAATTTTAAAAACCTGGAACATACGACGGATAGAAGCTGGTTTTTTGTGTTTTTTAATTCATCCAACAGAAGGGAGAGTGTGGAAAAATTCGCATTAAGACCAGAAATCCTTAAACAGACAATCGACAAAACATACTTTGCAGTTTACTTTTATTTTGCTGTTTACCTAAAAGAACGATTAGATGGAGTAATGTTTTCTCTTTTTTGGATATTAGAGATTAAGGGTAATTGTGGGCGTATATATTCTATCTACTGCAATTTCTTTGAGTTGCATTAGCTTATAATGAATGCAAAAGAATTCAGATGAATCCTGTCCTACCCACAACCCCAATTTTTCTTTTAAGACATGAAATTATCAAAGTACATCCAAATTAAATGTGTGTTAATGTTTGTAAAATATTTGGTGTTCATGTAAGACACCAGAATGATTTATGTCTAGTGTGCAAAGGTTGAATGCTCTGTCTAGTGTGAGTCTTTCTGTGCTATATTTCAAGAAGTACCATAATTGTACTCAATCCATGCAATCTGTTGATGGAAAATTTATTGAATTTTATCATTAAAAGGTTTCATTAGCAGTTGTAAGGTAATATAAGAGGTGTGTTGGAAACAATGAAGTGAAATAATTCATATGAAGCATTAAGGCATTAAGAGTATACTTAAATGTACTGTGACACAATTCCATGACAACTGAATACACATGTAGGCAATGAAGCATGCAGAATCAAAGGTTTTTGGTGAAATAGATTACATTAAATACTTAAGTGCTTTTACAATTCATAAATAAACAGTAAATTGTTTTTAAAAGCAATTAATTGAAGCTATATGTTGTCAAGTTATAAGTTTTAGTTGAGTCAAGTTATAAGTTGAAGCTATAAGTTTTGTTTATATGAGAAATTATGAATGCTTTTGAAATTTTAAATATGATACTTATATAATACCTGGACAATCTGAAAGGTTCTAACAAAATTCATCTTTGTCCCCTCAAAGGGTTTGACCAGATTAGATTCCTGTAACTATCCTATGTGTATTTCTCTCTTATGTGTCAGTGAAACTTTCCCTATGTGTGTATGTCGATTTGACAGAACATCCTTTCTTGGCACAGCATTGCCACAAATCATCCCATAGTGGTATAAAATTCAACCAACCACCTTTTCCCTTCGTTAAGTCTTTTATCAAATGCACAGATACAAGCAGTAGGAACAAATTATTTCACACTTACCGAAGTACATATTTCGATCTCCTGCCAATCAGAATGTTAAGTATCACATTTCTCTGAAAAAGAGAATGAGCCCTATTTCCCTCATCCTTACTGAAGCCGAGTTCAAGCAAACCGTGAGAAAATTCTTTCACCTAAAGAGAAAAATCTAGAAAAATCAAATTTTCTTCCACTGATGAGATACAGGTAAGTGTTATAACGGTAAAGGGTAGTTGGACTTATTATAGATCCAAAACGACCTGTACTGTCTCCTTCACCCGAAAGGACATTTGATGCATATTAGTCTTATAAACCTCGCTGTTGCAATATCTTATAGTAGATTCTGTTTCTATTAAAAATTATGAATACCTTTTGAAATTTTAGGTATCATATTCATATCACATCTACTGAATCCTTCATCAACTTTCCTGGAACCCTTCATGAAATCAACGAAATGAAACTTCTGCCAAAATTTCAACACAAAAAAGACCAAATCAAGGAACAAAGGATTGACACCACCACTCCCAATAGAAATCCTGATAAATCTAGAAAATGAAGTCTTCGGAAATAAAGTTTTTAATCCAATTTCACAGATGTGCAACAAACACTAAGAACAAATTGCGTCACACGAACTCAAGTACATATCCCGTTTAGCTATCTATCCCAGATTCCTCGGGAACACAGAAAGAATCACTAGTTCCTGTATCGTTCCCAAAACATTGATCAGGCAAACCGCGAGAAAATCCTCCTTCGAAAAGAGAAAATATCAGATTTCCTACATGGGTGAGATAGAGGTAGGTAATGGTGAAAGGTGGGTGGATCACTTTCGTAATCTATACAAAGCAATTTGTACTCTCTCCTTCATCCAAAAAACACGGAGCGTCCAGCCAGGGTTCCCAAGCGATCTTTCACTACTTTTTTCTCTCAATCTTTTCTTTAAGAATTACTCGAAATTGTCTATCTTGTGTTTGGCGCAGTTTGGCCAAATATGGCTCTTGGGCCGTAAAACCCCCAAATCGTCAAACAATCATTATCCGAAATAACTTTTCATGCACCGCAATCTTAAATAACCCGCTATATGAATAATCATTATGTAGTACACTCTATTAGTATGAAAAATTACGAATGCTTTCGAAATTTCAGTTATCACATTTACATCCCATCACCTGCAACACACATTAAGATTTCTGGAAGCCTTCGCAAAATAAACGGTATGAAATGTATGCCTAGCTTTTGAGACCAAAAATTGGTAAGCCTGAGAACAAAGGCTCTAACCTTTCAATACACATCCTCCTGACTTAGAAGTCCTGATAAATCCAGGAAGCAAAACCTTCTGAAACGAAGTTTTTAATCCAAATGCAAACAAATTGCGTCTCACGCATCCGAGTTATCTCGTTCTCCTATCTATCGCACCCCTTAAATAAACGCAACCACATCAACCAAACGCGAAATCCCATATTCCCCTGGAAAAGAGAAAGAGCCCCTATTTCCGCATCATTCCCGAAACCGGGATCAGGCAAACCGCGAGAAAATTCTCCCGCGAAAGGAGGAAGAGCGAGAAAAATCAGATTCTCCAGAGCGGATGAGATACAGATAAGTAAAGCAACGTGGAAAGGGTGGTGGTTCGAAGAGGGTGGGCGGACCACTTTCTTATCACCCCGAAGCGACTTGTACCCTCTCCCCCATCCGAAAGAACTTTTCATGCACCGTAGTCTAATAAACCCCGCTGTAGCAATAATTCATCAGAGGGGAGAACTGTCAATATCTCTTTGCCAGAACTTTATTTTTTCGTGCCACACTAATGAAGTCCAATATTTTATCTTTGTGTGTGGGTGAAGATATATTTTTTGTGCTCCCTTTTTCCGTCCTCCGGCCCTTCGCCGCGTCTTTTTGTTTCTTCTATCTGCTGGATGCAACAAGAAGCCGATAGCGAACGGTGGGGGACATCGATAAAAGAAGGGGCCCCTTCGGGCCCGGAGATGGTTGCAGGGAGCAGATAAGGAAGGTGTTGAATCGGGGTGGTTCTTTTTTTTTTTTTTTCATTCTGGATGAAGCATATCGCGGCAGAAAATGTATCGATGTATTCTCGGGATAATTTTTTTTTACCTCCCGTACTCTTTATTTAAATCTCCCGTTTTCGCTGGAGATGGGGAAACTGTGGAAGCATCCGAGGCACGGAGATTTTGTTTCATGGCGCATTATGTTGAGGGCTTATTTCGTGCCGTGGCGGTTGTTTGGATTTTGATTACGTTTTAGGGAACTTTATTGGAAATCGAGTTTTACTGAGGTTTGGAAGCAGTGAAAAAATTTAGAGGGGTGTTGGAGGGAGGAAAATAACCGAAGGTGGAGATGAGAAAATAGATCCGGAAGGTGATGAGGAAGATGGTGAGTGAAAGATGTTGGAATAGGGCAAGTGGGAGAGACGTATGGAGAAAAACAGATAGTGTTAGGAACCGCCTGTGGGGGTTACATCATCTTGGTTTGCTACAGACTGTTGAGTTGTTCAAGCAGAATAACACCTTTTTGAGACAGAAACTGTGGACGTATTTTTTAGTTTGGAGAAATATAGGATGATCACAACCACACAAATGCAGTGATGATACGTTTAATCTATTTTAAGGCAATAATAAAATTATATTTTTTAAATGATATACAAAACTGATAGAACCTAATGGACTATATTATAATTTTATAAAATTTTATTATAGAAACTGTTATCCACATGCAAGAATATACCAGCAAAATTATCGGAAAAGTATCTTGAATCCTGAAGCTAAAGGTTCTTCCAAGCAGTGAGACAAACTTATTAAAGTGTTTTGTATCACAATAAAGTGAATTCGTAACGACAAACGAGTCCAGATGCTTTGATGTGTACACAAGCATACTAGCATAACGAACTTTCAGGTAATGGAGACATTTCTTCCGTCTACTGTAAAATGTACTTTTGAGGAAAAGAATGATGTTGACCAAGGTATTAACGAAGGTTGTATCGAAGATTTTACTCGTATTTTACGCTATTTTTAAAACACCACATGTGAAAAGTAAGATTTTTAAAGATATTAGATTTAATAATGGTAGTTTTAAATTATTATATCCAAGAAATTGTTGTCATATGGCAACAAAATGAAAAAATCAATAAAGGTCTTAGATCATGTTTGCTCAAATAAATGCGTGGATAGAATACAAAATACAAAATAATTCAAGGATCTTTGAGCCTTTGAAAAACAATACAAAGGTGTCCTTTTCTTAATTCCCCCTCTTCCAATAAAAAGTCGACCAACCGGTAAAGGGTTTAATGTGTTAGCATCTAGTTTGAAAGGTTCCTGCTTCGAATCCGGTTTGGATGTTTGTAAGCGTAGGGTGTAGAGGCGACTGGTGCACTTTAAATTTGTCGTGGCCGAAAGTCCCCACGTTGGGTTGGTGTGGGTTTGGACAGTGGGGTGCCTCCTCATTTGACAGTTGTTCAAAATTACGAGGTGTTTTCCTCAGATCTTTCCCTTAAGGGATTGATCCCAGACCATCGTCAATAGCCCGTTGTGTTGCTCTACTACAACGTTAATTACAAATTACCAATAACCAACCTCTGCATTGTACTGAACTGTTGTTTATTTTAAATTTACCTCTTTTAATTCAAGTTTTGAACTATATTTTAAAATCTTCTTTAACATACTGTGTTCACATAAAGGCTTTGAATGATTAAGAAAATTGATAACATGTAAACTAAGCTAATTATAAACATTTTTTTACAAAGTTTACTTGAATTCAAAAGGGTTTTCCATGAAATAAGAACAGTTCAACATAAACAGTGGTGGATCAAGTCAAGTGGGGGCCCCAAGCGGTAAAATTTTCGTGGGCTTCAAACATATTTTTTTACATGAATTTCTGTCTTGGTTTATTTTTTGCAAATTCGTCAATTATTTTGGCATTATAAATTCGGTTTTAAATTTTTTGCTCTATATACAGAAAGGCCAAAATTATTAATCTTTCTTTTCCCATATTACTCTTTTATTAATTTTTTACACGCTTTTAAACAAAAAACGATCTTTCTCCTGACGCGTCAATTAAGGGAATTGTTAAAAAAAATGTGAATAATGTTTCAACATTAGTAAATGTACAAAACATTTCTTTGAAGGCTCGATAGATGTCTGGTGTGGGTTTATTGTGTCCCCGTTTCACCCCCCCCCACATTTAAAAATATTAAAAAATTGTCAAATTCATTTTCAAAAGTACAAACATCAATGTCATTTTTGTAAATTATGTATATTTTTTATAATTTTTTATCCAATTTCCAGTTGAAGCCTCTTTTCTATGGGTGAAACCAAGTTTTATAGCTTATTTAGCATTTACTCTTGCTGATCATCTTGTATTAGAAACTCTTTTCACTGTACTTAAAGAAGCACATTGTAAGGACGCTGTTACATCTTTCCTCTAACTCTAATGAAAAGACATTTTAAGATCTCGGGGCCCTTCTTATTCCGGGGCCCTACGCGGCCACTTAGTCTGCGTACCGCTTAATCCGCCTCTGTACATAAACTGTAATCGTTGCACGGAGAACATTCATTCAACACTCGACTTCTGTACGTGTTTTACACAACATCTCTCAATAAAGCATGATTAATCTTTCCTTCAAAGCTAATATCCGAAACTGGTGTCACATACACTTTATCTTTAAAGTAACCCCATAAGAAGTGAAGAGGGGATATTTTCGGTGATCTTGTTGTCTATAATATAAAACCATCTCTGTCTTCCTTACGCTTGGTATCATCATATATTACAAAATAAGGATCATAGATACCTTTGAAAATATGGAAAATCTATAATTTACAAAAGGAAAAAGTTTCTAAAATTTGCCTTATTCAATGCGACGATCTACATATTTATAACTAGTCCTCTTACTTTTGTAATGATGTTTTTAAAACTGGGAAAGATAATATACATTTTATATTAATTTTAGAAATCTGAATACACTGTAAGTAATACAAGGACATTTAACTAAAGTGGAAATCTTGCCATGTTAATCAATGTCGAAGATAAAAAAATCATAAATCAAAGATTCGGGTTATTTAATTTGTTTAAAACATGTAACGTGCTTAGAATACGCATGAGGTGGATTGGTACATAAAACGTAACTGTAGAAATATTCACAGGATAATTTGAAGTTACAACTTGAATTCAAACATACAATTTCGTGAACTGTCCTTTTTGAGAATATTTTTTATATGTGCACAGAATCTAAAATAATTCATATTTACATAATTTTATTTATGTTATTTAATTATTCTCTCATAATATTTTTCTCCAATTTGTTTAGAAAAGGAATTGTAAAGATATGGCAAAAAACAAATGCTATTAATTTTCATTTTGTGTTAAAAAAATATGTTGATTTAATGAAAGAGATCAAAAGTATAAGATGCGTTATTTAGCTATAGGCACACCGATAGGGAATATAATCGAAATAGAGAGTGTCTCCAGAACACTCTGCGCCATCTATGGGGCAAATGTGAAGCGATTTCCAAAATATTTTCTTCACAAACTCCTGGTTATTCTTATAAACATTATCGATTAAAATTTACTGTTGTTAAACAGTGTAAATAACAGTAGAAATGTTCTCCAGTTCCCCTCTCCAATAATTCTCCTATTCACTTAAAGAAACCCTATTTTAATTTGTTTGAAAACAATACAAATTATACTTGTAAAAATATTTAATTGTTTATTAATAACAGAGAGAGAGAGAGAGAGAGAGAGAGAGAGAGAGAGTAGAGAGATAGTAGAGAGAAAGAGAGAGCAGAGAGTGTGGCAGTGTTTTAAAATACTCTTCTTATTATGTAATAAATAACCTTTATGTTTCAGCTTACAATCAGAAAGGTGTAAAAATAGATATAGTATATAAAAATGGAGATTACTAAATAAATTTATCTGACACTAGCAGAATTATCCGACTTTTGTGGGATTCAATTGGTAAGCCGTATATTAAAAAAGTGATCAAAACAATCATTTTCTCTTTCATACAAAAGGGTCAATAATATTAGTGCCTGAAAAATAATTTTTTGACACCTTTGTGACTTTTTTCTAATTTTTATGACAAACTTTGGATGCCAATTCTACAAATGTATTTTCATCAAATATTCAATTTCACATACATTGCATTCATGCTGCAAGACAAAATTACGAAAAGTGACTGCAACAAAAGTCGATTTAGAGTTTGTCGGTAGTTATGAGTGCTCTTTCTTAAATTCATGATAAAGGGGCAAAGTGTTGCAGCTTCTGTGTGGCCAAAAAGACCTGGACTACCTAAGGTAGAAGTCTGACTTTTCTCCGCAACTTCGCCGGCTAGCCTTAGCTGGGCATATTGGAATGGCCTTCACGCCTAGGGTGTCTCTACCAGGAGCCTGGCTCCAGACGTACTTCACCCATTTCGCCCATTGTGAACATATTTCACGCTTCAGATATAGTGAAGCGTTCTCAGAGTGCAGGAAGACGTCTAAAGATCTTTTAATGTCCCTCCAGTACATGACTGGTACTCGAAAAGTTGTCCTGGAGGCGCCCTACTCTTTGAGGGCCATAGAAGCCAGCAGACTTGTATTTCACGTTTTGCCAGTGGACACTTGAGGAGTCTCTCCTACGAACAGGGCCAGAAGATTTTCAGGACTTGTACCAAGTGCGGAGCTGATCAGGCTTCGCCAGCTCTTTTTAAAATGTATTGACTTTACAATGGACAAGGTTGTTTCGGAACCTCTACTTTTCTTGGACTTTTTGGGGGTTTATGGACTCGTGGACTTGGTCTAATTTAAAGAGACCATGTCGGGGATTAATAATAACAACACTTTCTTAAATTCGTTTCCCGTAAAATTGCAGTAACTCAGATCGTGAGAACGACGAATCTTCGACGCATAGTCTAGTAATCATAGTTGTACAACCTATATTTTTTGACTTGTGGAACTCATGCACTAGGTATGCGACATTTTCGAATTTCATCATATTTAAGGAAAGGAAGGCAAATTAATTTGATAAGATATTCCTGACTACTTTTCTTAAAGCAAATGCATATTTTCTTGATTTCCATTTAGTGGCATGTGCAATAACAAAAGAATTGGTTTTAAAATTCAATGCCTGCAGTGCAGACAAATCAAGAATCCCGACTACCATTTGAAAAAATGGTAGGTGATGATAATAGTAATTAATTGAAGTCCCAATGGAGAAACACAACGGGTTATTGGTGACGGTTTGAGATTAATCTCGAAGGAAAAGATTAAATGACAAAATCATGAAATTTTGGACCAAGGTCAGGTGAAGAGGGAAAAAAATCGTCAGGGCGATATAACTGTGATTTAGAAAAAAGAAAAATCATTGTTTTCAGCACATACATTAAAAAGATATACTCGTAATTAATAGCTTAAATATAGCTTCAACAGGTAAATTAGGCAATCTTTTAGCATTTCATCACTGCAGCAAATTATCTATATATATAATTCTCTTACGTGGCACGCAAAAAAGACGTTATTAGCTATCGCGTTTTGGCAACATTGTACGATTATTTGTTTTTCACGAAGCCTCGCGCTTGAATTGAATTTATAGCGTTATCGGATAAAATTTTATTGAAAAATAAATGAATTTTCATCGAGCTGTTGCAGTTAATAATAGAAATCAAAGAAAGCGGAGGATCTTTTCAGGGCCATTAAAAAAGGTCCTTTTCAGGGCCTACAATTATAGTTCAACAAGACGCTTGCACAACAACTTTCGACAGCAAACTCAATGAAAATGCGTGGTTGGCTCGAGTGCAGGGGTAAATATACACTCAAACAACATTCAATTTCCAAATCCGCCCTCACATTTCGAGTCAAAATTTTCTCAAAGTTTTCATTTGAATTCAGATTCTATCGGTACTGTATATATCTTTTCTGAAAAATAGCAAAAAAATTTAGGTTTGAAAAATGTTTTTTGGAATATCATATTTTGTAAACAATCCCTTCTGCTAGGACACATGTCTTCATTGATGCGAGCGAAGCGAGCATAGGTTCGCGCAGCGAACCAATGAGGATTGCGAAGAAATCCTCCGGGGGTTTGCGAGCAGGGGGCGAGCCCCCTAGTGTTTAATATTTCAGAAGTTCTAGTTCGGATATTTTCCAACTTTAATATTCTTTCAAGAACAGAAAAGTTCCATTTAATATTTTTTCTTTAAATTACATTCAGCTTCAAATTAAGGTCTTAAGGCTCTATGTCAATTCATGGATTTAGTTTTGAATGAAATCCAAGAACATGTTTCAAATGAGACTGATGGTGTTCCTTGTCTAATGTGCGTGTAACTTATAATAAAACTGAGTACATTTACCTAGAGCATGGAAACGAATACAAGTTTTACTGAGTTTGTTCCTTTTGTAAAATAAATCTATCTCACAATTTTAAAATACTTTGAAAAAATTCAATTAGTTACCAGTCTTGGTTCAAAAGGTTCTTGTACTGAAGGTTTCACTTTTTTTTCATACGAAGCTGAACTGTACAATCACAATATGACCATTGGCCAAGATACCGGCAATACGAGGTAGGTAGGTATTTTAATCAACACCTTACAACGCAACATACCTTTAACACCACAACGGGCTATTGGCGACGGACCGGGATCGAACCCGAAGAGAAAGATTCGAGGACAACGTCACTTAATTTTGAACAACGGTCAGATGACGAGTTCACGCTTAAGCTGGTTATTAAGCGAGATTATGTCACCTGACATATCTCGTGCTTTTGATCAACAAGATTAAGCGGAAAATATTTTAAAATAGATTAACCTTAGATTTCTTCGTACGTAGAGTAATTAAATATGCAATGGAACAACACATTGGTCTATTGG
Source organism: Metellina segmentata (assembly GCA_947359465.1). NCBI lineage: Eukaryota > Metazoa > Arthropoda > Arachnida > Araneae > Tetragnathidae > Metellina > Metellina segmentata. Next base: position 62,967,151 of record OX375879.1, on the reverse strand, counting down.
CGGCTGTCGGGGATCACTCTAAGATCCGATTACAACACTTCGTAACTTTGAACCACGGCAATATTGAGAAGTCTTGCAAAAAGCTCACGTGTGCATTTTACGACTTGGAGTTCTTTATCTGAACCTTGGATAGTTTTAGAAGCGTACACAGAAGCACAGTTCAAAACAATTTTTTTTTGGCATTGAAAGTTCAACTTTTCTTGGATCACTAAGATACTACGTACGTCTTAAAATTTCAAAGGCCTTTGTGCCTTTGAAGTATGCACTTAGGAGATCTTTACTTACATTATCGTCCACAACATGCCCATTGGATATGTAGTAAAAAGGAGTTTCTCTTTCCATTTCTTCAAAAGGATCTGAAAAACTCTTGAGGGAAGATGTTACACACTCAACATCTTTGCTGTCTTTTTCGATCCGACTTTCTTGAAAGTCATGATTAGAGTCTGGTTTCCTGGATACACCACTGCCTTCTAACAAATTTGTTACTATTTTACTCAGTAATGATCTAGCTTATATCCACCTAGCCCTAGCTGAATCAGAGTTGACAAACGCTGTAATACCATTAAGTCTTGATGCTGCGTCAGCGTTCACTGCTTGTTCAAGAGCCATGTCAACTGGAACTCGAGGAAAAGATGTTTCAGAGGGTTTTGGGACAGACCAACTTGAGAAAGAGCCTGTTTTGCCCTAGGGCACATTGAGTGAATATTTAGCAGTTCAGTAGGTAAACAGTCATCCAGCGAATATAGTTAGGTCTACTGCAAGCAAAAAATAATGGAGTTAATTTCTATATACATGCTCAGATCGTTTGATCTTATGTATTACATTTTTGTTTGAAATAATTAAGATCATCGGGCATTGCGCACTCTTAATCACTATCCGGAGGGATGGGCTTGAGAGACTTTTCCTCTTGAAAATGTTCTCTCTCTCTATTCAAACACTAATCTAGATAGCATGTGATCTTCCGTATCATTTATACTTACTACATTAAGATTTAGCATTAGTTAATTAGCAGGTAAATATTACACCAGTGTAATTATTAAAACATATGCATATATATTACATCCATAGGTGCTACTTTTTGCTCCCAGCCCGTAGCTTCACTTATGGCCGTATTGTGAGGTATAACACAAGCTTTCAGCAATATTGTGCTGAAATTAAATAAGTAATATTAATAAGTAATTGGATTAGAGCAACGGATTGCGAACTTTGCGAGTTCAAAACTCAGTTCAGTCAATACACAGTCGCATACACAGAGTTGGTGTACGTTAAATATGCCGTGTACTAAAATGTCCTCCCGTTGGAGTGGTCTCGAAGTTTAGAAAGTAGGACGCCAGCAAAGGAATTGAACTCGTTATTTGACCATAGTTCAAAATTACGAGTACTAGGTGCTGTTCTTCGAACTTTCCCTTAGTGATTGATTCTGGACCTTCACCAATAGCTCTTTGCGTTTTGCTGCAGTGTGACTTTTATTAACTACTTACAAACCTAGTGCAATATTAAATTTTTATTCTGTGTATCATCTGTTAGAAACGGCATGATGTGGAAGTTTGGAGAGTGGAGTGCCAGCTCTCGTGTCCTCGTTACCTGACCGCGGTTCAAAATTACGTGGTGCTGTCCTCGGATTTGATCCCGGATCGTCGCCAATAGCCCGGTGTGTCGCTCTAGTGCTACGTCAATAAAATGCATACCTGCCATCTGTCTAAAATTTCCGGAAACATTTTATAAACCGCAAAGACGAAATAAATGAAGTATTAGAACCTGAATTCTCTAAAAACAATGTTCAAAAAAATAATTGTTTCAGCTATAACGGTAAAATAATCTGAGCATTATTGATCTTAAGCTGAACTTATATCCCAGCTTCTTCAACACTGCCAAATTAAGATTGATCCAAGTGTTTGTATTTAGCTGGTTTATTGTGAATCTTACATAAAAAAGTTAGCAAAGAAAATTCAATATTGCATTTACAAAATTTTAACATGCTTTATAAAGTGTGTAGCTAGATACGAAAACGCATAGATACCTAAATTTATTTGATACTTGCACAAACATACGAACACAAAAAATAAACATATAAAAGGAAGACAGACTGACTCAGTGAAAATAAATCATTGGAATCGTGAGTACTCACTGTATTCAAAATTCAAGAAAATGTACCGAAAAATCGCATTTTTATCAGAAACTATTATATCGATCAAGTATTTTATTTATGTATATAAATATCGAGTGTTTGCTTGTACATAGAATATTTTAGTCCAATTTCAAGTTATTTTTTTAGGGGCCAATTGAAGGTAAAACTATTAATCTCTACGTCTCATGTTTGTATGTGTGCACAGCAACTGTATCCCAACGGCTGGATATATTTTCACTATAGTTTGTTAAATAGAGTACATACGGAAACTTGGAGACCGAATTTCAATGCTTCAATCCATCTGTTTATCCCGTTTTATGTCTGTTTAGTGTTTGTATGATTGTACATGTATCACACATGTGTGTGATAAATTAAATACATTTCCTTAAACACATTTTTGATTAGTGAATCATATATCTAATGTTGCTCTGGCTTGGAATTTTATAAAAAGTTCACATTAAAACCGCTGATTACTCAAACCCTTTACCATACTTGAATCAACTAGCACCTAGCTGTGTTGAAGAACCTGCGATATAAATTGCATGTAGCGAGCGTAGCTACCACTCCAAAAACTTAATTTACAAATGGGTATACCAGTGTAACCCAACTCTATTATGAAGTACTTTTTGGTAGACACTAAGTTACGCTGGTTCATTCGCGCTTGCTATATTGGTGACCCGGACGTGATTTAAACACGCTTAAAAAATTTACGAATTCGATGGATGGCACACGATGTAATGTAGAAATCGCCATGGCTGATACTAATTACCTTTCAACCACTAGAGCACTAGTAATAGCAGAAACTGTTAATGTTAAAACACATTCTCCATACGTGCATTGCCGCATGGATAAAATAACATGTAAAGGCAACACGGCAACTGTGATCTTAATAAAGCTCTCAGTCTAACGAAAAATAGTGGGAATCATTCTACAAGTGACGTCATCTACCGAATTTCGGTTACTGCTAAAATTCTGGAGAGGGAGTACTGTAGCGAGCGTAGCTACCACTCCAAAAACTTAACTTACAAATGGGTAATATAAATACCAGAGTAACCCAACTCTACCATGAAGTACTTTTTGGTAGACACTAAGTTACGCTGGTTCATTCGCGCTTGCTATATTGCACATAGCGACTGTGGTTGAAAATCATATTGTTTTATCAGTACTGCTAGAAAAATTTCATTTTCCATTAATTACTTTTGTTTTATTTCAATTAAAATATTTCGTACATATATTCTAAATTTTTATAGCGAAATATAAATAATTTCCGAATATTTGGGACAAACTATACAAATAGAAAAACATTTAAAGTTGCATAATTTTATTCACATTAATTAGAACATCTACGGTTACTTTGCTTTGTGTCGAATTTTGCTTAAAACGTGCGACTATATCTGGAAAACATGTGTACATTTTGACTCTTTCCTCAAAAGTCCTTAGTTTTAAAATAAGTGATGGTAGGAAATTCGATTTTATGAAAAGAAGTAAATAGTACTAGGGGGCCCGCCCCCTGCTCGCTAACGCTCGCCAACCCCGGAGGATTGCTCCGGAATCCTCATTGGTTCGCTGTTCGAACCTATGCTCGCTTCGCTCGCATCAATGAAGACATGTGTCCTAGCAGAAGGAATTGTTTACAAAATATGATATTCCAAAAAAATATTTTTCAAATCTAAATTTTTTGTTGTTTTTCAGAAAAGATATATACAGTACCTCTGGAATCAGTATTCAAATGAAAACTTTGAGCAAATTTTGACTCGAAATGTGAGCGCTGAGTTGGAAATTGAATACTCAGCATGTTGTTTGTGTGTACTTTAGCGTATCCCTGCACTTGAGCCACAAACGCTTTTTCATTGAGTTTCTTGTCGAAAGTTGTAGTGCAAGCGTCTTGTTGAACTATAATTGTTGGCCCTGAAAAGGACCTTTTTCTTAAGTAGCCCTGAAAAGATCTACGCTTTCTTTGAATTCTATTATTAACTGCAACACATCTCGACTGAAATTCATTTATTTTTCAATAAAATTTCATTCGATAACGCTATAAATTCAATTCAAGCGCGAGGCTTCAAGATAAACAAACAATCGTACAATGTTGCCAAAACGCGATAACAAATAACGTCTTTTTTGCGTGCCACGTAAGAGAATTATATATATAGATAAGCATAATTTTTGAAACAGGACTAGTAGCTAATCGAATTTATACAAAGTATTTTAAAATTTTGAGACAGGTTTCGCCTTCTACCTTCTAATGAAAGAGTCGGAGTATGTGTATGCATATTCATGCGATGTCCTCCGTCTGCCCGGCTTGAAGATTTATCACATGTGATAAAGCATCAATCTTAATGTGGGACCAATTATTTATTGGTAAAAGTCATTATAAAAACACTAGTCTGAGTTTCAATAGCCGATCGGAGCCACTGTAGACCGTTATGAAGAGCAATGGATTTACAATCAGAGAGTTCCACCGAAGACCGTTGTGTACATGAGGGCTGGTGTAAGTTAAATCGGTCGGGGTGTCAAAAGTATTCACGTTGGCTTGTTGTGGAAATTTGGTGATAAGTGTGCCGACTCAGTAGTTGTCTTCGTCACCTGACCATGGCTTAAAATTAACAGGTGTTTTCTTTGGTTTTTCCTTTTGAGATTGATCCCGGAGCGTTACTGTTCGGAGCTCGTTGCGCTGCTGAAGTCCCAGATTAACTAACTACCTTCCTCGATAGCTAATTGGTCCATGTCGATTAGTAAGACAACGTGATTGAGATAGTACGACAGAAACTCAATCTTCAGGCTTTGACTTTTTCCTCGGAAGGTCGCAGGGTTTCATTTACAAAACAACTAAACTCATTAAAACTTGCCTTCGTTTCCATGCTTTAAATAAAAGAACTTGGCTTTGTTGAAAGTCGCACTCAATAGGCAAGTAATACCATCATTCTTGAAAGAAACGCTTTCTATTAAAAGCTGAATCTCTGATTATAAAAAGTTTTTTAATTAATATATTTAAAACTGAATCTCACACACACATTCAAAGTTAAAGAGCAGCCAATATTAAATTACAATTTATTAATGTCAGAAAATATCCAAACCAGGACTTTTTAAATACTAAAATTACTTTATGAGTAGAAGATATATTTAAGAAAACATGTTACATCCCTTAAAAATTTGTTTAAAACAGTGATTTTCTTTGTAAAACAATGCTGTTCAATCGTTCCTTTCATTCATTTACCTTTCATTCATTTCATCCCTTCATTCATTTATCTTTCATTCATTTCATCCCTTCATTCATTTCATCAAAGCGGTTCAATCATTTATCTTTTCTCGAAAAAATGCAATCGATTACTTTTGCTTTGTTTGCACTAAAAATATTAAATTTTAAAACAAGCTTTTTACTATTCCCTGTGCCACTAAATGAGATTTTTATGTAAGAGCTGAATTTTTTAAAACATTAGTCATGAATATCTAGTAGAGCATGAAAAGTAGGAAGAAGGAGTAGGCACGAAAAGCAGGATAACTATGAACTTTTTAGCTGCATTCATCATTTTTACGATTTGAGTTATAGGAAATGTGAATGGTAGATCAAAAATTGTTTTCTGTGTAAGACCGGATATTCCTCCCTAAAAACACATGTACTCAAGCATTTTCTGTCAATTACTTCGTAATCAAAATTGAAAAAAAATCGAAATAACTTATTTCAAAAATTACAAACAAATAATTTAACAGTATTTAAAATTTTACATGATTAATAGAGGGGTTACATTTTGAAATTTTAGATTTAAAAGATCTAAAAATAAAGTGATTTTAAAAATACATATTTACAAACAAGCCTTTTTCAGAATGGTCAAATTAATATTTTTGTTGTAGCACTGAAAACCCGAGCTGGTGAAACAAATAATCACCTGTTCAGATCAACAAACATGATTTTTTGGGAGCTCTCTCCCTCGTGAGCTTACAACCTTTCTAGAACTGGACTCTCCTAAGTCATCTTCCTTAGCCTCCCAAGAGTCATACTGTATTCTACTTTGGAATTTCCTTATTTCGATTGTCAATCAGAAATAGAAAAAGAAGTTTAGTTAAAATATAGAACCCATTAAGTTAGTTTATAAATACAGTTCATTCGTCTAATCCTATGCCTTATATTTCCTGTATGCATTTTCCTACCATTTACTCATTACCTTCTCTTAAAAAAAGTAAAAAATATTTTTGATGTGCTTCTATGGAGTAGTTTATTTTGTTTTAGTTTAGTTTCAAATCATTAAAGGAAAACAGCTATAAATTTATTTGTTAATAATACAAATGGTCGCATTTTTTCTTCTTAATACTAGTCTTTACTGTTAAGTTAAAAAATAACTATTGAAAAAATAACCACGATGAGAAAATCTTTATCCTAAAAGAAATACCATTACTAAATGAAAAGGTTTTTAATTCTTGAAAATATTACTGTAAGGAAATAAAAAGTAACCGAGTTACTTAAGGCATTAAAAATACTTCTTATGGAAACCTTTTTTACGCAAATGAAACAACGAAGGAAGTTCGGTGGAAAATATTTTCATTTCGTAACTTAATTACTTTAAAGAAAATAAGTGAAATGCTGATTTCAATAAGTCATTTTGAACAAGTCATGCATTTGAAATAAACGAATTGCATAAATTTTATTTTGTCCTTAAAAATGGTACGACTAAGTCGATAAGCATATCGTCCGTCCTTCACACAACTAACATTCTCATTTGCTCTGTGAATGATAAATAGAATCAGAATTTCCATTTCAAGTTAAACGTAGTAGTGCCATCTATCGGCAAAGAGATAAACCTTTAATTTTAATTTAGTTGTATATTTTGTCACTAGATGGCAATACGAGGTACGCATTAATCACTGTCAGAGATGACAGCCTACGAATTTTAAAACGGATAATGAAGATGAGCTCCCTTTCCACCGATTACACATGAGGGAATTTGATGCCGGATTCAAATTGGCGCGTGCAAATTACATAGTTTAAGCGGGGGATGTAATAATACGGAACATGGTCCAACTGTAATTGCGTCAAAACTTGTATCGCGAATCTGCAAGCAAATTGCCTAGCGCCTATGCAAATCAGAGTGACACGACAGTTCCGGAATTGGAAAACTTAATCTCAGAACCTTGTTTCCCGAAATTGTGTGCATGCGTTCGAACTAATTACAGCTTAAAATAGACACTGAAATGAATATTTAAAAGATCGTTTTTTGGTAAGATAATTATAAAAGGTGCAAATGATACGGTTCAAATTTCAAAAAGAAATATACAGGCGGAAAAGAACAACTCATTCAAAATTTGAATTACATCAGACATTTTTATTTTAAAAATCAAATTTTCAGAAATAATATTCCATTATCTGACGGTTCTGTCAGCTCCGAAAATCTGAAAACTTCACTTTTTATTGCTGTATGAAGGATGCAAAATCATTTCCTTCCAATTAAACTTCAAAACATTTAATTATGGAGTATTCGAAAATATATATTTTTTCAAATAATGGGTTTCACACAGTTGAATTTGTACAAAAATGGCTTTGAAAGTGACCACATTGGGAGGGGTAATTCAAATATAAACAAAATTTAGCAACAGGAAGTTGAATCTCTTTGATAGATTCCCCACTTTTTAAGTGAAAATATTGGTGCTTTAATTATTTTTATTATATGAACTAAATCTTCTGAAATAATAACCACTATGAGCTTGAGTATGATAAGTATGAGAAGTGTAGAATTCGGCCCATTTTTTGGTCAACTATCGGTTTTACGTGAAAATATATTTCCAACATATTAAGAGGCTATTAAGTCCTATATATTTGCTGCGATTCAGCTTTGAGAAGTGAGATTAAGCTCGTTTTATCACCCGAGGAACAATCGCATTTTTGTTGTTAATGTATCTGGATACGGGTATCAATTCCAATTGTTTTCTATAATCGCGCTTTGGGCTGCTGTGATTCAAACAAACTACAACTTTCCTTATTGAGTTTGGTATCTAGAACCAAAAGTGTATAATGTTAAGAAATCGGAGTTAATCTGGTATTTAAAACATTTCATGGCATGGCAAATGTGCAATTAATTCAATATTTTGTTTTTACGTTAGCAAATTCTCACCTTTAACTTAGAAGTAACTAAGTTACTTAGAAGTAACTTAAACGCTGTTTAATATAAAGGATTAGGCCAAACTGTTAAATCCATTTGCAATAATCTCAAAACAGAACCTGAAGCATAGTCGACAAATTTCGTAACTCAAATCTGAATGAGGTATTCAAAGACCTTGATTTTAACAGCAAAAACCCAACTGCTGATGCCCTAACCATTAGCTTTTAAATGACTTCTTAATACAGTTGATTAATGGGATTCGTCATGCGCAATGTGTATCTTCAGTACAGACTTATCTCCAGTCCAGAGCATTCAGTCCATTTAATATGCGCAGTTGGTCTGAGTGCATGGTGTATATTTCTCCCCTCATTTTTCGGGGTTTCTAAAAGACTACCATCTGGGTCTAAGTGAGCAATTGGAACATCCATAGAGTTGCCCAAGCAAGTTTGGTTAATCCCAACAGAGTCTTTCTTGTTCCTTTTTGGAATTTCAGGTTCAGTGTGGTTTGTATTGTATAGTCTGTGAAAAGAGAAATTGTGAATGGAGCTGATTAGAAAGGTTGTCTAAGATAAGATTCTATCTTTCTTTGCTTTTTATCGAATCACGGCATCTATAGTTATTAGTGTTACGCTGTTCTACTGGTAATGATGTCGGAAAAAGATGCCACAAGAATGTAATGATAGTCAATAGTACATGCTGTCAGTGAAGCCAAAATGTCCACACAACTGTTACTCTTGTAATGCAGAAACATAAATTAGGTTCAGTTTCTGACGCTAGTATGAATGTGTGATAAATACTACACATTGGTCATATCTTTGGTGATAGTAACATTGGTAGATTTATATTTTAACCTCACCATGTAAAATAGTAGCTGTTAGCAGAAATATAGTGGTAATTTGGTAACGTAAGCATCAATGGGAATTAACTTAGTGATAATTTTTAACTTATTCGATGTTGTTGTAGGCAGGAATGGGTGGAATGAATCTACTTTGATGTGAGGATTGACAAAATTCTATATCAACACAAAAGCTTGTATAAAAATAATTTTCAAACACAGAAATGAAGATTACAATATTAGTAAAACCACACTCAAACTACCAAAGATGACCATTTTACACATTTTTGAATAAATTAATCACACCATATATAAGTACAGTGTTGTTAAGTCTGACAGTTATAAAACAATTTAGCTCGGAATTTGTAGGTGTCGGAGCAAAATATTTAACTTGTTAATCTATATTAGTGCCATGAGATTCTGTTACGTTTTAAATACCAGATTAACCTCGGTTCCTTAACATTATATGCTTTTGGTCTTTCATATGAATTATGCGAAGATAATTATTGCAGTATTATAATTATTAAGATAATTATTTACAGTACCACTAAATTCTTGAAAACTTATTTTATTTAACGAAATTAAATTTTTTTTTCTAATTTATTGCTATGTTGAAAACTCTCACACGCCTACTGTTCCTTATCTATATATATATATAATTCTCTTACGTGGCACGCAAAAAAGACGTTATTTGTAATCGCGTTTTGGCAACACTGTACTATTGTTTGTTTATCCCAAAGTCTCGCGCATCGATTGAATTTATAGCGTTATCGGATGAAATTTTATTGAAAAAAAAGTGAATTTTAGTCGAGCTGTTGCAGTTAATAATAGAAATCAAAGACAGCGAAGGATCTTTTCAGGGCCATTTAAAAAACGGTCCTTTTCAGGGCCAACAATTATAGTTCAACAAGACGCTTGCACTACAACTTTCGGCAATAAACTCAATGAAACAGTGTGGGTCGTTTGAGTGCTGGGAAAATGTACACACAAACAACATGCTAGGTATTCAATTTCCAAAGCAACGCTCACATTTCGAGTCAAAATTTGCACAAAGTTTTCATTTGAATTCTGATTTTAGAGATACTGTATATATTTTTCTGTAATACAGCAAATTTAGATTTGAAAAACATTTTTTTTGGTAACATATTTTGTAAACAATCCCTTCTGCTGGCCACATGTCTTCATTGAGGCGAGCGAAGCGAGCATAGGTTCGAGCAGCGAACCAATTAGGATTGCGATGCAATCCTCCGGGGGTTGGCGAGCGTTAGCGAGCAGGGGGCAGGCCCCCTAGTATGATTAAAAAAAGCATGGGTTATGATGCATGATGATAAAAGAAATATATACATTTTTCGGTCATGATGTTTAAAGAAAAGAGTAGAACTTTATTAATGACGCGAAATTAAGGTAGTGCTCATGTTTTGATGACGACAGTTCAAGATCAAGTCATTCTGATGACGTAATGTCTCGTCCATTAAGATCATTTCAGTTCTCTTCCAATGACGAAGTGTCTCATTGAGTCAACCTCCTGGAGGATTAACAGAGATTCGTGAAAATTATCCATTCTATCAATATTTTGTTCAATTAAAAAGTTTTGGCAATAATGTTTTCGCTCACAACTCTGTCTGTAAGAAATTGGTGGAGGTGCTAATTAAAATTGTGTAAACATACTTCAACATCTGAGTCACATTGCCAAAATAGTAGTTTCGGTATTTAACAATACAAATTTTTGAACAGAAAATAGTCAGAAAGAGTAAATATTCCTTATACCCAAGATATTTTACGACCAACAAATTTTTTATTTTGCTTGTGAAATAATGTAGCTTAATAAACAATAGATTTTTTGTGCTAGAATGCCCAGTTAGGAAGAGGATATATTTGTTACAGATATACAGGAAATTTTGAGAAATAAACAATTCTATAATTTTCTTTCGGTTTGTCGCTATCTATGTTCATTCTATTTCAACACGCGGACTAATTATATACAAGTTCTTATGAAAACTTATGGCTAGTCTTTTCTTAAACCCCGTAATGTTCTAAATTTAAAATATTTTGTTCTAAATTTAAATTTCTATATTCTAAATTTAAATTCTCATATTCTAAATTTAAATTCTTACATTCTAAATTTAAATTCTCATATTCTAAATTTAAATTCTTACATTCTAAATTTAAATTCTTACATTAAAAATTTAAATTCTTTTATGTTCTAAATGTTCTAAACTTAAATTAGTTTTATGTTCTAAATTTAAATTATTTTATGTTCTAAACTTAAATTAGTTTTATGTTCTAAATTTAAATTATTTTATGTTCTAAACTTAAATTAGTTTTTTGTTCTAAATTTAAATTCTTTTATGTTCTAAACTTAAATTTGCTTTATGTTATAAATTTAAACACTTTTATGTTCTAAATTATCTAAACTTAAATTAGTTTTGTGTTCTAAATTTAAATTATAAAATTATGTATTAAGATTACTCTATTTCCTGAATGTTCCAAATTCAATTTTTATGTTCGAATTTAAATTCTTATATTCTTAATTTAAATTATTTTATGTTCTAAATTGAAATGTTTTGCAAATGAACCAATGGAATTAATTTTTCAAGCGTTTCGGAAACCTTCAAATGTAGGGTTAGAGAGCCTTGAGGAGTCATCAGCAAAAGTAAATATAATAATTGCCTAGTCAGTGTAGCTCCGCCAGCAACGCAGTCCACGCAATTTTAAATTCATCGCTAAAGAATTGTGCATTTTTCCTTGCAGCTGCTAACGAAACTGAAGAATTCTTACGTGGACAACTAAGCCCTTCCGAAGTGTATTTCTAAAACTCAATAAACGAAACGCATTTCGCAATCGGAAAAAGACGGATCGATTTGCCATCTCCCAATCGTAAACTACAGTAACTAACTTCTGAGATAATTTCGGAAGTTCCCCAACATTTTTCATCGCAATAACGACACTATTGACAGCTCTCGATCTTCAATCAAAAACATTCGTGTTCTCTTCTTTATCGAAACCTTTAATAAAGTATATTTTCAAAATATTGTATTCCTTCGGAACTATCAATAGACGGCTAAATTATTCGGCATAAAATTTCATTTAGTACGCGACTGTGGAGATCTCTTCTATGAGATTGTATCAACGACGCAATATTTGATTGATCATTTTATAATGCAAGAGAAGGGAAAAAATAAATCACTTTTCGGGGAACCAAACATCCTTTAAAAAATATCTTGAACCAAGAGCAAGGCGGGGAATAATAACAATAAAAAAAGAAACTCCCGATAGGGAGGTTAAGGAGGAAAAAAATACACAAGCACATGTTAATACTTTCCGGGATTTTTCCGATAAAAGTCTTCTAATCTCCGATTTTAAATCGAACCACCAAGGGAAATTGTACAAATTGCGCGAACTCTGGCACCGATCCATATTTTCACCTTCAGATGAAATTAAAGCACTTAATGTTGGCATATTCTTTGAAGCCTTACGATTACTACACTTGTTGTTGTTTTGATTACACACCTTGTAATAAAAAATATTAGTTAAGTACATATAGAATTGATTACTTACTATATAGGGAATTTGCAATTAAAATACGCAAATCAGATTTCGGAAGAAATAGGCAAAATTAAAACATTAAAAAACAAAACGTAAGTGGTCAATCATACGGGGAGGTGTTCCGTGGAAACTGTTGTGTAATTCAGACGTCTTTAAAGAGAGCAAATCCTGATATTATAGACATTTGAGTCCATCTTTAACTAGTAGCCGCCTTAGCTGAGTTCTAAGAGTAAAGGATTAGCAATTGGAGGAATGCTAGTCCGAAACTCGTTCCAACCCAAATCCTTCGTATACATGGGGGGTTATTGCATGTAAAATCTGTCGGTACCTCAAATGTCCTCATGTTGGCATGATGTGGAAGTTTAGAGAATGAAATGGTTGCTCAGGTGTTGCCTAGTTATCTAACCGTGGTTTAAAATTATGAGGTATCGTCCTCGGATCTTTGCATTAGGGATTGATTCCGGACTGTCACCAATAGCCCGTTGTGTTTCTCCAATATGACGAAATTCAACTATCTACATCCCTTATATAATTTTGATTAAAAAAAAAATACGAATCAAAAACAACTCTTCTGCAGTAGAAAAACGTCAGACATGAATTTACCGGGAAAATATAGCAAAATCCGTCGATTTAACCACTTGAAGTTCACCCTAGAAAACAGTTTTTCGAAAATATAGCTTTCTGGTAACAAACATATAATCTTACATGAATGCAATAGACACTTTCGAAAAAGTTATTTTGCTTTTATACGGATATTCATAACGTAAACATCAAAACTTTTGGTAGAAATGGATCATTTGTTACTATAGCACACACTCTTTGCAAAATAAAAATTATAATAATATTCCAATAATATTAAAGTGACTATCGGCAAAATTTCTAATAGTCTCTGAATTTACAACTAATTCATGTACGGAATTTATTTTCACGGATAAATTGTTGCGCAATCGTGGGGACGAGAAAGTTTTTGGTATACGACCGAAACATCAGTTTTGAAGTGTATCCTTTTATTGACGATTTAATTATTCTGCAGCATAATCGTATAACAGAATTATCCATTTAGTGCTGTAACCATGTGTCACAGCTCAGTTTTTGAAATGGCGTACATTATGCATTTAAGGGAATGTTAAAAGGCTGTTTCTCGTATGTTTCTTAATGATACTACACACCTATAGTTCTTGCTTCCTATAAGAATACTCTGGAACGAAGGATTGCAATTATTGAAAAAATATTAATAAAGCAATCCCTCCATGTATTGTGCTTATTAAGGGACAGGGAAATATCATGATACAGAGGGGAGTGATGTATCATAGTCATGTTTGTTTTTGGGATTCCTAGAGCAAGGGCTATATTTTGCCAAGCTGCCCCAAACACAACGAGAGGAAAGACAAAAAGCAGAAGTGCAGACGAGGGAAAAAAGAAGGGAGGACAGACCACTCGGGTATCTCGGGGTTGTGATGTCAATACACACCTAAAGAAGATCTGCCCCTGAGAGGGCGATTTAGTTACGGCCGAAATTAACTTGACTATCGAAACAAATTACTCTCGACTATTATTGAATAATGCTGCAACTTAATATCGACTATTGCCTCAAATTACTATAAACTATTGCACAAATAAACAGTCACAATCACATCTGTTCTCTGAGAGACAAAGCCCAAAGTCCAAATTCATGAATGTTGAGTTTTTCTACAGTTTCCATCTCAACGAATACAAAAGAATAACAATATGCTCCTGTCGATGCATTATAAAAGAATAAAAAGATCGATAAGTATTTTCTATACGCCGTAATTAAAAATTGAAAGAAATAAAAATTACTCAATCAGTTCTTATTTGGAAAGAGGACATTGGGATTTTTTTTCTGCCAATGTGCAAAAATATATAAGTAGTTTTTACAATATGAGTTTTCCGAAGATCTTTTACTGCTTAAAACATACCAAATCCCACCTCTGTTTCCTCAGCAGTTTCGGTGAGTCGTCGAACAGCTTTTTGAGCTTCATTCGTTTCATTTGTTTGAGTTCTTTTTTTTCCTCTTAAGTTGGTTTGGTTTAGTGGGGTTTTATGGCGCAAGGTCAAATTGGGCCATGCTTCTCCAGTCACAAAGACATAAAATATCAAGTAACAGACATTTACACAAGAAAGTTTTACTGACACAGTAGAGAGACCCGATGAGAAATGCACCTGACGACAGATTTTGAGGGTTCGTGTCGATGTGGGTTAAATAAAAAAATTGGTATCTTCTTTATGTTCGTGGTTTTGACGTAGAAGACGTCTTGCCTTTTGAAACCGGGGAACCACGCTTAATAATTGAGTGTCACAAAAAAGTAATCATGGAAAATTTAGTAGCTTGAAAAATATAAATAATGCATAAATGAACGATATCGACTTCAATACAGCACAAAACAAAGAATGTTAAAAATGTTCATTGTTCTTGTCCTGACGTCATCGGTTGATGCAATCGTAGCGAAAGTTATCACGAAATGCGCACTGCATCTCACATTAATATAGTCTAGCGCATTCCTCCTTTGTGTGAGCACGATGCTTGAGGTTTCATTTGTTTCGTCTCTTTGCACTTCATAAATAGTACTAGAAATTAAAACTAAATATTTAATACTGATTTAGATATTAGACTTCGAAGTTTGGAAATTTCTTAAAAATTTCAAAATGTCCAAATATATTCATAATAAACTCAAGAAAATTATATAAACGTCAACAGGAAGAGAGATCAAGAAATGGGGAATCCCAGGAGATCTAGACATCCAATGCTGAGCGTCAACGGGCTTTGCATGAGTGCCTCAACAATGCTGAGCGTCAACGGGCTTTGCGGGAGTGCCTCAAGTTTGAGGCAAGTTTCACGCCGCTCACATAATTAAGTCTAACTCTAGCCTCCTTTGTGCGAGCACGACGCTTGAGGAGTCATTTGTTTCGTCTGTGCACCTTATTAATAATAATAGAACTAAAACATAAATATATAATATTTGTTTATATATCAGACTTCACAATATGGAATTTTTGCAAAAATTTCAAAATGCCCAAATATATTCATATTAAACTCAATGCTTAGCAATCCCCGGTTGTTGGCGATCGTAAGCGAGCAGGGAGCGGAGCCCCCTAGTTGTGATATTTCGCGAAGCGATGAACATTTGATGTGTGAAATTAAAAAAACTGTCTAGTACTAATTTATTTCATTCTCATATGACCTCACTGACGTATTCTACGACTTAAATCAAGTGGCCGTGTCACGACACTGCTCCGTCCGTTTTTTATATGTAATTTTTAATATTTAGACTTCAGAACATATACAAGATAGAGTAAATGCGCTTACGAAAAATTCACAACTCACTAACACAATTTTAATATGCAAGGGGAGAAGATAAAATACTGACTACTGTTCCATATAAAATTTTACTAAGAGTGAAAAAATCTAGGGAACGACATAGCGAGATGAAAATAGTTGCGTGGGCTTTAAAATATTTCAAAACAAAAGAAGCTGTAAAACTTTTATGACTTTTATAAAACTTTCTGGGCTCAACGTTCAAAACTTTTCTCTTCAACAAACATGTTTTCAGAATTTTCTTTATTTAACTATTATGCAAAAGTGTAAACTGAATATAAAATTGTAGGCAGGTAGGTATTTTAACTAGCGTTAACATTGAACAATACAACGGGCTATTGGCGACGATCCGGGCTCAAACCCGAAGGTATCCTAGAACAGCACGTTATTTTGAACTACGGTCAGATGACGAGGTCACACTTGAGCTTGCACCTCACTCTCCAAACTTCTTCACCACACCAACTTGAGGGCATTTGAGGCCAAGACAAATTTAATGTGCACCAGTCCTTTTTGTACACTATGACCATAGGTTGGATTCGAACTCGCAACCCTCCGTTTGCTTATCCATTACTCTTCCTAACGGGTTACCACGGCTCCAAATATATATATATATATATATATATATATATATATATATATATATATATATATATATATATATATATATATATATGTTGTCGTTGTTCGGAAGTTTGGAGAGTGGAATGCTTGATCAGGTGCCTGGGACGGTATCAAACGAGGTGTTATCCTCGGATCTTTAACCTTTAGGATTCCCGCCGATAGAGCTTTTCCAGTGCGATGTAAATTTAACTATCTATCTACCAAATTCAAAATACAATTTTTTCATGGGTCATTAATCTTATTTATTGTTTTTGTTTCAAGGAAAAGTAAACGTGCTTAATGATGATTACAATCAACCACTCAGTAGGAAAGGAAATGAGGTGATTAAAAGAATGCTCTCCTCATCACGATGTAAGAATGCGATTAGACTCAGACAATTCTACACTTTATGAACATAGCTTAGCCATAACATCACACTCTTAGTAAGCTTGCTGACATCAGAGTCCGGTCATACGCTATACTTTAAACAAATGAGGAATCTTGAAAGCACGATAAAAATGAGTGGTCTCTCAAAAGCAGGTTATTTTTACTAGTAGTTATGGTTAGTTAAATAGCACTATAATTGATTACGGTACTATAACAGTAGCACATAGGGTGATTTAACAGTACATGCGGATTCGATTTGTAGGGGTGGCCTAGGTAACTATATTCTGTATGTCAAGTGTCTTTTAGTCCACGAACATTCTTACAGTGATAAAAGCTATTCTGCTTCTTTATGCTTAAATATTATTCAGTAATTTTTACTATCTTATTTGTATTAAAGTTGCAAGAAATGACCACAGGGTTGGAAACCATTAATTTGCATGAGTCTTAATTTTTGTCTTCCAAACTTATAAAGATGTGAATGCAGAAAGTTGAATATTTAACATTTCTAGTGAATCACCTGAATAATTACAGCTTCAACAAAGTGAGAGTTTTCAAATATTAGATAAAAATAAAACAAACATTTTGAGTTTGTGATACTGTAATATAGTGTAAAATGTGTTTGTATTATCACAGGTGCACAAATATAAGGCGTCATGTTCAGCATTAGGATGTATGAAATAGGAATTATAACTGAATGTTTTATTAATTTTAAAACTTTATCTTTGAATAAATTGGTTTTATATACCTCTATATATTTTCAACACTAAAGAAACATTTCCATTTGATATTACTCCGATGCAGCTACTTTTTTGATTAACTTTTGAAGTTTGTGTGGAACTCAATCATACACTTTAATTTTGTAATTTTTAGGTTTGTAATTTTTAAAATAACCCTTTATAAGGGTGGGTGAGGTAAAATGAATTGAATTTAATCTACTTGAAACATTTTTGTGCCTACAATTCTTAACCTCAAAGCAAAGGTATTATTAAAATACTAGTCACTGCGTGGCCAGCACGGCGTTGCCCGTGCTGTACTTTGTGGGGTTAGGTGTGTCCATTGTGAACGTTTGTCAACCACCGGTGTTTGTTACGCATTCCCATTTTGTTTGCTTCGCAAACCAACACCACGGACAACGCCGTGATGGGCTCGTCATTGTGAAATGCGGCGAAATTGGACTTGCGAAGGGATTCAATCGGTGTGACGTCACAATTTCTTGGAGGGTGGGGTGCCAGCTGAGGTTCAAAATTACGCGTTGTTGTCCACGTATATTTCCCTTATTGGAATTAACTCCGACCCTAGTTAATAGATAGTTGTAGTGCTTGAGGACGTTAATTAAAAAATACCCAATTTTCTCGGATACTTTCCTTAGGGGATTGATCCCGGACCTTAGTTAAGAGCCCGTTGAGTTGCTACAGTACGACGTTAATTAAAAATTACCTCGGATCTTTTCCTTATGGATTGATACCGGATTCGTTCATCAACGCATCTCTCAAATGTGCATACTGTTCCACTCTGAGGGATCTGATTCAGACTTATGTACAACACCTTTTCCGATTCAATCTCGGTAAAACGTTGAAATTCGAAGAGCACATCATCATCCTGTGAACATAGAACTACATAGAAGAAATGTTCTTAGTTTGCATAAGAGTGATCCAAATCCAAGAGTGGCGTGAGTACAGTAAAGACCCTCTCAATGCTGTGGACATTTTTAGGAAACCAAATAAAACAAAAATATAACAATAAATTCATTTTTAAATGTTCTACATTAAATTTAAGATTTGGATTAAATATCGCTTTTCTTTCCATTAGACATCGAAACAAAAATGATAAAAATTTAATATACAAAAACCGAAGTACTATACAGGAACAAACAAAAGATTGCATAAATGAAACAAACCAGAAATTGCACATAAGATCAAAATAAAATCTTTGAAATATCTTTGAAAAAAATATCCAAATAATCCAAACTAAAAGTGAATATGTTTCAAAAATCGAAATCCAAACTATCGTAGTCTAGAAAAGAAACAATAACAAACGTATTGCACAACCATTATCCAGTTTCAAAAATGAAGTAAGCACGATAAAAAAATATAAATATAAAAGATTAAAAGCTAACGCTAACTAAAAGTTAATATGCTTTTAAAAAGGCAATACATTTCATAAAGGATATCCAGTAATAGGGCGGCTACACGGCAACGGCAACACACGCGCAGAAAATACGGATTCATTCAATACTGATTCATGACTGTTGCCATTCGGAGGAAAGGAAATAATAATTAATCATCACATTATATAAATTTTAAAATTTTCAAGATTAAATTTTTAAAATCGGGCTAAACTATAAAATCGCAAAAAATTCGGAAATACATGTGTGCCAAATTTCATTGTTGTAAATGCCATAAATTCGTCAGTACACCGCGTACACGCACACACAGAAGCTTTATTTTATAGTAATAGAGATTCGAGATTCCTCTAATAAACTCGACCTTTTGATTTTTCTCGTGAGGAAATAAGACAATCGAATTTTCAAAAATCGAATTCTTAACATTTTAAAGTCTACAGAAGTTTCAAATTATTTTTGTACGAGTTTTAGCTGTCCTATAAACTCATTTTTTCTGTCGAGAGTTCCAAGAAACCTTGAAATTGTCAGGAGTGCTTCTTAATGAAACACACTTCAAATTGAATCACGAGGGATTAAAAGGAGTAAATTAATTATTTCAATGTATTTTGTACATCTCGTGGGGTTTTCGGTCGAAGAATAAAATTATCTTTTAAGTCAAAGGGCTGTGTAGATCAGAGTCTTCAAGCCTCAGGCGGCATGTGGCATTGGACAATTAGCATTGCAGTCTCACAAGATCGTAAACTTTTAATATTCTTAAGTAATTTTTAGAAATACTTTTTTGAAAACCACTCTTCCCAGTGAAAAATAACCCTTACTTCCCAATCACACCTTATTGATATCATTGCTTTTTGGCACTGGGAAGAGCTATATCGAGGAATGAAGTACACGAAGAGTAAAGTAAGATAATTTTTTTGAGAAGCCACTAAGAAGTGCAAACACTTCCATCGAATCATCCAACGCTGCATTGATTTCATAAAAACAAGTTCAAATATTCCACTTGTTTACTGCTTATGTTGCTTTTTAAAATAATTTTATAATAAAAAGTATAAAAAGCAAAGGAGAAATTTTGTTTTGATTTGCTAAGAAAAAAAATTATTTTTATGTCACTAATGACGTTTTCTATATGACAGTTATATCAAATATGAAATATATTATGAACCACAAATGTTTGCTGTGGAAGAAAAGTATTATATTATTATTTACAAACAGTTTTATTAAATATTACCTGTGACCGTGGTAGCAGAGTTAAAAGAGCAACGGATTTGCAATCGGAGGACTGCGTGTTCGTAACTCGATCCAGTCAAAGACCGTCGTGAACAATGGGGCTGGTCCACGTTAAATCTGTCATGACCTTAAATGTCCTCTTGTTGCCATGGTGTGGGAATTTGAAGAGTTCGATGCCAGCTCAGCTGTTGTTATCATCATCTGATTGAGACGTTTTGATTGAGGTGTTGTCATCGGGGGCAACACAAACTTGGAGGTCCACATATGCAAATAATATCTTAACTTCTCAAGTTTTAAGAGAACTTATCGTTAAAAGCATTTCAACAACTAATATTTCTGTGCTTGCAACATTGTTCAGTAAATGTAGAGATGAAAGAGAATCAGTACAAAAAAGGTAAAACAATTTTTTTCATTTTTTAAAACCATTTAACTGCGAGTTTAATACATAGCAATCCTACTTGAAAAAGAAAGTACATCAATTTCGGATATGATTTTATAAAAGCCGCATTCGAAGTTGTCTTCAAATAAAACAAAAGGAAGACCAACTTTGTTGTTACACTATTGTCCAAAAAACAGACTTTCTGAAAAAGCTATTCCCCACTTTTCTCGTATTTAATTAAATTGGTTCTAAGAAACCCGGATAAGGGATGTCGCTAAGAGGCAATGTTTCATCAACGCAATCCATCGAAATGTCACTTAAAATCAAACAAACAATTCATTTTTACCACTCACTTTCCAAGTCTAATCGTGGAACTCCAGTTATAGAAAAGGTTGCTTTATAACTTAATGTTATACACTATCCTACAATAACGGACCAGACGCCAGTGGATTTGCATAAAATCCTACTACGGTTTGGGGGTGTTTTTCGTGGTATGGCCTGGGATCTTTGCATGTTTTTCCTGGTCAATTGAACGCCAACGCCTACATGAACATTTTGAATAAGCAGATTCTTCCTACGCTCTGGCAATTTTATGGAATGGACGAATGTTACTTACAAGACGACAACGTTCCATGTCATGTTGCAGCCTCTGTCAAGCAGTGGTTTCACGTTCGAAAATCTACGCTGAGCTGATAACATTCTTGCAGCAGGAATAGACACAGATACCCATAGCTGTGTATCAAAACCTTGTTGAAAGTATGCCCAGAAGGTTTGCTATTGTAATTGCATCAAGTGAGGGACAATCCACCTATTAAAGCATGTATTCTTCCTCTTATACCATCACATCTTGCTGTCCGGTTCATTATATTAGTGTTGTCTATAACCTCTGACAATAATCCAATGGCTAGTAGGGAGTTTTTCGCATTTATTAGATACTTTCAATATGCTTCTTCCATTTGAGTTTTTTATCCAGGAAAACACCAAGGTACTTAAATTCGTCAACAAATTCCACAGTCGATCTCTGAAGGGTCAAAGGTGAAATAGAATCTTAATCCAAATGCCCTTAGGTTGGTGGATATTTGAAGAGTGGAGTAACAGATCAGGAGTTGACCTCATCATCTAATCGTGGTTCAAAATTGCAACGCGTTCTTCAAGAATATTTCCCTTCAGAGATCACAGGAGTGACATTACGGTCTATGAAGATCTATCCAAGCTACATCACACTAGTCCGTTATGTTTCACCATTTTAATTAAAACTAGGGGGCCCGCCCCCTGCTCGCTAACGCTCGCCAACCCCCGGAGGATTGCTTTGCAATCATCATTGGTTCGCTGCGCGAACCTATGCTCGCTTCGCTCGCATCCATGAAGACGTGTGTCCTAGCAGAAGGGATTGTTTACAAAATATCATATTCCAAAAAAATATTTTTCAAATCTAAATTTGCTATATTACAGAATATATATATATATATATATATATATATATATATATATATATATATATATATATATATATATATATATATATATATATATATAATAACAACATAAAATATACAAAATAACAAAAAATAACCAAACAGCCGGGGTGCATTAACCAGAAACCGAAACTCGAAACTACCCATGCAAGCGCCCTGATCCACCGACATTTCTTCATTTTTATTATTTTTTAAGACTTTTGTTACATTTTTTTAGAAATTCTTGTGTTCTTGAAATTATATATATATATATATATATATATATACAGTACCCTAGAATCAGAATTCAAATGAAAACTTTGAGCAAATTTTGAGTCGAAATGTGAGCGCTGCTTTTGAAATTGAATACCCAGCATGGTGTTTGTGTGTACATTTCCAGCACTCTAGAGTCACCGACACTTTTTCATTGAGTTTGTTGTCGAAAGTTGTAGTGCAAGCGTCTTGTTGAACTATAATGGTTGGCATTGAAAAGGACCGTTTTTTAAATGGCCCTGAAAAGATCCTCCGCTTTCTTTGATTTCTAATTATAAACTGCAACAGCTCGACTAAAATTCATTTTTGTTTTCAATAAAATTTCAACCGATAACGCTATAAATTCAATTGAGGCGCGAAGCTACTTAGTGAGCAAACAACCGTACAATGTTGCCAAAATGCGATAACAAATAACGTCTTTTTTGCGTGCCACGTAAGAGAATTATATATATAGATACCTACCTATTGTTGGATAAAAAATTAATAAAGATAGAAATTCAATTTGATTTTTGTTGACTATGGAGAAAGTAGCACGAAAAGTAAATATACGAGAAAAAATATAAAATATATCGTATGGAAATTTTTCATAAATGCCATACATAATTTCTCATGAAGATTAAGCTATATTCAAATTAAGAATGTAATACAGTTCAGTATTGTTTCACAGTAAATCAACAAATTTTCTTTTCAGAAAAATACTGAATCATCAATTTAAATGAATTATGTATTCAATGATAAGAAGCTGAATTTAAAATTTTTAGCCGTATTCAAATGAATGTATGATATTCCATCGTTAAACTTAACCTTTATTTTCAATACTAGGGGGCTCCGCCCCCTGCTCGCTTACGCTCGCCAACCCCCGGGGATTGCTGCGCAATCCCATTTGGTTTGCTTCGCAAACCAACACTCCTGTCACAGATACCATTTGGTTTGCTTCGCAAACCAACATTACTTTCACAGAGTGAAACTATCTGAATAATTCGTATTATGCTGATTTCACTTTCCGGTTCATGACGTCACAGCGAGGGCTTCGCTGCGTCTCGCTTACGCTCGCCGACCCCGGGGATTGCTACGCAATCCGTTTGGTTTGCTTTCTCAAACCAATACTTCTTTTGCAAGTGATTTAACTTTTTTTTGCTTTAACACTTAATGCACCCTAAACTAATAGCCGCATCAGTAAAAAATCTTCTGCATCTTGTTCCCTGTACAATTTTAACTAAACATTGTTAATATCCAAACTTTACGATCTGTACTTTGTCGGTAAACTGTCTTGAAAACAGAGGGAAAAAAGCGAGCCTTTTTCCTCGCCAAATAAAAAGAAATCGTTTTTATGGCAATTGTTGCTACGATAAATTTGATATCTGGCAAACCCGATAGTCAAAAGTGTAACCCACTACTGCTTTCGGAAGCAGCTATGCGAACTGAAAAATACGAAATTTGTGTCACCAACTTTTGATTGCATCGAATTTATTTATGAACCAATTTTAAAAATAATTGTACCGTAAGAAAGAGTATATTCTGAGGTATACTGCAATATTTTTAAAATTAAAAATTAACAGTAATACTATACAGATATGACCATTTTAGTTTTGTATCGGAAGTTACGATCTGAAAGTTCCGAAAATTGTATGACCCACTTTTATTTGCATCGATTTTATTTATTAACCAATTTGAAAAATAATTGTACCATAAGAAAGAGTGTAATGTAATGTATTCAGTGATGTTTTCAAATTTAAAAAATAATGGCTTTTGCCGTAGACAAAACGGTTTTAACAATAAGTAGCGAAAATATCCAAAGATTCCGAATTTTGTATGACGAACTTTTGATCGCATCCAATTTAATTATTAACCGATTTCAAAAATAATAGTACCGTAAGAAAGAGTATATTCTGAGGTATACTGCTATATTTTAAAAATTAAAAACTAATAGTAATTAGATATAGATATGGCAGTTTTAAAAAAAAGTAACAAAAATGTCCCGATTTTTCCTGAATTTCAAAAAAATATTATCAAGAACCAAATTTAAATTTAAAAAAAAACTCGACGAGCTGCAAAAATTTACGTTGAGAGGTACTCTTAAAAAAAAACTCACGACTAAAGACTGAAATTTTGAATGTGTTTTGCTCACTCGCGGAAGAAATTTCACTTCTTCAACTTTAACACTTAATAAAACCTAAACTAATAGCCGCATCGGAAAAAAATCTTAATAATTATCCAGGGAATACGATGAAGAACAAAGCATGTTAATTTCATATTTTTCCGATCAGTACTTTCTCGGGAAACCGTCTAAGAATGGAGCTAAACAACAAAAATTTCAATTCTTCGGCGGCGGCGGCGGCGGCGGTAACTTTTTTTTAATATAGAGAGATATTAACCAACCACGCTTTAAAAAGCTGTCGTATTTCAGCAGTGCCACTATTGTTCTTCAAAAGTTAAAACATCCGAAATGAATTTTCAAAAATAAATACATACAATATTTTTCTGACTTCATTTAAGAAAGTAAATTAAAAAAAAAGACGACAAGCCTCTTAGAGACTTTTTTACGTGTGAGTTAAATCGAGAAAAAACTTTCATCCCTCCCAAAAGGATAAAAAGTGCACTCAAAAAATCTTCTATCGCATCTCTTTTTATAAGCATATGAATCCCGTGCAGATGCATCAAATTATACATTCAAAAAGCAACTTTTTTTCTTGATTTGGAAAAAATTCGCATACACACCCTCTCAGAGTCATTAAGAAAGATGCAGATCGAACATTAACTAGAGTAAGAGAGTAGCCATGTTCTTAACATTTTCCCTACGTTCTCTCACTCCTCTTAGACAAAAAGAAAAATACGGGGGAGTTTGGCTGCGAACATAATTAACACCGAAGTTGATGTATACCTCCTGTTCTCAGACTGGGAGGCAAATTTTTCTAATTTATGCGATGCCTTCATTTACTGAGTATCTTAGATCTTTCAACTTTCTCAGAATCTCGTCCGTCTTAAACAAAGGTTTGGTAGCATTCTTTACAAGAGTTTCTTTTGCGGTGTGTTGGAGAGCTCGTTGAATTTTTCTCATTTCAGCTGAAGGCAGGCGCATGATTTGAAACTGTGGTGCGTTTTTAGTAGATTTTTAAACTGCGTTAAACGGAGTGGGAGCTGTAGAGGTTTGCTCTCGGTGTTTTATCAGAAACCAAACTATGGTGTAGTTTGGTTTTAAGGAAGTTTAGGAAGAACTTTAAGGAAGTTTATTTGATTTTCACATCACACACAAATAAATTCCGAATGAAGCTTTGAAATATTACTCCTCAAAAAGTTTATTGTTTGGCTAGTAAATTTAATAAATCTTCACACACCTTTTAAATTACTCTGCTTACTTTTTCTTGCAATATCTTCTATATGATATTATGAAATTATTTTAGATGTGTTTTTTTAAGTCTGCATAGAACCAAAAGGAAATCTAAACAAGTAATTCAAGACGATTAAAAGTATTTCTAATTGTTTGAATGAGTGCTTAATGCTCGGAAGCTTAGGATAATATAATCTTTTCAATAGCAAATAAACCATCATAATTTTTGAACTTGAAAATTTCTCTCCTAAAAATTTTCAAAGTGGCCTATTATTACAATGCCCCCTAAGCCATTTAACACATATTTTGATTTACTGTTTCCTTTGCACTGGTTTGTTTCCTAAGTTTCTGTGAAATTAAGTAAATTAATTATATTGTATATACTAGTTGACTCAATAATGAATCATAAAAATAAAGTAGAATAATATTATTTCTTTTACTTGTATCACTTAATTAAAATTGTTTTCCTTATGAAAATATTAAATTTTGATATAACTTATCAACTTGAAGCCTGGGAAGTAAAAATAAAATATGCTAATAAAAAAGTTTTATTTTCAAAATCTTAATTTTGCTAAAAAGTATTTCAATGTGACTATTAGTTTATGAATGCAACTTGTTTTATTTTTCACACTACATTCGTCATAACACTGGTAAAATGCGATAAGGAAATCGTACATTAATTCTGGAGTATTTTATATTCAACGCTAAGTTGCAAATTACTGTGACTTCTCTTTTAGGTAAATGTTGTTCAGCTGTTAAATTCTTTAAAAATACGATCTCAGAAGCGTGTGTGTGCCAAACCATATAAAGCAATTGTGCTGAAAATAATTTTTTTTTTACAGCAATCAGTTTTAAAAGTGTAATTTGATGTTAAAACACAATTGGGGGGGGGGGGGCACACTTTATTCCATTTTAGAATAAGTCAGGGAATTGCACTAAAATTGTTACTACAACACTTAATTTAATATTAGAAAAGATTCATCTGAAAATAGTAGAAATCATAGTTTTACTACCGAAATAAATTTTTCGTGGAACAGTTGTTTTCTTTTGGGAAATTGTTACGATTCTTCCTTAGGGATTCACTTTCTTTTTATTTATAAATATACTAGCCATTGCGTGGCTAGCACGGCGTTGCCCGTGCTGCACTTTACGCGGTTAGATGTGTTGATTGCGAACGTTTGTCAACCACCGGTGTTTGCCACGCATTCCCATTTGGTTTTCTTCTTGCCGTGATGGCCTTTTCATTGTGAAATGAGGCGAAATTGGAATTGCGAAGAGATCCAATTGGTGTAACGTAACAATCTGTTGGAGAGTGGGGTGCCAGCTCAGGTGTTATATTATAATCTGACCATGGTCAAAAATTGCGCGATGTTGTCCCAGTATATTTCCCTTATTGAATTAACGACTTTCAGCGATTGTCCTTGTTGATGTTCACAGTGAAACTTAAACGAACCGAGAACTGAAGTTTTTTAAATTCGAACGTTTTCACCTGTGGCATGTCTAGTCATGATGGTGGCTTCAATAATATTTGGCATGAGTTTTTTGACAGAGTCTCGTGCCATTGCACAGTGAAGGTGGATTCAGATTTGTGAGAAGCATAATCGGTGGTCCAATATGTGCGAGAGTACTCCAGATGGCTCCAATGTATTGAAAAACTGCGTCGTGTATTTTAAGGCCTCATCTGTGTCACGCGTAATGTCTATAGATTTGTAAATTTGAAAACTACGGGGCAATACTCGCAAGAGTTGCTTTTTGATGACATTGACATCTTTATTTCTTTGGGAAAGATTTGCCCTTTGGTACAGCCATGCATCAGTGCTTTGCTACAACAGAAATATATCGATCAACAGCAGGGGTCGTAACCTTTGGGCAGCGGGCCACAGGTATTTGGACAACTGTTTGGGTTGTTTGCATAATCGTGAAATGACGGAATGAACGCCAACGAAAAGAGCAACATCAGTGATTGATTGCCGTTCTTCAAGGCATCCCACAGAACGGCAGCGCTGACTATATGCTATTCGCCTTTATAGAGAAATGCCATAAATTTTTTGTTCTTTTATGCAATATTTGTTAGTTTCTGTGTCTGAGTGTCTTTTGGAAAGCATGGCAATATCTAATTTTGATAATTTATACAACGTATAAATTTACAAAACCATCACTTTTAACTTTTGGTTTTGATATCTTTTTGGAAGTTTAGCGATTTCTGGGTTTTCAGTTTTCGAATAGCAACATTTCCATCGTTCATCAACGCATCTCTGAAATGTGTACACTTTTCCACTGTGAGACATCTGATACAGTCGCATATACAACACCCTCTTCGATTTAATCCCGGAATACATGGTGACAATAAATTGATGGAACAGGTCTTTGCTTCTCAGTAAAACGTCCAAATTCGAAGAGCACATCATCATCCTGTGAGCGTAGAACTACATAGAAGAAATGTTCTTAGTTTGCATAAATGATCCAAATCCGAGATTGGTGGGAGTGCAGTAAAGACTCTTTCATTACTATTGATATTTTTAGGAAACCAAATAATACAAAAATGTAATAATAATAAATTAATTTTAAAATGGTCTACAAAAAATTCAAAATTGGGGTTAAATATTGCTTTTTTTTCCATAAGACATCCAAACCAAAATGATAAAAATTAACTATACGAAAAACGGAGTACTACACAGAAACAAACAAAAGATTGCATAAATGAAAAAAACCAGAAATTGTACAAAAGATCAAAATTAAATATTCCTAAACTTTGAAAAATATATCCAAATTATCCAAGCTAAAAGTTAATATACTTTAAAAATGATAATCCGATCTATCATACTCTAAAAAAGAAACAATAACCAAGTATTGCAAAACCGTGATCCAGTTCAAAGAATGGAGAGTACACAGTAAATTAAAGATACTTATGATAATCCAAACTAAAAGTTAATAGAAACTTAAAGTTAATATGCTTTAAAAAAATCAAAATCAAAACTATCGTAGTCCAAAAAAAAAATAAATAAATAAAAGTATTGCACAACCGTTATTCAGTTCCAAAAATGAAGTAAGCACAGTAAAAAGATATTAATATAAAATATTAAAAGTTTGCGCTAACTAAAAGTTAACATGCTTTTAAAAAGGCAATAAACGGATACATGGTGTGATGAAGCTACCTTCACCACATGTCCATTAGACCTTAAAACAAAGTATTTTATACAAGCCCCTTACTAGTCTCCCTTTTGAGATGACTCCTATCCCATCTGAAGCCAGTGGGATGAGATCCAGTTACCCTCTCCTCTAATGAGGGTTCCCCCTTTGCTCCCGTCAAACTTCGGACCCACATAGGTAAAAACGCTGGATGTACGGGGTTCACTTGAGACGGAGAAAAGAAACCGGGTGCAACGTGGTCCTGACGATGCGCACAAATTTACGTGAGTCATTCAACATATAACCTCTATCAGTTTACTTGTGCATGGGATTTTATTACCTTATAATTTTAAGGATCCGCCTTAAACCCCCCTTAATATTTTGAACAAAATTGCTTAAATATATTTGTTTTGCATTATACAGTATATATATATATATATATACATATATATATATATATAGTATATAATCCAACCTTTGTACTGTACATTCTTAAAAGACTATATTATCACGTCTCATTTCATACATAATCCATACAGTAGATAAGGCCATCTTACACATGGAAACGGCTACACACGCACAGAAAACGGATTCATTCAATACCGATTCATGACTGTTGAAATTCGGAGGAAAACAAATATTAATTAAATATCGCATTAAATTAATTTTAAAAATTTCTAGATTAAATTTTAAAAATCGGGCTGGACTATAAAATTGCAAAAAAATTCGGATTGCATGTGTAAAAAATTTCATTGTTGTAAATGCCATAAATTCGTCAGGACACTGCGAACATGCACACACAGAAACTTCATTTTATAATAGTAGAGATACTTACTGTAGTATATTTTTCTACATAAAAGTAGTTAATCTAGCACATTCTGAAATATTTCTTCACTCTTTAGTTTAAAGTCTACACTTAAAATCTTTGAATTTGAACATGGCAATGCTGCATGAATTACAAAATATACTGGTGAATTAAGAAATTTTAAAAATGCACATTATATTCATTGTAAAGCCACAGCTCAAAAGTAAAAAGATACTTGAAAAAAAAATTTCATCAATAAATTCGTAGCAAACACCTTTAAAAGCTTGATACAAAAGAAAAACAATAGTAAGCCGTATTTAATCAAAGCAGCTCAATCTAAAGTCATTGTGGTAGATAAAGAAAAACACTTCACAAGCCGGGATACGAACCCGGGCCACCTGGGTGAAAGCCAGTAATATTAACCACAGGACCACATGGGATAACAATGTCATAAATTATATTTCAAAGCTGATCTCAGTTCTTATGTCATCTTCAAGAATGGAATATATAAGACGAACGATACAAGATTAGAAATAATTCATTTGCAACAAATATCCGAAAAACATATTGTAAAAAAGACCGTATTCAATCGTTGTCAGGTTATTTTAAAATTTGCTGAAGAAGTTATTAAAATTTGTTTCCCACGCCGGGAATAGAACCCGGGCAACCTGGGTGAAAGCCAGGAATCCTAACCACTAGACCACATGAGATAACTATGTCATAAATTATATTTCAAAGCTGATCTCAGTTCTTATTGCATGTTCAAAATAGAATATATTTGACGAACGATATAAGATTGAAAAAAATTCATTCGCAACATATATCCGAAAAATACATTGTAAAAAAGACCGTATTCAATCGGTGTCAGGTTATTACAAATTATGATGAAGAAGTTATTAAAAATTGTTTCCCACGCCGGCAATCGAACTCGGCTCAACTGGGTGAAAGTAGAGTACCTATATAATAAAAAATGCGAAAAGGGACCAAATTTGGCCCAATGCGCATGCGCGGCAGCCATTTTTCTACCAGAATCATCTCAAAGAAGGTTGTTGGGCGAATTAATATATCACTTCAGGGAGAACAAAAAGCATATGATTGTTATAATATGGAACCATTCGGTCAAATGAATCATATAAACGCTCAATTACATGCGTAACTGATGAGATGGATAGAACAACGCGCTGACTTATATTACGAGAAACACCATGTTGTTAAAAAAAAGCTGTTTACTCAAAAAGTCTTCATATTTATGCTGACAACAAACTCAAATAATAATAAACAAACATTCTAGAACGCGAAATTGAACATGAAAAAGCTATATTTTCTTTTTGATTTAATATACACACGTTTTTCTCGAACACACAAAAAGTTCCCATGTTAAGATTACGGGAGCTAAGAAAAGACCGCCTCGGGCGGTAAAAAAGGTCTCTTAGCCAATCAGAAAATGTTTCCCGCATGTCGCCACTCATATTATATAGGCACTCAAGGTGAAAGCTATTAATCCAAACCAATAGAACACATGGGATAACAATGTCGTAAGATTATATTTTAAAGCTGATCGCAGTACTTATTACATCTTCAAAAATAGAATACATAAGACTAACGATATAAGATTGGAAATAACTCATTCCCAACAAATATAGGAAAAACATATTGTAAAAAATACAGTATTGAATCGTTGACAGGTTATTTCAAAATTTGCTAAAGAAGTTAGTAAAAAACGTCTCCCATGCCGTGAATCGAATCGGGGCCACCTGGGTGAAAGCCATTAATCCTAACCACTAGACCACATTGGATAACAAAATCGAAGGTTAAATTTTAAAGCTGATCGCAGTACTTATTACGTCTTCAAAAGTAGAATGCATAAGAAGTACGATTCAATATAACAAATAATTAATTTGCAACAAACATCCGAAAAACATAATACAAAAAAAAAACGTATTCAATCGTTGACAGGTTATTATAAAATATGCTGAAGAATTTATTAAAAATTGTTTCCCACGACGGGAATCGAACCAGTGAAACTTGGGTGAAAGACAGGAATCCTAACCACTAGACCACATGAGATGGGATTTTCGAGGGATTATATTTTAAAGCTGATGTCAGTTCTTATGGCATGTAAAATAGAATATATTTGAAGAACAATATTTTTTAAAAATTTCCAATGGTAAGCCAGTAGAATTGCGAAGACAAATACATTTAGAATACAATACAATACAAAGTACAGAATTGATTGAGGTTATTATAGCCTTATACAAGACCAGAAGTTATGGTCACTACTTAAAGGGCACCCAGTGGGTGGACTATCATTGTCCCTAACAAAGGACAGCACAATTTGCATTCATACCCTAACCCCGAATTCGTACCAGGAAACTTCCGATCCAGAGGCCAACACCTAGACCACTAGACCGGTTGGTCAGCGATGAACGATATAAGATTAGAAATAATTAATTCGCAATAAATATCCGAGTAGAGATATTGTAAAAACGAACGCATTCAATCGGTGTCAGGTAATTACAAAATATGCTAAAGAAGTAATTAAAAATGGTTTCCCACGCCGGGAATCGAACCCGGGCCACCTGGATGATAGCCAGGAATCATAACCATTAGACCACATGTTATAACAATTTCGAAGGATTATAATTAAAAGCTGATAGCAGTACTTATTACATCTTCAAAAATAGAATGCACATAGAAGTACGATACAAGATTGGAAATAATTCATTTGCAACAAATATCCGAAAACATATTGTAAAAAAGACAGTATTCAATCGTTGACAGGTTATTTCAAAATTTGCTGAAGAAGTTAGTAAAAAACGTCTCCCACGCCGTGAATCGAATCGGGGCCACCTGGGTGAAAGCCATTAATCCTAACCACTAGACCACATTGGATAACAAAATCGAAGGTTAAATTTTAAAGCTGATCGCAGTACTTATTACGTCTTCAAAAGTAGAATGCATAAGAAGTACGATTCAATATAACAAATAATTAATTTGCAACAAACATCCGAAAAACATATTACAAAAAAAAAGACCGTATTCAATTGTTGACAGGTTATTACAAAATATGCTGAAGAATTTATTAAAAATTGCTTCCCACGCAGGGAATCAAACCCGGGTTACCTGGGTGACAGCCAGGAATCCTAACCAGTAGACCACATGGGAAAACAATGTCGTAAGATTATATTTTAAAGCTGATGTCAGTTCTTATGCCACGTTCAAATAGAATATATTTGACGAACGATATTTTGTTTAAATTTCCAATGGCAAGGCAGTACAATTGCGAAGACAAATACAAATACAATATCATACAATACAAAGTACAGAATAGACCGAGGTCATTTTACCCTTATACAAGACCAGAAGTGATGGTCACTACTGAAGTGGCAACCAGTGGGTGGACCATCATTGTCCCTAACAAAAGACAGCTCAATTTACATTGTACCCTAACCCCTTATTCGTACCAGGAACCTTCCGATCCAGAGGCCAACACCTAGACCACTAGACCGGTTGGTCGGCGACGAACAATATAAGATTAGAAATAATTCATTCGCAACAAATATCAAAGTAAACATATTGTAAAAAAGAACGTATTCAATTGGTGTCAGGTAATTACAAAATATGCTGAAGAAGTAATTAAAAAATGTTTCCCAGGCCGGGAATCGAACCCTTGACACCTGGGTGAAAGACAGGAAACCTTATCACTAGACCACATGGGATAACAATGTCGTAAGCTTATATTTTAAAACACATCTCTGTTCTTATGGCATGTTAAAAATAGAATATAGTAGACGAACGATATAAGATTGAAAATAATTCATTCGCAGCAAATATCCGATTAAACATATTGTAAAAAAGATCTTATTCAATCCGTGTCAGGTTATTTCAAAATTAGCTGAAGAAATTATTGAGAATTGTCTCAATAGCAGTGAATCGAACGAGGGCCACTTCCGTGAAAACCAGGAATCCTAACCACTAGACCACATGGGATAACAATTCAGAATTATAATATTTTAAATCTGATCGCAATACTTATTACATCTTCAAAAATAGAATGCATAAGAAGTACGATACAAGATTAGAAATAATTCATTTGCAACAAATATCCGAAAAACATATTGTAAAAAAGACAGTATTCAATCGTTGTCAGGTTATATCAAAATTTGCTGAAGAAGTTATTAAAAATTGTTTCCCATGCCGGGAATCGATCCCGTGCCACCTGGGTGAAAGCCAGGAATCCTAACTACTAGACACACATGGGATAGAAATTTCGAGGGATAATATTTTAAAGTTGATAGCAGTATTTATTACATCTTCAAAAATAGAATGCATAAGAAGTGCGATACGAGATTCGAAATTATTCATGTGCAACAAATATCCGAATAACACATATCATAAAAAAGACCATATTCAATTGTTGTCAGGTTATAACAAAATTTGCTGAAGAAGTTATTAAAAATTATTTCCCACGCCGTGAATTGAACCCTGGCCACCTGGGTGAAAGCCAGGAATCCTAACCAATAGTCCCCATGGGAAAACAATGTTATAAGATTATATTTTAAAGCTGATCTCAGTACTTATGGCATATTAAAAATAAAATATGTTTGAGGAGCGATATGAGATTGGAAATAATTCATTCGCAACAAATATCCGAATAAACACATAATAAAAAAGACCGTATTCAATCGTTGTCAGGTTATTTCAAAATTTGCTGAAGAAGTTATTAAAAATTGTTTCCCACGCCGGGAATTGAACCCGGGCCACCTGGGTGAAAGCCAGGAATCGTAACCACTAGAACACATGGGATAAAAATTTCGAGTGATTATATTTTAAGTCTGATGTGTGGTAGTACTAATTACATCTTCATAAATAGAATGCATAAGAAGTGCGATACAAGATTAGAAATTATTCATTTGCAACAAATATCTGAAAAACACATATCTTAAAAAAGACCATATTCAATCGTTGTTAGGTTATAACAAAATTTGCTGAAGAAGTTATTAAAAACCGTTTCCCACGCCGGGAATTGAACCCGGGCCACCTGTGTGAAAGCCAGGAATCCTAACCACTAGACCACATGAGATAGCAATTTCGTTGGATTAAATTTTAAAGCTGATAGCAGTATTTACTACATCTTCATAAATAGAATGCATAAGAAGTGCGATACAAGATTAGAAATTATTCATTTGCAACAAATATCCGAAAAACACATATCTTAAAAAAGACCATATTCAATCGTTGTCAGGTTATAACAAAATTTGCTGAAGAAGTTATTAAAAATAGTTTCCCACGCCGGGAATTGAACCCGAGCCACCTGGGTGAAAGCCAGGAATCCTAACCACTAGACAACAAAAGATAGCAATTTCGATGGATTAAATTTTAAAGCTGATAGCAGTATTTACTACAGCTTCATAAATAGAATGCATAAGAAGTGCGATACAAGATTAGAAATTATTCATTTGCAACAAATATCCGAAAAACACATATCTTAAAAAAGACCGTTTTCAATCGTTGTCAGGTTATAACAAAATTTACTGAAGATGTTATTAAAAATCGTTTCCTTAACCAGGAATCGAACCCGGGCCACCTGGGTGAAAGCCAGGAATCCTAACCTCTAGACCACATGGTACAACAATTTCGAAGGATTATATTTTAAGTCTGATGGCAGTACTTATTACATCTTCAAAAATAGAATGCAAAAGAAGTACGATAAAAGATTATAAATTATTCATTTGCAACAAATAACCGAATAACATATTGAAAAAAAATACCGTATTCAATCGTTGTCAGCTAATTTCAAAATTTGCTGAAGAAGATATTTAAAATTGTTTCCCCCGCCGGGAATTGAACCCGAGCCACCTGTGTGAAAGCCAGGAATCCTAACCACTAGACCACATGGGATAACAATGTTATAAGATTATATTTTAAAGCTGATCTCAGTACTTATGGCATATTCAAAATAAAATATGTTTGAGGAGCGATATGAGATTGGAAATAATTCATTCGCAGCAAATATCCGAATAAACACATAATAAAAAAGACCGTATTCAATCGTTGTCAGGTTATTTCAAAATTTGCTGAAGAAGTTATTAAATATTGTTCAACACGCCGGGAATGGAACCCGGGCCACTTGGGTGAAAGCCAGGAGACCTAACCTCTAGACCACATGGGATAACAATTTCGAAGGATTATATTTTAAGTCTGATGGCAGTACTTATTACATCTTCAAAAATAGAATGCAAAAGAAGTGCGATACAAGATTAGAAATTATTAATTTGCAACAAATATCCGAATAACACATATCTTAAAAAAGACCATATTCAATCGTTGTCAGGTTATAACAAAATTTGCTGATGAAGTTATCAAAAATCGTATCCCACGCCGGGAATCGAACCCGTGCCACCTGAGTGAAAGCCAGGAATCCCAACCACTAGACCACATGGGATAACAATGACATATGATAATATTTTAAAGCTGATCTCAGTACTTATGGCATATTCAAAATAAAATATGTTTGAGGAACGATAAAAGATTAGAAATTATTCATTTGCAACAAATATCCGAATAACACATATCTTAAAAAATACCATATTCAATCGTTGTCAGGTTATAACAAAATTTGCTGATGAAGTTATCAAAAATCGTTTCCCACGCCGGGAATCGAACCCGTGCCACCTGAGTGAAAGCCAGGAATCCCAACCACTAGACCACATGGGATAACAATGACATATGATAATATTTTAAAGCTGATCTCAGTACTTATGGCATATTCAAAATAGAATATGTTTGAGGAACGATATAAGATTATAAATAATTCATTTGCAACAAATATCCGAATAACATATTGTAAAAAAGACCGTATTCTATCGTTGTCAGGTTATATGAAAATTTGATGAAGAAGTTATTAAAAATTGTTTCCAACTCCAGGAATCGAACCTTGGCCACCTGGGTGATAATCAGGAATCCTAAACACTAGACCACATTGAATAACAATGTTATAAAATTATATTTGAAAGCTGATCTCAGTACTTATGGCATATTCAAATTAGAATATGTTTGAGGAACGATATAAGATTAGAAATTATTCTTTTGCAACAAATATCCGAATAACATATTGCAAAAAAGACCGTATTCAATCGTTGTCAGGTTATTTCAAAATTTGCTGAAGAAGTTATTAAAAATTATTCGCCACGCCGGGAATCGAACCCGGGCCACGTTGGTGAAAGCCAGGAATCCTAACAACTAGACCACATGAGAAAACAATTTCGAGGGATTATATTGTAAGTCTGATGGCAGTACTTATTACATCTTAGAAAATAGAATGCATAAGAAGGACGATAAAAGATTATAAATAATTCATTTGCAACAAATATCCGAATAACATATTGTAAAAAAGACCATATTCAATCGTTGCCAGGTTATTTCAAAATTTGCTGAAGAAGTTATTAAAAATTGTTTCCCACGCCGGGAATCGATCGCGGAAAACTTGGTTGAAAACCAGGAATCCTAACCACTAGACCACATGGGATAACAATGTCGTAAGATTATATTTTTAAGCTAATCTCAGTACTTATGGCATATTCAAAATAGAATATGTTTGAGGAACGATATAAGATTGGAAATAATTCATTCGCAACAAATATCCGAATAAACACATTGTAAAAAAGATCGTATTCAATCGGTGTCAGGTTATTACAAAATATGCTGAAGAAGTTATTAAAATTGTTTCCCACGCCGAGAATCGAACCCGGGCCACCTGGGTGAAAGCCAGGAATCCTAACCACTAGACCACAAGGGATAACAATTTCGAGGTGTTATATTTTAAAGCTGAAAGCAGTTTTTATAACATCTTCATAAATAGAATGCATGAGAAGTACGATTCAAGATTAGAAACAATTCATTTGCAACAAATATCCGAATAACATATTGTAAAAAAAGACCGTATTCAATCGTTGTCAGGTTATTTCAAAATTTTCTGAAGAAGATATTAAAAATTGTTTCCCACGCCGGGAATCGAACCCGGCCCACCTATGTGAAAGCCAGGAATCCTAACCACTAGACCACATGGGATAACAATGTCAAAGGATTATATTTTAAAGCGGATCTCAGTACTTATGACATATTCAAAATAGAATATGTTTGAGGAACGATATAAGATTGGAAATAATTCATTCGCAACAAATATCCGAATAAACACATTGTAAAAAAGACCGTATTCAATCGGTGTCAGGTTATTACAAAATATGCTGAATAATTTATTAAAAATTGTTTCCCACGCCGGGAATTGAACCCGTGCCACCTGGGTGAAAGCCAGGAATCCTAACCACTAGTCCACATGGGATATCAATTTCGAAGGATTATATTTTAAGTCTGATGGGGCAGTACTTATTACATCTTCAAAAATAGAATGCATAAGAAGTACGATACAAGATTAGAAACAATTCATTTGCAACAAATATCCGAATAACATATTGAAAAAAGACCGTATTCAATCGTTGTCATGTTATTTCAAAATTTGCTGAAGAAGATATTAAAAATTGTTTTCCACGCCGGGAATCGAAACCTTGCCACCTGGGTGAAAACCAGGAATTATAACCACTAGACAACATGGAATAACAATGTCAAAGGATTATATTTTAAAGCTGATCTCAGTACTTATGGCATATTCAAAATAGAATATGTTTGAGGAACGATATAAGATTGGAAATAATTCATTCGCAAAAAATATCCGAATAAACACATTGTAAAAAAGACCGTATTCAATCGGTGTCAGGTTATTACAAAATATGCTGAAGAAGTTGTTAAAAATTGATTCCCACGCCGGGAATCGAACCCGGTCCACCTGGGTGAAAGCCAGGAATCCTAACCACTAGACCACATGGGATAGCAATTTAGAGGTATTATATTTTAAAGCTGATAGCAGTTTTTATAACATCTTCATAAATAGAATGCATAAGAAGTACGATTCAAGATTATAAATCATTCATTTGCAACAAATATCCGAATAACATAACGTAAAAAACACCATATTCAATTGTTGTCAGGATATTACAAAATATGCTGAAGAAGTTATTAAAAATTGATTCCCACTCCGGGAATCGAACCCGGGCCACCTGGGTGAAAGCCAGGAATCCTAACCACTAGACCACAAGTGATAACAATTTCGAGGTGTTATATTTTATAGCTCATAGCAGTTTTTATAACATCTTCATAAATAGAATGCATAAGAAGTACGATTCAAGATTAGAAACAATTCATTTGCAACAAATATCCGAATAACATATTGTAAAAAAGACCGTATTCAATCGTTGTCAGGTTATTTTGAAATTTGCTGAAGAAGTTATTAAAAATTATCTCCCACACCGGGAATCGAACCCGGGCCACTTAGGTGAAAGCCAGAAATCCTAACCACAAGACCACATGGTATAACAATGTCATAAGATTATATTTTTAAGCTAATCTCAGTACTTATGGCATATTCAAAATAGAATATGTTTGAGGTCCGATATAAGATTGGAAATAATTCATTCTCAACAAATATCCGAATAAACACATTGTAAAAAAGACCGTATTCAATCGGTGTCAGGTTATTACAAAATATGCTGAAGAATTTATTAAAAATTGTTTCCCACGCCGGGAATTGAACCCGGGCCACCTGGGTGAAAGCCAGGAATCCTAACCACTAGTCCACATGGGATATCAATTTCGAAGGATTATATTTTAAGACTGATGGGGCAGTAGTTATTACATCTTCAAAAATAGAATGCATAAGAAGTACGATACAAGATCAGAAACAATTCATTTGCAACAAATATCCGAATAACATATTGTAAAAAAGACCGTATTCAATCGTTGTCATGTTATTTCAAAATTTGCTGAAGAAGATATTAAAAATTGTTTACCACGCCGGGAATCGAAACCTTGCCACCTGGGTGAAAACCAGGAATTATAACCACTAGTCCACATGGGATAGCAATTTAGAGGTATTATATTTTAAAGCTGATAGCAGTTTTTATAACATCTTCATAAATAGAATGCATAAGAAGTACGATTCAAGATTATAAATCATTCATTTGCAACAAATATCCGACTAACATAACGTAAAAAACACCATATTCAATCGTTGTCAGGATATTAGAAAATATGCTGAAGAAGTTATTAAAAATTGTTTCCCACGCAGGGAATCGAACCCGGGCCACCTGGGTGAAAGCCAGGAATCCTAACCACTAGACCACATGGGATAACAATGTCAAAGGATTATATTTTAAAGCTGATCTCAG
Source organism: Metellina segmentata (assembly GCA_947359465.1). Taxonomy (NCBI): domain Eukaryota; kingdom Metazoa; phylum Arthropoda; class Arachnida; order Araneae; family Tetragnathidae; genus Metellina; species Metellina segmentata. The sequence goes on along the minus strand of OX375879.1, from coordinate 62,927,238 downwards.
TACTTATGACATTCAAAATAGAATATGTTTGAGGAACGATATAAGATTGGAAATAATTCATTCGCAACAAATATCCGAATAAACACATTGTCAAAAAGACCGTATTCAATCGGTGTCAGGATATTACAAAATATGCTGAAGAAGTTAATTAAAAATTGTTACCCACTCTTGGAATCGAACCCGGGCCACCTGGGTTAAAGCCAGGAATCCTAACCACTAGACTACATGGGATAACAATGTCAAAGGATTATATTTTAAAGCTGATCTCAGTACTTATGACATATTCAAAATAGAGTATGCTTGAGGAACGATATACGATTGGAAATAATTCATTCGCAACAAATATCCGAATAAACACATTGTAAAAAAGATCGTATTCAATCGGTGTCAGTTTATTACAAAATATGCTGAAGAAGTTATTAAAAATTGATTCCCACTCCGTGAATCGAACCCGGGCCACCTGGGTGAAAGCCAGGAATCCTAACCACTAGACCACAAGTGATAACAATTTCGAGGTGTTATATTTTATAGCTGATAGCAGTTTTTATAACATCTTCATAAATAGAATGCATAAGAAGTACGATTCAAGATTAGAAACAATTCATTTGCAACAAATATCCGAATAACATATTGTAAAAAAGACCGTATTCAATCGTTGTCAGGTTATTTTGAAATTTGCTGAAGAAGTTATTAAAAATTATCTCCCACACCGGGAATCGAACCCGGGACACTTAGGTGAAAGCCAGAAATCCTAACCACAAGACCACATGGGATAACAATGTCGAAGGATTATATTTTAAAGCTGATCTCAGTACTTATGACATTCAAAATAGAATATGTTTGAGGTACGATATAAGATTGGAAATAATTCATTCGCAACAAAAATCCGAATAAACACATTGTAAAAAAGACCGTATTCAATCGGTGTCAGGTTATTACAAAATATGCTGAAGAATTTATTAAAAATTGTTTCCCACGCCGGGAATTGAACCCGTGCCACCTGGGTGAAAGCCAGGAATCCTAACCACTAGTCCACATGGGATATCAATTTCGAAGGATTATATTTTAAGTCTGATGGGGCAGTAGTTATTACATCTTCAAAAATAGAATGCATAAGAAATACGATACAAGATTAGAAACAATTCATTTGCAACAAATATCCGAATAACATATTGTAAAAAAGACCGTATTCAATCGTTGTCATGTTATTTCAAAATTTGCTGAAGAAGATATTAAAAATTGTTTCCCACGCCGGGAATCGAAACCTTGCCACCTGGGTGAAAACCAGGAATTATAACCACTAGACAACATGGAATAACAATGTCAAAGGATTATATTTTAAAGCTGATCTCAGTACTTATGACATATTCAAAATAGAGTATGTTTGAGGAACAATATACGATTGGAAATAATTCATTCGCAACAAATATCCGAATAAACACATTGTAAAAAAGATCGTATTCAATCGGTGTCAGTTTATTACAAAATATGCTGAAGAAGTTATTAAAAATAGATTCCCACTCCGGGAATCGAACCCGGGCCACCTGGGTGAAGGCCAGGAATCCTAACCACTAGACCACATGGGATAACAATTTCGAGGGATTATATTTTAAGTCTGATGGGGCAGTACTTATTACATCTTCAAAAATAGAATGCGTAAGAAGTACGATACAAGATTAGAAACAATTCATTTGCAACAAATATCCGAATAACATATTGTAAAAAAGACCGTATTCAATCGTTGTCATTATATTTCAAAATTTGCTGAATAAGATATTAAAAATTATTTCTCACGCCGGGAATCGAACCCTGGCCACCTGGGTGAAAACCAGGAATCCTAACCACTAGACCACAAGGGATAACAATTTCGAGGTGTTATATTTTAAAGCTGATAGCAGTTTTTATAACATCTTCATAAATAGAATGCATAAGAAGTACGATTCAAGATTAGAAACAATTCATTTGCAACAAATATCCGAATAACATATTGTAAAAAAGACCGTATTCAATCGTTGTCAGGTTATTTCAAAATTTTCTGAAGAAGATATTAAAAATTGTTTCCCACGCCGGGAATCGGGCCCGGGCCACCTGGGTGAAAGCCAGGAATCCTAACCACTAGACCACAAGGGATAACAATTTCGAGGTGTTATATTTTAAAGCTGAAAGCAGTTTTTATAACATCTTCATAAATAGAATGCATAAGAAGTACGATTCAAGATTAGAAACAATTCATTTGCAACAAATATCCGAATAACATATTGTAAAAAAAGACCGTATTCAATCGTTGTAAGGTTATTTCAAAATTTTCTGAAGAAGATATTAAAAATTGTTTCCCACGCCGGGAATCGAACCCGGCCCACCTATGTGAAAGCCAGGAATCCTAACCACTAGACCACATGGGATAACAATGTCAAAGGATTATATTTTAAAGCTGATCTCAGTACTTATGACATATTCAAAATAGAATATGTTTGAGGAACGATATAAGATTGGAAATAATTCATTCGCAACAAATATCCGAATAAACACATTGTAAAAAAGACCGTATTCAATCGGTGTCAGGTTATTACAAAATATGCTGAATAATTTATTAAAAATTGTTTCCCACGCCGGGAATTGAACCCGTGCCACCTGGGTGAAAGCCAGGAATCCTAACCACTAGTCCACATGGGATATCAATTTCGAAGGATTATATTTTAAGTCTGATGGGGCAGTACTTATTACATCTTCAAAAATAGAATGCATAAGAAGTACGATACAAGATTAGAAACAATTCATTTGCAACAAATATCCGAATAACATATTGAAAAAAGACCGTATTCAATCGTTGTCATGTTATTTCAAAATTTGCTGAAGAAGATATTAAAAATTGTTTTCCACGCCGGGAATCGAAACCTTGCCACCTGGGTGAAAACCAGGAATTATAACCACTAGACAACATGGAATAACAATGTCAAAGGATTATATTTTAAAGCTGATCTCAGTACTTATGGCATATTCAAAATAGAATATGTTTGAGGAACGATATAAGATTGGAAATAATTCATTCGCAAAAAATATCCGAATAAACACATTGTAAAAAAGACCGTATTCAATCGGTGTCAGGTTATTACAAAATATGCTGAAGAAGTTGTTAAAAATTGATTCCCACGCCGGAAATCGAACCCGGTCCACCTGGGTGAAAGCCAGGAATCCTAACCACTAGACCACATGGGATAGCAATTTAGAGGTATTATATTTTAAAGCTGATAGCAGTTTTTATAACATCTTCATAAATAGAATGCATAAGAAGTACGATTCAAGATTATAAATCATTCATTTGCAACAAATATCCGAATAACATAACGTAAAAAACACCATATTCAATTGTTGTCAGGATATTACAAAATATGCTGAAGAAGTTATTAAAAATTGATTCCCACTCCGGGAATCGAACCCGGGCCACCTGGGTGAAAGCCAGGAATCCTAACCACTAGACCACAAGTGATAACAATTTCGAGGTGTTATATTTTATAGCTCATAGCAGTTTTTATAACATCTTCATAAATAGAATGCATAAGAAGTACGATTCAAGATTAGAAACAATTCATTTGCAACAAATATCCGAATAACATATTGTAAAAAAGACCGTATTCAATCGTTGTCAGGTTATTTTGAAATTTGCTGAAGAAGTTATTAAAAATTATCTCCCACACCGGGAATCGAACCCGGGCCACTTAGGTGAAAGCCAGAAATCCTAACCACAAGACCACATGGTATAACAATGTCATAAGATTATATTTTTAAGCTAATCTCAGTACTTATGGCATATTCAAAATAGAATATGTTTGAGGAACGATATAAGATTGGAAATAATTCATTCGCTACAAATATCCGAATAAACACATTGTAAAAAAGACCGTATTCAATCGGTGTCAGGTTATTACAAAATATGCTGAAGAATTTATTAAAAATTGTTTCCCACGCCGGGAATCGAACCCGGGCCACCTGGGTGAAAGCCAGGAATCCTAACCACTAGACCACATGGGATAACAATTTCGATGTATTATATTTTAGGTCTGATGGGGCAGTACTTATTACATCTTCAAAAATAGAAGGCATAAGAAGTACGATACAAGATTAGAAACAATTCATTTGCAACAAATATCCGAATAACATATTGTAAAAAAAGACCGTATTCAATCGTTGTCAGGTTATTTCAAAATTTTCTGAAGAAGATATTAAAAATTGTTTCCCACGCCGGGAATCGAACCCGGGCCACCTAGGTGAAAGCCAGGAATCCTAACCACTAGACCACATGGGATAACAATGTCGAAGGATTATATTTTAAAGCTGATCTCAGTACTTATGACATTCAAAATAGAATATGTTTGAGGTACGATATAAGATTGGAAATAATTCATTCTCAACAAATATCCGAATAAACACATTGTAAAAAAGACCGTATTCAATCGGTGTCAGGTTATTACAAAATATGCTGAAGAATTTATTAAAAATTGTTTCCCACGCCGGGAATTGAACCCGGGCCACCTGGGTGAAAGCCAGGAATCCTAACCACTAGTCCACATGGGATATCAATTTCGAAGGATTATATTTTAAGACTGATGGGGCAGTAGTTATTACATCTTCAAAAATAGAATGCATAAGAAGTACGATACAAGATCAGAAACAATTCATTTGCAACAAATATCCGAATAACATATTGTAAAAAAGACCGTATTCAATCGTTGTCATGTTATTTCAAAATTTGCTGAAGAAGATATTAAAAATTGTTTACCACGCCGGGAATCGAAACCTTGCCACCTGGGTGAAAACCAGGAATTATAACCACTAGTCCACATGGGATAGCAATTTAGAGGTATTATATTTTAAAGCTGATAGCAGTTTTTATAACATCTTCATAAATAGAATGCATAAGAAGTACGATTCAAGATTATAAATCATTCATTTGCAACAAATATCCGACTAACATAACGTAAAAAACACCATATTCAATCGTTGTCAGGATATTAGAAAATATGCTGAAGAAGTTATTAAAAATTGTTTCCCACGCAGGGAATCGAACCCGGGCCACCTGGGTGAAAGCCAGGAATCCTAACCACTAGACCACATGGGATAACAATGTCAAAGGATTATATTTTAAAGCTGATCTCAGTACTTATGACATTCAAAATAGAATATGTTTGAGGAACGATATAAGATTGGAAATAATTCATTCGCAAAAAATATCCGAATAAACACATTGTAAAAAAGACCGTATTCAATCGGTGTCAGGTTATTACAAAATATGCTGAAGAAGTTGTTAAAAATTGATTCCCACGCCGGAAATCGAACCCGGTCCACCTGGGTGAAAGCCAGGAATCCTAACCACTAGACCACATGGGATAGCAATTTAGAGGTATTATATTTTAAAGCTGATAGCAGTTTTTATAACATCTTCATAAATAGAATGCATAAGAAGTACGATTCAAGATTATAAATCATTCATTTGCAACAAATATCCGAATAACATAACGTAAAAAACACCATATTCAATTGTTGTCAGGATATTACAAAATATGCTGAAGAAGTTATTAAAAATTGATTCCCACTCCGGGAATCGAACCCGGGCCACTTAGGTGAAAGCCAGAAATCCTAACCACAAGACCACATGGTATAACAATGTCATAAGATTATATTTTTAAGCTAATCTCAGTACTTATGGCATATTCAAAATAGAATATGTTTGAGGAACGATATAAGATTGGAAATAATTCATTCGCTACAAATATCCGAATAAACACATTGTAAAAAAGACCGTATTCAATCGGTGTCAGGTTATTACAAAATATGCTGAAGAATTTATTAAAAATTGTTTCCCACGCCGGGAATCGAACCCGGGCCACCTGGGTGAAAGCCAGGAATCCTAACCACTAGACCACATGGGATAACAATTTCGATGTATTATATTTTAGGTCTGATGGGGCAGTACTTATTACATCTTCAAAAATAGAAGGCATAAGAAGTACGATACAAGATTAGAAACAATTCATTTGCAACAAATATCCGAATAACATATTGTAAAAAAAGACCGTATTCAATCGTTGTCAGGTTATTTCAAAATTTTCTGAAGAAGATATTAAAAATTGTTTCCCACGCCGGGAATCGAACCCGGGCCACCTAGGTGAAAGCCAGGAATCCTAACCACTAGACCACATGGGATAACAATGTCGAAGGATTATATTTTAAAGCTGATCTCAGTACTTATGACATTCAAAATAGAATATGTTTGAGGTACGATATAAGATTGGAAATAATTCATTCTCAACAAATATCCGAATAAACACATTGTAAAAAAGACCGTATTCAATCGGTGTCAGGTTATTACAAAATATGCTGAAGAATTTATTAAAAATTGTTTCCCACGCCGGGAATTGAACCCGGGCCACCTGGGTGAAAGCCAGGAATCCTAACCACTAGTCCACATGGGATATCAATTTCGAAGGATTATATTTTAAGACTGATGGGGCAGTAGTTATTACATCTTCAAAAATAGAATGCATAAGAAGTACGATACAAGATCAGAAACAATTCATTTGCAACAAATATCCGAATAACATATTGTAAAAAAGACCGTATTCAATCGTTGTCATGTTATTTCAAAATTTGCTGAAGAAGATATTAAAAATTGTTTACCACGCCGGGAATCGAAACCTTGCCACCTGGGTGAAAACCAGGAATTATAACCACTAGTCCACATGGGATAGCAATTTAGAGGTATTATATTTTAAAGCTGATAGCAGTTTTTATAACATCTTCATAAATAGAATGCATAAGAAGTACGATTCAAGATTATAAATCATTCATTTGCAACAAATATCCGACTAACATAACGTAAAAAACACCATATTCAATCGTTGTCAGGATATTAGAAAATATGCTGAAGAAGTTATTAAAAATTGTTTCCCACGCAGGGAATCGAACCCGGGCCACCTGGGTGGAAGCCAGGAATCCTAACCACTAGACCACATGGGATAACAATGTCAAAGGATTATATTTTAAAGCTGATCTCAGTACTTATGACATTCAAAATAGAATATATTTGAGGAACGATATAAGATTGGAAATAATTCATTCGCAACAAATATCCGAATAAACACATTGTCAAAAAGACCGTATTCAATCGGTGTCAGGATATTACAAAATATGCTGAAGAAGTTAATTAAAAATTGTTACCCACGCTTGGAATCGAACCCGGGCCACCTGGGTTAAAGCCAGGAATCCTAACCACTAGACTACATGGGATAACAATGTCAAAGGATTATATTTTAAAGCTGATCTCAGTACTTATGACATATTCAAAATAGAGTATGCTTGAGGAACGATATACGATTGGAAATAATTCATTCGCAACAAATATCCGAATAAACACATTGTAAAAAAGATCGTATTCAATCGGTGTCAGTTTATTACAAAATATGCTGAAGAAGTTATTAAAAATTGATTCCCACTCCGGGAATCGAACCCGTTCCACCTGGGTGAAAGCCAGGAATCCTAACCACTAGACCACAAGTGATAACAATTTCGAGGTGTTATATTTTATAGCTGATAGCAGTTTTTATAACATCTTCATAAATAGAATGCATAAGAAGTACGATTCAAGATTAGAAACAATTCATTTGCAACAAATATCCGAATAACATATTGTAAAAAAGACCGTATTCAATCGTTGTCAGGTTATTTTGAAATTTGCTGAAGAAGTTATTAAAAATTATCTCCCACACCGGGAATCGAACCCGGGACACTTAGGTGAAAGCCAGAAATCCTAACCACAAGACCACATGGGATAACAATGTCGAAGGATTATATTTTAAAGCTGATCTCAGTACTTATGACATTCAAAATAGAATATGTTTGAGGTACGATATAAGATTGGAAATAATTCATTCGCAACAAAAATCCGAATAAACACATTGTAAAAAAGACCGTATTGAATCGGTGTCAGGTTATTACAAAATATGCTGAAGAATTTATTAAAAATTGTTTCCCACGCCGGGAATTGAACCCGTGCCACCTGGGTGAAAGCCAGGAATCCTAACCACTAGTCCACATGGGATATCAATTTCGAAGGATTATATTTTAAGTCTGATGGGGCAGTAGTTATTACATCTTCAAAAATAGAATGCATAAGAAATACGATACAAGATTAGAAACAATTCATTTGCAACAAATATCCGAATAACATATTGTAAAAAAGACCGTATTCAATCGTTGTCATGTTATTTCAAAATTTGCTGAAGAAGATATTAAAAATTGTTTCCCACGCCGGGAATCGAAACCTTGCCACCTGGGTGAAAACCAGGAATTATAACCACTAGACAACATGGAATAACAATGTCAAAGGATTATATTTTAAAGCTGATCTCAGTACTTATGACATATTCAAAATAGAGTATGTTTGAGGAACAATATACGATTGGAAATAATTCATTCGCAACAAATATCCGAATAAACACATTGTAAAAAAGATCGTATTCAATCGGTGTCAGTTTATTACAAAATATGCTGAAGAAGTTATTAAAAATAGATTCCCACTCCGGGAATCGAACCCGGGCCACCTGGGTGAAAGCTAGGAATCCTAACCACTAGACCACAAGGGATAACAATTTCGAGGTGTTATATTTTAAAGCTGAAAGCAGTTTTTATAACATCTTCATAAATAGAATGCATAAGAAGTACGATTCAAGATTAGAAACAATTCATTTGCAACAAATATCCGAATAACATATTGTAAAAAAAGACCGTATTCAATCGTTGTCAGGTTATTTCAAAATTTTCTGAAGAAGATATTAAAAATTGTTTCCCACGCCGGGAATCGAACCCGGCCCACCTATGTTAAAGCCAGGAATCCTAACCACTAGACCACATGGGATAACAATGTCAAAGGATTATATTTTAAAGCTGATCTCAGTACTTATGACATATTCAAAATAGAATATGTTTGAGGAACGATATAAGATTGGAAATAATTCATTCGCAACAAATATCCGAATAAACACATTGTAAAAAAGACCGTATTCAATCGGTGTCAGGTTATTACAAAATATGCTGAATAATTTATTAAAAATTGTTTCCCACGCCGGGAATTGAACCCGTGCCACCTGGGTGAAAGCCAGGAATCCTAACCACTAGTCCACATGGGATATCAATTTCGAAGGATTATATTTTAAGTCTGATGGGGCAGTACTTATTACATCTTCAAAAATAGAATGCATAAGAAGTACGATACAAGATTAGAAACAATTCATTTGCAACAAATATCCGAATAACATATTGAAAAAAGACCGTATTCAATCGTTGTCATGTTATTTCAAAATTTGCTGAAGAAGATATTAAAAATTGTTTTCCACGCCGGGAATCGAAACCTTGCCACCTGGGTGAAAACCAGGAATTATAACCACTAGACAACATGGAATAACAATGTCAAAGGATTATATTTTAAAGCTGATCTCAGTACTTATGGCATATTCAAAATAGAATATGTTTGAGGAACGATATAAGATTGGAAATAATTCATTCGCAAAAAATATCCGAATAAACACATTGTAAAAAAGACCGTATTCAATCGGTGTCAGGTTATTACAAAATATGCTGAAGAAGTTGTTAAAAATTGATTCCCACGCCGGGAATCGAACCTGGTCCACCTGGGTGAAAGCCAGGAATCCTAACCACTAGACCACATGGGATAGCAATTTAGAGGTATTATATTTTAAAGCTGATAGCAGTTTTTATAACATCTTCATAAATAGAATGCATAAGAAGTACGATTCAAGATTATAAATCATTCATTTGCAACAAATATCCGAATAACATAACGTAAAAAACACCATATTCAATTGTTGTCAGGATATTACAAAATATGCTGAAGAAGTTATTAAAAATTGATTCCCACTCCGGGAATCGAACCCGGGCCACCTGGGTGAAAGCCAGGAATCCTAACCACTAGACCACAAGTGATAACAATTTCGAGGTGTTATATTTTATAGCTCATAGCAGTTTTTATAACATCTTCATAAATAGAATGCATAAGAAGTACGATTCAAGATTAGAAACAATTCATTTGCAACAAATATCCGAATAACATATTGTAAAAAAAGACCGTATTCAATCGTTGTCAGGTTATTTCAAAATTTTCTGAAGAAGATATTAAAAATTGTTTCCCACGCCGGGAATCGAACCCGGCCCACCTATGTGAAAGCCAGGAATCCTAACCACTAGACCACATGGGATAACAATGTCAAAGGATTATATTTTAAAGCTGATCTCAGTACTTATGACATATTCAAAATAGAATATGTTTGAGGAACGATATAAGATTGGAAATAATTCATTCGCAACAAATATCCGAATAAACACATTGTAAAAAAGACCGTATTCAATCGGTGTCAGGTTATTACAAAATATGCTGAATAATTTATTAAAAATTGTTTCCCACGCCGGGAATTGAACCCGGGCCACCTGGGTGAAAGCCAGGAATCCTAACCACTAGTCCACATGGGATATCAATTTCGAAGGATTATATTTTAAGTCTGATGGGGCAGTACTTATTACATCTTCAAAAATAGAATGCATAAGAAGTACGATACAAGATTAGAAACAATTCATTTGCAACAAATATCCGAATAACATATTGAAAAAAGACCGTATTCAATCGTTGTCATGTTATTTCAAAATTTGCTGAAGAAGATATTAAAAATTGTTTTCCACGCCGGGAATCGAAACCTTGCCACCTGGGTGAAAACCAGGAATTATAACCACTAGACAACATGGAATAACAATGTCAAAGGATTATATTTTAAAGCTGATCTCAGTACTTATGGCATATTCAAAATAGAATATGTTTGAGGAACGATATAAGATTGGAAATATAATTCATTCGCAAAAAATATCCGAATAAACACATTGTAAAAAAGACCGTATTCAATCGGTGTCAGGTTATTACAAAATATGCTGAAGAAGTTGTTAAAAATTGATTCCCACGCCGGGAATCGAACCCGGTCCACCTGGGTGAAAGCCAGGAATCCTAACCACTAGACCACATGGGATAGCAATTTAGAGGTATTATATTTTAAAGCTGATAGCAGTTTTTATAACATCTTCATAAATAGAATGCATAAGAAGTACGATTCAAGATTATAAATCATTCATTTGCAACAAATATCCGAATAACATAACGTAAAAAACACCATATTCAATTGTTGTCAGGATATTACAAAATATGCTGAAGAAGTTATTAAAAATTGATTCCCTCTCCGGGAATCGAACCCGGGCCACCTGGGTGAAAGCCAGGAATCCTAACCACTAGACCACATGGAATAACAATTTCGATGTATTATATTTTAGGTCTGATGGGGCAGTACTTATTACATCTTCATAAATAGAATGCATAAGAAGTACGATTCAAGATTAGAAACAATTCATTTGCAACAAATATCCGAATAACATATTGTAAAAAAGACCGTATTCAATCGTTGTCAGGTTATTTTGAAATTTGCTGAAGAAGTTATTAAAAATTATCTCCCACACCGGGAATCGAACCCGGGCCACTTAGGTGAAAGCCAGAAATCCTAACCACAAGACCACATGGTATAACAATGTCATAAGATTATATTTTTAAGCTAATCTCAGTACTTATGGCATATTCAAAATAGAATATGTTTGAGGAACGATATAAGATTGGAAATAATTCATTCGCTACAAATATCCGAATAAACACATTGTAAAAAAGACCGTATTCAATCGGTGTCAGGTTATTACAAAATATGCTGAAGAATTTATTAAAAATTGTTTCCCACGACGGGAATCGAACCCGGGCCACCTGGGTGAAAGCCAGGAATCCTAACCACTAGACCACATGGAATAACAATTTCGATGTATTATATTTTAGGTCTGATGGGGCAGTACTTATTACATCTTCAAAAATAGAAGGCATAAGAAGTACGATACAAGATTAGAAACAATTCATTTGCAACAAATATCCGAATAACATATTGTAAAAAAAGACCGTATTCAATCGTTGTCAGGTTATTTCAAAATTTTCTGAAGAAGATATTAAAAATTGTTTCCCACGCCGGGAATCGAACCCGGGCCACCTAGGTGAAAGCCAGGAATCCTAACCACTAGACCACATGGGATAACAATGTCGAAGGATTATATTTTAAAGCTGATCTCAGTACTTATGACATTCAAAATAGAATATGTTTGAGGTACGATATAAGATTGGAAATAATTCATTCTCAACAAATATCCGAATAAACACATTGTAAAAAAGACCGTATTCAATCGGTGTCAGGTTATTACAAAATATGCTGAAGAATTTATTAAAAATTGTTTCCCACGCCGGGAATTGAACCCGGGCCACCTGGGTGAAAGCCAGGAATCCTAACCACTAGTCCACATGGGATATCAATTTCGAAGGATTATATTTTAAGACTGATGGGGCAGTAGTTATTACATCTTCAAAAATAGAATGCATAAGAAGTACGATACAAGATCAGAAACAATTCATTTGCAACAAATATCCGAATAACATATTGTAAAAAAGACCGTATTCAATCGTTGTCATGTTATTTCAAAATTTGCTGAAGAAGATATTAAAAATTGTTTACCACGCCGGGAATCGAAACCTTGCCACCTGGGTGAAAACCAGGAATTATAACCACTAGTCCACATGGGATAGCAATTTAGAGGTATTATATTTTAAAGCTGATAGCAGTTTTTATAACATCTTCATAAATAGAATGCATAAGAAGTACGATTCAAGATTATAAATCATTCATTTGCAACAAATATCCGACTAACATAACGTAAAAAACACCATATTCAATCGTTGTCAGGATATTAGAAAATATGCTGAAGAAGTTATTAAAAATTGTTTCCCACGCAGGGAATCGAACCCGGGCCACCTGGGTGAAAGCCAGGAATCCTAACCACTAGACCACATGGGATAACAATGTCAAAGGATTATATTTTAAAGCTGATCTCAGTACTTATGACATTCAAAATAGAATATGTTTGAGGAACGATATAAGATTGGAAATAATTCATTCGCAACAAATATCCGAATAAACACATTGTCAAAAAGACCGTATTCAATCGGTGTCAGGATATTACAAAATATGCTGAAGAAGTTAATTAAAAATTGTTACCCACGCTTGGAATCGAACCCGGGCCACCTGGGTTAAAGCCAGGAATCCTAACCACTAGACTACATGGGATAACAATGTCAAAGGATTATATTTTAAAGCTGATCTCAGTACTTATGACATTCAAAATAGAGTATGCTTGAGGAACGATATACGATTGGAAATAATTCATTCGCAACAAATATCCGAATAAACACATTGTAAAAAAGATCGTATTCAATCGGTGTCAGTTTATTACAAAATATGCTGAAGAAGTTATTAAAAATTGATTCCCACTCCGGGAATCGAACCCGGGCCACCTGGGTGAAAGCCAGGAATCCTAACCACTAGACCACAAGTGATAACAATTTCGAGGTGTTATATTTTATAGCTGATAGCAGTTTTTATAACATCTTCATAAATAGAATGCATAAGAAGTACGATTCAAGATTAGAAACAATTCATTTGCAACAAATATCCGAATAACATATTGTAAAAAAGACCGTATTCAATCGTTGTCAGGTTATTTTGAAATTTGCTGAAGAAGTTATTAAAAATTATCTCCCACACCGGGAATCGAACCCGGGACACTTAGGTGAAAGCCAGAAATCCTAACCACAAGACCACATGGGATAACAATGTCGAAGGATTATATTTTAAAGCTGATCTCAGTACTTATGACATTCAAAATAGAATATGTTTGAGGTACGATATAAGATTGGAAATAATTCATTCGCAACAAAAATCCGAATAAACACATTGTAAAAAAGACCGTATTCAATCGGTGTCAGGTTATTACAAAATATGCTGAAGAATTTATTAAAAATTGTTTCCCACGCCGGGAATTGAACCCGTGCCACCTGGGTGAAAGCCAGGAATCCTAACCACTAGTCCACATGGGATATCAATTTCGAAGGATTATATTTTAAGTCTGATGGGGCAGTAGTTATTACATCTTCAAAAATAGAATGCATAAGAAATACGATACAAGATTAGAAACAATTCATTTGCAACAAATATCCGAATAACATATTGTAAAAAAGACCGTATTCAATCGTTGTCATGTTATTTCAAAATTTGCTGAAGAAGATATTAAAAATTGTTTCCCACGCCGGGAATCGAAACCTTGCCACCTGGGTGAAAACCAGGAATTATAACCACTAGACAACATGGAATAACAATGTCAAAGGATTATATTTTAAAGCTGATCTCAGTACTTATGACATATTCAAAATAGAGTATGTTTGAGGAACAATATACGATTGGAAATAATTCATTCGCAACAAATATCCGAATAAACACATTGTAAAAAAGATCGTATTCAATCGGTGTCAGTTTATTACAAAATATGCTGAAGAAGTTATTAAAAATAGATTCCCACTCCGGGAATCGAACCCGGGCCACCTGGGTGAAAGCTAGGAATCCTAACCACTAGACCACAAGTGATAACAATTTCGAGGTGTTATATTTTATAGCTGATAGCAGTTTTTATAACATCTTCATAAATAGAATGCATAAGAAGTACGATTCAAGATTAGAAACAATTCATTTGCAACAAATATCCGAATAAACACATTGTAAAAAAGACCGTATTCAATCGTTGTCAGGTTATTTCAAAATTTTCTGAAGAAGATATTAAAAATTTTTTCCAACTCCGGGAATCGAACCCGGCCCACCTGGGTGAAAGCCAGGAATCCTAACCACTAGACCACATGGGATAAAAATTTCGAGGGATTATATTTTAAAGCTGATCTCAGTACTTATGGCATATTCAAAATATAATATGTTTGAGGAACGATATAAGATTGGAAATAATTCATTCGCAAAAAATATCCGAATAAACACATTGTAAAAAAGACCGTATTCAATCGGTGTCAGGTTATTACAAAATATGCTGAAGAAGTTATTAAAAATTGTTTCCCACGCCGGGAATCGAACCCGGGCCACCTGGGTGAAAGCCATGAATCCTAACCACTTTACCACATGTGATAACAATTTCGAGGGATTATATTTTAAGTCTGATGGGGCAGTACTTATTACATCTTCAAAAATAGAATGCATAAGAAGTACGATACAAGATTAGAAACAATTCATTTGCAACATATATCCGAATAACATATTGTAAAAAAAACCGTATTCAATCGGTGTCAGGTTATCACAAAATATGCTGAAGAAGTTATTAAAAATTGTTTCCCACGCCGGGATTCGAACCCGGGCCACCTGGGTGAAAGCCAGGAATCCTAACCACTAGACCACAAGGGATAACAATTTCGAGGTGTTATATTTTAAAGCTGATAGCAGTTTTTATAACATCTTCATAAATAGAATGCATAAGAAGTACGATTCAAGATTAGAAACAATTCATTTGCAACAAATATCCGAATAACATATTGTAAAAAAGACCGTATTCAATCGTTGTCAGGTTATTTCAAAATTTTCTGAAGAAGATATTAAAAATTGTTTCCCACGCCGGGAATCGAGCCCGGGCCACTTATGTGAAAGCCAGAAATCCTAACCACAAGACCACATCGGATAACAATGTCATAAGATTATATTTTTAAGCTAATCTCAGTTTTTATGGCATATTCAAAATAGAATATGTTTGAGGAACGATATAAGATTGGAAATAATTCATTCCCAACAAATATCCGAATAAACACATTGTAAAAAAGACCGTATTCAATCGGTGTCAGGTAATCACAAAATATGCTGAAGAAATTAAAAATTGTTTCCCACGCAGGGAATCGAACCCGGGCCACCTGTGTGAAAGCCAGGAATCCTAACCACTAGACCACATGGGATAAAAATGTCAAAGGATTATATTTTAAAGCTGATCTCAGTACTTATGATATATTCAAAATAGAATATGTTTGAGGAACGATATAAGATTGGAAATAATTCATTCGCAACAAATATCCGAATAAACACATTGTAAAAAAGACCGTATTCAATCGGTGTCACGTTATTACAAAATATGCCGAAGAAGTTATTAAAAAAAGTTTCCCACGCCGGGAATCGAACCCGGGCCACCTGGGTGAAAGCCAGTAATCCTAACCACTAGACCACATGGGATAACAATTTCGAGGTGTTATATTTTAAAGCTGATAGAAGTTTTTATAACATCTTCATAAATAGGATGCATAAGAAGTACGATTCAAGATTAGAAACAATTCATTTGCAACAAATATCCGAATAACATATTGTTAAAAAGACCGTATTCAATCGTTGTCAGGTTATTTTAAAATTTTCTGAAGAAGATATTAAAAATTGTTTCCAACGCCGGGAATCGAACCCGGCCCACCTGGGTGAAAGCCAGGAATCCTAACCACTAGACCACATGGGATAACAATTTCGAGGTGTTATATTTTAAAGCTGATAGAAGTTTTTATAACATCTTCATAAATAGGATGCATAAGAAGTACGATTCAAGATTAGAAACAATTCATTTGCAACAAATATCCGAATAACATATTGTTGAAAAGACCGTATTCAATCGGTGTCAGGTTATTACAAAATATGCTGAAGAATTTATTAAAAATTGTTTCCCACGCCGGGAATTGAACCCGGGCCACCTGGGTGAAAGCCAGGAATCCTAACCACTTTACCACATGTGATAACAATTTCGAGGGATTATATTTTAAGTCTGATGGGGCAGTACTTATTACATCTTCAAAAATAGAATGCATAAGAAGTACGATACAAGATTAGAAACAATTCATTTGCAACAAATATCCGAATAACATATTGTAAAAAAGACCGTATTCAATCGGTGTCAGGTTATCACAAAATATGCTGAAGAAGTTATTAAAAATTGTTTCCCACGCCGGGATCCGAACCCGGGCCACCTGGGTGAAAGCCAGGAATCCTAACCACCAGACCACAAGGGATAACAATTTCGAGGTGTTATATTTTAAAGCTGATAGCAGTTTTTATAACATCTTCATAAATAGAATGCATAAGAAGTACGATTCAAGATTAGAAACAATTCATTTGCAACAAATATCCGAATAACATATTGTTAAAAAGACCGTATTCAATCGTTGTCAGGTTATTTTAAAATTTTCTGAAGAAGATATTAAAAATTGTTTCCAACGCCGGGAATCGAACCCGGCCCACCTGGGTGAAAGCCAGGAATCCTAACCACTAGACCACATGGGATAACAATTTCGAGGTGTTATATTTTAAAGCTGATAGAAATTTTTATAACATCTTCATAAATAGGATGCATAAGAAGTACGATTCAAGATTAGAAACAATTCATTTGCAACAAATATCCGAATAACATATTGTTGAAAAGACCGTATTCAATCGGTGTCAGGTTATTACAAAATATGCTGAAGAATTTATTAAAAATTGTTTCCCACGCCGGGAATTGAACCCGGGCCACCTGGGTGAAAGCCAGGAATCCTAACCACTTTACCACATGTGATAACAATTTCGAGGGATTATATTTTAAGTCTGATGGGGCAGTACTTATTACATCTTCAAAAATAGAATGCATAAGAAGTACGATACAAGATTAGAAACAATTCATTTGCAACAAATATCCGAATAACATATTGTAAAAAAGACCGTATTCAATCGGTGTCAGGTTATCACAAAATATGCTGAAGAAGTTATTAAAAATTGTTTCCCACGCCGGGATCCGAACCCGGGCCACCTGGGTGAAAGCCAGGAATCCTAACCACCAGACCACAAGGGATAACAACTTCGAGGTGTTATATTTTAAAGCTGATAGCAGTTTTTATAACATCTTCATAAATAGAATGCATAAGAAGTACGATTCAAGATTAGAAACAATTCATTTGCAACAAATATCCGAATAACATATTGTAAAAAAGACCGTAT
Organism: Metellina segmentata; assembly: GCA_947359465.1. Classification (NCBI taxonomy): domain Eukaryota; kingdom Metazoa; phylum Arthropoda; class Arachnida; order Araneae; family Tetragnathidae; genus Metellina; species Metellina segmentata. The sequence goes on along the minus strand of OX375879.1, from coordinate 62,909,227 downwards.
TCAATCGTTGTTAGGTTATTTCAAAATTTTCTGAAGAAGATATTAAAATTTTTTTCCCACGCCGCGGGAATCGAACCCGGGCCACCTGGGGGAAAGCCAGGAGTCCTAACCACTAGACCACATGGGATAACAATGTCAAACGATTATATTTTAAAGCTGATCTCACTACTTATGACATTCAAAATAGAATATGTTTGAGGAACGATATAAGATTGGAAATAATTCATTCGCAACAAATATCCGAATAAACACATTGTAAAAAAGACCGTATTCAATCGGTGTCAGGTTATTACAAAATATGCTGAAGAATTTATTAAAAATTGTTTCCCACGCCGGGAATTGAACCCGGGACACCTGAGTGAAAGCCAGGAATCCTAACCACTAGACCACATAGGATAGCAATTTAGAGGTATTATATTTTAAAGCTGATAGCAGTTTTTATAACATCTTCATAAATAGAACGCATAAGAAGTACGATTCAAGATTATAAATCATTCATTTGCAACAAATATCCGACTAACATAACGTAAAAAACACCATATTCAATCGTTGTCAGGTTATTTTGAAATTTGCTGAAGAAGTTATTAAAAATTATCTCCCACGCCGGTAATCGTACCCGGGACACTTAGGTGAAAGCCAGAAATCCTAACCACAAGACCACATGGTATAACAATGTCATAAGATTATATTTTAAAGCTAATCTCTGTACTTATGGCATATTCAAAATAGAATATGTTTGAGGAACGATATAAGATTGGAAATAATTCATTCGCAACAAATATCCGAATAAACACATTGTAAAAAAGACCGTATTCAATCGGTGTCAGGTTATTACAAAATATGCTGAAGAAGTTATTAAAAATTGTTTCCCACGCCGGGAATCGAACCCGGGCCACCTGGGTGAAGGCCAGGAATCCTAACCACTAGACCACATGGGATAACAATTTCGAGGGATTATATTTTAAGTCTGATGGGGCAGTACTTATTACATCTTCAAAAATAGAATGCGTAAGAAGTACGATACAAGATTAGAAACAATTCATTTGCAACAAATATCCGAATAACATATTGTAAAAAAGACCGTATTCAATCGTTGTCATTATATTTCAAAATTTGCTGAATAAGATATTAAAAATTGTTTCCCACTCCGGGAATCGAACCCTGGCCACCTGGGTGAAAACCAGGAATCCTAACCACTAGACCACAAGGGATAACAATTTCGAGGTGTTATATTTTAAAGCTGATAGCAGTTTTTATAACATCTTCATAAATAGAATGCATAAGAAGTACGATTCAAGATTAGAAACAATTCATTTGCAACAAATATCCGAATAACATATTGTAAAAAAGACCGTATTCAATCGTTGTCAGGTTATTTCAAAATTTTCTGAAGAAGATATTAAAAATTGTTTCCCACGCCGGGAATCGAGCCCGGGCCACTTATGTGAAAGCCAGAAATCCTAACCACAAGACCACATCGGATAACAATGTCATAAGATTATATTTTTAAGCTAATCTCAGTTTTTATGGCATATTCAAAATAGAATATGTTTGAGGAACGATATAAGATTGGAAATAATTCATTCCCAACAAATATCCGAATAAACACATTGTAAAAAAGACCGTATTCAATCGGTGTCAGGTAATCACAAAATATGCTGAAGAAATTAAAAATTGTTTCCCACGCAGGGAATCGAACCCGGGCCACCTGTGTGAAAGCCAGGAATCCTAACCACTAGACCACATGGGATAAAAATGTCAAAGGATTATATTTTAAAGCTGATCTCAGTACTTATGATATATTCAAAATAGAATATGTTTGAGGAACGATATAAGATTGGAAATAATTTATTCGCAACAAATATCCGAATAACATATTGTAAAAAAGACCGTATTCAATCGGTGTCAGGTTATCACAAAATATGCTGAAGAAGTTATTAAAAATTGTTTCCCACGCCGGGATCCGAACCCGGGCCACCTGGGTGAAAGCCAGGAATCCTAACCACCAGACCACAAGGGATAACATTTTCGAGGTGTTATATTTTAAAGCTGATAGCAGTTTTTATAACATCTTCATAAATAGAATGCATAAGAAGTACGATTCAAGATTAGAAACAATTCATTTGCAACAAATATCCGAATAACATATTGTTAAAAAGACCGTATTCAATCGTTGTCAGGTTATTTTAAAATTTTCTGAAGAAGATATTAAAAATTGTTTCCAACGCCGGGAATCGAACCCGGCCCACCTGGGTGAAAGCCAGGAATCCTAACCACTAGACCACATGGGATAACAATTTCGAGGTGTTATATTTTAAAGCTGATAGAAATTTTTATAACATCTTCATAAATAGGATGCATAAGAAGTACGATTCAAGATTAGAAACAATTCATTTGCAACAAATATCCGAATAACATATTGTTGAAAAGACCGTATTCAATCGGTGTCAGGTTATTACAAAATATGCTGAAGAATTTATTAAAAATTGTTTCCCACGCCGGGAATTGAACCCGGGCCACCTGGGTGAAAGCCAGGAATCCTAACCACTTTACCACATGTGATAACAATTTCGAGGGATTATATTTTAAGTCTGATGGGGCAGTACTTATTACATCTTCAAAAATAGAATGCATAAGAAGTACGATACAAGATTAGAAACAATTCATTTGCAACAAATATCCGAATAACATATTGTAAAAAAGACCGTATTCAATCGGTGTCAGGTTATCACAAAATATGCTGAAGAAGTTATTAAAAATTGTTTCCCACGCCGGGATCCGAACCCGGGCCACCTGGGTGAAAGCCAGGAATCCTAACCACCAGACCACAAGGGATAACAATTTCGAGGTGTTATATTTTAAAGCTGATAGCAGTTTTTATAACATCTTCATAAATAGAATGCATAAGAAGTACGATTCAAGATTAGAAACAATTCATTTGCAACAAATATCCGAATAACATATTGTAAAAAAGACCGTATTCAATCGTTGTTAGGTTATTTCAAAATTTTCTGAAGAAGATATTAAAAATTTTTTCCCACGCCGGGAATCGAACCCGGGACACTTAGGTGAAAGCCAGAAATCCTAACCACAAGACCACATGGTATAACAATGTCATAAGATTATATTTTAAAGCTAATCTCTGTACTTATGGCATATTCAAAATAGAATATGTTTGAGGAACGATATAAGATTGGAAATAATTCATTCGCAACAAATATCCGAATAAACACATTGTAAAAAAGACCGTATTCAATCGGTGTCAGGTTATTACAAAATATGCTGAAGAAGTTATTAAAAATTGTTTCCCACGCCGGGAATCGAACCCGGGCCACCTGGGTGAAGGCCAGGAATCCTAACCACTAGACCACATGGGATAACAATTTCGAGGGATTATATTTTAAGTCTGATGGGGCAGTACTTATTACATCTTCAAAAATAGAATGCGTAAGAAGTACGATTCAAGATTAGAAACAATTCATTTGCAACAAATATCCGAATAACATATTTAAAAAAAGACCGTTTTCAATCGTTGTCCGGTTATTTCAAAATTTGCTGAATAAGATATTAAAAATTGTTTCCCACGCCGGGAATCGAACCCTGGCCACCTGGGAGAAAACCAGGAATCCTAACCACTAGACCACATGGAGTAACAATGTAAAAGGATTATATTTTAAAGCTGATCTCAGTACTTATGGCATATTCAAAATAGAATATGTTTGAGGAACGATATAAGATTGGAAATAATTCATTCGCAAAAAATATCCGAATAAACACATTGTAAAAAAGACCGTATTCAATCGGTGTCAGGTTATTACAAAATATGTGCTCAAGAAGTTATTATAAATTGTTTCCCACGCCGGGAATCGAACCCGGGCCACTTATGTGAAAGCCAGGAACTATAACCACTAGACCACATAGGATAGCAATTTAGAGGTATTATATTTTAAAGCTGATAGCAGTTTTTATAACATCTTCATAAATAGAACGCATAAGAAGTACGATTCAAGATTATAAATCATTCATTTGCAACAAATATCCGACTAACATAACGTAAAAAACACCATATTCAATCGTTGTCAGGTTATTTTGAAATTTGCTGAAGAAGTTATTAAAAATTGTTTCCCACGCCGTGAATCGAACCCGGGCCACTTATGTGAAAGCCAGAAATCCTAACCACAAGACCACATAGGATAACAATGTCATAAGATTATATTTTTAAGCTAATCTCAGTTTTTATGGCATATTCAAAATAGAATATGTTTGAGGAACGATATAAGATTGGAAATAATTCATTCGCAACAAATATCCGAATAAACACATTGTAAAAAAGACCGTATTCAATCGGTGTCAGATTATTACAAAATATGCTGAAGAAGTTATTAAAAATTGTTTCCCACGCCGGGAATCGAACCCGGGCCACTTATGTGAAAGCCAGGAATCCTAACCACTAGACCACATAGGATAGCAATTTAGAGGTATTATATTTTAAAGCTGATAGCAGTTTTTATAACATCTTCATAAATAGAACGCATAAGAAGTACGATTCAAGATTATAAATCATTCATTTGCAACAAATATCCGACTAACATAACGTAAAAAACACCATATTCAATCGATGTCAGGTTATTTTGAAATTTGCTGAAAAAGTTATTAAAAATTGTTTCCCACGCCGTGAATCGAACCCGGGCCACTTATGTGAAAGCCAGAAATCCTAACCACAAGACCACATAGGATAACAATGTCATAAGATTATATTTTTAAGCTAATCTCAGTTTTTATGGCATATTCAAAATAGAATATGTTTGAGGAACGATATAAGATTGGAAATAATTCATTCGCAACAAATATCCGAATAAACACATTGTAAAAAAGACTGTATTCAATCGGTGTCAGATTATTACAAAAATGCTGAAGAAGTTATTAAAAATTGTTTCCCACGCCGGGAATCGAACCCGGGACGCTTAGGTGAAAGCCAGAAATCCTAACCACAAGACCACATGGTATAACAATGTCATAAGATTATATTTTAAAGCTAATCTCTGTACTTATGGCATATTCAAAATAGAATATGTTTGAGGAACGATATAAGATTGGAAATATAATTCATTCGCAACAAATATCCAAATAAACACATTGTAAAAAAGACCGTATTCAATCGGTGTCAGGTTATTACAAAATATGCTGAAGAATTTATTAAAAATTGTTTCCCACGCCGGGAATTGAACCCGGGCCACCTGGGTGAAAGCCAGGAATCCTAACCACTTTACCACATGTGATAACAATTTCGAGGGATTATATTTTAAGTCTGATGGGGCAGTACTTATTACATCTTCAAAAATAGAATGCATAAGAAGTACGATACAAGATTAGAAACAATTCATTTGCAACAAATATCCGAATAACATATTGTAAAAAAGACCGTATTCAATCGGTGTCAGGTTATCACAAAATATGCTGAAGAAGTTATTAAAAATTCTTTCCCACGCCGGGATCCGAACCCGGGCCACCTGGGTGAAAGCCAGGAATCCTAACCACCAGACCACAAGGGATAACAACTTCGAGGTGTTATATTTTAAAGCTGATAGCAGTTTTTATAACATCTTCATAAATAGAATGCATAAGAAGTACGATTCAAGATTAGAAACAATTCATTTGCAACAAATATCCGAATAACATATTGTAAAAAAGACCGTATTCAATCGTTGTTAGGTTATTTCAAAATTTTCTGAAGAAGATATTAAAATTTTTTTCCCACGCCGCGGGAATCGAACCCGGGCCACCTGGGGGAAAGCCAGGAGTCCTAACCACTAGACCACATGGGATAACAATGTCAAACGATTATATTTTAAAGCTGATCTCACTACTTATGACATTCAAAATAGAATATGTTTGAGGAACGATATAAGATTGGAAATAATTCATTCGCAACAAATATCCGAATAAACACATTGTAAAAAAGACCGTATTCAATCGGTGTCAGGTTATTACAAAATATGCTGAAGAATTTATTAAAAATTGTTTCCCACGCCGGGAATTGAACCCGGGACACCTGGGTGAAAGCCAGGAATCCTAACCACTAGACCACATAGGATAGCAATTTAGAGGTATTATATTTTAAAGCTGATAGCAGTTTTTATAACATCTTCATAAATAGAACGCATAAGAAGTACGATTCAAGATTATAAATCATTCATTTGCAACAAATATCCGACTAACATAACGTAAAAAACACCATATTCAATCGTTGTCAGGTTATTTTGAAATTTGCTGAAGAAGTTATTAAAAATTATCTCCCACGCCGGTAATCGTACCCGGGACACTTAGGTGAAAGCCAGAAATCCTAACCACAAGACCACATGGTATAACAATGTCATAAGATTATATTTTAAAGCTAATCTCTGTACTTATGGCATATTCAAAATAGAATATGTTTGAGGAACGATATAAGATTGGAAATAATTCATTCGCAACAAATATCCGAATAAACACATTGTAAAAAAGACCGTATTCAATCGGTGTCAGGTTATTACAAAATATGCTGAAGAAGTTATTAAAAATTGTTTCCCACGCCGGGAATCGAACCCGGGCCACCTGGGTGAAGGCCAGGAATCCTAACCACTAGACCACATGGGATAACAATTTCGAGGGATTATATTTTAAGTCTGATGGGGCAGTACTTATTACATCTTCAAAAATAGAATGCGTAAGAAGTACGATACAAGATTAGAAACAATTCATTTGCAACAAATATCCGAATAACATATTGTAAAAAAGACCGTATTCAATCGTTGTCATTATATTTCAAAATTTGCTGAATAAGATATTAAAAATTGTTTCCCACTCCGGGAATCGAACCCTGGCCACCTGGGTGAAAACCAGGAATCCTAACCACTAGACCACAAGGGATAACAATTTCGAGGTGTTATATTTTAAAGCTGATAGCAGTTTTTATAACATCTTCATAAATAGAATGCATAAGAAGTACGATTCAAGATTAGAAACAATTCATTTGCAACAAATATCCGAATAACATATTGTAAAAAAGACCGTATTCAATCGTTGTCAGGTTATTTCAAAATTTTCTGAAGAAGATATTAAAAATTGTTTCCCACGCCGGGAATCGAGCCCGGGCCACTTATGTGAAAGCCAGAAATCCTAACCACAAGACCACATCGGATAACAATGTCATAAGATTATATTTTTAAGCTAATCTCAGTTTTTATGGCATATTCAAAATAGAATATGTTTGAGGAACGATATAAGATTGGAAATAATTCATTCCCAACAAATATCCGAATAAACACATTGTAAAAAAGACCGTATTCAATCGGTGTCAGGTAATCACAAAATATGCTGAAGAAATTAAAAATTGTTTCCCACGCAGGGAATCGAACCCGGGCCACCTGTGTGAAAGCCAGGAATCCTAACCACTAGACCACATGGGATAAAAATGTCAAAGGATTATATTTTAAAGCTGATCTCAGTACTTATGATATATTCAAAATAGAATATGTTTGAGGAACGATATAAGATTGGAAATAATTTATTCGCAACAAATATCCGAATAACATATTGTAAAAAAGACCGTATTCAATCGGTGTCAGGTTATCACAAAATATGCTGAAGAAGTTATTAAAAATTGTTTCCCACGCCGGGATCCGAACCCGGGCCACCTGGGTGAAAGCCAGGAATCCTAACCACCAGACCACAAGGGATAACATTTTCGAGGTGTTATATTTTAAAGCTGATAGCAGTTTTTATAACATCTTCATAAATAGAATGCATAAGAAGTACGATTCAAGATTAGAAACAATTCATTTGCAACAAATATCCGAATAACATATTGTTAAAAAGACCGTATTCAATCGTTGTCAGGTTATTTTAAAATTTTCTGAAGAAGATATTAAAAATTGTTTCCAACGCCGGGAATCGAACCCGGCCCACCTGGGTGAAAGCCAGGAATCCTAACCACTAGACCACATGGGATAACAATTTCGAGGTGTTATATTTTAAAGCTGATAGAAATTTTTATAACATCTTCATAAATAGGATGCATAAGAAGTACGATTCAAGATTAGAAACAATTCATTTGCAACAAATATCCGAATAACATATTGTTGAAAAGACCGTATTCAATCGGTGTCAGGTTATTACAAAATATGCTGAAGAATTTATTAAAAATTGTTTCCCACGCCGGGAATTGAACCCGGGCCACCTGGGTGAAAGCCAGGAATCCTAACCACTTTACCACATGTGATAACAATTTCGAGGGATTATATTTTAAGTCTGATGGGGCAGTACTTATTACATCTTCAAAAATAGAATGCATAAGAAGTACGATACAAGATTAGAAACAATTCATTTGCAACAAATATCCGAATAACATATTGTAAAAAAGACCGTATTCAATCGGTGTCAGGTTATCACAAAATATGCTGAAGAAGTTATTAAAAATTGTTTCCCACGCCGGGATCCGAACCCGGGCCACCTGGGTGAAAACCAGGAATCCTAACCACCAGACCACAAGGGATAACAATTTCGAGGTGTTATATTTTAAAGCTGATAGCAGTTTTTATAACATCTTCATAAATAGAATGCATAAGAAGTACGATTCAAGATTAGAAACAATTCATTTGCAACAAATATCCGAATAACATATTGTAAAAAAGACCGTATTCAATCGTTGTTAGGTTATTTCAAAATTTTCTGAAGAAGATATTAAAAATTTTTTCCCACGCCGGGAATCGAACCCGGGACACTTAGGTGAAAGCCAGAAATCCTAACCACAAGACCACATGGTATAACAATGTCATAAGATTATATTTTAAAGCTAATCTCTGTACTTATGGCATATTCAAAATAGAATATGTTTGAGGAACGATATAAGATTGGAAATAATTCATTCGCAACAAATATCCGAATAAACACATTGTAAAAAAGACCGTATTCAATCGGTGTCAGGTTATTACAAAATATGCTGAAGAAGTTATTAAAAATTGTTTCCCACGCCGGGAATCGAACCCGGGCCACCTGGGTGAAGGCCAGGAATCCTAACCACTAGACCACATGGGATAACAATTTCGAGGGATTATATTTTAAGTCTGATGGGGCAGTACTTATTACATCTTCAAAAATAGAATGCGTAAGAAGTACGATTCAAGATTAGAAACAATTCATTTGCAACAAATATCCGAATAACATATTTAAAAAAAGACCGTTTTCAATCGTTGTCCGGTTATTTCAAAATTTGCTGAATAAGATATTAAAAATTGTTTCCCACGCCGGGAATCGAACCCTGGCCACCTGGGAGAAAACCAGGAATCCTAACCACTAGACCACATGGAGTAACAATGTAAAAGGATTATATTTTAAAGCTGATCTCAGTACTTATGGCATATTCAAAATAGAATATGTTTGAGGAACGATATAAGATTGGAAATAATTCATTCGCAAAAAATATCCGAATAAACACATTGTAAAAAAGACCGTATTCAATCGGTGTCAGGTTATTACAAAATATGTGCTCAAGAAGTTATTATAAATTGTTTCCCACGCCGGGAATCGAACCCGGGCCACTTATGTGAAAGCCAGGAACTATAACCACTAGACCACATAGGATAGCAATTTAGAGGTATTATATTTTAAAGCTGATAGCAGTTTTTATAACATCTTCATAAATAGAACGCATAAGAAGTACGATTCAAGATTATAAATCATTCATTTGCAACAAATATCCGACTAACATAACGTAAAAAACACCATATTCAATCGTTGTCAGGTTATTTTGAAATTTGCTGAAGAAGTTATTAAAAATTGTTTCCCACGCCGTGAATCGAACCCGGGCCACTTATGTGAAAGCCAGAAATCCTAACCACAAGACCACATAGGATAACAATGTCATAAGATTATATTTTTAAGCTAATCTCAGTTTTTATGGCATATTCAAAATAGAATATGTTTGAGGAACGATATAAGATTGGAAATAATTCATTCGCAACAAATATCCGAATAAACACATTGTAAAAAAGACCGTATTCAATCGGTGTCAGATTATTACAAAATATGCTGAAGAAGTTATTAAAAATTGTTTCCCACGCCGGGAATCGAACCCGGGCCACTTATGTGAAAGCCAGGAATCCTAACCACTAGACCACATAGGATAGCAATTTAGAGGTATTATATTTTAAAGCTGATAGCAGTTTTTATAACATCTTCATAAATAGAACGCATAAGAAGTACGATTCAAGATTATAAATCATTCATTTGCAACAAATATCCGACTAACATAACGTAAAAAACACCATATTCAATCGATGTCAGGTTATTTTGAAATTTGCTGAAAAAGTTATTAAAAATTGTTTCCCACGCCGTGAATCGAACCCGGGCCACTTATGTGAAAGCCAGAAATCCTAACCACAAGACCACATAGGATAACAATGTCATAAGATTATATTTTTAAGCTAATCTCAGTTTTTATGGCATATTCAAAATAGAATATGTTTGAGGAACGATATAAGATTGGAAATAATTCATTCGCAACAAATATCCGAATAAACACATTGTAAAAAAGACTGTATTCAATCGGTGTCAGATTATTACAAAAATGCTGAAGAAGTTATTAAAAATTGTTTCCCACGCCGGGAATCGAACCCGGGACGCTTAGGTGAAAGCCAGAAATCCTAACCACAAGACCACATGGTATAACAATGTCATAAGATTATATTTTAAAGCTAATCTCTGTACTTATGGCATATTCAAAATAGAATATGTTTGAGGAACGATATAAGATTGGAAATATAATTCATTCGCAACAAATATCCAAATAAACACATTGTAAAAAAGACCGTATTCAATCGGTGAAAGGTTATTACAATATATGCTGAAGAATTTATTAAAAATTGTTTCCCACGCCGGGAATCGAACACGGACCACCTGGGTGAAAGCCAGGAATCCTAACCACTAGACCACATGGGATAACAATTTCGAGGGATTATATTTTAAGTATGATGGGGCAGTACTTATTACATCTTCAAAAATAGAATGCGTAAGAAGTACGATACAAGATTAGAAACAATTCATTTGCAACAAATATCCGAATAACATATTGTAAAAAAGACCGTATTCAATCGTTGTCATGTTATTTCAAAATTTGCTGAAGAAGATATTAAAAATTGTTTCCCACGCCGGAATTTGAACCCGGGACACCTGGGTGAAAGCCAGGAATCCTAACCACTAGACCACATGGAATAACAATGTCAACGGATTATATTTTAAAGCTGATCTCAGTACTTATGGCATATTCAAAATAGAATATGTTTGAGGATCGATATAAGATTTGAAATAATTCACATTCGCAACAAATATCCGAATAAACACATTGTAAAAAAGACCGTATGCAATCGGTGTCAGGTTATTACAAAATATGCTGAAGAAGTTATTAAAAATTGATTCCCACGTAGAGAATCGAACCCGGGGCACCTGGGTGGAAGCCAGGAAACCTAACCACTAGACCACAAGAGATAACAATTTCGAGGTGTTATATTTTAAAGCTGATAGCAGTTTTTATAACATCTTCATAAATAGAATGCATTAGAAGTACGATTCAAGATTAGAAACAATTCATTTGCAACAAATATCCGAATAACATATTTAAAAAAAGACCGTTTTCAATCGTTGTCCGGTTATTTCAAAATTTGCTGAATAAGATATTAAAAATTGTTTCCCACGCCGGGAATCGAACCCTGGCCACCTGGGAGAAAACCAGGAATCCTAACCACTAGACCACATGGAGTAACAATGTAAAAGGATTATATTTTAAAGCTGATCTCAGTACTTATGGCATATTCAAAATAGAATATGTTTGAGGAACGATATAAGATTGGAAATAATTCATTCGCAAAAAATATCCGAATAAACACATTGTAAAAAAGACCGTATTCAATCGGTGTCAGGTTATTACAAAATATGCTCAAGAAGTTATTAAAAATTGTTTCCCACGCCGGGAATCGAACCCGGGCCACCTGGGTGAAAGCCAGGAATCCTAACCACTAGACCACATGGGATAGCAATTGCGAGGTATTATATTTTAAAGCAGATAGCAGTTTTTATAACATCTTCATAAATAGAATGCATAAGAAGTACGATTCAAGATTATAAATCATTCATTTGCAACAAATATCCGACTAACATAACGTAAAAAACACCATATTCGATCGTTGTCAGGTTATTTTGAAATTTGCTGAAGAAGTTATTAAAATTTATTTCGCACGCCGTGAATCGAACCCGGGCCACTTATGTGAAAGCCAGAATTCCTAACCACAAGACCACATGGGATAACAATGTCATAAGATTATATTTTTAAGCTAATCTCAGTACTTATGGCATATTCAAAATAGAATATGTTTGAGGAACGATATAAGATTGGAAATAATTCATTCGCAACATATATCCGAATAAACACATTGTAAAAAAGACCGTATTCAATCGGTGTCAATATATTACAAAATATGCTGAAGAAGTTATTAAAAATTGTTTCCCACGCCGTGAATCGAACCCGGGCAACCTGGGTGAAGGCCAGGAATCCTAACCACTAGACCACATGGGATAACAATGTCAAAGGATTATATTTTAAAGCTGATCTCAGTACTTATGACATATTCAAAATAGAATATGTTTGAGGAACGATATAAGATTTGAAATAATTCATACGCAACAAATATCCGAATAAACACATTGTAAAAAAGATCGTATTCAATCGGTGTCAGGTTATTACAAAATATGCTGAAGAAGTTATTAAAAATTGATTCCCACGCCGGGAATCGAACCCGGTCCACATGGGTGAAAGCCAGGAATCCTAACCACTAGACCACAAGGGATAACAATTTCGAGGGATTATATTTCAAGTCTGATGGGGCAGTACTTATTACATCTTCAAAAATAGAATGCATAAGAAGTACGATACAAGATTAGAAACAATTCATTTGCAACAAATATCCGAATAACATATTGTAAAAAAGACCGTATTCAATCGTTGTCATGTTATTTCAAAATTTGCTGAAGAAGATATTAAAAATTGTTTCCCACGCCGGGATTTGAACCCGGGACACCTGGGTGAAAGCCAGGAATCCTAACCACTAGACCACATGGCATAACAATGTCAACGGATTATATTTTAAAGCTGATCTCAGTACTTATGGCATATTCAAAATAGAATATGTTTGAGGAACGATATAAGATTTGAAATAATTCACATTCGCAACAAATATCCGAATAAACACATTGTAAAAAAGACCGTATGCAATCGGTGTCAGGTTATTACAAAATATGCTGAAGAAGTTATTAAAAATTGATTCCCACGTAGAGAATCGAACCCGGGGCACCTGGGTGAAAGCCAGGAAACATAACCACTAGACCATAAGAGATAACAATTTCGAGCTGTTATATTTTAAAGCTGATAGCAAATTTTATAACATCTTCATAAATAGAATGCATAAGAAGTACGATTCAAGATTAGAAACAATTCATTTGCAACAAATATCCGAATAACATATTTAAAAAAAGACCGTTTTCAATCGTTGTCAGGTTATTTCAAAATTTTCTGAAGAAGATATTAAAAATTGTTTCCCACGCCGGGAATCGAACCATGGTCACTTTGGCGAAATCCAGGAATCCTAACCACTAGACCACATGGGATTACAATTTCGAGGTGTTATATTTTAAAGCTGATAGAAGTTTTATAACATCTTTATAAATAGAACGCATAAGAAGTACGATTCAAGATTATAAATCATTCATTTGCAACAAATATCCGACTAACATAACGTAAAAAACACCATATTCAATCGTTGTCAGGTTATTTTGAAATTTGCTGAAGAAGTTATTAAAAATTGTTTCCCACGCCGTGAATCGAACCCGGGCCACTTATGTGAAAGCCAGAATTCCTAAACACAAGACCACATAGGATAACAATGTCATAAGATTATATTTTAAAGCTGATCTCAGTACTTATGACATATTCAAAATAGAATATGTTTGAGGAACGATATAAGATTGGAAATAATTCATTCCCAACAAATATCCGAATAAACATATTGTAAAAAAGATCGTATTCAATCGGTTTCAGGTTATTACAAAATATGCTGAAGAAGTTATTAAAAATTGATTCCCATGTAGAGAATCGAACCCGGGGCACCTGGGTGAAAGCCAGGAATCCTAACCTCTAGACCACAAGGAATAACAATTTCGAGGTGTTATATTTTAAAGCTGATAGCAGATTTTATAACATCTTCATAAATAGAATGCATAAAAAGTACGATTCAAGATTAGAAACAATTCATTTGCAACAAATATCCGAATAACATATTGTAAAAAAGACCGTATTCAATCGTTGTCAGGTTATTTCAAAATTTTCTGAAGAAGATATTAAAAATTGTTTCCCATGCCGGAAATCGAACCCAAGCCACCTGAGTGAAAGCCAGGAATCCTAACCACTAGACCACATGGGATAACAATTTCGAGGGATTATATTTTAAGTCTCATGGGGCAGTACTTATTACATCTTCAAAAATAGAATGCATAAGAAGTACGATACAAGATTAGAAACAATTCATTTGCAACAAATATCCGAATAACATATTGTAAAAAGACCGTATTCAATCGTTGTCATGTTATTTCAAAATTTGCTGAAGAAGATACTAAAAATTGTTTCCCACGCCGGGAATCGAACCCTGGCCACCTGGGTGAAAACCAGGAAACCTAACCACTAGACCACATGGGATAACAATGACAAAGGATTATATTTTAAAGCTGATCTCAGTACTTATGACATTCAAAATAGAATATGTTTGAGGAACGATATAAGATTGGAAATAATTCATTCCCAACAAATATCCGAATAATCACATTGTAAAAAAGACCGTATTCAATCGGTGTCAGGTTATTACAAAATATGCTGAGGAAGTTATTAAAAATTGTTTCCCACGCCGGGAATCGAACCAGGGCCACCTGGGTGATAGCCAGGAATCCTAACCACTAGACCACATGGGATAACAATGTCAAATGATTATATTTTTAAGCTGATCTCAGTACTTATGACATTCAAAATAGAATATGTTTGAGGAACGATATAAGATTGGAAATAATTCATTCCCAACAAATATCCGAATAAACACATTGTAAAAAAGACAGTATTCAATCTTTGTCAGATTATCACAAAATATGCTGAAGAAGTTATTAAAAATTGTTTCCCACGCCGAGAATCGAACCCGGGTCACCTGGGTAAAATCCAGGAATCCTAACCACTTGACCACATGGGATAACAATTTCGAGTGATTATATTTTAAGTCTGATGGCAGTACTTATTACATCTTCAAAAATAGAATGCTTAAAAAGTAAGATACAAGATTAGAAACAATTCATTTGCAACAAATATCCGAATAACATATTGTAGAAAAGACCGTATTCAATCGTTGTCATGTTATTTCAAAATTTGCTAAAGAAGATATTAAAAATTGCTTCCCACGCCGGGAATCGAACCCGGGTTACCTGAGTGAAAGCCAGGAATCCTAACCACTAGACCACATGGGATAACAATGTCAAAGGATTATATTTTAAAGCTGATCTCAGTACTTATGACATATTCAAAATAGAATATGTTTGAGGAACGATATAAGATTGGAAATAATTCATTCGCAACAAATATCCGAATAAACACATTGTAAAAAAGACCGTATTCAATCGGTGTCAGGTTATTACAAAATATGCTGAAGAAGTTATTAAAAATTGTTTCCCACGCCGGGAATCGAACCCGGGCCACCTGGGTGAAAGCCAGGAATCCTAACCACTAGACCACATGGGATAACAATTTCGAGGTGTTATATTTTAAAGCTGATAGCAGTTTTTATAACTTCATAAATAGTATGCATAAGAAGTACGATTCAAGATTAGAAACAATTCATTTGCAACAAATATCCGAATAACATATTGTAAAAAACACCATATTCAATCGTTGTCAGGTTATTTCGAAATTTGCTGAAAAAGATATTAATAAATGTTTCCCACGCCGGGAATTGAAACCGGGCCACATGGACGAAAGCCAGGAATCATAACCACTAGACCACATGGGATAACAATGTCGAAGGATTATATTTTAAAGCTGATCTCAGTACTATGGCATATTCAAAATAGAATATGTTTGAGGAACGATATAAGATTGGAAATAATTCATTCGCAA
This sequence comes from Metellina segmentata, assembly GCA_947359465.1. Taxonomy (NCBI): domain Eukaryota; kingdom Metazoa; phylum Arthropoda; class Arachnida; order Araneae; family Tetragnathidae; genus Metellina; species Metellina segmentata. The sequence continues at coordinate 62,892,993 of OX375879.1, read as the reverse complement.
CAAATATCCGAATAAACACATTGTAAAAAAGACCGTATTCAATCGGTGTCAGGTTATTACAAAATATGCTGAAGAAGTTATTAAAAATTGTTTCCCACGCCGGGAATCAAACCCGGGTTACCTGGGTGAAAGCCAGGAATCCTATCCACTAACCCACATGGGACAACAAATTTTAGGGGTTATATTTTAAGCCTGATGTGTGTGGCAGTACTTATTACATGTTCAAAAATAGAATGCATAAGAAGTAAGATACAAGATTAGAAACAATTCATTTGCAACAAATATCCGAATAACATATTGTAAAAAAGACCGTATTCAATCGTTGTCATGTTATTTAAACTTTGCTGAAGAAGATATTAAAAATTGTTTCCCACGCCGGGAATCGAACCCGTGACACCTGGGTGATAGCCATGAATCTTAACCACTAGACCACATGGGATAGCAATGTCAAAGGATTATATTTTAAATCTGATCTCAGTACTTATGACATATTCAAAATAGAATATGTTTGAGGAACGATGTAAGATTGGAAATAATTCATTCGCAAAAAATATCCGAATAAACACATTGTAAAAAAGACCGTATTCAATCGGTGTCAGGTTATTACAAAATATGCTGAAGAAGTTATAAAAAATTAATTCCCACGCCGAGAATCAAACCCGGGCTACCTGGGTGAAAGCCAGGAATCCTATCCACTAGACCACATGGGACAACAAATTCGAAGGATTATATTTTAAGCCTAATGTGTGTGGCGGTACTTATTATATGTTCAAAAATAGAATGCATAAGAAGTAAGATACAAGATTGGAAATAATTCATTCGCAAAAAAATATCCGAATAAACACATTGTAAAAAAGACCGTATTCAATCGGTGTCAGGTTAATACAAAATATGCTAAAGAATTTATTAAAAATTGATTCCCACGCCGGGAATCAAACCCGAGATACTTAGGTGAAAGCCAGAAATCCTAACCACTAGACCACATGGGATAACAATGTCATAAGATTATATTTTAAAGCTAATCTCAGTACTTATGGCATATTCAAAATAGAATATGTTTGAGGAACGATATAAGATTGGAAATAATTCATTCCCAACAAATATCCGAATAAACACATTGTAAAAAAGATCGTATTCAATCGGTGTCAGGTTATTACAAAATATGCTGAAGAAGTTATTAAAAATTGTTTCCCACGCCGGGAATCGAACCCGGGCCACCTGGGTGAAAGCCAGGAATCCTAACCACTAGACCAAATGGGATAACAATTTCGAGGTGTTATATTTTAAAGCTGATAGCAGTTTTTATAACTTCATAAATAGTATGCATAAGAAGTACGATTCAAGATTAGAAACAATTCATTTGCAACAAATATCCGAATAACATATTGTAAAAAACACCATATTCAATCGTTGTCAGGTTATTTCGAAATTTGCTGAAAAAGATATTAAAAAATGTTTCCCACGCCGGGAATTGAAACCGGGCCACATGGACGAAAGCCAGGAATCATAACCACTAGACCACATGGGATAACAATGTCGAAAGATTATATTTTAAAGCTGATCTCAGTACTTATGGCATATTCAAAATAGAATATGTTTGAGGAACGATATAAGATTGGAAATAATTCATTCGCAAAAAATATCCGAATAAACACGTTGTAAAAAAGACCGTATTCAATCGGTGTCAGGTTATTACAAAATATGCTGAAGAAGTTATAAAAATTTAATTCCCACGCCGGGAATCAAACCCGGGCTACCTGGGTGAAAGCCAGGAATCCTATCCACTAGACCACATGGGACAACAAATTCGAGGGATTATATTTTAAGCCTAATGTGTGTGGCGGTACTTATTATATGTTCAAAAATAGAATGCATAAGAAGTAAGATACAAGATTGGAAATAATTCATTCGCAAAAAAATATCCGAATAAACACATTGTAAAAAAGACCGTATTCAATCGGTGTCAGGTTAATACAAAATATGCTAAAGAATTTATTAAAAATTGATTCCCACGCCGGGAATCAAACCCGAGATACTTAGGTGAAAGCCAGAAATCCTAACCACTAGACCACATGGGATAACAATGTCATAAGATTATATTTTAAAGCTAATCTCAGTACTTATGGCATATTCAAAATAGAATATGTTTGAGGAACGATATAAGATTGGAAATAATTCATTCCCAACAAATATCCGAATAAACACATTGTAAAAAAGATCGTATTCAATCGGTGTCAGGTTATTACAAAATATGCTGAAGAAGTTATTAAAAATTGTTTCCCACGCCGGGAATCGAACCCGGGCCACCTGGGTGAAAGCCAGGAATCCTAACCACTAGACCAAATGGGATAACAATTTCGAGGTGTTATATTTTAAAGCTGATAGCAGTTTTTATAACTTCATAAATAGTATGCATAAGAAGTACGATTCAAGATTAGAAACAATTCATTTGCAACAAATATCCGAATAACATATTGTAAAAAACACCATATTCAATCGTTGTCAGGTTATTTCGAAATTTGCTGAAAAAGATATTAAAAAATGTTTCCCACGCCGGGAATTGAAACCGGGCCACATGGACGAAAGCCAGGAATCATAACCACTAGACCACATGGGATAACAATGTCGAAAGATTATATTTTAAAGCTGATCTCAGTACTTATGGCATATTCAAAATAGAATATGTTTGAGGAACGATATAAGATTGGAAATAATTCATTCGCAAAAAATATCCGAATAAACACGTTGTAAAAAAGACCGTATTCAATCGGTGTCAGGTTATTACAAAATATGCTGAAGAAGTTATAAAAATTTAATTCCCACGCCGGGAATCAAACCCGGGCTACCTGGGTGAAAGCCAGGAATCCTATCCACTAGACCACATGGGACAACAAATTCGAGGGATTATATTTTAAGCCTAATGTGTGTGGCGGTACTTATTATATGTTCAAAAATAGAATGCATAAGAAGTAAGATACAAGATTGGAAATAATTCATTCGCAAAAAATATCCGAGTAAACACATTGTAAAAAAGACCGTATTCAATCGGTGTCAGGTTATTACAAAATATGCTAAAGAATTTATTAAAAATTGATTCCCACGCCGGGAATCAAACCCGGGACACTTAGATGAAAGCCAGAAATCCTAACCACTAGACCACATGGGATAACAATGTCATAAGATTATATTTTAAAGCTAATCTCAGTGCTTATGGCATATTCAAAATAGAATATGTTTGAGGAACGATATAAGATTGGAAATAATTCATTCCCAACAAATATCCTAATAAACTAATTGTAATAAAGAACGTATTCAATCGGTGTCAGGTTATTACAAAATATGCTGAAGAAGTTATTAAAAATTGTTTCCCACGCCGGGAATCGAACCCGGGCCACCTGGGTGAAAGCTAGGAATCATAACCACTAGACCACATGGGATAACAATGTCGAAGGATTATATTTTAAAGCTGATCTCAGTACTTATGGCATATTCAAAATAGAATATGTTTGAGGAACGATATAAGATTGGAAATAATTCATACGCAACAAATATCCGAATAAACACATTGTAAAAAAGACCGTATTCAATCGGTGTCAGGTTATTACAAAATATGCTGAAGAAGTTATTAAAAATTGTTTCCCACGCCGAGAATCGAACACGTGCCACCTGGGTGAAAGCAAGGAATCCTAACCACTAGACCACATGGGATAACAATTTCGAGGGATTATATTTTAAGTCTGATGTGTGTGGCAGTACTTATTACATGTTCAAAAATAGAATGCATAAGAAATAAGATACAAGATTAGAAACAATTTATTTGCAACAAATATCCGACTAACATAACGTAAAAAACACCATATTCAATCGTTGTCAGGTTATTATGAAATTTGCTGAAGAAGTTATTAAAAATTATCTCCCACGCCGTGAATCAAACCCGGGTCACTTAGGTAAAAGCCAGAAATCCTAACCACAAGACCACATGGGATAACAACGTAATAAGATTATATTTTAAAGCTAATCTCAGTACTTATGGCATATTCAAAATAGAATATGTTTGAGGAACGATATAAGATTGGAAATAATTCATTCGCAACAAATATCCGAATAAACACATTTAAAAAAAGACCGTATTCAATTGGTGTCAGGTTATTACAAAATATACTGAAGAAGTTATTAAAAATTAAATCCCACGCCGGGAATCAAACCCCGGCTACCTGGGTGAAAGGCAGGAATCCTATCCACTAGCCCACATGGGACAACAAATTCGAGGGATTATATTTTAAGCCTGATGTGTGTGGCAGTACTTATTACATGTTCAAAAATAGAATGCATAAGAAATAAGATACAAGATTAGAAACAATTCATTTGCAACAAATATCCGAATAACATATTGTAAAAAAGACCGTATTCAATCGTTGTCATGTTATATCAAAATTTGCTGAAGAAGATATTAAAAATTGTTTCCCACGCCGGGAATCGAACCCGTGCCACCTGGGTGAAAGCCAGGAATCCTAACCACTAGACCACATGGGATAACAATGTCAAAGGATTATATTTTAAAGCTGATCTCAGTACTATGACATTCAAAATAGAATATGTTTGAGGAACGATATAAGATTGGAAATAATTCATTCGCAAAAAATATCCGAAAAAACACATTGTAAAAAAGACCGTATTCAATCGGTGTCAGGTTATTACAAAATATGCTGAAGAAGTTATTAAAAATTGTTTCCCACGCATGGAATCGAACCCGGGCCATCTGGGTGAAAGCCAGGAATCCTAACCACTAGACCACATGGGATAACAATTTCGAGGTGTTATATTTTAAAGCTGATAGCAGTTTTTATAACATCTTCATAAATAGAATGCATAAGAAGTACGATTCAAGGTTATAAATCATTCATTTGCAACAAATATGCGACTAACATAACGTAAAAAACACCATATTCAATCGTTGTCAGGTAATTTTGAAATTTGCTGAAGAAGTTATTAAAAATTGTTTCCCATGCCGGGAATCGAACCCGGGCCACTTGGGTGAAAGCCAGGAATCCTAACCACTAGACCACATCGGATAACCATATCGATTGATTATATTTTAAGTGTGATGTGTGGCAGTACTTATTACATCTTCAAAAATAGAATGCATAAGAAATATGATACAAGATTGGAAATAATTCATTCGCAAAAAATATCCGAATAAACACATTGTAAAAAAGACCGTATTCAATCGGTGTCAGGTTATTACAAAATATGCTGAAGAAGTTATAAAAATTTAATTCCCACGCCGGGAATCAAACCCGGGCTACCTGGGTGAAAGCCAGGAATCCTATCCACTAGACCACATGGGACAACAAATTCGAGGGATTATATTTTAAGCCTAATGTGTGTGGCGGTACTTATTATATGTTCAAAAATAGAATGCATAAGAAGTAAGATACAAGATTGGAAATAATTCATTCGCAAAAAAATATCCGAATAAACACATTGTAAAAAAGACCGTATTCAATCGGTGTCAGGTTAATACAAAATATGCTAAAGAATTTATTAAAAATTGATTCCCACGCCGGGAATCAAACCCGAGATACTTAGGTGAAAGCCAGAAATCCTAACCACTAGACCACATGGGATAACAATGTCATAAGATTATATTTTAAAGCTAATCTCAGTACTTATGGCATATTCAAAATAGAATATGTTTGAGGAACGATATAAGATTGGAAATAATTCATTCCCAACAAATATCCGAATAAACACATTGTAAAAAAGATCGTATTCAATCGGTGTCAGGTTATTACAAAATATGCTGAAGAAGTTATTAAAAATTGTTTCCCACGCCGGGAATCGAACCCGGGCCACCTGGGTGAAAGCCAGGAATCCTAACCACTAGACCAAATGGGATAACAATTTCGAGGTGTTATATTTTAAAGCTGATAGCAGTTTTTATAACTTCATAAATAGTATGCATAAGAAGTACGATTCAAGATTAGAAACAATTCATTTGCAACAAATATCCGAATAACATATTGTAAAAAACACCATATTCAATCGTTGTCAGGTTATTTCGAAATTTGCTGAAAAAGATATTAAAAAATGTTTCCCACGCCGGGAATTGAAACCGGGCCACATGGACGAAAGCCAGGAATCATAACCACTAGACCACATGGGATAACAATGTCGAAAGATTATATTTTAAAGCTGATCTCAGTACTTATGGCATATTCAAAATAGAATATGTTTGAGGAACGATATAAGATTGGAAATAATTCATTCGCAAAAAATATCCGAATAAACACGTTGTAAAAAAGACCGTATTCAATCGGTGTCAGGTTATTACAAAATATGCTGAAGAAGTTATAAAAATTTAATTCCCACGCCGGGAATCAAACCCGGGCTACCTGGGTGAAAGCCAGGAATCCTATCCACTAGACCACATGGGACAACAAATTCGAGGGATTATATTTTAAGCCTAATGTGTGTGGCGGTACTTATTATATGTTCAAAAATAGAATGCATAAGAAGTAAGATACAAGATTGGAAATAATTCATTCGCAAAAAATATCCGAGTAAACACATTGTAAAAAAGACCGTATTCAATCGGTGTCAGGTTATTACAAAATATGCTAAAGAATTTATTAAAAATTGATTCCCACGCCGGGAATCAAACCCGGGACACTTAGATGAAAGCCAGAAATCCTAACCACTAGACCACATGGGATAACAATGTCATAAGATTATATTTTAAAGCTAATCTCAGTGCTTATGGCATATTCAAAATAGAATATGTTTGAGGAACGATATAAGATTGGAAATAATTCATTCCCAACAAATATCCTAATAAACTAATTGTAATAAAGAACGTATTCAATCGGTGTCAGGTTATTACAAAATATGCTGAAGAAGTTATTAAAAATTGTTTCCCACGCCGGGAATCGAACCCGGGCCACCTGGGTGAAAGCTAGGAATCATAACCACTAGACCACATGGGATAACAATGTCGAAGGATTATATTTTAAAGCTGATCTCAGTACTTATGGCATATTCAAAATAGAATATGTTTGAGGAACGATATAAGATTGGAAATAATTCATACGCAACAAATATCCGAATAAACACATTGTAAAAAAGACCGTATTCAATCGGTGTCAGGTTATTACAAAATATGCTGAAGAAGTTATTAAAAATTGTTTCCCACGCCGAGAATCGAACACGTGCCACCTGGGTGAAAGCAAGGAATCCTAACCACTAGACCACATGGGATAACAATTTCGAGGGATTATATTTTAAGTCTGATGTGTGTGGCAGTACTTATTACATGTTCAAAAATAGAATGCATAAGAAATAAGATACAAGATTAGAAACAATTTATTTGCAACAAATATCCGACTAACATAACGTAAAAAACACCATATTCAATCGTTGTCAGGTTATTATGAAATTTGCTGAAGAAGTTATTAAAAATTATCTCCCACGCCGTGAATCAAACCCGGGTCACTTAGGTAAAAGCCAGAAATCCTAACCACAAGACCACATGGGATAACAACGTAATAAGATTATATTTTAAAGCTAATCTCAGTACTTATGGCATATTCAAAATAGAATATGTTTGAGGAACGATATAAGATTGGAAATAATTCATTCGCAACAAATATCCGAATAAACACATTTAAAAAAAGACCGTATTCAATTGGTGTCAGGTTATTACAAAATATACTGAAGAAGTTATTAAAAATTAAATCCCACGCCGGGAATCAAACCCCGGCTACCTGGGTGAAAGGCAGGAATCCTATCCACTAGCCCACATGGGACAACAAATTCGAGGGATTATATTTTAAGCCTGATGTGTGTGGCAGTACTTATTACATGTTCAAAAATAGAATGCATAAGAAATAAGATACAAGATTAGAAACAATTCATTTGCAACAAATATCCGAATAACATATTGTAAAAAAGACCGTATTCAATCGTTGTCATGTTATATCAAAATTTGCTGAAGAAGATATTAAAAATTGTTTCCCACGCCGGGAATCGAACCCGTGCCACCTGGGTGAAAGCCAGGAATCCTAACCACTAGACCACATGGGATAACAATGTCAAAGGATTATATTTTAAAGCTGATCTCAGTACTATGACATTCAAAATAGAATATGTTTGAGGAACGATATAAGATTGGAAATAATTCATTCGCAAAAAATATCCGAAAAAACACATTGTAAAAAAGACCGTATTCAATCGGTGTCAGGTTATTACAAAATATGCTGAAGAAGTTATTAAAAATTGTTTCCCACGCATGGAATCGAACCCGGGCCATCTGGGTGAAAGCCAGGAATCCTAACCACTAGACCACATGGGATAACAATTTCGAGGTGTTATATTTTAAAGCTGATAGCAGTTTTTATAACATCTTCATAAATAGAATGCATAAGAAGTACGATTCAAGGTTATAAATCATTCATTTGCAACAAATATGCGACTAACATAACGTAAAAAACACCATATTCAATCGTTGTCAGGTAATTTTGAAATTTGCTGAAGAAGTTATTAAAAATTGTTTCCCATGCCGGGAATCGAACCCGGGCCACTTGGGTGAAAGCCAGGAATCCTAACCACTAGACCACATCGGATAACCATATCGATTGATTATATTTTAAGTGTGATGTGTGGCAGTACTTATTACATCTTCAAAAATAGAATGCATAAGAAATATGATACAAGATTGGAAATAATTCATTCGCAAAAAATATCCGAATAAACACATTGTAAAAAAGACCGTATTCAATCGGTGTCAGGTTATTACAAAATATGCTGAAGAAGTTATTAAAAATTGTTTCCCACGCCGGGAATCGAACCCGGGCCACCTTGGTGAAAACCAGGAATCCTAACCACTAGACCACATGGGATAATTACTTCGAGGGATTATATTTTAAGTCTGATGGCAGTACTTATTACACCTTCAAAAATAGAATGCATAAGAAGTACGATACAAGATTAGAAACAATTCATTTGAAACAAATATCCGAATAACATATTGTAAAAAAGACCGTATTCAATCGTTGTCAGGTTATTTCAAAATTTGCTGAAGAAGATATTAAAAATTGTTTCCCACGCCGGGAATCGAACCCGGGCCACCTGGGTGAAATACAGGAATCCTAACCACTAGACCACATGGAATAACAATGTCAAAGGATTATATTTTAAAGCTGATCTCAGTACTTATGGCATATTCAAAATAGAATATGTTTGAGGAACGATATAAGATTGGAAATAATTCATTCGCAAAAAATATCCGAATAAACACATTGTAAAAAAGACCGTATTCAATCGGTGTCAGGTTATTACAAAATATGCTGAAGAAGTTATTAAAAATTAATTCCCACGCCAGGAATCAAACTCCGGCTACCTGGGTGAAAGCCAGGAATCCTATCCACTAGCCCACACGGGACAACAAATTCGAGGGATTATATTTTAAGCCTGATGTGTGTGGCGGTACTTATTATATGTTCAAAAAAAAATTCATAAAAAGTAAGATACAAGATTGGAAATAATTCATTCGCAAAAAATATCCGAATAAACACATTGTAAAAAAGACCGTATTCAATCGGTTCAGGTTAATACAAAATATGCTGAAGCAGTTATTAAAAATTGTTTCCCAAGCCGGGAATCGAACCCTGGCCACCTGGGTGTAAAGCCAGGAATCCTAACCACTAGACCACATGTGACAACAATTTCGAGGGATTATATTTTAAGTCTGATGGCTGTACATATTACATCTTCAAAATTAGAATGCATAAGAAGTACGATACAAGATTAAAAACAATTCATTTGCAACAAATATCCTAATAACATATTGTAAAAAAGACCGTATTCAATCGTTGTCATGTTATTTCAAAATTTGCTGAAGAAGATATTAAAAATTGTTTCCCACGCCGGAAATCGAACCCGGGCTACCTGGGTGAAAGCCAGGAATCCTATCCACTAGCCCACATGGGACAACAAATTCGAGGGATTATATTTTAAGCCTAATGTGTGTGGCGGTACTTATTATATGTTCAAGAATAGAATGCATAAGAAGTACGATTCAAGATTAGAAACAATTCATTTGCAACAAATATCCGAATAACATATTGTAAAAAAGACCGTATTCAATCGTTGTCAGGTTATTTCAAAATTTTCTGAAGAAGTTATAAAGAATTGTTTCCCACGCCGGGAATCGAACCCGGGCCACCTGGGTGAAAGCCAGGAATCCTAACCACTAGACTACATGGGATAACAATTTCGAGGTGTTATATTTTAAAGCTGATAGCAGTTTTTATAACATCTTCATAAATAGAATGCATAAGAAGTACGATTCAAGATAATAAATCATTCATTTGCAACAAATATTCGACTAACAAAACGTAAAAAACACCATATTCAATCGTTGTCAGGTTATTTTGAAATTTGCTAAAGAAGTTATAAAAAATTGTTTCTCACGCCGGGAATCGAACCCGGGACACTCAGGTGAAAGCCCGAAATCCTAACCACAAGACCACATGGGATAACAATGTTATAAGATTATATTTTAAAGCTAATCTCAGTACTTATGGCATATTCAAAATAGAATATGTTTGAGGTACGATATAAGATTGGAAATAATTCATTCGCAACAAATATCCGAATAAACACATTGTAAAAAAGACCGTATTCAATCGGTGTCAGGTTATTACAAAATATTCTGAAGAAGTTATTAAAAATTAATTCCCACGCCGGGAATCGAACCCGGGCCACCTGGGTGAAAGCCATTAATCCTAACTACTAGACCACATGGGATAACAATTTCGAGGGATTATATTTTAAGTCTGATGGAGCAGTACTTATTACATCTTCAAAAATATAATGCATAATAAGTACGATACATGATTAGAAACAATTCATTTGCAACAAATATCCGAATAACGTATTGTAAAAAAGACCGTATTCAATCGGTGTCAGGTTATTACAAAATATGCTGAAGCAGTTATTACAAATTGTTTCCCACGCCGGGAATCGAACCCTGGCCACCCGGGTGAAAACCAGGAATCCTAACCACTAGACCACATGGGATAACAACGTCAAAGGATTATATTATAAAGCTGATCTCAGTAGTTATGACATTCAAAATAGAATATGTTTGAGGAACGATATAAGACTGGAAATAATTTATTCGCAAAAAATATCCGAATAAACACATTGTAAAAAAGACCGTATTCAATCGGTATCAGGTTATTACAAAATATGCTGAAGAAGTTATTAAAAATTGTTTCCCACGCCGGGAATAAAACCCTTGCTACCTGGGTGAAAGCCAGGAATCCTATCCACTAGCCCACATTTGACAACAAATTCGAGGGATTATATTTTAAGCATGATGTGTGTGGCGGTACTTATTATATGTTCAAAAATAGAATGCGTAAGAAGTAAGATACAAGACTGGAAATAATTTATTCGCAAAAAATATCCGAATAAACACATTGTAAAAAAAGACCGTATTCAATCGGTTTCAGGTTATTACAAAATATGCTGAAGAAGTTCTAAAGAATTGTTTCCCACGCCGGGAATCGAACCCGGGCTACCTGGGTGAAAGCCAGGAATCCTAACCACTAGACCACATGGGATAACAATTTCGAGGTGTTATATTTTAAAGCTCATAACAGTTTTTATAAGATCTTCATAAATAGAATGCATAAAAAGTACGATTCAAGATTAGAAACAATTCATTTGCAACAAATATCCGAATAACATATTGTAAAAAAGACGGTATTCAATCGTTGTCAGGTTATTTCAAAATTTTCTGAAGAAGATATTAAAAATTGTTTCACTCGCCGGGAATCGAAACCGGGCCACCTGGTTGAAAACCAGGAATCCTAACCACTAGACCACATGGGATAACAATGTCAAAGGATTATATTTTAAAGCTGATCTCAGTACTTATGACATTCAAAATAGAATATGTTTGAGGAACGATATAAGATTGGAAATAATTCATTCGCGAAAAATATCCGAATAAACACATTGTAAAAAAGACCGTATTGAATCGGTGTCAGGTTATTACAAAATATGCTGAAGAAGTTATTAAAAATTGTTTCCCACGCCGGGAATCGAACCCGGGCCAACTGGGTGAAAGCCAGGAATCCTAACCACTAGACCACATGTGATAACAATTTCGAGTTGTTATATTTTAAAGCTGAGAGCAGTTTTTAAAACATCTTCATAAATAGAATGCATAAGTACGATTCAAGATTATAAATCATTCATTTGCAACAAATATCCGACTAACATAACGTAAAAAACACCATATTCAATCGTTGTGAGGTTATTTTGAAATTTGACGAAGAACTTATTAAAAATTGTTTCCCACGCCGTGAATCGAACCCGGGCCACTTATGTGAAAGCCAGAATTCCTATCCAAAAGACCACATGGGATAAGTATGTCATAAGATTATATTTTTAAGCTAATCTCAGTACTTATGACATATTCAAAATAGAATATGTTTGAGAAACGACATAAGATTGGAAATAATTCATTCGCAACATATATCCGAATAAACACATTGTAAAAAAGACCGTATTCAATCGGTGTCAGGTTATAACAAAATATGCTGAAGAAGTTATTAAATATTGTTTCCCACGCCGGGAACCGAACCCGGGCCACCTGGGTGAAAGCCAGGAATCCTAACCACTAGACCACATGGGATAACAATTTCTAGGGATTATATTTTAAGTCTGATGGCAGTACTTATGACATCTTCAAAAATAGAATGCGTAAGAAGTACGATACAAGATTAGAAACAATTCATTTGCAACAAATATCCGAATAACATATTGTAAAAAAGACCGTATTCAATCATTGTCATGTTATTTCAAAATTTGCCGAAGAAGATATTAAAAATTGTTTCCAACGCCGGGAATCGAACCCGGGACACCTGGGTGAAAACCAGGAATCCTAACCACTAGACCACATGGGATAACAATGTCAAAGGATTATATTTTAAAGCTTATCTCAGTACTTATGACATATTCAAAATAGAATATGTTTGAGGAACGATATAAGATTGGAAATAATTCATTCGCTAAAAATATCCGAATAATCACATTGTAAAAAAGACCGTATTCAATCGGTGTCAGGTTATTACAAATATGCTGAAGAAGTTATTAAAAATTGTTTCCCACGTCGGGAATCGAACCCGGGCCACCTGGGTGAAAGCCAGGAATCCTAACCACTTGACCACATGGGATAACAACTTCGAGGAGTTATATTTTAAAGCTGATAGCAGTTTTTATAACATCTTCATAAATAGAATACATAAGAAGTACGATTCAAGATTATAAATCATTCATTTGCAACAAATATCCGACTGACATAACGTAAAAAACACCATATTCAATCGTTGTCAGGTAATTTTGAAATTTGCTGAAGAACTTATTAAAAATTGTTTCCCACGCCGGGAATCGAACCCGGGCCACCTGGGTGAAAACCAGGAATCCTAACCACTAGACCACATGGGATAACAAATTCGAGGTGTTATATTTTAAAGCTAATAGCAGTTTTTATAACATCTTCATAAATAGAATGCATAAGAAGTACGATTCAAGATTATAAATAATTCATTTGCAACAAATATATCCGACTAACATAACGTAAAAAACACCATATTCAATCGTTGTCAGGTAATTTTGAAATTTGCAGAAGAACTTATTAAAAATTGTTTCCCACGCCGGGAATCGAACCCGGGCCACCTGGGTGAAAGCCAGGAATCCTAACCACTAGACCACATGGATAACAATTTCGAGGGATTATATTTTAAAGCTGATCTCAGTACTTATGACATATTCAAAATAGAATATGCTTGAGGAACCATATAAGATTGGAAATAATTCATTCGCAACGAATATATGAAAAACACATTGTAAAAAAGACCCTATTCAATCGGTGTCAGGTTATCACAAAATATGTGCTGAAGAAGTTATTAAAAATTGTTTCCCACGCCGGGAATCGAACCCGGGCCACCTGGGTGAAAGCCAGGAATCCTAACCACTAGACCACATGGGATAACAGTATCGAGGTGTTATATTTTAAAGCTGATAGCAGTTTTTATAACATCTTCATAAATAGAATGCATAAGAAGTACGATACAAGATTAGAAACAATTCATTTGCAACAAATATCCGAATAACATATTGTAAAAAAGACGGTATTCAATCGTTGTCAGGTTATTTCAAAATTTTCTGAAGAAGATATTAAAAATTGTTTCCCTCGCCGGGAATCGAAACCGGGCCTCCTGGTTGAAAACCAAGAATCCTAACCACTAGACCACATGGGATAACAATGTCAAAGGATTATATTTTAAAGCTGATCTCAGTACTTATGACATATTCAAAATAGAATATGTTTGAGGAACGATATAAGATTGGAAATAATTCATTCGCGAAAAATATCCGAATAAACACATTGTAAAAAAGACCGTATTCAATCGGTGTCAGGTTATTACAAAATATGCTGAAGAAGTTATTAAAAATTGTTTCCTACGCCGGGAATCGAACCCGGGCCACCTGGGTGAAAGCCAGGATTCCTAACCACTAGACCACATGTGATAACAATTTCGAGTTGTTATATTTTAAAGCTGAGAGCAGTTTTTAAAACATCTTCATAAATAGAATGCATAAGAAGTACGATTCAAGATTATAAATCATTCATTTGCAACAAATATCCGACTAACATAACGGAAAAAACACCATATTCAATCGTTGTGAGGTTATTTTGAAATTTGCTGAAGAACTTATTAAAAATTGTTTCCTACGCCGTGAATCGAACCCGGGCCACTTATGTGAAAGCCAGAATTCCTATCCACAAGACCACATTAGATAAGTATATCATAAGATTATATTTTTAAGCTAATCTCAGTACTTATGACATATTCAAAATAGAATATGTTTGAGGAACGATATAAGATTGGAAATAATTCATTCGCAACATATATCCGAATAAACACATTATAAAAAAGACCGTATTCAATCGGTGTTCGGTTATCACAAAATACGCTGAAGAAGTTATTAAAAATTGTTTCCCACGCCGGGAATCGAACCCGGGCCACCTGGGTAAAAGCCAGGATTCCTAACCACTAGACCACATGGGATAACAATTTCGAGGTGTTATATTTTAAAGCTGATAGCAGTTTTTATAACATCTTCATAAATAGAATGTATAAGAAGTACGATTCAAGATTATAAATCATTCATTTGCAACAAATATCCGACTAACATAACGGAAAAAACACCATATTCAATCGTTGTCAGGTAATTTTGAAATTTGCAGAAGAACTTATTAAAAATTGTTTCCCACGCCGGGAATCGAACCCGGGCCACCTGGGTGAAAGCCAGGAATCCTAACCACTAGACCACATGGATAACAATTTCGAGGGATTATATTTTAAAGCTGATCTCAGTACTTATGACATATTCAAAATAGAATATTTTTGAGGAACCATATAAGATTGGAAATAATTCATTCGCAACGAATATATGAAAAACACATTGTAAAAAAGACCCTATTCAATCGGTGTCAGGTTATCACAAAATATGCTGAAGAAGTTATTAAAAATTGTTTCCCACGACGGGAATCGAACCCGGGCCACCTGGGTGAAAGCCAGGAATCCTAACCACTAGACCACATGGGATAACAGTATCGAGGTGTTATATTTTAAAGCTGATAGCAGTTTTTATAACATCTTCATAAATAGAATGCATAAGAAGTACGATACAAGATTAGAAACAATTCATTTGCAACAAATATCCGAATAACATATTGTAAAAAAGACGGTATTAAATCGTTGTCAGGTTATTTCAAAATTTTCTGAAGAAGATATTAAAAATTGTTTCCCTCGCCGGGAATCGAAACCGGGCCACCTGGTTGAAAACCAGGAATCCTAACCACTAGACCACATGGGATAACAATGTCAAAGGATTATATTTTAAAGCTGATCTCAGTACTTATGACATATTCAAAATAGAATATGTTTGAGGAACGATATAAGATTGGAAATAATTCATTCGCGAAAAATATCCGAATAAACACATTGTAAAAAAGACCGTATTCAATCGGTGTCAGGTTATTACAAAATATGCTGAAGAAGTTATTAAAAATTGTTTCCCATGCCGGGAATTGAACCCGGGCCACCTGGGTGAAAGCCAGGAATCCTAACCACTAGACCACATGTGATAACAATTTCGAGTTGTTATATTTTAAAGCTGAGAGCAGTTTTTAAAACATCTTCATAAATAGAATGCATAAGAAGTACGATTCAAGATTATAAATCATTCATTTGCAACAAATATCCGACTAACATAACGTAAAAAACACCATATTCAATCGTTGTGAGGTTATTTTGAAATTTGACGAAGAACTTATTAAAAATTGTTTCCCACGCCGTGAATCGAACCCGGGCCACTTATGTGAAAGCCAGAATTCCTATCCACAAGACCACATGGGATAAGTATGTCATAAGATTATATTTTTAAGCTAATCTCAGTACTTATGACATATTCAAAATAGAATATGTTTGAGAAACGACATAAGATTGGAAATAATTCATTCGCAACATATATCCGAATAAACACATTGTAAAAAAGACCGTATTCAATCGGTGTCAGGTTATAACAAAATATGCTGAAGAAGTTATTAAAAATTGTTTCCCACGCCGGGAACCGAACCCGGGCCACCTGGGTGAAAGCCAGGAATCCTAACCACTAGACCACATGGGATAACAATTTCGAGGGATTATATTTTAAGTCTGATGGCATTACTTATTACATCTTCAAAAATAGAATGCGTAAGAAGTACGATACAAGATTAGAAACAATTCATTTGCAACAAATATCCGAATAACATATTGTAAAAAAGACCGTATTCAATCATTGTCATGTTATTTCAAAATTTGCCGAAGAAGATATTAAAAATTCTTTCCAACGCCGGGAATCGAACCCGGGACACCTGGGTGAAAACCAGGAATCCTAACCACTAGACCACATGGGATAACAATGTCAAAGGATTATATTTTAAAGCTTATCTCAGTACTTATGACATATTCAAAATAGAATATGTTTGAGGAACGATATAAGATTGGAAATAATTCATTCGCTAAAAATATCCGAATAATCACATTGTAAAAAAGACCGTATTCAATCGGTGTCAGGTTATTACAAAATATGCTGAAGAAGTTATTAAAAATTGTTTCCCACGTCGGGAATCGAACCCGGGCCACCTGGGTGAAAGCCAGGAATCCTAAGCACTTGACCACATGGGATAACAACTTCGAGGAGTTATATTTTAAAGCTGATAGCAGTTTTTATAACATCTTCATAAATAGAATACATAAGAAGTACGATTCAAGATTATAAATCATTCATTTGCAACAAATATCCGACTAACATAACGTAAAAAACACCATATTCAATCGTTGTCAGGTAATTTTGAAATTTGCTGAAGAACTTATTAAAAATTGTTTCCCACGCCGGGAATCGAACCCGGGCCACCTGGGTGAAAACCAGGAATCCTAACCACTAGACCACATGGGATAACAATTTCGAGGTGTTATATTTTAAAGCTGATAGCAGTTTTTATAACATCTTCATAAATAGAATGCATAAGAAGTACGATTCAAGATTATAAATCATTCATTTGCAACAAATATCCGACTAACATAACGTAAAAAACACCATATTCAATCGTTGTGAGGTTATTTTGAAATTTGCTGAAGAACTTATTAAAAATTGTTTCCCACGCCGTGAATCGAACCCGGGCCACTTATGTGAAAGCCAGAATTCCTATCCACAAGACCACATTAGATAAGTATGTCATAAGATTATATTTTTAAGCTAATCTCAGTACTTATGACATATTCAAAATAGAATATGTTTGAGGAATGATATAAGATTGGAAATAATTCATTCGCAACATATATCCGAGTAAACACATTGTAAAAAAGACCGTATTCAATCGGTGTCAGGTTATCACAAAATATGCTGAAGAAGTTATTAAAAATTGTTTCTCACGCCGGGAATCGAACCCGGGCCACCTGGGTGAAAGCCAGGAATCCTAACCACTAGACCACATGGGATAACAGTATCGAGGTGTTATATTTTAAAGCTGATAGCAGTTTTGATAACATCTTCATAAATAGAATGCATAAGAAGTACGATACAAGATTAGAAACAATTCATTTGCAACAAATATCCGAATAACGTATTGTAAAAAAGACCGTATTCAATCGTTGTCAGGTTAATACTAAATATGCTGAAGCAGTTATTAAAAATTGTTTCCCACGCCGGGAATCGAACCCGGGCCACCTGGGTGAAAACCAGGAATCCTAACCACTAGACCACATGGGATAACAATGTCAAACGATTATATTTTAAAGCTGATCTCACTACTTATGACATATTCAAAATAGAATATGTTTGAGGAACGATATAAGATTGGAAATAATTCATTCGCAACATATATCCGAATAAACACATTGTAAAAAAGACCGTATTCAATCGGTGTCAGGTTATAACAAAATATGCTGAAGAAGTTATTAAAAATTGTTTCCCACGCCGGGAACCGAACCCGGGCCACCTGGGTGAAAGCCAGGAATCCTAACCACTAGACCACATGGGATAACAATTTCGAGGGATTATATTTTAAGTCTGATGGCAGTGCTTATTACATCTTCAAAAATAGAATGCGTAAGAAGTACGATACAAGATTAGAAATAATTCATTTGCAACAAATATCCGAATAACATATTGTAAAAAAGACCGTATTCAATCATTGTCATGTTATTTCAAAATTTGCCGAAGAAGATATTAAAAATTCTTTCCAACGCCGGGAATCGAACCCGGGACACCTGGGTGAAAACCAGGAATCCTAACCACTAGACCACATGGGATAACAATGTCAAAGGATTATATTTTAAAGCTTATCTCAGTACTTATGACATATTCAAAATAGAATATGTTTGAGGAACGATATAAGATTGGAAATAATTCATTCGCTAAAAATATCCGAATAATCACATTGTAAAAAAGACCGTATTCAATCGGTGTCAGGTTATTACAAAATATGCTGAAGAAGTTATTAAAAATTGTTTCCCACGTCGGGAATCGAACCCGGGCCACCTGGGTGAAAGCCAGGAAACCTAAGCACTTGACCACATGGGATAACAACTTCGAGGAGTTATATTTTAAAGCTGATAGCAGTTTTTAAAACATCTTTATAAATAGAATACATAAGAAGTACGATTCAAGATTTTAAATCATTCATTTGCAACAAATATCCGACTAACATAACGTAAAAAACACCATATTCAATCGTTGTCAGGTAATTTTGAAATTTGCTGAAGAACTTATTAAAAATTGTTTCCCACGCCGGGAATCGAACCCGGGCCACCTGGGTGAAAACCAGGAATCCTAACCACTAGACCACATGGGATAACAATTTCGAGGTGTTATATTTTAAAGCTGATAGCAGTTTTTATAACATCTTCATAAATAGAATGCATAAGAAGTACGATTCAAGATTATAAATCATTCATTTGCAACAAATATCCGACTAACATAACGTAAAAAACACCATATTCAATCGTTGTGAGGTTATTTTGAAATTTGCTGAAGAACTTATTAAAAATGGATTCCCACGCCGTGAATCGAACCCGGGCCACCTGGGTGAAAGCCAGGAATCCTAACCACTAGACCACATGGATAACAATTTCGAGGGATTATATTTTAAAGCTGATAGCAGTTTTTATAACATCTTCATAAATAGAATGCATAAGAAGTACGATTCAAGATTATAAATCATTCATTTGCAACAAATATCCGACTAACATAACGTTAAAAACACCATATTCAATCGTTGTCAGGTAATTTTGAAATTTGCAGAAGAACTTATTAAAAATTGTTTCCCACGCCGGGAATCGAACCCGGGCCACCTGGGTGAAAGCCAGGAATCCTAACCACTAGACCACATGGATAACAGTTTCGAGGGATTATATTTTAAAGCTGATCTCAGTACTTATGACATATTCAAAATAGAATATGTTTGAGGAACCATATAAGATTGGAAATAATTCATTCGCAACAAATATATGAAAAACACATTGTAAAAAAGACCCTATTCAATCGGTGTCAGGTTATCACAAAATATGCTGAAGAAGTTATTAAAAATTGTTTCCCACGCCGGGAATCGAACCCGGGCCACCTGGGTGAAAGCCAGGAATCCTAACCACTAGACCACATGGGATAACAGTATCGAGGTGTTATATTTTAAAGCTGATAGCAGTATTTATAACATCTTCATAAATAGAATGCATAAGAAGTACGATACAAGATTAGAAACAATTCATTTGCAACAAATATCCGAATAACGTATTGTAAAAAAGACCGTATTCAATCGTTGTCAGGTTAATACTAAATATGCTGAAGCAGTTATTAAAAATTGTTTCCCACGCCGGGAATCGAACCCGGGCCACCTGGGTGAAAGCCAGGAATCCTAACCACTAGACCACATGGATAACAGTTTCGAGGGATTATATTTTAAAGCTGATCTCAGTACTTATGACATATTCAAAATAGAATATGTTTGAGGAACCATATAAGATTGGAAATAATTCATTCGCAACAAATATATGAAAAACACATTGTAAAAAAGACCCTATTCAATCGGTGTCAGGTTATCACAAAATATGCTGAAGAAGTTATTAAAAATTGTTTCCCACGCCGGGAATCGAACCCGGGCCACCTGGGTGAAAGCCAGGAATCCTAACCACTAGACCACATGGGATAACAGTATCGAGGTGTTATATTTTAAAGCTGATAGCAGTTTTTATAACATCTTCATAAATAGAATGCATAAGAAGTACGATACAAGATTAGAAACAATTCATTTGCAACAAATATCCGAATAACGTATTGTAAAAAAGACCGTATTCAATCGTTGTCAGGTTAATACTAAATATGCTGAAGCAGTTATTAAAAATTGTTTCCCACGCCGGGAATCGAACCCGGGCCACCTGGGTGAAAGCCAGGAATCCTGACCACTAGACCACATGATATAACAATTTCGAGGTGCTATATTTTAAAGCTGATAGCAGTTTTTATAACATCTTCATAAATAGAATGCATAAGAAGTACGATTCAAGATTATAAATCATTCATTTGCAACAAATATCCGACTAACATAACGTAAAAAAAACCATATTCAATCGTTGTGAGGTTATTATGAAATTTGCTGAAGAACTTATTAAAAATTGTTTCCCACGCCGTGAATCGAACCCGGGACACTTATGTGAAAGCCAGAATTTCTATCAACAAGACCACATGGGATAACTATGTCATAAGATTATATTTTTAAGCTAATCTCAGTACTTATGACATTCAAAATAGAATATGTTTGAGGAACGATATAAGATTGGAAATAATTCATTCGCAACATATATCCGAATAAACACATTATAAAAAAAACCGTATTCAATCGGTGTCCGGTTATCACAAAATATGCTGAAGAAGTTATTAAAAATTGTTTCCCACGCCGTGAATCGATCCCGGGGCACCTGGATGAAAGCCAGGAATCCTAACCACTAGACCACATGGATAACAATTTCGAGGGATTATATTTTAAAGCTCATCTCAGTACTTATGACATATTCAAAATAGAATATGTTTGAGGAACCATATAAGATTGGAAATAATTCATTCGCAACAAATATATGAAAAACACATTGTAAAAAAGACCGTATTCAATCGGTGTCAGGTTATCACAAAATATGATGAAGAAGTTATTAAAAATTGTTTCCCACGCCGGGAATCGAACCCGGGCCACCTGGGTGAAAGCCAGGAATCCTAACCACTAGACCACATGGGATAACAATTTCGAAGTGTTATATTTTAAAGCTGATAGCAGTTTTTATAACATCTTCATAAATAGAATGCATGAGAAGTACGATTCAAGATTATAAATAATTCATTTGCAACAAATATCCGACTAACATAACGTAAAAAACACCATATTCAATCGTTGTCAGGTTATTTTGAAATTTGCTGAAGAACTTATTAAAAATGGTTTCCCACGCCGTGAATCGAACCTGGGCCACTTATGTGAAAGCCAGAATTCCTATCCACAAGACCACAAGGGATAACTATGTCATAAGATTATATTTTTAAGCTAATCTCAGTACTTATGACATATTCAAAATAGAATATGTTTGAGGAACGATATAAGATTGGAAATAATTCATTCGCAACATATATCCGAATAAACACATTATAAAAAAAACCGTATTCAATCGGTGTCCGGTTATCACAAAATATGCTGAAGAAGTTATTAAAAATTGTTTCCCACGCCGGGAATCGATCCCGGGCCACCTGGGTGAAAGCCAGGAATCCTAACCACTAGACCACATGGGATATCAATTTCGAGGTGTTATATTTTAAACCTGATAGCAGTTTTTATAACATCTTCATAAATAGAATGCATAAGAAGTACGATTCAAGATTATAAATAATTCATTTGCAACAAATATCCGACTAACATAACGTAAAAAACACCATATTCAATCGTTGTGAGGTTATTATGAAATTTGCTGAAGAACTTATTAAAAATTGTTTCCCCCGCCGTGAATCGAACCCGGGACACTTATGTGAAAGCCAGAATTTCTATCCACAAGACCACATGGGAAAACTATGTCATAAGATTATATTTTTAAGCTAATCTCAGTACTTATGACATATTCAAAATAGAATATGTTTGAGGAACGATATAAGATTGGAAATAATTCATTCGCAACATATATCCGAATAAACACATTGTAAAAAAGACCGTATTCAATCGGTGTCAGGTTATCACAAAATATGCTGAAGAAGTTATTAAAAATAGTTTCCCACGCCGGGAATCGAACCCGGGCCACCTGGGTGAAAGCCAGGAATCCTAACCACTAGACCACATGGGATACAATTTCGAGGTGTTAAATTTTAAAGCTGATAGCAGTTTTTATAACATCTTCATAAATAGAATGCATAAGAAGTACGATTCAAGATTATAAATCAATCATTTGCAACAAATATCATACTAACATTACGTAAAAAACACCATATTCAGTCGTTGTCAGGTAATTTTGAAATTTGCTGAAGAACTTATTAAAAATTGTTTCCCACGCCGGGTATCGAACCCGGGCCACCTGGGTGTAAGACAGGAATCCTAACCACTAGACCACATGGGATAACAATTTAGATGTGTTATATTTTAAAGCTGATAGCAGTTTTTATAACCATCTTTATAAATAGAATGCATAAGAAGTACGATTCAAGATTATAAATCATTCATTTGCAACAAATATCATACTAACATAACGTAAAAAACACCATATTCAATCGTTGTGAGGTTATTATGAAATTTGCTGAAGAACTTATTAAAAATTGTTTCCCACGCCGTGAATCGAACCCGGGACACTTATGTGAAAGCCAGAATTCCTATCCACAAGACCACATGGGATAACTATGTCATAAGATTATATTTTTAAGCTTATCTCAGTACTTATGACATATTCAAAATAGAATATGTTTGAGGAACGATATAAGATTGGAAATAATTCATTCGCAACATATATCCGAATAAACACATTATAAAAAAGACCGTATTCAATCGGTGTCCGGTTATCACAAAATATGCTGAAGAAGTTATTAAAAATTGTTTCCCACGCCGGGAATCCAACCCGGGCCACCTGGGTGAAAGCCAGGAATCCTAACCACTAGACCACATGGGATAACAATTTCGAGGTATTATATTTTAAAGCTGATAGCAGTTTTTATAACATATTCATAAATAGAATGCATAAGAAGTACGATTCAAGATTATAAATCATTCATTTGCAACAAATATCCGACTAACATAACGTAAAAAACACCATATTCAATCGTTGTGAGGTTATTATGAAATTTGCTGAAGAACTTATTAAAAATTGTTTCCCACGCCGTGAATCGAACCCGGGACACTTATGTGAAAGCCAGAATTTCTATCCACAAGACCACATGGGATAACTATGTCATAAGATTATATTTTTAAGCTAATCTCAGTACTTATGACATATTCAAAATAGAATATGTTTGAGGAATGATATAAGATTGGAAATAATTCATTCGCAACATATATCCGAATAAACACATTGTAAAAAAGACCGTATTCAATCGGTGTCAGGTTATCACAAAATATGCTGAAGAAGTTATTAAAAATTGTTTCCCACGCCGGGAATCGAACCCGGGCCACCTGGGTGAAAGCCAGGAATCCCAACCACTAGACCACATGGGATAACAATTTCAAGGTGTTATATTTTAAAGCTGATAGCAGTTTTTATAACATCTTCATAAATAGAATGCATAAGAAGTACGATTCATGATTATAAATCATTCATTTGCAACAAATATCCGACTAACATAACGTAAAAAACACCATATTCAATCGTTGTCAGGTAATTTTGAAATTTGCTGAAGAACTTATTAAAAATTGTTTCCCACGCCGGGAATCGATCCCGGGCCACCTGGGTGAAAGCCAGGAATCCTAACCACTAGACCACATGGGATAACAATTTCGAGGTGTTATATTTTAAAGCTGATAGCAGTTTTTATAACATCTTCATAAATAGAATGCATAAGAAGTACGATTCAAGATTATAAATCATTCATTTGCAACAAATATCCGACTAACATAACGTAAAAAACACCATATTCAATCGTTGTGAGGTTATTATGAAATTTGCTGAAGAACTTATTAAAAATTGTTTCCTACGCCGTGAATCGAACCCAGGACACTTATGTGAAAGCCAGAATTTCTATCCACAAGACCACATGGGATAACTATGTCATAAGATTATATTTTTAAGCTAATCTCAGTACTTATGACATATTCAAAATAGAATATGTTTGAGGAACGATATAAGATTGGAAATAATTCATTCGCAACATATATCCGAATAAACACATTGTAAAAAAGACCGTATTCAATCGGTGTCAGGTTATCACAAAATATGCTGTAGAAGTTATTAAAAATTGTTTCCCACGCCGGGAATCGAACCCGGGCCATCTGGGTGAGAGCCAGGAATCCTACCCACTAGACCACATGGGATAACAATTTCGAGGTGTTATATTTTAAAGCTGATAGCAGTTTTTATAACATCTTCATAAATAGAATGCATAAGAAGTACGATTCAAGATTATAAATCATTCATTTGCAACAAATATCCGACTAACATAACGTAAAAAACACCATATTCAATCGTTGTGAGGTTATTTTGAAATTTGCTGAAGAACTTATTAAAAATGGTTTCCCACGCCGTGAATCGAACCTGGGCCACTTATGTGAAAGCCAGAATTCCTATCCACAAGACCACATGGGATAACTATGTCATAAGATTATATTTTTAAGCTAATCTCAGTACTTATGACATATTCAAAATAGAATATGTTTGAGGAACGATAAAAGATTGGAAATAAATCATTCTCAACATATATCCAAATAAACACATTATAAAAAAGACCGTATTCAATCGGTGTCCGGTTATCACAAAATATGCTAAAGAAGTTATTAAAAATTGTTTCCCACGCCGGGAATCGAACCCGGGCCACCTGGGTGAAAGCCAGGAATCCTAACCACTAGACCACATGGGATAACAATTTCAAGGTGTTATATTTTTAAGCTGATAGCAGTTTTTATAACATCTTCATAAATAGAATGCATAAGAAGTACGATTCATGATTATAAATCATTCATTTGCAACAAATATCCGACTAACATAACGTAAAAAACACCATATTCAATCGTTGTCAGGTAATTTTGAAATTTGCTGAAGAACTTATTAAAAATTGTTTCCCACGCCGGGAATCGATCCCGGGCCACCTGGGTGAAAGCCAGGAATCCTAACCACTAGACCACATGGGATAACAATTTCGAGGTGTTATATTTTAAAGCTGATAGCAGTTTTTATAACATCTTCATAAATAGAATGCATAAGAAGTACGATTCAAGATTATAAATCATTCATTTGCAACAAATATCCGACTAACATAACGTAAAAAACACCATATTCAATCGTTGTGAGGTTATTATGAAATTTGCTGAAGAACTTATTAAAAATTGTTTCCCACGCCGTGAATCGAACCCGGGACACTTATGTGAAAGCCAGAATTTCTATCCACAAGACCACAAGGGATAACTATGTCATAAGATTATATTTTTAAGCTAATCTCAGTACTTATGACATATTCAAAATAGAATATGTTTGAGGAACGATATAAGATTGGAAATAATTCATTCGCAACATATATCCGAATAAACACATTGTAAAAAAGACCGTATTCAATCGGTGTCAGGTTATCACAAAATATGCTGAAGAAGTTATTAAAAATTGTTTCCCACGCCGGGAATCGAACCCGGGCCACCTGGGTGAGAGCCAGGAATCCTACCCACTAGACCACATGGGATAACAATTTCGAGGTGTTATATTTTAAAGCTGATAGCAGTTTTTATAACATCTTCATAAATAGAATGCATAAGAAGTACGATTCAAGATTATAAATCATTCATTTGCAACAAATATCCGACTAACATAACGTAAAAAACACCATATTCAATCGTTGTGAGGTTATTTTGAAATTTGCTGAAGAACTTATCAAAAATTGTTTCCCACGCCGTGAATCGAACCCGGGCCACCTGGGTGAAAGCCAGGAATCCTAACCACTAGACCACATGGATAACAATTTCGAGGGATTATATTTTAAAGCTGATCTCAGTACTTATGACATTCAAAATAGAATATGTTTGAGGAACGATATAAGATTGGAAATAATTCATTCGCAACATATATCCGAATAAACGCATTATAAAAAAGACCGTATTCAATCGGTGTCCGGTTATCACAAAATATGCTGAAGAAGTTATTAAAAATTATTTCCCACGCCGGGAATCCAACCCGGGCCACCTGGATGAAAGCCAGGAATCCTAACCACTAGACCACATGGGATAACAATTTCGAAGTGTTATATTTTAAAGCTGATAGCAGTTTTTATAACATCTTCATAAATAGAATGCATAAGAAGTACGATTCAAGATTATAAATCATTCATTTGCAACAAATATCCGACTAACATAACGTAAAAAACACCATATTCAATCGTTGTGAGGTTATTATGAAATTTGCTGAAGAACTTATTAAAAATGGTTTCCCACGCCGTGAATCGAACCTGGGCCACTTATGTGAAAGCCAGAATTCCTATCCACAAGACCACATAGGATAACTATGTCATAAGATTATATTTTTAAGCTAATCTCAGTACTTATGACATATTCAAAATAGAATATGTTTGAGGAACGATAAAAGATTGGAAATAAATCATTCTCAACATATATCCAAATAAACACATTATAAAAAAGACCGTATTCAATCGGTGTCCGGTTATCACAAAATATGCTAAAGAAGTTATTAAAAATTGTTTCCCACGCCGGGAATCGAACCCGGGCCACCTGGGTGAAAGCCAGGAATCCTAACCACTAGACCACATGGGATAACAATTTCAAGGTGTTATATTTTTAAGCTGATAGCAGTTTTTATAACATCTTCATAAATAGAATGCATAAGAAGTACGATTCATGATTATAAATCATTCATTTGCAACAAATATCCGACTAACATAACGTAAAAAACACCATATTCAATCGTTGTCAGGTAATTTTGAAATTTGCTGAAGAACTTATTAAAAATTGTTTCCCACGCCGGGAATCGATCCCGGGCCACCTGGGTGAAAGCCAGGAATCCTAACCACTAGACCACATGGGATAACAATTTCGAGGTGTTATATTTTAAAGCTGATAGCAGTTTTTATAACATCTTCATAAATAGAATGCATAAGAAGTACGATTCAAGATTATAAATCATTCATTTGCAACAAATATCCGACTAACATAACGTAAAAAACACCATATTCAATCGTTGTGAGGTTATTATGAAATTTGCTGAAGAACTTATTAAAAATTGTTTCCCACGCCGTGAATCGAACCCGGGACACTTATGTGAAAGCCAGAATTTCTATCCACAAGACCACATGGGATAACTATGTCATAAGATTATATTTTTAAGCTAATCTCAGTACTTATGACATATTCAAAATAGAATATGTTTGAGGAACGATATAAGATTGGAAATAATTCATTCGCAACATATATCCGAATAAACACATTGTAAAAAAGACCGTATTCAATCGGTGTCAGGTTATCACAAAATATGCTGAAGAAGTTATTAAAAATTGTTTCCCACGCCGGGAATCGAACCCGGGCCACCTGGGTGAGAGCCAGGAATCCTACCCACTAGACCACATGGGATAACAATTTCGAGGTGTTATATTTTAAAGCTGATAGCAGTTTTTATAACATCTTCATAAATAGAATGCATAAGAAGTACGATTCAAGATTATAAATCATTCATTTGCAACAAATATCCGACTAACATAACGTAAAAAACACCATATTCAATCGTTGTGAGGTTATTTTGAAATTTGCTGAAGAACTTATCAAAAATTGTTTCCCACGCCGTGAATCGAACCCGGGCCACCTGGGTGAAAGCCAGGAATCCTAACCACTAGACCACATGGATAACAATTTCG
The DNA here is from genome assembly GCA_947359465.1 of Metellina segmentata. NCBI lineage: Eukaryota > Metazoa > Arthropoda > Arachnida > Araneae > Tetragnathidae > Metellina > Metellina segmentata. Next base: position 62,864,301 of record OX375879.1, on the reverse strand, counting down.
AGGGATTATATTTTAAAGCTGATCTCAGTACTTATGACATTCAAAATAGAATATGTTTGAGGAACGATATAAGATTGGAAATAATTCATTCGCAACATATATCCGAATAAACGCATTATAAAAAAGACCGTATTCAATCGGTGTCCGGTTATCACAAAATATGCTGAAGAAGTTATTAAAAATTATTTCCCACGCCGGGAATCCAACCCGGGCCACCTGGGTGAAAGCCAGGAATCCTAACCACTAGACCACATGGGATAACAATTTCGAAGTGTTATATTTTAAAGCTGATAGCAGTTTTTATAACATCTTCATAAATAGAATGCATAAGAAGTACGATTCAAGATTATAAATCATTCATTTGCAACAAATATCCGACTAACATAACGTAAAAAACACCATATTCAATCGTTGTGAGGTTATTATGAAATTTGCTGAAGAACTTATTAAAAATTGTTTCCCACGCCGTGAATCGAACCCGGGACACTTATGTGAAAGCCAGAATTCCTATCCACAAGACCACATGGGATAACTATGTCATAAGATTATATTTTTAAGCTTATCTCAGTACTTATGACATATTCAAAATAGAATATGTTTGAGGAACGATATAAGATTGGAAATAATTCATTCGCAACATATATCCGAATAAACACATTATAAAAAAGACCGTATTCAATCGGTGTCCGGTTATCACAAAATATGCTGAAGAAGTTATTAAAAATTGTTTCCCACGCCGGGAATCCAACCCGGGCCACCTGGGTGAAAGCCAGGAATCCTAACCACTAGACCACATGGGATAACAATTTCGAGGTGTTATATTTTAAAGCTGATAGCAGTTTTTATAACATCTTCATAAATAGAATGCATAAGAAGTACGATTCAAGATTATAAATCATTCATTTGCAACAAATATCCGACTAACATAACGTAAAAAACACCATATTCAATCGTTGTCAGGTAATTTTGAAATTTGCTGAAGAACTTATTAAAAATGGTTTCCCACGCCGTGAATCGAACCTGGGCCACTTATGTGAAAGCCAGAATTGCTATCCACAAGACCACATGGGATAACTATGTCATAAGATTATATTTTTAAGCTAATCTCAGTACTTATGACATATTCAAAATAGAATATGTTTGAGGAACGATATAAGATTGGAAATAATTCATTCGCAACATATATCCGAATAAACACATTGTAAAAAAGACCGTATTCAATCGGTGTCAGGTTATCACAAAATACGCTGAAGAAGTTATTAAAAAATGTTTCCCACGCCGGGAATCGAACCCGGGCCACCTGGGTGAAAGCCAGGAATCCTAACCACTAGACCACATGGGATAACAATTTCGAGGTGTTATATTTTAAAGCTGATAGAAGTTTTTATAACATTTCCATAAATAGAATGCATAAGAAGTACGATTCAAGATTATAAATCATTCATTTGCAACAAATATCATACTAACATAACGTAAAAAACACCATATTCAATCGTTGTCAGGTAATTTTGAAATTTGCTGAAGAACTTATTAAAAATTGTTTCCCACGCCGTGAATCGAACCCGGGAAACCTGGGTGAAAGCCAGGAATCCTAACCACTAGACCACATGGATAACAATTTCGAGGGATTTTATTTTAAAGCTGATCTCAGTACTTATGACATATTCAAAATAGAATATGTTTCAGGAACCATATAAGATTGGAAATAATTCATTCGCAACAAATATATGAAAAACACATTGTAAAAAAGACCGTATTCAATCGGTGTCAGGTTATCACAAAATATGTTGAAGCAGTTATTAAAAATTGTTTCCCACGCCGGGAATCGAACCCGGGCCACCTGGGTGAAAGCCAGGAATCCTAACCACTAGACCACATGGGATAACAGTTTCGAGGTGTTATATTTTAAAGCTGATAGCAGTTTTTATAACATCTTCATAAATAGAATGCATAAGAAGTACGATTCAAGATTATAAATCATTCATTTGCAACAAATATCCGACTAACATAACGTAAAAAACACCATATTCAATCGTTGTGAGGTTATTTTGAAATTTGCTGAAGAACTTATTAAAAATGGTTTCCCACGCCGTGAATCGAACCTGGGCCACTTATGTGAAAGCCAGAATTCCTATCCACAAGACCACATGGGATAACTATGTCATAAGATTATATTTTTAAGCTAATCTCAGTACTTATGACATTCAAAATAGAATATGTTTGAGGAACGATATAAGATTGGAAATAATTCATTCGCAACATATATCCGAATAAACACATTATAAAAAAGACCGTATTCAATCGGTGTCCGGTTATCACAAAATATGCTGAAGAAGTTATTAAAAATTGTTTCCCACGCCGGGAATCGAACCCGGGCCACCTGGGTGAAAGCCAGGAATCCTAACCACTAGACCACATGGGATAACAATTTCGAGGTGTTATATTTTAATGCTGATAGCAGTTTTTATAACATCTTCATAAATAGAATGCATAAGAAGTACGATTCAAGATTATAAATCATTCATTTGCAACAAATATCCGACTAACATAACGTAAAAAACACCATATTCAATCGTTGTCAGGTAATTTTGAAATTTGCTGAAGAACTTATTAAAAATTGTTTCCCACGCCGTGAATCGAACCCGGGCGACCTGGGTGAAAGCCAGGAATCCTAACCACTAGACCACATGGATAACAATTTCGAGGGATTATATTTTAAAGCTGATCTCAGTACTTATGACATATTCAAAATAGAATATGTTTGAGGAACCATATAAGATTGGAAATAATTCATTCGCAACTAATATATGAAAAACCCATTGTAAAAAAGACCGTATTCAATCGGTGTCAGGTTATCACAAAATATGCTGAAGAAGTTATTAAAAATTGTTTCCCACGCCGGGAATCGAACCCGGGCCACCTGGGTGAAAGCCAGGAATCCTAACCACTAGACCACATGGGATAACAGTTTCGAGGTGTTATATTTTAAAGCTGATTGCAGTTTTTATAACATCTTCATAAATAGAATGCATAAGAAGTACGATTCAAGATTATAAATCATTCATTTGCAACAAATATCCGACTAACATAACGTAAAAAACACCATATTCAATCGTTGTGAGGTTATTTTGAAATTTGCTGAAGAACTTATTAAAAATGGTTTCCCACGCCGTGAATCGAACCTGGGCCACTTATGTGAAAGCCAGAATTGCTATCCACAAGACCACATGGGATAACTATGTCATAAGATTATATTTTTAAGCTAATCTCAGTACTTATGACAAATTCAAAATAGAATATGTTTGAGGAACGATATAAGATTGGAAATAATTCATTCGCAACATATATCCGAAGAAACACATTGTAAAAAAGACCGTATTCAATCGGTGTCAGGTTATCACAAAATATGCTGAAGAAGTTATTAAAAATTGTTTCCCACGCCGGGAATCGAACCCGGGCCACCTGGGTGAAAGCCAGGAATCCTAACCACTAGACCACATGGGATAACAATTTCGAGGTGTTATATTTTAAAGCTGATAGAAGTTTTTATAACATTTCCATAAATAGAATGCATAAGAAGTACGATTCAAGATTATAAATCATTCATTTGCAACAAATATCATACTAACATAACGTAAAAAACACCATATTCAATCGTTGTCAGGTAATTTTGAAATTTGCTGAAGAACTTATTAAAAATTGTTTCCCACGCCGTGAATCGAACCCGGGCCACCTGGGTGAAAGCCAGGAATCCTAACCACTAGACCACATGGATAACAATTTCGAGGGATTTTATTTTAAAGCTGATCTCAGTACTTATGACATATTCAAAATAGAATATGTTTCAGGAACCATATAAGATTGGAAATAATTCATTCGCAACAAATATATGAAAAACACATTGTAAAAAAGACCGTATTCAATCGGTGTCAGGTTATCACAAAATATGTTGAAGCAGTTATTAAAAATTGTTTCCCACGCCGGGAATCGAACCCGGGCCACCTGGGTGAAAGCCAGGAATCCTAACCACTAGACCACATGGGATAACAGTTTCGAGGTGTTATATTTTAACGCTGATAGCAGTTTTTATAACATCTTCATAAATAGAATGCATAAAAAGTACGATTCAAGATTATAAATCATTCATTTGCAACAAATATCCGACTAACATAACGTAAAAAACACCATATTCAATCGTTGTGAGGTTATTTTGAAATTTGCTGAAGAACTTATTAAAAATGGTTTCCCACGCCGTGAATCGAACCTGGGCCACTTATGTGAAAGCCAGAATTGCTATCCACAAGACCACATGGGATAACTACGTCATAAGATTATATTTTTAAGCTAATCTCAGTACTTATGACATATTCAAAATAGAATATGTTTGAGGAACGATATAAGATTGGAAATAATTCATTCGCAACATATATCCGAATAAACACATTATAAAAAAGACCGTATTCAATCGGTGTCCGGTTATCACAAAATATGCTGAAGAAGTTATTAAAAATTGTTTCCCACGCCGGGAATCGAACCCGGGCCACCTGGTTGAAATACAGGAATCCTAACCACTAGACCACATGGATAACAATTTCGAGGGATTTTATTTTAAAGCTGATCTCAGTACTTATGACATATTCAAAATAGAATATGTTTCAGGAACCATATAAGATTGGAAATAATTCATTCGCAACAAATATATGAAAAACACATTGTAAAAAAGACCGTATTCAATCGGTGTCCGGTTATCACAAAATATGCTGAAGAAGTTATTAAAAATTGTTTCCCACGCCGGGAATCGAACCCGGGCCACCTGGGTGAAAACCAGGAATACTCACCACTAGACCACATGGGATAACAGTTTCGAGGTGTTATATTTTAAAGCTGATAGCAGTTTTTATAACATCTTCATAAATAGAATGCATAAGAAGTACGATTCAAGATTATAAATCATTCATTTGCAACAAATATCCGACTAACATAACGTAAAAAACACCATATTCAATCGTTGTGAGGTTATTTTGAAATTTGCTGAAGAACTTATTAAAAATGGTTTCCCACGCCGTGAATCGAACCTGGGCCACTTATGTGAAAGCCAGAATTGCTATCCACAAGACCACATGGGATAACTATGTCATAAGATTATATTTTTAAGCTAATCTCAGTACTTATGACATATTCAAAATAGAATATGTTTGAGGAACGATATAAGATTGGAAATAATTCATTCGCAGCATATATCCGAATAAACACATTATAAAAAAGACCGTATTCAATCGGTGTCCGGTTATCACAAAATATGCTGAAGAAGTTATTAAAAATTGTTTCCCACGCCGGGAATCGAACCCGGGCCACCTGGGTGAAATACAGGAATCCTAACCACTAGACCACATGGATAACAATTTCGAGGGATTTTATTTTAAAGCTGATAGCAGTTTTTATAACATCTTCATAAATAGAATGCATAAGAAGTACGATTCAAGATTATAAATCATTCATTTGCAACAAATATCCGACTAACATAACGTAAAAAACACCATATTCAATCGTTGTGAGGTTATTTTGAAATTTTCTGAAGAACTTATTAAAAATTGTTTCCCACGCCGTGAATCGAACCCGGGCCACCTGGGTGAAAGCCAGGAATCCTAACCACTAGACCACATGGATAACAATTTCGAGGGATTATATTTTAAAGCTGATCTCAGTACTTATGACATATTCAAAATAGAATATGTTTGAGGAACCATATAAGATTGGAAATAATTCATTCGCAACAAATATATGAAAAACACATTGTAAAAAAGACCGTATTCAATCGGTGTCAGGTTATCACAAAATATGCTGAAGAAGTTATTAAAAATTGTTTCCCACGCCGGGAATCGAACCCGGGCCACCTGGGTGAAAGCCAGGAATCCTAACCACTAGACCACATGGGATAACAGCTTCGAGGTGTTATATTTTAAAGCTGATAGCAGTTTTTATAACATCTTCATAAATAGAATGCATAAGACGTACGATTCAAGATTATAAATCATTCATTTGCAACAAATATCCGACTAACATAACGTAAAAAACACCATATTCAATCGTTGTGAGGTTATTTTGAAATTTGCTGAAGAACTTATTAAAAATGGTTTCCCACGCCGTGAATCGAACCTGGGCCACTTATGTGAAAGCCAGAATTGCTATCCACAAGACAACATGTGATAACTATGTCATAAGATTATATTTTTAAGCTAATCTCAGTACTTATGACTTATTCAAAATAGAATATGTTTGAGGAACGATATAAGATTGGAAATAATTCATTCGCAACATATATCCGAATAAACACATTATAAAAAAGACCGTATTCAATCGGTGTCCGGTTATCACAAAATATGCTGAAGAAGTTATTAAAAATTGTTTCCCACGCCGTGAATCGAACCCGGGCCACCTGGGTGAAATACAGGAATCCTAACCACTAGACCACATGGGATAACAATTTCGAGGTGTTATATTTTAAAGCTGATAGCAGTTTTTATAACATCTTCATAAATAGAATGCAGAAGAAGTACGATTCAAGATTATAAATCATTCATTTGCAACAAATATCCGACTAACATAACGTAAAAAACACCATATTCAATCGTTGTGAGGTTATTTTGAAATTTGCTGAAGAACTTATTAAAAAATGGTTTCCCACGCCGTGAATCGAACCTGGGCCACTTATGTGAAAGCCAGAATTCCTATCCACAAGACCACATGGGATAGCTATGTCATAAGATTATATTTTTAAGCTAATCTCAGTACTTATGACATATTCAAAATAGAATATGTTTGAGGAACGATATAAGATTGGAAATAATTCATTCGCAACATATATCCGAATAAACACATTATAAAAAAGACCGTATTCAATCGGTGTCCGGTTATCACAAAATATGCTGAAGAAGTTATTAAAAATTGTTTCCCACGCCGGGAATCGAACCCGGGCCACCTGGGTGAAAGCCAGGAATCCTAACCACTAGACCACATGGGATAGCAATTTCGAAGTGTTATATTTTAAAGCTGATAGCAGTTTTTATAACATTTCCATAAATAGAATGCATAAGAAGTACGATTCAAGATTATAAATCATTCATTTGCAACAAATATCATACTAACATTACGTAAAAAACACCATATTCAATCGTTGTCAGGTAATTTTGAAATTTGCTGAAGAACTTATTAAAAATTGTTTCCCACGCCGGGAATCGAACCCGGGCCACCTGGGTGAAAGCCAGGAATCCTAACCACTAAACCACATGGATAACAATTTCGAGGGATTTTATTTTAAAGCTGATCTCAGTACTTATGACATTCAAAATAGAATATGTTTCAGGAACCATATAAGATTGGAAATAATTCATTCGCAACATATATCCGAATAAACACATTGTAAAAAAGACCGTATTCAATCGGTGTCAGGTTATCACAAAATATGCTGAAGAAGTTATTAAAAATTGTTTCCCACGCCGGGAATCGAACACGGGCCACCTGGGTGAAAGCCAGGAATCCTAACCACTAGACCACATGGGATAACAATTTCGAGGTGTTATATTTTAAAGCTGATAGCAGTTTTTATAACATCATAAATAGAATGCATAAGAAGTACGATTCAAGATTATAAATCATTCATTTGCAACAAATATCCGACTAACATAACGTAAAAAACACCATATTCAATCGTTGTGAGGTTATTTTGAAATTTGCTGAAGAACTTATTAAAAATTGTTTCCCACGCCGTGAATCGAACCCGGGCCACCTGGGTGAAAGCCAGGAATCCTAACCACTAGACCACATGGATAACAATTTCGAGGGATTATATTTTAAAGCTGATCTCAGTACTTATGACATTCAAAATAGAATATGTTTGAGGAACCATATAAGATTGGAAATAATTCATTCGCAACAAATATATGAAAAACACATTGTAAAAAAGACCGTATTCAATCGGTATCAGGTTATCACAAAATATGCTGAAGAAGTTATTAAAAACGGCTTCCCACGCCGTGAATCGAACCTGGGCCACTTATGTGAAAGCCAGAATTGCTATCCACAAGACCACATGGGATAACTATGTCATAAGATTATATTTTTAAGCTAATCTCAGTACTTATGACTTATTCAAAATAGAATATGTTTGAGGAACGATATAAGATTGGAAATAATTCATTCGCAACATATATCCGAATAAACACATTATAAAAAAGACCGTATTCAATCGGTGTCCGGTTATCACAAAATATGCTGAAGAAGTTATTAAAAATTGTTTCCCACGCCGGGAATCGAACCCGGGCCACCTGGATGAAATACAGGAATCCTAACCACTAGACCACATGGGATAACAATTTCGAGGTGTTATATTTTAAAGCTGATAGCAGTTTTTATAACATCTTCATAAATAGAATGCAGAAGTACGATTCAAGATTATAAATCATTCATTTGCAACAAATATCCGACTAACATAACGTAAAAAACACCATATTCAATCGTTGTGAGGTTATTTTGAAATTTGCTGAAGAACTTATTAAAAATGGTTTCCCACGCCGTGAATCGAACCTGGGCCACTTATGTGAAAGCCAGAATTGCTATCCACAAGACCACATGGGATAACTATGTCATAAGATTATATTTTTAAGCTAATCTCAGTACTTATGACATTCAAAATAGAATATGTTTGAGGAACGATATAAGATTGGAAATAATTCATTCGCAACATATATCCGAATAAACACATTGTAAAAAAGACCGTATTCAATCGGTGTCAGGTTATCACAAAATATGCTGAAGAAGTTATTAAAAATTGTTTCCCACGCCGGGAATCGAACCCGGGCCACCTGGGTGAAAGCCAGGAATCCTAACCACTAGACCACATGGGATAACAATTTCGAGGTGTTATATTTTAAAGCTGATAGCAGTTTTTATAACATTTCCATAAATAGAATGCATAAGAAGTACGATTCAAGATTATAAATCATTCATTTGCAACAAATATCATACTAACATTACGTAAAAAACACCATATTCAATCGTTGTCAGGTAATTTTGAAATTTGCTGAAGAACTTATTAAAAATTGTTTCCCACGCCGGGAATCGAACCCGGGCCACCTGGGTGAAAGCCAGGAATCCTAACCACTAGACCACATGGGATAACAATTTCGAGGTGTTATATTTTAAAGCTGATAGCAGTTTTTATAACATTTCCATAAATAGAATGCATAAGAAGTACGATTCAAGATTATAAATCATTCATTTGCAACAAATATCCGACTAACATAACGTAAAAAACACCATATTCAATCGTTGTGAGGTTATTTTGAAATTTGCTGAAGAAGATATTAAAAATTTTTTCCCACGCCGGGAATCGAAACCGGGCCACCTGGGGGAAAGCCAGGAGTCCTAACCACTAGACCACATGGGATAACAATTTCGAGGTGTTATATTTTAAAGCTGATAGAAGTTTTTATAACATCTTCATAAATAGGATGCATAAGAAGTACGATTCAAGATTATAAATCATTCATTTGCAACAAATATCCGACTAACATAACGTAAAAAACACCATATTCAATCGTTGTGAGGTTATTATGAAATTTGCTGAAGAACTTATTAAAAATTGTTTCCCACGCCGTGAATCGAACCCGGGACACTTATGTGAAAGCCAGAATTCCTATCCACAAGACCACATGGGATAACTATGTCATAAGATTATATTTTTAAGCTTATCTCAGTACTTATGACATATTCAAAATAGAATATGTTTGAGGAACGATATAAGATTGGAAATAATTCATTCGCAACATATATCCGAATAAACACATTATAAAAAAGACCGTATTCAATCGGTGTCCGGTTATCACAAAATATGCTGAAGAAGTTATTAAAAATTGTTTCCCACGCCGGGAATCCAACCCGGGCCACCTGGGTGAAAGCCAGGAATCCTAACCACTAGACCACATGGGATAACAATTTCGAGGTGTTATATTTTAAAGCTGATAGCAGTTTTTATAACATCTTCATAAATAGAATGCATAAGAAGTACGATTCAAGATTATAAATCATTCATTTGCAACAAATATCCGACTAACATAACGTAAAAAACACCATATTCAATCGTTGAGAGGTTATTTTGAAATTTGCTGAAGAACTTATTAAAAATGGTTTCCCACGCCGTGAATCGAACCTGGGCCACTTATGTGAAAGCCAGAATTCCTATCCACAAGACCACATGGGATAACTATGTCATAAGATTATATTTTTAAGCTAATCTCAGTACTTATGACATATTCAAAATAGAATATGTTTGAGGAACGATATAAGATTGGAAATAATTCATTCGCAACATATATCCGAATAAACACATTATAAAAAAGACCGTATTCAATCGGTGTCCGGTTATCACAAAATATGCTGAAGAAGTTATTAAAAATTGTTTCCCACGCCGGGAATCGAACCCGGGCCACCTGGGTGAAAGCCAGGAATCCTAACCACTAGACCACATGGGATAACAGTTTCGAGGTGTTATATTTTAAAGCTGATAGCAGTTTTTATAACATCTTCATAAATAGAATGCATAAAAAGTACGATTCAAGATTATAAATCCTTCATTTGCAACAAATATCCGACTAACATAACGTAAAAAACACCATATTCAATCGTTGTGAGGTTATTTTGAAATTTGCTGAAGAACTTATTAAAAATGGTTTCCCACGCCGTGAATCGAACCTGGGCCACTTATGTGAAAGCCAGAATTGCTATCCACAAGACCACATGGGATAACTACGTCATAAGATTATATTTTTAAGCTAATCTCAATACTTATGACATATTCAAAATAGAATATGTTTGAGGAACGATATAAGATTGGAAATAATTCATTCGCAACATATATCCGAATAAACACATTATAAAAAAGACCGTATTCAATCGGTGTCCGGTTATCACAAAATATGCTGAAGAAGTTATTAAAAATTGTTTCCCACGCCGGGAATCGAACCCGGGCCACCTGGTTGAAATACAGGAATCCTAACCACTAGACCACATGGATAACAATTTCGAGGGATTTTATTTTAAAGCTGATCTCAGTACTTATGACATATTCAAAATAGAATATGTTTCAGGAACCATATAAGATTGGAAATAATTCATTCGCAACAAATATATGAAAAACACATTGTAAAAAAGACCGTATTCAATCGGTGTCCGGTTATCACAAAATATGCTGAAGAAGTTATTAAAAATTGTTTCCCACGCCGGGAATCGAACCCGGGCCACCTGGGTGAAAACCAGGAATACTCACCACTAGACCACATGGGATAACAGTTTCGAGGTGTTATATTTTAAAGCTGATAGCAGTTTTTATAACATCTTCATAAATAGAATGCATAAGAAGTACGATTCAAGATTATAAATCATTCATTTGCAACAAATATCCGACTAACATAACGTAAAAAACACCATATTCAATCGTTGTGAGGTTATTTTGAAATTTGCTGAAGAACTTATTAAAAATGGTTTCCCACGCCGTGAATCGAACCTGGGCCACTTATGTGAAAGCCAGAATTGCTATCCACAAGACCACATGGGATAGCTATGTCATAAGATTATATTTTTAAGCTAATCTCAGTACTTATGACATTCAAAATAGAATATGTTTGAGGAACGATATAAGATTGGAAATAATTCATTCGCAACATATATCCGAATAAACACATTATAAAAAAGACCGTATTCAATCGGTGTCCGGTTATCACAAAATATGCTGAAGAAGTTATTAAAAATTGTTTCCCACGCCGGGAATCCAACCCGGGCCACCTGGGTGAAAGCCAGGAATCCTAACCACTAGACCACATGGGATAACAATTTCGAGGTGTTATATTTTAAAGCTGATAGCAGTTTTTATAACATCTTCATAAATAGAATGCATAAGAAGTACGATTCAAGATTATAAATCATTCATTTGCAACAAATATCCGACTAACATAACGTAAAAAACACCATATTCAATCGTTGAGAGGTTATTTTGAAATTTGCTGAAGAACTTATTAAAAATGGTTTCCCACGCCGTGAATCGAACCTGGGCCACTTATGTGAAAGCCAGAATTCCTATCCACAAGACCACATGGGATAACTATGTCATAAGATTATATTTTTAAGCTAATCTCAGTACTTATGACATATTCAAAATAGAATATGTTTGAGGAACGATATAAGATTGGAAATAATTCATTCGCAACATATATCCGAATAAACACATTATAAAAAAGACCGTATTCAATCGGTGTCCGGTTATCACAAAATATGCTGAAGAAGTTATTAAAAATTGTTTCCCACGCCGGGAATCGAACCCGGGCCACCTGGGTGAGAGCCAGGAATCCTAACCACTAGACCACATGGGATAACAGTTTCGAGGTGTTATATTTTAAAGCTGATAGCAGTTTTTATAACATCTTCATAAATAGAATGCATAAAAAGTACGATTCAAGATTATAAATCATTCATTTGCAACAAATATCCGACTAACATAACGTAAAAAACACCATATTCAATCGTTGTGAGGTTATTTTGAAATTTGCTGAAGAACTTATTAAAAATGGTTTCCCACGCCGTGAATCGAACCTGGGCCACTTATGTGAAAGCCAGAATTGCTATCCACAAGACCACATGGGATAACTACGTCATAAGATTATATTTTTAAGCTAATCTCAATACTTATGACATATTCAAAATAGAATATGTTTGAGGAACGATATAAGATTGGAAATAATTCATTCGCAACATATATCCGAATAAACACATTATAAAAAAGACCGTATTCAATCGGTGTCCGGTTATCACAAAATATGCTGAAGAAGTTATTAAAAATTGTTTCCCACGCCGGGAATCGAACCCGGGCCACCTGGTTGAAATACAGGAATCCTAACCACTAGACCACATGGATAACAATTTCGAGGGATTTTATTTTAAAGCTGATCTCAGTACTTATGACATATTCAAAATAGAATATGTTTCAGGAACCATATAAGATTGGAAATAATTCATTCGCAACAAATATATGAAAAACACATTGTAAAAAAGACCGTATTCAATCGGTGTCCGGTTATCACAAAATATGCTGAAGAAGTTATTAAAAATTGTTTCCCACGCCGGGAATCGAACCCGGGCCACCTGGGTGAAAACCAGGAATACTCACCACTAGACCACATGGGATAACAGTTTCGAGGTGTTATATTTTAAAGCTGATAGCAGTTTTTATAACATCTTCATAAATAGAATGCATAAGAAGTACGATTCAAGATTATAAATCATTCATTTGCAACAAATATCCGACTAACATAACGTAAAAAACACCATATTCAATCGTTGTGAGGTTATTTTGAAATTTGCTGAAGAACTTATTAAAAATGGTTTCCCACGCCGTGAATCGAACCTGGGCCACTTATGTGAAAGCCAGAATTGCTATCCACAAGACCACATGGGATAACTACGTCATAAGATTATATTTTTAAGCTAATCTCAGTACTTATGACATATTCAAAATAGAATATGTTTGAGGAACGATATAAGATTGGAAATAATTCATTCGCAACATATATCCGAATAAACACATTATAAAAAAGACCGTATTCAATCGGTGTCCGGTTATCACAAAATATGCTGAAGAAGTTATTAAAAATTGTTTCCCACGCCGGGAATCGAACCCGAGCCACCTGGTTGAAATACAGGAATCCTAACCACTAGACCACATGGATAACAATTTCGAGGGATTTTATTTTAAAGCTGATCTCAGTACTTATGACATATTCAAAATAGAATATGTTTCGGGAACCATATAAGATTGAAAATAATTCATTCGCAACAAATATATGAAAAACACATTGTAAAAAAGACCGTATTCAATCGGTGTCCGGTTATCACAAAATATGCTGAAGAAGTTATTAAAAATTGTTTCCCACGCCGGGAATCGAACCCGGGCCACCTGGGTGAAAACCAGGAATACTCACCACTAGACCACATGGGATAACAGTTTCGAGGTGTTATATTTTAAAGCTGATAGCAGTTTTTATAACATCTTCATAAATAGAATGCATAAGAAGTACGATTCAAGATTATAAATCATTCATTTGCAACAAATATCCGACTAACATAACGTAAAAAACACCATATTCAATCGTTGTGAGGTTATTTTGAAATTTGCTGAAGAACTTATTAAAAATGGTTTCCCACGCCGTGAATCGAACCTGGGCCACTTATGTGAAAGCCAGAATTGCTATCCACAAGACCACATGGGATAACTATGTCATAAGATTATATTTTTAAGCTAATCTCAGTACTTATGACATATTCAAAATAGAATATGTTTGAGGAACGATATAAGATTGGAAATAATTCATTCGCAACATATATCCGAATAAACACATTATAAAAAAGACCGTATTCAATCGGTGTCCGGTTATCACAAAATATGCTGAAGAAGTTATTAAAAATTGTTTCCCACGCCGGGAATCGAACCCGGGCCACCTGGGTGAAATACAGGAATCCTAACCACTAGACCACATGGATAACAATTTCGAGGGATTTTATTTTAAAGCTGATAGCAGTTTTTATAACATCTTCATAAATAGAATGCATAAGAAGTACGATTCAAGATTATAAATCATTCATTTGCAACAAATATCCGACTAACATAACGTAAAAAACACCATATTCAATCGTTGTGAGGTTATTTTGAAATTTGCTGAAGAACTTATTAAAAATTGTTTCCCACGCCGTGAATCGAACCCGGGCCACCTGGGTGAAAGCCAGGAATCCTAACCACTAGACCACATGGATAACAATTTCGAGGGATTATATTTTAAAGCTGATCTCAGTACTTATGACATATTCAAAATAGAATATGTTTGAGGAACCATATAAGATTGGAAATAATTCATTCGCAACAAATATATGAAAAACACATTGTAAAAAAGACCGTATTCAATCGGTGTCAGGTTATCACAAAATATGCTGAAGAAGTTATTAAAAATTGTTTCCCACGCCAGGAATCGAACCCGGGCCACCTGGGTGAAAGCCAGGAATCCTAACCACTAGACCACATGGGATAACAGTTTCGAGGTGTTATATTTTAAAGCTGATAGCAGTTTTTATAACATCTTCATAAATAGAATGCATAAGAAGTACGATTCAAGATTATAAATCATTCATTTGCAACAAATATCCGACTAACATAACGTAAAAAACACCATATTCAATCGTTGTGAGGTTATTTTGAAATTTGCTGAAGAACTTATTAAAAATGGTTTCCCACGCCGTGAATCGAACCTGGGCCACTTATGTGAAAGCCAGAATTGCTATCCACAAGACCACATGGGATAACTATGTCATAAGATTATATTTTTAAGCTAATCTCAGTACTTATGACATATTCAAAATAGAATATGTTTGAGGAACGATATAAGATTGGAAATAATTCATTCGCAACATATATCCGAATAAACACATTATAAAAAAGACCGTATTCAATCGGTGTCCGGTTATCACAAAATATGCTGAAGAAGTTATTAAAAATTGTTTCCCACGCCGGGAATCGAACCCGGGCCACCTGGGTGAAATACAGGAATCCTAACCACTAGACCACATGTGATAACAATTTCGAGGTGTTATATTTTAAAGCTGATAGCAGTTTTTATAACATCTTCATAAATAGAATGCAGAAGAAGTACGATTCAAGATTATAAATCATTCATTTGCAACAAATATCCGACTAACATTACGTAAAAAACACCATATTCAATCGTTGTCAGGTAATTTTGAAATTTGCTGAAGAACTTATTAAAAATTGTTTCCCACGCCGGGAATCGAACCCGGGCCACCTGGGTGAAAGCCAGGAATCCTAACCACTAGACCACATGGATAACAATTTCGAGGGATTTTATTTTAAAGCTGATCTCAGTACTTATGACATATTCAAAATAGAATATGTTTCAGGAACCATATAAGATTGGAAATAATTCATTCGCAACATATATCCGAATAAACACATTGTAAAAAAGACCGTATTCAATCGGTGTCAGGTTATCACAAAATATGCTGAAGAAGTTATTAAAAATTGTTTCCCACGCCGGGAATCGAACACGGGCCACCTGGGTGAAAGCCAGGAATCCTAACCACTAGACCACATGGGATAACAATTTCGAGGTGTTATATTTTAAAGCTGATAGCAGTTTTTATAACATCATAAATAGAATGCATAAGAAGTACGATTCAAGATTATAAATCATTCATTTGCAACAAATATCCGACTAACATAACGTAAAAAACACCATATTCAATCGTTGTGAGGTTATTTTGAAATTTGCTGAAGAACTTATTAAAAATGGTTTCCCACGCCGTGAATCGAACCTGGGCCACTTATGTGAAAGCCAGAATTCCTATCCACAAGACCACATGGGATAGCTATGTCATAAGATTATATTTTTAAGCTAATCTCAGTACTTATGACATTCAAAATAGAGTATGTTTGAGGAACGATATAAGATTGGAAATAATTCATTCGAAACATATATCCGAATAAACACATTATAAAAAAGACCGTATTCAATCGGTGTCCGGTTATCACAAAATATGCTGAAGAAGTTATTAAAAATTGTTTCCCACGCCGGGAATCGAACCCGGGCCACCTGGGTGAAAGCCAGGAATCCTAACCACTAGACCACATGGGATAGCAATTTCGAGGTGTTATATTTTAAAGCTGATAGCAGTTTTTATAACATTTCCATAAATAGAATGCATAAGAAGTACGATTCAAGATTATAAATCATTCATTTGCAACAAATATCATACTAACATTACGTAAAAAACACCATATTCAATCGTTGTCAGGTAATTTTGAAATTTGCTGAAGAACTTATTAAAAATTGTTTCCCACGCCGGGAATCGAACCCGGGCCACCTGGGTGAAAGCCAGGAATCCTAACCACTAGACCACATGGGATAACAGTTTCGAGGTGTTATATGTTAAAGCTGATAGCAGTTTTTATAACATCTTCATAAATAGAATGCATAAGAAGTACGATTCAAGATTATAAATCATTCATTTGCAACAAATATCCGACTAACATAACGTAAAAAACACCATATTCAATCGTTGTGAGGTTATTTTGAAATTTGCTGAAGAACTTATTAAAAATGGTTTCTCACGCCGTGAATCGAACCTGGGCCACTTATGTGAAAGCCAGAATTGCTATCCACAAGACCACATGGGATAACTACGTCATAAGATTATATTTTTAAGCTAATCTCAGTACTTATGACATATTTAAAATAGAACATGTTTGAGGAACGATATAAGATTGGAAATAATTCATTCGCAACATATATCCGAATAAACACATTATAAAAAAGACCGTATTCAATCGGTGTTCGGTTATCACAAAATATGCTGAAGAAGTTATTAAAACTTGTTTCCCACGCCGGGAATCGAACCCGGGCCACCTGGGTGAAAGCCAGGAATCCTAACCACTAGACCACATGGGATAGCAATTTCGAGGTGTTATATTTTAAAGCTGATAGCAGTTTTTATAACATTTCCATCAATAGAATGCATAAGAAGTACGATTCAAGATTATAAATAATTCATTTGCAACAAATATCATACTAACATTACGTAAAAAACACCATATTCAATCGTTGTCAGGTAATTTTGAAATTTGCTGAAGAACTTATTAAAAATTGTTTCCCACGCCGGGAATCGAACCCGGGCCACCTGGGTGAAAGCCAGGAATCCTAACCACTAGACCACATGGATAACAATTTCGAGGGATTTTATTTTAAAGCTGATCTCAGTACTTATGACATTCAAAATAGAATATGTTTCAGGAACCATATAAGATTGGAAATAATTCATTCGCAACAAATATATGAAAAACACATTGTAAAAAAGACCGTATTCAATCGGTGTCAGGTTATCACAAAATATGTTGAAGCAGTTATTAAAAATTGTTTCCCACGCCGGGAATCGAACCCGGGCCACCTGGGTGAAAGCCAGGAATCCTAACCACTAGACCACATGGGATAGCAATTTCGAAGTGTTATATTTTAAAGCTGATAGCAGTTTTTATAACATTTCCATAAATAGAATGCATAAGAAGTACGATTCAAGATTATAAATCATTCATTTGCAACAAATATCCGACTAACATAACGTAAAAAACACCATATTCAATCGTTGTGAGGTTATTTTGAAATTTTCTGAAGAACTTATTAAAAATTGTTTCCCACGCCGTGAATCGAACCCGGGCCACCTGGGTGAAAGCCAGGAATCCTAACCACTAGACCACATGGATAACAATTTCGAGGGATTATATTTTAAAGCTGATCTCAGTACTTATGACATATTCAAAATAGAATATGTTTGAGGAACCATATAAGATTGGAAATAATTCATTCGCAACAAATATATGAAAAACACATTGTAAAAAAGACCGTATTCAATCGGTGTCAGGTTATCACAAAATATGCTGAAGAAGTTATTAAAAATGGTTTCCCACGCCGTGAATCGAACCTGGGCCACTTATGTGAAAGCCAGAATTGCTATCCACAAGACCACATGGGATAACTATGTCATAAGATTATATTTTTAAGCTAATCTCAGTACTTATGACTTATTCAAAATAGAATATGTTTGAGGAACGATATAAGATTGGAAATAATTCATTCGCAACATATATCCGAATAAACACATTATAAAAAAGACCGTATTCAATCGGTGTCCGGTTATCACAAAATATGCTGAAGAAGTTATTAAAAATTGTTTCCCACGCCGGGAATCGAACCCGGGCCACCTGGGTGAAAGCCAGGAATCCTAACCACTAGACCACATGGGATAACAATTTCGAGGTGTTATATTTTAAAGCTGATAGCAGTTTTTATAACATCTTCATAAATAGAATGCATAAGAAGTACGATTCAAGATTATAAATCATTCATTTGCAACAAATATCCGACTAACATAACGTAAAAAACACCATATTCAATCGTTGTGAGGTTATTTTGAAATTTTCTGAAGAACTTATTAAAAATTGTTTCCCACGCCGTGAATCGAACCCGGGCCACCTGGGTGAAAGCCAGGAATCCTAACCACTAGACCACATGGGATAGCAATTTCGAGGTGTTATATTTTAAAGCTGATAGCAGTTTTTATAACATTTCCATCAATAGAATGCATAAGAAGTACGATTCAAGATTATAAATAATTCATTTGCAACAAATATCATACTAACATTACGTAAAAAACACCATATTCAATCGTTGTCAGGTAATTTTGAAATTTGCTGAAGAACTTATTAAAAATGGTTTCTCACGCCGTGAATCGAACCTGGGCCACTTATGTGAAAGCCAGAATTGCTATCCACAAGACCACATGGGATAACTACGTCATAAGATTATATTTTTAAGCTAATCTCAGTACTTATGACATATTCAAAATAGAACATGTTTGAGGAACGATATAAGATTGGAAATAATTCATTCGCAACATATATCCGAATAAACACATTATAAAAAAGACCGTATTCAATCGGTGTTCGGTTATCACAAAATATGCTGAAGAAGTTATTAAAAATTGTTTCCCACGCCGGGAATCGAACCCGGGCCACCTGGGTGAAAGCCAGGAATCCTAACCACTAGACCACATGGGATAGCAATTTCGAGGTGTTATATTTTAAAGCTGATAGCAGTTTTTATAACATTTCCATCAATAGAATGCATAAGAAGTACGATTCAAGATTATAAATAATTCATTTGCAACAAATATCATACTAACATTACGTAAAAAACACCATATTCAATCGTTGTCAGGTAATTTTGAAATTTGCTGAAGAACTTATTAAAAATTGTTTCCCACGCCGGGAATCGAACCCGGGCCACCTGGGTGAAAGCCAGGAATCCTAACCACTAGACCACATGGATAACAATTTCGAGGGATTTTATTTTAAAGCTGATCTCAGTACTTATGACATTCAAAATAGAATATGTTTCAGGAACCATATAAGATTGGAAATAATTCATTCGCAACATATATCCGAATAAACACATTGTAAAAAAGACCGTATTCAATCGGTGTCAGGTTATCACAAAATATGCTGAAGAAGTTATTAAAAATTGTTTCCCACGCCGGGAATCGAACCCGGGCCACCTGGGTGAAAGCCAGGAATTCTAACCACTAGACCACATGGGATAACAATTTCGAGGTGTTATATTTTAAAGCTGATAGCAGTTTTTATAACATCTTCATAAATAGAATGCATAAGAAGTACGATTCAAGATTATAAATCATTCATTTGCAACAAATATCCGACTAACATAACGTAAAAAACACCATATTCAATCGTTGTGAGGTTATTTTGAAATTTTCTGAAGAACTTATTAAAAATTGTTTCCCAAGCCGTGAATCGAACCCGGGCCACCTGGGTGAAAGCCAGGAATCCTAACCACTAGACCACATGGTTAACAATTTCGAGGGATTATATTTTAAAGCTGATCTCAGTACTTATGACATATTCAAAATAGAATATGTTTGAGGAACCATATAAGATTGGAAATAATTCATTCGCAACAAATATATGAAAAACACATTGTAAAAAAGACCGTATTCAATCGGTGTCAGGTTATCACAAAATATGCTGAAGAAGTTATTAAAAATGGTTTCCCACGCCGTGAATCGAACCTGGGCCACTTATGTGAAAGCCAGAATTGCTATCCACAAGACCACATGGGATAACTATGTCATAAGATTATATTTTTAAGCTAATCTCAGTACTTATGACTTATTCAAAATAGAATATGTTTGAGGAACGATATAAGATTGGAAATAATTCATTCGCAACATATATCCGAATAAACACATTATAAAAAAGACCGTATTCAATCGGTGTCCGGTTATCACAAAATATGCTGAAGAAGTTATTAAAAATTGTTTCCCACGCCGGGAATCGAACCCGGGCCACCTGGGTGAAAGCCAGGAATCCTAACCACTAGACCACATGGGATAACAATTGCGAGGTGTTATATTTTAAAGCTGATAGCAGTTTTTATAACATTTCCATAAATAGAATGCATAAGAAGTACGATTCAAGATTATAAATCATTCATTTGCAACAAATATCATACTAACATTACGTAAAAAACACCATATTCAATCGTTGTCAGGTAATTTTGAAATTTGCTGAAGAACTTATTAAAAATTGTTTCCCACGCCGGGAATCGAACCCGGGCCACCTGGGTGAAAGCCAGGAATCCTAACCACTAGACCACATGGATAACAATTTCGAGGGATTTTATTTTAAAGCTGATCTCAGTACTTATGACATTCAAAATAGAATGTTTCAGGAACCATATAAGATTGGAAATAATTCATTCGCAACATATATCCGAATAAACACATTATAAAAAAGACCGTATTCAATCGGTGTCCGGTTAGCACAAAATATGCTGAAGAAGTTATTAAAAATTGTTTCCCACGCCGGGAATCGAACCCGGGCCACCTGGGTGAAAGCCAGGAATCCTAACCACTAGACCACATGGATAACAATTTCGAGGGATTTTATTTTAAAGCTGATCTCAGTACTTATGACATTCAAAATAGAATATGTTTCAGGAACCATATAAGATTGGAAATAATTCATTCGCAACATATATCCGAATAAACACATTGTAAAAAAGACCGTATTAAATCGGTGTCAGGTTATCACAAAATATGCTGAAGAAGTTATTAAAAATTGTTTCCCACGCCGGGAATCGAACCCGGGCCACCTGGGTGAAAGCCAGGAATTCTAACCACTAGACCACATGGGATAACAATTTCGAGGTGTTATATTTTAAAGCTGATAGCAGTTTTTATAACATCTTCATAAATAGAATGCATAAGAAGTACGATTCAAGATTATAAATCATTCATTTGCAACAAATATCCGACTAACATAACGTAAAAAACACCATATTCAATCGTTGTGAGGTTATTTTGAAATTTTCTGAAGAACTTATTAAAAATTGTTTCCCACGCCGTGAATCGAACCCGGGCCACCTGGGTGAAAGCCAGGAATCCTAACCACTAGACCACATGGATAACAATTTCGAGGGATTATATTTTAAAGCTGATCTCAGTACTTATGACATATTCAAAATAGAATATGTTTGAGGAACCATATAAGATTGGAAATAATTCATTCGCAACAAATATATGAAAAACACATTGTAAAAAAGACCGTATTCAATCGGTGTCAGGTTATCACAAAATATGCTGAAGAAGTTATTAAAAATGGTTTCCCACGCCGTGAATCGAACCTGGGCCACTTATGTGAAAGCCAGAATTGCTATCCACAAGACCAAATGGGATAACTATGTCATAAGATTATATTTTTAAGCTAATCTCAGTACTTATGACTTATTCAAAATATAATATGTTTGAGGAACGATATAAGATTGGAAATAATTCATTCGCAACATATATCCGAATAAACACATTATAAAAAAGACCGTATTCAATCGGTGTCCGGTTATCACAAAATATGCTGAAGAAGTTATTAAAAATTGTATCCCACGCCGGGAATCGAACCCGGGCCACCTGGGTGAAAGCCAGGAATCCTAACCACTAGACCACATGGGATAACAATTTCGAGGGATTTTATTTTAAAGCTGATCTCAGTACTTATGACATTCAAAATAGAATATGTTTCAGGAACCATATAAGATTGGAAATAATTCATTCGCAACATATATCCGAATAAACACATTATAAAAAAGACCGTATTCAATCGGTGTCCGGTTATCACAAAATATGCTGAAGAAGTTATTAAAAATTGTTTCCCACGCCGGGAATCGAACCCGGGCCACCTGGGTGAAAGCCAGGAATCCTAACCACTAGACCACATGGGATAACAATTTCGAGGTGTTATATTTTAAAGCTGATAGCAGTTTTTATAACATCTTCATAAATAGAATGCATAAGAAGTACGATTCAAGATTATAAATCATTCATTTGCAACAAATATCCGACTAACATAACGTAAAAAACACCATATTCAATCGTTGTGAGGTTATTTTGAAATTTTCTGAAGAACTTATTAAAAATTGTTTCCCACGCCGTGAATCGAACCCGGGCCACCTGGGTGAAAGCCAGGAATCCTAACCACTAGACCACATGGGATAGCAATTTCGAGGTGTTATATTTTAAAGCTGATAGCAGTTTTTATAACATTTCCATCAATAGAATGCATAAGAAGTACGATTCAAGATTATAAATAATTCATTTGCAACAAATATCATACTAACATTACGTAAAAAACACCATATTCAATCGTTGTCAGGTAATTTTGAAATTTGCTGAAGAACTTATTAAAAATGGTTTCTCACGCCGTGAATCGAACCTGGGCCACTTATGTGAAAGCCAGAATTGCTATCCACAAGACCACATGGGATAACTACGTCATAGGATTATATTTTTAAGCTAATCTCAGTACTTATGACATATTCAAAATAGAACATGTTTGAGGAACGATATAAGATTGGAAATAATTCATTCGCAACATATATCCGAATAAACACATTATAAAAAAGACCGTATTCAATCGGTGTTCGGTTATCACAAAATATGCTGAAGAAGTTATTAAAAATTGTTTCCCACGCCGGGAATCGAACCAGGGCCACCTGGGTGAAAGCCAGGAATCCTAACCACTAGACCACATGGGATAGCAATTTCGAGGTGTTATATTTTAAAGCTGATAGCAGTTTTTATAACATTTCCATCAATAGAATGCATAAGAAGTACGATTCAAGATTATAAATAATTCATTTGCAAAAAATATCATACTAACATTACGTAAAAAACACCATATTCAATCGTTGTCAGGTAATTTTGAAATTTGCTGAAGAACTTATTAAAAATTGTTTCCCACGCCGGGAATCGAACCCGGGCCACCTGGGTGAAAGCCAGGAATCCTAACCACTAGACCACATGGATAACAATTTCGAGGGATTTTATTTTAAAGCTGATCTCAGTACTTATGACATTCAAAATAGAATATGTTTCAGGAACCATATAAGATTGGAAATAATTCATTCGCAACATATATCCGAATAAACACATTGTAAAAAAGACCGTATTCAATCGGTGTCAGGTTATCACAAAATATGCTGAAGAAGTTATTAAAAATAGTTTCCCACGCCGGGAATCGAACCCGGGCCACCTGGGTGAAAGCCAGGAATTCTAACCACTAGACCACATGGGATAACAATTTCGAGGTGTTATATTTTAAAGCTGATAGCAGTACTTATGACATATTCAAAATAGAATATGTTTGAGGAACCATATAAGATTGGAAATAATTCATTCGCAACAAATATATGAAAAACACATTGTAAAAAAGACCGTATTCAATCGGTGTCAGGTTATCACAAAATATGCTGAAGAAGTTATTAAAAATGGTTTCCCACGCCGTGAATCGAACCTGGGCCACTTATGTGAAAGCCAGAATTGCTATCCACAAGACCACATGGGATAACTATGTCATAAGATTATATTTTTAAGCTAATCTCAGTACTTATGACTTATTCAAAATAGAATATGTTTGAGGAACGATATAAGATTGGAAATAATTCATTCGCAACATATATCCGAATAAACACATTATAAAAAAGACCGTATTCAATCGGTGTCCGGTTATCACAAAATATGCTGAAGAAGTTATTAAAAATTGTTTCCCACGCCGGGAATCGAACCCGGGCCACCTGGGTGAAAGCCAGGAATCCTAACCACTAGACCACATGGGATAACAATTGCGAGGTGTTATATTTTAAAGCTGATAGCAGTTTTTATAACATTTCCATAAATAGAATGCATAAGAAGTACGATTCAAGATTATAAATCATTCATTTGCAACAAATATCATACTAACATTACGTAAAAAACACCATATTCAATCGTTGTCAGGTAATTTTGAAATTTGCTGAAGAACTTATTAAAAATTGTTTCCCACGCCGGGAATCGAACCCGGGCCACCTGGGTGAAAGCCAGGAATCCTAACCACTAGACCACATGGATAACAATTTCGAGGGATTTTATTTTAAAGCTGATCTCAGTACTTATGACATTCAAAATAGAATATGTTTCAGGAACCATATAAGATTGGAAATAATTCATTCGCAACATATATCCGAATAAACACATTATAAAAAAGACCGTATTCAATCGGTGTCCGGTTAGCACAAAATATGCTGAAGAAGTTATTAAAAATTGTTTCCCACGCCGGGAATCGAACCCGGGCCACCTGGGTGAAAGCCAGGAATCCTAACCACTAGACCACATGGGATAACAATTTCGAGGTGTTATATTTTAAAGCTGATAGCAGTTTTTATAACATCTTCATAAATAGAATGCATAAGAAGTACGATTCAAGATTATAAATCATTCATTTGCAACAAATATCCGACTAACATAACGTAAAAAACACCATATTCAATCGTTGTGAGGTTATTTTGAAATTTTCTGAAGAACTTATTAAAAATTGTTTCCCACGCCGTGAATCGAACCCGGGCCACCTGGGTGAAAGCCAGGAATCCTAACCACTAGACCACATGGGATAGCAATTTCGAGGTGTTATATTTTAAAGCTGATAGCAGTTTTTATAACATTTCCATCAATAGAATGCATAAGAAGTACGATTCAAGATTATAAATAATTCATTTGCAACAAATATCATACTAACATTACGTAAAAAACACCATATTCAATCGTTGTCAGGTAATTTTGAAATTTGCTGAAGAACTTATTAAAAATGGTTTCTCACGCCGTGAATCGAACCTGGGCCACTTATGTGAAAGCCAGAATTGCTATCCACAAGACCACATGGGATAACTACGTCATAAGATTATATTTTTAAGCTAATCTCAGTACTTATGACATATTCAAAATAGAACATGTTTGAGGAACGATATAAGATTGGAAATAATTCATTCGCAACATATATCCGAATAAACACATTATAAAAAAGACCGTATTCAATCGGTGTTCGGTTATCACAAAATATGCTGAAGAAGTTATTAAAAATTGTTTCCCACGCCGGGAATCGAACCCGGGCCACCTGGGTGAAAGCCAGGAATTCTAACCACTAGACCACATGGGATAACAATTTCGAGGTGTTATATTTTAAAGCTGATAGCAGTTTTTATAACATCTTCATAAATAGAATGCATAAGAAGTACGATTCAAGATTATAAATCATTCATTTGCAACAAATATCCGACTAACATAACGTAAAAAACACCATATTCAATCGTTGTGAGGTTATTTTGAAATTTTCTGAAGAACTTATTAAAAATTGTTTCCCACGCCGTGAATCGAACCCGGGCCACCTGGGTGAAAGCCAGGAATCCTAACCACTAGACCACATGGTTAACTATTTCGAGGGATTATATTTTAAAGCTGATCTCAGTACTTATGACATATTCAAAATAGAATATGTTTGAGGAACCATATAAGATTGGAAATAATTCATTCGCAACAAATATATGAAAAACACATTGTAAAAAAGACCGTATTCAATCGGTGTCAGGTTATCACAAAATATGCTGAAGAAGTTATTAAAAATGGTTTCCCACGCCGTGAATCGAACCTGGGCCACTTATGTGAAAGCCAGAATTGCTATCCACAAGACCACATGGGATAACTATGTCATAAGATTATATTTTTAAGCTAATCTCAGTACTTATGACTTATTCAAAATAGAATATGTTTGAGGAACGATATAAGATTGGAAATAATTCATTCGCAACATATATCCGAATAAACACATTATAAAAAAGACCGCATTCAATCGGTGTCCGGTTATCACAAAATATGCTGAAGAAGTTATTAAAAATTGTTTCCCACGCCGGGAATCGAACCCGGGCCACCTGGGTGAAAGCCAGGAATCCTAACCACTAGACCACATGGGATAACAATTGCGAGGTGTTATATTTTAAAGCTGATAGCAGTTTTTATAACATTTCCATAAATAGAATGCATAAGAAGTACGATTCAAGATTATAAATCATTCATTTGCAACAAATATCATACTAACATTACGTAAAAAACACCATATTCAATCGTTGTCAGGTAATTTTGAAATTTGCTGAAGAACTTATTAAAAATTGTTTCCCACGCCGGGAATCGAACCCGGGCCACCTGGGTGAAAGCCAGGAATCCTAACCACTAGACCACATGGATAACAATTTCGAGGGATTTTATTTTAAAGCTGATCTCAGTACTTATGACATTCAAAATAGAATATGTTTCAGGAACCATATAAGATTGGAAATAATTCATTCGCAACATATATCCGAATAAACACATTGTAAAAAAGACCGTATTAAATCGGTGTCAGGTTATCACAAAATATGCTGAAGAAGTTATTAAAAATTGTTTCCCACGCCGGGAATCGAACCCGGGCCACCTGGGTGAAAGCCAGGAATTCTATCCACTAGACCACATGGGATAACAATTTCGAGGTGTTATATTTTAAAGCTGATAGCAGTTTTTATAACATCTTCATAAATAGAATGCATAAGAAGTACGATTCAAGATTATAAATCATTCATTTGCAACAAATATCCGACTAACATAACGTAAAAAACACCATATTCAATCGTTGTGAGGTTATTTTGAAATTTTCTGAAGAACTTATTAAAAATTGTTTCCCACGCCGTGAATCGAACCTGGGCCACTTATGTGAAAGCCAGAATTGCTATCCACAAGACCACATGGGATAACTATGTCATAAGATTATATTTTTAAGCTAATCTCAGTACTTATGACTTATTCAAAATATAATATGTTTGAGGAACGATATAAGATTGGAAATAATTCATTCGCAACATATATCCGAATAAACACATTATAAAAAAGACCGTATTCAATCGGTGTCCGGTTATCACAAAATATGCTGAAGAAGTTATTAAAAATTGTTTCCCACGCCGGGAATCGAACCCGGGCCACCTGGGTGAAAGCCAGGAATCCTAACCACTAGACCACATGGGATAACAATTTCGAGGGATTTTATTTTAAAGCTGATCTCAGTACTTATGACATTCAAAATAGAATATGTTTCAGGAACCATATAAGATTGGAAATAATTCATTCGCAACATATATCCGAATAAACACATTATAAAAAAGACCGTATTCAATCGGTGTCCGGTTATCACAAAATATGCTGAAGAAGTTATTAAAAATTGTTTCCCACGCCGGGAATCGAACCCGGGCCACCTGGGTGAAAGCCAGGAATCCTAACCACTAGACCACATGGGATAACAATTTCGAGGTGTTATATTTTAAAGCTGATAGCAGTTTTTATAACATCTTCATAAATAGAATGCATAAGAAGTACGATTCAAGATTATAAATCATTCATTTGCAACAAATATCCGACTAACATAACGTAAAAAACACCATATTCAATCGTTGTGAGGTTATTTTGAAATTTTCTGAAGAACTTATTAAAAATTGTTTCCCACGCCGTGAATCGAACCCGGGCCACCTGGGTGAAAGCCAGGAATCCTAACCACTAGAACACATGGGATAGCAATTTCGAGGTGTTATATTTTAAAGCTGATAGCAGTTTTTATAACATTTCCATCAATAGAATGCATAAGAAGTACGATTCAAGATTATAAATAATTCATTTGCAACAAATATCATACTAACATTACGTAAAAAACACCATATTCAATCGTTGTCAGGTAATTTTAAAATTTGCTGAAGAACTTATTAAAAATGGTTTCTCACGCCGTGAATCGAACCTGGGCCACTTATGTGAAAGCCAGAATTGCTATCCACAAGACCACATGGGATAACTACGTCATAAGATTATATTTTTAAGCTAATCTCAGTACTTATGACATATTCAAAATAGAACATGTTTGAGGAACGATATAAGATTGGAAATAATTCATTTGCAACATATATCCGAATAAACACATTATAAAAAAGACCGTATTCAATCGGTGTTCGGTTATCACAAAATATGCTGAAGAAGTTATTAAAAATTGTTTCCCACGCCGGGAATCGAACCCGGGCCACCTGGGTGAAAGCCAGGAATCCTAACCACTAGACCACATGGGATAGCAATTTCGAGGTGTTATATTTTAAAGCTGATAGCAGTTTTTATAACATTTCCATCAATAGAATGCATAAGAAGTACGATTCAAGATTATAAATAATTCATTTGCAACAAATATCATACTAACATTACGTAAAAAACACCATATTCAATCGTTGTCAGGTAATTTTGAAATTTGCTGAAGAACTTATTAAAAATTGTTTCCCACGCCGGGAATCGAACCCGGGCCACCTGGGTGAAAGCCAGGAATCCTAACCACTAGACCACATGGATAACAATTTCGAGGGATTTTATTTTAAAGCTGATCTCAGTACTTATGACATTCAAAATAGAATATGTTTCAGGAACCATATAAGATTGGAAATAATTCATTCGCAACATATATCCGAATAAACACATTGTAAAAAAGACCGTATTCAATCGGTGTCAGGTTATCACAAAATATGCTGAAGAAGTTATTAAAAATTGTTTCCCACGCCGGGAATCGAACCCGGGCCACCTGGGTGAAAGCCAGGAATTCTAACCACTAGACCACATGGGATAACAATTTCGAGGTGTTATATTTTAAAGCTGATAGCAGTTTTTATAACATCTTCATAAATAGAATGCATAAGAAGTACGATTCAAGATTATAAATCATTCATTTGCAACAAATATCCGACTAACATAACGTAAAAAACACCATATTCAATCGTTGTGAGGTTATTTTGAAATTTTCTGAAGAACTTATTAAAAATTGTTTCCCACGCCGTGAATCGAACCCGGGCCACCTGGGTGAAAGCCAGGAATCCTAACCACTAGACCACATGGTTAACAATTTCGAGGGATTATATTTTAAAGCTGATCTCAGTACTTATGACATATTCAAAATAGAATATGTTTGAGGAACCATATAAGATTGGAAATAATTCATTCGCAACAAATATATGAAAAACACATTGTAAAAAAGACCGTATTCAATCGGTGTCAGGTTATCACAAAATATGCTGAAGAAGTTATTAAAAATGGTTTCCCACGCCGTGAATCGAACCTGGGCCACTTATGTGAAAGCCAGAATTGCTATCCACAAGACCACATGGGATAACTATGTCATAAGATTATATTTTTAAGCTAATCTCAGTACTTATGACTTATTCAAAATAGAATATGTTTGAGGAACGATATAAGATTGGAGATAATTCATTCGCAACATATATCCGAATAAACACATTATAAAAAAGACCGTATTCAATCGGTGTCCGGTTATCACAAAATATGCTGAAGAAGTTATTAAAAATTGTTTCCCACGCCGGGAATCGAACCCGGGCCACCTGGGTGAAAGCCAGGAATCCTAACCACTAGACCACATGGGATAACAATTGCGAGGTGTTATATTTTAAAGCTGATAGCAGTTTTTATAACATTTCCATAAATAGAATGCATAAGAAGTACGATTCAAGATTATAAATCATTCATTTGCAACAAATATCATACTAACATTACGTAAAAAACACCATATTCAATCGTTGTCAGGTAATTTTGAAATTTGCTGAAGAACTTATTAAAAATAGTTTCCCACGCCGGGAATCGAACCCGGGCCACCTGGGTGAAAGCCAGGAATCCTAACCACTAGACCACATGGATAACAATTTCGAGGGATTTTATTTTAAAGCTGATCTCAGTACTTATGACATTCAAAATAGAATATGTTTCAGGAACCATATAAGATTGGAAATAATTCATTCGCAACATATATCCGAATAAACACATTGTAAAAAAGACCGTATTCAATCGGTGTCAGGTTATCACAAAATATGCTGAAGAAGTTATTAAAAATTGTTTCCCACGCCGGGAATCGAACCCGGGCCACCTGGGTGAAAGCCAGGAATTCTAACCACTAGACCACATGGGATAACAATTTCGAGGTGTTATATTTTAAAGCTGATAGCAGTTTTTATAACATCTTCATAAATAGAATGCATAAGAAGTACGATTCAAGATTATAAATCATTCATTTGCAACAAATATCCGACTAACATAACGTAAAAAACACCATATTCAATCGTTGTGAGGTTATTTTGAAATTTTCTGAAGAACTTATTAAAAATTGTTTCCCACGCCGTGAATCGAACCCGGGCCACCTGGGTGAAAGCCAGGAATCCTAACCACTAGACCACATGGATAACAATTTCGAGGGATTATATTTTAAAGCTGATCTCAGTACTTATGACATATTCAAAATAGAATATGTTTGAGGAACCATATAAGATTGGAAATAATTCATTCGCAACAAATATATGAAAAACACATTGTAAAAAAGACCGTATTCAATCGGTGTCAGGTTATCACAAAATATGCTGAAGAAGTTATTAAAAATGGTTTCCCACGCCGTGAATCGAACCTGGGCCACTTATGTGAAAGCCAGAATTGCTATCCACAAGACCACATGGGATAACTATGTCATAAGATTATATTTTTAAGCTAATCTCAGTACTTATGACTTATTCAAAATATAATATGTTTGAGGAACGATATAAGATTGGAAATAATTCATTCGCAACATATATCCGAATAAACACATTATAAAAAAGACCGTATTCAATCGGTGTCCGGTTATCACAAAATATGCTGAAGAAGTTATTAAAAATTGTTTCCCACGCCGGGAATCGAACCCGGGCCACCTGGGTGAAAGCCAGGAATCCTAACCACTAGACCATATGGGATAACAATTTCGAGGTGTTATATTTTAAAGCTGATAGCAGTTTTTATAACATCTTCATAAATAGAATGCATAAGAAGTACGATTCAAGATTATAAATCATTCATTTGCAACAAATATCCGACTAACATAACGTAAAAAACACCATATTCAATCGTTGTGAGGTTATTTTGAAATTTTCTGAAGAACTTATTAAAAATTGTTTCCCACGCCGTGAATCGAACCCGGGCCACCTGGGTGAAAGCCAGGAATCCTAACCACTAGACCACATGGGATAGCAATTTCGAGGTGTTATATTTTAAAGCTGATAGCAGTTTTTATAACATTTCCATCAATAGAATGCATAAGAAGTACGATTCAAGATTATAAATAATTCATTTGCAACAAATATCATACTAACATTACGTAAAAAACACCATATTCAATCGTTGTCAGGTAATTTTGAAATTTGCTGAAGAACTTATTAAAAATGGTTTCTCACGCCGTGAATCGAACCTGGGCCACTTATGTGAAAGCCAGAATTGCTATCCACAAGACCACATGGGATAACTACGTCATAAGATTATATTTTTAAGCTAATCTCAGTACTTATGACATATTCAAAATAGAACATGTTTGAGGAACGATATAAGATTGGAAATAATTCATTCGCAACATATATCCGAATAAACACATTATAAAAAAGACCGTATTCAATCGGTGTTCGGTTATCACAAAATATGCTGAAGAAGTTATTAAAAATTGTTTCCCACGCCGGGAATCGAACCCGGGCCACCTGGGTGAAAGCCAGGAATCCTAACCACTAGACCACATGGGATAGCAATTTCGAGGTGTTATATTTTAAAGCTGATAGCAGTTTTTATAACATTTCCATCAATAGAATGCATAAGAAGTACGATTCAAGATTATAAATAATTCATTTGCAACAAATATCATACTAACATTACGTAAAGAACACCATATTCAATCGTTGTCAGGTAATTTTGAAATTTGCTGAAGAACTTATTAAAAATTGTTTCCCACGCCGGGAATCGAACCCGGGCCACCTGGGTGAAAGCCAGGAATCCTAACCACTAGACCACATGGATAACAATTTCGAGGGATTTTATTTTAAAGCTGATCTCAGTACTTATGACATTCAAAATAGAATATGTTTCAGGAACCATATAAGATTGGAAATAATTCATTCGCAACAAATATATGAAAAACACATTGTAAAAAAGACCGTATTCAATCGGTGTCAGGTTATCACAAAATATGTTGAAGCAGTTATTAAAAATTGTTTCCCACGCCGGGAATCGAACCCGGGCCACCTGGGTGAAAGCCAGGAATCCTAACCACTAGACCACATGGGATAGCAATTTCGAAGTGTTATATTTTAAAGCTGATAGCAGTTTTTATAACATTTCCATAAATAGAATGCATAAGAAGTACGATTCAAGATTATAAATCATTCATTTGCAACAAATATCATACTAACATTACGTAAAAAACACCATATTCAATCGTTGTCAGGTAATTTTGAAATTTGCTGAAGAACTTATTAAAAATTGTTCCCCACGCCGGGAATCGAACCCGGGCCACCTGGGTGAAAGCCAGGAATCCTAACAACTAGACCACATGGATAACAATTTCGAGGGATTTTATTTTAAAGCTGATCTCAGTACTTATGACATTCAAAATAGAATATGTTTCAGGAACCATATAAGATTGGAAATAATTCATTCGCAACATATATCCGAATAAACACATTGTAAAAAAGACCGTATTCAATCGGTGTCAGGTTATCACAAAATATGCTGAAGAAGTTATTAAAAATTGTTTCCCACGCCGGGAATCGAACCCGGGCCACCTGGGTGAAAGCCAGGAATTCTAACCACTAGACCACATGGGATAACAATTTCGAGGTGTTATATTTTAAAGCTGATAGCAGTTTTTATAACATCTTCATAAATAGAATGCATAAGAAGTACGATTCAAGATTATAAATCATTCATTTGCAACAAATATCCGACTAACATAACGTAAAAAACACCATATTCAATCGTTGTGAGGTTATTTTGAAATTTTCTGAAGAACTTATTAAAAATTGTTTCCCACGCCGTGAATCGAACCCGGGCCACCTGGGTGAAAGCCAGGAATCCTAACCACTAGACCACATGGTTAACAATTTCGAGGGATTATATTTTAAAGCTGATCTCAGTACTTATGACATATTCAAAATAGAATATGTTTGAGGAACCATATAAGATTGGAAATAATTCATTCGCAACATATATCCGAATAAACACATTATAAAAAAGACCGTATTCAATCGGTGTCCGGTTATCACAAAATATGCTGAAGAAGTTATTAAAAATTGTTTCCCACGCCGGGAATCGAACCTGGGCCACTTATGTGAAAGCCAGAATTGCTATCCACAAGACCACATGGGATAACTATGTCATAAGATTATATTTTTAAGCTAATCTCAGTACTTATGACTTATTCAAAATAGAATATGTTTGAGGAACGATATAAGATTGGAAATAATTCATTCGCAACATATATCCGAATAAACACATTATAAAAAAGACCGTATTCAATCGGTGTCCGGTTATCACAAAATATGCTGAAGAAGTTATTAAAAATTGTTTCCCACGCCGGGAATCGAACCCGGGCCACCTGGGTGAAAGCCAGGAATCCTAACCACTAGACCACATGGGATAACAATTGCGAGGTGTTATATTTTAAAGCTGATAGCAGTTTTTATAACATTTCCATAAATAGAATGCATAAGAAGTACGATTCAAGATTATAAATCATTCATTTGCAACAAATATCATACTAACATTACGTAAAAAACACCATATTCAATCGTTGTCAGGTAATTTTGAAATTTGCTGAAGAACTTATTAAAAATTGTTTCCCACGCCGGGAATCGAACCCGGGCCACCTGGGTGAAAGCCAGGAATCCTAACCACTAGACCACATGGATAACAATTTCGAGGGATTTTATTTTAAAGCTGATCTCAGTACTTATGACATTCAAAATAGAATATGTTTCAGGAACCATATAAGATTGGAAATAATTCATTCGCAACAAATATATGAAAAACACATTGTAAAAAAGACCGTATTCAATCGGTGTCAGGTTATCAGAAAATATGATGAAGCAGTTATTAAAAATTGTTTCCCACGCCGGGAATCGAACCCGGGCCACCTGGGTGAAAGCCAGGAATCCTAACCACTAGACCACATGGGATAGCAATTTTGAAGTGTTATATTTTAAAGCTGATAGCAGTTTTTATAACATTTCCATAAATAGAATGCATAAGAAGTACGATTCAAGATTATAAATCATTCATTTGCAACAAATATCATACTAACATTACGTAAAAAACACCATATTCAATCGTTGTCAGGTAATTTTGAAATTTGCTGAAGAACTTATTAAAAATTGTTTCCCACGCCGGGAATCGAACCCGGGCCACCTGGGTGAAAGCCAGGAATCCTAACCACTAGACCACATGGTTAACAATTTCGAGGGATTATATTTTAAAGCTGATCTCAGTACTTATGACATATTCAAAATAGAATATGTTTGAGGAACCATATAAGATTGGAAATAATTCATTCGCAACAAATATATGAAAAACACATTGTAAAAAAGACCGTATTCAATCGGTGTCAGGTTATCACAAAATATGCTGAAGAAGTTATTAAAAATCGTTTCCCACGCCGGGAATCGAACCCGGGCCACCTGGGTGAAAGCCAGGAATTCTAACCACTAGACCACATGGGATAACAATTTCGAGGTGTTATATTTTAAAGCTGATAGCAGTTTTTATAACATCTTCATAAATAGAATGCATAAGAAGTACGATTCAAGATTATAAATCATTCATTTGCAACAAATATCCGACTAACATAACGTAAAAAACACCATATTCAATCGTTGTGAGGTTATTTTGAAATTTTCTGAAGAACTTATTAAAAATTGTTTCCCACGCCGTGAATCGAACCCGGGCCACCTGGGTGAAAGCCAGGTATCCTAACCACTAGACCACATGGGATAGCAATTTCGAGGTGTTATATTTTAAAGCTGATAGCAGTTTTTATAACATTTCCATCAATAGAATGCATAAGAAGTACGATTCAAGATTATAAATAATTCATTTGCAACAAATATCAGACTAACATTACGTAAAAAACACCATATTCAATCGTTGTCAGGTAATTTTGAAATTTGCTGAAGAACTTATTAAAAATTGTTTCCCACGCCGGGAATCGAACCCGGGACACCTGGGTGAAAGCCAGGAATCCTAACCACTAGACCACATGGATAACAATTTCGAGGGATTTTATTTTAAAGCTGATCTCAGTACTTATGACATTCAAAATAGAATATGTTTCAGGAACCATATAAGATTGGAAATAATTCTTTCGCAACAAATATATGAAAAACACATTGTAAAAAAGACCGTATTCAATCGGTGTCAGGTTATCAGAAAATATGTTGAAGCAGTTATTAAAAATTGTTTCCCACGCCGGGAATCGAACCCGGGCCACCTGGGTGAAAGCCAGGAATCCTAACCACTAGACCACATGGGATAGCAATTTTGAAGTGTTATATTTTAAAGCTGATAGCAGTTTTTATAACATTTCCATAAATAGAATGCATAAGAAGTACGATTCAAGATTATAAATCATTCATTTGCAACAAATATCATACTAACATTACGTAAAAAACACCATATTCAATCGTTGTCAGGTAATTTTGAAATTTGCTGAAGAACTTATTAAAAATTGTTTCCCACGCCGGGAATCGAACCCGGGCCACCTGGGTGAAAGCCAGGAATCCTAACCACTAGACCACATGGATAACAATTTCGAGGGATTTTATTTTAAAGCTGATCTCAGTACTTATGACATATTCAAAATAGAATATGTTTCAGGAACCATATAAGATTGGAAATAATTCATTCGCAACATATATCCGAATAAACACATTGTAAAAAAGACCGTATTCAATCGGTGTCAGGTTATCACAAAATATGCTGAAGAAGTTATTAAAAATTGTATCCCACGCCGGGAATCGAACCCGGGCCACCTGGGTGAAATACAGGAATCCTAACCACTAGACCACATGGGATAACAATTTCGAGGTGTTATATTTTAAAGCTGATAGCAGTATTTATAACATCTTCATAAATAGAATGCAGAAGAAGTACGATTCAAGATTATAAATCATTCATTTGCAACAAATATCCGACTAACATAACGTAAAAAACACCATATTCAATCGTTGTGAGGTTATTTTGAAATTTGCTGAAGAACTTATTAAAAATGGTTTCCCACGCCGTGAATCGAACCTGGGCCACTTATGTGAAAGCCAGAATTCCTATCCACAAGACCACATGGGATAGCTATGTCATAAGATTATATTTTTAAGCTAATCTCAGTACTTATGACATATTCAAAATAGAATATGTTTGAGGAACGATATAAGATTGGAAATAATTCATTCGAAACATATATCCGAATAAACACATTATAAAAAAGACCGTATTCAATCGGTGTCCGGTTATCACAAAATATGCTGAAGAAGTTATTAAAAATTGTTTCCCACGCCGGGAATCGAACCCGGGCCACCTGGGTGAAAGCCAGGAATCCTAACCACTAGACCACATGGGATAGCAATTTCGAGGTGTTATATTTTAAAGCTGATAGCAGTTTTTATAACATTTCCATAAATAGAATGCATAAGAAGTACGATTCAAGATTATAAATCATTCATTTGCAACAAATATCATACTAACATTACGTAAAAAACACCATATTCAATCGTTGTCAGGTAATTTTGAAATTTGCTGAAGAACTTATTAAAAATTCTTTCCCACGCCGGGAATCGAACCCGGGCCACCTGGGTGAAAGCCAGGAATCCTAACCACTAGACCACATGGATAACAATTTCGAGGGATTTTATTTTAAAGCTGATCTCAGTACTTATGACATATTCAAAATAGAATATGTTTCAGGAACCATATAAGATTGGAAATAATTCATTCGCAACAAATATATGAAAAACACATTGTAAAAAAGACCGTATTCAATCGGTGTCAGGTTATCACAAAATATGTTGAAGCAGTTATTAAAAATTGTTTCCCACGCCGGGAATCGAACCCGGGCCACCTGGGTGAAAGCCAGGAATCCTAACCACTAGACCACATGGGATAACAGTTTCGAGGTGTTATATTTTAAAGCTGATAGCAGTTTTTATAACATCTTCATAAATAGAATGCATAAGAAGTACGATTCAAGATTATAAATCATTCATTTGCAACAAATATCCGACTAACATAACATAAAAAACACCATATTCAATCGTTGTGAGGTTATTTTGAAATTTGCTGAAGAACTTATTAAAAATGGTTTCCCACGCCGTGAATCGAACCTGGGCCACTTATGTGAAAGCCAGAATTGCTATCCACAAGACCACATGGGATAACTACGTCATAAGATTATATTTTTAAGCTAATCTCAGTACTTATGACATATTCAAAATAGAATATGTTTGAGGAACGATATAAGATTGGAAATAATTCATTCGCAACATATATCCGAATAAACACATTATAAAAAAGACCGTATTCAATCGGTGTCCGATTATCACAAAATATGCTGAAGAAGTTATTAAAAATTGTTTCCCACGCCGGGAATCGAACCCGGGCCACCTGGGTGAAATACAGGAATCCTAACCACTAGACCACATGGATAACAATTTCGAGGGATTTTATTTTAAAGCTGATCTCAGTACTTATGACATATTCAAAATAGAATATATTTCAGGAACCATATAAGATTGGAAATAATTCATTCGCAACAAATATATGAAAAACACATTGTAAAAAAGACCGTATTCAATCGGTGTCAGGTTATCACAAAATATGCTGAAGAAGTTATTAAAAATTGTTTCCCACGCCGGGAATCGAACCCGGGCCACCTGGGTGAAAGCCAGGAATCCTATCCACTAGACCACATGGGATAACAATTGCGAGGTGTTATATTTTAAAGCTGATAGCAGTTTTTATAACATTTCCATAAATAGAATGCATAAGAAGTACGATTCAAGATTATAAATCATTCATTTGCAACAAATATCATACTAACATTACGTTAAAAACACCATATTCAATCGTTGTCAGGTAATTTTGAAATTTGCTGAAGAACTTATTAAAAATTGTTTCCCACGCCGGGAATAGAACCCGGGCCACCTGGGTGAAAGCCAGGAATCCTAACCACTAGACCACATGGATAACAATTTCGAGGGATTTTATTTTAAAGCTGATCTCAGTACTTATGACATATTCAAAATAGAATATGTTTGAGGAACCATATAAGATTGGAAATAATTCATTCGCAACAAATATATGAAAAACACATTGTAAAAAAGACCGTATTCAATCGGTGTCAGGTTATCACAAAATATGCTGAAGAAGTTATTAAAAATTGTTTCCCACGCCGGGAATCGAACCCGGGCCACCTGGGTGAAATACAGGAATCCTAACCACTAGACCACATGGGATAACAATTTCGAGGTGTTATATTTTAAAGCTGATAGCAGTTTTTATAACATCTTCATAAATAGAATGCAGAAGAAGTACGATTCAAGATTATAAATCATTCATTTGCAACAAATATCCGACTAACATAACGTAAAAAACACCATATTCAATCGTTGTGAGGTTATTTTGAAATTTGCTGAAGAACTTATTAAAAATGGTTTCCCACGCCGTGAATCGAACCTGGGCCACTTATGTGAAAGCCAGAATTCCTATCCACAAGACCACATGGGATAGCTATGTCATAAGATTATATTTTTAAGCTAATCTCAGTACTTA
Organism: Metellina segmentata; assembly: GCA_947359465.1. Classification (NCBI taxonomy): domain Eukaryota; kingdom Metazoa; phylum Arthropoda; class Arachnida; order Araneae; family Tetragnathidae; genus Metellina; species Metellina segmentata. The sequence goes on along the minus strand of OX375879.1, from coordinate 62,824,548 downwards.
TGACATATTCAAAATAGAATATGTTTGAGGAACGATATAAGATTGGAAATAATTCATTCGAAACATATATCCGAATAAACACATTATAAAAAAGACCGTATTCAATCGGTGTCCGGTTATCACAAAATATGCTGAAGAAGTTATTAAAAATTGTTTCCCACGCCGGGAATCGAACCCGGGCCACCTGGGTGAAAGCCAGGAATCCTAACCACTAGACCACATGGGATAACAGTTTCGAGGTGTTATATTTTAAAGCTGATAGCAGTTTTTATAACATCTTCATAAATAGAATGCATAAGAAGTACGATTCAAGATTATAAATCATTCATTTGCAACAAATATCCGACTAACATAACGTAAAAAACACCATATTCAATCGTTGTGAGGTTATTTTGAAATTAGCTGAAGAACTTATTAAAAATGGTTTCCCACGCCGTGAATCGAACCTGGGCCACTTATGTGAAAGCCAGAATTGCTATCCACAAGACCACATGGGATAACTACGTCATAAGATTATATTTTTAAGCTAATCTCAGTACTTATGACATATTCAAAATAGAATATGTTTGAGGAACGATATAAGATTGGAAATAATTCATTCGCAACATATATCCGAATAAACACATTATAAAAAAGACCGGAATAAATCGGTGTCCGGTTATCACAAAATATGCTGAAGAAATTATTAAAAATTGTTTCCCACGCCGGGAATCGAACCCGGGCCACCTGGGTGAAATACAGGAATCCTAACCACTAGACCACATGGATAACAATTTCGAGGGATTTTATTTTAAAGCTGATCTCAGTACTTATGACATTCAAAATAGAATATGTTTCAGGAACCATATAAGATTGGAAATAATTCATTCGCAACATATATCCGAATAAACACATTATAAAAAAGACCGTATTCAATCGGTGTCCGGTTATCACAAAATATGCTGAAGAAGTTATTAAAAATTGTTTCCCACGCCGGGAATCGAACCCGGGCCACCTGGGTGAAAGCCAGGAATCCTAACCACTAGACCACATGGATAACGATTTCGAGGGATTTTATTTTAAAGCTGATCTCAGTACTTATGAATGACATATTCAAAATAGAATATGTTTCAGGAACCATATAAGATTGGAAATAATTCATTCGCAACAAATATATGAAAAACACATTGTAAAAAAGACCGTATTCAATCGGTGTCAGGTTATCACAAAATATGTTGAAGCAGTTATTAAAAATTGTTTCCCACGCCGGGAATCGAACCCGGGCCACCTGGGTGAAAGCCAGGAATCCTAACCACTAGACCACATGGGATAACAGTTTCGAGGTGTTATATTTTAAAGCTGATAGCAGTTTTTATAACATCTTCATAAATAGAATGCATAAGAAGTACGATTCAAGATTATAAATCATTCATTTGCAACAAATATCCGACTAACATAACGTAAAAAACACCATATTCAATCGTTGTGAGGTTATTTTGAAATTTGCTGAAGAACTTATTAAAAATGGTTTCCCACGCCGTGAATCGAACCTGGGCCACTTATGTAAAAGCCAGAATTGCTATCCACAAGACCACATGGGATAACTATGTCATAAGATTATATTTTTAAGCTAATCTCAGTACTTATGACATTCAAAATAGAATATGTTTCAGGAACCATATAAGATTGGAAATAATTCATTCGCAACAAATATATGAAAAACACATTGTAAAAAAGACCGTATTCAATCGGTGTCAGGTTATCACAAAATATGCTGAAGAAGTTATTAAAAATTGTTTCCCACGCCGTGAATCGAACCAGGGCCACCTGGGTGAAAGCCAGGAATCCTAACCACTAGACCACATGGGATAACAATTTCGAGGTGTTATATTTTAAAGCTGATATCAGTTTTTATAACATCTTCATAAATAGAATGCATAAGAAGTACGATTCAAGATTATAAATCATTCATTTGCAACAAATATCCGACTAACATAACGTAAAAAACACCATATTCAATCGTTGTGAGGTTATTTTGAAATTTGCTTAAGAACTTATTAAAAATTGTTTCCCACGCCGGGAATCGAACCCGGGCCACCTGGGTGAAAGCCAGGAATCCTAACCACTAGACCACATGGATAACGATTTCGAGGGATTTTATTTTAAAGCTGATCTCAGTACTTATGAATGACATTCAAAATAGAATATGTTTGAGGAACCATATAAGATTGGAAATAATTCATTCGCAACAAATATATGAAAAACACATTGTAAAAAAGACCGTATTCAATCGGTGTCCGGTTATCACAAAATATGCTGAAGAAGTTATTAAAAATTGTTTCCCACGCCGGGAATCGAACCCGGGCCACCTGGGTGAAAGCCAGGAATCCTAACCACTAGACCACATGGATAACGATTTCGAGGGATTTTATTTTAAAGCTGATCTCAGTACTTATGAATGACATATTCAAAATAGAATATGTTTGAGGAACCATATAAGATTGGAAATAATTCATTCGCAACAAATATATGAAAAACACATTATAAAAAAGACCGTATTCAATCGGTGTCCGGTTATCACAAAATATGCTGAAGAAGTTATTAAAAATTGTTTCCCACGCCGGGAATCGAACCCGGGCCACCTGGGTGAAAGCCAGGAATCCTAACCACTAGACCACATGGATAACGATTTCGAGGGATTTTATTTTAAAGCTGATCTCAGTACTTATGAATGACATATTCAAAATAGAATATGTTTGAGGAACCATATAAGATTGGAAATAATTCATTCGCAACAAATATATGAAAAACACATTGTAAAAAAGACCGTATTCAATCGGTGTCAGGTTATCACAAAATATGCTGAAGAAGTTATTAAAAATTGTTTCCCACGCCGGGAATCGAACCCGGGCCACCTGGGTGAAATACAGGAATCCTAACCACTAGACCACATGGGATAACAATTTCGAGGTGTTATATTTTAAAGCTGATAGCAGTTTTTATAACATCTTCATAAATAGAATGCAGAAGAAGTACGATTCAAGATTATAAATCATTCATTTGCAACAAATATCCGACAAACATAACGTAAAAAACACCATATTCAATCGTTGTGAGGTTATTTTGAAATTTGCTGTAGAACTTATTAAAAATGGTTTCCCACGCCGTGAATCGAACCTGGGCCACTTATGTGAAAGCCAGAATTCCTATCCACAAGACCACATGGGATAGCTATGTCATAAGATTATATTTTTAAGCTAATCTCAGTACTTATGACATATTCAAAATAGAATATGTTTGAGGAACGATATAAGATTGGAAATAATTCATTCGCAACATATATCCGAATAAACACATTATAAAAAAGACCGTATTCAATCGGTGTCCGGTGATCACAAAATATGCTGAAGAAGTTATTAAAAATTGTTTCCCACGCCGGGAATCGAACCCGGGCCACCTGGGTGAAAGCCAGGAATCCTAACCACTAGACCACATGGATAACAATTTCGAGGGATTTTATTTTAAAGCTGATCTCAGTACTTATGACATATTCAAAATAGAATATGTTTCAGGAACCATATAAGATTGGAAATAATTCATTCGCAACAAATATATGAAAAACACATTGTAAAAAAGACCGTATTCAATCGGTGTCAGGTTATCACAAAATATGCTGAAGAAGTTACTAAAAATTGTTTCCCACGCCGGGAATCGAACCCGGGACACCTGGGTGAAAGCCAGGAATCCTAACCACTAGACCACATGGGATAACAATTTCGAGGTGTTATATTTTAAAGCTGATAGCAGTTTTTATAACATCTTCATAAATAGAATGCATAAGAAGTACGATTCAAGATTATAAATCATTCATTTGCAACAAATATCCGACTAACATAACGTAAAAAACACCATATTCAATCGTTGTGAGGTTATTTTGAAATTTGCTGAAGAACTTATTAAAAATTGTTTCCCACGCCGTGAATCGAACCCGGGCCACCTGGGTGAAAGCCAGGAATCCTAACCACTAGACCACATGGATAACAATTTCGAGGGATTATATTTTAAAGCTGATCTCAGTACTTATGACATATTCAAAATAGAATATGTTTGAGGAACCATATAAGATTGGAAATAATTCATTCGCAACAAATATATGAAAAACACATTGTAAAAAAGACCGTATTCAATCGGTGTCAGGTTATCACAAAATATGCTGAAGAAGTTATTAAAAATGGTTTCCCACTCCGTGAATCGAACCTGGGCCACTTATGTGAAAGCCAGAATTGCTATCCACAAGACCACATGGGATAACTATGTCATAAGATTATATTTTTAAGCTAATCTCAGTACTTATGACTTATTCAAAATAGAATATGTTTGAGGAACGATATAAGATTGGAAATAATTCATTCGCAACATATATCCGAATAAACACATTATAAAAAAGACCGTATTCAATCGGTGTCCGGTTATCACAAAATATGCTGAAGAAGTTATTAAAAATTGTTTCCCACGCCGGGAATCGAACCCGGGCCACCTGGGTGAAATACAGGAATCCTAACCACTAGACCACATGGGATAACAATATCGAGGTGTTATATTTTAAAGCTGATAGCAGTTTTTATAACATCTTCATAAATAGAATGCAGAAGAAGTACGATTCAAGATTATAAATCATTCATTTGCAACAAATATCCGACTAACATAACGTAAAAAACACCATATTCAATCGTTGTGAGGTTATTTTGAAATTTGCTGAAGAACTTATTAAAAATGGTTTCCCACGCCGTGAATCGAACCTGGGCCACTTATGTGAAAGCCAGGAATCCTAACCACTAGACCACATGGATAACAATTTCGAGGGATTTTATTTTAAAGCTGATCTCAGTACTTATGACATATTCAAAATAGAATATGTTTCAGGAACCATATAAGATTGGAAATAATTCATTCGCAACAAATATATGAAAAACACATTGTAAAAAAGACCGTATTCAATCGGTGTCAGGTTATCACAAAATATGTTGAAGCAGTTATTAAAAATTGTTTCCCACGCCGGGAATCGAACCCGGGCCACCTGGGTGAAAGCCAGGAATCCTAACCACTAGACCACATGGGATAACAGTTTCGAGGTGTTATATTTTAAAGCTGATAGCAGTTTTTATAACATCTTCATAAATAGAATGCATAAGAAGTACGATTCAAGATTATAAATCATTCATTTGCAACAAATATCCGACTAACATAACGTAAAAAACACCATATTCAATCGTTGTGAGGTTATTTTGAAATTTGCTGAAGAACTTATTAAAAATGGTTTCCCACGCCGTGAATCGAACCTGGGCCACTTATGTGAAAGCCAGAATTGCTATCCACAAGACCACATGGGATAACTACGTCATAAGATTATATTTTTAAGATAATCTCAGTACTTATGACATTCAAAATAGAATATGTTTGAGGAACGATATAAGATTGGAAATAATTCATTCGCAACATATATCCGAATAAACACATTATAAAAAAGACCGTATTCAATCGGTGTCCGGTTATCACAAAATATGCTGAAGAAGTTAATAAAAATTGTTTCCCACGCCGGGAATCGAACCCGGGCCACCTGGGTGAAATACAGGAATCCTAACCACTAGACCACATGGATAACAATTTCGAGGGATTTTATTTTAAAGCTGATCTCAGTACTTATGACATATTCAAAATAGAATATGTTTCAGGAACCATATAAGATTGGAAATAATTCATTCGCAACATATATCCGAATAAACACATTATAAAAAAGACCGTATTCAATCGGTGTCCGGTTATCACAAAATATGCTGAAGAAGTTATTAAAAATTGTTTCCCACGCCGGGAATCGAACCCGGGCCACCTGGGTGAAAGCCAGGAATCCTAACCACTAGACCACATGGGATAGCAATTTCGAGGTGTTATATTTTAAAGCTGATAGCAGTTTTTATAACATTTCCATAAATAAAATGCATAAGAAGTACGATTCAAGATTATAAATAATTCATTTGCAACAAATATCATACTAACATTACGTAAAAAACACCATATTCAATCGTTGTCAGGTAATTTTGAAATTTGCTGAAGAACTTATTAAAAATTGTTTCCCACGCCGGGAATCAAACCCGGGCCACCTGGGTGAAAGCCAGGAATCCTAACCACTAGACCACATGGATAACAATTTCGAGGGATTTTATTTTAAAGCTGATCTCAGTAGTTATGACATTCAAAATAGAATATGTTTCAGGAACCATATAAGATTGGAAATAATTCATTCGCAACAAATATATGAAAAACACATTGTAAAAAAGACCGTATTCAATCGGTGTCAGGTTATCACAAAATATGTTGAAGCAGTTATTAAAAATTGTTTCCCACGCCGGGAATCGAACCCGGGCCACCTGGGTGAAAGCCAGGAATCCTAACCACTAGACCACATGGGATAACAGTTTCGAGGTGTTATATTTTAAAGCTGATAGCAGTTTTTATAACATCTTCATAAATAGAATGCATAAGAAGTACGATTCAAGATTATAAATCATTCATTTGCAACAAATATCCGACTAACATAACGTAAAAAACACCATATTCAATCGTTGTGAGGTTATTTTGAAATTTGCTGAAGAACTTATTAAAAATGGTTTCACACGCCGTGAATCGAACCTGGGCCACTTATATGAAAGCCAGAATTGCTATCCACAAGACCACATGGGATAACTATGTCATAAGATTATATTTTTAAGCTAATCTCAGTACTTATGACATATTCAAAATAGAATATGTTTGACCAACGATATCAGATTGGAAATAATTCATTCGCAACATATATCCGAATAAACACATTATAAAAAAGACCGTATTCAATCGGTGTCCGGTTATCACAAAATATGCTGAAGAAGTTATTAAAAATTGTTTCCCACGCCGGGAATCGAACCCGGGCCACCTGGGTGAAATACAGGAATCCTAACCACTAGACCACATGGATAACAATTTCGAGGGATTTTATTTTAAAGCTGATCTCAGTACTTATGACATATTCAAAATAGAATATGTTTCAGGAACCATATAAGATTGGAAATAATTCATTCGCAACAAATATATGAAAAACACATTGTAAAAAAGACCGTATTCAATCGGTGTCAGGTTATCACAAAATATGCTGAAGAAGTTATTAAAAATTGTTTCCCACGCCGGGAATCGAACCAGGGCCACCTGGGTGAAAGCCAGGAATCCTAACCACTAGACCACATGGGATAACAATTTCGAGGTGTTATATTTTAAAGCTGATAGCAGTTTTTATAACATCTTCATAAATAGAATGCATAAGAAGTACGATTCAAGATTATAAATCATTCATTTGCAACAAATATCCGACTAACATAACGTAAAAAACACCATATTCAATCGTTGTGAGGTTATTTTGAAATTTGCTGAAGAACTTATTAAAAATGGTTTCCCACGCCGTGAATCGAACCTGGGCCACTTATGTGAAAGCCAGAATTGCTATCCACAAGACCACATGGGATAACTACGTCATAAGATTATATTTTTAAGCTAATCTCAGTACTTATGACATATTCAAAATAGAATATGTTTGAGGAACGATATAAGATTGGAAATAATTCATTCGCAACATATATCCGAATAAACACATTATAAAAAAGACCGTATTCAATCGGTGTCCGGTTATCACAAAATATGCTGAAGAAGTTATTAAAAATTGTTTCCCACGCCGGGAATCGAACCCGGGCCACCTGGGTGAAATACAGGAATCCTAACCACTAGACCACATGGATAACAATTTCGAGGGATTTTATTTTAAAGCTGATCTCAGTACTTATGACATATTCAAAATAGAATATGTTTCAGGAACCATATAAGATTGGAAATAATTCATTCGCAACAAATATATGAAAAACACATTGTAAAAAAGACCGTATTCAATCGGTGTCAGGTTATCACAAAATATGCTGAAGAAGTTATTAAAAATTGTTTCCCACGCCGGGAATCGAACCAGGGCCACCTGGGTGAAAGCCAGGAATCCTAACCACTAGACCACATGGGATAACAATTTCGAGGTGTTATATTTTAAAGCTGATAGCAGTTTTTATAACATCTTCATAAATAGAATGCATAAGAAGTACGATTCAAGATTATAAATCATTCATTTGCAACAAATATCCGACTAACATAACGTAAAAAACACCATATTCAATCGTTGTGAGGTTATTTTGAAATTTGCTGAAGAACTTATTAAAAATGGTTTCCCACGCCGTGAATCGAACCTGGGCCACTTATGTGAAAGCCAGAATTGCTATCCACAAGACCACATGGGATAACTACGTCATAAGATTATATTTTTAAGCTAATCTCAGTACTTATGACATATTCAAAATAGAATATGTTTGAGGAACGATATAAGATTGGAAATAATTCATTCGCAACATATATCCGAATAAACACATTATAAAAAAGACCGTATTCAATCGGTGTCCGGTTATCACAAAATATGCTGAAGAAGTTATTAAAAATTGTTTCCCACGCCGGGAATCGAACCCGGGCCACCTGGGTGAAATACAGGAATCCTAACCACTAGACCACATGGATAACAATTTCGAGGGATTTTATTTTAAAGCTGATCTCTCAGTACTTATGACATATTCAAAATAGAATATGTTTCAGGAACCATATAAGATTGGAAATAATTCATTCGCAACATATATCCGAATAAACACATTATAAAAAAGACCGTATTCAATCGGTGTCCGGTTATCACAAAATATGCTGAAGAAGTTATTAAAAATTGTTTCCCACGCCGGGAATCGAACCCGGGCCACCTGGGTGAAAGCCAGGAATCCTAACCACTAGACCACATGGGATAGCAATTTCGAGGTGCTATATTTTAAAGCTGATAGCAGTTTTTATAACATTTCCATAAATAAAATGCATAAGAAGTACGATTCAAGATTATAAATAATTCATTTGCAACAAATATCATACTAACATTACGTAAAAAACACCATATTCAATCGTTGTCAGGTAATTTTGAAATTTGCTGAAGAACTTATTAAAAATTGTTTCCCACGCCGGGAATCAAACCCGGGCCACCTGGGTGAAAGCCAGGAATCCTAACCACTAGACCACATGGATAACAATTTCGAGGGATTTTATTTTAAAGCTGATCTCAGTACTTATGACATATTCAAAATAGAATATGTTTCAGGAACCATATAAGATTGGAAATAATTCATTCGCAACAAATATATGAAAAACACATTGTAAAAAAGACCGTATTCAATCGGTGTCAGGTTATCACAAAATATGTTGAAGCAGTTATTAAAAATTGTTTCCCACGCCGGGAATCGAACCCGGGCCACCTGGGTGAAAGCCAGGAATCCTAACCACTAGACCACATGGGATAACAGTTTCGAGGTGTTATATTTTAAAGCTGATAGCAGTTTTTATAACATCTTCATAAATAGAATGCATAAGAAGTACGATTCAAGATTATAAATCATTCATTTGCAACAAATATCCGACTAACATAACGTAAAAAACACCATATTCAATCGTTGTGAGGTTATTTTGAAATTTGCTGAAGAACTTATTAAAAATGGTTTCCCACGCCGTGAATCGAACCTGGGCCACTTATGTGAAAGCCAGAATTGCTATCCACAAGACCACATGGGATAACTATGTCATAAGATTATATTTTTAAGCTAATCTCAGTACTTATGACATATTCAAAATAGAATATGTTTGACCAACGATATAAGATTGGAAATAATTCATTCGCAACATATATCCGAATAAACACATTATAAAAAAGACCGTATTCAATCGGTGTCCGGTTATCACAAAATATGCTGAAGAAGTTATTAAAAATTGTTTCCCACGCCGGGAATCGAACCCGGGCCACCTGGGTGAAAGCCAGGAATCCTAACCACTAGACCACATGGGATAGCAATTTCGAGGTGCTATATTTTAAAGCTGATAGCAGTTTTTATAACATTTCCATAAATAAAATGCATAAGAAGTACGATTCAAGATTATAAATAATTCATTTGCAACAAATATCATACTAACATTACGTAAAAAACACCATATTCAATCGTTGTCAGGTAATTTTGAAATTTGCTGAAGAACTTATTAAAAATTGTTTCCCACGCCGGGAATCAAACCCGGGCCACCTGGGTGAAAGCCAGGAATCCTAACCACTAGACCACATGGATAACAATTTCGAGGGATTTTATTTTAAAGCTGATCTCAGTACTTATGACATTCAAAATAGAATATGTTTGAGGAACCATATAAGATTGGAAATAATTCATTCGCAACAAATATATGAAAAACACATTGTAAAAAAGACCGTATTCAATCGGTGTCAGGTTATCACAAAATATGCTGAAGAAGTTATTAAAAATTGTTTCCCACGCCGGGAATCGAAACAGGGCCACCTGGGTGAAAGCCAGGAATCCTAACCACTAGACCACATGGGATAACAATTTCGAGGTGTTATATTTTAAAGCTGATAGCAGTTTTTATAACATCTTCATAAATAGAATGCATAAGAAGTACGATTCAAGATTATAAATCATTCATTTGCAACAAATATCCGACTAACATAACGTAAAAAACACCATATTTAATCGTTGTGAGGTTATTTTGAAATTTGCTGAAGAACTTATTAAAAATTGTTTCCCACGCCGTGAATCGAACCCGGGCCACCTGGGTGAAAGCCAGGAATCCTAACCACTAGACCACATGGATAACAATTTCGAGGGATTATATTTTAAAGCTGATCTCAGTACTTATGACATTCAAAATAGAATATGTTTGAGGAACCATATAAGATTGGAAATAATTCATTCGCAACAAATATATGAAAAACACATTGTAAAAAAGACCGTATTCAATCGGTGTCAGGTTATCACAAAATATGCTGAAGAAGTTATTAAAAATTGTTTCCCACGCCGGGAATCGAACCCGGGCCACCTGGGTGAAAGCCAGGAATCCTAACCACTAGACCACATGGGATAACAGTTTCGAGGTGTTATATTTTAAAGCTGATAGCAATTTTTATAACATCTTCATAAATAGAATGCATAAGAAGTACGATTCAAGATTATAAATCATTCATTTGCAACAAATATCCGACTAACATAACGTAAAAAACACCATATTCAATCGTTGTGAGGTTATATTGAAATTTGCTGAAGAACTTATTAAAAATGGTTTCCCACGCCGTGAATCGAACCTGGGCCACTTATGTGAAAGCCAGAATTGCTATCCACAAGACCACATGGGATAACTATGTCATAAGATTATATTTTTAAGCTAATCTCAGTACTTATGACATATTCAAAATAGAATATGTTTGAGGAACGATATAAGATTGGAAATAATTCATTCGCAACATATATCCGAATAAACACATTATAAAAAAGACCGTATTCAATCGGTGTCCGGTTATCACAAAATATGCTGAAGAAGTTATTAAAAATTGTTTCCCACGCCGGGAATCGAACCCGGGCCACCTGGGTGAAATACAGGAATCCTAACCACTAGACCACATGGGATAACAATTTCGAGGTGTTATATTTTAAAGCTGATAGCAGTTTTTATAACATCTTCATAAATAGAATGCAGAAGAAGTACGATTCAAGATTATAAATCATTCATTTGCAACAAATATCCGACTAACATAACGTAAAAAACACCATATTCAATCGTTGTGAGGTTATTTTGAAATTTGCTGAAGAACTTATTAAAAATGGTTTCCCACGCCGTGAATCGAACCTGGGCCACTTATGTGAAAGCCAGAATTCCTATCCACAAGACCACATGGGATAGCTATGTCATAAGATTATATTTTTAAGCTAATCTCAGTACTTATGACATATTCAAAATAGAATATGTTTGAGGAACGATATAAGATTGGAAATAATTCATTCGCAACATATATCCGAATAAACACCTTATAAAAAAGACCGTATTCAATCGGTGTCCGGTTATCACAAAATATGCTGAAGAAGTTATTAAAAATTGTTTCCCACGCCGGGAATCGAACCCGGGCCACCTGGGTGAAAGCCAGGAATCCTAACCACTAGACCACATGGATAACAATTTCGAGGGATTTTATTTTAAAACTGATCTCAGTACTTATGACATTCAAAATAGAATATGTTTCAGGAACCATATAAGATTGGAAATAATTCATTCGCAACAAATATATGAAAAACACATTGTAAAAAAGACCGTATTCAATCGGTGTCAGGTTATCACAAAATATGCTGAAGAAGTTATTAAAAATTGTTTCCCACGCCGGGAATCGAACCCGGGCCACCTGGGCGAAACCAGGAATCCTAACCACTAGACCACATGGGATAACAATTTCGAGGTGTTATATTTTAAAGCTGATAGCAGTTTTTATAACATCTTCATAAATAGAATGCATAAGAAGTACGATTCAAGATTATAAATCATTCATTTGCAACAAATATCCGACTAACATAACGTAAAAAACACCATATTCAATCGTTGTGAGGTTATTTTGAAATTTGCTGAAGAACTTATTAAAAATTGTTTCCCACGCCGTGAATCGAACCCGGGCCACCTGGGTGAAAGCCAGGAATCCTAACCACTAGACCACATGGATAACAATTTCGAGGGATTATATTTTAAAGCTGATCTCAGTACTTATGACATTCAAAATAGAATATGTTTGAGGAACCATATAAGATTGGAAATAATTCATTCGCAACAAATATATGAAAAACACATTGTAAAAAAGACCGTATTCAATCGGTGTCAGGTTATCACAAAATATGCTGAAGAAGTTATTAAAAATTGTTTCCCACGCCGGGAATCGAACCCGGGCCACCTGGGCGAAAGCCAGGAATCCTAACCACTAGACCACATGGGATAACAATTTCGAGGTGTTATATTTTAAAGCTGATAGCAGTTTTTATAACATCTTCATAAATAGAATGCATAAGAAGTACGATTCAAGATTATAAATCATTCATTTGCAACAAATATCCGACTAACATAACGTAAAAAACACCATATTCAATCGTTGTGAGGTTATTTTGAAATTTGCTGAAGAACTTATTAAAAATGGTTTCCCACGCCGTGAATCGAACCTGGGCCACTTATGTGAAAGCCAGAATTCCTATCCACAAGACCACATGGGATAGCTATGTCATAAGATTATATTTTTAAGCTAATCTCAGTACTTATGACATATTCAAAATAGAATATGTTTGAGGAACGATATAAGATTGGAAATAATTCATTCGCAACATATATCCGAATAAACACCTTATAAAAAAGACCGTATTCAATCGGTGTCCGGTTATCACAAAATATGCTGAAGAAGTTATTAAAAATTGTTTCCCACGCCGGGAATCGAACCCGGGCCACCTGGGTGAAAGCCAGGAATCCTAACCACTAGACCACATGGATAACAATTTCGAGGGATTTTATTTTAAAACTGATCTCAGTACTTATGACATTCAAAATAGAATATGTTTCAGGAACCATATAAGATTGGAAATAATTCATTCGCAACAAATATATGAAAAACACATTGTAAAAAAGACCGTATTCAATCGGTGTCAGGTTATCACAAAATATGCTGAAGAAGTTATTAAAAATTGTTTCCCACGCCGGGAATCGAACCCGGGCCACCTGGGCGAAACCAGGAATCCTAACCACTAGACCACATGGGATAACAATTTCGAGGTGTTATATTTTAAAGCTGATAGCAGTTTTTATAACATCTTCATAAATAGAATGCATAAGAAGTACGATTCAAGATTATAAATCATTCATTTGCAACAAATATCCGACTAACATAACGTAAAAAACACCATATTCAATCGTTGTGAGGTTATTTTGAAATTTGCTGAAGAACTTATTAAAAATTGTTTCCCACGCCGTGAATCGAACCCGGGCCACCTGGGTGAAAGCCAGGAATCCTAACCACTAGACCACATGGATAACAATTTCGAGGGATTATATTTTAAAGCTGATCTCAGTACTTATGACATTCAAAATAGAATATGTTTGAGGAACCATATAAGATTGGAAATAATTCATTCGCAACAAATATATGAAAAACACATTGTAAAAAAGACCGTATTCAATCGGTGTCAGGTTATCACAAAATATGCTGAAGAAGTTATTAAAAATTGTTTCCCACGCCGGGAATCGAACCCGGGCCACCTGGGCGAAAGCCAGGAATCCTAACCACTAGACCACATGGGATAACAATTTCGAGGTGTTATATTTTAAAGCTGATAGCAGTTTTTATAACATCTTCATAAATAGAATGCATAAGAAGTACGATTCAAGATTATAAATCATTCATTTGCAACAAATATCCGACTAACATAACGTAAAAAACACCATATTCAATCGTTGTGAGGTTATTTTGAAATTTGCTGAAGAACTTATTAAAAATGGTTTCCCACGCCGTGAATCGAACCTGGGCCACTTATGTGAAAGCCAGAATTCCTATCCACAAGACCACATGGGATAGCTATGTCATAAGATTATATTTTTAAGCTAATCTCAGTACTTATGACATATTCAAAATAGAATATGTTTGAGGAACGATATAAGATTGGAAATAATTCATTCGCAACATATATCCGAATAAACACCTTATAAAAAAGACCGTATTCAATCGGTGTCCGGTTATCACAAAATATGCTGAAGAAGTTATTAAAAATTGTTTCCCACGCCGGGAATCGAACCCGGGCCACCTGGGTGAAAGCCAGGAATCCTAACCACTAGACCACATGGATAACAATTTCGAGGGATTTTATTTTAAAACTGATCTCAGTACTTATGACATTCAAAATAGAATATGTTTCAGGAACCATATAAGATTGGAAATAATTCATTCGCAACAAATATATGAAAAACACATTGTAAAAAAGACCGTATTCAATCGGTGTCAGGTTATCACAAAATATGCTGAAGAAGTTATTAAAAATTGTTTCCCACGCCGGGAATCGAACCCGGGCCACCTGGGCGAAACCAGGAATCCTAACCACTAGACCACATGGGATAACAATTTCGAGGTGTTATATTTTAAAGCTGATAGCAGTTTTTATAACATCTTCATAAATAGAATGCATAAGAAGTACGATTCAAGATTATAAATCATTCATTTGCAACAAATATCCGACTAACATAACGTAAAAAACACCATATTCAATCGTTGTGAGGTTATTTTGAAATTTGCTGAAGAACTTATTAAAAATTGTTTCCCACGCCGTGAATCGAACCCGGGCCACCTGGGTGAAAGCCAGGAATCCTAACCACTAGACCACATGGATAACAATTTCGAGGGATTATATTTTAAAGCTGATCTCAGTACTTATGACATTCAAAATAGAATATGTTTGAGGAACCATATAAGATTGGAAATAATTCATTCGCAACAAATATATGAAAAACACATTGTAAAAAAGACCGTATTCAATCGGTGTCAGGTTATCACAAAATATGCTGAAGAAGTTATTAAAAATTGTTTCCCACGCCGGGAATCGAACCCGGGCCACCTGGGCGAAAGCCAGGAATCCTAACCACTAGACCACATGGGATAACAATTTCGAGGTGTTATATTTTAAAGCTGATAGCAGTTTTTATAACATCTTCATAAATAGAATGCATAAGAAGTACGATTCAAGATTATAAATCATTCATTTGCAACAAATATCCGACTAACATAACGTAAAAAACACCATATTCAATCGTTGTGAGGTTATATTGAAATTTGCTGAAGAACTTATTAAAAATGGTTTCCCACGCCGTGAATCGAACCTGGGCCACTTATGTGAAAGCCAGAATTGCTATCCACAAGACCACATTGGATAACTATGTCATAAGATTATATTTTTAAGCTAATCTCAGTACTTATGACATATTCAAAATAGAATATGTTTGAGGAACGATATAAGATTGGAAATAATTCATTCGCAATATATATCCGAATAAACACATTATAAAAAAGACCGTATTCAATCGGTGTCCGGTTATCACAAAATATGCTGAAGAAGTTATTAAAAATTGTTTCCCACGCCGGGAATCGAACCCGGGCCACCTGGGTGAAATACAGGAATCCTAACCACTAGACCACATGGGATAACAATTTCGAGGTGTTATATTTTAAAGCTGATAGCAGTTTTTATAACATCTTCATAAATAGAATGCAGAAGAAGTACGATTCAAGATTATAAATCATTCATTTGCAACAAATATCCGACTAACATAACGTAAAAAACACCATATTCAATCGTTGTGAGGTTATTTTGAAATTTGCTGAAGAACTTATTAAAAATGGTTTCCCACGCCGTGAATCGAACCTGGGCCACTTATGTGAAAGCCAGAATTCCTATCCACAAGACCACATGGGATAGCTATGTCATAAGATTATATTTTTAAGCTAATCTCAGTACTTATGACATATTCAAAATAGAATATGTTTGAGGAACGATATAAGATTGGAAATAATTCATTCGCAACATATATCCGAATAAACACATTATAAAAAAGACCGTATTCAATCGGTGTCCGGTTATCACAAAATATGCTGAAGAAGTTATTAAAAATTGTTTCCCACGCCGGGAATCGAACCCGGGCCACCTGGGTGAAAGCCAGGAATCCTAACCACTAGACCACATGGATAACAATTTCGAGGGATTTTATTTTAAAACTGATCTCAGTACTTATGACATTCAAAATAGAATATGATTCAGGAACCATATAAGATTGGAAATAATTCATTCGCAACAAATATATGAAAAACACATTGTAAAAAAGACCGTATTCAATCGGTGTCAGGTTATCACAAAATATGCTGAAGAAGTTATTAAAAATTGTTTCCCACGCCGGGAATCGAACCCGGGCCACCTGGGCGAAAGCCAGGAATCCTAACCACTAGACCACATGGGATAACAATTTCGAGGTGTTATATTTTAAAGCTGATAGCAGTTTTTATAACATCTTCATAAATAGAATGCATAAGAAGTACGATTCAAGATTATAAATCATTCATTTGCAACAAATATCCGACTAACATAACGTAAAAAACACCATATTCAATCGTTGTGAGGTTATTTTGAAATTTGCTGAAGAACTTATTAAAAATTGTTTCCCACGCCGTGAATCGAACCCGGGCCACCTGGGTGAAAGCCAGGAATCCTAACCACTAGACCACATGGATAACAATTTCGAGGGATTATATTTTAAAGCTGATCTCAGTACTTATGACATTCAAAATAGAATATGTTTGAGGAACCATATAAGATTGGAAATAATTCATTCGCAACAAATATATGAAAAACACATTGTAAAAAAGACCGTATTCAATCGGTGTCAGGTTATCACAAAATATGCTGAAGAAGTTATTAAAAATTGTTTCCCACGCCGGGAATCGAACCCGGGCCACCTGGGTGAAAGCCAGGAATCCTAACCGCTAGACCACATGGGATAACAGTTTCGAGGTGTTATATTTTAAAGCTGATAGCAGTTTTTATAACATCTTCATAAATAGAATGCATAAGAAGTACGATTCAAGATTATAAATCATTCATTTGCAACAAATATCCGACTAACATAACGTAAAAAACACCATATTCAATCGTTGTGAGGTAATATTGAAATTTGCTGAAGAACTTATTAAAAATGGTTTCCAACGCCGTGAATCGAACCTGGGCCACTTATGTGAAAGCCAGAATTGCTATCCACAAGACCACATTGGATAACTATGTCATAAGATTATATTTTTAAGCTAATCTCAGTACTTATGACATATTCAAAATAGAATATGTTTGAGGAACGATATAAGATTGGAAATAATTCATTCGCAACAAATATATGAAAAACACATTGTAAAAAAGACCGTATTCAATCGGTGTCAGGTTATCACAAAATATGTTGAAGCAGTTATTAAAAATTGTTTCCCACGCCGGGAATCGAACCCGGGCCACCTGGGTGAAAGCCAGGAATCCTAACCACTAGACCACAAGGGATAACAGTTTCGAGGTGTTATATTTTAAAGCTGATAGCAGTTATTATAACATCTTCATAAATAGAATGCATAAGAAGTACGATTCAAGATTATAAATCATTCATTTGCAACAAATATCCGACTAACATAACGTAAAAAACACCATATTCAATCGTTGTGAGGTTATTTTGAAATTTGCTGAAGAACTTATTAAAAATGGTTTCCCACGCCGTGAATCGAACCTGGGCCACTTATGTGAAAGCCAGAATTCCTATCCACAAGACCACATGGGATAGCTATGTCATAAGATTATATTTTTAAGCTAATCTCAGTACTTATGACATATTCAAAATAGAATATGTTTGAGGAACGATATAAGATTGGAAATAATTCATTCGCAACATATATCCGAATAAACACATTATAAAAAAGACCGTATTCAATCGGTGTCCGGTTATCACAAAATATGCTGAAGAAGTTATTAAAAATTGTTTCCCACGCCGGGAATCGAACCCGGGCCACCTGGGTGAAAGCCAGGAATCCTAACCACTAGACCACATGGATAACAAATTCGAGGGATTTTATTTTAAAGCTGATCTCAGTACTTATGACATTCAAAATAGAATATGTTTCAGGAACCATATAAGATTGGAAATAATTCATTCGCAACAAATATATGAAAAACACATTGTAAAAAAGACCGTATTCAATCGGTGTCAGGTTATCACAAAATATGCTGAAGAAGTTATTAAAAATTGTTTCCCACGCCGGGAATCGAACCCGGGCCACCTGGGTGAAATACAGGAATCCTAACCACTAGACCACATGGATAACAATTTCGAGGGATTTTATTTTAAAGCTGATAGCAGTTTTTATAACATCTTCATAAATAGAATGCATAAGAAGTACGATTCAAGATTAAAAAACATTCATTTGCAACAAATATCCGACTAACATAACGTAAAAAACACCATATTCAATCGTTGTGAGGTTATTATGAAATTTGCTGAAGAACTTATTAAAAATTGCTTCCCACGCCGTGAATCGAACCCGGGCCACTTATGTGAAAGCCAGGAATCCTAACCACTAGACCACATGGATAACAATTTCGAGGGATTTTATTTTAAAGCTGATCTCAGTACTTATGACATATTCAAAATAGAATATGTTTCAGGAACCATATAAGATTGGAAATAATTCATTCGCAACAAATATATGAAAAACACATTGTAAAAAAGACCGTATTCAATCGGTGTCAGGTTATCACAAAATATGTTGAAGCAGTTATTAAAAATTGTTTCCCACGCCGGGAATCGAACCCGGGCCACCTGGGTGAAAGCCAGGAATCCTAACCACTAGACCACAAGGGATAACAGTTTCGAGGTGTTATATTTTAAAGCTGATAGCAGTTATTATAACATCTTCATAAATAGAATGCATAAGAAGTACGATTCAAGATTATAAATCATTCATTTGCAACAAATATCCGACTAACATAACGTAAAAAACACCATATTCAATCGTTGTGAGGTTATTTTGAAATTTGCTGAAGAACTTATTAAAAATGGTTTCCCACGCCGTGAATCGAACCTGGGCCACTTATGTGAAAGCCAGAATTGCTATCCACAAGACCACATGGGATAACTACGTCATAAGATTATATTTTTAAGCTAATCTCAGTACTTATGACATTCAAAATAGAATATGTTTGAGGAACGATATAAGATTGGAAATAATTCATTCGCAACATATATCCGAATAAACACATTATAAAAAAGACCGTATTCAATCGGTGTCCGGTTATCACAAAATATGCTGAAGAAGTTATTAAAAATTGTTTCCCACGCCGGGAATCGAACCCGGGCCACCTGGGTGAAATACAGGAATCCTAACCACTAGACCACATGGAATAACAATTTCGAGGTGTTATATTTTAAAGCTGATAGCAGTTTATATAACATCTTCATAAATAGAATGCATAAGAAGTACGATTCAAGATTATAAATCATTCATTTGCAACAAATATCCGACTAACATAACGTAAAAAACACCATATTCAATCGTTGTGAGGTTATTTTGAAATTTGCTGAAGAACTTATTAAAAATTGTTTCCCACGCCGTGAATCGAACCCGGGCCACCTGGGTGAAAGCCAGGAATCCTAACCACTAGACCACATGGATAACAATTTCGAGGGATTATATTTTAAAGCTGATCTCAGTACTTATGACATTCAAAATAGAATATGTTTGAGGAACCATATAAGATTGGAAATAATTCATTCGCAACAAATATATGAAAAACACATTGTAAAAAAGACCGTATTCAATCGGTGTCAGGTTATCACAAAATATGCTGAAGAAGTTATTAAAAATTGTTTCCCACGCCGGGAATCGAACCCGGGCCACCTGGGCGAAAGCCAGGAATCCTAACCACTAGACCACATGGGATAACAATTTCGAGGTGTTATATTTTAAAGCTGATAGCAGTTTTTATAACATCTTCATAAATAGAATGCATAAGAAGTACGATTCAAGATTATAAATCATTCATTTGCAACAAATATCCGACTAACATAACGTAAAAAACACCATATTCAATCGTTGTGAGGTTATTTTGAAATTTGCTGAAGAACTTATTAAAAATTGTTTCCCACGCCGTGAATCGAACCCGGGCCACCTGGGTGAAAACCAGGAATCCTAACCACTAGACCACATGGATAACAATTTCGAGGGATTATATTTTAAAGCTGATCTCAGTACTTATGACATTCAAAATAGAATATGTTTGAGGAACCATATAAGATTGGAAATAATTCATTCGCAACAAATATATGAAAAACACATTGTAAAAAAGACCGTATTCAATCGGTGTCAGGTTATCACAAAATATGCTGAAGAAGTTATTAAAAATTGTTTCCCACGCCGGGAATCGAACCCGGGCCACCTGGGTGAAAGCCAGGAATCCTAACCACTAGACCACATGGGATAACAGTTTCGAGGTGTTATATTTTAAAGCTGATAGCAGTTTTTATAACATCTTCATAAATAGAATGCATAAGAAGTACGATTCAAGATTATAAATCATTCATTTGCAACAAATATCCGACTAACATAACGTAAAAAACACCATATTCAATCGTTGTGAGGTAATATTGAAATTTGCTGAAGAACTTATTAAAAATGGTTTCCCACGCCGTGAATCGAACCTGGGCCACTTATGTGAAAGCCAGAATTGCTATCCACAAGACCACATTGGATAACTATGTCATAAGATTATATTTTTAAGCTAATCTCAGTACTTATGACATATTCAAAATAGAATATGTTTGAGGAACGATATAAGATTGGAAATAATTCATTCGCAACAAATATATGAAAAACACATTGTAAAAAAGACCGTATTCAATCGGTGTCAGGTTATCACAAAATATGTTGAAGCAGTTATTAAAAATTGTTTCCCACGCCGGGAATCGAACCCGGGCCACCTGGGTGAAAGCCAGGAATCCTAACCACTAGACCACAAGGGATAACAGTTTCGAGGTGTTATATTTTAAAGCTGATAGCAGTTATTATAACATCTTCATAAATAGAATGCATAAGAAGTACGATTCAAGATTATAAATCATTCATTTGCAACAAATATCCGACTAACATAACGTAAAAAACACCATATTCAATCGTTGTGAGGTTATTTTGAAATTTGCTGAAGAACTTATTAAAAATGGTTTCCCACGCCGTGAATCGAACCTGGGCCACTTATGTGAAAGCCAGAATTCCTATCCACAAGACCACATGGGATAGCTATGTCATAAGATTATATTTTTAAGCTAATCTCAGTACTTATGACATATTCAAAATAGAATATGTTTGAGGAACGATATAAGATTGGAAATAATTCATTCGCAACATATATCCGAATAAACACATTATAAAAAAGACCGTATTCAATCGGTGTCCGGTTATCACAAAATATGCTGAAGAAGTTATTAAAAATTGTTTCCCACGCCGGGAATCGAACCCGGGCCACCTGGGTGAAAGCCAGGAATCCTAACCACTAGACCACATGGATAACAAATTCGAGGGATTTTATTTTAAAGCTGATCTCAGTACTTATGACATTCAAAATAGAATATGTTTCAGGAACCATATAAGATTGGAAATAATTCATTCGCAACAAATATATGAAAAACACATTGTAAAAAAGACCGTATTCAATCGGTGTCAGGTTATCACAAAATATGCTGAAGAAGTTATTAAAAATTGTTTCCCACGCCGGGAATCGAACCCGGGCCACCTGGGTGAAATACAGGAATCCTAACCACTAGACCACATGGATAACAATTTCGAGGGATTTTATTTTAAAGCTGATAGCAGTTTTTATAACATCTTCATAAATAGAATGCATAAGAAGTACGATTCAAGATTAAAAAACATTCATTTGCAACAAATATCCGACTAACATAACGTAAAAAACACCATATTCAATCGTTGTGAGGTTATTATGAAATTTGCTGAAGAACTTATTAAAAATTGCTTCCCACGCCGTGAATCGAACCCGGGCCACTTATGTGAAAGCCAGGAATCCTAACCACTAGACCACATGGATAACAATTTCGAGGGATTTTATTTTAAAGCTGATCTCAGTACTTATGACATATTCAAAATAGAATATGTTTCAGGAACCATATAAGATTGGAAATAATTCATTCGCAACAAATATATGAAAAACACATTGTAAAAAAGACCGTATTCAATCGGTGTCAGGTTATCACAAAATATGTTGAAGCAGTTATTAAAAATTGTTTCCTACGCCGGGAATCGAACCCGGGCCACCTGGGTGAAAGCCAGGAATCCTAACCACTAGACCACAAGGGATAACAGTTTCGAGGTGTTATATTTTAAAGCTGATAGCAGTTATTATAACATCTTCATAAATAGAATGCATAAGAAGTACGATTCAAGATTATAAATCATTCATTTGCAACAAATATCCGACTAACATAACGTAAAAAACACCATATTCAATCGTTGTGAGGTTATTTTGAAATTTGCTGAAGAACTTATTAAAAATGGTTTCCCACGCCGTGAATCGAACCTGGGCCACTTATGTGAAAGCCAGAATTGCTATCCACAAGACCACATGGGATAACTACGTCATAAGATTATATTTTTAAGCTAATCTCAGTACTTATGACATTCAAAATAGAATATGTTTGAGGAACGATATAAGATTGGAAATAATTCATTCGCAACATATATCCGAATAAACACATTATAAAAAAGACCGTATTCAATCGGTGTCCGGTTATCACAAAATATGCTGAAGAAGTTATTAAAAATTGTTTCCCACGCCGGGAATCGAACCCGGGCCACCTGGGTGAAATACAGGAATCCTAACCACTAGACCACATGGATAACAATTTCGAGGGATTTTATTTTAAAGCTGATCTCAGTACTTATGACATTCAAAATAGAATATGTTTCAGGAACCATATAAGATTGGAAATAATTCATTCGCAACAAATATATGAAAAACACATTGTAAAAAAGACCGTATTCAATCGGTGTCCGGTTATCACAAAATATGCTGAAGAAGTTATTAAAAATTGTTTCCCACGCCGGGAATCGAACCCGGGCCACCTGGGTGAAAGGCAGGAATCCTAACCACTAGACCACATGGGATAACAATTTCGAGGTGTTATATTTTAAAGCTGATAGCAGTTTTTATAACATCTTCATAAATAGAATGCATAAGAAGTACGATTCAAGATTAAAAAACATTCATTTGCAACAAATATCCGACTAACATAACGTAAAAAACACCATATTCAATCGTTGTGAGGTTATTATGAAATTTGCTGAAGAACTTATTAAAAATTGTTTCCCACGCCGTGAATCGAACCCGGGCCACTTATGTGAAAGCCAGGAATCCTAACCACTAGACCACATGGATAACAATTTCGAGGGATTTTATTTTAAAGCTGATCTCAGTACTTATGACATTCAAAATAGAATATGTTTCAGGAACCATATAAGATTGGAAATAATTCATTCGCAACAAATATATGAAAAACACATTGTAAAAAAGACCGTATTTAATCGGTGTCAGGTTATCACAAAATATGTTGAAGCAGTTATTAAAAATTGTTTCCCACGCCGGGAATCGAACCCGGGCCACCTGGGTGAAAGCCAGGAATCCTAACCACTAGACCACATGGGATAACAGTTTCGAGGTGTTATATTTTAAAGCTGATAGCAGTTTTTATAACATCTTCATAAATAGAATGCATAAGAAGTACGATTCAAGATTATAAATCATTCATTTGCAACAAATATCCGACTAACATAACGTAAAAAACACCATATTCAATCGTTGTGAGGTTATTTTGAAATTTGCTGAAGAACTTATTAAAAATGGTTTCCCACGCCGTGAATCGAACCTGGGCCACTTATGTGAAAGCCAGAATTGCTATCCACAAGACCACATGGGATAACTACGTCATAAGATTATATTTTTAAGCTAATCTCAGTACTTATGACATATTCAAAATAGAATATGTTTGAGGAACGATATAAGATTGGAAATAATTCATTCGCAACATATATCCTAATAAACACATTATAAAAAAGACCGTATTCAATCGGTGTCCGGTTATCACAAAATATGCTGAAGAAGTTATTAAAAATTGTTTCCCACGCCGGGAATCGAACCCGGGCCACCTGGGTGAAATACAGGAATCCTAACCACTAGACCACATGGATAACAATTTCGAGGGATTTTATTTTAAAGCTGATCTCAGTACTTATGACATATTCAAAATAGAATATGTTTCAGGAACCATATAAGATTGGAAATAATTCATTCGCAACAAATATATGAAAAACACATTGTAAAAAAGACCGTATTCAATCGGTGTCCGGTTATCACAAAATATGCTGAAGAAGTTATTAAAAATTTTTTCCCACGCCGGGAATCGAACCCGGGCCACCTGGGTGAAAGCCAGGAATCCTAACCACTAGACCACATGGGATAGCAATTTCGAGGTGTTATATTTTAAAGCTGATAGCAGTTTTTATAACATTTCCATAAATAGAATGCATAAGAAGTACGATTCAAGATTATAAATCATTCATTTGCAACAAATATCATACTAACATTACGTAAAAAACACCATATTCAATCGTTGTCAGGTAATTTTGAAATTTGCTGAAGAACTTATTAAAAATTGTTTCCCACGCCGGGAATCGAACCCGGGCCACCTGTGTGAAAACCTGGAATCCTAACCACTAGACCACATGGATAACAATTTCGAGGGATTTTATTTTTAAGCTGATCTCAGTACTTATGACATATTCAAAATAGAATATGTTTCAGGAACCATATAAGATTGGAAATAATTCATTCGCAACAAATATATGAAAAACACATTGTAAAAAAGACCGTATTCAATCGGTGTCAGGTTATCACAAAATATGTTGAAGCAGTTATTAAAAATTGTTTCCCACGCCGGGAATCGAACCCGGGCCACCTGGGTGAAAGCCAGGAATCCTAACCACTAGACCACATGGGATAACAGTTTCGAGGTGTTATATTTTAAAGCTGATAGCAGTTTTTATAACATCTTCATAAATAGAATACATAAGAAGTACGATTCAAGATTATAAATCATTCATTTGCAACAAATATCATACTAACATAACGTAAAAAACACCGTATTCAATCGGTGTCCGGTTATCACAAAATATGCTGAAGAAGTTATTAAAAATTGTTTCCCACGCCGGGAATCGAACCCGGGCAACCTGGTTGAAAGCCAGGAATCCTAACCACTAGACCACATGTATAACAATTTTGAGGGATTATATTTTAAATTTGATCTCAGTACTTATGACATATTCAAAATAGAATATGTTTGAGGAACCATATAAGATTGGAAATAATTCATTCGCAACAAATATATGAAAAACACATTGTAAAAAAGACCGTATTCAATCGGTGTCAGGTTATCACAAAATATGCTGAAGAAGTTATTAAAAATTGTTTCCCACGCCGGGAATCGAACCCGGGCCACCTGGGTGAAAGCCAGGAATCCTAACCACTAGACCACATGGGATAACAGTTTCGTTGTGTTATATTTTAAAGCTGAAAGCAGTTTTTATAATCATCTTCATAAATAGAATGCATAAGAAGTACGATTCAAGATTATAAATAATTCATTTGCAACAAATATCCGACTAACATAACGTAAAAAACACCATATTCAATCGTTGTGAGGTTATTATGAAATTTGCTGAAGAACTTATTAAAAATTGTTTCCCACGCCGTGAATCGAACCCGGGCCACTTATGTGAAAGCCAGGAATCCTAACCACTAGACCACATGGATAACAATTTCGAGGGATTTTATTTTAAAGCTGATCTCAGTACTTATGACATTCAAAATAGAATATGTTTCAGGAACCATATAAGATTGGAAATAATTCATTCGCAACAAATATATGAAAAACACATTGTAAAAAAGACCGTATTCAATCGGTGTCAGGTTATCACAAAATATGTTGAAGCAGTTATTAAAAATTGTTTCCCACGCCGGGAATCGAACCCGGGCCACCTGGGTGAGAGGCCAGGAATCCTAACCACTAGACCACATGGGATAACAGTTTCGAGGTGTTATATTTTAAAGCTGATAGCAGTTTTTATAACATCTTCATAAATAGAATGCATAAGAAGTACGATTCAAGATTATAAATCATTCATTTGCAACAAATATCCGACTAACATAACGTAAAAAACACGATATTCAATCGTTGTGAGGTTATTTTGAAATTTGCTGAAGAACTTATTAAAAATGGTTTCCCACGCCGTGAATCGAACCTGGGCCACTTATGTGAAAGCCAGAATTGCTATCCACAAGATCACATGGGATAACTACGTCATAAGATTATATTTTTAAGCTAATCTCAGTACTTATGACATATTCAAAATAGAATATGTTTGAGGAACGATATAAGATTGGAAATAATTCATTCGTAACATATATCCGAATAAACACATTATAAAAAAGACCGTATTCAATCGGTGTCCGGTTATTACAAAATATGCTGAAGAAGTTATTAAAAATAGTTTCCCAAGCCGGGAATCGAACCCGGGCCACCTGGGTGAAAGCCAGGAATCCTAACCACTAGACCACATGGGATAACAATTTCGAGGTGTTATATTTTAAAGCTGATAGCAGTTTTTCTAACATCTTCATTAAATAGAATGCATAAGAAGTACGATTCAAGATTATAAATCATTCATTTGCAACAAATATCCGACTAACATAACGTAAAAAACACCATATTCAATCGTTGTCAGGTAATTTTGAAATTTGCTGAAGAACTTTTTAAAAATTGTTTCCCACGCCGGGAATCGAACCCATGCCACCTGGGTGAAAGCCAGGAATCCTAACCACTAGACCACATGGATAACAATTTCGAGGGATTTTATTTTAAAGCTGATCTCAGTACTTATGACATATTCAAAATAGAATATGTTTGAGGAACCATATAAGATTGGAAATAATTCATTCGCAACAAATATATGAAAAACACATTGTAAAAAAGACCGTGTTCAATCGGTGTCAGGTTATCACAAAATATGCTGAAGAAGTTATTAAAAATTGTTTCCCACGCCGGGAATCGAACCCGGGCCACCTGGTTGAAAGCCAGGAATCCTAACCACTAGACCACATGTATAACAATTTCGAGGGATTATATTTTAAATTTGATCTCAGTACTTATGACATTCAAAATAGAATATGTTTGAGGAACCATATAAGATTGGAAATAATTCATTCGCAACAAATATATGAAAAACACATTGTAAAAAAGACCGTATTCAATCGGTGTCAGGTTATCACAAAATATGCTGAAGAAGTTATTAAAAATTGTTTCCCACGCCGGGAATCGAACCCGGGCCACCTGGGTGAAAGCAAGGAATCCTAACCACTAGACCACATGGGATAACAGTTTCGTTGTGTTATATTTTAAAGCTGAAAGCAGTTTTTATAACATCTTCATAAATAGAATGCATAAGAAGTACGATTCAAGATTATAAATCATTCATTTGCAACAAATATCCGACTAACATAACGTAAAAAACACCATATTCAATCGTTGTCAGGTAATTTTGAAATTTGCTGAAGAACTTTTTAAAAATTGTTTCCCTCGCCGGGAATCGAACCCATGCCATCTGGGTGAAAACCAGGAATCCTAACCACTAGACCACATGGGATAACAATTTCGAGGTGTTATATTTTAAAGCTGATAGCAGTTTTTCTAACATCTTCATTAAATAGAATGCCATAAGAAGTACGATTCAAGATTATAAATCATTCATTTGCAACAAATATCCGACTAACATAACGTAAAAAACACCATATTCAATCGTTGTCAGGTAATTTTGAAATTTGCTGAAGAACTTTTTAAAAATTGTTTCCCTCGCCGGGAATCGAACCCATGCCATCTGGGTGAAAGCCAGGAATCCTAACCACTAGACCACATGGGATAACAATTTCGAGGTGTTATATTTTAAAGCTGATAGCAGTTTTTCTAACATCTTCATTAAATAGAATGCCATAAGAAGTACGATTCAAGATTATAAATCATTCATTTGCAACAAATATCCGACTAACATAACGTAAAAAACACCATATTCAATCGTTGTCAGGTAATTTTGAAATTTGCTGAAGAACTTTTTAAAAATTGTTTCCCACTCCGGGAATCGAACCCATGCCATCTGGGTGAAAGCCAGGAATCCTAACCACTAGACCACATGGGATAACAATTTCGAGGTGTTATATTTTAAAGCTGATAGCAGTTTTTATAACATCTTCATAAATAGAATGTATAAGAAGTACGATTCAAGATTATAAATCATTCATTTGCAATAAATGTCCGACTAACATAACGTAAAAAACACCATATTCAATCGTTGTGAGGTTATTATGAAATTTGCTGAAGAACTTATTAAAATTGTTTCCCACGCCGGGAATCGAACCCGGGCCACCTGGTTGAAAGCCAGGAATCCTAACCACTAGACCACATGTATAACAATTTCGAGGGATTATATTTTAAATTTGATCTCAGTACTTATGACATTCAAAATAGAATATGTTTGAGGAACCATATAAGATTGGAAATAATTCATTCGCAACAAATATATGAAAAACACATTGTAAAAAAGACCGTATTCAATCGGTGTCAGGTTATCACAAAATATGCTGAAGAAGTTATTAAAAATTGTTTCCCACGCCGGGAATCGAACCCGGGCCACCTGGGTGAAAGCCAGGAATCCTAACCACTAGACCACATGGGATAACAATTTCGTTGTGTTATATTTTAAAGCTGAAAGCAGTTTTTATAACATCTTCATAAATAGAATGCATAAGAAGTACGATTCAAGATTATAAATAATTCATTTGCAACAAATATCCGACTAACATGACGTAAAAAACACCATATTCAATCGTTGTGAGGTTATTATGAAATTTGCTGAAGAACTTATTAAAAATTGTTTCCCACGCCGTGAATCGAACCCGGGCCACTTATGTGAAAGCCAGGAATCCTAACCACTAGACCACATGGATAACAATTTCGAGGGATTTTATTTTAAAGCTGATCTCAGTACTTATGACATTCAAAATAGAATATGTTTGAGGAACCATATAAGATTGGAAATAATTCATTCGCAACAAATATATGAAAAACACATTGTAAAAAAGACCGTGTTCAATCGGTGTCAGGTTATCACAAAATATGCTGAAGAAGTTATTAAAAATTGTTTCCCACGCCGGGAATCGAACCCGGGCCACCTGGTTGAAAGCCAGGAATCCTAACCACTAGACCACATGTATAACAATTTCGAGGGATTATATTTTAAATTTGATCTCAGTACTTATGACATTCAAAATAGAATATGTTTGAGGAACCATATAAGATTGGAAATAATTCATTCGCAACAAATATATGAAAAACACATTGTAAAAAAGACCGTATTCAATCGGTGTCAGGTTATCACAAAATATGCTGAAGAAGTTATTAAAAATTGTTTCCCACGCCGGGAATCGAACCCGGGCCACCTGGGTGAAAGCAAGGAATCCTAACCACTAGACCACATGGGATAACAGTTTCGTTGTGTTATATTTTAAAGCTGAAAGCAGTTTTTATAACATCTTCATAAATAGAATGCATAAGTACGATTCAAGATTATAAATCATTCATTTGCAACAAATATCCGACTAACATAACGTAAAAAACACCATATTCAATCGTTGTCAGGTAATTTTGAAATTTGCTGAAGAACTTTTTAAAAATTGTTTCCCTCGCCGGGAATCGAACCCATGCCATCTGGGTGAAAGCCAGGAATCCTAACCACTAGACCACATGGGATAACAATTTCGAGGTGTTATATTTTAAAGCTGATAGCAGTTTTTCTAACATCTTCATTAAATAGAATGCCATAAGAAGTACGATTCAAGATTATAAATCATTCATTTGCAACAAATATCCGACTAACATAACGTAAAAAACACCATATTCAATCGTTGTCAGGTAATTTTGAAATTTGCTGAAGAACTTTTTAAAAATTGTTTCCCTCGCCGGGAATCGAACCCATGCCATCTGGGTGAAAGCCAGGAATCCTAACCACTAGACCACATGGGATAACAATTTCGAGGTGTTATATTTTAAAGCTGATAGCAGTTTTTCTAACATCTTCATTAAATAGAATGCCATAAGAAGTACGATTCAAGATTATAAATCATTCATTTGCAACAAATATCCGACTAACATAACGTAAAAAACACCATATTCAATCGTTGTCAGGTAATTTTGAAATTTGCTGAAGAACTTTTTAAAAATTGTTTCCCACTCCGGGAATCGAACCCATGCCATCTGGGTGAAAGCCAGGAATCCTAACCACTAGACCACATGGGATAACAATTTCGAGGTGTTATATTTTAAAGCTGATAGCAGTTTTTATAACATCTTCATAAATAGAATGTATAAGAAGTACGATTCAAGATTATAAATCATTCATTTGCAATAAATGTCCGACTAACATAACGTAAAAAACACCATATTCAATCGTTGTGAGGTTATTATGAAATTTGCTGAAGAACTTATTAAAAATTGTTTCCCACGCCGTGAATCGAACCCGGGCCACTTATGTGAAAGCCAGAATTCCTATCCACAAGACCACATGGGATAACAATGTCATAAGATTATATTTTTAAGCTAATCTCAGTACTTATGACATATTCAAAATAGAATATGTTTGAGGAACGATATAAGATTGGAAATAATTCATTCGCAACATATATCCGAATAAACACATTGTAAAAAAGACCGTATTCAATCGGTGTCAGGTTATCACAAAATATGCTGATGAAGTTATTAGAAATTGTTTCCCACGCCGGGAATCGAACCCGGGCCACCTGGGTGAAAGCCAGGAATCCTAACCACTAGAACACATGGTTAACAATTTCGAGGGATTATATTTTAAATTTGATCTCAGTACTTATGACATTCAAAATAGAATATGTTTGAGGAACCATATAAGATTGGAAATAATTCATTCGCAACAAATATATGAAAAACACATTGTAAAAAAGACCGTATTCAATCGGTGTCAGGTTATCACAAAATATGCTGAAGAAGTTATTAAAAATTGTTTCCCACGCCGGGAATCGAACCCGGGCCACCTGGGTGAAAGCCAGGAATCCTAACCACTAGACCACATGGGATAACAATTTCGAGGTGTTATATTTTAAAGCTGATAGCAGTTTTTATAACATCTTCATAAATAGAATGTATAAGAAGTACGATTCAAGATTATAAATCATTCATTTACAATAAATATCCGACTAACATAACGTAAAAAACACCATATTCATTCGTTGTCAGGATATTTTGAAATTTGCTGAAGAACTTATTAAAAATTGTTTTCCACGCCGTGAATGAACCCGGGCCACTTATGTGAAAGCCAGAATTCCTATCCACAAGACCACATGGGATAACAATGTCATAAGATTATATTTTTAAGCTAATCTCAGTACTTATGACATATTCAAAATAGAATATGTTTGAGGAACGATATAAGATTGGAAATAATTCATTCGCAACATATATCCGAATAAACACATTATAAAAAAGACCGTATTCAATCGGTGTCCGGTTATCACAAAATATGCTGAAGAAGTCATTAAAAATTGTTTCCCACGCCGGGAATCGAACCCGGGCCACCTGTGTGAAAGCTTGGAATCCTAACCACTAGAACACATGGATAACAATTTCGAGGGATTATATTTTAAAGCTGATCTCAGTACTTATGACATATTCAAAATAGAATATGTTTGAGGAACCATATAAGATTGGAAATAATTCATTCGCAACAAATATATGAAAAACACATTGAAAAAAGACCGTATTGAATCGGTGTCAGGTTATCACAAAATATGCTGAAGAAGTTATTAAAAATTGTTTCCCACGCCGTGAATCGAACCCGGGCCACCTGGGTGAAAGCCAGGAATCCCAACCACTAGACCACATGGGATAACAATTTCGAGGTGTTATATTTTAAAGCTGATAGCAGTTTTTCTAACATCTTTATAAATAGAATGCATAAGAAGTACGATTCAAGATTATAAATCATTCATTTGCAAAAAATATCCGACTAACATAACGTAAAAAACACCATATTCAATCGTTGTCAGGTAATTTTGAAATTTGCTGAAGAACTTATTAAAAATTGTTTCCCACGCCGGGAATCGAACCCGGGCCACCTGGGTGAAAGCCAGGAATCTTAACCACTAGACCACATAGGATAACAATTTCGAGGTGTTATATTTTAAAGCTGATAGCAGTTTTTATAACATCTTCATAAATAGAATGCATAAGAAGTACGATTCAAGATTATAAATCATTCATTTGCAACAAATATCATACTAACATAACGTAAAAAACACCATATTCAATCGTTGTCAGGTAATTTTGAAATTTGCTGAAGAACTTATTAGAAATTGTTTCCCACACCGGGAATCGAACCCGGGCCACCTGGGTGAAAACCAGGAATCCTAACCACTAGACCACATGGGATAACAATTTCGAGATGTTATATTTTAAAGCTGATAGCAGTTTTTATAACATCTTCATAAATAGAATGCATAAGAAGTACGATTCAAGATTATAAATCATTCATTTGCAACAAATATCATACTAACATAACGTAAAAAACACCATATTCAATCGTTGTCAGGTAATTTTGAAATTTGCTGAAGAACTTATTAAAAATTGTTTCCCACGCCGGGAATCGAACCCGGGCCACCTGGGTGAAAGCCAGGAATCCTAACCACTAGACCACATGGGATAACAGTTTCGAGGTGTTATATTTTAAAGCTGATAGCAGTTTTTATAACATCTTCATAAATAGAATGCATAAGAAGTACGATTCAAGATTATAAATCATTCATTTGCAACAAATATCCGACTAACATAACGTAAAAAACACCATATTCAATCGTTGTGAGGTTATTTGGAAATTTGCTGAAGAACTTATTAAAAATGGTTTCCCACGCCGTGAATCGAACCCGGGCCACTTATGTGAAAGCCAGAATTCCTATCCACAAGACCACATGGGATAACTATGTCATAAGATTATATTTTTAAGCTAATCTCAGTACTTATGACATATTCAAAATAGAATATGTTTGAGGAACGATATAAGATTGGAAATAATTCATTCGCAACATATATCCGAATAAACACATTATAAAAAAGACCGTATTCAATCGGTGTCCGGTTATCACAAAATATGCTGAAGAAGTTATTAAAAATTGTTTCCCACGCCGGGAATCGAACCCGGGCCACCTGGGTGAAAGCCAGGAATCCTAACCACTAGACCACATGGGATAACAATTTCGAGGTGTTATATTTTAAAGCTGATAGCAGTTTTTATAACATCTTCATAAATAGAATGCATAAGAAGTACGATTCAAGATTATAAATCATTCATTTGCAACAAATATCCGACTAACATAACGTAAAAAACACCATATTCAATCGTTGTCAGGTAATTTTGAAATTTGCTGAAGAACTTATTAAAAAGTGTTTCCCACGCCGGGAATCGAACCCGGGCCACTTATGTGAAAGCCAGAATTTCTATCCACAAGACCACATGGGATAACTATGTCATAAGATTATATTTTTAAGCTAATCTCAGTACTTATGACATATTCAAAATAGAATATGTTTGAGGAACGATATAAGATTGGAAATAATTCATTCGCAACATATATCCGAATAAACACATTGTAAAAAAGACCGTATTCAATCGGTGTCCGGTTATCACAAAATATGCTGAAGAAGTTATTAAAAATTGTTTCCCACGCCGGGAATCGAACCCGGGCCACCAGGGTGAAAGCCAGGAATCCTAACCACTAGACCACATGGGCTAACAATTTCGAGGTGTTATATTTTAAAGCTGATAGCAGTTTTTATAACATCTTCATAAATAGAATGCATAAGAAGTACGATTCAAGATTATAAATCATTCATTTGCAACAAATATCATACTAACATAACGTAAAATACACCATATTCAATCGTTGTCAGGTAATTTTGAAATTTGCTGAAGAACTTATTAACAATTGTTTCCCACGCCGGGAATCGAACCCGGGCCACCTGGGTGAAAGCCAGGAATCCTAATCACTAGACCACATGGGATAACAATTTCGAGGTGTTATATTTTAAAGCTGATAGCAGTTTTTCTAACATCTTCATTAAATAGAATGCATAAGAAGTACGATTCAAGTATATAAATCATTCATTTGCAACAAATATCCGACTAACATAACGTAAAAAACACCATATTCAATCGTTGTCAGGTAATTTTGAAATTTGCTGAAGAACTTTTTAAAAATTGTTTCCCACGCCG
The DNA here is from genome assembly GCA_947359465.1 of Metellina segmentata. NCBI lineage: Eukaryota > Metazoa > Arthropoda > Arachnida > Araneae > Tetragnathidae > Metellina > Metellina segmentata. Next base: position 62,789,549 of record OX375879.1, on the reverse strand, counting down.
GGAATTGAACCCATGCCATCTGGGTGAAAGCCAGGAATCCTAACCACTAGACCACATGGGATAACAATTTCGAGGTGTTATATTTTAAAGCTGATAGCAGTTTTTATAACATCTTCATAAATAGAATGTATAAGAAGTACGATTCAAGATTATAAATCATTCATTTGCAATAAATGTCCGACTAACATAACGTAAAAAACACCATATTCAATCGTTGTGAGGTTATTATGAAATTTGCTGAAGAACTTATTAAAAATTGTTTCCCACGCCGTGAATCGAACCCGGGCCACTTATGTGAAAGCCAGAATTCCTATCCACAAGACCACATGGGATAACAATGTCATAAGATTATATTTTTAAGCTAATCTCAGTACTTATGACATATTCAATATAGAATATGTTTGAGGAACGATATAAGATTGGAAATAATTCATTCGCAACATATATCCGAATAAACACATTGTGAAAAAGACCGTATTCAATCGGTGTCAGGTTATCACAAAATATGCTGATGAAGTTATTAAAAATTGTTTCCCACGCCGGGAATCGAACCCGGGCCATCTGGGTGAAAGCCAGGAATCCTAACCACTAGACCATATAGGATAACAACTTCGAGGAGTTATATTTTAAAGCTGATAGCAGTTTTTCTAACATCTTCATAAATAGAATGCATAAGAAGTACGATTCAAGATTATAAATCATTCATTTGCAATAAATATCCGACTAACATAACGTAAAAAACACCATATTCATTCGTTGTCAGGATATTTTAAAATTTGCTGAAGAACTTATTAAAAATTGTTTTCCACGCAGTGAATGAACACGGGCCACTTATGTGAAAGCCAGAATTCCTATCCACAAGACCACATGGGATAACAATGTCATAAGTTTATATTTTTAAGCTAATCTCAGTACTTATGACATATTCAAAATAGAATATGTTTGAGGAACGATATAAGATTGGAAATAATTCATTCGCAAGATATATCCGAATAAACACATTATAAAAAAGACCGTATTCAATCGGTGTCCGGTTATCACAAAATATGCTGAAGAAGTTATTAAAAATTGTTTCCCACGCCGGGAATCGAACCCGGGCCACCTGGGTGAAAGCCAGGAATCCTAACCACTAGAACACATGGATAACAATTTCGAGGGATTATATTTTAAAGCTGATCTCAGTACTTATGACATTCAAAATAGAATATGTTTGAGGAACCATATAAGATTGGAAATAATTCATTCGTAACAAATATATGAAAAACACATTGTAAAAAAGACCGTATTCAATCGGTGTCAGGTTATCACAAAATATGCTGAAGAAGTTATTAAAAATTGTTTCCCACGCCGGGAATCGAACCCGGGCCACCTGGGTGAAAGCCAGGAATCCCAACCACTAGACCACATGGGATAACAATTTCGAGGTGTTATATTTTAAAGCTGATAGCAGTTTTTCTAACATCTTCATAAATAGAATGCATAAGAAGTACGATTCAAGATTATAAATCATTCATTTGCAAAAAATATCCGACTAACATAACGTAAAAAACACCATATTCAATCGTTGTCAGGTAATTTTGAAATTTGCTGAAGAACTTATTAAAAATTGTATCCCACGCCGGGAATCGATCCCGGGCCACCTGGGTGAAAGCCAGGAATCCTAACCAATAGACCACATGGGATAAAAATTTCGAGGTGTTATATTTTAAAGCTGATAGCAGTTTCTATAACATCTTCATAAATAGAATGCATAAGAAGTACGATTTAAGATTATAAATCATTCATTTGCAACAAATATCATACTAACATAACGTAAAAAACACCATATTCAATCGTTGTCAGGTAATTTTGAAATTTGCTGAAGAACTTATTAAAAATTGTTTCCCACGCCGAGAATCGAACCCGGGCCACCTGGGTGAAAGCCAGGAATCCTAACCACTAGACCACATGGGATAACAATTTCGAGGTGTTATATTTTAAAGCTGATAGCAGTTTTTATAACATCTTCATAAATAGAATGTATAAGAAGTACGATTCAAGATTATAAATCATTCATTTGCAATAAATGTCCGACTAACATAACGTAAAAAACACCATATTCAATCGTTGTGAGGTTATTATGAAATTTGCTGAAGAACTTATTAAAAATTGTTTCCCACGCCGTGAATCGAACCCGGGCCACTTATGTGAAAGCCAGAATTCCTATCCACAAGACCACATGGGATAACAATGTCATAAGATTATATTTTTAAGCTAATCTCAGTACTTATGACATATTCAAAATAGAATATGTTTGAGGAACGATATAAGATTGGAAATAATTCATTCGCAACATATATCCGAATAAACACATTGTGAAAAAGACCGTATTCAATCGGTGTCAGGTTATCACAAAATATGCTGATGAAGTTATTAAAAATTGTTTCCCACGCCGGGAATCGAACCCGGGCCACTTGGGTGAAAGCCAGGAATCCTAACCACTAGAACACATGGATAACAATTTCGAGGGATTATATTTTAAAGCTGATCTCAGTGTTTATGACATATTCAAAATAGAATATGTTTGAGGAACCATATAAGATTGGAAATAATTCATTCGCAACAAATATATGAAAAACACATTGTAAAAAAGACCGTATTCAATCGGTGTCAGGTTATCACAAAATATGCTGAAGAAGTTATTAAAAATTGTTTCCCACGCCGGGAATCGAACCCGGGCCATCTGGGTGAAAGCCAGGAATCCTAACCACTAGACCATATAGGATAACAACTTCGAGGAGTTATATTTTAAAGCTGATAGCAGTTTTTATAACATCTTCATAAATAGAATGCATAAGAAGTACGATTCAAGATTATAAATCATTCATTTGCAATAAATATCCGACTAACATAACGTAAAAAACACCATATTCATTCGTTGTCAGGATATTTTAAAATTTGCTGAAGAACTTATTAAAAATTGTTTTCCACGCCGTGAATGAACACGGGCCACTTATGTGAAAGCCAGAATTCCTATCCACAAGACCACATGGGATAACAATGTCATAAGTTTATATTTTTAAGCTAATCTCAGTACTTATGACATATTCAAAATAGAATATGTTTGAGGAACGATATAAGATTGGAAATAATTCATTCGCAAGATATATCCGAATAAACACATTATAAAAAAGACCGTATTCAATCGGTGTCCGGTTATCACAAAATATGCTGAAGAAGTTATTAAAAATTGTTTCCCACGCCGGGAATCGAACCCGGGCCACCTGGGTGAAAGCCAGGAATCCTAACCACTAGAACACATGGATAACAATTTCGAGGGATTATATTTTAAAGCTGATCTCAGTACTTATGACATTCAAAATAGAATATGTTTGAGGAACCATATAAGATTGGAAATAATTCATTCGTAACAAATATATGAAAAACACATTGTAAAAAAGACCGTATTCAATCGGTGTCAGGTTATCACAAAATATGCTGAAGAAGTTATTAAAAATTGTTTCCCACGCCGGGAATCGAACCCGGGCCACCTGGGTGAAAGCCAGGAATCCTAACCACTAGACCACATGGGATAACAATTTCGTTGTGTTATATTTTAAAGCTGAAAGCAGTTTTTATAACATCTTCATAAATAGAATGCATAAGAAGTACGATACAAGATTATAAATAATTCATTTGCAACAAATATCCGACTAACATGACGTAAAAAACACCATATTCAATCGTTGTCAGGTAATTTTGAAATTTGCTGAAGAACTTATTAACAATTGTTTCCCACGCCGGGAATCGAACCCGGGCCACCTGGGTGAAAGCCAGGAATCCTAATCACTAGACCACATGGGATAACAATTTCGAGGTGTTATATTTTAAAGCTGATAGCAGTTTTTCTAACATCTTCATTAAATAGAATGCATAAGAAGTACGATTCAAGTATATAAATCATTCATTTGCAACAAATATCCGACTAACATAACGTAAAAAACACCATATTCAATCGTTGTCAGGTAATTTTGAAATTTGCTGAAGAACTTTTTAAAAATTGTTTCCCACGCCGGGAATTGAACCCATGCCATCTGGGTGAAAGCCAGGAATCCTAACCACTAGACCACATGGGATAACAATTTCGAGGTGTTATATTTTAAAGCTGATAGCAGTTTTTATAACATCTTCATAAATAGAATGTATAAGAAGTACGATTCAAGATTATAAATCATTCATTTGCAATAAATGTCCGACTAACATAACGTAAAAAACACCATATTCAATCGTTGTGAGGTTATTATGAAATTTGCTGAAGAACTTATTAAAAATTGTTTCCCACGCCGTGAATCGAACCCGGGCCACTTATGTGAAAGCCAGAATTCCTATCCACAAGACCACATGGGATAACAATGTCATAAGATTATATTTTTAAGCTAATCTCAGTACTTATGACATATTCAATATAGAATATGTTTGAGGAACGATATAAGATTGGAAATAATTCATTCGCAACATATATCCGAATAAACACATTGTGAAAAAGACCGTATTCAATCGGTGTCAGGTTATCACAAAATATGCTGATGAAGTTATTAAAAATTGTTTCCCACGCCGGGAATCGAACCCGGGCCACCTGGGTGAAAGCCAGGAATCCTAACCACTAGAACACATGGATAACAATTTCGAGGGATTATATTTTAAAGCTGATCTCAGTGTTTATGACATATTCAAAATAGAATATGTTTGAGGAACCATATAAGATTGGAAATAATTCATTCGCAACAAATATATGAAAAACACATTGTAAAAAAGACCGTATTCAATCGGTGTCAGGTTAACACAAAATATGCTGAAGAAGTTATTAAAAATTGTTTCCCACGCCGGGAATCGAACCCGGGCCATCTGGGTGAAAGCCAGGAATCCTAACCACTAGACCATATAGGATAACAACTTCGAGGAGTTATATTTTAAAGCTGATAGCAGTTTTTCTAACATCTTCATAAATAGAATGCATAAGAAGTACGATTCAAGATTATAAATCATTCATTTGCAATAAATATCCGACTAACATAACGTAAAAAACACCATATTCATTCGTTGTCAGGATATTTTAAAATTTGCTGAAGAACTTATTAAAAATTGTTTTCCACGCAGTGAATGAACACGGGCCACTTATGTGAAAGCCAGAATTCCTATCCACAAGACCACATGGGATAACAATGTCATAAGTTTATATTTTTAAGCTAATCTCAGTACTTATGACATATTCAAAATAGAATATGTTTGAGGAACGATATAAGATTGGAAATAATTCATTCGCAAGATATATCCGAATAAACACATTATAAAAAAGACCGTATTCAATCGGTGTCCGGTTATCACAAAATATGCTGAAGAAGTTATTAAAAATTGTTTCCCACGCCGGGAATCGAACCCGGGCCACCTGGGTGAAAGCCAGGAATCCTAACCACTAGAACACATGGATAACAATTTCGAGGGATTATATTTTAAAGCTGATCTCAGTGTTTATGACATATTCAAAATAGAATATGTTTGAGGAACCATATAAGATTGGAAATAATTCATTCGCAACAAATATATGAAAAACACATTGTAAAAAAGACCGTATTCAATCGGTGTCAGGTTATCACAAAATATGCTGAAGAAGTTATTAAAAATTGTTTCCCACGCCGGGAATCGAACCCGGGCCACCTGGGTGAAAGCCAGGAATCCCAACCACTAGACCACATGGGATAACAATTTCGAGGTGTTATATTTTAAAGCTGATAGCAGTTTTTCTAACATCTTCATAAATAGAATGCATAAGAAGTACGATTCAAGATTATAAATCATTCATTTGCAAAAAATATCCGACTAACATAACGTAAAAAACACCATATTCAATCGTTGTCAGGTAATTTTGAAATTTGCTGAAGAACTTATTAAAAATTGTTTCCCACGCCGGGAATCGATCCCGGGCCACCTGGGTGAAAGCCAGGAATCCTAACCAATAGACCACATGGGATAAAAATTTCGAGGTGTTATATTTTAAAGCTGATAGCAGTTTCTATAACATCTTCATAAATAGAATGCATAAGAAGTACGATTTAAGATTATAAATCATTCATTTGCAACAAATATCATACTAACATAACGTAAAAAACACCATATTCAATCGTTGTCAGGTAATTTTGAAATTTGCTGAAGAACTTATTAAAAATTGTTTCCCACGCCGAGAATCGAACCCGGGCCACCTGGGTGAAAGCCAGGAATCCTAACCACTAGACCACATGGGATAACAATTTCGAGGTGTTATATTTTAAAGCTGATAGCAGTTTTTATAACATCTTCATAAATAGAATGTATAAGAAGTACGATTCAAGATTATAAATCATTCATTTGCAATAAATGTCCGACTAACATAACGTAAAAAACACCATATTCAATCGTTGTGAGGTTTTTATGAAATTTGCTGAAGAACTTATTAAAAATTGTTTCCCACGCCGTGAATCGAACCCGGGCCACTTATGTGAAAGCCAGAATTCCTATCCACAAGACCACATGGGATAACAATGTCATAAGATTATATTTTTAAGCTAATCTCAGTACTTATGACATATTCAAAATAGAATATGTTTGAGGAACGATATAAGATTGGAAATAATTCATTCGCAACATATATCCGAATAAACACATTGTGAAAAAGACCGTATTCAATCGGTGTCAGGTTATCACAAAATATGCTGATGAAGTTATTAAAAATTGTTTCCCACGCCGGGAATCGAACCCGGGCCACTTGGGTGAAAGCCAGGAATCCTAACCACTAGAACACATGGATAACAATTTCGAGGGATTATATTTTAAAGCTGATCTCAGTGTTTATGACATATTCAAAATAGAATATGTTTGAGGAACCATATAAGATTGGAAATAATTCATTCGCAACAAATATATGAAAAACACATTGTAAAAAAGACCGTATTCAATCGGTGTCAGGTTATCACAAAATATGCTGAAGAAGTTATTAAAAATTGTTTCCCACGCCGGGAATCGAACCCGGGCCATCTGGGTGAAAGCCAGGAATCCTAACCACTAGACCATATAGGATAACAACTTCGAGGAGTTATATTTTAAAGCTGATAGCAGTTTTTCTAACATCTTCATAAATAGAATGCATAAGAAGTACGATTCAAGATTATAAATCATTCATTTGCAATAAATATCCGACTAACATAACGTAAAAAACACCATATTCATTCGTTGTCAGGATATTTTAAAATTTGCTGAAGAACTTATTAAAAATTGTTTTCCACGCCGTGAATGAACACGGGCCACTTATGTGAAAGCCAGAATTCCTATCCACAAGACCACATGGGATAACAATGTCATAAGTTTATATTTTTAAGCTAATCTCAGTACTTATGACATATTCAAAATAGAATATGTTTGAGGAACGATATAAGATTGGAAATAATTCATTCGCAAGATATATCCGAATAAACACATTATAAAAAAGACCGTATTCAATCGGTGTCCGGTTATCACAAAATATGCTGAAGAAGTTATTAAAAATTGTTTCCCACGCCGGGAATCGAACCCGGGCCACCTGGGTGAGAGCCAGGAATCCCAACCACTAGACCACATGGGATAACAATTCCGAGGTGTTATATTTTAAAGCTGATAGCAGTTTTTCTAACATCTTCATAAATAGAATGCATAAGAAGTACGATTCAAGATTATAAATCATTCATTTGCAAAAACTTTCCGACTAACATAACGTAAAAAACACCATATTCAATCGTTGTCAGGTAATTTTGAAATTTGCTGAAGAACTTATTAAAAATTGTTTCCCACGCCGGGAATCGAACCCGGGCCACCTGGGTGAAAGCCAGGAATCCTAACCAATAGACCACATGGGATAAAAATTTCGAGGTGTTATATTTTAAAGCTTATAGCAGTTTCTATAACATCTTCATAAATAGAATGCATAAGAAGTACGATTCAAGATTATAAATCATTCATTTGCAACAAATATCATACTAACATAACGTAAAAAACACCATATTCAATCGTTGTCAGGTAATTTTGAAATTTGCTGAAGAACTTATTAAAAATTGTTTCCCACGCCGGGAATCGAACCCGGGCCACCTGGGTGAAAGCCAGGAATCCTAACAAATAGACCACATGGGATAACAATTTCGAGGTGTTATATTTTAAAGCTGATAGCAGTTTTTATAACATCTTCATAAATAGAATGTATAAGAAGTACGATTCAAGATTATAAATCATTCATTTGCAATAAATATCCGACTAACATAACGTAAAAAACACCATATTCATTCGTTGTCAGGATATTTTGAAATTTGCTGAAGAACTTATTAAAAATTGTTTTCCACGCCGTGAATGAACCCGGGCCACTTATGTGAAAGCCAGAATTCCTATCCACAAGACCACATGGGATAACAATGTCATAAGATTATATTTTTAAGCTAATCTCAGTACTTATGACATATTCAAAATAGAATATGTTTGAGGAACGATATAAGATTGGAAATAATTCATTCGCAACATATATCCGAATAAACACGCTATAAAAAAGACCGTATTCAATCGGTGTCCGGTTATCACAAAATATGCTGAAGAAGTTATTAAAAATTGTTTCCCACGCCGGGAATCGAACCCGGGCCACCTGTGTGAAAGCCAGGAATCCCAACCACTAGACCACATGGGATACCAATTTCGAGGTGTTATATTTTAAAGCAGATAGCAGTTTTTCTAACATCTTCATAAATAGAATGCATAAGAAGTACGATTCAAGATTATAAATCATTCATTTGCAAAAAATATCCGACTAACATAACGTAAAAAACACCATACTCAATCGTTGTCAGGTAATTTTGAAATTTGCTGAAGAACTTATTAAAAATTGTTTCCCACGCCGGGAATCGAACCCGGGCCACCTGGGTGAAAGCCAGGAATCCTAACCAATAGACCACATGGGATAAAAATTTCGAGGTGTTATATTTTAAAGCTGATAGCAGTTTTTATAACATCTTCATAAATAGAATGCATAAGAAGTACGATTCAAGATTATAAATCATTCATTTGCAACAAATATCATACTAACATAACGTAAAAACACCATATTCAATCGTTGTCAGGTAATTTTGAAATTTGCTGAAGAACTTATTAAAAATTGTTTCCCACGCCGGGAATCGAACCCGGGCCACCTGGGTGAAAACAAGGAATCCTAACCACCAGACCACATGGGATAACAATTTCGAGATGTTATATTTTAAAGCTGATAGCAGTTTTTATAACATCTTCATAAATAGAATGCATAAGAAGTACGATTCAAGATTATAAATCATTCATTTGCAACAAATATCATACTAACATAACGTAAAAAACACCATATTCAATCGTTGTCAGGTAATTTTGAAATTTGCTGAAGAACTTATTAAAAATTGTTTCCCACGCCGGGAATCGAACCCGGGCCACCTGGGTGAAAGCCAGGAATCCTAACCACTAGACCACATGGGATAACAATTTCGAGGTGTTATATTTTAAAGCTGATAGCAGTTTTTATAACATCTTCATAAATAGAATGCATAAGAAGTACGATTCAAGATTATAAATCATTCATTTGCAACAAATATCCGACTAACATAACGTAAAAAACACCATACTCAATCGTTGTCAGGTAATTTTGAAATTTGCTGAAGAACTTATTAAAAATTGTTTCCCACGCCGGGAATCGAACCCGGGCCACCTGGGTGAAAGCCAGGAATCCTAACCAATAGACCACATGGGATAAAAATTTCGAGGTGTTATATTTTAAAGCTGATAGCAGTTTTTATAACATCTTCATAAATAGAATGCATAAGAAGTACGATTCAAGATTATAAATCATTCATTTGCAACAAATATCATACTAACATAACGTAAAAACACCATATTCAATCGTTGTCAGGTAATTTTGAAATTTGCTGAAGAACTTATTAAAAATTGTTTCCCACGCCGGGAATCGAACCCGGGCCACCTGGGTGAAAACAAGGAATCCTAACCACCAGACCACATGGGATAACAATTTCGAGATGTTATATTTTAAAGCTGATAGCAGTTTTTATAACATCTTCATAAATAGAATGCATAAGAAGTACGATTCAAGATTATAAATCATTCATTTGCAACAAATATCATACTAACATAACGTAAAAAACACCATATTCAATCGTTGTCAGGTAATTTTGAAATTTGCTGAAGAACTTATTAAAAATTGTTTCCCACGCCGTGAATCGAACCCGGGCCACTTATGTGAAAGCCAGAATTCCTATCCACAAGACCACATGGGATAACAATGTCATAAGATTATATTTTTAAGCTAATCTCAGTACTTATGACATATTCAATATAGAATATGTTTGAGGAACGATATAAGATTGGAAATAATTCATTCGCAACATATATCCGAATAAACACATTGTGAAAAAGACCGTATTCAATCGGTGTCAGGTTATCACAAAATATGCTGAAGAAGTTATTAAAAATTGTTTCCCACGCCGGGAATCGAACCCGGGCCATCTGGGTGAAAGCCAGGAATCCTAACCACTAGACCATATAGGATAACAACTTCGAGGAGTTATATTTTAAAGCTGATAGCAGTTTTTCTAACATCTTCATAAATAGAATGCATAAGAAGTACGATTCAAGATTATAAATCATTCATTTGCAATAAATATCCGACTAACATAACGTAAAAAACACCATATTCATTCGTTGTCAGGATATTTTAAAATTTGCTGAAGAACTTATTAAAAATTGTTTTCCACGCCGTGAATGAACACGGGCCACTTATGTGAAAGCCAGAATTCCTATCCACAAGACCACATGGGATAACAATGTCATAAGTTTATATTTTTAAGCTAATCTCAGTACTTATGACATATTCAAAATAGAATATGTTTGAGGAACGATATAAGATTGGAAATAATTCATTCGCAAGATATATCCGAATAAACACATTATAAAAAAGACCGTATTCAATCGGTGTCCGGTTATCACAAAATATGCTGAAGAAGTTATTAAAAATTGTTTCCCACGCCGGGAATCGAACCCGGGCCACCTGGGTGAAAGCCAGGAATCCTAACCACTAGAACACATGGATAACAATTTCGAGGGATTATATTTTAAAGCTGATCTCAGTACTTATGACATTCAAAATAGAATATGTTTGAGGAACCATATAAGATTGGAAATAATTCATTCGTAACAAATATATGAAAAACACATTGTAAAAAAGACCGTATTCAATCGGTGTCAGGTTATCACAAAATATGCTGAAGAAGTTATTAAAAATTGTTTCCCACGCCGGGAATCGAACCCGGGCCACCTGGGTGAAAGCCAGGAATCCCAACCACTAGACCACATGGGATAACAATTTCGAGGTGTTATATTTTAAAGCTGATAGCAGTTTTTCTAACATCTTCAAAAATAGAATGCATAAGAAGTACGATTCAAGATTATAAATCATTCATTTGCAAAAAATATCCGACTAACATAACGTAAAAAACACCATATTCAATCGTTGTCAGGTAATTTTGAAATTTGCTGAAGAACTTATTAAAAATTGTTTCCCACGCCGGGAATCGATCCCGGGCCACCTGGGTGAAAGCCAGGAATCCTAACCAATAGACCACATGGGATAAAAATTTCGAGGTGTTATATTTTAAAGCTGATAGCAGTTTCTATAACATCTTCATAAATAGAATGCATAAGAAGTACGATTTAAGATTATAAATCTCATTCATTTGCAACAAATATCATACTAACATAACGTAAAAAACACCATATTCAATCGTTGTCAGGTAATTTTGAAATTTGCTGAAGAACTTATTAAAAATTGTTTCCCACGCCGGGAATCGAACCCGGGCCACCTGAGTGAAAGCCAGGAATCCTAACCACTAGACCACATGGGATAACAATTTCGAGGTGTTATATTTTAAAGCTGATAGCAGTTTTTATAACATCTTCATAAATAGAATGTATAAGAAGTACGATTCAAGATTATAAATCATTCATTTGCAATAAATGTCCGACTAACATAACGTAAAAAACACCATATTCAATCGTTGTGAGGTTATTATGAAATTTGCTGAAGAACTTATTAAAAATTGTTTCCCACGCCGTGAATCGAACCCGGGCCACTTATGTGAAAGCCAGAATTCCTATCCACAAGACCACATGGGATAACAATGTCATAAGATTATATTTTTAAGCTAATCTCAGTACTTATGACATATTCAAAATAGAATATGTTTGAGGAACGATATAAGATTGGAAATAATTCATTCGCAACATATATCCGAATAAACACATTGTGAAAAAGACCGTATTCAATCGGTGTCAGGTTATCACAAAATATGCTGATGAAGTTATTAAAAATTGTTTCCCACGCCGGGAATCGAACCCGGGCCACCTGGGTGAAAGCCAGGAATCCTAACCACTAGAACACATGGATAACAATTTCGAGGGATTATATTTTAAAGCTGATCTCAGTGTTTATGACATATTCAAAATAGAATATGTTTGAGGAACCATATAAGATTGGAAATAATTCATTCGCAACAAATATATGAAAAACACATTGTAAAAAAGACCGTATTCAATCGGTGTCAGGTTATCACAAAATATGCTGAAGAAGTTATTAAAAATTGTTTCCCACGCCGGGAATCGAACCCGGGCCATCTGGGTGAAAGCCAGGAATCCTAACCACTAGACCATATAGGATAACAACTTCGAGGAGTTATATTTTAAAGCTGATAGCAGTTTTTCTAACATCTTCATAAATAGAATGCATAAGAAGTACGATTCAAGATTATAAATCATTCATTTGCAATAAATATCCGACTAACATAACGTAAAAAACACCATATTCATTCGTTGTCAGGATATTTTAAAATTTGCTGAAGAACTTATTAAAAATTGTTTTCCACGCCGTGAATGAACACGGGCCACTTATGTGAAAGCCAGAATTCCTATCCACAAGACCACATGGGATAACAATGTCATAAGTTTATATTTTTAAGCTAATCTCAGTACTTATGACATATTCAAAATAGAATATGTTTGAGGAACGATATAAGATTGGAAATAATTCATTCGCAAGATATATCCGAATAAACACATTATAAAAAAGACCGTATTCAATCGGTGTCCGGTTATCACAAAATATGCTGAAGAAGTTATTAAAAATTGTTTCCCACGCCGGGAATCGAACCCGGGCCACCTGGGTGAAAGCCAGGAATCCTAACCACTAGAACACATGGATAACAATTTCGAGGGATTATATTTTAAAGCTGATCTCAGTACTTATGACATTCAAAATAGAATATGTTTGAGGAACCATATAAGATTGGAAATAATTCATTCGTAACAAATATATGAAAAACACATTGTAAAAAAGACCGTATTCAATCGGTGTCAGGTTATCACAAAATATGCTGAAGAAGTTATTAAAAATTGTTTCCCACGCCGTGAATCGAACCTGGGCCACCTGGGTGAAAGCCAGGAATCCCAACCACTAGACCACATGGGATAACAATTCCGAGGTGTTATATTTTAAAGCTGATAGCAGTTTTTCTAACATCTTCATAAATAGAATGCATAAGAAGTACGATTCAAGATTATAAATCATTCATTTGCAAAAACTTTCCGACTAACATAACGTAAAAAACACCATATTCAATCGTTGTCAGGTAATTTTGAAATTTGCTGAAGAACTTATTAAAAATTGTTTCCCACGCCGGGAATCGAACCCGGGCCACCTGGGTGAAAGCCAGGAATCCTAACCAATAGACCACATAAAATAAAAATTTCGAGGTGTTATATTTTAAAGCTGATAGCAGTTTCTATAACATCTTCATTAATAGAATGCATAAGAAGTACGATTCAAGATTATAAATCATTCATTTGCAACAAATATCATACTAACATAACGTAAAAAACACCATATTCAATCGTTGTCAGGTAATTTTGAAATTTGCTGAAGAACTTATTAAAAATTGTTTCCCACGCCGGGAATCGAACCCGGGCCACCTGGGTGAAAGCCAGGAATCCTAACCACTAGACCACATGGGATAACAATTTCGAGGTGTTATATTTTAAAGCTGATAGCAGTTTTTATAACATCTTCATAAATAGAATGTATAAGAAGTACGATTCAAGATTATAAATCATTCATTTGCAATAAATATCCGACTAACATAACGTAAAAAACACCATATTCATTCGTTGTCAGGATATTTTGAAATTTGCTGAAGAACTTATTAAAAATTGTTTTCCACGCCGTGAATGAACCCGGGCCACTTATGTGAAAGCCAGAATTCCTATCCACAAGACCACATGGGATAACAATGTCATAAGATTATATTTTTAAGCTAATCTCAGTACTTATGACATATTCAAAATAGAATATGTTTGAGGAACGATATAAGATTGGAAATAATTCATTCGCAACATATATCCGAATAAACACGCTATAAAAAAGACCGTATTCAATCGGTGTCCGGTTATCACAAAATATGCTGAAGAAGTTATTAAAAATTGTTTCCCACGCCGGGAATCGAACCCGGGCCACCTGTGTGAAAGCCAGGAATCCCAACCACTAGACCACATGGGATAACAATTTCGAGGTGTTATATTTTAAAGCAGATAGCAGTTTTTCTAACATCTTCATAAATAGAATGCATAAGAAGTACGATTCAAGATTATAAATCATTCATTTGCAAAAAATATCCGACTAACATAACGTAAAAAACACCATACTCAATCGTTGTCAGGTAATTTTGAAATTTGCTGAAGAACTTATTAAAAATTGTTTCCCACGCCGGGAATCGAACCCGGGCCACCTGGGTGAAAGCCAGGAATCCTAACCAATAGACCACATGGGATAAAAATTTCGAGGTGTTATATTTTAAAGCTGATAGCAGTTTTTATAACATCTTCATAAATAGAATGCATAAGAAGTACGATTCAAGATTATAAATCATTCATTTGCAACAAATATCATACTAACATAACGTAAAAACACCATATTCAATCGTTGTCAGGTAATTTTGAAATTTGCTGAAGAACTTATTAAAAATTGTTTCCCACGCCGGGAATCGAACCCGGGCCACCTGGGTGAAAACAAGGAATCCTAACCACCAGACCACATGGGATAACAATTTCGAGATGTTATATTTTAAAGCTGATAGCAGTTTTTATAACATCTTCATAAATAGAATGCATAAGAAGTACGATTCAAGATTATAAATCATTCATTTGCAACAAATATCATACTAACATAACGTAAAAAACACCATATTCAATCGTTGTCAGGTAATTTTGAAATTTGCTGAAGAACTTATTAAAAATTGTTTCCCACGCCGGGAATCGAACCCGGGACACCTGGGTGAAAGCCAGGAATCCTAACCACTAGACCACATGGGATAACAATTTCGAGGTGTTATATTTTAAAGCTGATAGCAGTTTTTATAACATCTTCATAAATAGAATGCATAAGAAGTACGATTCAAGATTATAAATCATTCATTTGCAACAAATATCCGACTAACATAACGTAAAAAACACCATATTCAATCGTTGTGAGGTTATTTTGAAATTTGCTGAAGAACTTATTAAAAATGGTTTCCCACCCCGTGAATCGAACCCGGGCCACTTATGTGAAAGCCAGAATTTCTATCAACAAGACCACATGGGATAACTATGTCATAAGATTATATTTTTAAGCTAATCTCAGTACTTATGACATATTCAAAATAGAATATGTTTGAGGAACGATATAAGATTGGAAATAATTCATTCGCAACATATATCCGAATAAACACATTATAAAAAAGACCTATTCAATCGGTGTCCGGTTATCACAAAATATGCTGAAGAAGTTATTAAAAATTGTTTCCCACGCCGGGAATCGAACCCGGGCCACCTGGGTGAAAGCCAAGAATCCTAACCACTAGACCACATGGGATAACAATTTCGAGGTGTTATATTTTAAAGCTGATAGCAGTTTTTATAACATCTTCATAAATAGAATGCATAAGAAGTACGATTCTAGATTATAAATAATTCATTTGCAACAAATATCCGACTAACATAACGTTAAAAAAAAAAAATATTCAATCGTTGTCAGGTAATTTTGAAATTTGCTGAAGGACTTATTAAAAGTTGTTTCCCACGCCGGGAATCGAACCCGGGCCACCTGGGTGAAAGCCAGGAATCCTAACCACTAGACCACATGGATAACAATTTTGAGGGATTATATTTTAAAGCTGATCTCAGTACTTATGACATTCAAAATAGAATATGTTTGAGGAACCATATAAGATTGGAAATAATTCATTCGCAACATAGATCCGAATAAACACATTGTAAAAAAGACCGTATTCAATCGGTGTCCGGTTATCACAAAATATGCTGAAGAAGCTATTAAAAATTGTTTCCCACGCTTGGAATCGAACCCGGGCCACCAGGGTGAAAGCCAGGAATCCTAACCACTAGACCACATGGCATAACAATTTCGAGGTGTTATATTTTAAAGCTGATAGCAGTTGTTATAACATCTTCATAAATAGAATGCATAAGAAGTACGATTCTAGATTATAAATAATTCATTTGCAACAAATATCCGACTAACATAACGTTAAAAAACACCATATTCAATCGTTGTCAGGTAATTTTGAAATTTGCTGAAGGACTTATTAAAAATTGTTTCCCACGCCGGGAATCGAACCCGGGCCACCTGGGTGAAAGCCAGGAATCCTAACCACTAGACCACATGGATAACAATTTTGAGGGATTATATTTTAAAGCTGATCTCAGTACTTATGACATTCAAAATAGAATATGTTTGAGGAACCATATAAGATTGGAAATAATACATTCGCAACAAATATATGAAAAACACATTGTAAAAAAGACCGTATTCAATCGGTGTCAGGTTATCACAAAATATGCTGAAGAAGTTATTAAAAATTGTTTCCCACGCCGGGAATCGAACCCGGGCCACCTGGGTGAAAGCCAGGAATCCTAACCACTAGACCACATGGGATAACAGTTTCGTGGTGTTATATTTTAAAGCTGAAAGCAGTTTTTATAACATCTTCATAAATAGAATGCATAAGAAGTACGATTCAAGATTATAAATCATTCATTTGCAACAAATATCCGACTAACATAACGTAAAAAACACCATATTCAATCGTTGTGAGGTTTTTTAAAAATTTGCTGAAGAACTTATTAAAAATGGTTTCCCACGCCGTGAATCGAACCCGGGCCACTTATGTGAAAGCCAGAATTCCTATCCACATGGGATAACTATGTCATAAGATTATATTTTTAAGCTAATCTCAGTACTTAGGACATATTCAAAATAGAATATGTTTGAGGAACGATATAAGATTGGAAATAATTCATTCGCAACATATATCCGAATAAACACATTATAAAAAGACCGTATTCAATCGGTGTCCGGTAATCACAAAATATGTTGAAGAAGTTATTAAAAATTGTTTCCCACGCCGGGAATCGAACCCGGGCCACCTGGGTGAAAGCCAGGAATCCTAACCACTAGACCACATGGGATAACAATTTCGAGGTGTTATATTTTAAAGCTGATAGCAGTTTTTATAACATCTTCATAAATAGAATGCATAAGAAGTACGATTCAAGATTATAAATCATTCATTTGCAACAAATATCCGACTAACATAACGTAAAAAACACCATATTCAATCGTTGTCAGGTAATTTTGAAATTTGCTGAAGAACTTATTAAAAATTGTTTCCCTCGCCGGGAATCGAACCCGGGCCACTTATGTGAAAGCCAGAATTTCTATCCACAAGACCACATGGGATAACTATGTCATAAGATTATATTTTTAAGCTAATCTCAGTACTTATGACATATTCAAAATAGAATATGTTTGAGGAACGATATAAGATTGGAAATAATTCATTCGCAACATATATCCGAATAAACACATTATAAAAAAGACCTATTCAATCGGTGTCCGGTTATCACAAAATATGCTGAAGAAGTTATTAAAAATTGTTTCCCATGCCGGGAATCGAACCCGGGCCACCTGGGTGAAAGCCAGGAATCCTAACCACTAGACCACATGGGATAACAATTTCGAGGTGTTATATTTTAAAGCTGATAGCAGTTTTTATAACATCTTCATAAATAGAATGCATAAGAAGTACGATTCAAGATTATAAATCATTCATTTGCAACAAATATCCGACTAACATAACGTAAAAAACACCATATTCAATCGTTGTTAGGTAATTTTGAAATTTGCTGAAGAACTTATTAAAAATTGTTTCCCACGCCGGGAATCGAACCCGGACCACCCGGGTGAAAGCCAGGAATCCTAACCACTAGACCACATGGGATAACTGTTTCGACGTGTTATATTTTAAAGCTGATAGCAGTTTTTATAACATCTTCATAAATAGAATGCATAAGTACGATTCAAGATTATAAATCATTCATTTGCAACAAATATCCGTCTAACATAACGTAAAAAACACCATATTCAATCGTTGTGAGATTATTTTGAAATTTGCTGAAGAACTTATTAAAAATTGTTTCCCACGCCGGGAATCGAACCCGGGCCACTTATGTGAAAGCCAGAATTTCTATCCACAAGACCACATGGGATAACTATGTCATAAGATTATATTTTTAAGCTAATCTCAGTACTTATGACACATTCAAAATAGAATATGTTTGAGGAACGATATAAGATTGGAAATAATTCATTCGCAACATATATCCGAATAAACACATTGTAAAAAAGACCGTATTCAATCGGTGTCCGGTTATCACAAAATATGCTGAAGAAGCTATTAAAAATTGTTTCCCACGCCGGGAATCGAACCCGGGCCACCAGGGTGAAAGCCAGGAATCCTAACCACTAGACCACATGGGATAACAATTTCGAGGTGTTATATTTTAAAGCTGATAGCAGTTGTTATAACATCTTCATAAATAGAATGCATAAGAAGTACGATTCAAGATTATAAATCATTCATTTGCAACAAATATCATACTAACATAACGTAAAAAACACCATATTCAATCGTTGTCAGGTAATTTTGAAATTTGCTGAAGAACTTATTAAAAATTGTTTCCCACGCCGGGAATCGAACCCGGGCCACCTGGGTGAAAGCCAGGAATCCTAACCAACAGACCACATGGGATAACAATTTCGAGGTGTTATATTTTAAAGCTGATAGCAGTTTTTATAACATCTTCATAAATAGAATGCATAAGAAGTACGATTCTAGATTATAAATAATTCATTTGCAACAAATATCCGACTAACATAACGTTAAAAAACACCATATTCAATCGTTGTCAGGTAATTTTGAAATTTGCTGAAGGACTTATTAAAAATTGTTTCCCACGCCGAGAATCGAACCCGGGCCACCTGGGTGAAAGCCAGATATCCTAACCACTAGACCACATGGATAACAATTTTGAGGGATTATATTTTAAAGCTGATCTCAGTACTTATGACATTCAAAATAGAATATGTTTGAGGAACCATATAAGATTGGAAATAATACATTCGCAACAAATATATGAAAAACACATTGTAAAAAAGACCGTATTCAATCGGTGTCAGGTTATCACAAAATATGCTGAAGAAGTTATTAAAAATTGTTTCTCACGCCGGGAATCGAACCCGGGCCACCTGGGTGAAAGCCAGGAATCCTAACCACTAGACCACATGGGATAACAGTTTCGTGGTGTTATATTTTAAAGCTGAAAGCAGTTTTTATAACATCTTCATAAATAGAATGCATAAGAAGTACGATTCAAGATTATAAATCATTCATTTGCAACAAATATCCGACTAACATAACGTAAAAAACACCATATTCAATCGTTGTGAGGTTTTTTAAAAATTTGCTGAAGAACTTATTAAAAATGGTTTCCCACGCCGTGAATCGAACCCGGGCCACTTATGTGAAAGCCAGAATTCCTATCCACATGGGATAACTATGTCTTAAGATTATATTTTTAAGCTAATCTCAGTACTTAGGACATATTCAAAATAGAATATGTTTAAGGAACGATATAAGATTGGAAATAATTCATTCGCAACATATATCCGAATAAACACATTGTAAAAAAGACCGTATTCAATCGGTGTCCGGTTATCACAAAATATGCTGAAGAAGCTATTAAAAATTGTTTCCCACGCCGGGAATCGAACCCGGGCCACCTGGGTGAAAGCCAGGAATCCTAACCACTAGACCACATGGGATAACAATATCGAGGTGTTATATTTTAAAGCTGATAGGAGTTTTTATAACATCTTCATAAATAGAATGCGTAAGAAGTACGATTCAAGATTATAAATCATTCACTTGCAACAAATATCATACTAACATAACGTAAAAAACACCATATTCAATCGTTGTCAGGTAATTTTGAAATTTGCTGAAAAAATTATTAAAAATTGTTTCCCACGCCGGGAATCGAACCCGGGCCACCTGGGTGAAAGCCAGGAATCCTAACCACTAGACCACATGGGATAACAATTTCAAGGTGTTATATTTTAAAGCTGATAGCAGTTTTTATAACATCTTCATAAATAGAATGCATAAGAAGTACGATTCTAGATTAAAAATAATTCATTTGCAACAAATATCCGACTAACATAACGTTAAAAAACACCATATTCAATCGTTGTCAGGTAATTTTGAAATTTGCTGAAGGACTTATTAAAAATTGTTTCCCACGCCGGGAATCGAACACGGGCCACCTGGGTGAAAGCCAGGAATTCTAACCACTAGATCACATGGATAACAATTTTGAGGGATTATATTTTAAAGCTGATCTCAGTACTTATGACATATTCAAAATAGAATATGTTTGAGGAACGATATAAGATTGGAAATAATTCATTCGCAACATATATCCGAATAAACACATTGTAAAAAAGACCGTATTCAATCGGTGTCCGGTTATCACAAAATATGCTGAAGAAGCTATTAAAAATTGTTTCCCACGCCGGGAATCGAACCCGGGCCACCTGGGTGAAAGACAGGAATCCTAACCACTAGACCACATGGGATAACAATTTCGAGGTGTTATATTTTAAAGCTGATAGCAGTTTTTATAACATCTTCATAAATAGAATGCATAAGAAGTACGATTCAAGATTATAAATCATTCATTTGCAACAAATATCATACTAACATAACGTAAAAAACACCATATTCAATCGTTGTCAGGTAATTTTGAAATTTGCTGAAGAACTTATTAAAAATTGTTTCCCACGCCGGGAATCGAACCCGGGCCACCTGGGTGAAAGCCAGGAATCCTAACCACTAGACCACATGGGATAACAATTTCGAGGTGTTATATTTGAAAGCTGATAGCAGTTTTTATAACATCTTCATAAATAGAATACATAAGAAGTACGATTCTAGATTATAAATAATTCATTTGCAACAAATATCCGACTAACATAACGTTAAAAAACACCATATTCAATCGTTGTCAGGTAATTTTGAAATTTGCTGAAGGACTTATTAAAAATTGTTTCCCACGCCGGGAATCGAACAAGGGCCACCTGGGTGAAAGCCAGGAATTCTAACCACTAGACCACATGGATAACAATTTGGAGGGATTATATTTTAAAGCTGATCTCAGTACTTATGACATATTCAAAATAGAATATGTTTGAGGAACGATATAAGATTGGAAATAATTCATTCGCAACATATATCCGAATAAACACATTGTAAAAAAGACCGTATTCAATCGGTGTCCGGTTATCACAAAATATGCTGAAGAAGCTATTAAAAATTGTTTCCCACGCCGGGAATCGAACCCGGGCCACCTGGGTGAAAGACAGGAATCCTAACCACTAGACCACATGGGATAACAATTTCGAGGTGTTATATTTTAAAGCTGATATCAGTTTTTATAACATCTTCATAAATAGAATGCATAAGAAGTACGATTCAAGATTATAAATCATTCATTTGCAAAAACTTTCCGACTAACATAACGTAAAAAACACCATATTCAATCGTTGTCAGGTAATTTTGAAATTTGCTGAAGAACTTATTAAAAATTGTTTCCCACGCCGGGAATCGAACCCGGGCCACCTGGGTGAAAGCCAGGAATCCTAACCACTAGACCACATGGGATAACAATTTCGAGGTGTTATATTTGAAAGCTGATAGCAGTTTTTATAACATCTTCATAAATAGAATACATAAGAAGTACGATTCTAGATTATAAATAATTCATTTGCAACAAATATCCGACTAACATAACGTTAAAAAACACCATATTCAATCGTTGTCAGGTAATTTTGAAATTTGCTGAAGGACTTATTAAAAATTGTTTCCCACGCCGGGAATCGAACCCGGGCCACCTGGGTGAAAGCCAGGAATCCTAACCACTAGACCACATGGGATAACAGTTTCGTGGTGTTATATTTTAAAGCTGAAAGCAGTTTTTATAACATCTTCATAAATAGAATGCATAAGAAGTACGATTCAAGATTATAAATCATTCATTTGCAACAAATATCCGACTAACATAACGTAAAAAACACCATATTCAATCGTTGTGAGGTTATTTTGAAATTTGCTGAAGAACTTATTAAAAATGGTTTCCCACGCCGTGAATCGAACCCGGGCCACTTATGTGAAAGCCAGAATTCCTATCCACATTTGATAACTATGTCATAAGATTATATTTTTAAGCTAATCTCAGTACTTATGACATATTCAAAATAGAATATGTTTGAGGAACGATATAAGATTGGAAATAATTCATTCGCAACATATATCCGAATAAACACATTATAAAAAAGACCGTATTCAATCGGTGTCCGGTTATCACAAAATATGCTGAAGAAGTTATTAAAAATTGTTTCCCACGCCCGGAATCGAACCCGGGACGCCTGGGTGAAAGCCAGGAATCCTAACCACTAGACCACATGGGATAACAATTTCGAGTTGTTATATTTTAAAGCTGATAGCAGTTTTTATAACATCTTCATAAATAGAATGCATAAGAAGTACGATTCAAGATTATAAATCATTCATTTGCAACAAATATCCGACTAACATAACGTAAAAAACACCATATTCAATCGTTGTGAGATTATTTTGAAATTTGCTGAAGAACTTATTAAAAATTGTTTCCCACGCCGGGAATCGAACCCGGGCCACTTATGTGAAAGCCAGAATTTCTATCCACAAGACCACATGGGATAACTATGTCATAAGATTATATTTTTAAGCTAATCTCAGTACTTATGACACATTCAAAATAGAATATGTTTGAGGAACGATATAAGATTGGAAATAATTCATTCGCAACATATATCCGAATAAACACATTGTAAAAAAGACCGTATTCAATCGGTGTCCGGTTATCACAAAATATGCTGAAGAACTTATTAAAAATTGTTTCCCACGCCGGGAATCGAACCCGGGACACCTGGGTGAAAGCCAGGAATCCTAACCACTAGACCACATGGGATAACAGTTTCGTGGTGTTATATTTTAAAGCTGAAAGCAGTTTTTATAACATCTTCATAAATAGAATGCATAAGAAGTACGATTCAAGATTATAAATCATTCATTTGCAACAAATATCATACTAACATAACGTAAAAAACACCATATTCAATCGTTGTCAGGTAATTTTGAAATTTGCTGAAGAACTTATTAAAAATTGTTTCCCACGCCGGGAATCGAACCCGGGCCACCTGGGTGAAAGCCAGGAATCCTAACCAACAGACCACATGGGATAACAATTTCGAGGTGTTATATTTTAAAGCTAATAGCAGTTTTTATAACATCTTCATAAATAGAATGCATAAGAAGTACGATTCTAGATTATAAATAATTCATTTGCAACAAATATCCGACTAACATAACGTTAAAAAACACCATATTCAATCGTTGTCAGGTAATTTTGAAATTTGCTGAAGGACTTATTAAAAATTGTTTCCCACGCCGAGAATCGAACCCGGGCCACCTGGGTGAAAGCCAGATATCCTAACCACTAGACCACATGGATAACAATTTTGAGGGATTATATTTTAAAGCTGATCTCAGTACTTATGACATTCAAAATAGAATATGTTTGAGGAACCATATAAGATTGGAAATAATACATTCGCAACAAATATATGAAAAACACATTGTAAAAAAGACCGTATTCAATCGGTGTCAGGTTATCACAAAATATGCTGAAGAAGTTATTAAAAATTGTTTCTCACGCCGGGAATCGAACCCGGGCCACCTGGGTGAAAGCCAGGAATCCTAACCACTAGACCACATGGGATAACAGTTTCGTGGTGTTATATTTTAAAGCTGAAAGCAGTTTTTATAACATCTTCATAAATAGAATGCATAAGAAGTACGATTCAAGATTATAAATCATTCATTTGCAACAAATATCCGACTAACATAACGTAAAAAACACCATATTCAATCGTTGTGAGGTTTTTTAAAAATTTGCTGAAGAACTTATTAAAAATGGTTTCCCACGCCGTGAATCGAACACGGGCCACCTGGGTGAAAGCCAGGAATCCTAACCACTAGACCACATGGGATAACAATATCGAGGTGTTATATTTTAAAGCTGATAGGAGTTTTTATAACATCTTCATAAATAGAATGCGTAAGAAGTACGATTCAAGATTATAAATCATTCATTTGCAACAAATATCATACTAACATAACGTAAAAAACACCATATTCAATCGTTGTCAGGTAATTTTGAAATTTGCTGAAGGACTTATTAAAAATTGTTTCCCACGCCGGGAATCGAACACGGGCCACCTGGGTGAAAGCCAGGAATTCTAACCACTAGACCACATGGATAACAATTTTGAGGGATTATATTTTAAAGCTGATCTCAGTACTTATGACATATTCAAAATAGAATATGTTTGAGGAACGATATAAGATTGGAAATAATTCATTCGCAACATATATCCGAATAAACACATTGTAAAAAAGACCGTATTCAATCGGTGTCCGGTTATCACAAAATATGCTGAAGAAGCTATTAAAAATTGTTTCCCACGCCGGGAATCGAACCCGGGCCACCTGGGTGAAAGACAGGAATCCTAACCACTAGACCACATGGGATAACAATTTCGAGGTGTTATATTTTAAAGCTGATAGCAGTTTTTATAACATCTTCATAAATAGAATGCATAAGAAGTACGATTCAAGATTATAAATCATTCATTTGCAACAAATATCATACTAACATAACGTAAAAAACACCATATTCAATCGTTGTCAGGTAATTTTGAAATTTGCTGAAGAACTTATTAAAAATTGTTTCCCACGCCGGGAATCGAACCCGGGCCACCTGGGTGAAAGCCAGGAATCCTAACCACTAGACCACATGGGATAACAATTTCGAGGTGTTATATTTGAAAGCTGATAGCAGTTTTTATAACATCTTCATAAATAGAATACATAAGAAGTACGATTCTAGATTATAAATAATTCATTTGCAACAAATATCCGACTAACATAACGTTAAAAAACACCATATTCAATCGTTGTCAGGTAATTTTGAAATTTGCTGAAGGACTTATTAAAAATTGTTTCCCACGCCGGGAATCGAACCCGGGCCACCTGGGTGAAAGCCAGGAATCCTAACCACTAGACCACATGGGATAACAGTTTCGTGGTGTTATATTTTAAAGCTGAAAGCAGTTTTTATAACATCTTCATAAATAGAATGCATAAGAAGTACGATTCAAGATTATAAATCATTCATTTGCAACAAATATCCGACTAACATAACGTAAAAAACACCATATTCAATCGTTGTGAGGTTATTTTGAAATTTGCTGAAGAACTTATTAAAAATGGTTTCCCACGCCGTGAATCGAACCCGGGCCACTTATGTGAAAGCCAGAATTCCTATCCACATGGGATAACTATGTCATAAGATTATATTTTTAAGCTAATCTCAGTACTTATGACATATTCAAAATAGAATATGTTTGAGGAACGATATAAGATTGGAAATAATTCATTCGCAACATATATCCGAATAAACACATTATAAAAAAGACCGTATTCAATCGGTGTCCGGTTATCACAAAATATGCTGAAGAAGTTATTAAAAATTGTTTCCCACGCCCGGAATCGAACCCGGGACGCCTGGGTGAAAGCCAGGAATCCTAACCACTAGACCACATGGGATAACAATTTCGAGGTGTTATATTTTAAAGCTGATAGCAGTTTTTATAACATCTTCATAAATAGAATGCATAAGAAGTACGATTCAAGATTATAAATCATTCATTTGCAACAAATATCCGACTAACATAACTTAAAAAACACCATATTCAATCGTTGTTAGGTAATTTTGAAATTTCCTGAAGAACTTATTAAAAATGGTTTCCCACGCCGTGAATCGAACCCGGGCCACTTATGTGAAAGCCAGAATTATTATCCACAAGACCACATGGGATAACTATGTCATAATATTATATTTTTAAGCTAATCTCAGTACTTATGACATATTCAAAATAGAATATGTTTGAGGAACGATATAAGATTGGAAATAATTCATTCGCAACATATATCCTAATAAACACATTATAAAAAAGACCGTATTCAATCGGTGTCCGGTTATCACAAAATATGCTGAAGAAGTTATTAAAAATTGTTTCCCACGCCGGGAATCGAACCCGGGACACCTGGGTGAAAGCCAGGAATCCTAACCACTAGACCACATGGGATAACAATTTCGAGGTGTTATATTTTAAAGCTGATAGCAGTTTTTATAACATCTTCATAAATAGAATGTATAAGAAGTACGATTCAAGATTAGAAATCATTCATTTGCAATAAATATCCGACTAACATAACGTAAAAAACACCATATTCAATCGTTGTGAGGTTATTATGAAATTTGCTGAAGAACTTATTAAAAATTGTTTCCCACGACGTGAATCGAACCCGGGCCACTTATGTGAAAGCCAGAATTCCTATCCACAAGACCACATGGGATAACAATGTCATAAGATTATATTTTTAAGCTAATCTCAGTACTTATGACATATTCAAAATAGAATATGTTTGAGAAACAATATAAGATTGGAAATAATTCATTCGCAACATATATCCGAATAAACACATTGTAAAAAAGACCGTATTCAATCGTAGTCAGG
This sequence comes from Metellina segmentata, assembly GCA_947359465.1. Taxonomy (NCBI): domain Eukaryota; kingdom Metazoa; phylum Arthropoda; class Arachnida; order Araneae; family Tetragnathidae; genus Metellina; species Metellina segmentata. The sequence goes on along the minus strand of OX375879.1, from coordinate 62,762,308 downwards.
TTATCACAAAATATGCTGAAGAAGTTATTAAAAATTGTTTCCCACGCCGGGAATCGAACCCGGGCCACCTGGGTGAAAGCCAGGAATCCTAACCACTATACCACATGGGATAACAATTTCGAAGTGTTATATTTTAAAGCTGATAGCAGTTTTTCTAACATCTTCATAAATAGAATGCATAAGAAGTACGATTCAAGATTATAAATCATTCATTTGCAACAAATATCCGACTAACATAACGTAAAAAACACCATATTCAATCGTTGTTAGGTAATTTTGAAATTTGCTGAAGAACTTATTAAAAATTGTTTCCCACGCCGGGAATCGAACCCGGGCCACCTGGGTGAAAGCCAGGAATCCTAACCACTAGACCACATGGGATAACAATTTCGAGGTGTTATATTTTAAAGCTGATAGCAGTTTTTCTAACATCTTCATCAATAGAATGCATAAGAAGTACGATTCAAGATTATAAATCATTCATTTGCAACAAATATCCGACTAACATAACGTAAAAAACACCATATTTAATCGTTGTCAGGTAATTTTGAAATTTGCTGAAGAACTTATTAAAAATTGTTTCCCACGACGGGAATCGAACCCGGGCCACCTGGGTGAAAGCCAGTAATCCTAACCACTAGACCACATGGGATAACAATTTCAAGGTGTTATATTTTAAAGCTGATAGCAGTTTTTATAACATCTTCATAAATAGAATGCATAAGAAGTACGATTCTAGATTATAAATAATTCATTTGCAACAAATATCCGACTAACATAACGTTAAAAAACACCATATTCAATCGTTGTCAGGTAATTTTGAAATTTGCTGAAGGACTTATTAAAAATTGTTTCCCACGCCGGGAATCGAACCCGGGCCACTTGGGTGAAAGCCAGGAATCCTAACCACTAGACCACATGGATAACAATTTTGAGGGATTATATTTTAAAGCTGATCTCAGTACTTATGACATTCAAAATAGAATATGTTTGAGGAACGATATAAGATTGGAAATAATTCATTCGCAACATATATCCGAATAAACACATTGTAAAAAAGACCGTATTCAATCGGTGTCCAGTTATCACAAAATATGCTGAAGAAGCTATTAAAAATTGTTTCCAACGCCGGGAATCGAACCCGGGCCACCTGGGTGAAAGACAGGAATCCTAACCACTAGACCACATGGGATAACAATTTCGAGGTGTTATATTTTAAAGCTGATAGCAGTTTTTATAACATCTTCATAAATAGAATGCATAAGAAGTACGATTCAAGATTATAAATCATTCATTTGCAACAAATATCATACTAACATAACGTAAAAAACACCATATTCAATCGTTGTCAGGTAATTTTGAAATTTGCTGAAGAACTTATTAAAAATTGTTTCCCACGCCGGGAATAGAACCCGGGCCACCTGGGTGAAAGCCAGGAATCCTAACCACTAGACCACATGGGATAACAATTTCGAGGTGTTATATTTTAAAGCTGATAGCAGTTTTTATAACATCTTCATCAATAGAATGCATAAGAAGTACGATTCTAGATTATAAATAATTCATTTGCAACAAATATCCGACTAACATAACGTTAAAAAACACCATATTCAATCGTTGTCAGGTAATTTTGAAATTTGCTGAAGGACTTATTAAAAATTGTTTCCCACGCCGGGAATCGAACCCGGGCCACTTGGGTGAAAGCCAGGAATCCTAACCACTAGACCACATGGATAACAATTTTGAGTGATTATATTTTAAAGCTGATCTCAGTACTTATGACATTCAAAATAGAATATGTTTGAGGAACCATATAAGATTGGAAATAATTCATTCGCAACAAATATATGAAAAACACATTGTTAAAAAGACCGTATTCAATCGGTGTCAGGTTATCACAAAATATGCTGAAGAAGTTATTAAAAATTGTTTCCCACGCCGGGAATCGAACCCGGGCCACCTGGGTGAAAGCCAGGAATCCTAACCACTAGACCACATGGATAACAATTTTGAGGGATTATATTTTAAAGCTGATCTCAGTACTTATGACATATTCAAAATAGAATATGTTTGAGGAACCATATAAGATTGGAAATAATTCATTCGCAACAAATATATGAAAAACACATTGTAAAAAAGACCGTATTCAATCGGTGTCAGGTTATCACAAAATATGCTGAAGAAGTTATTAAAAATTCTTTCCCACGCCGGGAATCGAACCCGGGCCACCTGGGTGAAAGCCAGGAATCCTAACCACTAGACCACATGGGATAACAGTTTCGTGGTGTTATATTTTAAAGCTGAAAGCAGTTTTTATAACATCTTCATAAATAGAATGCATAAGAAGTACGATTCAAGATTATAAATCATTCATTTGCAACAAATATCCGACTAACATAACGTAAAAAACACCATATTCAATCGTTGTGAGATTATTTTGTAATTTGCTGAAGAACTTATTAAAAATTGTTTCCCACGCCGGGAATCGAACCCGGGCCACTTATGTGAAAGCCAGAATTTCTATCCACAAGACCACATGGGATAACTATGTCATAATATTATATTTTTAAGCTAATCTCAGTACTTATGACATATTCAAAATAGAATATGTTTGAGGAACGATATCAGATTGGAAATAATTCATTTGCAACATATATCCGAATAAACACATTGTAAAAAAGACCGTATTCAATCGGTGTCCAGTTATCACAAAATATGCTGAAGAAGCTATTAAAAATTGTTTCCCACGCCGGGAATCGAACCCGGGCCACCTGGGTGAAAGACAGGAATCCTAACCACTAGACCACATGGGATAACAATTTCGAGGTGTTATATTTTAAAGCTGATAGCAGTTTTTATAACATCTTCATAAATAGAATGCATAAGAAGTACGATTCAAGATTATAAATCATTCATTTGCAACAAATATCATACTAACATAACGTAAAAAACACCATATTCAATCGTTGTCCGGTAATTTTGAAATTTGCTGAAGAACTTATTAAAAATTGTTTCCCACGCTTGGAATCGAACCCGGGCCACCTGGGTGAAAGCCAGGAATCCTAACCACTAGACCACATGGGATAACAATTTCGAGGTGTTATATTTTAAAGCTGATAGCAGTTTTTATAACATCTTCATCAATAGAATGCATAAGAAGTACGATTCTAGATTATAAATAATTCATTTGCAACAAATATCCGACTAACATAACGTTAAAAAACACCATATTCAATCGTTGTCAGGTAATTTTGAAATTTGCTGAAGGACTCATTAAAAATTGTTTCCCACGCCGGGAATCGAACCCGGGCCACCTGCCTGAAAGCCAGGAATCCTAACCACGAGACCACATGGATAACAATTTTGATGGAATATATTTTAAAGCTGAACGCAGTACTTATGACATATTCAAAATAGAATATGTTTGAGGAACCATATAAGATTGGAAATAATTCATTCGCAACAAATATATGAAAAACACATTGTAAAAAAGACCGTATTCAATCGGTGTCAGGTTATCACAAAATATGCTGAAGAAGTTATTAAAAATTGTTTCCCACGCCGGGAATCGAACCCGGGCCACCTGGGTGAAAGCCAGGAATCCTAACCACTAGACCACATGGGATAACAGTTTCGTGGTGTTATATTTTAAAGCTGAAAGCAGTTTTTATAACATCTTCATAAATAGAATGCATAAGAAGTACGATTTAAGATTATAAATCATTCATTTGCAACAAATATCATACTAACATAACATAAAAAACACCATATTCAATCGTTGTCAGGTAATTTTGAAATTTGCTGAAGAACTTATTAAAAATTGTTTCCCACGCCGGGAATCGAACCCGGGCCACCTGGGTGAAAGCCAGGAATCCTAACCACTAGACCACATGGGATAACAATTTCGAGGTGTTATATTTTATAGCTGATAGCAGTTTTTATAACATCTTCATAAATAGAATGCATAAGAAGTACGATTCAAGATTATAAATCATTCATTTGCAACAAATATCATACTAACATAACGTTAAAAAACACCATATTCAATCGTTGTCAGGTAATTTTGAAATTTGCTGAAGGACTTATTAAAAATTGTTTCCCACGCCGGGAATCGAACCCGGGCCACCTGGGTGAAAGCCAGGAATCCTAACCACTAGACCACATGGGATAACAATTTCGAGGTGTTATATTTTAAAGCTGATAGCAGTTTTTATAACATCTTCATAAATAGAATGCATAAGAAGTACGATTCTAGATTATAAATAATTCATTTGCAACAAATATCCGACTAACATAACGTTAAAAAACACCATATTCAATCGTTGTCAGGTAATTTTGAAATTTGCTGAAGGACTTATTAAAAATTGTTTCCCACGCCGGGAATAGAACCCGGGCCACCTGGGTGAAAGCCAGGAATCCTAACCACTAGACCACATGGATAACAGTTTCGTGGTGTTATATTTTAAAGCTGAAAGCAGTTTTTATAACATCTTCATAAATAGAATGCATAAGAAGTACGATTCAAAATTATAAATCATTCATTTGCAACAAATATCCGACTAACATAACGTAAAAAACACCATATTCAATCGTTGTGAGGTTATTTTGAAATTTGCTGAAGAACTTATTAAAAATGGTTTCCCACGCCGTGAATCGAACCCGGGCCACTTATGTGAAAGCCAGAATTCCTATCCACATGGGATAACTATGTCATAAGATTATATTTTTAAGCTAATCTCAGTACTTATGACATATTCAAAATAGAATATGTTTGAGGAACGATATAAGATTGGAAATAATTCATTCGCAACATATATCCGAATAAACACATTATAAAAAAGACCGTATTCAATCGGTGTCCGGTTATCACAAAATATGCTGAAGAAGTTATTAAAAATTGTTTCCCACGCCGGGAATCGAACCCGGGACGCCTGGGTGAAAGCCAGGAATCCTAACCACTAGACCACATGGGATAACAATTTCGAGGTGTTATATTTTAAACCTGATAGCAGTTTTTATAACATCTTCATAAATAGAATGCATAAGAAGTACGATTCAAGATTATAAATCATTCATTTGCAACAAATATCCGACTAACATAACGTAAAAAACACCATATTCAATCGTTGTTAGGTAATTTTGAAATTTCCTGAAGAACTAATTAAAAATGGTTTCCCAAGCCGTGAATCGAACCCGGGCCACTTATGTGAAAGCCAGAATTATTATCCACAAGACCACATGGGATAACTATGTCATAAGATTATATTTTTAAGCTAATCTCAGTACTTATGACATATTCAAAATAGAATATGTTTGAGGAACGATATAAGATTGGAAATAATTCATTCGCAACATATATCCTAATAAACACATTATAAAAAAGACCGTATTCAATCGGTGTCCGGTTATCACAAAATATGCTGAAGAAGTTATTAAAAATTGTTTCCCACGCCGGGAATCGAACCCGGGCCACCTGGGTGAAAGCCAGGAATCCTAACCACTAGACCACATGGGATAACAATTGCGAGGTGTTATATTTTATAGCTGATAGCAGTTTTTATAACATCTTCATAAATAGAATGCATAAGAAGTACGATTCAAGATTATAAATCATTCATTTGCAACAAATATCATACTAACATAACGTTAAAAAACACCATATTCAATCGTTGTCAGGTAATTTTGAAATTTGCTGAAGGACTTATTAAAAATTGTTTCCCACGCCGGGAATCGAACCCGGGCCACCTGGGTGAAAGCCAGGAATCCTAACCACTAGACCACATGGGATAACAATTTCGAGGTGTTATATTTTAAAGCTGATAGCAGTTTTTATAACATCTTCATAAATAGAATGCATAAGAAGTACGATTCTAGATTATAAATAATTCATTTGCAACAAATATCCGACTAACATAACGTTAAAAAACACCATATTCAATCGTTGTCAGGTAATTTTGAAATTTGCTGAAGGACTTATTAAAAATTGTTTCCCACGCCGGGAATAGAACCCGGGCCACCTGGGTGAAAGCCAGGAATCCTAACCACTAGACCACATGGATAACAATTTTGAGGGATTATATTTTAAAGCTGATCTCAGTACTTATGACATATTCAAAATAGAATATGTTTGAGGAACCATATAAGATTGGAAATAATTCATTCGCAACAAATATATGAAAAACACATTGTAAAAAAGACCGTATTCAATCGGTGTCAGGTTATCACAAAATATGCTGAAGAAGTTATTAAAAATTCTTTCCCACGCCGGGAATCGAACCCGGGCCACCTGGGTGAAAGCCAGGAATCCTAACCACTAGACCACATGGGATAACAGTTTCGTGGTGTTATATTTTAAAGCTGAAAGCAGTTTTTATAACATCTTCATAAATAGAATGCATAAGAAGTACGATTCAAAATTATAAATCATTCATTTGCAACAAATATCCGACTAACATAACGTAAAAAACACCATATTCAATCGTTGTGAGGTTATTTTGAAATTTGCTGAAGAACTTATTAAAAATGGTTTCCCACGCCGTGAATCGAACCCGGGCCACTTATGTGAAAGCCAGAATTCCTATCCACATGGGATAACTATGTCATAAGATTATATTTTTAAGCTAATCTCAGTACTTATGACATATTCAAAATAGAATATGTTTGAGGAACGATATCAGATTGGAAATAATTCATTCGCAACATATATCCGAATAAACACATTATAAAAAAGACCGTATTCAATCGGTGTCCGGTTATCACAAAATATGCTGAAGAAGTTATTAAAAATTGTTTCCCACGCCGGGAATCGAACCCGGGACGCCTGGGTGAAAGCCAGGAATCCTAACCACTAGACCACATGGGATAACAATTTCGAGGTGTTATATTTTAAACCTGATAGCAGTTTTTATAACATCTTCATAAATAGAATGCATAAGAAGTACGATTCAAGATTATAAATCATTCATTTGCAACAAATATCCGACTAACATAACGTAAAAAACACCATATTCAATCGTTGTTAGGTAATTTTGAAATTTCCTGAAGAACTTATTAAAAATGGTTTCCCAAGCCGTGAATCGAACCCGGGCCACTTATGTGAAAGCCAGAATTATTATCCACAAGACCACATGGGATAACTATGTCATAAGATTATATTTTTAAGCTAATCTCAGTACTTATGACATATTCAAAATAGAATATGTTTGAGGAACGATATAAGATTGGAAATAATTCATTCGCAACATATATCCTAATAAACACATTATAAAAAAGACCGTATTCAATCGGTGTCCGGTTATCACAAAATATGCTGAAGAAGTTATTAAAAATTGTTTCCCACGCCGGGAATCGAACCCGGGACACCTGGGTGAAAGCCAGGAATCCTAACCACTAGACCACATGGGATAACAATTTCGAGGTGTTATATTTTAAAGCTGATAGCAGTTTTTATAACATCTTCATAAATAGAATGTATAAGAAGTACGATTCAAGATTAGAAATCATTCATTTGCAACAAATATCCGACTAACATAACGTAAAAAACACCATATTCAATCGTTGTGAGGTTATTTTGAAATTTGCTGAAGAACTTATTAAAAATGGTTTCCCACCCCGTGAATCGAACCCGGGCCACTTATGTGAAAGCCAGAATTTCTATCAACAAGACCACATGGGATAACTATGTCATAAGATTATATTTTTAAGCTAATCTCAGTACTTATGACATATTCAAAATAGAATATGTTTGAGGAACGATATAAGATTGGAAATAATTCATTCGCAACATATATCCGAATAAACACATTATAAAAAAGACCGTATTCAATCGGTGTCCGGTTATCACAAAATATGCTGAAGAAGTTATTAAAAATTGTTTCCCACGCCGGGAATCGAACCCGGGACGCCTGGGTGAAAGCCAGGAATCCTAACCACTAGACCACATGGGATAACAATTTCGAGGTGTTATATTTTAAAGCTGATAGCAGTTTTTATAACATCTTCATAAATAGAATGCATAAGAAGTACGATTCAAGATTATAAATCATTCATTTGCAACAAATATCCGACTAACATAACGTAAAAAACACCATATTCAATCGTTGTTAGGTAATTTTGAAATTTCCTGAAGAACTTATTAAAAATGGTTTCCCACGCCGTGAATCGAACCCGGGCCACTTATGTGAAAGCCAGAATTATTATCCACAAGACCACATGGGATAACTATGTCATAAGATTATATTTTTAAGCTAATCTCAGTACTTATGACATATTCAAAATAGAATATGTTTGAGGAACGATATAAAATTGGAAATAATTCATTCGCAACATATATCCTAATAAACACATTATAAAAAAGACCGTATTCAATCGGTGTCCGGTTATCACAAAATATGCTGAAGAAGTTATTAAAAATTGTTTCCCACGCCGGGAATCGAACCCGGGCCACCTGGGTGAAAGCCAGGAATCCTAACCACTAGACCACATGGGATAACAATTTCGAGGTGTTATATTTTAAAGCTGATAGCAGTTTTTATAACATCTTCATAAATAGAATGCATAAGAAGTACGATTCTAGATTATAAATAATTCATTTGCAACAAATATCCGACTAACATAACGTTAAAAAACACCATATTCAATCGTTGTCAGGTAATTTTGAAATTTGCTGAAGGACTTATTAAAAATTGTTTCCCACGCCGGGAATCGAAACCGGCCCACCTGGGTGAAAGCCAGGAATCCTAACCACTAGACCACATGGATAACAATTTTGAGGGATTATATTTTAAAGCTGATCTCAGTACTTATGACATATTCAAAATAGAATATGTTTGAGGAACCATATAAGATTGGAAATAATTCATTCGCAACAAATATATGAAAAACACATTGTAAAAAAGACCGTATTCAATCGGTGTCAGGTTATCACAAAATATGCTGAAGAAGTTATTAAAAATTCTTTCCCACGCCGGGAATCGAACCCGGGCCACCTGGGTGAAAGCCAGGAATCCTAACCACTAGACCACATGGGATAACAGTTTCGTGGTGTTATAGTTTAAAGCTGAAAGCAGTTTTTATAACATCTTCATAAATAGAATGCATAAGAAGTACGATTCAAGATTATAAATCATTCATTTGCAACAAATATCCGACTAACATAACGTAAAAAACACCATATTCAATCGTTGTGAGAATTTTTTGAAATTTGCTGAAGAACTTATTAAAAATTGTTTCCCACGCCGGGAATCGAACCCGGGCCACTTATGTGAAAGCCAGAATTTCTATCCACAAGACCACATGGGATAACTATGTCATAAGATTATATTTTTAAGCTAATCTCAGTACTTATGACATATTCAAAATAGAATATGTTTGAGGAACGATATAAGATTGGAAATAATTCATTCGCAACATATATCCGAATAAACACATTATAAAAAAGACCGTATTCAATCGGTGTCCGGTTATCACAAAATATGCTGAAGAAGTTATTAAAAATTGTTTCCCACGCCGGGAATCGAACCCGGGAGGCCTGGGTGAAAGCCAGGAATCCTAACCACTAGACCACATGGGATAACAATTTCGAGGTGTTATATTTTAAACCTGATAGCAGTTTTTATAACATCTTCATAAATAGAATGCATAAGAAGTACGATTCAAGATTATAAATCATTCATTTGCAACAAATATCCGACTAACATAACGTAAAAAACACCATATTCAATCGTTGTTAGGTAATTTTGAAATTTCCTGAAGAACTTATTAAAAATGGTTTCCCAAGCCGTGAATCGAACCCGGGCCACTTATGTGAAAGCCAGAATTATTATCCACAAGACCACATGGGATAACTATGTCATAAGATTATATTTTTAAGCTAATCTCAGTACTTATGACATATTCAAAATAGAATATGTTTGAGGAACGATATAAGATTGGAAATAATTCATTCGCAACATATATCCTAATAAACACATTATAAAAAAGACCGTATTCAATCGGTGTCCGGTTATCACAAAATATGCTGAAGAAGTTATTAAAAATTGTTTCCCACGCCGGGAATCGAACCCGGGACACCTGGGTGAAAGCCAGGAATCCTAACCACTAGACCACATGGGATAACAATTTCGAGGTGTTATATTTTAAAGCTGATAGCAGTTTTTATAACATCTTCATAAATAGAATGTATAAGAAGTACGATTCAAGATTAGAAATCATTCATTTGCAACAAATATCCGACTAACATAACGTAAAAAACACCATATTCAATCGTTGTGAGGTTATTTTGAAATTTGCTGAAGAACTTATTAAAAATGGTTTCCCACCCCGTGAATCGAACCCGGGCCACTTATGTGAAAGCCAGAATTTCTATCAACAAGACCACATGGGATAACTATGTCATAAGATTATATTTTTAAGCTAATCTCAGTACTTATGACATATTCAAAATAGAATATGTTTGAGGAACGATATAAGATTGGAAATAATTCATTCGCAACATATATCCGAATAAACACATTATAAAAAAGACCGTATTCAATCGGTGTCCGGTTATCACAAAATATGCTGAAGAAGTTATTAAAAATTGTTTCCCACGCCGGGAATCGAACCCGGGACGCCTGGGTGAAAGCCAGGAATCCTAACCACTAGACCACATGGGATAACAATTTCGAGGTGTTATATTTTAAAGCTGATAGCAGTTTTTATAACATCTTCATAAATAGAATGCATAAGAAGTACGATTCAAGATTATAAATCATTCATTTGCAACAAATATCCGACTAACATAACGTAAAAAACACCATATTCAATCGTTGTTAGGTAATTTTGAAATTTCCTGAAGAACTTATTAAAAATGGTTTCCCACGCCGTGAATCGAACCCGGGCCACTTATGTGAAAGCCAGAATTATTATCCACAAGACCACATGGGATAACTATGTCATAAGATTATATTTTTAAGCTAATCTCAGTACTTATGACATATTCAAAATAGAATATGTTTGAGGAACGATATAAAATTGGAAATAATTCATTCGCAACATATATCCTAATAAACACATTATAAAAAAGACCGTATTCAATCGGTGTCCGGTTATCACAAAATATGCTGAAGAAGTTATTAAAAATTGTTTCCCACGCCGGGAATCGAACCCGGGACACCTGGGTGAAAGCCAGGAATCCTAACCACTAGACCACATGGGATAACAATTTCGAGGTGTTATATTTTAAAGCTGATAGCAGTTTTTATAACATCTTCATAAATAGAATGTATAAGAAGTACGATTCAAGATTAGAAATCATTCATTTGCAATAAATATCCGACTAACATAACGTAAAAAACACCATATTCAATCGTTGTGAGGTTATTATGAAATTTGCTGAAGAACTTATTAAAAATTGTTTCCCACGCCGTGAATCGAACCCGGGCCACTTATGTGAAAGCCAGAATTCCTATCCACAAGACCACATGGGATAACAATGTCATAAGATTATATTTTTAAGCTAATCTCAGTACTTATGACATATTCAAAATAGAATATGTTTGAGAAACAATATAAGATTGGAAATAATTCATTCGCAACATATATCCGAATAAACACATTGTAAAAAAGACCGTATTCAATCGTAGTCAGGTTATCACAAAATATGCTGAAGAAGTTATTAAAAATTGTTTCCCACGCCGGGAATCGAACCCGGGCCACCTGGGTGAAAGCCAGGAATCCTAACCACTAGAACACATGGATAACAATTTCGAGGGATTATATTTTAAAGCTGATCTCAGTACTTATGACATATTCAAAATAGAATATGTTTGAGGAACCATATAAGATTGGAAATAATTCATTCGCAACAAATATATGAAAAACACATTGTAAAAAAGACCGTATTCAATCGGTGTCAGGTTATCACAAAATATGCTGAAGAAGTTATTAAAAATTGTTTCCCACGCCGGGAATCGAATCCGGGACACCTGGGTGAAAGCCAGGAATCCTAACCACTAGACCACATGGAATAACAATTTCGAGGTGTTATATTTTAAAGCTGATAGCAGTTTTTCTAACATTTTCATAAATAGAATGCATAAGAAGTACGATTCAAGATTATAAATCATTCATTTGCAACAAATATCCGACTAACATAACGTAAAAAACACCATATTCAATCGTTGTTAGGTAATTTTGAAATTTGCTGAAGAACTTATTAAAAATTGTTTCCCACGCCGGGAATCGAACCCGGGCCACCTGGGTGAAAGACAGGAATCCTAACCACTAGACCACATGGGATAACAATTTCGAGGTGTTATATTTTAAAGCTGATAGCAGTTTTTCTAACATCTTCATAAATAGAATGCATAAGAAGTACGATTCAAGATTACAAATCATTCATTTGCAACAAATATCATACTAACATAACGTAAAAAACACCATATTCAATCGTTGTGAGATTATTTTGAAATTTGCTGAAGAACTTATTAAAAATTGTTTCCCACGCCGGGAATCGAACCCGGGCCACTTATGTGAAAGCCAGAATTTCTATCCACAAGACCACATGGGATAACTATGTCATAAGATTATATTTTTAAGCTAATCTCAGTACTTATGACATATTCAAAATAGAATATGTTTGAGGAACGATATAAGATTGGAAATAATTCATTCGCAACATATATCCAAATAAACACATTGTAAAAAAGACCGTATTCAATCGGTGTCCAGTTATCACAAAATATGCTGAAGAAGCTATTAAAAATTGTTTCCCACGCCGGGAATCGAACCCGGGCCACCTGGGTGAAAGACAGGAATCCTAACCACTAGACCACATAGGATAACAATTTCGAGGTGTTATATTTTAAAGCTGATAGCAGTTTTTATAACATCTTCATAAATAGAATGCATAAGAAGTACGATTCAATATTATAAATCATTCATTTGCAACAAATATCATACTAACATAACGTAAAAAACACCATATTCAATCGTTGTCCGGTAATTTTGAAATTTGCTGAAGAACTTATTAAAAATTGTTTCCCACGCCGGGAATCGAACCCGGGCCACCTGTGTGAAAGTCAGGAATCCTAACCACTAGACCACATGGGATAACAATTTCGAGGTGTTATATTTTAAAGCTGATAGCAGTTTTTATAACATCTTCATAAATAGAATGCATAAGAAGTACGATTCTAGATTATAAATAATTCATTTGCAACAAATATCCGACTAACATAACGTTAAAAAACACCATATTCAATCGTTGTCAGGTAATTTTGAAATTTGCTGAAGGACTCATTAAAAATTGTTTCCCACGCCGGGAATCGAACCCGGGCCACCTGCCTGAAAGCCAGGAATCCTAACCACTAGACCACATGGATAACAATTTTGAGGGATTATATTTTAAAGCTGATCTCAGTACTTATGACATATTCAAAATAGAATATGTTTGAGGAACCATATAAGATTGGAAATAATTCATTCGCAACAAATATATGAAAAACACATTGTAAAAAAGACCGTATTCAATCGGTGTCAGGTTATCACAAAATATGCTGAAGAAGTTATTAAAAATTGTTTCCCACGCCGGGAATCGAACCCGGGCCACCTGGGTGAAAGCCAGGAATCCTAACCACTAGACCACATGGGATAACAGTTTCGTGGTGTTATATTTTAAAGCTGAAAGCAGTTTTTATAACATCTTCATAAATAGAATGCATAAGAAGTACGATTCAAGATTATAAATCATTCATTTGCAACAAATATCATACTAACATAACGTAAAAAACACCATATTCAATCGTTGTCAGGTAATTTTGAAATTTGCTGAAGAACTTATTAAAAATTGTTTCCCACGCCGGGAATCGAACCCGGGCCACCTGGGTGAAAGCCAGGAATCCTAACCACTAGACCACATGGGATAACAATTTCGAGGTGTTATATTTTAAAGCTGATAGCAGTTTTTATAACATCTTCATAAATAGAATGCATAAGAAGTACGATTCAAGATTATAAATCATTCATTTGCAACAAATATCATACTAACATAACGTTAAAAAACACCATATTCAATCGTTGTCAGGTAATTTTGAAATTTGCTGAAGGACTTATTAAAAATTGTTTCCCACGCCGGGAATCGAACCCGGGCCACCTGGGTGAAAGCCAGGAATCCTAACCACTAGACCACATGGGATAACAATTTCGAGGTGTTATATTTTAAAGCTGATAGCAGTTTTTATAACATCTTCATAAATAGAATGCATAAGAAGTACGATTCTAGATTATAAATAATTCATTTGCAACAAATATCCGACTAACATAACGTTAAAAAACACCATATTCAATCGTTGTCAGGTAATTTTGAAATTTGCTGAAGGACTTATTAAAAATTATTTCCCACGCCGGGAATAGAACCCGGGCCACCTGGGTGAAAGCCAGGAATCCTAACCACTAGACCACATGGATAACAATTTTGAGGGATTATATTTTAAAGCTGATCTCAGTACTTATGACATATTCAAAATAGAATATGTTTGAGGAACCATATAAGATTGGAAATAATTCATTCGCAACAAATATATGAAAAACACATTGTAAAAAAGACCGTATTCAATCGGTGTCAGGTTATCACAAAATATGCTGAAGAAGTTATTAAAAATTCTTTCCCACGCCGGGAATCGAACCCGGGCCACCTGGGTGAAAGCCAGGAATCCTAACCACTAGACCACATGGGATAACAGTTTCGTGGTGTTATATTTTAAAGCTGAAAGCAGTTTTTATAACATCTTCATAAATAGAATGCATAAGAAGTACGATTCAAGATTATAAATCATTCATTTGCAACAAATATCCGACTAACATAACGTAAAAAACACCATATTCAATCGTTGTGAGATTATTTTGAAATTTGCTGAAGAACTTATTAAAAATTGTTTCCCACGCCGGGAATCGAACCCGGGCCACTTATGTGAAAGCCAGAATTTCTATCCACAAGACCACATGGGATAACTATGTCATAAGATTATATTTTTAAGCTAATCTCAGTACTTATGACATATTCAAAATAGAATATGTTTGAGGAACGATATAAGATTGGAAATAATTCATTCGCAACATATATCCGAATAAACACATTGTAAAAAAGACCGTATTCAATCGGTGTCCAGTTATCACAAAATATGCTGAAGAAGCTATTAAAAATTGTTTCCCACGCCGGGAATCGAACCCGGGCCACCTGGGTGAAAGACAGGAATCCTAACCACTAGACCACATGGGATAACAATTTCGAGGTGTTATATTTTAAAGCTGATATCAGTTTTTATAACACCTTCATAAATAGAATGCATAAGAAGTACGATTCAAGATTATAAATCATTCATTTGCAACAAATATCATACTAACATAACGTAAAAAACACCATATTCAATCGTTGTCCGGTAATTTTGAAATTTGCTGAAGAACTTATTAAAAATTGTTTCCCACGCCGGGAATCGAACCCGGGCCACCTGGGTGAAAGCCAGGAATCCTAACCACTAGACCACATGGGATAACAATTTCGAGGTGTTATATTTTAAAGCTGATAGCAGTTTTTATAACATCTTCATAAATAGAATGCATAAGAAGTACGATTCAAGATTATAAATCATTCATTTGCAACAAATATCATACTAACATAACGTTAAAAAACACCATATTCAATCGTTGTCAGGTAATTTTGAAATTTGCTGAAGGACTTATTAAAAATTGTTTCCCACGCCGGGAATCGAACCCGGGCCACCTGGGTGAAAGCCAGGAATCCTAACCACTAGACCACATGGGATAACAATTTCGAGGTGTCATATTTTAAAGCTGATAGCAGTTTTTATAACATCTTCATAAATAGAATGCATAAGAAGTACGATTCTAGATTATAAATAATTCATTTGCAACAAATATCCGACTAACATAACGTTAAAAAACACCATATTCAATCGTTGTCAGGTAATTTTGAAATTTGCTGAAGGACTTATTAAAAATTGTTTCCCACGCCGGGAATAGAACCCGGGCCACCTGGGTGAAAGCCAGGAATCCTAACCACTAGACCACATGGATAACAATTTTGAGGGATTATATTTTAAAGCTGATCTCAGTACTTATGACATATTCAAAATAGAATATGTTTGAGGAACCATATAAGATTGGAAATAATTCATTCGCAACAAATATATGAAAAACACATTGTAAAAAAGACCGTATTCAATCGGTGTCAGGTTATCACAAAATATGCTGAAGAAGTTATTAAAAATTCTTTCCCACGCCGGGAATCGAACCCGGGCCACCTGGGTGAAAGCCAGGAATCCTAACCACTAGACCACATGGGATAACAGTTTCGTGGTGTTATATTTTAAAGCTGAAAGCAGTTTTTATAACATCTTCATAAATAGAATGCATAAGAAGTACGATTCAAGATTATAAATCATTCATTTGCAACAAATATCCGACTAACATAACGTAAAAAACACCATATTCAATCGTTGTGAGATTATTTTGAAATTTGCTGAAGAACTTATTAAAAATTGTGAATCGAACCCGGGCCACTTATGTGAAAGCCAGAATTTCTATCCACAAGACCACATGGGATAACTATGTCATAAGATTATATTTTTAAGCTAATCTCAGTACTTATGACATATTCAAAATAGAATATGTTTGAGGAACGATATAAGATTGGAAATAATTCATTCGCAACATATATCCGAATAAACACATTGTAAAAAAGACCGTATTCAATCGGTGTCCAGTTATCACAAAATATGCTGAAGAAGCTATTAAAAATTGTTTCCCACGACGGGAATCGAACCCGGGTCACCTGGGTGAAAGACAGGAATCCTAACCACTAGACCACATGGGATAACAATTTCGAGGTGTTATATTTCAAAGCTGATAGCAGTTTTTATAACATCTTCATAAATAGAATGCATAAGAAGTACGATTCAAGATTATAAATCATTCATTTGCAACAAATATCATACTAACATAACGTAAAAAACACCATATTCAATCGTTGTCAGGTAATTTTGAAATTTGCTGAAGAACTTATTAAAAATTGTTTCCCACGCCGGGAATCGAACCCGGGCCACCTGGGTGAAAGCCAGGAATCCTAACCACTAGACCACATGGGATAACAATTTCGAGGTGTTATATTTTAAAGCTGATAGCAGTTTTTATAACATCTTCATAAATAGAATGCATAAGAAGTACGATTCTAGATTATAAATAATTCATTTGCAACAAATATCCGACTAACATAACGTTAAAAAACACCATATTCAATCGTTGTCAGGTAATTTTGAAATTTGCTGAAGGACTTATTAAAAATTGTTTCCCACGCCGGGAATCGAACCCGGGCCACCTGGGTGAAAGCCAGGAATCCTAACCACTAGACCACATGGATAACAATTTTGAGGGATTATATTTTAAAGCTGATCTCAGTACTTATGACATATTCAAAATAGAATATGTTTGAGGAACCATATAAGATTGGAAATAATTCATTCGCAACAAATATATGAAAAACACATTGTAAAAAAGACCGTATTCAATCGGTGTCAGGTTATCACAAAATATGCTGAAGAAGTTATTAAAAATTCTTTCCCACGCCGGGAATCGAACCCGGGCCACCTGGGTGAAAGCCAGGAATCCTAACCACTAGACCACATGGGATAACAGTTTCGTGGTGTTATAGTTTAAAGCTGAAAGCAGTTTTTATAACATCTTCATAAATAGAATGCATAAGAAGTACGATTCAAGATTATAAATCATTCATTTGCAACAAATATCCGACTAACATAACGTAAAAAACACCATATTCAATCGTTGTGAGATTATTTTGAAATTTGCTGAAGAACTTATTAAAAATTGTTTCCCACGCCGGGAATCGAACCCGGGCCACTTATGTGAAAGCCAGAATTGCTATCCACAAGACCACATGGGATAACTATGTCATAAGATTATATTTTTAAGCTAATCTCAGTACTTATGACTTATTCAAAATAGAATATGTTTGAGGAACGATATAAGATTGGAAATAATTCATTCGCAACATATATCCGAATAAACACATTATAAAAAAGACCGTATTCAATCGGTGTCCGGTTATCACAAAATATGCTGAAGAAGTTATTAAAAATTGTTTCCCACGCCGGGAATCGAACCCGGGCCACCTGGGTGAAAGCCAGGAATCCTAACCACTAGACCACATGGGATAACAATTTCGAGGTGTTATATTTTAAAGCTGATAGCAGTTTTTATAACATCTTCATAAATAGAATGCATAAGAAGTACGATTCTAGATTATAAATAATTCATTTGCAACAAATATCCGACTAACATAACGTTAAAAAACACCATATTCAATCGTTGTCAGGTAATTTTGAAATTTGCTGAAGGACTCATTAAAAATTGTTTCCCACGCCGGGAATCGAACCCGGGCCACCTGCCTGATAGCCAGGAATCCTAACCACTAGACCACATGGGATAACAGTTTCGTGGTGTTATATTTTAAAGCTGAAAGCAGTTTTTATAACATCTTCATAAATAGAATGCATAAGAAGTACGATTCAAGATTATAAATCATTCATTTGCAACAAATATCATACTAACATAACGTTAAAAAACACCATATTCAATCGTTGTCAGGTAATTTTGAAATTTGCTGAAGGACTTATTAAAAATTGTTTCCCACGCCGGGAATCGAACCCGGGCCACCTGTGTGAAAGCCAGGAATCCTAACCACTAGACCACATGGGATAACAATTTCGAGGTGTTATATTTTAAAGCTGATAGCAGTTTTTATAACATCTTCATAAATAGAATGCATAAGAAGTACCGATTCAAGATTATAAATCATTCATTTGCAACAAATATCATACTAACATAACGTTAAAAAACACCATATTCAATCGTTGTCAGGTAATTTTGAAATTTGCTGAAGGACTTATTAAAAATTGTTTCCCACGCCGGGAATCGAACCCGGGCCACCTGGGTGAAAGCCAGGAATCCTAACCACTAGACCACATGGGATAACAATTTCGAGGTGTTATATTTTAAAGCTGATAGCAGTTTTTATAACATCTTCATAAATAGAATGCATAAGAAGTACGATTCTAGATTATAAATAATTCATTTGCAACAAATATCCGACTAACATAACGTTAAAAAACACCATATTCAATCGTTGTCAGGTAATTTTGAAATTTGCTGAAGGACTTATTAAAAATTGTTTCCCACGCCGGGAATCGAACCCGGGCCACCTGGGTGAAAGCCAGGAATCCTAACCACTAGACCACATGGATAACCATTTTGAGGGATTATATTTTAAAGCTGATCTCAGTACTTATGACATTCAAAATAGAATATGTTTGAGGAACCATATAAGATTGGAAATAATTCATTCGCAACAAATATATGAAAAACACATTGTAAAAAAGACCGTATTCAATCGGTGTCAGGTTATCACAAAATATGCTGAAGAAGTTATTAAAAATTGTTTCCCACGCCGGGAATCGAACCCGGGCCACCTGGGTGAAAGCCAGGAATCCTAACCACTAGACCACATGGGATAACAGTTTCGTGGTGTTATATTTTAAAGCTGAAAGCAGTTTTTATAACATCTTCATAAATAGAATGCATAAGAAGTACGATTCAAGATTATAAATCATTCATTTGCAACAAATATCATACTAACATAACGTTAAAAAACACCATATTCAATCGTTGTCAGGTAATTTTGAAATTTGCTGAAGGACTTATTAAAAATTGTTTCCCACGCCGGGAATCGAACCCGGGCCACCTGGGTGAAAGCCAGGAATCCTAACCACTAGACCACATGGGATAACAATTTCGAGGTGTTATATTTTAAAGCTGATAGCAGTTTTTATAACATCTTCATAAATAGAATGCATAAGAAGTACGATTCAAGATTATAAATCATTCATTTGCAACAAATATCATACTAACATAACGTAAAAAACACCATATTCAATCGTTGTCAGGTAATTTTGAAATTTGCTGAAGAACTTATTAAAAATTGTTTCCCACGCCGGGAATCGAACCCGGGCCACCTGGATGAAAGCCAGGAATCCTAACCACTAGACCACATGGGATAACAATTTCGAGGTGTTATATTTTAAAGCTGATAGCAGTTTTTATAACATCTTCATAAATAGAATGCATAAGAAGTACGATTCTAGATTATAAATAATTCATTTGCAACAAATATCCGACTAACATAACGTAAAAAACACCATATTCAATCGTTGTGAGATTATTTTGAAATTTGCTGAAGAACTTATTAAAAATTGTTTCCCACGCCGGGAATCGAACCCGGGCCACTTATGTGAAAGCAAGAATTTCTATCCACAAGACCACATGGGATAACTATGTCATAAGATTATATTTTTAAGCTAATCTCAGTACTTATGACATATTCAAAATAGAATATGTTTGAGGAACGATATAAGATTGGAAATAATTCATTCGCAACATATATCCGAATAAACACATTGTAAAAAAGACCGTATTCAATCGGTGTCCAGTTATCACAAAATATGCTGAAGAAGCTATTAAAAATTGTTTCCCACGCCGGGAATCGAACCCGGGCCACCTGGGTGAAAGCCAGGAATCCTAACCACTAGACCACATGGGATAACAATTTCGAGGTGTTATATTTTAAAGCTGATAGCAGTTTTTATAACATCTTCATAAATAGAATGCATAAGAAGTACGATTCTAGATTATAAATAATTCATTTGCAACAAAAATATCCGACTAACATAACGTTAAAAAACACCATATTCAATCGTTGTCAGGTAATTTTGAAATTTGCTGAAGGACTCATTAAAAATTGTTTCCCACGCCGGGAATCGAACCCGGGCCACCTGCCTGAAAGCCAGGAATCCTAACCACTAGACCACATGGATAACAATTTTGAGGGATTATATTTTAAAGCTGATCTCAGTACTTATGACATTCAAAATAGAATATGTTTGAGGAACCATATAAGATTGGAAATAATTCATTCGCAACAAATATATGAAAAACACATTGTAAAAAAGACCGTATTCAATCGGTGTCAGGTTATCACAAAATATGCTGAAGAAGTTATTAAAAATTGTTTCCCACGCCGGGAATCGAACCCGGGCCACCTGGGTGAAAGCCAGGAATCCTAACCACTAGACCACATGGGATAACAGTTTCGTGGTGTTATATTTTAAAGCTGAAAGCAGTTTTTATAACATCTTCATAAATAGAATGCATAAGAAGTACGATTCAAGATTATAAATCATTCATTTGCAACAAATATCATACTAACATAACGTTAAAAAACACCATATTCAATCGTTGTCAGGTAATTTTGAAATTTGCTGAAGGACTTATTAAAAATTGTTTCCCACGCCGGGAATCGAACCCGGGCCACCTGGGTGAAAGCCAGGAATCCTAACCACTAGACCACATGGGATAACAATTTCGAGGTGTTATATTTTAAAGCTGATAGCAGTTTTTATAACATCTTCATAAATAGAATGCATAAGAAGTACCGATTCAAGATTATAAATCATTCATTTGCAACAAATATCATACTAACATAACGTTAAAAAACACCATATTCAATCGTTGTCAGGTAATTTTGAAATTTGCTGAAGGACTTATTAAAAATTGTTTCCCACGCCGGGAATCGAACCCGGGCCACCTGGGTGAAAGCCAGGAATCCTAACCACTAGACCACATGGGATAACAATTTCGAGGTGTTATATTTTAAAGCTGATAGCAGTTTTTATAACATCTTCATAAATAGAATGCATAAGAAGTACGATTCTAGATTATAAATAATTCATTTGCAACAAATATCCGACTAACATAACGTTAAAAAACACCATATTCAATCGTTGTCAGGTAATTTTGAAATTTGCTGAAGGACTTATTAAAAATTGTTTCCCACGCCGGGAATCGAACCCGGGCCACCTGGGTGAAAGCCAGGAATCCTAACCACTAGACCACATGGATAACCATTTTGAGGGATTATATTTTAAAGCTGATCTCAGTACTTATGACATTCAAAATAGAATATGTTTGAGGAACCATATAAGATTGGAAATAATTCATTCGCAACAAATATATGAAAAACACTTTGTAAAAAAGACCGTATTCAATCGGTGTCAGGTTATCACAAAATATGCTGAAGAAGTTATTAAAAATTGTTTCCCACGCCGGGAATCGAACCCGGGCCACCTGGGTGAAAGCCAGGAATCCTAACCACTAGACCACATGGGATAACAGTTTCGTGGTGTTATATTTTAAAGCTGAAAGCAGTTTTTATAACATCTTCATAAATAGAATGCATAAGAAGTACGATTCAAGATTATAAATCATTCATTTGCAACAAATATCATACTAACATAACGTTAAAAAACACCATATTCAATCGTTGTCAGGTAATTTTGAAATTTGCTGAAGGACTTATTAAAAATTGTTTCCCACGCCGGGAATCGAACCCGGGCCACCTGGGTGAAAGCCAGGAATCCTAACCACTAGACCACATGGGATAACAATTTCGAGGTGTTATATTTTAAAGCTGATAGCAGTTTTTATAACATCTTCATAAATAGAATGCATAAGAAGTACGATTCAAGATTATAAATCATTCATTTGCAACAAATATCATACTAACATAACGTAAAAAACACCATATTCAATCGTTGTCAGGTAATTTTGAAATTTGCTGAAGAACTTATTAAAAATTGTTTCCCACGCAGGGAATCGAACCCGGGCCACCTGGGTGAAAGCCAGGAATCCTAACCACTAGACCACATGGGATAACAATTTCGAGGTGTTATATTTTAAAGCTGATAGCAGTTTTTATAACATCTTCATAAATAGAATGCATAAGAAGTACGATTCTAGATTATAAATAATTCATTTGCAACAAATATCCGACTAACATAACGTAAAAAACACCATATTCAATCGTTGTGAGATTATTTTGAAATTTGCTGAAGAACTTATTAAAAATTGTTTCCCACGCCGGGAATCGAACCCGGGCCACTTATGTGAAAGCCAGAATTTCTATCCACAAGACCACATGGGATAACTATGTCATAAGATTATATTTTTAAGCTAATCTCAGTACTTATGACATATTCAAAATAGAATATGTTTGAGGAACGATATAAGATTGGAAATAATTCATTCGCAACATATATCCGAATAAACACATTGTAAAAAAGACCGTATTCAATCGGTGTCCAGTTATCACAAAATATGCTGAAGAAGCTATTAAAAATTGTTTCCCACGCCGGGAATCGAACCCGGGCCACCTGGGTGAAAGACAGGAATCCTAACCACTAGACCACATGGGATAACAATTTCGAGGTGTTATATTTTAAAGCTGATAGCAGTTTTTATAACATCTTCATAAATAGAATGCATAAGAAGTACGATTCTAGATTATAAATAATTCATTTGCAACAAATATCCGACTAACATAACGTTAAAAAACACCATATTCAATCGTTGTCAGGTAATTTTGAAATTTGCTGAAGGACTCATTAAAAATTGTTTCCCACGCCGGGAATCGAACCCGGGCCACCTGCCTGAAAGCCAGGAATCCTAACCACTAGACCACATGGATAACAATTTTGAGGGATTATATTTTAAAGCTGATCTCAGTACTTATGACATTCAAAATAGAATATGTTTGAGGAACCATATAAGATTGGAAATAATTCATTCGCAACAAATATATGAAAAACACATTGTAAAAAAGACCGTATTCAATCGGTGTCAGGTTATCACAAAATATGCTGAAGAAGTTATTAAAAATTGTTTCCCACGCCGGGAATCGAACCCGGGCCACCTGGGTGAAAGCCAGGAATCCTAACCACTAGACCACATGGGATAACAGTTTCGTGGTGTTATATTTTAAAGCTGAAAGAAGTTTTTATAACATCTTCATAAATAGAATGCATAAGAAGTACGATTCAAGATTATAAATCATTCATTTGCAACAAATATCATACTAACATAACGTTAAAAAACACCATATTCAATCGTTGTCAGGTAATTTTGAAATTTGCTGAAGGACTTATTAAAAATTGTTTCCCACGCCGGGAATCGAACCCGGGCCACCTGGGTGAAAGCCAGGAATCCTAACCACTAGACCACATGGGATAACAATTTCGAGGTGTTATATTTTATAGCTGATAGCAGTTTTTATAACATCTTCATAAATAGAATGCATAAGAAGTACGATTCAAGATTATAAATCATTCATTTGCAACAAATATCATACTAACATAACGTAAAAAACACCATATTCAATCGTTGTCCGGTAATTTTGAAATTTGCTGAAGAACTTATTAAAAATTGTTTCCCACGCCGGGAATCGAACCCGGGCCACCTGGGTGAAAGCCAGGAATCCTAACTACTAGACCACATGGGATAACAATTTCGAGGTGTTATATTTTAAAGCTGATAGCAGTTTTTATAACATCTTCATAAATAGAATGCATAAGTACGATTCTAGATTATAAATAATTCATTTGCAACAAATATCCGACTAACATAACGTTAAAAAACACCATATTCAATCGTTGTCAGGTAATTTGGAAATTTGCTGAAGGACTCATTAAAAATTGTTTCCCACGCCGGGAATCGAACCCGGGCCACCTGCCTGAAAGCCAGGAATCCTAACCACTAGACCACATGGATAACAATTTTGAGGGATTATATTTTAAAGCTGATCTCAGTACTTATAACATATTCAAAATAGAATATGTTTGAGGAACCATATAAGATTGGAAATAATTCATTCGCAACAAATATATGAAAAACACATTGTAAAAAAGACCGTATTCAATCGGTGTCAGGTTATCACAAAATATGCTGAAGAAGTTATTAAAAATTGTTTCCCACGCCGGGAATCGAACCCGGGCCACCTGGGTGAAAGCCAGGAATCCTAACCACTAGACCACATGGGATAACAGTTTCGTGGTGTTATATTTTAAAGCTGAAAGCAGTTTTTATAACATCTTCATAAATAGAATGCATAAGAAGTACGATTCAAGATTATAAATCATTCATTTGCAACAAATATCATACTAACATAACGTAAAAAACACCATATTCAATCGTTGTCAGGTAATTTTGAAATTTGCTGAAGAACTTATTAAAAATTGTTTCCCACGCCGGGAATCGAACCCGGGCCACCTGGGTGAAAGCCAGGAATCCTAACCACTAGACCACATGGGATAACAATTTCGAGGTGTTATATTTTAAAGCTGATAGCAGTTTTTATAACATCTTCATAAATAGAATGCATAAGAAGTACGATTCAAGATTATAAATCATTCATTTGCAACAAATATCATACTAACATAACGTTAAAAAACACCATATTCAATCGTTGTCAGGTAATTTTGAAATTTGCTGAAGGACTTATTAAAAATTGTTTCCCACGCCGGGAATCGAACCCGGGCCACCTGGGTGAAAGCCAGGAATCCTAACCACTAGACCACATGGGATAACAATTTCGAGGTGTTATATTTTAAAGCTGATAGCAGTTTTTATAACATCTTCATAAATAGAATGCATAAGTACGATTCTAGATTATAAATAATTCATTTGCAACAAATATCCGACTAACATAACGTTAAAAAACACCATATTCAATCGTTGTCAGGTAATTTTGAAATTTGCTGAAGGACTTATTAAAAATTGTTTCCCACGCCGGGAATAGAACCCGGGCCACCTGGGTGAAAGCCAGGAATCCTAACCACTAGACCACATGGATAACAATTTTGAGGGATTATATTTTAAAGCTGATCTCAGTACTTATGACATATTCAAAATAGAATATGTTTGAGGAACCATATAAGATTGGAAATAATTCATTCGCAACAAATATATGAAAAACACATTGTAAAAAAGACCGTATTCAATCGGTGTCAGGTTATCACAAAATATGCTGAAGAAGTTATTAAAAATTCTTTCCCACGCCGGGAATCGAACCCGGGCCACCTGGGTGAAAGCCAGGAATCCTAACCACTAGACCACATGGGATAACAGTTTCGAGGTGTTGTATTTTAAAGCTGAAAGCAGTTTTTATAACATCTTCATAAATAGAATGCATAAGAAGTACGATTCAAGATTATAAATCATTCATTTGCAACAAATATCCGACTAACATAACGTAAAAAACACCATATTCAATCGTTGTGAGATTATTTTGAAATTTGCTGAAGAACTTATTAAAAATTGTTTCCCACGCCGGGAATCGAACCCGGGCCACTTATGTGAAAGCCAGAATTTCTATCCACAAGACCACATGGGATAACTATGTCATAAGATTATATTTTTAAGCTAATCTCAGTACTTATGACATATTCAAAATAGAATATGTTTGAGGAACGATATAAGATTGGAAATAATTCATTCGCAACATATATCCGAATAAACACATTGTAAAAAAGACCGTATTCAATCGGTGTCCAGTTATCACAAAATATGCTGAAGAAGCTATTAAAAATTGTTTCCCACGCCGGGAATCGAACCCGGGCCACCTGGGTGAAAGACAGGAATCCTAACCACAAGACCACATGGGATAACAATTTCGATGTGTAATATTTTAAAGCTGATAGCAGTTTTTATAACATCTTCATAAATAGAATGCATAAGAAGTACGATTCAAGATTATAAATCATTCATTTGCAACAAATATCATACTAACATAACGTAAAAAACACCATATTCAATCGTTGTCAGGTAATTTTGAAATTTGCTGAAGGACTTATTAAAAATTGTTTCCCACGCCGGGAAACAAACCCGGGCCACCTGGGTGAAAGCCAGGAATCCTAACCACTAGACCACATGGATAACCATTTTGAGGGATTATATTTTAAAGCTGATCTCAGTACTTATGACATTCAAAATAGAATATGTTTGAGGAACCATATAAGATTGGAAATAATTCATTCGCAACAAATATATGAAAAACACATTGTAAAAAAGACCGTATTCAATCGGTGTCAGGTTATCACAAAATATGCTGAAGAAGTTATTAAAAATTGTTTCCCACGCCGGGAATCGAACCCGGGCCACCTGGGTGAAAGCCAGGAATCCTAACCACTAGACCACATGGGATAACAGTTTCGTGGTGTTATATTTTAAAGCTGAAAGAAGTTTTTATAACATCTTCATAAATAGAATGCATAAGAAGTACGATTCAAGATTATAAATCATTCATTTGCAACAAATATCATACTAACATAACGTTAAAAAACACCATATTCAATCGTTGTCAGGTAATTTTGAAATTTGCTGAAGGACTTATTAAAAATTGTTTCCCACGCCGGGAATCGAACCCGGGCCACCTGGGTGAAAGCCAGGAATCCTAACCACTAGACCACATGGGATAACAATTTCGAGGTGTTATATTTTAAAGCTGATAGCAGTTTTTATAACATCTTCATAAATAGAATGCATAAGAAGTACGATTCAAGATTATAAATCATTCATTTGCAACAAATATCATACTAACATAACGTAAAAAACACCATATTCAATCGTTGTCAGGTAATTTTGAAATTTGCTGAAGAACTTATTAAAAATTGTTTCCCACGCCGGGAATCGAACCCGGGCCACCTGGGTGAAAGCCAGGAATCCTAACCACTAGACCACATGGGATAACAATTTCGAGGTGTTATATTTTAAAGCTGATAGCAGTTTTTATAACATCTTCATAAATAGAATGCATAAGAAGTACGATTCTAGATTATAAATAATTCATTTGCAACAAATATCCGACTAACATAACGTAAAAAACACCATATTCAATCGTTGTGAGATTATTTTGAAATTTGCTGAAGAACTTATTAAAAATTGTTTCCCACGCCGGGAATCGAACCCGGGCCACTTATGTGAAAGCCAGAATTTCTATCCACAAGACCACATGGGATAACTATGTCATAAGATTATATTTTTAAGCTAATCTCAGTACTTATGACATATTCAAAATAGAATATGTTTGAGGAACGATATAAGATTGGAAATAATTCATTCGCAACATATATCCGAATAAACACATTGTAAAAAAGACCGTATTCAATCGGTGTCCAGTTATCACAAAATATGCTGAAGAAGCTATTAAAAATTGTTTCCCACGCCGGGAATCGAACCCGGGCCACCTGGGTGAAAGACAGGAATCCTAACCACTAGACCACATGGGATAACAATTTCGAGGTGTTATATTTTAAAGCTGATAGCAGTTTTTATAACATCTTCATAAATAGAATGCATAAGAAGTACGATTCAAGATTATAAATCATTCATTTGCAACAAATATCATACTAACATAACGTAAAAAACACCATATTCAATCGTTGTCCGGTAATTTTGAAATTTGCTGAAGAACTTATTAAAAATTGTTTCCCACGCCGGGAATCGAACCCGGGCCACCTGGGTGAAAGCCAGGAATCCTAACCACTAGACCACATGGGATAACAATTTCGAGGTGTTATATTTTAAAGCTGATAGCAGTTTTTATAACATCTTCATAAATAGAATGCATAAGAAGTACGATTCTAGATTATAAATAATTCATTTGCAACAAATATCCGACTAACATAACGTTAAAAAACACCATATTCAATCGTTGTCAGGTAATTTTGAAATTTGCTGAAGGACTCATTAAAAATTGTTTCCCACGCCGGGAATCGAACCCGGGCCACCTGCCTGAAAGCCAGGAATCCTAACCACTAGACCACATGGATAACAATTTTGAGGGATTATATTTTAAAGCTGATCTCAGTACTTATGACATTCAAAATAGAATATGTTTGAGGAACCATATAAGATTGGAAATAATTCATTCGCAACAAATATATGAAAAACACATTGTAAAAAAGACCGTATTCAATCGGTGTCAGGTTATCACAAAATATGCTGAAGAAGTTATTAAAAATTGTTTCCCACGCCGGGAATCGAACCCGGGCCACCTGGGTGAAAGACAGGAATCCTAACCACTAGACCACATGGGATAACAATTTCGAGGTGTTATATTTTAAAGCTGATATCAGTTTTTATAACACCTTCATAAATAGAATGCATAAGAAGTACGATTCAAGATTATAAATCATTCATTTGCAACAAATATCATACTAACATAACGTAAAAAACACCATATTCAATCGTTGTCCGGTAATTTTGAAATTTGCTGAAGAACTTATTAAAAATTGTTTCCCACGCCGGGAATCGAACCCGGGCCACCTGGGTGAAAGCCAGGAATCCTAACCACTAGACCACATGGGATAACAATTTCGAGGTGTTATATTTTAAAGCTGATAGCAGTTTTTATAACATCTTCATAAATAGAATGCATAAGAAGTACGATTCTAGATTATAAATAATTCATTTGCAACAAATATACGACTAACATAACGTTAAAAAACACCATATTCAATCGTTGTCAGGTAATTTTGAAATTTGCTGAAGGACTCATTAAAAATTGTTTCCCACGCCGGGAATCGAACCCGGGCCACCTGCCTGAAAGCCAGGAATCCTAACCACTAGACCACATGGATAACAATTTTGAGGGATTATATTTTAAAGCTGATCTCAGTACTTATGACATTCAAAATAGAATATGTTTGAGGAACCATATAAGATTGGAAATAATTCATTCGCAACAAATATATGAAAAACACATTGTAAAAAAGACCGTATTCAATCGGTGTCAGGTTATCACAAAATATGCTGAAGAAGTTATTAAAAATTGTTTCCCACGCCGGGAATCGAACCCGGGCCACCTGGGTGAAAGCCAGGAATCCTAACCACTAGACCACATGGGATAACAGTTTCGTGGTGTTATATTTTAAAGCTGAAAGAAGTTTTTATAACATCTTCATAAATAGAATGCATAAGAAGTACGATTCAAGATTATAAATCATTCATTTGCAACAAATATCATACTAACATAACGTTAAAAAACACCATATTCAATCGTTGTCAGGTAATTTTGAAATTTGCTGAAGAACTTATTAAAAATTGTTTCCCACGCCGGGAATCGAACCCGGGCCACTTATGTGAAAGCCAGAATTTCTATCCACAAGACCACATGGGATAACTATGTCATAAGATTATATTTTTAAGCTAATCTCAGTACTTATGACATATTCAAAATAGAATATGTTTGAGGAACGATATAAGATTGGAAATAATTCATTCGCAACATATATCCGAATAAACACATTGTAAAAAAGACCGTATTCAATCGGTGTCCAGTTATCACAAAATATGCTGAAGAAGCTATTAAAAATTGTTTCCCACGCCGGGAATCGAATCCGGGCCACCTGGGTGAAAGACAGGAATCCTAACCACTAGACCACATGGGATAACAATTTCGAGGTGTTATATTTTAAAGCTGATAGCAGTTTTTATAACATCTTCATAAATAGAATGCATAAGAAGTACGATTCAAGATTATAAATCATTCATTTGCAACAAATATACTAACATAACGTAAAAAACACCATATTCAATCGTTGTCCGGTAATTTTGAAATTTGCTGAAGAACTTATTAAAAATTGTTTCCCACGCCGGGAATCGAACCCGGGCCACCTGGGTGAAAGCCAGGAATCCTAACCACTAGACCACATGGGATAACAATTTCGAGGTGTTATATTTTAAAGCTGATAGCAGTTTTTATAACATCTTCATAAATAGAATGCATAAGAAGTACGATTCTAGATTATAAATAATTCATTTGCAACAAATATCCGACTAACATAACGTTAAAAAACACCATATTCAATCGTTGTCAGGTAATTTTGAAATTTGCTGAAGGACTCATTAAAAATTGTTTCCCACGCCGGGAATCGAACCCGGGCCACCTGCCTGAAAGCCAGGAATCCTAACCACTAGACCACATGGATAACAATTTTGAGGGATTATATTTTAAAGCTGATCTCAGTACTTATGACATTCAAAATAGAATATGTTTGAGGAACCATATAAGATTGGAAATAATTCATTCGCAACAAATATATGAAAAACACATTGTAAAAAAGACCGTATTCAATCGGTGTCAGGTTATCACAAAATATGCTGAAGAAGTTATTAAAAATTGTTTCCCACGCCGGGAATCGAACCCGGGCCACCTGGGTGAAAGCCAGGAATCCTAACCACTAGACCACATGGGATAACAGTTTCGTGGTGTTATATTTTAAAGCTGAAAGAAGTTTTTATAACATCTTCATAAATAGAATGCATAAGAAGCACGATTCAAGATTATAAATCATTCATTTGCAACAAATATCATACTAACATAACGTTAAAAAACACCATATTCAATCGTTGTCAGGTAATTTTGAAATTTGCTGAAGGACTTATTAAAAATTGTTTCCCACGCCGGGAATCGAACCCGGGCCACCTGGGTGAAAGCCAGGAATCCTAACCACTAGACCACATGGGATAACAATTTCGAGGTGTTATATTTTAAAGCTGATAGCAGTTTTAATAACATCTTCATAAATAGAATGCATAAGAAGTACGATTCAAGATTATAAATCATTCATTTGCAACAAATATCATACTAACATAACGTAAAAAACACCATATTCAATCGTTGTCCGGTAATTTTGAAATTTGCTGAAGAACTTATTAAAAATTGTTTCCCACGCCGGGAATAGAACCCGGGCCACCTGGGTGAAAGCCAGGAATCCTAACCACTAGACCACATGGATAACAATTTTGAGGGATTATATTTTAAAGCTGATCTCAGTACTTATGACATATTCAAAATAGAATATGTTTGAGGAACCATATAAGATTGGAAATAATTCATTCGCAACAAATATATGAAAAACACATTGTAAAAAAGACCGTATTCAATCGGTGTCCAGTTATCACAAAATATGCTGAAGAAGCTATTAAAAATTGTTTCCCACGCCGGGAATCGAACCCGGGCCACCTGGGTGAAAGACAGGAATCCTAACCACTAGACCACATGGGATAACAATTTCGAGGTGTTATATTTTAAAGCTGATATCAGTTTTTATAACACCTTCATAAATAGAATGCATAAGAAGTACGATTCAAGATTATAAATCATTCATTTGCAACAAATATCATACTAACATAACGTAAAAAACACCATATTCAATCGTTGTCCGGTAATTTTGAAATTTGCTGAAGAACTTATTAAAAATTGTTTCCCACGCCGGGAATCGAACCCGGGCCACCTGGGTGAAAGCCAGGAATCCTAACCACTAGACCACATGGGATAACAATTTCGAGGTGTTATATTTTAAAGCTGATAGCAGTTTTTATAACATCTTCATAAATAGAATGCATAAGAAGTACGATTCTAGATTATAAATAATTCATTTGCAACAAATATCCGACTAACATAACGTTAAAAAACACCATATTCAATCGTTGTCAGGTAATTTTGAAATTTGCTGAAGGACTCATTAAAAATTGTTTCCCACGCCGGGAATCGAACCCGGGCCACCTGCCTGAAAGCCAGGAATCCTAACCACTAGACCACATGGATAACAATTTTGAGGGATTATATTTTAAAGCTGATCTCAGTACTTATGACATTCAAAATAGAATATGTTTGAGGAACCATATAAGATTGGAAATAATTCATTCGCAACAAATATATGAAAAACACATTGTAAAAAAGACCGTATTCAATCGGTGTCAGGTTATCACAAAATATGCTGAAGAAGTTATTAAAAATTGTTTCCCACGCCGGGAATCGAACCCGGGCCACCTGGGTGAAAGCCAGGAATCCTAACCACTAGACCACATGGGATAACAGTTTCGTGGTGTTATATTTTAAAGCTGAAAGCAGTTTTTATAACATCTTCATAAATAGAATGCATAAGAAGTACGATTCAAGATTATAAATCATTCATTTGCAACAAATATCATACTAACATAACGTTAAAAAACACCATATTCAATCGTTGTCAGGTAATTTTGAAATTTGCTGAAGGACTTATTAAAAATTGTTTCCCACGCCGGGAATCGAACCCGGGCCACCTGTGTGAAAGCCAGGAATCCTAACCACTAGACCACATGGGATAACAATTTCGAGGTGTTATATTTTAAAGCTGATAGCAGTTTTAATAACATCTTCATAAATAGAATGCATAAGAAGTACGATTCAAGATTATAAATCATTCATTTGCAACAAATATCATACTAACATAACGTAAAAAACACCATATTCAATCGTTGTCCGGTAATTTTGAAATTTGCTGAAGAACTTATTAAAAATTGTTTCCCACGCCGGGAATAGAACCCGGGCCACCTGGGTGAAAGCCAGGAATCCTAACCACTAGACCACATGGATAACAATTTTGAGGGATTATATTTTAAAGCTGATCTCAGTACTTATGACATATTCAAAATAGAATATGTTTGAGGAACCATATAAGATTGGAAATAATTCATTCGCAACAAATATATGAAAAACACATTGTAAAAAAGACCGTATTCAATCGGTGTCCAGTTATCACAAAATATGCTGAAGAAGCTATTAAAAATTGTTTCCCACGCCGGGAATCGAACCCGGGCCACCTGGGTGAAAGACAGGAATCCTAACCACTAGACCACATGGGATAACAATTTCGAGGTGTTATATTTTAAAGCTGATAGCAGTTTTTATAACATCTTCATAAATAGAATGCATAAGAAGTACGATTCTAGATTATAAATAATTCATTTGCAACAAATATCCGACTAACATAACGTTAAAAAACACCATATTCAATCGTTGTCAGGTAATTTTGAAATTTGCTGAAGGACTCATTAAAAATTGTTTCCCACGCCGGGAATCGAACCCGGGCCACCTGCCTGAAAGCCAGGAATCCTAACCACTAGACCACATGGATAACAATTTTGAGGGATTATATTTTAAAGCTGATCTCAGTACTTATGACATTCAAAATAGAATATGTTTGAGGAACCATATAAGATTGGAAATAATTCATTCGCAACAAATATATGAAAAACACATTGTAAAAAAGACCGTATTCAATCGGTGTCAGGTTATCACAAAATATGCTGAAGAAGTTATTAAAAATTGTTTCCCACGCCGGGAATCGAACCCGGGCCACCTGGGTGAAAGCCAGGAATCCTAACCACTAGACCACATGGGATAACAGTTTCGTGGTGTTATATTTTAAAGCTGAAAGCAGTTTTTATAACATCTTCATAAATAGAATGCATAAGAAGTACGATTCAAGATTATAAATCATTCATTTGCAACAAATATCATACTAACATAACGTTAAAAAACACCATATTCAATCGTTGTCAGGTAATTTTGAAATTTGCTGAAGGACTTATTAAAAATTGTTTCCCACGCCGGGAATCGAACCCGGGCCACCTGTGTGAAAGCCAGGAATCCTAACCACTAGACCACATGGGATAACAATTTCGAGGTGTTATATTTTAAAGCTGATAGCAGTTTTTATAACATCTTCATAAATAGAATGCATAAGAAGTACCGATTCAAGATTATAAATCATTCATTTGCAACAAATATCATACTAACATAACGTTAAAAAACACCATATTCAATCGTTGTCAGGTAATTTTGAAATTTGCTGAAGGACTTATTAAAAATTGTTTCCCACGCCGGGAATCGAACCCGGGCCACCTGGGTGAAAGCCAGGAATCCTAACCACTAGACCACATGGATAACCATTTTGAGGGATTATATTTTAAAGCTGATCTCAGTACTTATGACATTCAAAATAGAATATGTTTGAGGAACCATATAAGATTGGAAATAATTCATTCGCAACAAATATATGAAAAACACATTGTAAAAAAGACCGTATTCAATCGGTGTCAGGTTATCACAAAATATGCTGAAGAAGTTATTAAAAATTGTTTCCCACGCCGGGAATCGAACCCGGGCCACCTGGGTGAAAGCCAGGAATCCTAACCACTAGACCACATGGGATAACAGTTTCGTGGTGTTATATTTTAAAGCTGAAAGCAGTTTTTATAACATCTTCATAAATAGAATGCATAAGAAGTACGATTCAAGATTATAAATCATTCATTTGCAACAAATATCATACTAACATAACGTTAAAAAACACCATATTCAATCGTTGTCAGGTAATTTTGAAATTTGCTGAAGGACTTATTAAAAATTGTTTCCCACGCCGGGAATCGAACCCGGGCCACCTGGGTGAAAGCCAGGAATCCTAACCACTAGACCACATGGGATAACAATTTCGAGGTGTTATATTTTAAAGCTGATAGCAGTTTTTATAACATCTTCATAAATAGAATGCATAAGAAGTACGATTCAAGATTATAAATCATTCATTTGCAACAAATATCATACTAACATAACGTTAAAAAACACCATATTCAATCGTTGTCAGGTAATTTTGAAATTTGCTGAAGGACTTATTAAAAATTGTTTCCCACGCCGGGAATCGAACCCGGGCCACCTGTGTGAAAGCCAGGAATCCTAACCACTAGACCACATGGGATAACAATTTCGAGGTGTTATATTTTAAAGCTGATAGCAGTTTTTATAACATCTTCATAAATAGAATGCATAAGAAGTACCGATTCAAGATTATAAATCATTCATTTGCAACAAATATCATACTAACATAACGTTAAAAAACACCATATTCAATCGTTGTCAGGTAATTTTGAAATTTGCTGAAGGACTTATTAAAAATTGTTTCCCACGCCGGGAATCGAACCCGGGCCACCTGGGTGAAAGCCAGGAATCCTAACCACTAGACCACATGGGATAACAATTTCGAGGTGTTATATTTTAAAGCTGATAGCAGTTTTTATAACATCTTCATAAATAGAATGCATAAGAAGTACGATTCTAGATTATAAATAATTCATTTGCAACAAATATCCGACTAACATAACGTTAAAAAACACCATATCCAATCGTTGTCAGGTAATTTTGAAATTTGCTGAAGGACTTATTAAAAATTGTTTCCCACGCCGGGAATCGAACCCGGGCCACCTGGGTGAAAGCCAGGAATCCTAACCACTAGACCACATGGATAACCATTTTGAGGGATTATATTTTAAAGCTGATCTCAGTACTTATGACATTCAAAATAGAATATGTTTGAGGAACCATATAAGATTGGAAATAATTCATTCGCAACAAATATATGAAAAACACATTGTAAAAAAGACCGTATTCAATCGGTGTCAGGTTATCACAAAATATGCTGAAGAAGTTATTAAAAATTGTTTCCCACGCCGGGAATCGAACCCGGGCCACCTGGGTGAAAGCCAGGAATCCTAACCACTAGACCACATGGGATAACAGTTTCGTGGTGTTATATTTTAAAGCTGAAAGCAGTTTTTATAACATCTTCATAAATAGAATGCATAAGAAGTACGATTCAAGATTATAAATCATTCATTTGCAACAAATATCATACTAACATAACGTTAAAAAACACCATATTCAATCGTTGTCAGGTAATTTTGAAATTTGCTGAAGGACTTATTAAAAATTGTTTCCCACGCCGGGAATCGAACCCGGGCCACCTGGGTGAAAGCCAGGAATCCTAACCACTAGACCACATGGGATAACAATTTCGAGGTGTTATATTTTAAAGCTGATAGCAGTTTTTATAACATCTTCATAAATAGAATGCATAAGAAGTACGATTCAAGATTATAAATCATTCATTTGCAACAAATATCATACTAACATAACGTAAAAAACACCATATTCAATCGTTGTCAGGTAATTTTGAAATTTGCTGAAGAACTTATTAAAAATTGTTTCCCACGCCGGGAATCGAACCCGGGCCACCTGGATGAAAGCCAGGAATCCTAACCACTAGACCACATGGGATAACAATTTCGAGGTGTTATATTTTAAAGCTGATAGCAGTTTTTATAACATCTTCATAAATAGAATGCATAAGAAGTACGATTCTAGATTATAAATAATTCATTTGCAACAAATATCCGACTAACATAACGTAAAAAACACCATATTCAATCGTTGTGAGATTATTTTGAAATTTGCTGAAGAACTTATTAAAAATTGTTTCCCACGCCGGGAATCGAACCCGGGCCACTTATGTGAAAGCCAGAATTTCTATCCACAAGACCACATGGGATAACTATGTCATAAGATTATATTTTTAAGCTAATCTCAGTACTTATGACATATTCAAAATAGAATATGTTTGAGGAACGATATAAGATTGGAAATAATTCATTCGCAACATATATCCGAATAAACACATTGTAAAAAAGACCGTATTCAATCGGTGTCCAGTTATCACAAAATATGCTGAAGAAGCTATTAAAAATTGTTTCCCACGCCGGGAATCGAACCCGGGCCACCTGGGTGAAAGCCAGGAATCCTATCCACTAGACCACATGGGATAACAATTTCGAGGTGTTATATTTTAAAGCTGATAGCAGTTTTTATAACATCTTCATAAATAGAATGCATAAGAAGTACGATTCTAGATTATAAATAATTCATTTGCAACAAATATCCGACTAACATAACGTTAAAAAACACCATATTCAATCGTTGTCAGGTAATTTTGAAATTTGCTGAAGGACTCATTAAAAATTGTTTCCCACGCCGGGAATCGAACCCGGGCCACCTGCCTGAAAGCCAGGAATCCTAACCACTAGACCACATGGATAACAATTTTGAGGGATTATATTTTAAAGCTGATCTCAGTACTTATGACATTCAAAATAGAATATGTTTGAGGAACCATATAAGATTGGAAATAATTCATTCGCAACAAATATATGAAAAACACATTGTAAAAAAGACCGTATTCAATCGGTGTCAGGTTATCACAAAATATGCTGAAGAAGTTATTAAAAATTGTTTCCCACGCCGGGAATCGAACCCGGGCCACCTGGGTGAAAGCCAGGAATCCTAACCACTAGACCACATGGGATAACAGTTTCGTGGTGTTATATTTTAAAGCTGAAAGCAGTTTTTATAACATCTTCATAAATAGAATGCATAAGAAGTACGATTCAAGATTATAAATCATTCATTTGCAACAAATATCATACTAACATAACGTTAAAAAACACCATATTCAATCGTTGTCAGGTAATTTTGAAATTTGCTGAAGGACTTATTAAAAATTGTTTCCCACGCCGGGAATCGAACCCGGGCCACCTGTGTGAAAGCCAGGAATCCTAACCACTAGACCACATGGGATAACAATTTCGAGGTGTTATATTTTAAAGCTGATAGCAGTTTTTATAACATCTTCATAAATAGAATGCATAAGAAGTACCGATTCAAGATTATAAATCATTCATTTGCAACAAATATCATACTAACATAACGTTAAAAAACACCATATTCAATCGTTGTCAGGTAATTTTGAAATTTGCTGAAGGACTTATTAAAAATTGTTTCCCACGCCGGGAATCGAACCCGGGCCACCTGGGTGAAAGCCAGGAATCCTAACCACTAGACCACATGGGATAACAATTTCGAGGTGTTATATTTTAAAGCTGATAGCAGTTTTTATAACATCTTCATAAATAGAATGCATAAGAAGTACGATTCTAGATTATAAATAATTCATTTGCAACAAATATCCGACTAACATAACGTTAAAAAACACCATATTCAATCGTTGTCAGGTAATTTTGAAATTTGCTGAAGGACTTATTAAAAATTGTTTCCCACGCCGGGAATCGAACCCGGGCCACCTGGGTGAAAGCCAGGAATCCTAACCACTAGACCACATGGATAACCATTTTGAGGGATTATATTTTAAAGCTGATCTCAGTACTTATGACATTCAAAATAGAATATGTTTGAGGAACCATATAAGATTGGAAATAATTCATTCGCAACAAATATATGAAAAACACATTGTAAAAAAGACCGTATTCAATCGGTGTCAGGTTATCACAAAATATGCTGAAGAAGTTATTAAAAATTGTTTCCCACGCCGGGAATCGAACCCGGGCCACCTGGGTGAAAGCCAGGAATCCTAACCACTAGACCACATGGGATAACAGTTTCGTGGTGTTATATTTTAAAGCTGAAAGCAGTTTTTATAACATCTTCATAAATAGAATGCATAAGAAGTACGATTCAAGATTATAAATCATTCATTTGCAACAAATATCATACTAACATAACGTTAAAAAACACCATATTCAATCGTTGTCAGGTAATTTTGAAATTTGCTGAAGGACTTATTAAAAATTGTTTCCCACGCCGGGAATCGAACCCGGGCCACCTGGGTGAAAGCCAGGAATCCTAACCACTAGACCACATGGGATAACAATTTCGAGGTGTTATATTTTAAAGCTGATAGCAGTTTTTATAACATCTTCATAAATAGAATGCATAAGAAGTACGATTCAAGATTATAAATCATTCATTTGCAACAAATATCATACTAACATAACGTAAAAAACACCATATTCAATCGTTGTCAGGTAATTTTGAAATTTGCTGAAGAACTTATTAAAAATTGTTTCCCACGCCGGGAATCGAACCCGGGCCACCTGGGTGAAAGCCAGGAATCCTAACCACTAGACCACATGGGATAACAGTTTCGAGGTGTTATATTTTAAAGCTGAAAGCAGTTTTTATAACATCTTCATAAATAGAATGCATAAGAAGTACGATTCAAGATTATAAATCATTCATTTGCAACAAATATCCGACTAACATAACGTAAAAAACACCATATTCAATCGTTGTGAGATTATTTTGAAATTTGCTGAAGAACTTATTAAAAATTGTTTCCCACGCCGGGAATCGAACCCGGGCCACTTATGTGAAAGCCAGAATTTCTATCCACAAGACCACATGGGATAACTATGTCATAAGATTATATTTTTAAGCTAATCTCAGTACTTA
Organism: Metellina segmentata; assembly: GCA_947359465.1. Classification (NCBI taxonomy): domain Eukaryota; kingdom Metazoa; phylum Arthropoda; class Arachnida; order Araneae; family Tetragnathidae; genus Metellina; species Metellina segmentata. The sequence goes on along the minus strand of OX375879.1, from coordinate 62,722,386 downwards.
TGACATATTCAAAATAGAATATGTTTGAGGAACGATATAAGATTGGAAATAATTCATTCGCAACATATATCCGAATAAACACATTGTAAAAAAGACCGTATTCAATCGGTGTCCAGTTATCACAAAATATGCTGAAGAAGCTATTAAAAATTGTTTCCCACGCCGGGAATCGAACCCGGGCCACCTGGGTGAAAGACAGGAATCCTAACCACAAGACCACATGGGATAACAATTTCGATGTGTAATATTTTAAAGCTGATAGCAGTTTTTATAACATCTTCATAAATAGAATGCATAAGAAGTACGATTCAAGATTATAAATCATTCATTTGCAACAAATATCATACTAACATAACGTAAAAAACACCATATTCAATCGTTGTCAGGTAATTTTGAAATTTGCTGAAGGACTTATTAAAAATTGTTTCCCACGCCGGGAAACAAACCCGGGCCACCTGGGTGAAAGCCAGGAATCGTAACCACTAGACCACATGGATAACAATTTTGAGGGATTATATTTTAAAGCTGATCTCAGTACTTATGACATATTCAAAATAGAATATGTTTGAGGAACCATATAAGATTGGAAATAATTCATTCGCACAAATATATGAAAAACACATTGTAAAAAAGACCGTATTCAATCGGTGTCAGGTTATCACAAAATATACTGAAGAAGTTATTAAAAATTGTTTCCCACGCCGGGAATCGAACCCTTGCCACCTGGGTGAAAGCCAGGAATCCTAACCACTAGACCACATGGGATAACAGTTTCGTGGTGTTATATTTTAAAGCTGAAAGCAGTTTTTATAACATCTTCATAAATAGAATGCATAAGAAGTACGATTCAAGATTATAAATCATTCATTTGCAACAAATATCCGACTAACATAACGTAAAAAACACCATATTCAATCGTTGTGAGGTTATTTTGAAATTTGCTGAAGAACTTATTAAAAATGGTTTCCCACGCCGTGAATCGAACCCGGGCCACTTATGTGAAAGCCAGAATTATTATCCACAAGACCACATGGGATAACTATGTCATAAGATTATATTTTTAAGCTAATCTCAGTACTTATGACATATTCAAAATAGAATATGTTTGAGGAATGATATAAGATTGGAAATAATTCATTCGCAACATATATCCTAATAAACACATTATAAAAAAGACCGTATTCAATCGGTGTCCGGTTATCACAAAATATGCTGAAGAAGTTATTAAAAATTGTTTCCCACGACGGGAATCGAACCCGGGACACCTGGGTGAAAGCCAGGAATCCTAACCACTAGACCACATGGGATAACAATTTCGAGGTGTTACATTTTAAAGCTGATAGCAGTTTTTATAACATCTTCATAAATAGAATGCATAAGAAGTACGATTCAAGATTATAAATCATTCATTTGCAACAAATATCATACTAACATAACGTAAAAAACACCATATTCAATCGTTGTCAGGTAATTTTGAAATTTGCTGAAGAACTTATTAAAAATTGTTTCCCACGCCGGGAATCGAACCCGGGCCACCTGGGTGAAAGCCAGGAATCCTAATCACTAGACCACATGGGATAACAGTTTCGTGGTGTTATATTTTAAAGCTGATCTCAGTACTTATGACATATTCAAAATAGAATATGTTTGAGGAACCATATAAGATTGGAAATAATTCATTCGCAACAAATATATGAAAAACACATTGTAAAAAAGACCGTATTCAATCGGTGTCAGGTTATCACAAAATATGCTGAAGAAGTTATTAAAAACTGTTTCCCACGGCGGGAATCGAACCCGGGCCACCTGGGTGAAAGCCAGGAATCCTAACCACTAGAACACATGGATAACAATTTCGAGGGATTATATTTTAAAGCTGAAAGCAGTTTTTATAACATCTTCATAAATAGAATGCATAAGAAGTACGATTCAAGATTATAAATCATTCATTTGCAACAAATATCATACTAACATAACGTAAAAAACACCATATTCAATCGTTGTCAGGTAATTTTGAAATTTGCTGAAGAACTTATTAAAAATTGTTTCCCACGCCGGGAATCAAACCCGGGCCACCTGGGTGAAAGCCAGGAATCCTAACCACTAGACCACATGGGATAACAATTTCGAGGTGTTATATTTTAAAGCTGATAGCAGTTTTTATAACATCTTCATAAATAGAATGCATAAGAAGTACGATTCAAGATTATAAATCATTCATTTGCAACAAATATCATACTAACATAACGTTAAAAAACACCATATTCAATCGTTGTCAGGTAATTTTGAAATTTGCTGTAGGACTTATTAAAAATTGTTTCCCACGCCGGGAATCGAACCCGGGCCACCTGGGTGAAAGCCAGGAATCCTAACCACTAGACCACATGGGATAACAATTTCGAGGTGTTATATTTTAAAGCTGATAGCAGTTTTTATAACATCTTCATAAATAGAATGCATAAGAAGTACGATTCTAGATTATAAATAATTCATTTGCAACAAATATCCGACTAACATAACGTTAAAAAACACCATATTCAATCGTTGTCAGGTAATTTTGAAATTTGCTGAAGGACTTATTAAAAATTGTTTCCCACGCCGGGAATCGAACCCGGGCCACTTATTTGAAAGCCAGAATTTCTATCCACAAGACCACATGGGATAACTATGTCATAAGATTATATTTTTAAGCTAATCTCAGTACTTATGACATATTCAAAATAGAATATGTTTGAGGAACGATATAAGATTGGAAATAATTCATTCGCAACATATATCCGAATAAACACATTGTAAAAAAGACCGTATTCAATCGGTGTCCAGTTATCACAAAATATGCTGAAGAAGCTATTAAAAATTGTTTCCCACGCCGGGAATCGAACCCGGGCCACCTGGGTGAAAGACAGGAATCCTAACCACAAGACCACATGGGATAACAATTTCGAGGTGTAATATTTTAAAGCTGATAGCAGTTTTTATAACATCTTCATAAATAGAATGCATAAGAAGTACGATTCAAGATTATAAATCATTCATTTGCAACAAATATCATACTAACATAACGTAAAAAACACCATATTCAATCGTTGTCAGGTAATTTTGAAATTTGCTGAAGAACTTATTAAAAATTGTTTCCCACGCCGGGAATCGAACCCGGGCCACCTGGGTGAAAGCCAGGAATCCTAACCACTAGACCACATGGGATAACAATTTCGAGGTGTTATATTTTAAAGCTGATAGCAGTTTTTATAACATCTTCATAAATAGAATGCATAAGAAGTACGATTCAAGATTATAAATCATTCATTTGCAACAAATATCATACTAACATAACGTTAAAAAACACCATATTCAATCGTTGTCAGGTAATTTTGAAATTTGCTGAAGGACTTATTAAAAATTGTTTCCCACGCCGGGAATCGAACCCGGGCCACCTGGGTGAAAGCCAGGAATCCTAACCACTAGACCACATGGGATAACAATTTCGAGGTGTTATATTTTAAAGCTGATAGCAGTTTTTATAACATCTTCATAAATAGAATGCATAAGAAGTACGATTCTAGATTATAAATAATTCATTTGCAACAAATATCCGACTAACATAACGTTAAAAAACACCATATTCAATCGTTGTCAGGTAATTTTGAAATTTGCTGAAGGACTTATTAAAAATTGTTTCCCACGCCGGGAATCGAACCCGGGCACCTGGGTGAAAGCCAGGAATCGTAACCACTAGACCACATGGATAACAATTTTGAGGGATTATATTTTAAAGCTGATCTCAGTACTTATGACATATTCAAAATAGAATATGTTTGAGGAAACATATAAGATTGGAAATAATTCATTCGCAACAAATATATGAAAAACACATTGTAAAAAAGACCGTATTCAATCGGTGTCAGGTTATCACAAAATATGCTGAAGAAGTTATTAAAAATTGTTTCCCACGGCGGGAATCGAACCCGGGCCACCTGGGTGAAAGCCAGGAATCCTAACCACTAGACCACATGGGATAACAGTTTAGTGGTGTTATATTTTAAAGCTGAAAGCAGTTTTTATAACATCTTCATAAATAGAATGCATAAGAAGTACGATTCAAGATTATAAATCATTCATTTGCAACAAATATCCGACTAATATAACGTAAAAAACACCATATTCAATCGTTGTGAGGTTATTTTGAAATTTGCTGAAGAACTTATTAAAAATGGTTTCCCACGCCGTGAATCGAACCCGGGCCACTTATGTGAAAGCCAGAATTATTATCCACAAGACCACATGGGATAACTATGTCATAAGATTATATTTTTAAGCTAATCTCAGTACTTATGACATATTCAAAATAGAATATGTTTGAGGAACGATATAAGATTGGAAATAATTCATTCGCAACATATATCCTAATAAACACATTATAAAAAAGACCGTATTCAATCGGTGTCCGGTTATCACAAAATATGCTGAAGAAGTTATTAAAAACTGTTTCCCACGCCGGGAATCGAACCCGGGCCACCTGGGTGAAAGCCAGGAATCCTAACCACTAGAACACATGGATAACAATTTCGAGGGATTATATTTTAAAGCTGAAAGCAGTTTTTATAACATCTTCATAAATAGAATGCATAAGAAGTACGATTCAAGATTATAAATCATTCATTTGCAACAAATATCATACTAACATAACGTAAAAAACACCATATTCAATCGTTGTCAGGTAATTTTGAAATTTGCTGAAGAACTTATTAAAAATTGTTTCCCACGCCGGGAATCAAACCCGGGCCACCTGGGTGAAAGCCAGGAATCCTAACCACTAGACCACATGGGATAACAATTTCGAGTTGTTATATTTTAAAGCTGATAGCAGTTTTTATAACATCTTCATAAATAGAATGCATAAGAAGTACGATTCAAGATTATAAATCATTCATTTGCAACAAATATCATACTAACATAACGTTAAAAAACACCATATTCAATCGTTGTCAGGTAATTTTGAAATTTGCTGTAGGACTTATTAAAAATTGTTTCCCACGCCGGGAATCGAACCCGGGCCACCTGGGTGAAAGCCAGGAATCCTAACCACTAGACCACATGGGATAACAATTTCGAGGTGTTATATTTTAAAGCTGATAGCAGTTTTTATAACATCTTCATAAATAGAATGCATAAGAAGTACGATTCTAGATTATAAATAATTCATTTGCAACAAATATCCGACTAACATAACGTTAAAAAACACCATATTCAATCGTTGTCAGGTAATTTTGAAATTTGCTGAAGGACTTATTAAAAATTGTTTCCCACGCCGGGAATCGAACCCGGGCCACTTATTTGAAAGCCAGAATTTCTATCCACAAGACCACATGGGATAACTATGTCATAAGATTATATTTTTAAGCTAATCTCAGTACTTATGACATATTCAAAATAGAATATGTTTGAGGAACGATATAAGATTGGAAATAATTCATTCGCAACATATATCCGAATAAACACATTGTAAAAAAGACCGTATTCAATCGGTGTCCAGTTATCACAAAATATGCTGAAGAAGCTATTAAAAATTGTTTCCCACGCCGGGAATCGAACCCGGGCCACCTGGGTGAAAGACAGGAATCCTAACCACAAGACCACATGGGATAACAATTTCGAGGTGTAATATTTTAAAGCTGATAGCAGTTTTTATAACATCTTCATAAATAGAATGCATAAGAAGTACGATTCAAGATTATAAATCATTCATTTGCAACAAATATCATACTAACATAACGTAAAAAACACCATATTCAATCGTTGTCAGGTAATTTTGAAATTTGCTGAAGAACTTATTAAAAATTGTTTCCCACGCCGGGAATCGAACCCGGGCCACCTGGGTGAAAGCCAGGAATCCTAACCACTAGACCACATGGGATAACAATTTCGAGGTGTTATATTTTAAAGCTGATAGCAGTTTTTATAACATCTTCATAAATAGAATGCATAAGAAGTACGATTCAAGATTATAAATCATTCATTTGCAACAAATATCATACTAACATAACGTTAAAAAACACCATATTCAATCGTTGTCAGGTAATTTTGAAATTTGCTGAAGGACTTATTAAAAATTGTTTCCCACGCCGGGAATCGAACCCGGGCCACCTGGGTGAAAGCCAGGAATCCTAACCACTAGACCACATGGGATAACAATTTCGAGGTGTTATATTTTAAAGCTGATAGCAGTTTTTATAACATCTTCATAAATAGAATGCATAAGAAGTACGATTCTAGATTATAAATAATTCATTTGCAACAAATATCCGACTAACATAACGTTAAAAAACACCATATTCAATCGTTGTCAGGTAATTTTGAAATTTGCTGAAGGACTTATTAAAAATTGTTTCCCACGCCGGGAATCGAACCCGGGCACCTGGGTGAAAGCCAGGAATCGTAACCACTAGACCACATGGATAACAATTTTGAGGGATTATATTTTAAAGCTGATCTCAGTACTTATGACATATTCAAAATAGAATATGTTTGAGGAAACATATAAGATTGGAAATAATTCATTCGCAACAAATATATGAAAAACACATTGTAAAAAAGACCGTATTCAATCGGTGTCAGGTTATCACAAAATATGCTGAAGAAGTTATTAAAAATTGTTTCCCACGGCGGGAATCGAACCCGGGCCACCTGGGTGAAAGCCAGGAATCCTAACCACTAGACCACATGGGATAACAGTTTCGTGGTGTTATATTTTAAAGCTGAAAGCAGTTTTTATAACATCTTCATAAATAGAATGCATAAGAAGTACGATTCAAGATTATAAATCATTCATTTGCAACAAATATCCGACTAATATAACGTAAAAAACACCATATTCAATCGTTGTGAGGTTATTTTGAAATTTGCTGAAGAACTTATTAAAAATGGTTTCCCACGCCGTGAATCGAACCCGGGCCACTTATGTGAAAGCCAGAATTATTATCCACAAGACCACATGGGATAACTATGTCATAAGATTATATTTTTAAGCTAATCTCAGTACTTATGACATATTCAAAATAGAATATGTTTGAGGAACGATATAAGATTGGAAATAATTCATTCGCAACATATATCCTAATAAACACATTATAAAAAAGACCGTATTCAATCGGTGTCCGGTTATCACAAAATATGCTGAAGAAGTTATTAAAAATTGTTTCCCACGCCGGGAATCGAACCCGGGACACCTGGGTGAAAGCCAGGAATCCTAACCACTAAACCACATGGGATAACAATTTCGAGGTGTTACATTTTAAAGCTGATAACAGTTTTTATAACATCCTCATAAATAGAATGTATAAGAAGTACGATTCAAGATTATAAATCATTCATTTGCAATAAATATCCGACTAACATAACGTAAAAAACACCATATTCAATCGTTGTGAGGTTATTATGAAATTTGCTGAAGAACTTATTAAAAATTGTTTCCCACGCCGCGAATCGAACCCGGGCCACTTATGTGAAAGCCAGAATTCCTATCCACAAGACCACATGGGATAACAATGTCATAAGATTATATTTTTAAGCTAATCTCAGTACTTATGACATATTCAAAATAGAATATGTTTGAGAAACAATATAAGATTGGAAATAATTCATTCGCAACATATATCCGAATAAACACATTGTAAAAAAGACCGTATTCAATCGTAGTCAGGTTATCACAAAATATGCTGAAGAAGTTATTAAAAATTGTTTCCCACGCCGGGAATCGAACCCGGGCCACCTGGGTGAAAGCCAGGAATCCTAACCACTAGAACACATGGATAACAATTTCGGGGGATTATATTTTAAAGCTGATCTCAGTACTTATGACATATTCAAAATAGAATATGTTTGAGGAACCATATAAGATTGGAAATAATTCATTCGCAACAAATATATGAAAAACACATTGTAAAAAAGACCGTATTCAATCGGTGTCAGGTTATCACAAAATATGCTGAAGAAGTTATTAAAAATTGTTTCCCACGCCGGGAATCGAACGCGGGACACCTGGGTGAAAGCCAGGAATCCTAACCACTAGACCACATGGGATAACAATTTCGAGGTGTTATATTTTAAAGCTGATAGCAGTTTTTCTAACATCTTCATAAATAGAATGCATAAGTACGATTCAAGATTATAAATCATTCATTTGCAACAAATATCCGACTAACATAACGTAAAAAACACCATATTCAATCGTTGTTAGGTAATTTTGAAATTTGCTGAAGAACTTATTAAAAATTGTTTCCCACGCCGGGAATCGAACCCGGGCCACCTGAGTGAAAGCCAGGAATCCTAACCACTAGACCACATGGGATAACAGTTTCGTGGTGTTATATTTTAAAGCTGAAAGCAGTTTTTATAACATCTTCATAAATAGAATGCATAAGAAGTACGATTCAAGATTATAAATCATTCATTTGCAACAAATATCCGACTAACATAACGTAAAAAACACCATATTCAATCGTTGTGAGGTTATTTTGAAATTTGCTGAAGAACTTATTAAAAATGGTTTCCCACGCCGTGAATCGAACCCGGGCCACTTATGTGAAAGCCAGAATTATTATCCACAAGACCACATGGGATAACTATGTCATAAGATTATATTTTTAAGCTAATCTCAGTACTTATGACATATTCAAAATAGAATATGTTTGAGGAACGATATAAGATTGGAAATAATTCATTCGCAACATATATCCTAATAAACACATTATAAAAAAGACCGTATTCAATCGGTGTCCGGTTATCACAAAATATGCTGAAGAAGTTATTAAAATTGTTTCCCACGCCGGGAATCGAACCCGGGACACCTGGGTGAAAGCCAGGAATCCTAACCACTAGACCACATGGGATAACAATTTCGAGGTGTTACATTTTAAAGCTGATAACAGTTTTTATAACATCTTCATAAATAGAATGTATAAGAAGTACGATTCAAGATTATAAATCATTCATTTGCAATAAATATCCGACTAACATAACGTAAAAAACACCATATTCAATCGTTGTGAGGTTATTATGAAATTTGCTGAAGAACTTATTAAAAATTGTTTCCCACGCCGTGAATCGAACCCGGGCCACTTATGTGAAAGCCAGAATTCCTATCCACAAGACCACATGGGATAACAATGTCATAAGATTATATTTTTAAGCTAATCTCAGTACTTATGACATATTCAAAATAGAATATGTTTGAGAAACAAGATAAGATTGGAAATAATTCATTCGCAACATATATCCGAATAAACACATTGTAAAAAAGACCGTATTAAATCGTAGTCAGGTTATCACAAAATATGCTGAAGAAGTTATTAAAAATTGTTTCCCACGCCGGGAATCGAACCCGGGCCACCTGGGTGAAAGCCAGGAATCCTAACCACTAGAACACATGGATAACAATTTCGAGGGATTATATTTTAAAGCTGATCTCAGTACTTATGACATATTCAAAATAGAATATGTTTGAGGAACCATATAAGATTGGAAATAATTCATTCGCAACAAATATATGAAAAACACATTGTAAAAAAGACCGTATTCAATCGGTGTCAGGTTATCACAAAATATGCTGAAGAAGTTATTAAAAATTGTTTCCCACGCCGGGAATCGAACCCGGGACACCTGGGTGAAAGCCAGGAATCCTAACCACTAGACCACATGGGATAACAATCTCGAGGTGTTACATTTTAAAGCTGATAGCAGTTTTTATAACATCTTCATAAATAGAATGTATAAGTACGATTCAAGATTATAAATCATTCATTTGCAATAAATATCCGACTAACATAACGTAAAAAACACCATATTCAATCGTTGTGAGGTTATTATGAAATTTGCTGAAGAACTTATTAAAAATTGTTTCCCACGCCGTGAATCGAACCCGGGCCACTTATGTGAAAGCCAGAATTCCTATCCACAAGACCACATGGGATAACAATGTCATAAGATTATATTTTTAAGCTAATCTCAGTACTTATGACATATTCAAAATAGAATATGTTTGAGAAACAATATAAGATTGGAAATAATTCATTCGCAACATATATCCGAATAAACACATTGTAAAAAAGACCGTATTCAATCGTAGTCAGGTTATCACAAAATATGCTGAAGAAGTTATTAAAAATTGTTTCCCACGCCGGGAATCGAACCCGGGCCACCTGGGTGAAAGCCAGGAATCCTAACCACTAGAACACATGGATAACAATTTCGGGGGATTATATTTTAAAGCTGATCTCAGTACTTATGACATTCAAAATAGAATATGTTTGAGGAACCATATAAGATTGGAAATAATTCATTCGCAACAAATATATGAAAAACACATCTATATATATAATTCTCTTACGTGGCTCACAAAAAAGACGTTATTTGTAATCGCGTTTTGGCAATACTTTACGATTGTTTGTTTATCGCGAAGTCTCGCGCTTCGATTAAATTTATAGCGTTATCGGATGAAATTTTATTGAAAAAAAAAAGGAAATTTTAATGAGCTGTTGCAGTTAGTTTATAATAGAAATCAAAGAAAGCGGAGGATCTTTTCAGGGCCATTTAAAAAACGGTCCTTTTCAGGGCCAACAATTGTAGTTCAACAAGACGCTTACACTACAACTTTCGGCAACAAACTCAATGAAAAAGTGTGGGTCGTTTGAGTGCTGGGAAAATGTACACACAAACAACATGCTGGGTATTCAATTTCCAAAGCAACGCTCACATTTTGAGTCAAAATTTACACAAAGTTTTCATTTGAATTCTGATTTTAGAGATACTGTATATATTTTTTCTGTAATACAGCAAATTAAGATTTGAAAAACATTTTTTTGGTAACATATTTTGTAAACAATCACTTCTGCTAGGACACATGTCTTCATTGAGGCGAGCAAAGCGAGCATAGGTTCGCGCAACGAACCAATGAGGATTTTGGCGAGCGTTAGCGAGCAGGGGGCAGGCCCCCTAGTTGTAAAAAAGACCGTATTCAATCGGTGTCAGGTTATCACAAAATATGCTGAAGAAGTTATTAAAAATTGTTTCCCACGCCGGGAATCGAACCCGGGACACCTGGGTGAAAGCCAGGAATCCTAACCACTAGACCACATGGGATAACAATTTCGAGGTGTTACATTTTAAAGCTGATAGCAGTTTTTATAACATCTTCATAAATAGAATGTATAAGAAGTACGATTCAAGATTATAAATCATTCATTTGCAATAAATATCCGACTAACATAACGTAAAAAACACCATATTCAATCGTTGTGAGGTTATTATGAAATTTGCTGAAGAACTTATTAAAAATTGTTTCCCACGCCGTGAATCGAATCCGGGCCACTTATGTGAAAGCCAGAATTCCTATCCACAAGACCACATGGGATAACAATGTCATAAGATTATATTTTTAAGCTAATCTCAGTACTTATGACATATTCAAAATAGAATATGTTTGAGAAACAATATAAGATTGGAAATAATTCATTCGCAACATATATCCGAATAAACACATTGTAAAAAAGACCGTATTAAATCGTAGTCAGGTTATCACAAAATATGCTGAAGAAGTTATTAAAAATTGTTTCCCACGCCGGGAATCGAACCCGGGCCACCTGGGTGAAAGCCAGGAATCCTAACCACTAGAACACATGGATAACAATTTCGAGGGATTATATTTTAAAGCTGATCTCAGTACTTATGACATTCAAAATAGAATATGTTTGAGGAACCATATAAGATTGGAAATAATTCATTCGCAACAAATATATGAAAAACACATTGTAAAAAAGACCGTATTCAATCGGTGTCAGGTTATCACAAAATATGCTGAAGAAGTTATTAAAAATTGTTTCCCACGCCGGGAATCGAACCCGGGACACCTGGGTGAAAGCCAGGAATCCTAACCACTAGACCACATGGGATAACAATTTCGAGGTGTTACATTTTAAAGCTGATAGCAGTTTTTATAACATCTTCATAAATAGAATGTATAAGTACGATTCAAGATTATAAATCATTCATTTGCAATAAATATCCGACTAACATAACGTAAAAAACACCATATTCAATCGTTGTGAGGTTATTATGAAATTTGCTGAAGAACTTATTAAAAATTGTTTCCCACGCCGTGAATCGAACCCGGGCCACTTATGTGAAAGCCAGAATTCCTATCCACAAGACCACATGGGATAACAATGTCATAAGATTATATTTTTAAGCTAATCTCAGTACTTATGACATATTCAAAATAGAATATGTTTGAGAAACAATATAAGATTGGAAATAATTCATTCGCAACAAATATATGAAAAACACATTGTAAAAAAGACCGTATTCAATCGGTGTCAGGTTATCACAAAATATGCTGAAGAAGTTATTAAAAATTGTTTCCCACGCCGGGAATCGAACCCGGGACACCTGGGTGAAAGCCAGGAATCCTAACCACTAGACCACATGGGATAACAATTTCGAGGTGTTATATTTTAAAGCTAATAGCAGTTTTTCTAACATCTTCATAAATAGAATGCATAAGAAGTACGATTCAAGATTATAAATCATTCATTTGCAACAAATATCCGACTAACATAACGTAAAAAACACCATATTCAATCGTTGTTAGGTAATTTTGAAATTTGCTGAAGAACTTATTAAAAATTGTTTCCCACGCCGGGAATCGAACCCGGGCCACCTGGGTGAAAGCCAGGAATCCTAACCACTAGACCACATGGGATAACAGTTTCGGGGTGTTATATTTTAAAGCTGAAAGCAGTTTTTATAACATCTTCATAAATAGAATGCATAAGAAGTACGATTCAAGATTATAAATCATTCATTTGCAACAAATATCCGACTAACATAACGTAAAAAACACCATATTCAATCGTTGTGAGGTTATTTTGAAATTTGCTGAAGAACTTATTAAAAATGGTTTCCCACGCCGTGAATCGAACCCGGGCCACTTATGTAAAAGCCAGAATTATTATCCACAAGACCACATGGGATAACTATGTCATAAGATTATATTTTTAAGCTAATCTCAGTACTTATGACATATTCAAAATAGAATATGTTTGAGGAACGATATAAGATTGGAAATAATTCATTCGCAACATATATCCTAATAAACACATTATAAAAAAGACCGTATTCAATCGGTGTCCGGTTATCACAAAATATGCTGAAGAAGTTATTAAAAATTGTTTCCCACGCCGGGAATCGAACCCGGGACACCTGGGTGAAAGCCAGGAATCCTAACCACTAGACCACATGGGATAACAATTTCGAGGTGTTACATTTTAAAGCTGATAGCAGTTTTTATAACATCTTCATAAATAGAATGTATAAGAAGTACGATTCAAGATTATAAATCATTCATTTGCAATAAATATCCGACTAACATAACGTAAAAAACACCATATTCAATCGTTGTGAGGTTATTATGAAATTTGCTGAAGAACTTATTAAAAATTGTTTCCCACGCCGTGAATCGAACCCGGGCCACTTATGTGAAAGCCAGAATTCCTATCCACAAGACCACATGGGATAACAATGTCATAAGATTATATTTTGAAGCTAATCTCAGTACTTATGACATTCAAAATAGAATATGTTTGAGAAACAATATAAGATTGGAAATAATTTATTAGCAACATATATCCGAATAAACACATTGTAAAAAAGACCGTATTCAATCGTAGTCAGGTTATCACAAAATATGCTGAAGAAGTTATTAAAAATTGTTTCCCACGCCGGGAATCGAACCCGGGCCACCTGGGTGAAAGCCAGGAATCCTAACCACTAGAACACATGGATAACAATTTCGAGGGATTATATTTTAAAGCTGATCTCAGTACTTATGACATATTCAAAATAGAATATGTTTGAGGAACCATATAAGATTGGAAATAATTCATTCGCAACAAATATATGAAAAACACTTTGTAAAAAAGACCGTATTCAATCGGTGTCAGGTTATCACAAAATATGCTGAAGAAGTTATTAAAAATTGTTTCCCACGCCGGGAATCGAACCCGGGACACCTGGGTGAAAGCCAGGAATCCTAACCACTAGACCACATGGGATAACAATTTCGAGGTGTTATAATTTAAAGCATATAGCAGTTTTTCTAACATCTTCATAAATAGAATGCATAAGAAGTACGATTCAAGATTATAAATCATTCATTTGCAACAAATATCATACTAACATAACGTAAAAAACACCATATTCAATCGTTGTCAGGTAATTTTGAAATTTGCTGAAGAACTTATTAAAAATTGTTTCCCACGCCGGGAATCGAACCCGTTTCACCTGGGTGCAAGCCAGGAATCCTAACCACTAGACCACATGGGATAACAATTTCGAGGTGTTATATTTTAAAGCTGATAGCAGTTTTTATAACATCTTCATAAATAGAATGCATAAGAAGTACGATTCTAGATTATAAATAATTCATTTGCAACAAATATCCGACTAACATAACGTTAAAAAACACCATATTCAATCGTTGTCAGGTAATTTTGAAATTTGCTGAAGGACTTATTAAAAATTGTTTCCCACGCCGGGAATCGAACCCGTGCCACCTGGGTGAAAGCCAGGAATCCTAACCACTAGACCACATGGATAACAATTTTGAGGGATTATATTTTAAAGCTGATCTCAGTACTTATGACATTCAAAATAGAATATGTTTGAGGAACCATATAAGATTGGAAATAATTCATTCGCAACAAATATATGAAAAACACATTGTAAAAAAGACCGTATTCAATCGGTGTCAGGTTATCACAAAATATGCTGAAGAAGTTATTAAAATTTGTTTCCCACGCCGGGAATCGAACCCGGGCCACCTGGGTGAGAACCAGGAATCCTAACCACTAGTCCACATGGGATAACAGTTTCGTGGTGTTATATTTTAAAGCTGAAAGCAGTTTTTATAACATCTTCATAAATAGAATGCATAAGAAGTACGATTCAAGATTATAAATCATTCATTTGCAACAAATATCCGACTAACATAACGTAAAAAACACCATATTCAATCGTTGTGAGGTTATTTTGAAATTTGCTGAAGAACTTATTAAAAATGGTTTCCCACGCCGTGAATCGAACCCGGGCCACTTATGTGAAAGCCAGAATTATTATCCACAAGACCACATGGGATAACTATGTCATAAGATTATATTTTTAAGCTAATCTCAGTACTTATGACATATTCAAAATAGAATATGTTTGAGGAACGATATAAGATTGGAAATAATTCATTCGCAACATATATCCTAATAAACACATTATAAAAAAGACCGTATTCAATCGGTGTCCGGTTATCACAAAATATGCTGAAGAAGTTATTAAAATTGTTTCCCACGCCGGGAATCGAACCCGGGACACCTGGGTGAAAGCCAGGAATCCTAACCACTAGACCACATGGGATAACAATTTCGAGGTGTTACATTTTAAAGCTGATAGCAGTTTTTATAACATCTTCATAAATAGAATGTATAAGAAGTACGATTCAAGATTATAAATCATTCATTTGCAATAAATATCCGACTAACATAACGTAAAAAACACCATATTCAATCGTTGTGAGGTTATTATGAAATTTGCTGAAGAACTTATTAAAAATTGTTTCCCACGCCGTGAATCGAACCCGGGCCACTTATGTGAAAGCCAGAATTCCTATCCACAAGACCACATGGGATAACAATGTCATAAGATTATATTTTTAAGCTAATCTCAGTACTTATGACATATTCAAAATAGAATATGTTTGAGAAACAATATAAGATTGGAAATAATTCATTCGCAACATATATCCGAATAAACACATTGTAAAAAAGACCGTATTAAATCGTAGTCAGGTTATCACAAAATATGCTGAAGAAGTTATTAAAAATTGTTTCCCACACCGGGAATCGAACCCGGGCCACCTGGGTGAAAGCCAGGAATCCTAACCACTAGAACACATGGATAACAATTTCGAGGGATTATATTTTAAAGCTGATCTCAGTACTTATGACATTCAAAATAGAATATGTTTGAGGAACCATATAAGATTGGAAATAATTCATTCGCAACAAATATATGAAAAACACATTGTAAAAAAGACCGTATTCAATCGGTGTCAGGTTATCACAAAATATGCTGAAGAAGTTATTAAAAATTGTTTCCCACGCCGGGAATCGAACCCGGGACACCTGGGTGAAAGCCAGGAATCCTAACCACTAGACCACATGGGATAACAATTTCGAGGTGTTACATTTTAAAGCTGATAGCAGTTTTTATAACATCTTCATAAATAGAATGTATAAGTACGATTCAAGATTATAAATCATTCATTTGCAATAAATATCCGACTAACATAACGTAAAAAACACCATATTCAATCGTTGTGAGGTTATTATGAAATTTGCTGAAGAACTTATTAAAAATTGTTTCCCACGCCGTGAATCGAACCCGGGCCACTTATGTGAAAGCCAGAATTCCTATCCACAAGACCACATGGGATAACAATGTCATAAGATTATATTTTGAAGCTAATCTCAGTACTTATGACATTCAAAATAGAATATGTTTGAGAAACAATATAAGATTGGAAATAATTCATTAGCAACATATATCCGAATAAACACATTGTAAAAAAGACCGTATTCAATCGTAGTCAGGTTATCACAAAATATGCTGAAGAAGTTATTAAAAATTGTTTCCCACGCCGGGAATCGAACCCGGCCACCTGGGTGAAAGCCAGGAATCCTAACCACTAGAACACATGGATAACAATTTCGAGGGATTATATTTTAAAGCTGATCTCAGTACTTATGACATATTCAAAATAGAATATGTTTGAGGAACCATATAAGATTGGAAATAATTCATTCGCAACAAATATATGAAAAACACATTGTAAAAAAGACCGTATTCAATCGGTGTCAGGTTATCACAAAATATGCTGAAGAAGTTATTAAAAATTGTTTCCCACGCCGGGAATCGAACCCGGGACACCTGGGTGAAAGCCAGGAATCCTAACCACTAGACCACATGGGATAACAATTTCGAGGTGTTATATTTTAAAGCTGATAGCAGTTTTTATAACATCTTCATAAATAGAATGCATAAGAAGTACGATTCAAGAATATAAATCATTCATTTGCAACAAATATCCGACTAACATAACGTAAAAAACACCATATTCAATCGTTGTCAGGTAATTTTGACATTTGCTGAAGAACTTATTAAAAATTGTTTCCCACGCCGGGAATCGAACCCGGGCCACCTGGGTGAAAGCCAGGAATCTTAACCACTAGACCACATGGATAACAATTTCGAGGGATTATATTTTAAAACTGATCTCAGTACTTATGACATTCAAAATAGAATATGTTTGAGGAACCATATAAGATTGGAAATAATTCATTCGCAACAAATATATGAAAAACACATTGTAAAAAAGACTGTATTCAATCGGTGTCAGGTTATCACAAAATATGCTGAAGAAGTTATTAAAAATTGTTTCCCACGCCGGGAATCGAACCCGGGCCACCTGGGTGAAAGCCAGGAATCCTAACCACTAGACCACATGGGATAACAATTTCGGGGTGTTATATTTATAGCTGATAGCAGTTTTTATAACATCTTCATAAATAGAATGCATAAGAAGTACGATTCAAGATTATAAATCATTCATTTGCAACAAATATCATACTAACATAACGTAAAAAACACCATATTCAATCGTTGTCAGTTAATTTTGAAATTTGCTGAAGAACTTATTAAAAATTGTTTCCCACAACGTGAATCGAACCCGGGCCACTTATGTGAAAGCCAGAATTCCTATCCACAAGACCACATGGGATAACTATGTCATTAGACTTTATTTTTAAGCTAATCTCAGTACTTATGACATATTCAAAATAGAATATGTTTGAGGAACGATATAAGATTGGAAATAATTCATTCGCAACATATATCCGAATAAACACATTGTAAAAAAGACCGTATTCAATCGGTGTCCGGTTATCACAAAATATGCTGAAGAAGTTATTAAAAATTGTTTCCCACGCCGGGAATCGAACCCGGGCCACCTGGGTGAAAGCCAGGAATCCTAACCACTAGACCACATGGGATAACAATTTCGAGGTGTTATATTTTAAAGCTGAAAGCAGTTTTTATAACATCTTCATAAATAGAATGCATAAGAAGTACGATTCAAGATTATATAAATCATTCATTTTCAACAAACATCCGACTAACATAACTTAAAAAACACCATATTCAATCGTTGTGAGGTTATTTTGAAATTTGCTGAAGAACTTATTAAAAATTGTTTCCCACGCCGTGAATCGAACCCGGGCCACCTGGGTGAAAGCAAGGAATCCTAACCACTAGACCACATGGTATAACAATTTCGAGGTGTTATATGTTAAAGCTGATAGCATTTTTTATAACATCTTCATAAATAGAATGCATAAGAAGTACGATTCAAGATTATAAATCATTCATTTGCAACAAATATCCGACTAACATAACGTAAAAAACACCATATTCAATCGTTGTCAGGTAATTTTGACATTTGCTGAAGAACTTATTAAAAATTTTTTCCCACGCCGGGAATCGAACCCGGGCCACCTGGGTGAAAGCCAGGAATCTTAACCACTAGACCACATGGATAACAATTTCGATGGATTATATTTTAAAGCTGATCTCAGTACTTATGACATATTCAAAATAGAATATGTTTGAGGAACCATATAAGATTGGAAATAATTCATTCGCAACAAATATATGAAAAACACATTGTAAAAAAGACCGTATTCAATCGGTGTCAGGTTATCACAAAATATGCTGAAGAAGTTAATAAAAATTGTTTCCCACGCCGGGAATCGAACCCGGGCCACCTGGGTGAAAGCCAGGAATCCTAACCACTAGACCACATGGGATAACAATTTCGAGGTGTTATATTTTAAAGCTGATAGCAGTTTTTATAACATCTTCATAAATAGAATGCATAAGAAGTACGATTCAAGATTATAAATAATTCATTTGCAACAAATATCCGACTAACATAACTTAAAAAACACCATATTCAATCGTTGTGAGGTTATTTTGAAATTTGCTGAAGAACTTATCAAAAATTGTTTCCCACGCCGGGAATCGAACCCGGGCCACCTGGGTGAAAGCAAGGAATCCTAACCACTAGACCACATGGTATAACAATTTCGAGGAGTTATATTTTAAAGCTGATAGCAGTTTTTATAACATCTTCATAAATAGAATGCATAAGAAGTACGATTCAAGAATATAAATCATTCATTTGCAACAAATATCCGACTAACATAACGTAAAAAACACCATATTCAATCGTTGTCAGTTAATTTTGAAATTTGCTGAAGAACTTATTAAAAATTGTTTCCCACGCCGTGAATCGAACCCGGGCCACCTGGGTGAAAGCCAGGAATCCTAACCACTAGACCACATGGATAACAATTTCGAGGGATTATATTTTAAAGCTGATCTCAGTACTTATGACATTCAAAATAGAATATGTTTGAGGAACCATATAACAATGGAAATAATTCATTCGCAACAAATATATGAAAAACACATTGTAAAAAAGACCGTATTCAATCGGTGTCAGGTTATCACAAAATATGCTGAAGAAGTTATTAAAAATTGTTTCCCACGCCGGGAATCGAACCCGGGCCACCTGGGTGAAAGCCAGGAATCCTAACCACTAGACCACATGGGATAACAATTTCGAGGTGTTATATTTTAAAGCTGATAGCAGTTTTTATAACATCTTCATAAATACAATGCATAAGAAGTACGATTCAAGATTATAAATCATTCATTTGCAACAAATATCCGACAAACATAACGTAAAAAACACCATATTCAATCGTTGTCAGGTAATTTTGAAATTTGCTGAAGAACTTATTAAAAATTGTTTCCTACGCCGGGAATCGAATCCGGGCCACCTGGGTGAAAGCCAGGAATCTTAACCACTAGACCACATGGATAACAATTTCGAGGGATTATATTTTAAAGCTTATCTCAGTACTTATGACATATTCAAAATAGAATATGTTTGAGGAACCATATAAGATTGGAAATAATTCATTCGCAACAAATATATGAAAAACACATTGTAAAAAAGACCGTATTCAATCGGTGTCAGGTTATCACAAAATATGCTGAAGAAGTTATTAAAAATTGTTTCCCACACCGGGAATCGAACCCGGGCCACCTGAGTGAAAGCCAGGAATCCTAACCACTAGACCACATGGGATAACAATTTCGAGGTGTTATATTTTAAAGCTGATAGCAGTTTTTATAACATCTTCATAAATAGAATGCATAAGAAGTACGATTCAAGATTATAAATCATTCATTTGCAACAAATATCCGACTAACATAACTTAAAAAACACCATATTCAATCGTTGTGAGGTTATTTTGAAATTTGCTGAAGAACTTATCAAAAATTGTTTCCCACGCCGGGAATCGAACCCGGGCCACCTGGGTGAAAGCAAGGAATCCTAACCACTAGACCACATGGTATAACAATTTCGAGGTGTTATATTTTAAAGCTGATAGCAGTTTTTATAACATCTTCATAAATAGAATGCATAAGAAGTACGATTCAAGAATATAAATCATTCATTTGCAACAAATATCCGACTAACATAACGTAAAAAACACCATATTCAATCGTTGTCAGTTAATTTTGAAATTTGCTGAAGAACTTATTAAAAATTGTTTCCCACGCCGTGAATCGAACCCGGGCCACCTGGGTGAAAGCCAGGAATCCTAACCACTAGACCACATGGATAACAATTTCGAGGGATTATATTTTAAAGCTGATCTCAGTACTTATGACATATTCAAAATAGAATATGTTTGAGGAACCATATAACATTGGAAATAATTCATTCGCAACAAATATATGAAAAACACATTGTAAAAAAGACCGTATTCAATCGGTGTCAGGTTATCACAAAATATGCTGAAGAAGTTATTAAAAATTGTTTCCCACGCCGGGAATCGAAACCGGGCCACCTGAGTGAAAGCCAGGAATCCTAACCACTAGACCACATGGGATAACAATTTCGAGGTGTTATATTTTAAAGCTGATAGCAGTTTTTATAACATCTTCATAAATACAATGCATAAGAAGTACGATTCAAGATTATAAATCATTCATTTGCAACAAATATCCGACAAACATAACGTAAAAAACACCATATTCAATCGTTGTCAGGTAATTTTGAAATTTGCTGAAGAACTTATTAAAAATTGTTTCCTACGCCGGGAATCGAATCCGGGCCACCTGGGTGAAATCCAGGAATCTTAACCACTAGACCACATGGATAACAATTTCGAGGGATTATATTTTAAAGCTTATCTCAGTACTTATGACATATTCAAAATAGAATATGTTTGAGGAACCATATAAGATTGGAAATAATTCATTCGCAACAAATATATGAAAAACACATTGTAAAAAAGACCGTATTCAATCGGTGTCAGGTTATCACAAAATATGCTGAAGAAGTTATTAAAAATTGTTTCCCACACCGGGAATCGAACCCGGGCCACCTGAGTGAAAGCCAGGAATCCTAACCACTAGACCACATGGGATAACAATTTCGAGTTGTTATATTTTAAAGCTGATAGCAGTTTTTATAACATCTTCATAAATAGAATGCATAAGAAGTACGATTCAAGATTATAAATCATTCATTTGCAACAAATATCCGACTAACATAACGTAAAAAACACCATATTCAATCGTTGTGAGGTTATTATGAAATTTGCTGAAGAACTTATTAAAAATTGTTTCCCACTCCGTGAATCGAACCCGGGCCAATTATGTGAAAGCCAGAATTCCTATCCACAAGACCACATGGGATAACAATGTCATAAGATAATATTTTTAAGCTAATCTCAGTACTTATGACATATTCAAAATAGAATATGTTTGAGGAACGATATAAGATTGGAAATAATTCATTCGCAACAAATATATGAAAAACACATTGTAAAAAAGACCGTATTCAATCGGTGTCAGGTTATCACAAAATATGCTGAAGAAGTTATTAAAAATTGTTTCCCACGCCGGGAATCGAACCCGGGCCACCTGGGTGAATGCCAGGAATCCTAACCACTAGACCACATGGGATAACAGTTTCGAGGTGTTATATTTTAAAGCTGATAGCAGTTTTTATAACATCTTCATAAATAGAATGCATAAGAAGTACGATTCAAGATTATAAATCATTCATTTGCAACAAATATCCGACTAACATAACGTAAAAAACACCATATTCAATCGTTGTGAGGTAATTTTGAAATTTGCTGAAAAACTTATTAAAAATTGTTTCCCACGCCGAGAATCGAACCCGGGCCACCTGGGTGAAAGCCAGGAATCCTAACCACTAGACCACATGGATAACAATTTCGAGGGATTATATTTTAAAGCTGATCTCAGTACTTATGACATTCAAAATAGAATATGTTTGAGGAACCATATAAGATTGGAAATAATTCATTCGCAACAAATATATGAAAAACACATTGTAAAAAAGACCGTATTCAATCTTTGTCAGGTTATCACAAAATATTCTGAAGAAGTTATTAAAAATTGTTTCCCACGCCGGGAATCGAACCCGGGCCACCTGGGTGAAAGCCAGGAATCCTAACCACTAGACCACATGGGATAACAATTTCGAGGTGTTATATTTTAAAGCTGATAGCAGTTTTTATAACATCTTCATAAATAGAATGCATAAGAAGTAGGATTCAAGATTATAAATCATTCATTTGCAACAAATATCCGACTAACATAACGTAAAAAACACCATATTCAATCGTTGTCAGGTAATTTTGAAATTTGCTGAAGAACTTATTAAAAATTGTTTCCCACGCCGGGAATCGAACCCGGGCCACCTGGGTGAAAGCCAGGACTCCTAACCACTAGACCACATGGGATAACGATTTCGAGGTGTTATATTTTAAAGCTGATAGCAGTTTTTATAACATCTTCATAAATAGAATGCATGAGAAGTAGGATTCAAGATTATAAATCATTCATTTGCAACAAATATCCGACTAACATAACGTAAAAAACACCATATTCAATCGTTGTCAGGTAATTTTGAAATTTGCTGAAGAACTTATTAAAAATTGTTTCCCACGCCGGGAATCGAACACGGGCCACCTGGGTGAAAGCCAGGAATCCTAACCACTAGACCACATGGGATAACAATTTCGAGGTGTTATATTTTAAAGCTGATAGCAGTTTTTATAACATCTTCATAAATAGAATGCATAAGAAGTACGATTCAAGATTATAAATCATTCATTTGCAACAAATATCCGACAAACATAGCGTAAAAAACACCATATTCAATCGTTGTCAGGTAATTTTGAAATTTGCTGAAGAAATTATTAAAAATTGTTTTCCACGCCGGGAATCGAACCCGGGCCACCTGGGTGAAAGCCAGGAATCCTAACCACTAGACCACATGGGATAACAATTTCGAGGTGTTATATTTTAAAGCTGATAGCAGTTTTTATAACATCTTCATAAATAGAATGCATAAGAAGTACGATTCAAGATTATAAATAATTCATTTGCAACAAATATCCGACTAACATAACGTAAAAAACACCATATTCAATCGTTGTCAGGTAATTTTGAAATTTGCTGAAGAACTTATTAAAAATTGTTTCCCACGCCGGGAATCGAACCCGGGACACCTGGGTGAAAGCCAGGAATCTTAACCACTAGACCACATGGATAACAATTTCGAGGGATTATATTTTAAAGCTTATCTCAGTACTTATGACATTCAAAATAGAATATGTTTGAGGAACCATATAAGATTGGAAATAATTCATTCGCAACAAATATATGAAAAACACATTGTAAAAAAGACCGTATTCAATCGGTGTCAGGTTATCACAAAATATGCTGAAGAAGTTATTAAAAATTGTTTCCCACGCCGGGAATCGAACCCGGGCCACCTGGGTGAAAGCCAGGAATCCTAACCACTAGACCACATGGGATAACAATTTGGAGGTGTTATATTTTAAAACTGATAGCAGTTTTTATAACATCTTCATAAATAGAATGCATAAGAAGTACGATTCAAGATTATAAATAATTCATTTGCAACAAATATCCGACTAACATAACGTAAAAAACACCATATTCAATCGTTGTCAGGTAATTTTGAAATTTGCTGAAGAACTTATCAAAAATTGTTTCCCACGCCGGGAATCGAACCCGGGCCACCTGGGTGAAAGCCAGGAATCCTAACCACTAGACCACATGGGATAACAATTTCGAGGTGTTATATTTTAAAGCTGATAGCAGTTTTTATAACATCTTCATAAATAGAATGCATAAGAAGTACGATTCAAGATTATAAATCATTCATTTGCAACAAATATCCGACTAACATATTGTAAAAATCACCATATTCAATCGTTGTCAGGTAATTTTGAAATTTGCTGAAGAAGTTATTAAAAATTGTTTCCCACGCCGGGAAACGAACTCGGGCCACCTGGGTGAAAGCCAGGAATCCTAACCACTAGACCACATGGATAACAATTTCGAGGGATTATATTTTAACGCTAATCTCAGTACTTATGACATATTCAAAATAGAATATGTTTGAGGAACCATATATGATTGGAAATAATTCATTCGCAACAAATATATGAAAAACACATTGTAAAAAAGACCGTATTCAATCGGTGTCAGGTTATCACAAAATATGCTGAAGAAGTTATTAAAAATTAATTCCCACGCCGGGAATCGAACCCGGGCCACCTGGGTGAAAGCCCGGAATCCTAACCACTAGACCACATGGGATAACAATTTCGAGGTGTTATATTTTAAAGCTGATAGCAGTTTTTATAACATCTTCATAAATAGAATGCATAAGAAGTACGATTCAAGATTATAAATAATTCATTTGCAACAAATATCCGACTAACATAATGTAAAAAACACCATATTCAATCGTTGTCAGGTAATTTTGAAATTTGCTGAAGAACTTATTAAAAATTGTTTCCCAAGCCGGAAATCGAACCCGGGACACCTGGGTGAAAGCCAGGAATCCTAACCACTAGACCACATGGATAACAACTGCGAGGGATTATATTTTAACGCTGATCTCAGTACTTATGACATATTCAAAATAGAATATGTTTGAGGAACCATATAAGATTGGAAATAATTCATTCGCAACAAATATCCGAATAAACACATTGTAAAAAAGACCGTATTCAATCGTTGTCAGGTTATCACAAAATATGCTGAAGAAGTTATTAAAAATTGTTTCCCACGCCGGGAATCGAACCCGGGCCACCTGGGTGAAAGCCAGGAATCCTAACCACTAGACCACATGGGATAACAATTTCGAGGTGTTATATTTTAAAGCTGATAGCAGTTTTTATAACATCTTCATAAATAGAATGCATAAGAAGTACGATTCAAGATTATAAATCATTCATTTGCAACAAATATCCGACTAACATAACGTAAAAAACACCATATTCATTCGGTGTCAGGTAATTTTGAAATTTGCTGAAGAACTTATTAAAAATTGTTTCCCACGCCGGGAAACGAACTCGGGCCACCTGGGTGAAAGCCAGGAATCCTAACCACTAGACCACATGGATAACAATTTCGAGGGATTATATTTTAACGGTAATCTCAGTACTTATGACATATTCAAAATAGAATATGTTTGAGGAACCATATAAGATTGGAAATAATTCATTCGCAACAAATATATGAAAAACACATTGTAAAAAAGACCGTATTCAATCGTTGTCAGGTTATCACAAAATATGCTGAAGAAGTTATTAAAAATTGTTTCCCACGCCGGGAATCGAACCCGGGCCACCTGGGTGAAAGCCAGGAATCCTAACCACTAGACCACATGGGATAACAATTTCGAGGTGTTATATTTTAAAGCTGATAGCAGTTTTTATAACATCTTCATAAATAGAATGCATAAGAAGTAGGATTCAAGATTATAAATCATTCATTTGCAACAAATATCCGACTAACATAACGTAAAAAACACCATATTCAATCGTTGTCAGGTAATTTTGAAATTTGCTGAAGAACTTATTAAAAATTGTTTCCCACGCCGGGAATCGAACCCGGGCCACCTGGGTGAAAGCCAGGAATCCTAACCACTAGACCACATGGGATAACAATTTCGAGGTGTTATATTTTAAAGCTGATAGCAGTTTTTATAACATCTTCATAAATAGAATGCATAAGAAGTAGGATTCAAGATTATAAATCATTCATTTGCAACAAATATCCGACTAACATAACGTAAAAAACACCATATTCAATCGTTGTCAGGTAATTTTGAAATTTGCTGAAGAACTTATTAAAAATTGTTTCCCACGCCGGGAATCGAACCCGGGACACCTGGGTGAGAGCCAGGAATCCTAACCACTAGACCACATAGGATAACAATTTCGAGGTGTTATATTTTAAAGCTGATAGCAGTTTTTATAACATCTTCATAAATAGAATGCATAAGAAGTAGGATTCAAGATTATAAATCATTCATTTGCAACAAATATCCGACTAACATAACGTAAAAAACACCATATTCAATCGTTGTCAGGTAATTTTGAAATTTGCTGAAGAAATTATTAAAAATTGTATCCCACGCCGGGAATCGAACCCGGGCCACCTGGGTGAAAGCCAGGAATCTTAACCACTTGACCACATGGATAACAATTTCGAGGGATTATATTTTAAAGCTTATCTCAGTACTTATGACATATTCAAAATAGAATATGTTTGAGGAACCATATAAGATTGGAAATAATTCATTCGCAACAAATATATGAAAAACACATTGTAAAAAAGACCGTATTCAATCGTTGTCAGGTTATCACAAAATATGCTGAAGAAGTTATTAAAAATTGTTTCCCACGCCGGGAATCGAACCCGGGCCACCTGGGTGAAAGCCAGGAATCCTAACCACTAGACCACATGGGATAACAATTTCGAGGTGTTATATTTTAAAGCTGATAGCAGTTTTTATAACATCTTCATAAATAGAATGCATAAGAAGTAGGATTCAAGATTATAAATCATTCATTTGCAACAAATATCCGACTAACATAACGTAAAAAACACCATATTCAATCGTTGTCAGGTAATTTTGAAATTTGCTGAAGAACTTATTAAAAATTGTTTCCCACGCCGGGAATCGAACCCGGGCTACCTGGGTGAAAGCCCGGAATCCTAACCACTAGACCACATGGGATAACAATTTCGAGGTGTTATATTTTAAAGCTGATAGCAGTTTTTATAACATCTTCATAAATAGAATGCATAAGAAGTACGATTCAAGATTATAAATAATTCATTTGCAACAAATATCCGACTAACATAATGTAAAAAACACCATATTCAATCGTTGTCAGGTAATTTTGAAATTTGCTGAAGAACTTATTAAAAATTGTTTCCCAAGCCGGAAATCGAACCCGGGACACCTGGGTGAAAGCCAGGAATCCTAACCACTAGACCACATGGATAACAACTGCGAGGGATTATATTTTAACGCTGATCTCAGTACTTATGACATATTCAAAATAGAATATGTTTGAGGAACCATATAAGATTGGAAATAATTCATTCGCAACAAATATCCGAATAAACACATTGTAAAAAAGACCGTATTCAATCGTTGTCAGGTTATCACAAAATATCCTGAAGAAGTTATTAAAAATTGTTTCCCACGCCGGGAATCGAACCCGGGCCACCTGGGTGAAAGCCAGGAATCCTAACCACTAGACCACATGGGATAGCAATTTCGAGGTGTTATATTTTAAAGCTGATAGCAGTTTTTATAACATCTTCATAAATAGAATGCATAAGAAGTAGGATTCAAGATTATAAATCATTCATTTGCAACAAATATCCGACTAACATAACGTAAAAAACACCATATTCAATCGTTGTCAGGTAATTTTGAAATTTGCTGAAGAACTTATTAAAAATTGTTTCCCACGCCGGGAATCGAACCCGGGCCACCTGGGTGAAAGCCAGGAATCCTAACCACTAGACCACATGGGATAACAATTTCGAGGTGTTATATTTTAAAGCTGATAGCAGTTTTTATAACATCTTCATAAATAGAATGCATAAGAAGTAGGATTCAAGATTATAAATCATTCATTTGCAACAAATATCCGACTAACATAACGTAAAAAACACCATATTCAATCGTTGTCAGGTAATTTTGAAATTTGCTGAAGAAATTATTAAAAATTGTATCCCACGCCGGGAATCGAACCCGGGCCACCTGGGTGAAAGCCAGGAATCTTAACCACTTGACCACATGGATAACAATTTCGAGGGATTATATTTTAAAGCTTATCTCAGTACTTATGACATATTCAAAATAGAATATGTTTGAGGAACCATATAAGATTGGAAATAATTCATTCGCAACAAATATATGAAAAACACATTGTAAAAAAGACCGTATTCAATCGTTGTCAGGTTATCACAAAATATGCTGAAGAAGTTATTAAAAATTGTTTCCCACGCCGGGAATCGAACCCGGGCCACCTGGGTGAAAGCCAGGAATCCTAACCACTAGACCACATGGGATAACAATTTCGAGGTGTTATATTTTAAAGCTGATAGCAGTTTTTATAACATCTTCATAAATAGAATGCATAAGAAGTAGGATTCAAGATTATAAATCATTCATTTGCAACAAATATCCGACTAACATAACGTAAAAAACACCATATTCAATCGTTGTCAGGTAATTTTGAAATTTGCTGAAGAACTTATGAAAAATTGTTTCCCACGCCGGGAATCGAACCCGGGCCACCTGGGTGAAAGCCAGGAATCCTAACCACTAGACCACATGGATAACAACTGCGAGGGATTATATTTTAACGCTGATCTCAGTACTTATGACATATTCAAAATAGAATATGTTTGAGGAACCATATAAGATTGGAAATAATTCATTCGCAACAAATATATGAAAAACACATTGTAAAAAAGACCGTATTCAATCGGTGTCAGGTTATCACAAAATATGCTGAAGAAGTTATTAAAAATTGTTTCCCACGCCGGGAATCGAACCCGGGCCACCTGGGTGAAAGCCAGGAACCCTAACCACTAGACCACATGGGATAACAATTTCGAGGTGTTATATTTTAAAGCTGATAGCAGTTTTTATAACATCTTCATAAATAGAATGCATAAGAAGTAGGATTCAAGATTATAAATCATTTATTTGCAACAAATTTCCAATAACATAACGTAAAAAACACCATATTCAATCGTTGTCAGGTAATTCTGAAATTTGCTGAAGAACTTATTAAAAATTGTTTCCCACGCCGGGAATCGAACCCGGGCCACCTGGGTGAAAGCCAGGAATCCTAACCACTAGACCACATGGGATAACAATTTCGAGGTGTTATATTTTAAAGCTGATAGCAGTTTTTATAACATTTTCATAAATAGAATGCATAAGAAGTACGATTCAAGATTATAAATCATTCATTTGCAACAAATATCCGACTAACATAACGTAAAAAACACCATATTCATTCGGTGTCAGGATATTTTGAAATTTTCTGAAGAACTTATTAAAAATTGTTTCCCCCGCCGTGAATCAAACCCGGGCCACTTATGTGAAAGCCAGAATTCCTATCCACAAGACCACATGGGATAACTATGTCATAAGATTATATTTTTAAGCTAATCTCAGTACTTATGAGATATTCAAAATAGAATATGTTTGAGGAACGATATAAGATTGGAAATAATTCATTCGCAACATATATCCGAATAAACACATTGTAAAAAAGACCGTATTCAATCGGTGTCCGGTTATCACAAAATATGCTGAAGAAGTTATTAAAAATTGTTTCCCACGCCGTGAATCGAACCCGGGCCACTTGGGTGAAAGCCAGAATCCTAACCACTAGACCACATGGATAACAATTTCGAGGGATTATATTTTAAAGCTGATCTCAGTACTTATGACATTCAAAATAGAATATGTTTGAGGAACCATATAAGATTGGAAATAATTCATTCGCAACAAATATATGAAAAACACATTGTAAAAAAGACCGTATTCAATCGGTGTCAGGTTATCACAAAATATGCTGAAGAAGTTATTATAAATTGTTTCCCACGCCGGGAATCGAACCCGGGCCACCTGGGTGAAAGCCAGGAATCCTAACCACTAGACCACATGGGATAACAATTTCGATGTGTTATATTTTAAAGCTTATAGCAGTTTTTATAACATCTTCATAAATAGAATGCATAAGAAGTACGATTCAAGATTATAAATAATTCATTTGCAACAAATATCCGACTAACATAATGTAAAAAACACCATATTCAATCGTTGTCAGGTAATTTTGAAATTTGCTGAAGAACTTATTAAAAATTGTTTCCCACGCCGGGAATCGAACCCGGTCCACCTGGGTGAAAGCCAGGAATCCTAACCACTAGACCACATGCGATAACAATTTCGAGGTGTTATATTTTAAAACTGATAGCAGTTTTTATAACATCTTCATAAATAGAATGCATAAGAAGTACGATTCAAGATTATAAATAATTCATTTGCAACAAATATCCGACTAACATAACGTAAAAAACACCATATTCAATCGTTGTCAGGTAATTTTGAAATTTGCTGAAGAAATTATTAAAAATTGTATCCCACGCCGGGAATCGAACCCGGGCCACCTGGGTGAAAGCCAGGAATCTTAACCACTTGACCACATGGATAACAATTTCGAGGGATTATATTTTAAAGCTTATCTCAGTACTTATGACATATTCAAAATAGAATATGTTTGAGGAACCATATAAGATTGGAAATAATTCATTCGCAACAAATATATGAAAAACACATTGTAAAAAAGACCGTATTCAATCGTTGTCAGGTTATCACAAAATATGCTGAAGAAGTTATTAAAAATTGTTTCCCACGCCGGGAATCGAACCCGGGCCACCTGGGTGAAAGCCAGGAATCCTAACCACTAGACCACATGGGATAACAATTTCGAGGTGTTATATTTTAAAGCTGATAGCAGTTTTTATAACATCTTCATAAATAGAATGCATAAGAAGTAGGATTCAAGATTATAAATCATTCATTTGCAACAAATATCCGACTAACATAACGTAAAAAACACCATATTCAATCGTTGTCAGGTAATTTTGAAATTTGCTGAAGAACTTATGAAAAATTGTTTCCCACGCCGGGAATCGAACCCGGGCCACCTGGGTGAAAGCCAGGAATCCTAACCACTAGACCACATGGATAACAACTGCGAGGGATTATATTTTAACGCTGATCTCAGTACTTATGACATATTCAAAATAGAATATGTTTGAGGAACCATATAAGATTGGAAATAATTCATTC
Organism: Metellina segmentata; assembly: GCA_947359465.1. Taxonomy (NCBI): domain Eukaryota; kingdom Metazoa; phylum Arthropoda; class Arachnida; order Araneae; family Tetragnathidae; genus Metellina; species Metellina segmentata. Next base: position 62,690,894 of record OX375879.1, on the reverse strand, counting down.
GCAACAAATATATGAAAAACACATTGTAAAAAAGACCGTATTCAATCGTTGTCAGGTTATCACAAAATATGCTGAAGAAGTTATTAAAAATTGTTTCCCACGCCGGGAATCGAACCCGGGCCACCTGGGTGAAAGCCAGGAATCCTAACCACTAGACCACATGGGATAACAATTTCGAGGTGTTATATTTTAAAGCTGATAGCAGTTTTTATAACATCTTCATAAATAGAATGCATAAGAAGTAGGATTCAAGATTATAAATCATTCATTTGCAACAAATATCCGACTAACATAACGTAAAAAACACCATATTCAATCGTTGTCAGGTAATTTTGAAATTTGCTGAAGAACTTATGAAAAATTGTTTCCCACGCCGGGAATCGAACCCGGGCCACCTGGGTGAAAGCCAGGAATCCTAACCACTAGACCACATGGATAACAACTGCGAGGGATTATATTTTAACGCTGATCTCAGTACTTATGACATATTCAAAATAGAATATGTTTGAGGAACCATATAAGATTGGAAATAATTCATTCGCAACAAATATATGAAAAACACATTGTAAAAAAGACCGTATTCAATCGGTGTCAGGTTATCACAAAATATGCTGAAGAAGTTATTAAAAATTGTTTCCCACGCCGGGAATCGAACCCGGGCCACCTGGGTGAAAGCCAGGAACCCTAACCACTAGACCACATGGGATAACAATTTCGAGGTGTTATATTTTAAAGCTGATAGCAGTTTTTATAACATCTTCATAAATAGAATGCATAAGAAGTAGGATTCAAGATTATAAATCATTTATTTGCAACAAATTTCCAATAACATAACGTAAAAAACACCATATTCAATCGTTGTCAGGTAATTCTGAAATTTGCTGAAGAACTTATTAAAAATTGTTTCCCACGCCGGGAATCGAACCCGGGCCACCTGGGTGAAAGCCAGGAATCCTAACCACTAGACCACATGGGATAACAATTTCGAGGTGTTATATTTTAAAGCTGATAGCAGTTTTTATAACATTTTCATAAATAGAATGCATAAGAAGTACGATTCAAGATTATAAATCATTCATTTGCAACAAATATCCGACTAACATAACGTAAAAAACACCATATTCATTCGGTGTCAGGATATTTTGAAATTTTCTGAAGAACTTATTAAAAATTGTTTCCCCCGCCGTGAATCAAACCCGGGCCACTTATGTGAAAGCCAGAATTCCTATCCACAAGACCACATGGGATAACTATGTCATAAGATTATATTTTTAAGCTAATCTCAGTACTTATGAGATATTCAAAATAGAATATGTTTGAGGAACGATATAAGATTGGAAATAATTCATTCGCAACATATATCCGAATAAACACATTGTAAAAAAGACCGTATTCAATCGGTGTCCGGTTATCACAAAATATGCTGAAGAAGTTATTAAAAATTGTTTCCCACGCCGTGAATCGAACCCGGGCCACTTGGGTGAAAGCCAGAATCCTAACCACTAGACCACATGGATAACAATTTCGAGGGATTATATTTTAAAGCTGATCTCAGTACTTATGACATTCAAAATAGAATATGTTTGAGGAACCATATAAGATTGGAAATAATTCATTCGCAACAAATATATGAAAAACACATTGTAAAAAAGACCGTATTCAATCGGTGTCAGGTTATCACAAAATATGCTGAAGAAGTTATTATAAATTGTTTCCCACGCCGGGAATCGAACCCGGGCCACCTGGGTGAAAGCCAGGAATCCTAACCACTAGACCACATGGGATAACAATTTCGAGGTGTTATATTTTAAAGCTGATAGCAGTTTTTATAACATCTTCATAAATAGAATGCATAAGAAGTAGGATTCAAGATTATAAATCATTCATTTGCAACAAATATCCGACTAACATAACGTAAAAAACACCATATTCAATCGTTGTCAGGTAATTTTGAAATTTGCTGAAGAACTTATGAAAAATTGTTTCCCACGCCGGGAATCGAACCCGGGCCACCTGGGTGAAAGCCAGGAATCCTAACCACTAGACCACATGGATAACAACTGCGAGGGATTATATTTTAACGCTGATCTCAGTACTTATGACATTCAAAATAGAATATGTTTGAGGAACCATATAAGATTGGAAATAATTCATTCGCAACAAATATATGAAAAACACATTGTAAAAAAGACCGTATTCAATCGGTGTCAGGTTATCACAAAATATGCTGAAGAAGTTATTAAAAATTGTTACCCACGCCGGGAATCGAACCCGGGCCACCTGGGTGAAAGCCAGGAACCCTAACCACTAGACCACATGGGATAACAATTTCGAGGTGTTATATTTTAAAGCTGATAGCAGTTTGTATAACATCTTCATAAATAGAATGCATAAGAAGTAGGATTCAAGATTATAAATCATTTATTTGCAACAAATTTCCAATAACATAACGTAAAAAACACCATATTCAATCGTTGTCAGGTAATTCTGAAATTTGCTGAAGAACTTATTAAAAATTGTTTCCCACGCCGGGTATCGAACCCGGGCCACCTGGGTGAAAGCCAGGAATCCTAACCACTAGACCACATGGGATAACAATTTCGAGGTGTTATATTTTAAAGCTGATAGCAGTTTTTATAACATTTTCATAAATAGAATGCATAAGAAGTACGATTCAAGATTATAAATCATTCATTTGCAACAAATATCCGACTAACATAACGTAAAAAACACCATATTCATTCGGTGTCAGGATATTTTGAAATTTTCTGAAGAACTTATTAAAAATTGTTTCCCCCGCCGTGAATCAAACCCGGGCCACTTATGTGAAAGCCAGAATTCCTATCCACAAGACCACATGGGATAACTATGTCATAAGATTATATTTTTAAGCTAATCTCAGTACTTATGAGATATTCAAAATAGAATATGTTTGAGGAACGATATAAGATTGGAAATAATTCATTCGCAACATATATCCGAATAAACACATTGTAAAAAAGACCGTATTCAATCGGTGTCCGGTTATCACAAAATATGCTGAAGAAGTTATTATAAATTGTTTCCCACGCCGGGAATCGAACCCGGGCCACCTGGGTGAAAGCCAGGAATCCTAACCACTAGACCACATGGGATAACAATTTCGATGTGTTATATTTTAAAGCTTATAGCAGTTTTTATAACATCTTCATAAATAGAATGCATAAGAAGTACGATTCAAGATTATAAATAATTCATTTGCAACAAATATCCGACTAACATAATGTAAAAAACACCATATTCAATCGTTGTCAGGTAATTTTGAAATTTGCTGAAGAACTTATTAAAAATTGTTTCCCACGCCGGGAATCGAACCCGGTCCACCTGGGTGAAAGCCAGGAATCCTAACCACTAGACCACATGCGATAACAATTTCGAGGTGTTATATTTTAAAACTGATAGCAGTTTTTATAACATCTTCATAAATAGAATGCATAAGAAGTACGATTCAAGATTATAAATAATTCATTTGCAACAAATATCCGACTAACATAACGTAAAAAACACCATATTCAATCGTTGTCAGGTAATTTTGAAATTTGCTGAAGAACTTATCAAAAATTGTTTCCCACGCCGGGAATCGAACTCGGGCCACCTGGGTGAAAGCCAGGAATCCTAACCACTAGACCACATGGATAACAACTGCGAGGGATTATATTTTAACGCTGATCTCAGTTCTTATGACATATTCAAAATAGAATATGTTTGAGGAACCATATAAGATTGGAAATAATTCATTCGCAACAAATATATGAAAAACACATTGTAAAAAAGACCGTATTCAATCGGTGTCAGGTTATCACAAAATATGCTGAAAAAGTTATTAAAAATTGTTCCCCACGCCGGGAATCGAACGCGGGCCACCTGGGTGAAAGCCAGGAATCCTAACCACTAGACCACATGGGATAACAGTTTCGAGGTGTTATATTTTAAAGCTGATAGCAGTTTCTATAACATCTTCATAAATAGAATGCATAAGAAGTTCGATTCAAGATTATAAATCATTCATTTGCAACAAATATCCGACTAACATAACGTAAAAAACACCATATTCATTCGTTGTCAGGATATTTTGAAATTTTCTGAAGAACTTATTAAAAATTGTTTCCCACGCCGTGAATCGAACCCGGGCCACTTATGTGAAAGCCAGAATTCCTATCCACAAGACCACATGGGATAACTATGTCATAAGATTATATTTTTAAGCTAATCTCAGTACTTATGAGATATTCAAAATAGAATATGTTTGAGGAACGATATAAGATTGGAAATAATACATTCGCAACATATATCCGAATAAACACATTGTAAAAAAGACCGTATTCAATCGGTGTCCGGTTATCACAAAATATGCTGAAGAAGTTATTAAAAATTGTTTCCCACACCGGGAATCGAACCCGGGCCACCTGGGTGAAAGCCAGGAATCCTAACCACTAGACCACATGGGATAACAATATCGAGGTGTTATATTTTAAAGCTGATAGCAGTTTTTATAACATCTTCATAAATAGAATGCATAAGAAGTACGATTCAAGATTATAAATCATTCATTTGCAACAAATATCCGACTAACATAACGTAAAAAACACCATATTCAATCGTTGTCAGGTAACTTTGAAATTTGCTGAAGAACTTATTAAAAATTGTTTCCCACGCTGGGAATCGAACCCGGGCCACCTGGGTGAAAGCCAGGAATCCTAACCACTAGACCATATGGGATAACAATTTCGAGGTGTTATATTTTAAAGCTCATAGCAGTTTTTATAACATCTTCATAAATAGGATTCATAAGAAGTACGATTCAAGATTATAAATCATTCATTTGCAACAAATATCCGACTAACATAACGTAAAAAACACCATATTCAATCGTTGTGAGGTTATTATGAAATTTGCTGAAGAACTTATTAAAAATTGTTTCCCACTCCGTGAATCGAACCCGGGCCAATTATGTGAAAGCCAGAATTCCTATCCACAAGACCACATGGGATAACAATGTCATAAGATAATATTTTTAAGCTAATCTCAGTACTTATGACATATTCAAAATAGAATATGTTTGAGGAACGATATAAGATTGGAAATAATTCATTCGCAACTTATATCCGAATAAACACATTGTAAAAAAGACCGTATTCAATCGGTGTCAGGTTATCACAAAATATGCTGAAGAAGTTATTAAAAATTGTTTCCCACGCCGTGAATCGAACCCGGGCCTCCTGGGTGAAAATCAGGAATCCTAACCACTAGACCACATGGATACCAATTTCGAGGGATTATATTTTAAAGCTGATCTCAGTACTTATGACATTAAAAATAGAATATGTTTTAGGAACCATATGAGATTGGAAATAATTCATTCGCAACAAATATATGAAAAACACATTGTAAAAAAGACCGTATTCAATCGGTGTCAGGTTATCACAAAATATGCTGAAGAAGTTATTAAAAATTGTTGCCCACGCCGGGAATCGAACCCGGGCCACCTGGGTGAAAGCCAGGAATACTAACCACTAGACCACATGGGATAACAATTTCGATGTGTTATATTTTAAAGCTGATAGCAGTTTTTATAACATCTTCATAAATAGAATGCATAAGAAGTACGATTCAAGATTATAAATAATTCATTTGCAACAAATATCCGACTAACATAATGTAAAAAACACCATATTCAGTCGTTGTCAGGTAATTTTGAAATTTGCTGAAGAACTTATTAAAAATTGTTTCCCACTTCGGGAATCGAACCCGGGCCACCTGGGTGAAAGCCAGGAATCCTAACCACTAGCCCACATTTGATAACAATTTCGAGGTGTTATATTTTAAAACTGATAGCAGTTTTTATAACATCTTCATAAATAGAATGCATAAGAAGTACGATTCAAGATTATAAATAATTCATTTGCAACAAATATCCGACTAACATAACGTAAAAAACACCATATTCAATCGTTGTCAGGTAATTTTGAAATTTGCTGAAGAACTTATCAAAAATTGTTTCCCACGTCGGGAATCGAACTCGGGCCACCTGGGTGAAAGCCAGGAATCCTAACCACTAGACCACATGGACAACAATTGCGAGGGATTATATTTTAACGCTGATCTCAGTACTTATGACATATTCAAAATAGAATATGTTTGAGGAACCATATAAGATTGGAAATAATTCATTCGCAACAAATATATGAAAAACACATTGTAAAAAAGACCGTATTCAATCGGTGTCAGGTTATCACAAAATATGCTGAAGAAGTTATTAAAAATTGTTTCCCACGCCGGGAATCGAAACCGGGCCACCTGGGTGAAAGCCAGGAATCCTAACCACTAGACCACATGGATAACAATTTCGAGGGATTATATTTTAACGCTAATCTCAGTACTTATGACATTCAAAATAGAATATGTTTGAGGAACCATATAAGATTGGAAATAATTCATTCGCAACAAATATATGAAAAACACATTGTAAAAAAGACCGTATTCAATCGGTGTCAGGTTATCACAAAATATGCTGAAGAAGTTATTAAAAATTGTTTCCCACGCCGGGAATCGAACCCGAACCACCTGGGTGAAAGCCAGGAATCCTAACCACTAGACCACATGGGAAAACAGTTTCGAGGTGTTATATTTTAAAGCTGATAGCAGTTTTTATAACATCTTCATAAATAGAATGCATAAGAAGTACGATTCAAGATTATAAATCATTCATTTGCAACAAATATCCGACTAACATAACGTAAAAAACACCATATTCATTCGTTGTCAGGATATTTTGAAATTTTCTGAAGAACTTATTAAAAATTGTTTCCCACTCCGTGAATCGAACCCGGGCCACTTATGTGAAAGCCAGAATTCCTATCCACAAGACCACATGGGATAACTATGTCATAAGATTATATTTTAAAGCTAATCTCAGTACTTATGAGATATTCAAAATAGAATATGTTTGAGGAACGATATAAGATTGGAAATAATTCATTCGCAACATATATCCGAATAAACACATTGTAAAAAAGACCGTATTCAATCGGTGTCCGGTTATCACAAAATATGCTGAAGAAGTTATTAAAAATTGTTCCCACGCCGGGAATCGAACCCAGGCGACCTGTGTGAAAGCCAGGAATCCTAACCACTAGACCACATGGATAACAATTTCGAGGGATTATATTTTAAAGCTGATCTCAGTACTTATGACATATTCAAAATAGAATATGTTTGAGGAACCATATAAGATTGGAAATAATTCATTCGCAACAAATATATGAAAAACACATTGTAAAAAAGACCGTATTCAATCGGTGTCAGGTTATCACAAAATATGCTGAAGAAGTTATTAAAAATTGTTTCCCACGCCGGGAATCGAACCCGGGCCACCTGGGTGAAAGCCAGGAATCCTAACCACTAGACCACATGGGATAACAATTTCGATGTGTTATATTTTAAAGCTGATAGCAGTTTTTATAACATCTTCATAAATAGAATGCATAAGAAGTACGATTCAAGATTATAAATAATTCATTTGCAACAAATATCCGACTAACATAATGTAAAAAACACCATATTCAATCGTTGTCAGGTAATTTTGAAATTTGCTGAAGAACTTATTAAAAATTGTTTCCCACTTCGGGAATCGAACCCGGGCCACCTGGGTGAAAGCCAGGAATCCTAACCACTAGACCACATTTGATAACAATTTCGAGGTGTTATATTTTAAAACTGATAGCAGTTTTTATAACATCTTCATAAATAGAATGCATAAGAAGTACGATTCAAGATTATAAATAATTCATTTGCAACAAATATCCGACTAACATAACGTAAAAAACACCATATTCAATCGTTGTCAGGTAATTTTGAAATTTGCTGAAGAACTTATCAAAAATTGTTTCCCACGTCGGGAATCGAACTCGGGCCACCTGGGTGAAAGCCAGGAATCCTAACCACTAGACCACATGGATAACAATTGCGAGGGATTATATTTTAACGCTGATCTCAGTACTTATGACATATTCAAAATAGAATATGTTTGAGGAACCATATAAGATTGGAAATAATTCATTCGCAACAAATATATGAAAAACACATTGTAAAAAAGACCGTATTCAATCGGTGTCAGGTTATCACAAAATATGCTGAAGAAGTTATTAAAAATAGTTTCCCACGCCGGGAATCGAACCCGGGCCACCTGGGTGAAAGCCAGGAATCCTAACCACTAGACCACATGGATAACAATTTCGAGGGATTATATTTTAACGCTAATCTCAGTACTTATGACATATTCAAAATAGAATATGTTTGAGGAACCATATAAGATTGGAAATAATTCATTCGCAACAAATATATGAAAAACACATTGTAAAAAAGACCGTATTCAATCGGTGTCAGGTTATCACAAAATATGCTGAAGAAGTTATTAAAAATTGTTTCCCACGCCGGGAATCGAACCCGGGCCACCTGGGTGAAAGCCAGGAATCCTAACCACTAGACCACATGGGATAACAGTTTCGAGGTGTTATATTTTAAAGCTGATAGCAGTTTTTATAACATCTTCATAAATAGATAGCATAAGAAGTACGATTCAAGATTATAAATCATTCATTTGCAACAAATATCCGACTAACATAACGTAAAAAACACCATATTCCTTCGTTGTCAGGATATTTTGAAATTTTCTGAAGAACTTATTAAAAATTGTTTCCCACTCCGTGAATCGAACCCGGGCCACTTATGTGAAAGCCAGAATTCCTATCCACAAGACCACATGGGATAACTATGTCATAAGATTATATTTTAAAGCTAATCTCAGTACTTATGAGATATTCAAAATAGAATATGTTTGAGGAACGATATAAGATTGGAAATAATTCATTCGCAACATATATCCGAATAAACACATTGTAAAAAAGACCGTATTCAATCGGTGTCCGGTTATCACAAAATATGCTGAAGAAGTTATTAAAAATTGTTCCCACGCCGGGAATCGAACCCGGGCCACCTGTGTGAAAGCCAGGAATCCTAACCACTAGACCACATGGATAACAATTTCGATTGATTATATTTTAAAGCTGATCTCAGTACTTATGACATTCAAAATAGAATATGTTTGAGGAACCATATAAGATTGGAAATAATTCATTCGCAACATATATCCGAATAAACACATTGTAAAAAAGACCGTATTCAATCGGTGTCAGGTTATCACAAAATATGCTGAAGAAGTTATTAAAAATTGTTTCCCACGCCGGGAATCGAACCCGGGCCACCTGGGTGAAAGCCAGGAATCCTAACCACTAGACCACATGGGATAACAATTTCGATGTGTTATATTTTAAAGCTGATAGCAGTTTTTATAACATCTTCATAAATAGAATGCATAAGAAGTACGATTCAAGATTATAAATAATTCATTTGCAACAAATATCCGACTAACATAATGTAAAAAACACCATATTCAATCGTTGTCAGGTAATTTTGAAATTTGCTGAAGAACTTATTAAAAATTGTTTCCCACGCCGGGAGTCGAACCCGGGCCACCTGGGTGAAAGCCAGGAATCCTAACCACTAGAACACATGGGATAACAATTTCGAGGTGTTATATTTTAAAACTGATAGCAGTTTTTATAACATCTTCATAAATAGAATGCATAAGAAGTACGATTCAAGATTATAAATAATTCATTTGCAACAAATATCCGACTAACATAATGTAAAAAACACCATATTCAATCGTTGTCAGGTAATTTTGAAATTTGCTGAAGAACTTATTAAAAATTGTTTCCCACGCCGGGAATCGAACTCGGGCCACCTGGGTGAAAGCCAGGAATCCTAACCACTAGACCACATGGATAACTACTGCGAGGGATTATATTTTAACGCTGATCTCAGTACTTATGACATTCAAAATAGAATATGTTTGAGGAACCATATAAGATTGGAAATAATTCATTCGCAACAAATATATGAAAAACACATTGTAAAAAAGACCGTATTCAATCGGTGTCAGGTTATCACAAAATATGCTGAAGAAGTTATTAAAAATTGTTTCCCACGCCGGGAATCGAACCCGGGCCACCTGGGTGAAAGCCAGGAATCCTAACCACTAGACCACATGGGATAACAATTTCGATGTGTTATATTTTAAAGCTGATAGCAGTTTTTATAACATCTTCATAAATAGAATGCATAAGAAGTACGATTCAAGATTATAAATAATTCATTTGCAACAAATATCCGACTAACATAATGTAAAAAACACCATATTCAATCGTTGTCAGGTAATTTTGAAATTTGCTGAAGAACTTATTAAAAATTGTTTCCCACTTCGGGAATCGAACCCGGGCCACCTGGGTGAAAGCCAGGAATCCTAACCACTAGACCACATTTGATAACAATTTCGAGGTGTTATATTTTAAAACTGATAGCAGTTTTTATAACATCTTCATAAATAGAATGCATAAGAAGTACGATTCAAGATTATAAATAATTCATTTGCAACAAATATCCGACTAACATAACGTAAAAAACACCATATTCAATCGTTGTCAGGTAATTTTGAAATTTGCTGAAGAACTTATCAAAAATTGTTTCCCACGTCGGGAATCGAACTCGGGCCACCTGGGTGAAAGCCAGGAATCCTAACCACTAGACCACATGGATAACAATTGCGAGGGATTATATTTTAACGCTGATCTCAGTACTTATGACATTCAAAATAGAATATGTTTGAGGAACCATATAAGATTGGAAATAATTCATTCGCAACAAATATATGAAAAACACATTGTAAAAAAGACCGTATTCAATCGGTGTCAGGTTATCACAAAATATGCTGAAGAAGTTATTAAAAATAGTTTCCCACGCCGGGAATCGAACCCGGGCCACCTGGGTGAAAGCCAGGAATCCTAACCACTAGACCACATGGATAACAATTTCGAGGGATTATATTTTAACGCTAATCTCAGTACTTATGACATATTCAAAATAGAATATGTTTGAGGAACCATATAAGATTGGAAATAATTCATTCGCAACAAATATATGAAAAACACATTGTAAAAAAGACCGTATTCAATCGGTGTCAGGTTATCACAAAATATGCTGAAGAAGTTATTAAAAATTGTTTCCCACGCCGGGAATCGAACCCGGGCCACCTGGGTGAAAGCCAGGAATCCTAACCACTAGACCACATGGGATAACAGTTTCGAGGTGTTATATTTTAAAGCTGATAGCAGTTTTTATAACATCTTCATAAATAGATAGCATAAGAAGTACGATTCAAGATTATAAATCATTCATTTGCAACAAATATCCGACTAACATAACGTAAAAAACACCATATTCATTCGTTGTCAGGATATTTTGAAATTTTCTGAAGAACTTATTAAAAATTGTTTCCCACTCCGTGAATCGAACCCGGGCCACTTATGTGAAAGCCAGAATTCCTATCCACAAGACCACATGGGATAACTATGTCATAAGATTATATTTTAAAGCTAATCTCAGTACTTATGAGATATTCAAAATAGAATATGTTTGAGGAACGATATAAGATTGGAAATAATTCATTCGCAACATATATCCGAATAAACACATTGTAAAAAAGACCGTATTCAATCGGTGTCCGGTTATCACAAAATATGCTGAAGAAGTTATTAAAAATTGTTCCCACGCCGGGAATCGAACCCGGGCCACCTGTGTGAAAGCCAGGAATCCTAACCACTAGACCACATGGATAACAATTTCGAGGGATTATATTTTAAAGCTGATCTCAGTACTTATAACATTCAAAATAGAATATGTTTGAGGAACCATATAAGATTGGAAATAATTCATTCGCAACAAATATATGAAAAACACATTGTAAAAAAGACCGTATTCAATCGGTGTCAGGTTATCACAAAATATGCTGAAGAAGTTATTAAAAATTGTTTCCCACGCCGGGAATCGAACCCGGGCCACCTGGGTGAAAGCCAGGAATCCTAACCACTAGACCACATGGGATAACAATTTCGATGTGTTATATTTTAAAGCTGATAGCAGTTTTTATAACATCTTCATAAATAGAATGCATAAGAAGTACGATTCAAGATTATAAATAATTCATTTGCAACAAATATCCGACTAACATAATGTAAAAAACACCATATTCAATCGTTGTCAGGTAATTTTGAAATTTGCTGAAGAACTTATTAAATATTGTTTCCCACGCCGGGAGTCGAACCCGGGCCACCTGGGTGAAAGCCAGGAATCCTAACCACTAGAACACATGGGATAACAATTTCGAGGTGTTATATTTTAAAACTGATAGCAGTTTTTATAACATCTTCATAAATAGAATGCATAAGAAGTACGATTCAAGATTATAAATAATTCATTTGCAACAAATATCCGACTAACATAATGTAAAAAACACCATATTCAATCGTTGTCAGGTAATTTTGAAATTTGCTGAAGAACTTATTAAAAATTGTTTCCCACGCCGGGAATCGAACTCGGGCCACCTGGGTGAAAGCCAGGAATCCTAACCACTAGACCACATGGATAACAACTGCGAGGGATTATATTTTAACGCTGATCTCAGTACTTATGACATTCAAAATAGAATATGTTTGAGGAACCATATAAGATTGGAAATAATTCATTCGCAACAAATATATGAAAAACACATTGTAAAAAAGACCGTATTCAATCGGTGTCAGGTTATCACAAAATATGCTGAAGAAGTTATTAAAAATTGTTTCCCACGCCGGGAATCGAACCCGGGGCACCTGGGTGAAAGCCAGAAATCCTAACAACTAGACCACATGGGATAACAGTTTCGAGGAGTTATATTTTAAAGCTGATAGCAGTTTTTATAACATCATCATAAATAGAATGCATAAGAAGTACGATTCAAGATTATAAATCATTCATTTGCAACAAATATCCGACTAACATAACGTAAAAAACACCATATTCATTCGTTGTCAGGATATTTTGAAATTTTCTGAAGAACTTATTAAAAATTGTTTCCCACGCCGTGAATCGAACCCGGGCCACTTATGTGAAAGCCAGAATTCCTATCCACAAGACCACATGGGATAACTATGTCATAAGATTATATTTTTAAGCTAATCTCAGTACTTATGAGATTCAAAATAGAATATGTTTGAGGAACGATATAAGATTGGAAATAATTCATTCGCAACATATATCCGAATAAACACATTGTAAAAAAGACCGTATTCAATCGGTGTCCGGTTATCACAAAATATGCTGAAGAAGTTATTAAAAATTGTTTCCCACGCCGGGAATCGAACCCGGGCCACCTGGGTGAAATCCTAACCACTAGACCACATGGATAACAATTTCGTGGGATTATATTTTAACGCTAATCTCAGTACTTATGACATTCAAAATAGAATATGTTTGAGGAACCATATAAGATTGGAAATAATTCATTCGCAACAAATATATGAAAAACACATTGTAAAAAAGACCGTATTCAATCGGTGTCAGGTTATCACAAAATATGCTGAAGAAGTTATTAAAAATTGTTTCCCGCGCCGGGAATCGAACCCGGCCACCTGTTTGAAAGCCAGGAATCCTAACCACTAGACCACATGGGATAACAGTTTCGAGGTGTTATATTTTAAAGCTGATAGCAGTTTTTATAACATATTCATCAATAGAATGCATAAGAAGTACGATTCAAGATTATAAATCATTCATTTGCAACAAATATCCGACTAACATAACGTAAAAAACACCATATTCAATCGTTGTCAGGTAATTTTGAAATTTGCTGAAGAACTTATCAAAAATTGTTTCCCACTCCGGGAATCGAACTCGGGCCACCTGGGTGAAAGCCAGGAATCCTAACCACTAGACCACATGGATAACAATTGCGAGGGATTATATTTTAACGCTGATCTCAGTACTTATGACATATTCAAAATAGAATATGTTTGAGGAACCATATAAGATTGGAAATAATTCATTCACAACAAATATATGAAAAACACATTGTAAAAAAGACCGTATTCAATCGGTGTCAGGTTATCACAAAATATGCTGAAGAAGTTATTAAAAATTGTTTCCCACGCCGGGAATCGTACCCGGGCCACCTGGGTGAAAGCCAGGAATCCTAACCACTAGACCACATGGGATAACAGTTTCGAGGTGTTATATTTTAAAGCTGATAGCAGTTTCTATAACATCTTCATAAATAGAATGCATAAGAAGTACGATTCAAGATTATAAATCATTCATTTGCAACAAATATCCGACTAACATAACGTAAAAAACACCATATTCATTCGTTGTCAGGATATTTTGAAATTTTCTGAAGAACTTATTAAAAATTGTTTCCCACGCCGTGAATCGAACCCGGGCCACTTATGTGAAAGCCAGAATTCCTATCCACAAGACCACATGGGATAACTATGTCATAAGATTATATTTTTAAGCTAATCTCAGTACTTATGAGATATTCAAAATAGAATATGTTTGAGGAACGATATAAGATTGGAAATAATTCATTCGCAACATATATCCGAATAAACACATTGTAAAAAAGACCGTATTCAATCGGTGTCCGGTTATAACAAAATATGCTGAAGAAGTTATTAAAAATTGTTTCCCACGCCGGGAATCGAACCCGGGCCACCTGGGTGAAAGCCAGGAATCCTAACCACTAGACCACATGGGATAACAATTTCGAGGTGTTATATTTTAAAGCTGATAGCAGTTTTTATAACATCTTCATAAATAGAATGCATAAGAAGTACGATTCAAGATTATAAATCATTCATTTGCAACAAATATCCGACTAACATAACGTAAAAAACACCATATTCAATCGTTGTCAGGTAATTTTGAAATTTGCTGAAGAACTTATTAAAAATTGTTTCCCACGCTGGGAATCGAACCCGGGCCACCTGGGTGAAAGCCAGGAATCCTAACCCCTAGACCATATGGGATAACAATTTCGAGGTGTTATATTTTAAAGCTCATAGCAGTTTTTATAACATCTTCATAAATAGAATGCATAAGAAGTACGATTCAAGATTATAAATCATTCATTTGCAACAAATATCCGACTAACATAACGTAAAAAACACCATATTCAATCGTTGTGAGGTTATTATGAAATTTGCTGAAGAACTTATTAAAAATTGTTTCCTACTCCGTGAATCGAACCCGGGCCAATTATGTGAAAGCCAGATTTCCTATCCACAAGACCACATGGGATAACAATGTCATAAGATAATATTTTTAAGCTAATCTCAGTACTTATGACATATTCAAAATAGAATATGTTTGAGGAACGATATAAGATTGGAAATAATTCATTCGCAACATATATCCGAATAAACACATTGTAAAAAAGACCGTATTCAATCGGTGTCCGGTTATCACAAAATATGCTGAAGAAGTTATTAAAAATTGTTTCCCACACCGGGAATCGAACTCGGGCCACCTGGGTGAAAGCCAGGAATCCTAACCACTAGACCACATGGATAACAATTTCGAGGGATTATATTTTAACGCTCATCTCAGTACTTATGACATTCAAAATAGAATATGTTTGAGGAACCATATAAGATTGGAAATAATTCATTCGCAACAAATATATGAAAAAGACATTGTAAAAAAGACCGTATTCAATCGGTGTCAGGTTATCACAAAATATGCTGAAGAAGTTATTGAAAATTGTTTCCCACGCCGGGAATCGAACCCGGGACACCTGGGTGAAAGCCAGGAATCCTAACCACTAGACCACATGGGATAACAGTTTCGAGGAGTTATATTTTAAAGCTGATAGCAGTTTTTATAACATCATCATAAATAGAATGCATAAGAAGTACGATTCAAGATTATAAATCTTTCATTTGCAACAAATATCCGACTAACATAAAGTAAAAAAAACCATATTCATTCGTTGTCAGGATATTTTGAAATTTTCTGAAGAACTTATTAAAAATTGTTTCCCCCGCCGTGAATCGAACCCGGGCAACTTATGTGAAAGCCAGAATTCCTATCCACAAGATCACATGGGATAACTATGTCATAAGATTATATTTTTAAGCTAATCTCAGTACTTATGAGATATTCAAAATAGAATATGTTTGAGGAACGATATAAGATTGGAAATAATTCATTCGCAACATATATCCGAATAAACACATTGTAAAAAAGACCGTATTCAATCGGTGTCCGGTTATCACAAAATATGCTGAAGAAGTTATTAAAAATTGTTTCCCACGCCGGGAATCGAACCCGGGCCACCTGGGTGAAAACCAGGAATCCTAACCACTAGACCACATGGGATAACAATTTCGAGGTGTTATATTTTAAAGCTCATAGCAGTTTTTATAACATCTTCATAAATAGAATGCATAAGAAGTACGATTCAAGATTATAAATCATTCATTTGCAACAAATATCCGACTAACATAACGTAAAAAACACCATATTCAATCGTTGTCAGGTAATTTTGAAATTTGCTGAAGAACTTATTAAAAATTGTTTCCCACGCTGGGAATCGAACCCGGGCCACCTGGGTGAAAGCCAGGAATCCTAACCCCTAGACCATATGGGATATCAATTTCGAGGTGTTATATTTTAAAGCTCATAGCAGTTTTTATAACATCTTCATAAATAGAATGCATAAGAAGTACGATTCAAGATTATAAATCATTCATTTGCAACAAATATCCGACTAACATAACGTAAAAAACACCATATTCAATCGTTGTGAGGTTATTATGAAATTTGCTGAAGAACTTATTAAAAATTGTTTCCCACTTCGGGAATCGAACCCGGGCCACCTGGGTGAAAGCCAGGAATCCTAACCACTAGACCACATTTGATAACAATTTCGAGGTGTTATATTTTAAAACTGATAGCAGTTTTTATAACATCTTCATAAATAGAATGCATAAGAAGTACGATTCAAGATTATAAATCATTCATTTGCAACAAATATCCGACTAACATAACGTAAAAAACACCATATTCATTCGTTGTCAGGATATTTTGAAATTTTCTGAAGAACTTATTAAAAATTGTTTCCCACGCCGGGAATCGAACCCGGGCCACCTGGGTGAAAGCCAGGAATACTAACCACTAGACCACATGGGATAACAATTTCGATGTGTTATATTTTAAAGCTGATAGCAGTTTTTATAACATCTTCATAAATAGAATGCATAAGAAGTACGATTCAAGATTATAAATAATTCATTTGCAACAAATATCCGACTAACATAATGTAAAAAACTCCATATTCAATCGTTGTCAGGTAATTTTGAAATTTGCTGAAGAACTTATTAAAAATTGTTTCCCACTTCGGGAATCGAACCCGGGCCACCTGGGTGAAAGCCAGGAATCCTAACCACTAGACCACATTTGATAACAATTTCGAGGTGTTATATTTTAAAACTGATAGCAGTTTTTATAACATCTTCATAAATAGAATGCATAAGAAGTACGATTCAAGATTATAAATCATTCATTTGCAACAAATATCCGACTAACATAACGTAAAAAACACCATATTCATTCGTTGTCAGGATATTTTGAAATTTTCTGAAGAACTTATTAAAAATTGTTTCCCACGCCGGGAATCGAACCCGGGCCACCTGGGTGAAAGCCAGGAATCCTAACCACTAGACCACATGGGATAACAATTTCGAGGTGTTATATTTTAAAGCTGATAGCAGTTTTTATAAGATCTTCATAAATAGAATGCATAAGAAGTACGATTCAAGATTATAAATCATTCATTTGCAACAAATATCCGACTAACATAATGTAAAAAACTCCATATTCAATCGTTGTCAGGTAATTTTGCAATTTGCTGAAGAACTTATTAAAAATTGTTTCCCACGACGGGAAACGAACTCGGGCCACCTGGGTGAAAGCCAGGAATCCTAACCACTAGACCACATGGATAACAATTTCGAGGGATTATATTTTAACGCTAATCTCAGTACTTATGACATATTCAAAATAGAATATGTTTGAGGAACCATATAAGATTGGAAATAATTCATTCGCAACAAATATATGAAAAACACATTGTAAAAAAGACCGTATTCAATCGGTGTCAGGTTATCACAAAATATGCTGAAGAAGTTATTAAAAATTGTTTCCCACGCCGTGAATCGAACCCGGGCCAATTATGTGAAAGCTAGAATTCCTATCCACAAGACCACATGGAATAACAATGTCATAAGATAATTTTTTTAAGCTAATCTCAGTACTTATGAGATATTCAAAATAGAATATGTTTGAGGAACGATATAAGATTGGAAATAATTCATTCGCAACATATATCCGAATAAACACATTGTAAAAAAGACCGTATTCAATCGGTGTCAGGTTATCACAAAATATGCTGAAGAAGTTATTAAAAATTGTTTCCCACGCCGTGAATCGAACCCGGTCCACCTGGGTGAAAGCCAGGAATCCTAACCACTAGACCACATGGATAACAATTTCGAGTGATTATATTTTAAGGCTGATCTCAGTACTTATGACATTCAAAATAGAATATGTTTGAGGAACCATATAAGATTGGAAATAATTCATTCGCAACAAATATATGAAAAACACATTGTAAAAAAGACCGTATTCAATCGGTGTCAGGTTATCACAAAATATGCTGAAGAAGTTATTAAAAATTGTTTCCCACGCCGGGAATCGAACCCGGTCCACCTGGGTGAAAGCCATGAATCCTAACCACTAGACCACATGGGATAACAATTTCGAGGTGTTATATTTTAAAGCTGATAGCAGTTTTTATAACATCTTCATAAATAGAATGCATAAGAAGTACGATTCAAGATTATAAATCATTCATTTGCAACAAATATCCGACTAACATAACGTAAAAAACACCATATTCAATCGTTGTCAGGTAATTTTGCAATTTGCTGAAGAACTTATTAAAAATTGTTTCCCACGACGGGAAACGAACTCGGGCCACCTGGGTGAAAGCCAGGAATCCTAACCACTAGACCACATGGATAACAATTTCGAGGGATTATATTTTAACGCTAATCTCAGTACTTATGACATATTCAAAATAGAATATGTTTGAGGAACCATATAAGATTGGAAATAATTCATTCGCAACAAATATATGAAAAACACATTGTAAAAAAGACCGTATTCAATCGGTGTCAGGTTATCACAAAATATGCTGAAGAAGTTATTAAAAATTGTTTCCCACGCCGGGAATCGAACCCGGGCCACCTGGGTGAAAGCCATGAATCCTAACCACTAGACCACATGGGATAACAATTTCGAGGTGTTATATTTTAAAGCTGATAGCAGTTTTTATAACATCTTCATAAATAGAATGCATAAGAAGTACGATTCAAGATTATAAATCATTCATTTGCAACAAATATCCGACTAACATAACGTAAAAAACACCATATTCATTCGTTGTCAGGATATTTTGAAATTTTCTGAAGAACTTATTAAAAATTGTTTCCCACGCCGTGAATCGAACCCGGGCCAATTATGTGAAAGCTAGAATTCATATCCACAAGACCACATGAAATAACAAAGTCATAATATAATATTTTTAAGCTAATCTCAGTACTTATGACATATTCAAAATAGAATATGTTTGAGGAACGATATAAGATTGGAAATAATTCATTCGCAACATATATCCGAATAAACACATTGTAAAAAAGACCGTATTCAATCGGTGTCAGGTTATCACAAAATATGCTGAAGAAGTTATTAAAACTTGTTTCCCACGCCGTGAATCGAACCCGGGCCACCTGGGTGAAAGCCAGGAATCCTAACCACTAGACCACATGGATAACAATTTCGAGGGATTATATTTTAAGGCTGATCTCAGTACTTATGACATATTCAAAATAGAATATGTTTGAGGAACCATATCAGATTGGAAATAATTCATTCGCAACAAATATATGAAAAACACATTGTAAAAAAGACCGTATTCAATCGGTGTCAGGTTATCACAAAATATGCTGAAGAAGTTATTAAAAATTGTTTCCCACGCCGGGAATCGAACCCGGGCCACCTGGGTGAAAGCCAGGAATCCTAACCACTAGACCACATGGGATAACAATTTCGATGTGTTATATTTTAAAGCTCATAGCAGTTTTTATAACATCTTCATAAATAGAATGCATAAGAAGTACGATTCAAGATTATAAATAATTCATTTGCAACAAATATCCGACTAACATAATGTAAAAAACACCATATTCAATCGTTGTCAGGAAATTTTGAAATTTGCTGAAGAACTTATTAAAAATTGTTTCCCACGCCGGGAATCGAACCCGGGCCACCTGGGTGAAAGCCAGGAATCCTAACCACTAGACCATATGGGATAACAATTTCCAGGTGTTATATTTTAAAGAAGATAGCAGTTTTTATAACATCTTCATAAATAGAATGCATAAGAAGTACGATTCAAGATTATAAATAATTCATTTGCAACAAATATCCGACTAACATAACGTAAAAAACACCATATTCAATCGTTGTCAGGTAATTTTGAAATTTGCTGAAGAACTTATTAAAAATTGTTTCCCACTCCGTGAATCGAACCCGGGCCAATTATGTGAAAGCCAGAATTCCTATCCACAAGACCACATGGGATAACAATGTCATAAGATAATATTTTTAAGCTAATCTCAGTACTTATGACATATTCAAAATAGAATATGTTTGAGGAACGATATAAGATTGGAAATCATTCATTCGCAACATATATCCGAATAAACACATTGTAAAAAATACCGTATTCAATCGGTGTCAGGTTATCACAAAATATGCTGAAGAAGTTATTAAAAATTGTTTCCCACGCCGTGAATCAAACCCGGCCACCTGGGTGAAAGCCAGGAATCCTAACCACTAGACCACATGGGATAACAATTTCGAGGTGTTATATTTTAAAGCTGATAGCAGTTTTTATAACATCTTCATAAATAGAATGCATAAGAAGTACGATTCAAGATTATAAATAATTCATTTGCAACAAATATCCGACTAACATAACGTAAAAAACACCGTATTCAATCGTTGTCAGGTAATTTTGAAATTTGCTGAAGAACTTATTAAAAATTGTTTCCCACGCCGTGAATCGAACCCGGGCCACCTGGGTGAAAGCCAGGAATCCTAACCACTAGACCACATGGATAACAATTTCGTGGGATTATATTTTAAAGCTGATCTCAGTACTTATGACATATTCAAAATAGAATATGTTTGAGGAACCATATAAGATTGGAAATAATTCATTCGCAACAAATATATGAAAAACACATTGTAAAAAAGACCGTATTCAATCGGTGTCAGGTTATCACAAAATATGCTGAAGAAGTTATTAAAAATTGTTTCCCACGCCGGGAATCGAACCCGGGCCTCCTGGGTGAATGCCAGGAATCCTAACCACTAGACCACATGGGATAACAATTTCGATGTGTTATATTTTAAAGCTCATAGCAGTTTTTATAACATCTTCATAAATAGAATGCATAAGAAGTACGATTCAAGATTATAAATAATTCATTTGCAACAAATATCCGACTAACATAATGTAAAAAACACCATATTCAATCGTTGTCAGGTAATTTTGAAATTTGCTGAAGAACTTATTAAAAATTGTTTCCCGCGCCGGGAATCGAACCCGGGCCACCTGGGTGAAAGCCAGGAATCCTAACCACTAGACCACATGGGATAACAATTTCGAGGTGTTATATTTTAAAGCTGATAGCAGTTTTTATAACATCTTCATAAATAGAATGCATAAGAAGTACGATTCAAGATTATAAATAATTCATTTGCAACAAATATCCGACTAACATAACGTAAAAAACACCGTATTCAATCGTTGTCAGGTAATTTTGAAATTTGCTGAAGAACTTATTAAAAATTGTTTCCCACGCCGTGAATCGAACCCGGGCCACCTGGGTGAAAGCCAGGAATCCTAACCACTAGACCACATGGATAACAATTTCGTGGGATTATATTTTAAAGCTGATCTCAGTACTTATGACATATTCAAAATAGAATATGTTTGAGGAACCATATAAGATTGGAAATAATTCATTCGCAACAAATATATGAAAAACACATTGTAAAAAAGACCGTATTCAATCGGTGTCAGGTTATCACAAAATATGCTGAAGAAGTTATTAAAAATTGTTTCCCACGCCGGGAATCGAACCCGGGCCACCTGGGTGAATGCCAGGAATCCTAACCACTAGACCACATGGGATAACAATTTCGATGTGTTATATTTTAAAGCTGATAGCAGTTTTTATAACATCTTCATAAATAGAATGCATAAGAAGTACGATTCAAGATTATAAATAATTCATTTGCAACAAATATCCGACTAACATAATGTAAAAAACACCATATTCAATCGTTGTCAGGTAATTTTGAAATTTGCTTAAGAACTTATTAAAAAATGTTTACCACGCCGGGAATCGAACCCGGGCCACCTGGGTGAAAGCCAGGAATCCTAACCACTAGACCACATGGGATAACAATTTCGAGGTGTTATATTTTAAAGCTCATAGCAGTTTTTATAACATCTTCATAAATAGAATGCATAAGAAGTACGATTCAAGATTATAAATAATTCATTTGCAACAAATATCCGACTAACATAATGTAAAAAACACCATATTCAATCGTTGTCAGGTAATTTTGAAATTTGCTGAAGAACTTATTAAAAATTGTTTCCCGCGCCGGGAATCGAACCCGGGCCACCTGGGTGAAAGCCAGGAATCCTAACCACTAGACCACATGGGATAACAATTTCGAGGTGTTATATTTTAAAGCTGATAGCATTTTTTATAACATCTTCATAAATAGAATGCATAAGAAGTACGATTCAAGATTATAAATAATTCATTTGCAACAAATATCCGACTAACATAACGTAAAAAACACCATATTCAATCGTTGTCAGGTAATTTTGAAATTTGCTGAAGAACTTATTAAAAATTGTTTCCCACGCCGGGAATTAAACTCGGTCCACCTGGGTAAAAGCCAGGAATCCTAACCACTAGACCACATGGATAACAATTTCGAGGGATTATATTTTAACGCTGATCTCAGTACTTATGACATATTCAAAATCGAATATGTTTGAGGAACCATATAAGATTGGAAATAATTCATTCGCAACAAATATATGAAAAACACATTGTAAAAAAGACCGTATTCAATCGGTGTCAGGTTATCACAAAATATGCTGAAGAAGTTATTAAAAATTGTTTCCCACGCCGTGAATCGAACCCGGGCCACTTATGTGAAAGCCAGAATACCTATCCACAAGACCACATGGGATAACTATGTCATAAGATTATATTTTTAAGCTAATCTCAGTACTTATGAGATATTCAAAATAGAATATGTTTGAGGAACGATATAAGATTGGAAATAATTCATTCGCAACATATATCCGAATAAACACATTGTAAAAAAGACCGTATTCAATCGGTGTCAGGTAATTTTGAAATTTGCTGAAGAAGTTATTAAAAATTGTTTCCCACGCCGGGAATCGAACCCGGGCCACCTGGGTGAAAGCCAGGAATCCTAACCACTAGACCACATGGTATAACAATTTCGAGGTGTTATATTTTAAAGCTGATAGCAGTTTTTATAACATCTTCATAAATAGAATGCATAAGAAGTACGATTCAAGATTATAAATCATTCATTTGCAACAAATATCCGACTAACATAACGTAAAAAACACCGTATTCAATCGTTGTCAGGTAATTTTGAAATTTGCTGAAGAACTTATTAAAAATTGTTTCCCACGCCGTGAATCGAACCCGGGCCAATTATGTGAAAGCCAGAATTCCTATCCACAAGACCACATGGGATAACAATGTCATAAGATAATATTTTTAAGCTAATCTCAGTACTTATGACATATTCAAAATAGAATATGTTTGAGGAACGATATAAGATTGGAAATCATTCATTCGCAACATATATCCGAATAAACACATTGTAAAAAAGACCGTATTCAATCGGTGTCAGGTTATCACAAAATATGCTGAAGAAGTTATTAAAAATTGTTTCCCACGCCGTGAATCAAACCCGGCCACCTGGGTGAAAGCCAGGAATCCTAACCACTAGACCACATGGGATAACAATTTCGAGGTGTTATATTTTAAAGCTGATAGCAGTTTTTATAACATCTTCATAAATAGAATGCATAAGAAGTACGATTCAAGATTATAAATAATTCATTTGCAACAAATATCCGACTAACATAACGTAAAAAACACCGTATTCAATCGTTGTCAGGTAATTTTGAAATTTGCTGAAGAACTTATTAAAAATTGTTTCCCACGCCGTGAATCGAACCCGGGCCACCTGGGTGAAAGCCAGGAATCCTAACCACTAGACCACATGGATAACAATTTCGTGGGATTATATTTTAAAGCTGATCTCAGTACTTATGACATATTCAAAATAGAATATGTTTGAGGAACCATATAAGATTGGAAATAATTCATTCGCAACAAATATATGAAAAACACATTGTAAAAAAGACCGTATTCAATCGGTGTCAGGTTATCACAAAATATGCTGAAGAAGTTATTAAAAATTGTTTCCCACGCCGGGAATCGAACCCGGGTCTCCTGGGTGAATGCCAGGAATCCTAACCACTAGACCACATGGGATAACAATTTCGATGTGTTATATTTTAAAGCTGATAGCAGTTTTTATAACATCTTCATAAATAGAATGCATAAGAAGTACGATTCAAGATTATAAATAATTCATTTGCAACAAATATCCGACTAACATAATGTAAAAAACACCATATTCAATCGTTGTCAGGTAATTTTGAAATTTGCTGAAGAACTTATTAAAAATTGTTTCCCACGCCGTGAATCGAACCCGGGCCACCTGGGTGAAAGCCAGGAATCCTAACCACTAGACCACATGGATAACAATTTCGTGGGATTATATTTTAAAGCTGATCTCAGTACTTATGACATATTCAAAATAGAATATGTTTGAGGAACCATATAAGATTGGAAATAATTCATTCGCAACAAATATATGAAAAACACATTGTAAAAAAGACCGTATTCAATCGGTGTCAGGTTATCACAAAATATGCTGAAGAAGTTATTAAAAATTGTTTCCCACGCCGGGAATCGAACCCGGGCCACCTGGGTGAATGGCAGGAATCCTAACCACTAGACCACATGGGATAACAATTTCGATGTGTTATATTTTAAAGCTGATAGCAGTTTTTATAACATCTTCATAAATAGAATGCATAAGAAGTACGATTCAAGATTATAAATAATTCATTTGCAACAAATATCCGACTAACATAATGTAAAAAACACCATATTCAATCGTTGTCAGGTAATTTTGAAATTTGCTGAAGAACTTATTAAAAATTGTTTCCCACGCCGGGAATCGAACCCGGGCCACCTGGGTGAAAGCCAGGAATCCTAACCACTAGACCACATGGGATAACAATTTCGAGGTGTTATATTTTAAAGCTGATAGCATTTTTTATAACATCTTCATAAATAGAATGCATAAGAAGTACGATTCAAGATTATAAATAATTCATTTGCAACAAATATCCGACTAACATAACGTAAAAAACACCATATTCAATCGTTGTCAGGTAATTTTGAAATTTGCTGAAGAACTTATTAAAAATTGTTTCCCACGCCGGGAATTAAACTCGGTCCACCTGGGTAAAAGCCAGGAATCCTAACCACTAGACCACATGGATAACAATTTCGAGGGATTATATTTTAACGCTGATCTCAGTACTTATGACATATTCAAAATCGAATATGTTTGAGGAACGATATAAGATTGGAAATAATTCATTCGCAACAAATATATGAAAAACACATTGTAAAAAAGACCGTATTCAATCGGTGTCAGGTTATCACAAAATATGCTGAAGAAGTTATTAAAAATTGTTTCCCACGCCGTGAATCGAACCCGGGCCACCTGGGTGAAAGCCAGGAATCCTAACCACTAGACCACATGGTATAACAATTCCGAGGTGTTATATTTTAAAGCTGATAGCAGTTTTTATAACATCTTCATAAATAGAATGCATAAGAAGTACGATTCAAGATTATAAATCATTCATTTGCAACAAATATCCGACTAACATAACGTAAAAAACACCGTATTCAATCGTTGTCAGGTAATTTTGAAATTTGCTGAAGAACTTATTAAAAATTGTTTCCCACGCCGGGAATCGAACCCGGGCAACCTGGGTGAAAGCCAGGAATCCTAACCACTAGACCACATGGATAACAATTTCGAGGGATTATATTTTAAAGCTGATCTCAGTACTTATGACATTCAAAATAGAATATGTTTGAGGAACCATATAAGATTGGAAATAATTCATTCGCAACAAATATATGAAAAACACATTGTAAAAAAGACCGTATTCAATCGGTGTCAGGTTATCACAAAATATGCTGAAGAAGTTATTAAAAATTGTTTCCCACGCCGGGAATCGAACCCGGGCCACCTGGGTGAAAGCCAGGAATCCTAAGCACTAGACCACATGGGATAACAATTTCGAGGGATTATATTTTAAGTCTGATGGCAGTACTTATTACATCTTCAAAAATAGAATGCATAAGAAGTACGATACCAGATTAGAAACAATTCATTTGCAACAACTATCCGAATAACACATTGTAAAAAAGACCGTATTCAATCGGTGTCAGGTTATCACAAAATATGCTGATGAAGTTATTAAAAATTGTTTCCCACGCCGGGTATCGATCCCTTGCCAACTGGGTGAAAGCCAGGAATCCTAACCACTAGACCACATCGATAAAAATTTCGAGGTTTTATATTTTAAAGCTGATCTCAGTACTTATGACATTCAAAATAGAATATGTTTGAGGAACGATATAAGATTGGAAATCATTCATTCGCAACATATATCCGAATAAACACATTGTAAAAAAGACCGTATTCAATCGGTGTCAGGTTATCACAAAATATGCTGACGAAGTTATTAAAAATTGTTTCCCACGCCGGGAATCGAACCCGGGCCACCTGGGTGAAAGCCAGGAATCCTAAGCACTAGACCACATGGGATAACAATTTCGAGGTGTTATATTTTAAAGCTGATAGCAGTTTTTATAACATCTTCATAAATAGAATGCATAAGAAGTACGATTCAAGATTATAAATAATTCATTTGCAACAAATATCCGACTAACATAACGTAAAAAACACCATATTCAATCGTTGTCAGGTAATTTTGAAATTTGCTGAAGAACTTATTAAAAATTGTTTCCCACGCCGGGAATTAAACTCGGTCCACCTGGGTAAAAGCCAGGAATCCTAACCACTAGACCACATGGATAACAATTTCGAGGGATTATATTTTAACGCTGATGTCAGTACTTATGACATTCAAAATCGAATATGTTTGAGGAACCATATAAGATTGGAAATAATTCATTCGCAACAAATATATGAAAAACACATTGTAAAAAAGACCGTATTCAATCGGTGTCAGGTTATCACAAAATATGCTGAAGAAGTTATTAAAAATTGTTTCCCACGCCGGGAATCGAACCCGGGTCACCTGGGTGAAAGCCAGGAATCCTAACCACTAGACCACATGGGATAACAGTTTCGAGGTGTTATATTTTAAAGCTGATAGCAGTTTTTAAAACATCTTCATTAATAGAATGCATAAGAAGTACGATTCAAGATTATAAATCATTCATTTGCAACAAATATCCGACTAAAATAACGTAGAAAACACCATATTCATTCGTTGTCAGGATATTTTGAAATTTTCTGAAGAACTTATTAAAAATTGTTTCCCACGCCGTGAATCGAACCCGGGCCACTTATGTGAAAGCCAGAATACCTATCCACAAGACCACATGGGATAACTATGTCATAAGATTATATTTTTAAGCTAATCTCAGTACTTATGAGATATTCAAAATAGAATATGTTTGAGGAACGATATAAGATTGGAAATAATTCATTCGCAACATATATCCGAATAAACACATTGTAAAAAAGACCGTATTCAATCGGTGTCAGGTAATTTTGAAATTTGCTGAAGAAGTTATTAAAAATTGTTTCCCACGCCGGGAATCGAACCCGGGCCACCTGGGTGAAAGCCAGGAATCCTAACCACTAGACCACATGGTATAACAATTTCGAGGTGTTATATTTTAAAGCTGATAGCAGTTTTTATAACATCTTCATAAATAGAATGCATAAGAAGTACGATTCAAGATTATAAATCATTCATTTGCAACAAATATCCGACTAACATAACGTAAAAAACACCGTATTCAATCGTTGTCAGGTAATTTTGAAATTTGCAGAAGAACTTATTAAAAATTGTTTCCCACGCCGGGAATCGAACCCGGGCAACCTGGGTGAAAGCCAGGAATCCTAACCACTAGACCACATGGATAACAATTTCGAGGGATTATATTTTAAAGCTGATCTCAGTACTTATGACATTCAAAATAGAATATGTTTGAGGAACCATATAAGATTGGAAATAATTCATTCGCAACAAATATATGAAAAACACATTGTAAAAAAGACCGTATTCAATCGGTGTCAGGTTATCACAAAATATGCTGAAGAAGTTATTAAAAATTGTTTCCCACGCCGGGAATCGAACCCGGGCCACCTGGGTGAAAGCCAGGAATCCTAAGCACTAGACCACATGGGATAACAATTTCGAGGGATTATATTTTAAGTCTGATGGCAGTACTTATTACATCTTCAAAAATAGAATGCATAAGAAGTACGATACCAGATTAGAAACAATTCATTTGCAACAACTATCCGAATAACACATTGTAAAAAAGACCGTATTCAATCGGTGTCAGGTTATCACAAAATATGCTGATGAAGTTATTAAAAATTGTTTCCCACGCCGGGTATCGATCCCTTGCCAACTGGGTGAAAGCCAGGAATCCTAACCACTAGACCACATCGATAAAAATTTCGAGGTTTTATATTTTAAAGCTGATCTCAGTACTTATGACATTCAAAATAGAATATGTTTGAGGAACGATATAAGATTGGAAATCATTCATTCGCAACATATATCCGAATAAACACATTGTAAAAAAGACCGTATTCAATCGGTGTCAGGTTATCACAAAATATGCTGACGAAGTTATTAAAAATTGTTTCCCACGCCGGGAATCGAACCCGGGCCACCTGGGTGAAAGCCAGGAATCCTAAGCACTAGACCACATGGGATAACAATTTCGAGGTGTTATATTTTAAAGCTGATAGCAGTTTTTATAACATCTTCATAAATAGAATGCATAAGAAGTACGATTCAAGATTATAAATAATTCATTTGCAACAAATATCCGACTAACATAACGTAAAAAACACCATATTCAATCGTTGTCAGGTAATTTTGAAATTTGCTGAAGAACTTATTAAAAATTGTTTCCCACGCCGGGAATTAAACTCGGTCCACCTGGGTAAAAGCCAGGAATCTTAACCACTAGACCACATGGATAACAATTTCGAGGGATTATATTTTAACGCTGATGTCAGTACTTATGACATTCAAAATCGAATATGTTTGAGGAACCATATAAGATTGGAAATAATTCATTCGCAACAAATATATGAAAAACACATTGTAAAAAAGACCGTATTCAATCGGTGTCAGGTTATCACAAAATATGCTGAAGAAGTTATTAAAAATTGTTTCCCACGCCGGGAATCGAACCCGGGTCACCTGGGTGAAAGCCAGGAATCCTAACCACTAGACCACATGGGATAACAGTTTCGAGGTGTTATATTTTAAAGCTGATAGCAGTTTTTAAAACATCTTCATTAATAGAATGCATAAGAAGTACGATTCAAGATTATAAATCATTCATTTGCAACAAATATCCGACTAAAATAACGTAGAAAACACCATATTCATTCGTTGTCAGGATATTTTGAAATTTTCTGAAGAACTTATTAAAAATTGTTTCCCACGCCGTGAATCGAACCCGGGCCACTTATGTGAAAGCCAGAATTCCTATCCACAAGACCACATGGGATAACTATGTCATAAGATTATATTTTTAAGCTAATCTCAGTACTTATGAGATATTCAAAATAGAATATGTTTGAGGTACGATATAAGATTGGAAATAATTCATTCGCAACATATATCCGAATAAACACATTGTAAAAAAGACCGTATTCAATTGGTGTCCGGTTATCACAAAATATTCTGAAGAAGTTATTAAAAATTTTTTACCACGCCGGGAATCTAACCCGGGCCACCTGGGTGAAAGCCAGGAATCCTAACCACTAGACCACATGGTATAACAATTTCGAGGTGTTATATTTAAAAGCTGATAGCTGTTTTTATAACATCTTCATAAATAGAATGCATAAGAAGTACGATTCAAGATTATAAATCATTAATTTGCAACAAATATCCGACTAACATAACGTAAAAAACACAGTATTCAATCGTTGTCAGGTAATTTTGAAATTTGCTGATGAACTTATTAAAAATTGTTTACCCTTCCGGGAATCGAACCCGGGCCACCTGGGTGAAAGCCAAGAATCCTAAGCACTAGACCACATGGGATAACAGTTTCGAGGGATTATATTTTAAGTCTGATGGCAGTACTTATTACATCTTCAAAAATAGAATGCATAAGAAGTACGATACAAGATTAGAAACAATTCATTTGCAACAAATATCCGAATAACACATTGTAAAAAAGACCGTATTCAATCGGTGTCAGGTTATCACAAAATATGCTGAAGAAGTTATTAAAAATTGTTTCCCACGACGGGTATCGAACCCATGCCACCTGGGTGAAAGCCAGGAATCCTAACCACTAGACCACATGGATAAAAATTTCGAGGGATTATATTTTAAGTCTGATGGCAGTACTTATTACATCTTCAAAAATAGAATGCATAAGAAGTACGATACAAGATTAGAAACAATTCATTTGCAACAAATATCCGACTAACATAACGTAAAAAACACCATATTCAATCGTTGTCAGGTAATTTTGAAATTTGCTGAAGAACTTATTAAAAATTGTTTTCCACGCCGTGAATGAACCCGGGCCACTTATGTGAAAACCAGAATTCCTATCCACAAGACCACGTGGGATAACAATGTCATAAGATTATATTTTTAAGCTAATCTCAGTACTTATGGCATATTCAAAATAGAATATGTTTGAGGAACGATATAAGATTGGAAATAATTCATTCGCAACATATATCCGAATAAACACATTGTAAAAAAGACCGTATTCAATCGGTGTCAGGTTATCACAAAATATGCTGAAGAAGTTATTAAAAATTGTTTCCCACGTCCGGAATCGAACCCGGGCCACCTGGGTGAAAGCCAGGAATCCTAACCACTAGACCACATGGGATAACAATTTCGAGGCATTATATTTTAAGTCTGATGGCAGTACTTATTACATCTTCAAAAATAGAATGCATAAGAAGTACGATACAAGATTAGAAACAATTCATTTGCAACAAATATCCGAATAACATATTGTAAAAAAGACCGTATCCAATCATTGTCATGTTATTTCAAAAATTGCTGAAGAAGATATTAAAAATTGTTTCCCACGCCGGGAATCGAACCCGGGCCACCTGGGAGAAAACCAGGATTCCTGACCACTAGACCACATGGGATAACAATGTTAAAGGATTATATTTTAAAGCTGATCTCAGTACTTATGACATTCAAAATAGAATATGTTTGAGGAACGATATAAGATTGGAAATAATTCATTCGCAAAAAATATCCGAATAAACACATTGTAAAAAAGACCGTATTCAATCGGTGTCAGGTTATTACAAAATATGCTGAAGAAGTTATTAAAAATTGTTTCCCACGCCGGGAATCGAACCCGGACCACCTGGGTGAAAGCCAGGAATCGTAACCACTAGACCACATGGGATAACAATTTCGAGGTGTTATATTTTAAAGCTGATAGCAGTTTTTATAACATCTTCATAAATAGAATGCATAAGATGTACGATTCAAGATTATAAATCATTCATTTGCAACAAATATCCGACTAACATAACGTAAAAAACACCATATTCAATCGTTGTCAGGTAATTTTGAAATTTGCTGAAGAACTTATTAAAAATTGTTTCCCTCGCCGTGAATCGAACTCGGGCCACTTATGTGAAAGCCAGAATTCCTATCCACAAGACCACATGGGATAACAATGTCATAAGATTATATTTTTAAGCTAATCTCAGTACTTATGACATTCAAAATAGAATATGTTTGAGGAACGATAAAAGATTAGAAACAATTCATTTGCAACAAATGTCCGAATAACACGTTGTAAAAAAGACCGTATTCAATCGGTGTCAGGTTATCAAAAAATATGCTGAAGAATTTATTAAAAATTGCTTCCCACGCCGGGAATCGAACCCGGGCCATTTGGGTGAAAGCCAGGAATCCTAACCACTAGACCACATGGATAACAATTTCGGGGGATTATATTTTAAAGCTGATCTCAGTACTTATGACATTCAAAACAGAATATGTTTGAGGAACCATATAAGATTGGAAATAATTCATTCGCAACAAATATATGAAAAACACATTGTAAAAAAGACCGTATTCAATCGGTGTCAGGTTATCACAAAATATGCTGAAGAAGTTATTAAAAATTGTTTCCCACGCCGGGAATCGAACCCGGGCCACCTGGGAGAAAGCCAGGAATCCTAACCACTAGACCATATGATATAACAGTTTTGAGGTGTTATATTTTAAAGCTGATAGCAGTTTTTATAACATCTGCATAAATAGAATGCATAAGAAGTACGATTCAAGATTATAAATCATTCATTTGCAACAAATATCCGACAAACATAACGTAAAAAACACCATATTCAATCGTTGTCCGGTAATTTTGAAATTTGCTGAAGAACTTATTAAAAATTGTTTCCCACGCCGTGAATCGAACCCGGGCCACTTACGTGAAAGCCAGAATTCTTATCCACAAGACCACATGGGATAACTATGTCATAAGATTATATTTTTAAGCTAATCTCAGTACTTATGACATATTCAAAATAGAATATGTTTGAGGAACGATATAAGATTGGAAATAATTCATTCGCAACATATATCCGAATAAACACATTGTAAAAAAGACCGTATTCAATCGGTGTCCGGTTATCACAAAATATGCTGAAGAAGTTATTAAAAATTGTTTCCCACGCCGGGAATTGAACCCGGGTCACCTGGGTGAAAGCCAGGAATCCTAACTACTAGACCACATGGGATAACAATTTCGAGGTGTTATATTTTAAAGCTGATAGCAGTTTTTATAACATCTTCATAAATAGAATGCATAACAAGTACGATTCAAGATTATAAATCATTCATTTGCAACAAATATCCGACAAACATAACGTAAAAAACACCATATTCAATCGTTGTCAGGTTATTTTGAAATTTGCTGAAGAACTTATTAAAAATTGTTTCCCACGCCGTGAATCGAACCCGGGCCACTTATGTGAAAGCCAGAATACCTATCCACAAGACCACATGGGATAACAATGTCAAAGGATTATATTTTAAAGCTGATCTCAGTACTTATGACATTCAAAATAGAATATGTTTGAGGAACGATATAAGATTGGAAACAATTCATTCGCAAAAAATATCCGAATAAACACATTGTAAAAAAGACCGTATTCAATCGGTGTCAGGTTATCACAAAATATGCTGAAGAACTTATTAAGAATTGTTTCCCACGCCGGGAATCGAACTCGGGCCACCTGGGTGAAAGCCAGGAATCCTAA
Source organism: Metellina segmentata (assembly GCA_947359465.1). Taxonomy (NCBI): domain Eukaryota; kingdom Metazoa; phylum Arthropoda; class Arachnida; order Araneae; family Tetragnathidae; genus Metellina; species Metellina segmentata. The sequence goes on along the minus strand of OX375879.1, from coordinate 62,657,006 downwards.
CCACTAGACCACATGGGATAACAATTTCGAGGGATTATATTTTAAGTCTGATGGCAGTACTTATTACATCTTCAAAAATAGAATGCATAAGAAGTACGATACAAGATTAGAAATAATTCATTCGCAAAAAATATCCGAATAAACACATTGTAAAAAAGACCGTATTCAATCGGTGTCAGGTTATTACAAAATATGCTGAAGAAGCTATTAAAAATTGTTTGCCACGCCGGGTATCGAACCCGGACCAACTGGGTGGAAGCCAGGAATCCTAACCACTAGACCACATGGGATAACAATTTCGAGGTGTTATATTTTAAAGCTGATAGCAGTTTTTATAACATCTTCATAAATAGAATACATAAGAAGTACGATTCAAGATTATAAATCATTCATTTGCGACAAATATCCGACTAACATAACGTAAAAAACACAATATTCATTCGTTGTCAGGATATTTTGAAATTTGCTGAAGAACTTATTAAAAGTTGTTTCTCACGCCGGGAATCGACTCGGGCCACTTAGGTGAAAGCCAGAAATCCTAACTACAAGACCACATGGGATAAGAATGTCATAAGATTATATTTTAAAGCTAATCTCAGTACTTATGGCATATTCAAAATAGAATATGTTTGAGGAACGATATAAGATTGGAAATAATTCATTCGCAACATATATCCGAATAAACACATTGTAAAAAAGACCGTATTCAATCGGTGTCCGGTTATCACAAAATATGCTGAAGAAGTTATTAAAAATTGTTTCCTACGCCGGGAATTGAACCCGGGTCACCTGGGTGAAAGCCAGGAATCCTAACTACTAGACCACATGGGATAACTATTTCGAGGTGTTATATTTTAAAGCTGATAGCAGTTTTTATAACATCTTCATAAATAGAATGCATAAGAAGTACGATTCAAGATTATAAATCATTCATTTGCAACAAATATCCGACAAACATAACGTAAAAAACACCATATTCAATCGTTGTCAGGTAATTTTGAAATTTGCTGAAGAACTTATTAAAAATTGTTTCCCACGCCGGGAATCGTACCCGGGCCACCTCGGTAAAAGCCAGGAATCCTAACCACTAGACCACATGGGACAACAATGCCATAAGATTATATTTTTAAGCTAATCTCAGTACTTATGACATATTCAAAATAGAATATGTTTGAGGAACGATATAAGATTGGAAATAATTCATTTGCAACATATATCCGAATAAACACATTGTAAAAAAGACCGTATTCAATCGGTGTCAGGTTATTACAAAATATGCTGAAGAAGTTATTAAAAATCGTTTCCCACGCCGGGAATCGAACCCGGACCACCTGGGTGGAAGACAGGAATCCTAACCACTAGACCACATGGGAAAACAATTTCGAGGAGTTATATTTTAAAGCTGATAGCAGTTTTTATAACATCTTCATAAATAGAATGCATAAGAAGTACGATTCAAGATTATAAATCATTCATTTGCAACAAATATCCGACTAACATAACGTAAAAAACACCATATTCAATCGTTGTCAGGTTATTTTGAAATTTGCTGAAGAACTTTTAAAAATTGTTTCCCACGCCGTGAATCGAACCCGGGCCACTTATGTGAAAGCCAGAATACCTATCCACAAGACCACATGGGATAACAATGTCATAAGATTATATTTTTAAGCTAATCTCAGTACTTATGGCATATTCAAAATAGAATATGTTTGAGGAACGATATAAGATTGGAAATAATTTATTCGCAACAAATATATGAATAAACACATTGTAAAAAAGACCGTATTCAATCGGTGTCAGGTTATCACAAAATATGCTGAAGAAGTTATTAAAAATTGTTTCCAACGCCGGGAATCGAACCCGGGCCACTTATGTGAAAGCCAGAAATCCTAACTACAAGACCACATGGGATAAGAATATCATAAGATTATATTTTAAAGCTAATCTCAGTACTTATGGCATATTCAAAATATAATATGTTTGAGGAACGATATAAGATTGGAAATAATTTATTCGCAACAAATATATGAATAAACACATTGTAAAAAAGACCGTATTCAATCGGTGTCAGGTTATCACAAAATATGCTGAAGAAGTTATTAAAAATTGTTTCCAACGCCGGGAATCGAACCCGGGCCACTTATGTGAAAGCCAGAAATCCTAACTACAAGACCACATGGGATAAGAATATCATAAGATTATATTTTAAAGCTAATCTCAGTACTTATGGCATATTCAAAATATAATATGTTTGAGGAACGATATAAGATTGGAAATAATTCATTCGCAACATATATCCGAATAAACACATTGTAAAAAAGACCGTATTCAATCGGTGTCAGGTTATTACAAAATATGCTGAAGAAGTTATTAAAAATTGTTTCACACGCCGAAAATCGAACCCGAGCCACCTGGGTGAAAGCCAGGAATCCTAAGCACTAGACCACATGGGATAACAATTTCGAGGGATTATATTTTAAGTCTGATGGCAGTACTTATTACGTCTTCAAAAATAGAATGCATAAGAAGTACGATACAAGATTAGAAACAATTCATTTGCAACAAATGTCCGAAAAACGTATTGTAAAAAAGACCGTATTCAATCATTGTCATGTTCTTTCAAAATTTGATGAAGATATTAATAATTGTTTCCCACGCCGGGAATCGAACACGGGCCACCTGGGTGAAAACCAGGAATCCTAACCACTAGACCACATGGGATAACAATGTCAAAGGATTATATTTTAAAGCTGATTTCAGTACTTATGACATTCAAAATAGAATATGTTTGAGGAACGATATAAGATTGGAAATAATTCATTCGCATCAAATATCCGAAAAACACATTGTAAAAAAGACAGTATTCAATCGGTGTCAGGTTATCACAAAATATGCTGAAGAAATTATTAAAAATTGTCTCCCACGCCGGGAATCGAACCCGGGCCACCTGGGTGAAAGCCAGGAATCCTAACCACTAGACGACATGGGATAACAGTTTCGAGGTGTTATATTTTAAAGCTGATAGCAGTTTTTATAACATCTTCATAAATAGAATGCATAAGAAGTACGAATCAAGATTATAAATCATTCATTTGCAACAAATATCCGACTAACATAACGTAAAAAACACCATATTCAATCGTTGTCAGGTTATTTTGAAATTTGCTGAAGAACTTATTAAAAATTGTTTCCCACGCCGTGAATCGAACCCGGGCCACTTATGTGAAAGCCAGAATACCTATCCACAAGACCACATGGGATAACAATGTCAAAGGATTATATTTTAAAGCTGATCTCAGTACTTATGACATTCAAAATAGAATATGTTTGAGGAACGATATAAGATTGGAAACAATTCATTCGCAAAAAATATCCGAATAAACACATTGTAAAAAAGACCGTATTCAATCGGTGTCAGGTTATCACAAAATATGCTGAAGAACTTATTAAGAATTGTTTCCCACGCCGGGAATCGAACTCGGGCCACCTGGGTGAAAGCCAGGAATCCTAACCACTAGACCACATGGGATAACAATTTCGAGGGATTATATTTTAAGTCTGATGGCAGTACTTATTACATCTTCAAAAATAGAATGCATAAGAAGTACGATACAAGATTAGAAATAATTCATTCGCAAAAAATATCCGAATAAACACATTGTAAAAAAGACCGTATTCAATCGGTGTCAGGTTATTACAAAATATGCTGAAGAAGCTATTAAAAATTGTTTGCCACGCCGGGTATCGAACCCGGACCAACTGGGTGGAAGCCAGGAATCCTAACCACTAGACCACATGGGATAACAATTTCGAGGTGTTATATTTTAAAGCTGATAGCAGTTTTTATAACATCTTCATAAATAGAATACATAAGAAGTACGATTCAAGATTATAAATCATTCATTTGCGACAAATATCCGACTAACATAACGTAAAAAACACAATATTCATTCGTTGTCAGGATATTTTGAAATTTGCTGAAGAACTTATTAAAAGTTGTTTCTCACGCCGGGAATCGACTCGGGCCACTTAGGTGAAAGCCAGAAATCCTAACTACAAGACCACATGGGATAAGAATGTCATAAGATTATATTTTAAAGCTAATCTCAGTACTTATGGCATATTCAAAATAGAATATGTTTGAGGAACGATATAAGATTGGAAATAATTCATTCGCAACATATATCCGAATAAACACATTGTAAAAAAGACCGTATTCAATCGGTGTCAGGTAATCACAAAATATGCTGAAGAAGTTATTAAAAATTGTTTCCAACGCCGGTAATCGAACCCGGGCCACCTGGGTGAAAGCCAGGAATCTTAACCACTAGACTACATGGGATAACAATTTCGAGGTGTTATATTTTAAAGCAGTTTTTATAACATCTTCGTCAATAGAATGCAGAAGTACGATTCAAGATTATAAATCATTCATTTGCAACAAGTATCCGACTAACATAACGTAAAAAACACCATATTCAATCGTTGTCAGGTTATTTTGAAATTTGCTGAAGAACTTATTAAAAATCGTTTCCCACGCCGTGAATCGAACCCAGGCCACATATGTGAAAGCCAGAATACCTATCCACAAGACCACATGGGATAACAATGTCAAAGGATTATATTTTAAAGCTGATCTCAGTACTTATGACATTCAAAATAGAATATGTTTGAGGAATGATATAAGATTGGAAATAATTCATTCGCAACATATATCCGAATAAACACATTGTAAAAAAGACCGTATTCAATCGGTGTCCGGTTATCACAAAATATGCTGAAGAAGTTATTAAAAATTGTTTCCTACGCCGGGAATTGAACCCGGGTCACCTGGGTGAAAGCCAGGAATCCTAACTACTAGACCACATGGGATAACTATTTCGAGGTGTTATATTTTAAAGCTGATAGCAGTTTTTATAACATCTTCATAAATAGAATGCATAAGAAGTACGATTCAAGATTATAAATCATTCATTTGCAACAAATATCCGACAAACATAACGTAAAAAACACCATATTCAATCGTTGTCAGGTAATTTTGAAATTTGCTGAAGAACTTATTAAAAATTGTTTCCCACGCCGGGAATCGTACCCGGGCCACCTCGGTAAAAGCCAGGAATCCTAACCACTAGACCACATGGGACAACAATGCCATAAGATTATATTTTTAAGCTAATCTCAGTACTTATGACATATTCAAAATAGAATATGTTTGAGGAACGATATAAGATTGGAAATAATTCATTTGCAACATATATCCGAATAAACACATTGTAAAAAAGACCGTATTCAATCGGTGTCAGGTTATTACAAAATATGCTGAAGAAGTTATTAAAAATCGTTTCCCACGCCGGGAATCGAACCCGGACCACCTGGGTGGAAGACAGGAATCCTAACCACTAGACCACATGGGAAAACAATTTCGAGGAGTTATATTTTAAAGCTGATAGCAGTTTTTATAACATCTTCATAAATAGAATGCATAAGAAGTACGATTCAAGATTATAAATCATTCATTTGCAACAAATATCCGACTAACATAACGTAAAAAACACCATATTCAATCGTTGTCAGGTTATTTTGAAATTTGCTGAAGAACTTTTAAAAATTGTTTCCCACGCCGTGAATCGAACCCGGGCCACTTATGTGAAAGCCAGAATACCTATCCACAAGACCACATGGGATAACAATGTCATAAGATTATATTTTTAAGCTAATCTCAGTACTTATGGCATATTCAAAATAGAATATGTTTGAGGAACGATATAAGATTGGAAATAATTTATTCGCAACAAATATATGAATAAACACATTGTAAAAAAGACCGTATTCAATCGGTGTCAGGTTATCACAAAATATGCTGAAGAAGTTATTAAAAATTGTTTCCAACGCCGGGAATCGAACCCGGGCCACTTATGTGAAAGCCAGAAATCCTAACTACAAGACCACATGGGATAAGAATATCATAAGATTATATTTTAAAGCTAATCTCAGTACTTATGGCATATTCAAAATATAATATGTTTGAGGAACGATATAAGATTGGAAATAATTTATTCGCAACAAATATATGAATAAACACATTGTAAAAAAGACCGTATTCAATCGGTGTCAGGTTATCACAAAATATGCTGAAGAAGTTATTAAAAATTGTTTCCAACGCCGGGAATCGAACCCGGGCCACTTATGTGAAAGCCAGAAATCCTAACTACAAGACCACATGGGATAAGAATATCATAAGATTATATTTTAAAGCTAATCTCAGTACTTATGGCATATTCAAAATATAATATGTTTGAGGAACGATATAAGATTGGAAATAATTCATTCGCAACATATATCCGAATAAACACATTGTAAAAAAGACCGTATTCAATCGGTGTCAGGTTATTACAAAATATGCTGAAGAAGTTATTAAAAATTGTTTCACACGCCGAAAATCGAACCCGAGCCACCTGGGTGAAAGCCAGGAATCCTAAGCACTAGACCACATGGGATAACAATTTCGAGGGATTATATTTTAAGTCTGATGGCAGTACTTATTACGTCTTCAAAAATAGAATGCATAAGAAGTACGATACAAGATTAGAAACAATTCATTTGCAACAAATGTCCGAAAAACGTATTGTAAAAAAGACCGTATTCAATCATTGTCATGTTCTTTCAAAATTTGATGAAGATATTAATAATTGTTTCCCACGCCGGGAATCGAACACGGGCCACCTGGGTGAAAACCAGGAATCCTAACCACTAGACCACATGGGATAACAATGTCAAAGGATTATATTTTAAAGCTGATTTCAGTACTTATGACATTCAAAATAGAATATGTTTGAGGAACGATATAAGATTGGAAATAATTCATTCGCATCAAATATCCGAAAAACACATTGTAAAAAAGACAGTATTCAATCGGTGTCAGGTTATCACAAAATATGCTGAAGAAATTATTAAAAATTGTCTCCCACGCCGGGAATCGAACCCGGGCCACCTGGGTGAAAGCCAGGAATCCTAACCACTAGACGACATGGGATAACAGTTTCGAGGTGTTATATTTTAAAGCTGATAGCAGTTTTTATAACATCTTCATAAATAGAATGCATAAGAAGTACGAATCAAGATTATAAATCATTCATTTGCAACAAATATCCGACTAACATAACGTAAAAAACACCATATTCAATCGTTGTCAGGTTATTTTGAAATTTGCTGAAGAACTTATTAAAAATTGTTTCCCACGCCGTGAATCGAACCCGGGCCACTTATGTGAAAGCCAGAATACCTATCCACAAGACCACATGGGATAACAATGTCAAAGGATTATATTTTAAAGCTGATCTCAGTACTTATGACATTCAAAATAGAATATGTTTGAGGAACGATATAAGATTGGAAACAATTCATTCGCAAAAAATATCCGAATAAACACATTGTAAAAAAGACCGTATTCAATCGGTGTCAGGTTATCACAAAATATGCTGAAGAACTTATTAAGAATTGTTTCCCACGCCGGGAATCGAACTCGGGCCACCTGGGTGAAAGCCAGGAATCCTAACCACTAGACCACATGGGATAACAATTTCGAGGGATTATATTTTAAGTCTGATGGCAGTACTTATTACATCTTCAAAAATAGAATGCATAAGAAGTACGATACAAGATTAGAAATAATTCATTCGCAAAAAATATCCGAATAAACACATTGTAAAAAAGACCGTATTCAATCGGTGTCAGGTTATTACAAAATATGCTGAAGAAGCTATTAAAAATTGTTTGCCACGCCGGGTATCGAACCCGGACCAACTGGGTGGAAGCCAGGAATCCTAACCACTAGACCACATGGGATAACAATTTCGAGGTGTTATATTTTAAAGCTGATAGCAGTTTTTATAACATCTTCATAAATAGAATACATAAGAAGTACGATTCAAGATTATAAATCATTCATTTGCGACAAATATCCGACTAACATAACGTAAAAAACACAATATTCATTCGTTGTCAGGATATTTTGAAATTTGCTGAAGAACTTATTAAAAGTTGTTTCTCACGCCGGGAATCGACTCGGGCCACTTAGGTGAAAGCCAGAAATCCTAACTACAAGACCACATGGGATAAGAATGTCATAAGATTATATTTTAAAGCTAATCTCAGTACTTATGGCATATTCAAAATAGAATATGTTTGAGGAACGATATAAGATTGGAAATAATTCATTCGCAACATATATCCGAATAAACACATTGTAAAAAAGACCGTATTCAATCGGTGTCAGGTAATCACAAAATATGCTGAAGAAGTTATTAAAAATTGTTTCCAACGCCGGTAATCGAACCCGGGCCACCTGGGTGAAAGCCAGGAATCTTAACCACTAGACTACATGGGATAACAATTTCGAGGTGTTATATTTTAAAGCAGTTTTTATAACATCTTCGTCAATAGAATGCAGAAGAAGTACGATTCAAGATTATAAATCATTCATTTGCAACAAGTATCCGACTAACATAACGTAAAAAACACCATATTCAATCGTTGTCAGGTTATTTTGAAATTTGCTGAAGAACTTATTAAAAATCGTTTCCCACGCCGTGAATCGAACCCAGGCCACATATGTGAAAGCCAGAATACCTATCCACAAGACCACATGGGATAACAATGTCAAAGGATTATATTTTAAAGCTGATCTCAGTACTTATGACATTCAAAATAGAATATGTTTGAGGAATGATATAAGATTGGAAATAATTCATTCGCAACATATATCCGAATAAACACATTGTAAAAAAGACCGTATTCAATCGGTGTCCGGTTATCACAAAATATGCTGAAGAAGTTATTAAAAATTGTTTCCTACGCCGGGAATTGAACCCGGGTCACCTGGGTGAAAGCCAGGAATCCTAACTACTAGACCACATGGGATAACTATTTCGAGGTGTTATATTTTAAAGCTGATAGCAGTTTTTATAACATCTTCATAAATAGAATGCATAAGAAGTACGATTCAAGATTATAAATCATTCATTTGCAACAAATATCCGACAAACATAACGTAAAAAACACCATATTCAATCGTTGTCAGGTAATTTTGAAATTTGCTGAAGAACTTATTAAAAATTGTTTCCCACGCCGGGAATCGTACCCGGGCCACCTCGGTAAAAGCCAGGAATCCTAACCACTAGACCACATGGGACAACAATGCCATAAGATTATATTTTTAAGCTAATCTCAGTACTTATGACATATTCAAAATAGAATATGTTTGAGGAACGATATAAGATTGGAAATAATTCATTTGCAACATATATCCGAATAAACACATTGTAAAAAAGACCGTATTCAATCGGTGTCAGGTTATTACAAAATATGCTGAAGAAGTTATTAAAAATCGTTTCCCACGCCGGGAATCGAACCCGGACCACCTGGGTGGAAGACAGGAATCCTAACCACTAGACCACATGGGAAAACAATTTCGAGGAGTTATATTTTAAAGCTGATAGCAGTTTTTATAACATCTTCATAAATAGAATGCATAAGAAGTACGATTCAAGATTATAAATCATTCATTTGCAACAAATATCCGACTAACATAACGTAAAAAACACCATATTCAATCGTTGTCAGGTTATTTTGAAATTTGCTGAAGAACTTTTAAAAATTGTTTCCCACGCCGTGAATCGAACCCGGGCCACTTATGTGAAAGCCAGAATACCTATCCACAAGACCACATGGGATAACAATGTCATAAGATTATATTTTTAAGCTAATCTCAGTACTTATGGCATATTCAAAATAGAATATGTTTGAGGAACGATATAAGATTGGAAATAATTTATTCGCAACAAATATATGAATAAACACATTGTAAAAAAGACCGCATTCAATCGGTGTCAGGTAATCACAAAATATGCTGAAGAAGTTATTAAAAATTGTTTCCAACGCCGGGAATCGAACCCGGGCCACTTATGTGAAAGCCAGAAATCCTAACTACAAGACCACATGGGATAAGAATATCATAAGATTATATTTTAAAGCTAATCTCAGTACTTATGGCATATTCAAAATATAATATGTTTGAGGAACGATATAAGATTGGAAATAATTCATTCGCAACATATATCCGAATAAACACATTGTAAAAAAGACCGTATTCAATCGGTGTCAGGTAATCACAAAATATGCTGAAGAAGTTATTAAAAATTGTTTCCCACGCCGGGAATCGAACCCGAGCCACCTGGGTGAAAGCCAGGAATCCTAAGCACTAGACCACATGGGATAAGAATGTCATAAGATTATATTTTAAAGCTAATCTCAGTACTTATGGCATATTCAAAATAGAATATCTTTGAGGAACGATATAAGATTGGAAATAATTCATTCGCAACATATATCCGAATAAACACATTGTAAAAAAGACCGTATTCAATCGGTGTCAGGTTATTACAAAATATGCTGAAGAAGTTATTAAAAATTGTTTCACACGCCGAAAATCGTACCCGAGCCACCTGGGTGAAAGCCAGGAATCCTAAGCACTAGACCACATGGGATAACAATTTCGAGGGATTATATTTTAAGTCTGATGGCAGTACTTATTACGTCTTCAAAAATAGAATGCATAAGAAGTACGATACAAGATTAGAAACAATTCATTTGCAACAAATGTCCGAAAAACGTATTGTAAAAAAGACCGTATTCAATCATTGTCATGTTATTTCAAAATTTGATGAAGATATTAATAATTGTTTCCCACGCCGGGAATCGAACACGGGCCACCTGGGTGAAAACCAGGAATCCTAACCACTAGACCACATGGGATAACAATGTCAAAGGATTATATTTTAAAGCTGATTTCAGTACTTATGACATTCAAAATAGAATATGTTTGAGGAACGATATAAGATTGGAAATAATTCATTCGCATCAAATATCCGAAAAACACATTGTAAAAAAGACAGTATTCAATCGGTGTCAGGTTATCACAAAATATGCTGAAGAAATTATTAAAAATTGTCTCCCACGCCGGGAATCGAACCCGGGCCACCTGGGTGAAAGCCAGGAATCCTAACCACTAGACGACATGGGATAACAGTTTCGAGGTGTTATATTTTAAAGCTGATAGCAGTTTTTATAACATCTTCATAAATAGAATGCATAAGAAGTACGATTCAAGATTATAAATCATTCATTTGCAACAAATATCCGACTAACATAACGTAAAAAACACCATATTCATTCGTTGTCAGGATATTTTGAAATTTGCTGAAGAACTTATTAAAAATTGTTTCTCACGCCGGGAATCGAGCTCGGGCCACTTAGGTGAAAGCCAGAAATCCTAACTACAAGACCACATGGGATAAGAATGTCATAAGATTATATTTTAAAGCTAATCTCAGTACTTATGGCATATTCAAAATAGAATATCTTTGAGGAACGATATAAGATTGGAAATAATTCATTCGCAACATATATCCGAATAAACACATTGTAAAAAAGACCGTATTCAATCGGTGTCAGGTTATTACAAAATATGCTGAAGAAGTTATTAAAAATTGTTTCACACGCCGAAAATCGAACCCGAGCCACCTGGGTGAAAGCCAGGAATCCTAAGCACTAGACCACATGGGATAACAATTTCGAGGGATTATATTTTAAGTCTGATGGCAGTACTTATTACGTCTTCAAAAATAGAATGCATAAGAAGTACGATACAAGATTAGAAACAATTCATTTGCAACAAATGTCCGAAAAACGTATTGTAAAAAAGACCGTATTCAATCATTGTCATGTTCTTTCAAAATTTGATGAAGATATTAATAATTGTTTCCCACGCCGGGAATCGAACACGGGCCACCTGGGTGAAAACCAGGAATCCTAACCACTAGACCACATGGGATAACAATGTCAAAGGATTATATTTTAAAGCTGATTTCAGTACTTATGACATTCAAAATAGAATATGTTTGAGGAACGATATAAGATTGGAAATAATTCATTCGCATCAAATATCCGAAAAACACATTGTAAAAAAGACAGTATTCAATCGGTGTCAGGTTATCACAAAATATGCTGAAGAAATTATTAAAAATTGTCTCCCACGCCGGGAATCGAACCCGGGCCACCTGGGTGAAAGCCAGGAATCCTAACCACTAGACGACATGGGATAACAGTTTCGAGGTGTTATATTTTAAAGCTGATAGCAGTTTTTATAACATCTTCATAAATAGAATGCATAAGAAGTACGAATCAAGATTATAAATCATTCATTTGCAACAAATATCCGACTAACATAACGTAAAAAACACCATATTCAATCGTTGTCAGGTTATTTTGAAATTTGCTGAAGAACTTATTAAAAATTGTTTCCCACGCCGTGAATCGAACCCGGGCCACTTATGTGAAAGCCAGAATACCTATCCACAAGACCACATGGGATAACAATGTCATAAGATTATATTTTTAAGCTAATCTCAGTACTTATGGCATATTCAAAATAGAATATGTTTGAGGAACGATATAAGATTGGAAATAATTTATTCCAACAAATATATGAATAAACACATTGTAAAAAAGACCGTATTCAATCGGTGTCAGGTTATCACAAAATATGCTGAAGAAGTTATTAAAAATTGTTTCCAACGCCGGGAATCGAGCTCGGGCCACTTAGGTGAAAGCCAGAAATCCTAACTACAAGACCACATGGGATAAGAATGTCATAAGATTATATTTTAAAGCTAATCTCAGTACTTATGGCATATTCAAAATAGAATATCTTTGAGGAACGATATAAGATTGGAAATAATTCATTCGCAACATATATCCGAATAAACACATTGTAAAAAAGACCGTATTCAATCGGTGTCAGGTTATCACAAAATATGCTGAAGAAATTATTAAAAATTGTTTCCCACGCCAGGAATCGAACACGGGCCACCTGGGTGAAAACAAGGAATCCTGACCACTAGACCACATGGGATAACAATGTTAAAAGATTATATTTTAAAGCTGATCTCAGTACTTATGACATATTCAAAATAGAATATGTTTGAGGAACGATATAAGATTGGAAATAATTCATTCGCAAAAAAATATCCGAATAAACGCATTGTAAAAAAGACCGTATTCAATCAGTGTCAGGTTATTACAAAATATGCTGAAGAAGCTATTAAAAATTGTTTACCACGCCGGGAATCGAATCCGGGCCACCTGGGTGAAAGCCAGGAATCCTAACCACTAGACCACATGGGATAACAGTTTCAAGGTGTTATATTTTAAAGCTGATAGCAGTTTTTATAACATCTTCATAAATAGAATGCATAAGAAGTACGATTCAAGATTACAAATCATTCATTTGCTACAAATATCCGACTAACATAACGTAAAAAACACCATATTCATTCGTTGTCAGGATATTTTGAAATTTGCTGAAGAACTTATTAAAAATTGTTTCCCAAGCCGGGAGTCGAACCCGGGCCACCTGGGTGAAAACAAGGAATCCTGACCACTAGACCACATGGGATAACAATGTTAAAGGATTATATTTTAAAGCTGATCTCAGTACTTATGACATATTCAAAATAGAATATGTTTGAGGAACGATATAAGATTGGAAATATAATTCATTCGCAAAAAATTTCCGAATAAACACATTGTAAAAAAGACCGTATTCAATCGGTGTCAGGTTATCACAAAATATGCTGAAGAAGTTATTAAAAATTGTTTCCCACGCCGAGAATCGAACCCGGGCCACCTGGGTGAAAACCAGGAATCCTAAGCACTAGACCACATGGGATAACAATTTCGAGGGATTATATTTTAAGTCTGATGGCAGTACTTATTACATCTTCAAAAATAGAATGCATAAGAAGTACGATACAAGATAAGAAACAATTCATTTGCAACAAATGTCCGAATAACACATTGTAAAAAAGACCGTATTCAATCGGTGTCAGGTTATCACAAAATATGCTGAAGAAGTTATTAAAAATTGTTTCCCACGACGGGAATCGAACCCGGGCCACCTGGGTGAAAACCAGCAATCCTAACCACTAGACCACATGGGATAACAATGTCAAAGGATTATATTTTAAAGCTGATCTCATTACTTATGACATATTCAAAATAGAATATGTTTGAGGAACCATATAAGATTGGAAATAATTCATTCGCAACATATATCCGAATAAACACATTGTAAAAAAGACCGTATTCAATCGGTGTCAGGTTATTACAAAATATGCTGAAGAAGTTATTAAAAATTGTTTCACACGCCGGGAATCGAACCCGAGCCACCTGGGTGATAACCAGGAATCCTAACCACTAGACCACATGGGATAACAATTTCGAGGGATTATATTTTAAGTCTGATGGCAGTACTTATTACATCTTCAAAAATAGAATGCATAAAAAGTACGATACAAGATTAGAAACAATTCATTTGCAACAAATATCCGAATAACATATTGTAAAAAAGACCGTATTCAATCATTGTCATGTTATTTCAAAATTTGCTGAAGAAGATATTAAAAACAGTTTCCCACGCCGGGAATCGAACCCGGGTCACTTGGGTGAAAACCAGCAATCCTAACCACTAGACCACATGGGATAACAATGTCAAAGGATTATATTTTAAAGCTGATCTCAGTACTTATGACGTATTCAAAATAGAATATGTTTGAGGAACCATATAAGATTGGAAATAATTCATTCGCATCAAATATCCGAAAAACACATTGTAAAAAAGACAGTATTCAATCGGTGTCAGGTTATCACAAAATATGTTGAAGAAATTATTAAAAATTGTCTCCCACGCCGGGAATCGAACCCGGGCCACCTGGGTGAAAGCCAGGAATCCTAACCACTAGACCACATGGGATAACAGTTTTGAGGTGTTATATTTTAAAGCTGATAGCAGTTTTTATAACATCTTCATAAATAGAATGCATAAGAAGTACGATTCAAGATTATAAATCATTCATTTGCAACAAATATCCGACTAACATAACGTAAAAAACACCATATTTATTCGTTGTCAGGATATTTTGAAATTTGCTGAAGAACTTATTAAAAATTGTTTCTCACGCCGGGAATCGAACTCGGGCCACTTAGGTGAAAGCCAGAAATCCTAACTACAAGTCCACATGGGATAAGAATGTCATAAGATTATATTTTAAAGCTAATCTCAGTACTTATGGCATATTCAAAATAGAATATCTTTGAGGAACGATATAAGATTGGAAATAATTCATTCGCATCAAATATCCGAAAAACACATTGTAAAAAAGACCGTATTCAATCGGTGTCAGGTTATCACAAAATATGCTGAAGAAATTATTAAAAATTGTTTCTTACGCCGGGAATCGAACCCGGGCCACCTGGGTGAAAACAAGGAATCCTGTCCACTAGACCACATGGGATAACAATGTTAAAAGATTATATTTTAAAGCTGATCTCAGTACTTATGACATATTCAAAATAGAATATGTTTGAGGAACGATATAAGATTGGAAATAATTCATTCGCAACATATATCCGAATAAACACATTGTAAAAAAGACCGTATTCAATCGGTGTCAGGTTATCACAAAATATGCTGAAGAAATTATTAAAAATTGTTTCTTACGCCGGGAATCGAACCCGGGCCACCTGGGTGAAAACAAGGAATCCTAACCACTAGACCACATGGGATAACAGTTTCGAGGTGTTATATTTTAAAGCTGATAGCAGTTTTTATAACATCTTCATAAATAGAATGCATAAGAAGTACGATTCAAGACTACAAATCATTCATTTGCTACAAATATCCGACTAACATAACGTAAAAAACACCATATTCATTCGTTGTCAGGATATTTTGAAATTTGCTGAAGAACTTATTAAAAATTGTTTCCCAAGCCGGGAGTTGAACCCGGGGCACCTGGGTGAAAACAAGGAATCCTGACCACTAGACCACATGGGATAACAAAAGGATTATATTTTAAAGCTGATCTCAGTACTTATGACATATTCAAATTAGAATATGTTTGAGGAACGATATAAGATTGGAAATAATTCATTCGCAAAAAATATCCGAATAAACACATTGTAAAAAAGACCGTATTCAATCGGTGTCAGGTTACTACAAAATATGCTGAAGAAGTTATTAAAAATAGTTTCACACTCTGGGAATCGAACCCGAGCCACCTGGGTGATAGCCAGGAATCCTAACCACTAGACCACATGGGATAACAATTTCGAGGAATTATATTTTAAGTCTGATGGCAGTACTTATTACATCTTCAAAAATAGAATGCATAAGAAGTACGATACAGGATTAGAAACAATTCATTTGCAACAAATATCCGAATAACATATTGTAAAAAAGACCGTATTCAATCATTGTCATGTTATTTCAAAATTTGCTGAAGAAGTTATTAAAAATAGTTTCACACGCCGGGAATCGAACCCGAGCCACCTGGGTGACAGCCAGGAATCCTAACCACTAGACCACATGGGATAACAATTTCGAGGGATTATATTTTAAGTCTGATGGCAGTACTTATTACATCTTCAAAAATAGAATGCATAAGAAGTACGATACAAGATTAGAAACAATTCATTTGCAACAAATATCCGAATAACATATTGTAAAAAAGACCGTATTCAATCATTGTCATGTTATTTCAAAATTTGCTGAAGAAGATATTAAAAACAGTTTCCCACGCCGAGAATCGAACCCGGGTCACCTGGGTGAAAACCAGCTATCCTAACCACTAGACCACATGGGATAACAATGTCAAAGGATTATATTTTAAAGCTGATCTCAGTACTTATGACGTATTCAAAATAGAATATGTTTGAGGAACCATATAAGATTGGAAATAATTCATTCGCATCAAATATCCGAAAAACACATTGTAAAAAAGACAGTATTCAATCGGTGTCAGGTTATCACAAAATATGTTGAAGAAATTATTAAAAATTGTCTCCCACGCCGGGAATCGAACCCGGGCCACCTGGGTGAAAGCCAGGAATCCTAACCACTAGACCACATGGGATAACAGTTTTGAGGTGTTATAATTTAAAGCTGATAGCAGTTTTTATAACATCTTCATAAATAGAATGCATAAGAAGTACGATTCAAGATTATAAATCATTCATTTGCAACAAATATCCGACTAACATAACGTAAAAAACACCATATTTATTCGTTGTCAGGATATTTTGAAATTTGCTGAAGAACTTATTAAAAATTGTTTCTCACGCCGGGAATCGAACTCGGGCCACTTAGGTGAAAGCCAGAAATCCTAACTACAAGTCCACATGGGATAAGAATGTCATAAGATTATATTTTAAAGCTAATCTCAGTACTTATGGCATATTCAAAATAGAATATCTTTGAGGAACGATATAAGATTGGAAATAATTCATTCGCAACATATATCCGAATAAACACATTGTAAAAAAGACCGTATTCAATCGGTGTCAGGTTATCACAAAATATGCTGAAGAAATTATTAAAAATTGTTTCTTACGCCGGGAATCGAACCCGGGCCACCTGGGTGAAAACAAGGAATCCTGACCACTAGACCACATGGGATAACAATGTTAAAAGATTATATTTTAAAGCTGATCTCAGTACTTATGACATTCAAAATAGAATATGTTTGAGGAACGATATAAGATTGGAAATAATTCATTCGCAAAAAATATCCGAATAAACACATTGTAAAAAAGACCGTATTCAATCAATGTCAGGTTATTACAAAATATGCTGAAGAAGCTATTAAAAATTGTTTACCACGCCGGGAATCGAATCCGGGCCACCTGGGTGAAAGCCAGGAATCCTAACCACTAGACCACATGGGATAACAGTTTCAAGGTGTTATATTTTAAAGCTGATAGCAGTTTTTATAACATCTTCATAAATAGAATGCATAAGAAGTACGATTCAAGATTACAAATCATTCATTTGCTACAAATATCCGACTAACATAACGTAAAAAACACCATATTCATTCGTTGTCAGGATATTTTGAAATTTGCTGAAGAACTTATTAAAAATTGTTTCCCAAGCCGGGAATCGAATCCGGGCCACCTGGGTGAAAACAAGGAATCCTGACCACTAGACCACATGGGATAACAAAAGGATTATATTTTAAAGCTGATCTCAGTACTTATGACATATTCAAAATAGAATATGTTTGAGGAACGATATAAGATTGGAAATATATATATATAATTCATTCGCAAAAAATATCCGAATAAAAACATTGTAAAAAAGACCGTATTCAATCGGTGTCAGGTTACTACAAAATATGCTGAAGAAGTTATTAAAAATAGTTTCACACACCGGGAATGGAACCCGAGCCACCTGGGTGATAGCCAGGAGTCCTAACCACTAGACCACATGGGATACCAATTTCGAGGGATTATATTTTAAGTCTGATGGCAGTACTTATTACATCTTCAAAAATAGAATGCATAAGAACTACGATACAAGATTAGAAACAATTCATTTGCAACAAATATCCGAATAACATATTGTAAAAAAGACCGTATTCAATCATTGTCATGTTATTTCAAAATTTGCTGAAGAAGATATTAAAAACTATTTCCCACGCCGGGAATCGAACCCGGGCCACCTGGGTGAAAACCAGTAATCCTAACCACTAGACCACATGGGATAACAATGTCAAAGGATTATATTTTAAGGCTGATCTCAGTACTTATGACGTATTCAAAATAGAATATGTTTGAGGAACCATATAAGATTGGAAATAATTCATTCGCATCAAATATCCGAAAAACACATTGTAAAAAAGACAGTATTCAATCGGTGTCAGTTTATCACAAAATATGTTGAAGAAATTATTAAAAAATGTCTGCCACGCCGGGAATCGAAACCGGGCCACCTGGGTGAAAGCCAAGAATCCTAACCACTAGACCACATGGGATAACAGTTTCGAGGTGTTATATTTTAAAGCTGATAGCAGTTTTTATAACATCTTCATAAATAGAATGCATAAGAAGTACGATTCAAGATTATAAATCATTCATTTGCAACAAATATCCGACTAACATAACGTAAAAAACACCATATTTATTCGTTGTCAGAATATTTTGAAATTTGCTGAAGAACTTATTAAAAATTGTTTCTCACGCCGGGAATAGAACTCGGGCCACTTAGGTGAAAGCCAGAAATCCTAACTACAAGTCCACATGGGATAAGAATGTCATAAGATTATATTTTAAAGCTAATCTCAGTACTTATGGCATATTCAAAATAGAATATCTTTGAGGAACGATATAAGATTGGAAATAATTCATTCGCAACATATATCCGAATAAACACATTGTAAAAAAGACCGTATTCAATCGGTGTCAGGTTATCACAAAATATGCTGAAGAAATTATTAAAAATTGTTTCTTACGCCGGGAATCGAACCCGGGCCACCTGGGTGAAAACAAGGAATCCTGACCACTAGACCACATGGGATAACAAAAGGATTATATTTTAAAACTGATCTCAGTACTTATGACATATTCAAAATAGAATATGTTTGAGGAACGATATAAGATTGGAAATAATTCATTCGCAAAAAATATCCGAATAAACACATTGTAAAAAAGACCGTATTCAATCGGTGTCAGATTACTACAAAATATGCTGAAGAAGTTATTAAAAATATTTTCACACGCCGGGAATCGAACCCGAGCCACCTGGGTGATAGCCAGAATCCTAACCACTAGACCACATGGGATAACAATTTCGAGGGATTATATTTTAAGTCTGATGGCAGTACTTATTACATCTTCAAAAATAGAATGCATAAGAAGTACGATACAAGATTAGAAACAATTCATTTGCAACAAATATCCGAATAACATATTGTAAAAAAGACCGTATTCAATCATTGTCATGTTATTTCAAAATTTGCTGAAGAAGATATTAAAAACTGTTTCCCACGCCGGGAATCGAACCCGGGCCACCTGGGTGAAAACCAGCAATCCTAACCACTAGACCACATGGGATAACAATGTGAAAGGATTATATTTTAAAGCTGATCTCAGTACTTATGACATATTCAAAATAGAATATCTTTGAGGAACGATATAAGATTGGAAATAATTCATTCGCAACATATATCCGAATAAACACATTGTAAAAAAGACCGTATTCAATCGGTGTCAGGTTATCACAAAATATGCTGAAGAAGTTATTAAAAATTGTTTCCCACGGCGGGAATCGATCCCGGGCCACCTGGGTGAAAGCCAGGAATCCTAACCACTAGACCACATGGGATAACATTTTCGAGGGATTATATTTTAAGTCTGATGGCAGTACTTATTACATGTTCAAAAATAGAATGCATAAGAAGTACGATACAAGATTAGAAACAATTCATTTGCAACAAATATCCGAATAACATATTGTAAAAAAGACCGTATTCAATCATTGTCATGTTATTTCAAAATTTGCTGAAGAACTTAATAAAAATTGTTTCCCACGCCGTGAATCGAACCCGGGCCACTTATGTGAAAGCCAGAATACCTATCCACAAGACCACATGGGATAACAATGTCATAAGATTATATTTTTAAGCTAATCTCAGTACTTATGGCATATTCAAAATAGAATATGTTTGAGGAACGATATAAGATTGGAAATAATTCATTCGCAACATATATCCGAATAAACACATTGTAAAAAAGACCGTATTCAATCGGTGTCAGGTTATCACAAAATATGCTGAAGAAGCTATTAAAAATTGTTTACCACGCCGGGAATCGAATCCGGGCCACCTGGGTGAAAGCCAGGAATCCTAACCACTAGACCACATGGGATAACAGTTTCAAGGTGTTATATTTTAAAGCTGATAGCAGTTTTTATAACATCTTCATAAATAGAATGCATAAGAAGTACGATTCAAGATTACAAATCATTCATTTGCTACAAATATCCGACTAACATAACGTAAAAAACACCATATTCATTCGTTGTCAGGATATTTTGAAATTTGCTGAAGAACTTATTAAAAATTGTTTCCCACGCCGGGAATCGAACCCGGGGCACCTGGGTGAAAACCAGGAATCCTAAGCACTAGACCACATGGGATAACAATTTCGAGGGATTATATTTTAAGTCTGATGGCAGTACTTATTACATCTTCAAAAAAAGAATGCATAAGAAGTACGATACAAGATTAGAAACAATTCATTTGCAACAAATGTCCGAATAACACATTGTAAAAAAGACCGTATTCAATCGGTGTCAGGTTATCACAAAATATGCTGAAGAAGTTATTAAAAATTGTTTCCCACGACGGGAATCGAACCCGGGCCACCTGGGTGAAAACCAGCAATCCTAACCACTAGACCACATGGGATAACAATGTCAAAGGATTATATTTTAAAGCTGATCTCATTACTTATGACATATTCAAAATAGAATATGTTTGAGGAACCATATAAGATTGGAAATAATTCATTCGCAACATATATCCGAATAAACACATTGTAAAAAAGACCGTATTCAATCGGTGTCAGGTTATTACAAAATATGCTGAAGAAGTTATTAAAAATTGTTTCACACGCCGGGAATCGAACCCGAGCCACCTGGGTGATAGCCAGGAATCCTAACCACTAGACCACATGGGATAACAATTTCGAGGGATTATATTTTAAGTCTGATGGCAGTACTTATTACATCTTCAAAAATAGAATGCATAAGAAGTACGATACAAGATTAGAAGCAATTCATTTGCAACAAATATCCGAATAACATATTGTAAAAAAGACCGTATTCAATCATTGTCATGTTATTTCAAAATTTGGTGAAGAAGATATTAAAAACTGTTTCCCACGCCGGGAATCGAACCCGGGCCACCTGGGTGAAAACCAGCAATCCTAACCACTAGACCACATGGGATAACAATGTTAAAAGATTATATTTTAAAGCTGATCTCAGTACTTATGACATATTCAAAATAGAATATGTTTGAGGAACGATATAAGATTGGAAATAATTCATTCGCAAAAAATATCCGAATAAACACATTGTAAAAAAGACCGTATTCAATCAGTGTCAGGTTATTACAAAATATGCTGAAGAAGCTATTAAAAATTGTTTACCACGCCGGGAATCGAATCCGGGTCACCTGGGTGAAAGCCAGGAATTCTAACCACTAGACCACATGGGATAACAATTTCGAGGTGTTATATTTTAAAGCTGATAGCAGTTTTTATAACATCTTCATCAATAGAATGCATAAGAAGTACGATTCAAGATTACAAATCATTCATTTGCTACAAATATCCGACTAACATAACGTAAAAAACACCATATTCATTCGTTGTCAGGATATTTTGAAATTTGCTGAAGAACTTATTAAAAATTGTTTCCCAAGCCGGGAGTCGAACCCGGGCCACCTGGGTGAAAACAAGGAATCCTGACCACTAGACCACATGGGATAACAAAAGGATTATATTTTAAAGCTGATCTCAGTACTTATGACATATTCAAAATAGAATGTTTTAGGAACGATATAAGATTGGAAATAATTCATTCGCAAAAAATATCCGAATAAACACATTGTAAAAAAGACCGTATTCAATCGGTGTCAGGTTACTACAAAATATGCTGAAGAAGTTATTAAAAATAGTTTCACACGCCGGGAATCGAACCCGAGCCACCTGGGTGATAGCCAGGAATCCTAACCACTAGACCACATGGGATAACAATTTCGAGGAATTATATTTTAAGTCTGATGGCAGTACTTATTACATCTTCAAAAATAGAATGCATAAGAAGTACGATACAAGATTAGAAACAATTCATTTGCAACAAATATCCGAATAACATATTGTAAAAAAGACCGTATTCAATCATTGTCATGTTATTTCAAAATTTGCTGAAGAAGATAAAAAAAATTGTTTCCCACGCCGGGAATCGAACCCGGGCCACCTGGGTGAAAACCAGGAATCCTAACCACTAGACCACATGGGATAACAATGTCAAAGGATTATATTTTAAAGCTGATCTCAGTACTTATGACATTCAAAATAGAATATGTTTGAGGAACGATATAAGATTGGAAATAATTCATTCCCAAAAAATATCCGAATAAACACATTGTAAAAAAGACCGTATTCAATCGGTGTCAGGTTATTACAAAATATGCTGAAGAAGTTATTAAAAATCGTTTCCCACGCCGGGAATCGAACCCGGGCCACCTGAGTGAAAGCCAGGAATCCTAACCACTAGACTACATGGGATAACAATTTCGAGGTGTTATATTTTAAAGCTGATAGCAGTTTTTATAACATCTTCATCAATAGAATGCATAAGAAGTACGATTCAAGATTATAAATCATTCATTTGCAACAAATATCCGACTAACATAACGTAAAAAACACCATATTCAATTGTTGTGAGGTTATTATGAAATTTGCTGAAGAACTTAATAAAAATTGTTTCCCACGCCGTGAATCGAACCCGGGCCACTTATGTGAAAGCCAGAATACCTATCCACAAGACCACATGGGATAACAATGTCATAAGATTATATTTTTAAGCTAATCTCAGTACTTATGGCATATTCAAAATAGAATATGTTTGAGGAACGATATAAGATTGGAAATAATTCATTCGCAAAAAATATCCGAATAAACACATTGTAAAAAAGACCGTATTCAATCAGTGTCAGGTTATTACAAAATATGCTGAAGAAGCTATTAAAAATTGTTTACCACGCCAGGAATCGAATCCGGGCCACCTGGGTGAAAGCCAGGAATCCTAACCACTAGACCACATGGGATAACAGTTTCAAGGTGTTATATTTTAAAGCTGATAGCAGTTTTTATAACATCTTCATAAATAGAATGCATAAGAAGTACGATTCAAGATTACAAATCATTCATTTGCTACAAATATCCGACTAACATAACGTAAAAAACACCATATTCATTCGTTGTCAGGATATTTTGAAATTTGCTGAAGAACTTATTAAAAATTGTTTCTCACGCCGGGAATCGAACCCGGGCCACCTGGGTGAAAACAAGGAATCCTGACCACTAGACCACATGGGATAACAAAATGATTATATTTTAAAGCTGATCTCAGTACTTATGACATATTCAAAATAGAATATGTTTGAGGAACGATATCAGATTGGAAATAATTCATTCGCAAAAAATATCCGAATAAACACATTGTAAAAAAGACCGTATTCAATCGGTGTCAGGTTACTACAAAATATGCTGAAGAAGTTATTAAAAATAGTTTCACACGCCGGGAATGGAACCCGAGCCACCTGGGTGATAGCCAGGAGTCCTAACCACTAGACCACATGAGATAACAATTTCGAGGGATTATATTTTAAGTCTGATGGCAGTACTTATTACATCTTCAAAAATAGAATGCATAAGAAGTACGATACAAGATTAGAAACAATTCATTTGCAACAAATATCCGAATAACATATTGTAAAAAAGACCGTATTCAATCATTGTCATGTTATTTCAAAATTTGCGGAAGAAGATATTAAAAACTGTTTCCCACGCCGGGAATCGAACCCGGGCCACCTGGGTGAAAACCAGTAATCCTAACCACTAGACCACATGGGATAACAATGTCAAAGGATTATATTTTAAAGCTGATCTCAGTACTTATGACGTATTCAAAATAGAATATGTTTGAGGAACCATATAAGATTGGAAATAATTCATTCGCAACATATATCCGAATAAACACATTGTAAAAAAGACCGTATTCAATCGGTGTCAGGTTATCACAAAATATGCTGAAGAAATTATTAAAAATTGTTTCTTACGCCGGGAATCGAACCCGGGCCACCTGGGTGAAAACAAGGAATCCTGACCACTAGACCACATGGGATAACAATGTTAAAAGATTATATTTTAAAGCTGATCTCAGTACTTATGACATTCAAAATAGAATATGTTTGAGGAACGATATAAGATTGGAAATAATTCATTCGCAAAAAATATCCGAATAAACACATTGTAAAAAAGACCGTATTCAATCAGTGTCAGGTTATTACAAAATATGCTAAAGAAGCTATTAAAAATTGTTTACCACGCCGGGAATCGAATCCGGTCCACCTGGGTGAAAGCCAGGAATCCTAACCACTAGACCACATGGGATAACAGTTTCGAGGTGTTATATTTTAAAGCTGATAGCAGTTTTTATAACATCTTCATAAATAGAATGCATAAGAAGTACGATTCAAGATTACAAATCATTCATTTGCTACAAATATCCGACTAACATAACGTAAAAAACACCATATTCATTCGTTGTCAGGATATTTTGAAATTTGCTGAAGAACTTATTAAAAATTATTTCCCAAGCCGGGAGTCGAACCCGGGCCACCTGGGTGAAAACAAGGAATCCTGACCACTAGACCACATGGGATAACAAAAGGATTATATTTTAAAGCTGATCTCAGTACTTACGACATATTCAAAATAGAATATGTTTGAGGAACGATATAAGATTGGAAATAATTCATTCGCAAAAAATATCCGAATAAACACATTGTAAAAAAGACCGTATTTAATCATTGTCATGTTATTTCAAAATTTGCTGAAGAAGATATTAAAAACTGTTCCCCACGCCGGGAATCGAACCCGGGCCACCTGGGTGAAAATCAGTAATCCTAACCACTAGACCACATGGGATAACAATGTCAAAGGATTATATTTTAAAGCTGATCTCAGTACTTATGACGTATTCAAAATAGAATATGTTTGAGGAACCATATAAGATTGGAAATAATTCATTCGCATCAAATATCCGAAAAACACATTGTAAAAAAGACAGTATTCAATCGGTGTCAGGTTATCACAAAATATGTTGAAGAAATTATTAAAAATTGTCTCCCACGCCGGGAATCGAACCCGGGCCACCTGGGTGAAAGCTAGGAATCCTAACCACTAGACCACATGTGATAACAGTTTCGAGGTGTTATATTTTAAAGCTGATAGCAGTTTTTATAACATCTTCATAAATAGAATGCATAAGTACGATTCAAGATTATAAATCATTCATTTGCAACAAATATCCGACTAACCTAACGTAAAAAACAATATATTTATTCGTTGTCAGGATATTTTGAAATTTGCTGAAGAACTTATTAAAAATTGTTTCTCACGCCGGGAATCGAACTCGGGCCACTTAGGTGAAAGCCAGAAATCCTAACTACAAGTCCACATGGGATAACAATGTTAAAAGATTATATTCTAAAGCTGATCTCAGTACTTATAACATATTCAAAATAGAATATGTTTGAGGAATGATATAAGATTGGAAATAATTCATTTGCAAAAAATATCCGAATAAACACATTGTAAAAAAGACCGTATTCAATCAGTGTCAGGTTATTACAAAATATGCTGAAGAAGCTATTAAAAATTGTTTACCACGCCGGGAATCGAATCCGGGCCACCTGGGTGAAAGCCAGGAATCCTAACCACTACACCACATGGGATAACAGTTTCGAGGTGTTATATTTTAAAGCTGATAGCAGTTTTTATAACATCTTCATAAATAGAATGCATAAGAAGTACGATTCAAGATTACAAATCATTCATTTGCTACAAATATCCGACTAACATAACGTAAAAAACACCATATTCATTCGTTGTCAGGATATTTTGAAATTTGCTGAAGAACTTATTAAAAATTGTTTACCAAGCCGGGAGTCGAACCCGGTCCACCTAGGCGAAAACCAGCAATCCTAACCACTAGACTACATGGGACAACAATTTCGAGGGATTATATTTTAAGTCTGATGGCAGTACTTATTACATCTTCAAAAATAGAATGCATAAGAAGTACGATACAAGATTAGAAACAATTCATTTGCAACAAATGTCCGAATAACACATTGTAAAAAAGACCGTATTCAATCGGTGTCAGGTATTCACAAAATATGCTGAAGAAGTTATTAAAAATTGTTTCCCACGACGGGAATCGAACCCGGGCCACCTGGGTGTAAACCAGCAATCCTAACCACTAGACCACATGGGATAACAATGTCAAAGGATTATATATTAAAGCTGATCTCATTACTTATGACATTCAAAATAGAATATGTTTGAGGAACCATATAAGATTGGAAATAATTCATTCGCAACATATATCCGAATAAACACATTGTAAAAAGGACCGTATTCAATCGGTGTCATGTTATTACAAAATATGCTGAAGAAGTTATTAAAAATTGTTTCACACGCCGGGAATCGAACCCGAGCCACCTGGGTGATAGCCAGGAATCCTAACCACTAGACCACATGGGATAACAATTTCGAGGGATTATATTTTAAGTCTGATGGCAGTACTTATTACATCTTCAAAAATAGAATGCATAAAAAGTACGATACAAGATTAGAAACAATTCATCTCATTACTTATGACATTCAAAATAGAATATGTTTGAGGAACCATATAAGATTGGAAATAATTCATTCGCAACATATATCCGAATAACATATTGTAAAAAAGACCGTATTCAATCATTGTCATGTTATTTCAAAGTTTGCTGAAGAAGATATTAAAAACTGTTTCCCACGCCGGGAATCGAACCCGGGCCACCTGGGTGAAAACCAGCAATCCTAACCACTAGACGACATGGGGTAACAATGTCAAAGGATTATATTTTAAAGCTGATCTCAGTACTTATGACGTATTCAAAATAGTATATGTTTGAGGAACGATATAAGATTGGAAATAATTCATTCGCAAAAAATATCCGAATAAACACATTGTAAAAAAGACCGTATTCAATCGGTGTCAGGTTATCACAAAATATGCTGAAGAAGTTATTAAAAATTGTTTCCCACGCCGGGAATCGAACCCGGGCCACCTGGGTGAAAGCCAGGAATCCTAAGCACTAGACCACATGGGATAACAATTTCGAGGGATTATATTTTAAGTCTGATGGCAGTACTTATTACATCTTCAAAAATAGAATGCATAAGAAGTACGATACAAGATTAGAAACAATTCATTTGCAACAAATGTCCGAATAACACATTGTAAAAATGACCGTATTGAATCGGTGTCAGGTTATCACAAAATATGCTGAAGAAGTTATTAAAAATTGTTTCCCACGCCGGGAATCGAACCCGGGCCACCTGGGTGAAAACCAGCAATCCTAACCACTAGACCACATGGGATAACAGTGTCAAAGGATTATATTTTAAAGCTGATCTCATTACTTATGACATTCAAAATAGAATGTTTGAGGAACCATATAAGATTGGAAATAATTCATTCGCAACATATATCCGAATAAACACATTGTAAAAAAGATCGTATTCAATCGGTGTCAGGTTATTACAAAATATGCTGAAGAAGTTATTAAAAATTGTTTCACACGCCGGGAATCGAACCCGAGCCACCTGGGTGATAGCCAGGAATCCTAACCACTAGACCACATGGGATAACAATTTCGAGGGATTATATTTTAAGTCTGATGGCAGTACTTATTACATCTTCAAAAATAGAATGCATAAGAAGTACGATACAAGATTAGAAACAATTCATTTGCAACAAATATCCGAATAACATATTGTAAAAAAGACCGTATTCAATCATTGTCATGTTATTTCAAAATTTGCTTAAGAAGATATTAAAAACTGTTTCCCACGCCGGGAATCGAACCCGGGCCACCTGGGTGAAAACCAGCAATCCTAACCACTAGACCACATGGGATAACAATGTCAAAGGATTATATTTTAAAGCTGATCTCAGTACTTATGACGTATTCAAAATAGAATATGTTTGAGGAACCATATAAGATTGGAAATAATTCATTCGCATCAAATATCCGAAAAACACATTGTAAAAAAGACAGTATTCAATCGGTGTCAGGTTATCACAAAATATGTTGAAGAAATTATTAAAAATTGTTTCCCACGCCGGGAATCGAACCCGGGCCACCTGGGTGAAAGCCAGGAATCCTAACCACTAGACCAAAGGGATAACAATTTCGAGGTATTATATTTTAAAGCTGATAGCAGTTTTTATAACATCTTCATAAATAGAATGCATAAGAAGTACGATTCAAGATTATAAATCATTCATTTGCAACAAATATCCGACTAAAATAACGTATATAACGTCATAACAATGTCGTAAGATTATATTTTAAAACTCATCTCAGTTCTTAAGGCATGTTCAATATAGAATATATTAGACTAACGATATGAGATTGGAAATAATTCATTCTTAAAAAGTATCCGAATGTTCACATTTTAAAAAAGACCGTATTCAATCGGTGTCAAGTTTTTACAAAATAGGCTCAAGAAGTTATTAAAAATTGTTTCCCACGCCCGGAATCGAACACGGGCAACCTGGGTAAAAGTCAAGAATCCTAACCATTAGACCATATGGTATAAAAATTCCGAATCATTATATCTTAAATCTGATCGCAGTACTTATTACATGTTCAAAAATAGAATGCATAAGAAGTTCGATACAAGATTAGAAATAATTCATTCGTATCAAATATCCGAATAAACACATTGTAAAAAATACCGTATTCACTCGGTGTCAGGTTATTACAAAATATTCTTAAGAAGTTATTAAAAATTATATCCTACACCGTGAATCGAACCTGGGCCACCTGGGTGAAATCTATGAATCCTAACCACTAGACTACATGGGATAACTCTGTCGTAAGATTATATTTTAAAACTCATCTCAGTTTTTAAGGCATCTTCAAAATAGAATATATTAGACGAAGGATATAAGATTGGAAATATTCATTCGCAACAAATATCCGAATAAACCTTTTGTTAAAAAGACCGTATTCAATAGTTGTCAGGTTAGTTCAAATTATGCTGAAGAAGTTATTAAGAATTCTCTCCCATGCCGGGAATCTAACTCGGGCCACCTGAGTGAGAACCAGGAACCCTAACCACAAGACCACATGGGATATTAATTTCGAAGGATTATATTTTAAAGCTGATCGCAGTACTTATTACATCTTCAAAAATAGAATGCATAAGAGTGATCAGTCCTAACTTCTGCTTTACTTTAAACTACCTTTTGCTGTTTTTCTTTCATTATTATATTGTGTGTGATGCAGCTTGTCCAAATACGGCTCCTTGCATCCTTAAACTAAAATTCTACCAAATATGCAACGACATTAATAGAAATTCTTTCGGTAGGTGTCAGTTGTTATAAAGCTGGACCTCTTAAGGAGTATACATTATGAGTTGTTGTTTTATTGACAAATTAACTAGTATTAAAAATATTTAAAGCATCCAAACTCGTATCGGTGGGCTTCTACGTAACGTAGAAGTTTCAAACATCAAGTTTATCTTTGATACCACAAATCTTTTGTTGACTAAACATCAATTTGGTTTGTAACAAGCGTACACAAGGAATTTCTTTTTATTGATAATCAGCATTTAAATTGTCGATGATATTTGGAATCATATTTTAATAACCATAAGGCCGATCTATCGGTATAGTTGTTAATGTGTTAGCCTCTAGATCGGAAGGTTCCTGGTTCGAATCCGGGTCCGTGAATGGATTTTTGTAAGCGTATGGGGTATAGGCGGCTGGTGCTCCTTAAATCTGTCGTGAACGAAATTCCTCACGTTGGGTTGGTGTGGTAGTTTGGAGAGTGGGGTGCCAGCTCAAGTGTTGCCCCTTCATCTGACCGTGGTTCGTAATTACGCGGTGTTGTCCTCGGATCTTTCCCCCTGGAGGAGTGATCCCGGATCGTCGTCAATAGCCCGTTGTGTTGCTGTATAGCGCGACGTTAATAAAAAATTACCAATAACCATAAAAGTAAAGCTTCATTGCTTAGGATCCAATCAAATTTCAGGCGTATCTTGTAAAACCCAACTCAACCAAGTCAAATTTGGTCACTATTTTAGGTTCGATAGAGATAATTTATTGGTAATTTTTTTTTGTTTACGTCGTACTAGAGCAACACAACGGGCTATTGACGACGGTCCGGGTAATTGGTAATTTTAGTTAACGTCGTACTAGAGCAACACAACGGGCTATTGACGACGGTCCGGGATCAGTCCCTTAAGGGAAAGATCCGAGGACAACACTTCGTAATTTTGAACCACGGTCAGATGACGAAGCAACATCTGAGCTGGCACCCCACTCTCCAAACTTCCACGCCAACCCAACGTGAGACGACGGTCCGGGATCAGTCCCTTAAGGGAAAGATCCGAGGACAACACCTCGTTATTTTGAACCACGGTCAGATGACGAAGCAACACCTGAACTGGCACCCCACTCTCCAAACTTCCACGCCAACCCAACGTGAGGACTTTCTGCCACGACAGATTAAAGGTGCACCAGCCGCCTCTACACCATACGCTTACAAACATCCATGCCCGCACCCGGATTCGAACCAGGAACCTTCTGATCTAGAGGCTAACACCGTAACCACTATTCCGGTTGGTTTGACGGTTCGATAGAGACCACAAAGAGAACTTTCATGCCTAAAAAAAGTGGTTTACAATTTAAATCCATGTCAGGTTACTCGAAAAAATATCGCGGAAGTATTAAAATGATTTTCCCATGCCGGGAATCGAACCCGGGCCGCCTGGGTGAAAGCCAGGTATCCTAACCACTAGACCACATGGGACTTACATTAACTAAAAGACAGTATACTCAAGTTCTGACAAAAGTGTGATTAAGTGTTTAACAGAATAAATCAACATTCTTTTAAACTTAAATTTGGAACTGAAAAGAAATTCAATGGATCCAGCGGGTTAGAAAGGAAGATGTGTTCATGTTATTTATGATTCAGAATAAACATTATCTCCCCATCTATCCGTAATTATATCTTACTTTTTAAAATATATTCTTGAATGACATTTGAACCAACCTGGCAACCTAGCAGTTAGCGCTCTGACACTCATTTCAATAGGATCTTGATTCGGGACTTAGTTTTGTTTTAGCACACTCGGTAGTTTGGAGTCAACCTCAAACCATAGGTCCCGATCTAATTAATCCTCGTGCAGCCAAAAAAAAAATGACAGTACAGTGGTAACCAAATAATAAGTTTAAATTATACAGTGGAAAGCAAATAATATTTTTATTTTATGCAGTGGTAACCAAATAATATATGTACCCAAAAATATATATTGTTTATTAAAGATCTTCTTAATCGTACATTACTGCAAGAGAATTTCATTAGAGTTATCCAAAAGTATGAAATGTTGGGGGGGGGAACAAACTCCCATTCCGGGAATCGAAGCCAGGTATCCTAACCACTAGACCACATGGGATTGCGAAGTGTACAAATTCTCCTTTCGATCTTCGTGGCTATCTCCAATACATGCTGAGTAAATATACTAAGCTTATCAGAAAGATGGTTCGATAAAACTTGTTTGTTTTGTAACCAATTCGATGCTCTTTTACCGCAACTATGTTATATAAATAGATAAAACATAATTTTTCTCCTCTCATTTTTAAACAAGTCAAGAAATATTATTGAGATTCCATTGAAGTTTTATATCAAAATGATCTCATGAGAAACTGACATAGAGTGTAAAGTTTGCTTCATGATGTTAGTATTGGCACAGCAAGATCATATCCAACCTTTATGACATAAATAAACCCTAACATCTGATATTTGGATAATTTATTCTGTACTGCATAATAAGGGAAGGCTGTGCAGAAAAAAATCTACGCAGAGGAGGGGAAATGAAGGGCCTGCTCGATTCACAACATTTCGAGCAAAACTAAAACATTTATCCAACGTATCTTAATTCTTTAGGGCCGACCAACCGGTATAGTGGTTAAGGTGTTAGCCTCTAGATAGGAAGGTTCTTGGTTCGAATCCGGGTCCGGGCATGGATGTTTGTAAACGTATGGTGTAGAGGCGGCTGGTGCACCTTAAATCTGTCGTGGCCGAAAGTCCTCACGTTGGGTTGGCGTGGAAGTTTGGAGAGTGGGGTGCCAGCTCAGGTGTTGCTTCGTCATCTGACCGTGGTTCAAAATAACGAGGTGTTGTCCTCGGATCTTTCCCTTAAGGGACTGATCCCGGACCGTCGTCTCACGTTGGGTTGGCGTGGAAGTTTGGAGAGTGGGGTGCCAGCTCAGATGTTGCTTCGTCATCTGACCGTGGTTCAAAATTACGAGGTGTTGTCCTCGAATCTTTCCCTTAAGGGACTGATTCCGGACCGTCGTCAATAGCCCGTTGTGTTGCTCTAGTACGACGTTAACTAAAATTACCAATTACCTTAATTCTTTAGGTTTAAAAATACACAAGAAATTTTGTTAAATTTTTCCCATAATAAGTTTTTTGCAGTGAATAAGTTATAATAATTTGCATAATTCATTAAAAGAGCAGTGCTAGCCCACTTGGAAGGGTAACGAATTAGTAACCGAAGGGTTGCGAGATCTAAACTAGGTCCAACTATAGACCGCTGTGTACTACGGACTGGTGGACATAAAATCGACAAGGTCTTAGGGGCAAAAATGTTCTCACGTTGGCGGTGTGTGGAAGTTTGCTGAATGGGGTGCCAGTTCATGTGTTAAACTCATCATCTGACCATGGTTAGAAATTACGAGGGGTAGTCCTCGGATCATTACCTTCATGATTGAACCCTGACCATCACCTATAGACCGGTGTGTTGCTCCATTGCAACGTTAATCAACCACCCCTACCTAAATTGAAAATTTAACATTTCAAAATGAAGATATTTAAAAGCAGTTGTACTATTTAAATTATACGTAAATAATATTTTATTATATAGTGCATATATAATTATTATTAAAAATATATATAATTATTTATTATATAGTGCATATATAATTATTATTAAAAATATATATATATATATATATATATATAATTATTTATTATATAGTGCATATATAATTATTATTAAAAATATATATAATTATTTATTATATAGTGCATATATAATTATTATTAAAAATATATATAAGTATTTATTATATAGTCCATATAGTGCATTTAACTAGCGAAGGCTACAAATCAATTATTGCAAGCGGTGGCCTGTTTAGAAGAGTAACAAATTAGGAACCGGAGGGTTGCAAGTTATAATCCAAACAAAATTCCCGTTGCGTACAAAGGGAGCTGGAGCACGTTAAATCTGTCGCGGCCTCAAATGTCCTTACATTCACGTAATTCTTACATTGACGTTGTGTGGAAGTTTGGATAGTGGAGTACCAGCTCAGGTGTCGCGTCGTCATCTGAGCGTGGTTCAAAATTACGTGGTGTTGTCCTCAGGTCTTTCCTTTGGGGATTGATCCCAGACCGTCGTCAAAAGCCCGTTGTGTTGATTCATTACGACGCTAATTATACCTACCTATCTACCAGATCAATTTAAGACTTTGGTTGTTGACTAGGATTTTAAAAACTTGAAATAGATTTGTTAAAATTCCCTTAACTAATTCAAAATCAAAATTTTATTTATCCACCTTAACTAATTCAAAATTATTCCAATGAGCTGGTAATGGTAATTTTAGTTAACGTCGTACTAGAGCAACACAACGGGCTATTGACGACGGTCCGGGATCAGTCCCTTAAGGGAAAGATCCGAGGACAACACCTCGTTATTTTGAACCACGGTCAGATGACGAAGCAACACCTGAACTGGCACCCCACTCTCCAAACTTCCACGCCAACCCAACGTGAGGACTTTCTACCACGACAGATTTAAGGTGCACCAGCAGCCTATACACCATACGATTACAAACATCCATGCCCGGACCCGGATTCGAACCAGGAACTTTCCGATCTAGAGGCTAACACCTTAACCACTATGCCGGTTGGTCGGCCCAATGAGCTGGATAAAGTTTTGAAACATGCTTTCCTGTTAACATGTCAACAACGAGCATATTCATTATTAATTTCTTAAAGCGTTTCACACTTAAAAAAATTTTATGTTTCTATTGCGGAAGGTGTATCTACAAATAATTATACATACTCAGGTAATGGTAATTTTAGTTAACGTCGTGCTAGAGCAACACAACGGGCTATTGACGACCGTCCGGGATCAGTCCCTTAAGGGAAAGATTCGAGGACAACACCTCGTAATTTTGAACCACGGTCAGATGACGAAGCAACATCTGAGCTGTACATACTCAGGGGAATATAATGCTTTTTAGTTTTATACTTAACAATCGTTTACAAAATTTAATAACACGATGGAAATAGTTGTCTTTCTTAGAAATTTGTACACAAAGATACATCCTATATATATGAAAACTGTTTTACCCACAGTGTAACGTTATGAAAATATTTTAATATGTTCAAAGTAAAATTCGATTACTATTAAAAAATTTAAATTTTATTTCTTTTGTCGAAGAACGATCATATACGTTACACAAATGCTAATCTGACCGGAGTCTGTCAATAACCACCAAGATCTTGAAAAGAGTAAAACCTCAAGGAATATACACTGTAGACACAAGATTTGAACACTGCATGTTTTTCAGAAAAAGTGCTTTATTATTCTAATTAGTAGTGTGTCTCCTCCTTTTGCTTGTATTATAACTGCAACACGTCGAATGATACTTTCCATAGATGGATTTTGCCGATTTTCTGCAGTGTCCAAATACTTTTGTACATATAGTGCATCTACATGGGGTTAAAGCTTCCTGTACAAACTTTAAGAGAAGGTGGTAACACAAAAACTAATTTGCGTTCCCGGCCTTTTTAGGTCACTTCTAGTAGTGAAAGAATCTTCTGCGATGAGACCACACATCTTCAGTCAACATATACTTCGTGTACGACGCCTTTGAAGTACGCATCTCCAGAGGAAGATATCAATGCATTATAAACAGGGTGATTGTGGTGGCCAAGTGACGGATCCACTACATGCAATCCATTGAGCCCTTAACGTACCTCCAGAAACTTTTTAACACGTTAACAACTAATCTTTGAATCGACGCTGTCAAAAGTGCATTTCTTTTGGTGGTCGCAACGTCTACTATTTACCGTGAAAATGCAAGTGCACAACTAATGATAAATTAGGGTAAATAAAAATGCTCAAATTTTCTTCAAATTTTTCGTTTCTGCAACTTAGTGCCCTCTAATGCATTGTGTGTGTGGGGGGGGGGCTTACGAATATAATACCTAGGGGAATGCCGTTTAATCTTGGTTACCTACCTCTCTTAAAAGAGTGTACAGCAAGTTTTGATACACCCTGTAGTACATATACATATACTCTTATCCAGCTTTCCTTTAAGAGCTAATTTATATTTGTCATTGGGCAACTGGATGGAATGTGTTGGATTCTTCTTGAGAATGAATGTTAATGACGGAAAGTAAATGCAAAACACATCATAAATAGTTTCAAATTCATGTATTAAAGACGAGTTTAAGTTGTGGGGTAAAGTATTATAACGCTAAAAGGCGTAAAAAGCGAAGACGTAACTTAAATGCGATTGGTGAAGATGCGGATACCTAAGAACAAAGGTCTTTTGGTATTTGAAGTGTGAATTCCAAAGAAAAGAAGTTTTCAAAACTCCATGATGTACTGACGTGACGGGAGAACTTTTTCAAAAGTACCGTATCGGCTTCACATGTAATAAACACACCTGATAAAAAAATTAGCATCAAAATAACTGAAACTAATACTTCTGTGTTTTAAGCTCCAAGTGTTCCTGAACGAAAGTACCTATTAGGATCAGGCCATACTGTTTCTAAATAAAACGTCGGATCTACCACAAGCCTTTTAAGTATCTTTAACTGCGCCTTCAAAGAAAGTCTAAATTTTAATGGCTAAACTCCTTTCTATGCTAATAAAATTATGTTCCACGATATTTCTTATTTGTTTACGTGAGATGTAAGAAGGGAACAAGTACACAAATCTAAACATACGGGCCTCCATCTAAACTGCGTATGCATTTTTCACCACGTCTACCTAAATGGGGTAAAATTCTAATAGGGGTAATGTATAAACATGTCAGATCTAAAACCTTTGCTTTTTATTAAACTTAAATAATTTGGCATTATAAAATTTCCTTCTTTAGTATCCTCTTCCTCACACTCCGTTGAATATTGCTGTCTCAGCGTCAATCGTAAATACATTTCCAAGCTCTCTTCACTTACATCTTTAGCCCTGTGGAAATACGTCTTTTCGATCTATGCCCATCATGTGAGGAACTTAGTGGAGAGCTTGCTGCAACTGGGCGTGAACTAATATTTTGACTCACGACTGCAAATTCATTTCTATAATAAAATGATCTAATCAAAATCTTTGTCTTGTCTCGTCCTTGAGCATGTTATGTATTATTTCGACTCCTCCAAGCCCGATTATGCACTAGAGGCCCATACTTGTTTGAGAAGTAGCTTTTCTCAGTGTCGGTGAGAGGTTTTCCATCAATTTAATAAACCTCTATTAAAAAATTGTTCACCCCTTCTCAAGGTTGTCTCGAAGAGGTTCCTTGTCTTAAATAAAACTGATCAGATTTTGATGGACGAGATATCTCGTCATTAGAAGAAAACTTACATGAGTTTGATCTCGTCATTATTAAAAAACCATAAGTATCTCGATGAAGAGGTATTTCTATTAACCAAATTGATCAGATCTTGATCATTTCTTGAGAGATCAGAACTTGATCAGATCTTGATTAAACCTTGATCAGATCTCGAGAGATTATAACTTGATCAAATCTTGAGAGATCATAACTTGTTCAGATATTGAGGTATCATAACTTGATCAGATCTTAAGAGATCAGATCTTGAGATATCATAACTTGATCAGATCTTAAGAGATCAGATCTTGAGGGATCAGAACTTGATCAGATCTTCATCTCTTGGAGGGTAAATCAAAGTTAACCAAATTAGTGGCATTAAGAATATTCTAATTCCCAATTTAGTTACCAATTGTATTGTTGCAGAAGTTTTGATACCTCTCGGTATGCGTTGCTGTTATCACTGTTTAAGAAAACCCTTTGCAACCTATTAAGCACGTGATTCAATTTAGTTGGGGAAATACCATTTAACCTGAACTTGTGATCTGGGATATTTAAGTCACTAATTTGTTTATAAAATTTCGTCCGCATGAGCAAATATGAGCCAACAAATCTGTCATTGCTCCCTTGTTGATTGCTTCTTTCAAGGAGCAAGGACCAGATCGATCTGGCCAAGTTCAGTTGTTGGAATAATTGTCCTAATTTTAATTCTGTGTTCAGATGGCAAAATGTTACAAGTCATTTTTAAATTTTTCTTGACAGTAATTTTAAGATTCGAGATTCAACATGTGGTTCTGTGGTTTTTGACTTAGTACATTTTTTTCCATCTTTGTTTTTTCATAAACTGAAAGAAAAATACTTACGACATTTTGCCACCTTCTAAATGTTAACAAACCAGACTCTAGAATGGGACTTACTCAATTTTTTGGGAAAAGTGACTATAACATTTTGCCATCTGAGCACAGAATTTTTAACGTACAAAAAAAATCTAACACTGAAGTAATAATCAGAATATATTACATTTTTTGTCTTATCTGACACACTAGTAATAGTACTGTTCTGCTGACGGTACCCTGATAGGGCAAAGTCTTATTTTCTAAAAAAGTCGTAAGTTTGTCAGGGGGAAATGATGGAAAACATAAAGCCATGTATGATACTTGGGTTTGTGTGTGTGTGTGTGCTTGTTTCAACAACTATTATTCTCTGCTATCATTCCAACACCGTTAAAATCCAGAATCTATGCTCAAGACGCAAATTATGAACTTTGTTTAAATTTAACCAATCCCTTTTCAATGCATGTAAATCTTTCGAAACCAAGCAAAGAAACTATTAACTGGCCTAGGCCTTTCTCTAACTATACTAGTGTTTCTACACTTTTATTGTCCGGAAAGGTTTCCTAATAAACGTAGGTGATGCCCATTGAAGTTCAGGTAAACCCGAATTTTTAATTAATGTTTGTCTAGGTCCTGAACGATAAGGGAATAAACTCCCTGATATGAGCACATATATTTTTCAAACTTTTAAATTCATTTAATTAACTGTAGTTTGTTTTTACGAATTTGACAACCTTATTTGTATAATTTAATAATAATGTTTTAAAAAACAAGTATAATCGAATATTCACTCACAAGTTCTATTACTTCACGAGATTTTACGAAAACTCTTACTTTAATGTATCTGTTTGAAATAATTCGACATAATTTCAAACAGTATAGATGCATGCAGAATATCGAGTTTTCATACATCCCACGAGTTTTCATACATCCCACGAGTTCGATAATATTTTGTTTTCAGAACATTTCACAACTGCAAATGCTGCGTACAGCAATTGTGTAAAAGGATGTATGTTCCCCAAATGCAACAATGAAAATAGTAGCAGGTACTTTGAACACAGACCTTCCGAACCCGCCACTTTACTCGGGGAAAAGGAGTAATGAGAAAAAAAAGCGAGGGTATTGCGAAAATGCGACGAAATCTTTCAAAACGTGTCCTTCAACTTCGCTGGGAATCGCTGGAAAATTCACCGAAAAACCCAAGGCCCAACCAACCATCTCACGTTCGGTTTAAAATGCTCACAAAACGACGCAAA
Source organism: Metellina segmentata (assembly GCA_947359465.1). Taxonomy (NCBI): domain Eukaryota; kingdom Metazoa; phylum Arthropoda; class Arachnida; order Araneae; family Tetragnathidae; genus Metellina; species Metellina segmentata. Next base: position 62,617,482 of record OX375879.1, on the reverse strand, counting down.
AAAAATCTCTCGAGCAAATAAATAAACAATCAATGGCGATAACAGCCAGCCGCGTGAGAAGGGTGGGTGGAAGAAGCAGAAAAAGCGCTCATATCTGAGAGCGTAAGAGATATTCCGAAGCAAAAAACATCGTTACGTGTTACGCGCTAACGACAATTTGATGACAAAAAATGGGTGTCGAGTTACGCGGCATACATCATCGGTAAGTACAGACTCGCTACTGCACGTCTTCTGATCTATGACTGGCATGTCTGGGATCGTGGGCGGCGTTTTTTCATCTTCTCCTTCGAAGGGGTGGAAGGGAATGGGATTATCCAAACTTACCGGTAGGGATAGACGGAGGTGTTCCTGCGTCTGTTGCGAATGATTTGGCGGGAGTGGAACCCTTTAATTGCGTCTGAAGCGAACCGTGGACGGATCACACGTTAATCGACTTGCCTAGCACTGATCCAGGGAACGTTTTCCGTCTTCTCAGAAGCTCAAAAACATTGAAAAAGGTCTGGAAGTTTTTGTGTGTAAACTCAGTGTGACCCCTGAAAAGGTTTAATCCTGAGATCATATTTTATTGATTGGTGATGTGTTTCATAAGTACTGTCTTCTCAGGAAAGTACGGGTCAGATACATGACATAAGAAGAAAGTATCAGTCCAACAGTGCTTTTGAGAAACTTCGTGTAACTGACTCCCTGATAACCATCTAATTGTTAGATAACATTTTCTCGCTTCGCGATGTTTCCGAAATGCTGCCTTCTCAGAAAGCTGTGAATTGGATAGGCATGGAATACCGTACACCAGTACCAGTCAAGAGCGTTACAATTGTCCGTGTCAAATTTCAATCTATAGATCTAAATTAGAAAAAAAAAAGGAATATTGTATGCATTAGAAATTAAGAGAGTTTGGTGATGTTTCATATAGAATTCTTGTTGTCTTGCATTAAAATGATAGTTTTATTATTGTTTGAAGAAAATAGCCTAGAATTTTCTGATGTGTTTACATTTCACAGACACTCTGACTTTAGCTGCCCGCTTATCTCTGCACCCCTTGTTCAAAATAAACACACAAACGGGGCACACAACAACCATGATTAAATTACAACTAATACAACACTGGTTAAATTACATAGTTATGAATGTATTGGACAACTCTATTTCTTCTTTCACGCAATTCACTCTTCATAAACTTATTCTGTGATTCCATCCCCCGCTCTAAGATTCCGAGATCACGCATACCAGCAGCCTCCAGTCTCTTAAATTATTACGAGGCGCCAATGTATTGTCGTATAACATACTTAAAACATACATAAATGTGACCAAACTGTTTGCTATAATGCCCCAGAGAGAGCCTTAAGGATTGTATAAAACTTCAAGAAAACTAATTGGTAAGAAAGTGGCAGTCTCTGTATAACGACCATAGTCAAAACGCATTCACCGTGAACTGGGGAAGAACATGCCTTCTTGTTGACATTGGGGAAGCTAGCCCGCATTTTCCTGTCGCCTTGAAGAAGTCTAGTAGCTTCAAGCAGTCAGCGCGACTACGGCACAAAGGAGAAGATTCTAACTCGTAAGTAAGCGATTCAGTCTATTAGCTTCATAGCAAGGTCTTTAGTCAGTCGGTCACTGATGAGACATGCGATTATAAGGCATGTGATTTAAATATGCTGGTTTAAATCGATAACATATGATGGCATATCGTTACAACCACACCAAAGGCACCAATCTGCAAAATGAACGTTTCTACTAAGTTTGTTCAAAGTATTGATGCTTCATGAAAAATCGAATCATGAGTTACGACTCAAAGATTGTTTTCTCATGAAAATTGGCATTTCCACAAAGAATCGTGATGATTCGTGACTTTTTCAAAACATAAAACATGAACTCGAAAAATGTAGTTCAGGGAAAATCGCCAAAATGCAGATTGGCACCTTTGGAATGGAGTGGTAACGATAAGTTTCATGTAAAGCGCCTTTGGATGGGTTTTTCAACATTTTTTAGAAAATGAGGCTATAAGAAATTAAGTTTAATTATGCTTCATATGGCAGAGCTTAATACATTTTCAGAATGTAATTTGCTCCCTCTTTAGACACTGGAGTTGGTTTAATAGTAATATTGTGTCATTTGCTCTCGAAAACGACTCATTAAGTTTCAAAATTAAGCAAATCTTTCTCTCTAGATCCAATTCTACACTGACCTTAAACTACATGCGACGCCCCATCTCCAGCTCCGATGCCCCGAGGGCATGCATTCCAACGAAGTATAATATACAAAGCTATTGCTATTGCCAAAGAGAGGCAATATACTTTATCGTAGAAAATGTACTAGAAATACTTAAAAGTGGTTATACCCAAGACAGAATTTAGACATGACGATTTGAATCGATTGAATAATGAAAATATGATGACATGTTTCATAAAGCACATATGAATGGGTTTTTATTAATTTGATGTAAAATACAATAAAAATATAAAACAAGATATACTTTTTTTCTCATGAAAAGTTAAATGCAATGGTGATTCATACGCAATGTCCTCGTGATTATATATCGCTATATCATCGTATATTGATATTTTAATATTGTTTCACGAACTTCTTAAAATCTGTGAAAAGTATTTGTACTAGTTAAACTCTCTCGCTAGCTGGTTAATCATCCATTGTGCCCCTTGATCAATACAAGTCACGATTAAATTCCAGTTACGAATGTAATGCCAATTCTCTTCCTCCAGATCCCGCTCCCTGCTCTTCTTAAAACAAATCCTGTGACGCCTCATCTTCAATTTTAAAGTTTTGAGGCCAAGCATACCAATGACGTAGTATCCGAAACTATTACAAGTGTCAAGAAGGAGCAAGATGTTTTAACATAGAGGATTCATAATAATTACAAAATTGCAACTCAAAATAAAACACGGGGTGTAAGTCAATAACATAATCAAGAAGCGATAAAATAAAGTCATTTTACCATTAAAACCCCATAAGTCTTGAAATCAAAGCGTTTTACGAAAGTATATGCTGAATTGTAGACCAGTTGTGATCGTCGTAGGTGGACAATGTTTGACATGTGAGGCCTTATGCTATATACTCCACATTTAGGAGGAGAATCGGGGATAAGTGATAGACGAGAAATCCACTATACATATAAAAAATTTCAGATAATACACAAAAAAAACAAAAGTTAAGTGACGGGCAAAACATGTAAGAACAAAAATACAATGTAACGTAATAAAAGGATCACAAAATTGTAAAATTCACACAGAACAAAATGAAAATAAGATAAAATCCATTACAATAAACGAAAACAATATACAATGTACAAGGATACGTATTACGAAAAACAATTGAGTGCAAAACGTTTGAAAAGACTACTATGAAAGCATATATACAAATTTCATATCAAAAGCTAGGTTATTTCAAGGACTTTCGACTTCTCAGATTTTACAGATGTAATCAATGTCGGAGCTGAGAAATTCTATCATTTTAAAGATTTTTTTGTGGCAGTGTCTATTTTTGGCTGGACTTTGACACCAAAGAGAATAGTTTGAAGAAAAGGTTTAAGCCAAATGCCACGATCTTGTGAGATCCCAGACATGAAAGGAATGGATACGATCACCATTTCTGCCTTAGATGCACAGCGCGCTTGTTCTTATATAGAAACGTTCTAGATACGCCTGAAATGGACTATGGCCTGGGAAAAGGCGTACCACCTTTGAGTTCTGGAAAACTAGGTCGATTTAAATCTTCAAAAATAATTGATGTGTACCTCCCTTTGTTAGAAACATTCCAGCCTACTTGCAATTGGTCCAAGACCAACTATCATTTAAACTTACTAATTTACTTCTAGGCCACAATATACTGGTTATTTGATAGGAATCCCATTTGCTGCAGACTTCGCAAGAAAAAAGTCTGCTTGTCCGTTTCCCTCAATGCCAGCGTGTCATAATGTTAAGTAATTGTGAAATGAAAAGATGGAGAGGAGAAATATATCTTGGGCAACCTGAGGATCTCATGTTCATCAGAGGCAGTAAACCCCGTGGGCAAAGAACAAATAACGGTGAAAACGGGCGTTGTCATCCATAAACACAAATTCTGCGCCCATGGCACCCCTAAACAAACGTACATGTTTTTCAGAATGATGTCCCGATAAATTTGGCCTCTCATGGTTCCGATTTGAACATGCAGATCGGTTCTGGAGCCCAGTATAATTCCGCCCCAAACGAGTAATCCTGCACCACTTCAATGAAGTTGTCTTGGTGGTAGTGGGTACTTGGCGTTCTCCATATGAACGTCCACCGTGAATCAGACTCCAAGCTAAACCTGGACTTATCGGAAAACATCACACAAGCCCACTGTGACGATGTCCACATTGCATGTTCTCTACTCCAGGTTAACCGCTGGCGACAGTGATGTGCCTTGAGCGTAACACATCTGACAAGCCTGCGAGCATATAGACCAACAGGTCCAAAACGAATGTAAACGGTTTGCCATGGAACTGTCGTACCCGTGGCTGAAGATAACTGACGAGAAAGGTCGGATGCTGTGCTCCGTCAGCTTCTTTCTGCAGTTACTGCCAAATACCGGTCGTCATTCGGCATTGTAACTCTGGGGATACCTGTATTGTAACGTCTACTGACATTTCCGTCATTTTGGAATCGTTGCCAAAGCCTAGAGATGACACTTTGGGCGATTCCAAGTTCCACTGAAACTTCCATCTGAGTACGTCCACATTCCAGGCTGCCGATTATTCTGCCACGTAAAAAATCATCGACATGAGTCCTCTGTGCCATAACTATTCGGTAGTGGCACTGAGCGGCTTACAGAACGCTTGTGAACAATTTTACTTCTTTGCTACCATTCCTCATATACACCTCTCTTACACTCTCGGCATTGTGACGTGTTCTCGGCGTCATCTGATGTATTCCTGTAATTTGGATATTATTCTTGAAGATGTGTGCAATAATTCTACAGGTGCAATTTTTACATTAGAGTTCGATTTCCGTGTGATTCTGAATTATCCTCAATTTATGGACATGAATGTAGAATTCAGTGCATTTGGATAAGTTTAGCAGGTATATTTGTAACCAAATAATATTAAAACCTCAAAAGCCAAAATACAATTGATACGAGATTTTATAATAAAACGACGAAAGGATTCATTAGAAGCCTATTTAAATGTGCTTTATTCAATTAGATGGGAAATATATAGTATATTAGAGAATAAGACAAAATATAAAATTTCTATACACATTAGAAATTAAGTTTAATGGCGTTTCATTATATGCAATGCTTGCCATGATATTTTCAGAATGTTAATTTAATTTTATTTGACGAAGAGCTTAAAGTCTTGTAGGATGAGCATTTTTGGCCAACAAACACTCCGGCTGGTAGTTTAATTATCCATTGTGTCCCTTGCTCAAAACAACTCACGATTTAATTTCAAAGTTATGAATGCACTAGGCAACTCTCCTTCCAGGTCCCGCACCACACTCTCCTTAAAACTCATCCTGCGACGCCCCATCCCCAGCTCCAGGGCTCTGAGGCCACGCATACCAACGACGTCCAGTCTCCGAAACTATTACGAGTGCCAAGGAGGAGCAAGGGCACCATCAAATTTAGGAAATGCTTTTCGCTGGCGGAGCGAAGATTTCAACCCTTTTCTTCGCTTGCGGTGCAATAAATCACTCGCTCGTCTCCGTAATAACGGTCTAATGAGAGGAATTTGATTATTCCTCGCAGCAGCCAACAATCAAATCAGTCCCGAGACGGGAGTCAGCCCTTCCGACGTCTCGATTAACTAATGGAAGGACAAAAGGAGGAATGTGAAAGGGGAATGTCCTCGAATTTCAGAGGGAGCGTCTGAAGGATACTCTCTTAACTTCGTTGTGAATAATAGCGTCTGACTCCAGAGGGGGTTGTTACATGTGTGGCAAACGCTGAAACCCATATCGTGTTATTACAATGCGATCTATAGATGAGTTTCTCTTATACTACTTGTTGGTTGTTAGTGGTAATGGTAATTTTAGTTAACGTCGTACTAGAGCGACACAACGGGCTATTGACGACTGGTTGTTAGTGAATAGCTTTGAATAATTACCTACATCATGACTAAAATGTGCATGTTTTCATTTGTGTACCCGTACTTCTCATCCTCTGCTACGCTTACCAGGTTGGAAAGATTTCTATAGAATGATGAAGAAGGTTTTAATACAAAAACATAGCTTTGAAATGGATTTCATTTGTTGCTGATAAATTAACATTAAGTGATAGACGAATGATTTGATAAAGTATTTATTTAGGTTTAAAAAACATAAGTTAATTACCTACGTCATAACTCAAATTTACGTATTTTTATTTGTATAGCCTTACTTCTGATCATCTTATATAATAAGTAGATTGGAAAGACCTGTGAAAAATAAATTTTAATGTGTTATGTTTGCAAACAGAACAGCGAATTGTTTCAGGAGGAGATATTTTAGAATGTATAGGTGAAAAACTAAAACGATTTTAATTTTAAAATGTAGCTCTGAAAGCTTTTTTTTTGTCACATATCAATTTGATTTTGAGTAATAATGACTTAAAAAACATATTTAACTTCAAGAGGCCTTTGTTAATAGCCTACTTCATGACTTAAAATTATATGTTTTAATTTGTGTATTTAAATTCTGATTCACTGATACGATAATCAGGTTAAGAAAACTTCTAAAGAGTGACAGTACAACCTAATCATGATAATAAAGTGAAAAGATAATTATACATACATATATATATATATATATATATATATATAAATGGCTTTAATATAAAATAAATATAGCTCTGTTGGGGGAGGGGGGGGGGGGGGCTCTAATTTGAAACTGATAAATTTTACCTTTAGTGACAACGAATAGTTTGAAAAAGTGTTTAACTACTTTTTAGCAGAATATATTCATACACTCCTCATACTTAAAGTGTGTTTAAAGGAAATTCATAACTGCAGTAACAAATCTTTGAAGGCACCAAATGGCTTTTAACTGGGATAATGACTGTCTTAACTAAATACTATAACATAAATTAACTGTCAATAGTACAACGAAGGATTGCAACTGGGAATAGTGATGCGTGGTTCTGTATTTTTGCTACTGTGTAATTGAGTACAATAAATGTATTTGTCTCCTATGTGATAAGTGTTTTTTGGAATTGTGTCATACACTAATACCTTTTTACATTTATCCGTTTTGGAAACTTATGCAGCGAAATAAACGATTTTAGCGTATTGTGCCTGTCTCTGTCTATCTGAATTTGTGTGTATGCATTATGTTCAAATGGCTGGATAAATTTTTACGAGTTTTGTAAAGTGCGGCTACTTGAGTAACTTACTGAAATGGCGTCAGTCTGACTTCTTGTTTTATGTCCGTCTGTGTTTGAATGTTTGTGCAAACAGTAAAACAAATTAATATAATATTTTCAAAAATGTTACTTATTTAAACATATTCTAACTTAGTGAATACGTTTTTGAAATTTCTTTGTTAACATGCTTAAGCAAGTTTCACTCAGAAAAAGCTATATGCCCATATGTTAATGAACCTTCATTTGACAGTGTTGGAATAGGTAATTAAATAAGTAGTTGTACTTAAGTTACGGGTCCTTCCTCAAGCAAAGTTCCAACTAATTATACGATTCCGTTTTGTATATTTTCTATAGATAGTTTTTTGCTTTTCTGCATGTGGAATCTTCAAACGATCAGTTAATGTCTTGTATGTTCTATCAGAAGGCTTTCACTATAAAATAAGCTCAAAAATATAATAAGCGTCCTTTAACAGTAAAAACTCACGACTTAAAAACAAGTATATTTTCATCCTCGCCATGAAAAATAATTGTACACTCTAATTCATTAATCAAATTTTGTGTCAATGCATTTTAATTCTATAAGGAAATATTAAATATAAATTCCTATTTCCTAAGTTTTTATTTTGCTCTACCTGTTTTGTTCGAGAAAAAGTGGAACAAATTAAATAATTTTGTTCTATGAAAAAAAATGATGGGAGAATTAAAAATATAATATCCTGTGATTGTCTCATACCCATGATAAATTGACACCCAAATAGCATTTTTCAATATAATTTACTTCGTCATATCAGCAGTTGCTATTTAATTGAATGCTTATCGCACTTTCTTTTCTTCATACTTCTTATGCTGAATAAATTGCTTTTTTGTATGCGGAAAACAATTTCAACTTCTTATTAAAACAGAGGTTATCAAACAATTGTCAAATCAGAATTTTTACAGAATAAATCATTCGTCATAGTCGAAATTTCAGATAATAAAGTGCCAGGGGGTGAACATTAATCACTATCAAAGTATTCGATCGAATCGATATTATTCCGTGGATAGAAAAGTAAGGTGTTTTTTCCTTTATCAATACTTTAGATTTAGGTCGTAAACTAGGTACTATCTTTAATTGTATCCAACATGAGAATCTTTTAGACGTATGATTGATTTATTATTGTCATGTTAAACGATACTTAAGTTCAGTTATCAAATATATTTATCCCAGTTAGCACCGGATTTCTGAACTTTTATTGAATTTGTAGCTTAAAGTCTTTCCTAAGCATTTATATAGATAAAATTTGTCTAGTTTTTGGGTGTCAGTTACTACTAATGACGATATATAATAATACTACACAATAACTTATATTTAAACCAATTTCACACACATATCTGTTCAGCAAAATACAGTTTTTCCTACATGACTTCTGACAGTTTTCAACTTCATTACCAATGGAATGTTTTCTGATTATTATTTAAATTAATTAATGTGGTTATTTAAAGGGGTAAAAATAATGCTCCACCACTCTGAAATATCGTGAAGTTAAGAGGGTTAAATCCAAACCTTAATTTTGAGAAGCACAAATTATATATATTAATCAAATTATTATTATTAATATTAATCAAATTATATTATTAATAAAATATATAAATTAAAATAATCGTGAAAATAACATGAAAACATATTTCTACATTACCTAAATTTGACACTTATCTCAACTGATGATTTGTTATATGAGTAATTCGAGCCCATTTGGTAGATTCAAGTAATTCAGATTGATGATAATTCAACTGCAATGCTTGCTTACTTACATAACAATTCACTCTATGTTCGCATTGACTGATGAGGTACAAATATAAGCATTTTATGATTCTAAAAAAGGCATTAGAAAATAGATTATTCATGAGCGAAGTCTGAGTTTCCAATTTCATTGTAGTTTTCTTTACCGTAACTTGATCAGTATTTTTATTTTGCATTTTTTTCTTCTATTTTTCAGAATTTCAACATTTAGACGTTCCTCTATGTACTGTATTGCAGTATCCGTCTATGTAATATATTTCGATTGAAAATCTTCGCTATAACAAAAGCAATAAATATAAAATTCATTTGTTATTAGAAATACTAAAATTTTCAGGATATGCCAAATTTCTTTTCGAGAATAAATAGGAATAGCAATTATTTTCTTACTTATGTAGTGTAACGTCGGTAAAAGTAAGAAACCACGCAAGTCCAAAAAACTTGATTTCGGGTTATTCTGTCAACATGATACTTTCACAACCATTGACTAGACAGTTGCACATACTTTTTCTGCAAATGTTGACAGAATATCCTGAAATCAAATTTTTTGAACTAACGTGGTTTCATTTAATTATCTATCTAATTATTCTTAAATAACAATTAATCCAATAGATTTATTATCTAACAATAATTATTTATTCGGGAATGTCCTTCACTTATTTTCAAATTGCAGCAACATTAACCTTGTGTGGTTTTTAAATGAATAAACAGCTTACATATTCAATTATTTTAATAGAACATTTTATGACAGTAGTATTTTTTAAATTTTAGTAGAGAATATCTATGACTATAAAATCATTATGATTGAATAATATAGGCTATAATAATTTTAGAGAGACAATAGTTTAAAAATAATTTTAATAGAGAATATCTATGACTATAAAATCATTATGATTGAAAAAAATAGGCTATAATAATTTTAGAGAGACTATAGTTTTTATTTTTTTTTATTTTTTTAAATTTAGTAGAGAATATATTTGACTATAAAATCATTACGATTGAAAAAAATAGCCAATAATAATTTTTTAAATAACTTTCAATTCCAAATTTGAGCCACGAGACGATCCCAAAAATAAATGCAGATAATGTTACAAGATCGAAACATTTAAAGCAAAGCCCAATCGGTTCTCCGAAACTTTTATTTAAATAGACCCCACTATCTACCTTTTATAATTGCATTTTCTGGATTATTTTAAAAGTAGAAAAAGGTTGGAATAAATATCCTTGTGCTAGCTTATAATTCATGAAAACCTAGGTCTCATCGAATAACGCATACAAGCATTTTACACTCATTTCCTTCCATTTCTATGCTGTATTACAAGATGCTTTTTGATGAGTGAAAATTTTGATTCCTTGCATCTTGGATAATCCTGGATTGGTACCAACTTACCTCATTCTTATAGAAAAGAATGTGGAAGTCGCACTTATAAAATTAAATTACTTAACAGGTATTCTGAAATGGAGAAATGACACATATGCCATTTGATAAGTTCTAAAGTTATGGATTTGATATACCATATTTCAATATATGATATACGAATAATAGAATTCTGTTTTGTAGGTCCTTTTTAGGGTACTACGCACCCTCATGAGTTCTGGATCGACAGAACCGAGCAATCGAAACGATTATGAATATTTGACTTGCATTCAATTGTCTTGGGAAAATTTGATATCTCAGAGCGTTTCCAACAGTGCAAGATGAGGGTTGATTCATGCTCGGTGTAAGGTTGGGGCTCTTGTTCTTGTAGAGGGTGATTGATGACTCCGCTCTGACAAATTCATGCAAAACCATTTTTAAAAATACACGAGCAATCAATCTGACATTATTCTGGGCAATTGTTTTGTTTTTTCATGGAATCGTTCAATGGTTATTTTAAAGCGACTGGATGCCGAAGACATTCATTGAATCAGCTGAAAAATTTCGAAGGGGAAGAATCTTTCCGATTCCACACGGATATGGAAAAAAAATTATATATTTTGAAAAATGAATTTTCCATATGACATGCCCGCTTATTTTTTCCTCCTTCACTCCCCTCTTTGATTGTATAACCCCATGGATTTTTTTTTGAATGTGAGGCTGAAACTCACGTGACGGCAGATTGGCGAGAGGGAGAGAGGAGGTCGCGTCACTCCTCCTCTCCCGCGTCACGTGGTTCGATCACGTGACCTCTTTCTCTCCGCGGCCCGCGGGTCCTCCCACCGCCCTGCAGCCGGATCTGTGGAACCAATTTCCTGTGAGCCTGGATTCAAGAAAGGGCCTTGAGTCATTAGGAACCTGCCAGCCCGGAAGGCTGAGGCGAAGGAATTTTTCAATTCCAGATGAGGGGATGGGGCTGACACACATTACGTCGCTGACTCACTCATCTGGAGAGTCAGTCGGTTTTTTTTATTTATTATTAATTTTTATTTTTCTAGCTCCTTTCGTAAATAAATTATCTCTCGTAATTGTGGTGACGGTAGGTCGGAATAGGGAAGGGAAGAGTTGAAAGCCTCGCCCGTGGAAAAAATAGGGGTGGTGGAAGGGTATTGTGTTGTGCGCGCGTGCTGGTTTTTTATGCGCTAGTTTCGTTTTTATAAGCAGCCGTCAAATATTTAATCATCAGTTGGCAGTTGGAATTCGAGTTCGTTTGAGATGCTTTTGATGCTCTTAACCCTTTAAAATTTATTTTAATGAGTGAATTAGTTCATTGAATGAAGCATTTCAAGCATTAAATCAAACTGAATTAACCTTTAACTGCTGTCATGGATCTCACAGACCCCGAGTCATTTTTGACAGGTCGTTTCCACATCTTAAAGGGAATTTTGGTCCCTGTCCCATTCAGTAGCTTCCTACTACCTCCAACAGAAGCCACATTTCAAGACTGGTTTGGCTGCCCCAACTATTTCGTATTTCACATTATTTGCATTTTCCGCGTGGTCTCTTAGACCCCTTCCAGCATTTGAGTTACCGTTCTTGTTGAATGAAACCGTCTGTTTGAGTAGGGAATGACGGCAGAGAGCCTAAAACGGCAACAAACTTTACAGAAACGACCTGTGTATCTTACACAAAAAGAAATTCAGGATATTGTTGATAGTTGGTCGGAAATAGAGTACTGAGACAGTGAAATTTCCGTTAATATTATTAAAAACGAACACGAAACGGATTCGGAAATTTATGCAGATGATGAAATTTCAAGTGCGTCTTCACAAGAAGAATATTTCTACTGAAAAAGTAACTTAAAATGGGATGCCTGGGGGGGGGACCTAATCGTGCCGTTAGAACACCAAAACACAACATAATTTTACAGTTTCCAGGGTTGAAACGTCCTGTAAAATTAGATCCGAAAGCTGAGCCTGAAGAGGCATGGAATCTACTTAACTTATATAGTAATATAAAATATATTTCATGTTAAGAATTGAATTATTAAAATTTAAAATGTATAAATAATAATTATCCAAAGAATCTTTCATTAATATATTATATTAATCAACTTTATATGCACTTTAGTGAGCGAGGTATGAGAGATCCCACCACAATAGTTATGAGACGGTTTGTGATACAGCAGTTAAGGGTTAAACATTTGATTCCTGAAAGTTTAATCACAAACAGATTTTCAGTCAGGTATATAGAACCAAAACGTCACTCTTTCAGCGATTTTCAATCTTTTTCCCTCTTGGCATGCCTAGAAAATACATTATACTACTGTCGGGACTGAAACAATGCATAATTTTGATTAAGTTATAAAAAATAATAGCACTGGTTGCTTAAAGCAAAATTATTGTGTGCAAAAAATAGGTGTCTTTTTAATAGATGATTTATTTATGATACTTTGATATGAAGGTAGGTATGTATTTAATCGACGGTCACACTGTAACAGCACAATAGGGTATTGGCCATGGTCCAGGATCATACTTGAAGGGAAAGATCCGAGGACAACACCACGTAATAGCGAACCACGTTCAGATGACGAGTTCGCACCTGAGCTGGCACCCCACTCTCCAAACTTCTTCTCCACGACAACCCGATATGCTGTAATGAGAAACAAAGCTCAGAATTGTGTATATGGGTTTTGAAAAGATGTACGAATATTTCTTAAACATACTTGTGAATACTCTCTTTTGCCAAACGTTCAAAACCAAACCGTTAAAATATGAGCTGGCAGCCCACTCTCCAAACTTCTACTCCACGACAACCCAATATTCTGTAATGAAAAATAAAGCTCAGAATTGTGTTGGGTATTAAAAAGATGTACGAATATTTCTTGAACATACTTGTGAATACTCTCTTTTGCCAAACGTTTTAAACCAAACCGTTAAAATGAAATAGATCTTACGCATTCTAAATATTTTCTGCTATTCTTACGGCACACCAGTACTACTCTTACGACACACAGCCTAAAATAGCTAATATGAGAACAAAGCCCTGGATAATTGGACAACTACAAGTTATATATAGGATAGCTTCTTCGAGATTTAAAACTGTTCACCCCAAAGCATTGAAATGTGTAACAGGATAAAAAGACTTACACTGACTATCCAAATAGTCAATGTAAGTTACTGACTATCCAAATAGTCATTGTAACTTACTGATTATCCAAATAGTCAGTGTAACAGCATGGTTAGTCCTGATCACCTTACTGTTTGGGGGTGTCATGTAAGGACATTCATGATGATCCGAGACTACTTTAGGACATTTTTCGCAGTGGGTATATTACGGAACTGATGTTATTTTGATCTGCGATAAGAAAAACCTTAATAAATATCTAGTCCATTAAATGTTTCTAAAAAATTCACAATCTTTGGCTTATTAAAAAAAGTATATTCTTTGCGATGTTTTTTCAAACAAACTAGCCACTGCGTGGCTAGCACGGCGTTGCCCGTGCTGTACTTTGTGGGGTTAGGTGTGTCCATTGTGAACGTTTGCCAACCACCGGAGTGTTCTACGCATTCCCATTTGGTTTGCTTCGCAAACCAACACCACGGACAACACCGTGATGGCCTTGACATTGTGAAATGCGGCGAAATTGGAATTGCGAAGAGATCCAATAGGTGTGACGTCACAAACTGTTGGAGAGTGGGGTGTCAGCTCAGGTGTTATCTTATAATCTGACCGTGGTTGAATCGCACCGTCGTTAATATACCGCTGTGTTGGTCTAGTACAACGTTAACTAAAAGTGACCAATTACCCGCACCGTCGAGCACGATGTGAATTGATCCCGGACCGTAGTCAATAGTTCGTTGTGTTTTCTCGAGTATGTTAAGAATTACCTCCGATATTTTGCCTAGGGGAATGATCCCGGACCGTCGTCAATAGCACGTTGAGTTGCTAAAGTACTACGTTAATTAAAAATTACCTCGGATCTATCAATTATGGAATTGATTCCAGACCCTCGTTAATAGCCCATTGTGTTGCTCTTGTCTGATATTAATTAAAAATTATCAATTAAAATTTTTCGCAGATTTCAAATTCTTTGAAATTTTTAATAAAAACTTATAGAATTTCTGTTGCTTGTTGTATTATTTTTAAAATCCATCTTATACACATGCATCTGTTACACATTTTACTACAATGCCAAACAATTCGATTTTCTAAGAATTAAGAGTTTTAAGTTTTTGAAAAAGGCAGTTGAGAAAATTGAAAGGTGTAAGGAGTGAGAAAACATGCTTTTTTACTGAAAACATAGAAAAAATGAGTAAAATATTTTTTAAATTTTACAACTTAAATGTGTGTTTTATTTTTAACACAACAATGGCAACGCAGTATATTTTAACCCCAAATTACTCAGATATTTTTTTTATTTCCAATGGCAAGGCTGGGTACAGATTGCACAGACAAATACAATACAGTACAGAATTGACCGAAGACATAGCCTTATACAAGGCCAGAAGTGATGGTCACTTGTGAAGGGGCACCCAGTGGGTGGACCATCATTGTCCCTAACAAAGGACAGCACAATTTTACATCCATGCCCTGACCTGGATTCGAACCAGGAACCTTCCGATCCAGAGGCCAACACCTTGACAACTAGACCGGTTGGTCGGCATTACTCAGATAATAAGGGCACAGAAAAATTAGAAATGTTTTTGCAAGTTGAGGTCATTTTCAATTTTAAATTAAATAGATTAATAGACCAAAATTAAAGGTAACTTTTTTTCTTGAGTACAATGAAAATTATTTTACTGTTTGTCTGAATTTTTAAAATTAGCAATGTTTGCTCAGTCTTAAAGGAGAAAAATATTATCTTAACATTTCTGTAAAGAGGGTTTGACAACAATCGGTTAAACCACTCACCAATTAGACAAAAAGGCATTTTCTAGAAAGTACGTACCATCGCCAATGGTCTTCACAGTTTTGTACTCGTTGGTACAGGCCCCAACCCTCAGAAGGGGTTTCTCATACATATACCCGTTTAGCAACTTACAGTCCTTCCTGCATGATTCGAACCAGTTTTAATCTTGAGCAATAGAATCGTTCCTAAAATTCTTTCAACCTTTAGATGGGGTTATTTAGTAAACATGTGTGTTATGGGTAAAAGCAGTATTACGCTACTCGGAAATATCTTTATACTTGGAGAGTTAAACTATTATGTTATACAATAAATGCTAATTCATAAAATAACAGTTATTTTGAAATAAATATAGCAATTGAAATGGTTAAGTAGCAGTAGAACATTAAAACACGCTAAAAATTGGGATGATCCCACTTTTAACAATACATTAGAAACGCTTGGTAAGAAATACATATAAAAAATAACTTTCGTTATTTTCAGTCGTATCATTTTAAATTTAAAATTAGGACGTTATATATTAAGTGTTTTAATTACTGCTCTCCTTATTTCGAAGTTTAAGAGTTCAACACAAAATTTTCATATATGCTGTTTCTTACCTTATATGTGAGGACTTATTCACCTATTAAGGGTAGATTTGCATTAATGTATTCAATTGTCTCCACGTCAAATATACCTTACCATCATACTCAAATCGTAACTGTTATGACGTCAATATTTAATCATTGCAACGACACTTGAACACAGTTTGAACTATTTGTATTCTAGCAGAATTATTCTAGCACACTCCAATTGCCAGTGCTAGATTACTAGATATCTAGTACTAGATTACAAGACTGTACTAGTCGTGGTGATTGGACCTATTTGAAATATGAATTCGAAATATTCCGTTTTTAACTTGTATAAATGTAATTTTTTCTCTTCCTGTATACGCTTATTGTACATTTGTATTATTATAAAGGCAATGAAAACATTCAGATATATATGTGGTCTAAAGAGGAATAACATGATAAGTCTAAAACCTAATTTTCAGGAGTGTGTTTTTAAGATTTATTCTTTTCTTGTAAATCGAATTTTTGTAATAATTTATATTGATTGCATTCTTTGTTACTTTTTTATGCACGTTACTTATCCACTTCTCCACAACGCGTAAGGCACCAAGACAAATCCTCCAGCAGATGGACTTCTCTCCTTTTTGCCAAATTTTGACATCCAATTATTCCCTTTGACCACAGATATATAACCGAAAACTTTTTTTAAACCTGTACATTCGTTATCATTTTAAGTTTTAGTAGGCGAACAGAACACTCGAATTAATATATCTCTGACATGTATGAGAATTTTACATCATTACATTACGGGTTAGAAATATGTATTTGATGAGTTTGTACGTCATACAAGTATGTCCTGTTATCCATTTCCAAGCTCTTATCAAAAGCATTGTATTTTAATCAAAATCATCATCAGAAGGTTAAGTGTATTTCCAAAAATATTTTGGAACTTAAATTTTTTTTTTACAAAGCGTAAATAAATTAAATTATAAGAATACACATAAGAATAAGAAAATAAGACCCAAAATTTGGCTATTGACTTACACGCGAAATAACATAGTTGTGCAAGACGTTCAACACCAAATTACAATTGTTGAGCTAAGTTTCTCTTGGCTGATGTATTCCTTAATTTATAGTCGCCTGCAGCTGACGTTTGCTGTTCTGTTTATCGCAATAAGATCAATTGTGCTGAAAGCATTTAGTTTTCATTTGGGAAAAATATAATATAATTTCAGGGGGGAAAATGTTGTCTACTCAACACCATTTGAGAAAAACTTTAAAGTTATTTGCAAATGCAACTGCTTTTTATTTTTACTTTTCTATGTAGTCTATCTTACTATGGTACACAAGACAGAAAGTATAAGGCTGAACTTCTTTTTCATTTCACAGCAGAACTATAAAACAGAACAATTAGAAACAATTAGCAAACAAAAGGAAAAGTCTATGGACTCATAGAAGACTGAAGATAGCAATATTAATTTTATGCAGAGAACAAATTATTGACGTCTACTAAACTTTTTCATCTTTACTGCGTGATCTTTTTCTCTTTGATAGCGTTAAAACTCTTCCCAAAAAACCAAATCACTCAAATTTATTCAGACGCTAAGTGAATCTCTATTCAATATTTTTTGAATAAAAGTTAATAATCCCAAAATTCCACGAAGCAGCCCGAATCTCCAAGGCCAAACATACCAATCTAAAGACCATTTCAATATAACAATGCATATTGAATCCATATAATAACAGCACGCCTACTGCGGCGGTAAAAAAACACACAAACACGCAATCCTTAAACTATGTGATCTATTTCTCTTCAGCAGAGATCTTCTGGAAAGAGACAAAAAAACATTCCTCCTTCTTCTTCTAAAGAAAAGTATAGGGTCCTGATAATACATGGCGCCGCAATAGAAACCCTGCCGAGAACAGCACTGTAGCCAGTTGAAAAGAACTGCAGAGTCCACTGAATAAAGGGCAGTTCTCTCTTTTCTTTTCAATACAAACCACGAAGAAAAGATCATTAGACAGACCTTGGGACGATTCCTGGTTGGTTGTTTTGGTAGATCTTTTCTTCGCACAGAGAGACCGTAGGTAGTAATTTCGTCTCTCTTTTTCTGCGAGTGCTCCAGGTCTGTCATTATGCGTAGTTCCATTGACTATCCGAATAACAACCCCCCAAGGGCAAGCTCACGGTCAGCCAGTCACTTCCATAATCCTGATTCGGCTTCACAATGCGAGGGGTGGGACATCTCTAGCAAATTAGCTCCACGCTGCCACCTCCTTCTAAAAGGGGAAAAAAAAGGATTTTTTAGCTTCGTGGATTATTTTACTTTGTACCGCTTTCGTAAGTTTTGTTCAATGGTAGGTATAAAATCAACATTGGGAATGGGCATAGATTACCTCTTTTCCATTGATTTTAAGGTAAATCGAATATGTTGGTGCTCAACTTCCTACTACATAATCTCCCTCTGAAAGGGAATATTTTATGGTAGCATGGTATTTTAGTATCGTGGATTAGTTTATTTTGTATTGTTTTCATAAGTTTTGTTCAATGTAGGCATAATATCTACAATGAGCATGAACATGTCAGCACGTTTTGCTTGATTTTAAGAATATTCGAATAGGATAATGCCCAATTTTCTCCAAAAACCTCCAAAAATTTATATTTTAGTTACGTAAATTATTATTTTGTGTACTGGTTTTGTAAGTTTTCTTCAATGGTAGGTATAAAATCAATAATGAGAAAGAGCATGGATATTTTCATTGATTTCAAGATCATTAGAATATGGTAATGCTAAATTTGTTTCTACAACCTCCTTCTAAAAGGGAAAAGGGTAACGTTTTAGGTTCGTGGATTGTTTTCTTAAGTTTTGTTTAATGGTGGGCGCAAAATCCACAATGAGCATGAACATGACTTAATTCGTTTCCATAGATTTCAAGGAAATTTGAAACTCTACATGCTCAATTTTCTTATAAAAGGGGGGGAAATATTTTAGGTTCGTGCATCATTACTTTGTATTGCTTTCGAAGGTTTGTTCAATGGTATGTATAAAATCAACGATGAGCATGAGAACATTTCTATACATTCTTACATTCTAACATTCCTATACATTCTTACATTCTAACATTCCTATACATTCTTACATTCTAACATTCCTATACATTCTTACATTCTATGCATTTTTGAAAACATTTCTATGGATTTCAAAAACATTTGAATCGGATGATGTCCAATTTCCTTCAATAATCTCATTCTAAAAGGCAAAAAGGAATAATTTAAGCTTACGGATACTGTGTACTGTTTATGTAAGTTTGGTCATTGGAGGCATAAAATCAACTATGAGCAAAGCTTATCAGGTAGTTTCCATTGTTATCAAGAATTTTCGACTACGATGATACCAAATTTGATCAGCAAATCTGATGGTTACTATAATTAGTTATATCTTTGAAATGTGACTAAAAGGAACCATGAATTATTTTTGCGTCTTAAGTAAAGAAAAATCTAGGAGAAAGATATCGAAAAGCTAGTGAAACATTTAAAGCACATTTTAAATGCTTGTGAATTGAAGTAATGTTTGTATGATGGAATGAATGCAAAAAGTTCCTTCAGGATCCTTTTCTTTCATTAAATGTCTGATTCTTTAAATTCTAGACAAAAAGTTAAGACATCACGTACAATAATAATAGAGTTGGTTATATTTGAGAGAGACATAGCGATGGATGTAATTATGAATAGATTAATATTAATCATTCTTAACGGCAAGAGATGAATAGAAACAATTGACATTGATACAAATGATTGCATAACCATCCTTATGAGTGGGATAACTGAGTGTGTGATATAACAGTTTCTTATTTACAATTTTGTTAGGTCAAGATATCCAGAGTTAGGAAGTTTTAAAGTATCTTAAAATTGCAAACATGTATGGAAAGTATGATGATGTCACTTGAAAGTAAAGCCTACAAAATTGTACATGCTTGGAAAGACTAAGACGTAAAAATTACTTTCCGAGAAAAAAAAGTTGTTATCCCTAATCTGTATTGTAAAGGAAACAGTGTCTTATACAATATTTGATAGCATGAATAAAATAAGAATTTTATTTCTTGATTAAAATGTTTTCTTTTCTATCTTCTTTTTATTCAAATGTGGCAATTATTTCAGAGCAAAATTCAAGTGAAAAGTTATTTTAAAGCTTCAAGTGTAAAGTTATATGTTCCAAGATAAGTGACACTTATTTTGGAACATATGAAGAATTAATTTTTACCAATTCAAATCTAAATGGAAATTTTTTTCATAGCTTTGACTAACGTTTTAATGGATACTACACACGCACATGCCAAAAGCTCCTATGCCAGCTCTGAATCCTTTTTTTTGAGACTGCAAAAATATCTAAGAAAGGTAGCTGCAAAAACTAAAATTAATTCAAAATGAATTACGAAGAATTCCACTACGCTGTGTCGACCAACGGAAACAGGAACACGCGACAGAAGAGGTGCGATTGCGTGTGAGGAAAAAGGCAGAGACAAAACAAGGTTTGGATAATTACAGTGATTCTCAGACACTGATACCCAGACGGCGCGTCTTAAAACAGGTGCGAAAGTGCAGCAAAGGGGCGAGGCGACGCATTCGTGGCCTCCTGAAAGAGGAAGTGTCGAAGGAGGATTTGCGTCATTGGCGTGGATTGGCTTTTCCGAGATGCATCCTGACTACGCACGGTTTCTTCCTCTTCCCAGACTCCTCGTCCTGTTTTGACTAGCTCTTCCCCTCTGCTAAAAAGATTCGTGTCACCCAGTGGATAGTTGTCACCCATCTAAGGAAGCCCCGAACACCAAATTTAAAAAAAAATAAAAGTAGGCGTAAAAAATAATCTATAAAACCTGAAGCAAAAGTGACGATTTTGTGTATTGCGCCAGTTTTTGTTTTAAAAGATGCGCGCACATCTATATATATAATTCTCTTACGTGGCACGCAAAAAAGACGTTATTTGTAATCGCATTTTGGCAACACTGTACGATTGTTTGTTTATCGCGAAGTCTCGCGCATCGATTGAATTTATAGCGTTATCGGATGAAATTTTATTGAAAAAAAAGGACATTTTAATGAGCTGTTGCAATTAGTTTATAATAGAAATCAAAGACAGCGAAGGATCTTTTCAGGGCCATTTAAAAAACGGTCCTTTTCAAGGCCAACATTTATAGTTCAACAAGACGCTTGCACTACAACTTTCGGCAACAAACTCAATGAAAAAGTGTGGGTCGTTTGAGTGCTGGGAAAATGTACACACAAACAACATGCTGGGTATTCAATTTCCAAAGCAACGCTCACATTTCGAGTCAAAATTTGCACAGTTTTCATTTGAATTCTGATTTTAGAGATACTGTATATATTTTTCTGTAATACAGCAAATTTAGATTTGAAAAATATTTTTTTGGTAACATATTTTGTAAACAATTCCTTCTGCTAGGACACATGTCTTCATTGAGGCGAGCGAAGCGAGCATAGGTTCGCGCAGCGAACCAATGAGGATTGCGAAGCAATCCTCCGGGGGTTGGCGAGCGTTAGCGAGCAGGGGGCATGCCCCCTAGTTCTGTATTTATTTGACTAGAAGATCGATGCCTTCAGAGCGCAGTTTTCTTCCCTAATCTATGATTATTATTGAGACTAGTATCCAGTCCACATAAAATGCGCATTAGATCTTTGCGCATGGTCTGACATTCACTCTTTGTGTGCTCCCATTCTTCCGCTTTTATAAACGACAACCTTGAGCTTGCATGGATCGTACACACAAATCACAATTGCGCCTTTTGAACGCACATTCTCTATTTATTTGACTAGAAGATCGATGCCTTCAGAGCACAGTTTTCTTCCCTAATCTATGATTATTATTGAGACTAGTATCCAGTCCACATAAAATGCGCATTAGATCTTTGCGCATGGTCTGACATTCACCCTTTGTGTGCTCCCATTCTTCCGCTTTTATAAACGACAACCTTGAGCGTGCATGGATCGTACACACAGATCACAATTGCGCCCTTTGAGGCCTTTTTTGTATTAGATTTGTTGGTTTTGATCCAATCTCGCCAATCACAGTTATGAATGTCATGCAACGCTACTGTATGTTTCCCAGTGGATTAACGTCTATTGAAGGCCAAAAGCTAGGCATCCTCTGTGCACAAAACTGTTAGTCGTCAACTTAATCGAGAAAGCGGTATGGTAGTTTATTTTCGATACAAATCTCAGTGAACTTCAGTTTCTATTTCAAATATATCTCCTCGCATTCGCGAATGCGAACCCCTTGTCATCGAATCCCATGACTGATGCCTTGGCATTTCGTGATTGATGTATCTGATTGATTACTTGCACTTGCAATGTGCAGTAGATAGTCCTAATCTCTAAGACCTCTGTTTCATTGATGTTAACGCCAGTGCTACTGATATGAAGGAGTCTGTCCTTGCACATGATATGAAAACTCTATATCGCACCCTTGTCACCGAACCACGTTTTAAGATAGCGCCGTATCTTGTCGGCTGTGCTTGGACATAAAGACAAAATTCATGCACGTTTACTGCAGAGTTCGCTGTCGACTTGCAGATAATATGATTTTATTCCTTATGCCTTTCTCATTGAATGTTTTGTAATTTGTAATTTTGTGTAATTGTAATTGTTAATTGTGTTACTATAGTTTTTAATTGTGTTATTAAAATTTTTAATTGTGTTATTATAATTTTTAATTATGTAGGGAATTTTGATACCGGTTGAAAATCAATTACCTTACGACGTTTTGCTTAGAGTCAAGACTGCATAATCCTCCAGAGTTGCGAGAATTCATGGAATTTCTGTCACTGCAAGTAGTTTCCATGACTGGTGAGATGTACAGCTGTGTGAGGGGAGGGGGAATCAAAATACACTGTTTTATTGATGCATAGTTCACAGTGAAGCAAATTAAATCTTGGCATACTTAGTTATAAATGTTACACCGCGGTATTGATTCAGTTTTCACAGCAAAACCATCGAATAGCAGTGGCGAATCCAGTGGTGTTCTAGGGTCTGATCCCCTCTCCATTGGCTACGCCACTGTTATTCTATGATCACGCCATGTGAAAAGGTTAACAAATACCTTTTTCTGCGTCGTTGTGGGTGGGTATTCTGGGGCCCAGTTAGTTTTTGAATAAGTCTTAAAATATATCTATACAAATGAAATACTAAACATGCATGAAATATTTTATACTCTTCAAAAAGATAAGTGCTATTTTATTCTAAAATAACTATTGTTTAATGAGTTAGCATTTTAGCATTTATTGTATAGCATAGCAGTTTACCTCTCTGAGTGTCACGATATTTTCGAATAACGTAGTATTGCATTTTATTCCTCTATTGTACATTTGGTGGCTGACTTTACACACACACAAACATATATATATATATATATATATATATATATATATATATATATATATATATATATATATATATATATATATATATATATATATAACTAGTTCAAAATTCTATTAGTCGAAATGTAACAATGAGTAGTTTAACAATGCTTTCCGCTGTTTCATAGTCAAGTTTCTTGGTCGATAGAAATCGTAGAAACTATTGAAATTCTGTAGCCAGTTGGTGGACATATGTGCAACCAATTATCTTCAGGGCAATCGATATGACAACCGTAATTTCATTCAAATTGGTGGTCTTAAATGTCTTTTATGTGAATTGAGTCTTTTGATGGTAGAAAAAGTAAATAATACTTCAAAACTCATACATATTTCAAGTACAAGCGCGTATCGCGTGTATTTGAAAATACACACTCGTGTATATACTCCTGTACATAGCGTGCTTTACCAGATAAAGAACAAATATACCATAGAGGAAGGTGGTGTATACTAACGATGTAAGGTACGTAGTTTACCCGTGTTGCAAAACGAAGGGCTAATGTTTTCCTTTGCTCAGCAATGCGAACCATTAGAAAGTTTAAAAATAATAGAATGGCTATAATAAACTTTCAAAGGATTGAAAAATACAATTTTAATCATTTGAATTCTGAGAATTTAAAGGAGTTCTTACAAAATAGTGTAATGCTAAATATGGGAATGTAATGTGATATACGGCGGTAGGATGTTGACATGGGCAATAATTTGTCCAAACGAGGATATTTTTAGAAAACACCGGTTACCTGACATCCAAACGAATCCATGGGACTTGGATTCTAATCCATAATTTTGCAATCTTTTGTAATAGTACTATACGCACTTTAAGCCACATGCAACTACCTAATTAGCTGTCTTGCAACAAAAAATGACTACGTTGTTACAAATCTCCTTGATCAAGGTATAATCTAGACCATGTTCAAAGCCCATGTTGAACAAGATGTTCAGTCCTACAAATTAATGAAAATCCATTCGTCTATCAGAAACACCTATATATTGTAAAATATATTAGAAGAAGTTGCTGGGGTTGTGGATAGTAGAAAAGTTGGTTAGCTCAAAAGTCAAGCCCAAACATTGCAATGTTTCAGGTTTGAGAAAGATACAATGTAAATAAAGTAGCATGTTAAGTTGATATTAGCTGAACATTTTGGTTCAATTATACTCAGTAGAGTTATACTCTACGTAACGAAGAATATACCTCCAGTAAGACATGAAAATGGATCAAATTCTGAAAGTTTGACAAAAGGAATCCGCGTTGGACATAATTTTCATGCAACGACTGTTGAAATATTTATTGATCACACCTAAGCAAGCTGATTATAACTTGACAGTGATCACATAGTTGTACATGTTCACCTGTATTCATTCAAATTCATGTCCTGGGTGTATTTCTCTTTTTGGTGGCAATGATACTTTCGTAAAGCGTAGATGGGCATTAATTGACGTTTTTCTCTTGTGTTTGTCTCAGTTTTGCCAAATATGTCCCTTTTGAATTACCCACCCAAACAACCCCACGTGACTTGATAATAATGTATTCTCTCATTGAGATAGGGATGTGCAATGCGTAATTTGAATACAGAATACCCCTGGGGAAAAAATCTGTTCTCTCATCTTCCATTCGTAAAAAATCAAGAATGTTAGTTTTCGGTAGTTAATTTTTTCTGTTCAAGAATAAATTTTTCCGAACAGCCGGTTTGTCTTCGCTTGTATTTAAAGTTATCAAAAAGTACCTTCAGCTTCACCAAAAAGTTAGAGACCAGAAAATAAATTGAGTAATTTATTAAAAAACGCGTGGGTGAAAAAACAGCACTAATCCAAGAAGTGAATAGATTCGAGGCTGAAATTAATAAGGAGAAAAAAGCAGAATGAAGGAAAGAGAAAAGAATGCCAAAGCACAAGGAAAAAGCCAGCAAAAAATAATAGCACGCTGCAAAAACTCCACAAGGCACATTTCAACTTGGATAAAATTCTAACACGCGTCTGTTCTTGCAGAAGAAAGAAAAGCTGAAAAAGAGAAGATTAAAAAAGAGCGAACAGGTAAAAAAAACTCAGCAAAACGAAGTGGTAATGCTCAGGTTAGATTAGCCGTAATTCTTCCCAGTCAAAGGTTCTTTAACTTTTTAATATTTTCTTGCCGTGTAATTTAATACACACACGCTTAAGTTAATCTTGGGAAAAGTTCCCCTCTCAAAAAGAAAAAATTAGGAGAGGTAAAAAATCCGCTTACGCTTTGTTTACCGATTTCCTTGGGATTTTGACTCTGGATTCATTTACGTGGATAAAAACTAGAAAAAACACTGTTCACATGATCTCATGGCGAATTTTGTTCTTCAACACATTCCAGGATTTTTTCAGCTGTAGGTGCGTTAAATAAGCAGGAAGTTTCTTCCATCAAATTAAGGATCACCCATTGAAAAGAAATTCTTTAGTTGCCCTTTTTTTTTAATTGTTTATCTTTAGAGAATTTTTCATCGATTTCTTTGATGTTGGGATGCGACTTTTTTCAATCATACAAAAAGTGTAATTTCTTTCCATAGTGACTATTTTTTTTATTAAAATACCTTTTCAATAATATAAAAGCACTTTAATTTTTTACAGTTTTTAAATATAGAATCACCATTTACTGGGATAAACCATTCAATTTCGGGATTGTACATACTATTTTCATTTCACAAAAAAACCTTTTCAATAATATAAAAGCACTTTAATTTTTTACAGTTTTTAAATATAGAATCACCATTTACTGGGATAAACCATTCAATTTCGGGATTGTACATACTATTTTCATTTCACAAAAAAACGCTTGTGTTAAATTCTTAAACAATTGTTCCATTGTTAGCAATATAAATCCAAATCAAAAATATTATTGTGTTACCTGTATTGATAATTTCTTAACTTCACATTTCAACGAAATCGATTTGGAAGAATCTTTATTTTCTTGAATTGATTTTAGCGTACCAGATATGTCACCAAAATCTGTGAACATTGTTTGTTAAAACTTTAAAATAGAAAGTGTGTGTAACAATTTTGATGGAAAATACGTTTTTTTAACTGAAAATTCTTTCTCGAAAGTGATATACTTTTTAACGATTTCCAAACAGTAATGAATCTTCATCAACATGTTTTGTTTTATTTATTGTCTAAATATTTGTGTATGTCTTTTTTCTTGTAATTTTGAATCATATTTTTGTTCTCAAATTTGTACAATCAAATAAATGAAAAGGGTTGAAATGAGTGAGATTTTTTCATATAACGCACTCATGTATATTTGTATTCAGTTCTTTTTATAGGGTGTCAAAAATTTAATATTTTCAATAATCTTGGACTGGTTACAGATGGTGCCTTGCACTTACTGTAATAAAATGGTTGAAATGATCCATATTAAAATTTTGAAGTTTTTGCAGTTTGTATAAATATCTAAATGCCAGTGTACTTATTCCCGTATTCTTTTCAGGCTGAAACAAAGGGACAGGTTGTACGACCTAAAGATTTCTAGTTCTAATCAGGAGCTAAGAGGCATAATGTTCGTGCGTATGAAGTGGATGTGTTGTCTCTCTATAACTGGTATGAAAAGTATGTGAAGTGTAACGCGAATCCGTTTCCCAAGGTGTACCAGGGTAGCGCCAAGTGGTTCACAATTCATCTTGATGATTGATTCACGACTGGATGGGCATTGGAAAAAATATTTACTCAATCTTTCGAATCAAAAACTATAGGTAGTTACAGTTGAACAAACGTCCCATTGAAATGACACAACGTACTATTGGAAACGATCCAGAATCAATACCGAAGGGAAAGTTCAGATAACACCTTGCAATTTTGAACCACGGTCAAATGACGAGGACACCTAGGCCACACCTCACTCTTCACACCTGGTACATCACTCTTCACACAGATACACCATGCCAACGTAATGAAATTTTAAACCATGTCAGATTTAACATACATCAGCCCCCACGTATACGACGGTCTTTCGGTTGAACGAATTTTGAAATCGCTACCGTTCAGTTGCTAATTTGCTACTCTACCAAACGGCCTATCGTATCCCTTGAATTCCAAAATCAAAATCGGATTTGAAGATGAAAGCCTAAACGAACTCTTCAATATTTATTTGCATAATGACTATCACTTCAAGGTGCCATCACGTGAAACAGGTGACACATAAATTATAAACGTTATTTATATTTTAACCGCTTCCTAATTAAGTAATCACATTAGGTTATCTAACTTCCTAACATGTACCATTTTGCCGAATTGAATGGATCCATTACTTATTTCTTTTATTTTGATAAGTTAATCTTCAAACAGCTGCTTTTGACAATGGAACTCTTGTAAAGCGATCGGATTACCGAAATCGTTTCCATAATTAATATTTTATTCCGAGTGAGGGTTCGTCATGTCCTACCCCTCCATGACATTGGATTTTTTCGATAGGTTGAAATTCGTGCGACATGTGTTGCAAGGGGTGAAATTGTCAAACATCTGCTGTCATGAATGGGTTGATCAGTAAGGGTCTTGATTTCCAACCCTTATGCTGATGAGGTCCTCCCATTTTTCGTACTATTCATCTATTCGTGTCCCTTTGTCACGCATCCTTGTGTGCTAATCGATATAATCTATGGATGAGTATATGTTTTAGGTCTTTTCTTTTAACATAATGCGTATGAAAAGTGTCACACTTTGCAGAAATTCAAACTCAAATTACGAGGTTTGTTTTGGGAAGAATGACACACACA
Organism: Metellina segmentata; assembly: GCA_947359465.1. Taxonomy (NCBI): domain Eukaryota; kingdom Metazoa; phylum Arthropoda; class Arachnida; order Araneae; family Tetragnathidae; genus Metellina; species Metellina segmentata. The sequence goes on along the minus strand of OX375879.1, from coordinate 62,589,416 downwards.
GGTTTTCGGAATTTTCCTATTACTGTTTGTTTGAAGCATAGCTTCAAGGTAAATAAGGGAAGGTCCATTAAGGAGTAAGAGAGGTCGATGAGATGATAAAAATATGTTCCTAAAATCGTAAGCGAATGCTTATCCTCTTGACTCTCACTACAGTGATGCATTTTCATTGATTCATTTAACTAAAAAGACCGATTGCAAGCAGTAAACTGAGGAGATTTAAAGATGCTGTTCACAAAAATAGAGTTTAATTTGCAAAAATTGGTAGCCTAACACCAAGCTTACCCTTCTCATTAACGATTATTTTTAATTTTTTTCTTTTGATTATATTTACTTATTATATTATTTATTACTATATTGATATTAATTACTAATAATAATGAGCATTCTAGTGTGTTCGTATTTGGTTATCTTTTGTTGAATCATTTTAATAAGTAACAGTATAATTTCGGTTTCAAGCTGTTTTTACGTAGTACTAATTACCTACTAGTTAGTTTAAAATCTAAAATTACACGCATTTGCATGCAAATATTTCAGAAAAATTCGAAATTTATCTAAACAGATACATTTCTAATTTTTTTATGAGTTGAGATAATTTTGCAGAGACCATACCAAAAAATATTTTCTTTGAAAACTAAGCATTGAGTCAGAAATGTTTGGGAAATCATAGCTTTAAGTTTTAGACCTTTAACGCCTTTTTCTCACCTTTTGCGTGTGCAGTTAGAGAAATTAGTTCCGCATAGAATGCAAGTTTCTGTCAACCATAACTTCCAATTTATGCAATTGATCCAATAACAGTTTTTAAAAGCTCATCTTCCAAACATTCTACTTATCTGTTCTAAGTCTAATACAGCGGGATTGTTTCAGGTTCAGCTATCTTCAAAGCTGTCACCTTTTTCAACGTAGGTCTTGGGAATTTTGGAAAGAACGTTTTGCAAATTTCTTCTAAATTCACTTTTCTTCTAGACCCTTATTCGTGTTTCTTCTCCAGATTGTTTCTGTTGCTTTATTATTTTTTTTAATCGCACCCAAATCTTCTAGAATTTTCATATTCTCTAAATAAGAATTCTTATCGATCGCTGTACGGAAAAAATTAAGTTCCTTTCAGCAGCTTAGATGGTACATTGATTTGGCGTGGTACACAAGTTAGAAACACTGCGATTTGTTTTTTATATAAGTCTCGAAATCCCCAGAGCAATCTATGAGAAGACACAAGCTAATGTTTGCGGTCAGTTCATCTTCAATGGTTCCTCATCTCAAGCCCATATATTTTATGTTTATAAACATTAAAATCCTTGCTTGTAAAACATTGTACAAATATTAGCCAGAGTCTATCTAAAATAGATTTTTCGATTGTTATAATGGACTTGTATAACTGATAAAAAGTTAAGTCACTCATAAGGGTGACTAATTCTCAAATGAGAGGAACTCAGTAAAGTCTTAAAACGTGTAATTTTCTTATTATAAAACCACCAATATATTATGCAAATAATTATATTTCTTAAGTATAGTACAGGTATGTCTTAAGGTTGGTTTTAAAATTAAGAATATATTTAGGCTTCATTTACCCCAGTGAAAAAAAATAGCATCACTTTAAGTTTGTTGAATCTAGGAAATATATGCGAATTACTGCATCAGAACAGTGATGTATTATATTATATGCAACAGATACTGTGCAATACACTCGTTACAAATACTAAGCAGATGAATATCGCGATTGGTTTATAATATTTAGTCAGGTGTAGTTTTGTGGGTTTGCACCTTTTTTAAGCAATTTCACTACCAGGAGAACTGTGGAAATAACAATGACTGAAGAAGAACGCAGTTTGGTTAGCCACTCTACGGCCATACTTCGTTAATCAAACTTCTTTATTCATTCTTAATATCAAGCTAATTGGTGGAGACGAAAGAAACTGATAGTAAAGTACGAATAGGTCCAGGGAGATAATATCAGTACTATCTTTGGATAATTTTCACTTAGAAATAACATTTCCTTATACACTGACCTGAAACTGGCTATGGAAAATTTATTCGAACGACACAATTAACAAAGTACACCATTGCATATTTCCTTAGTTGTTTAGGCCTTTGTTTGACGTTCTACAAAAAGGTGGTGTTGACCAAGTTGAAATCTTCACCTCAAGTAGATAAAAGATTATATGCTAACCTAATAAGAAAAGGCTGTATATTCGAACAAACCAAAATTTAATCTCTACAAATCCCATTGAAATGCGTGGTCGAATTTTGGAAAAAAACGTCTAAATTGCATTTTTGTAATTATGAAGCATCTACCCATGCAATTGCTTTGGATCTGTATTTTCCCATGTACAAGCAGGTAGGCTTTCCCTTGCGAATTGTGCTCTCTCTCTCTGTTAAGGCTGAAAAATAAAAAAAGATCCTTCTTTAACCTCTGAAGCTGTCGGAGACAAGTTTAGGTATGTCTATTCTGTCATTTTTCAACATGATGGAGCATCTGGTCTTCTAGACAAATTAGCGAGTATTTAAACATGTTAACGTTTCATCTTATAACTGTATAATATGCCAAAATAGAGTTTAAGCAGTACTTTCTGTCCTTTTGTTTTAGATAGACATCCATTAATCCCAGAGTGAAAGAGAGTAGTATACTGTGTTTCCACGGCCTGAGGATATTTCGACCTTAGTAAAGTTGAAAATTACTGGTCAGAACCTGGAAGAAAAGTTTTCTAGTAAGAAATCCCGAGACAAAATGGAGTTACAAAAGCAATTGGTATTTTCTAGCATCATATGAATTAAACATACATTCAGAATTTGATTAAGTTTATACCGCCGGCGTGTAAAGTCGTTGTTTAGGAAAAAATAGGTTTGGTGGAATAATAGAGCCTTACACTTTTTAGATATATGACTGAGACATTATATAGTTAGCTCATTTGAATGAGCTTTACAATATTTTCTATCTATGAAAAGGTTGAACAATATTTTTTCCATTGTTGTATGAAGTATGTTTTCATCGCAGTAGTATGTAATACAGTTTAAACTCGAATTATCCTTCTATGTATATCTGAATATTGAAGGGTTATTCAAAATTGTTTTAGAATAAAGACAATGATGCATATTATGGTGACTATAACTTTAAGAGGATAACGCAATTTAAAATCTTATGCCATAACCGAATCGCGCGTTTTGGCTAAACTGCTAAACTAGAAGGTAGGTAGGTATTTTAAATAACATTAAACTGGAACAACACAACGGGCTATTGGAGACGATCAAACCCGAAAGGAAAGGTCCTAGGACAACACCACATAAATTTGAACCACGGTCATATTACGAGGTAACACCTGAGCTGGCACCCCACTCTCCAAACTTCCACGTCATGCCAATGTGAGAGCATTTGAGGTCAGAACAGATTTAACATACAGTAGTCCTCCTTGTACACGACAGTCTTTGGTTGGAATCGATCTCGAAACAATCCGATTGCTAATCTATCTGGCTACTCTTCCAACTGGGCTTAGATCAAAAGCATAAAATTTGTTTGTAAGTATTGGCGTCATAAAGTATTATAAATCTTATTTTGTCTGAAAGTTCAAGGTCAGCGCAAATGTATTCAGTTACTTAGCATTAGAACCATTAGAAGTAATATTAAATGTAGAAATTTACGTAAGAGACCTATCAATAGAAAATGATTACACTGCCACGAGAAGATGAAAGAACATAAGCTCAAAAAGCTGTTCGTTTTCACAGTGACGCTACTGAGGAACAGGTTCGTCTTGGTTTGTCTGAAGAAAGCAAAACTTCTTGGATATAGTAGGTACTAAAGATAGTTGCATTATAAATTAAAATATAACTGATTTATCAGTAAAATGATAGATCATGCAAAGCCATAAGGACAAGCAATAAGCCTGTTTGTGCATTTAGGACAAACAGGAAAAAACTTACTTTATGTCCATTTCAAAATTTGACTGTTTCTATAGCCTCTTCTGAATCTTGACGAATCCATTTATAATTTTCGATACCATAGCACCTCCAAAGCATAGCCTGATCGAGTTCGCCTATACCAATCTTAAATAGGGAGAGTTCTCCATGTAACATCTTTTTCATCTCTATGTCACCTTTTTGAGATTCATTTGATGGTTTTGGATTTCTTAATGATGTATGGTTTCATGGACTTGTTCTAGCATGTGTTAGAAAAAGAGAGAAACAACAACTGCTGAAACTACTGGAATCGAAACCCTTCATAAGTTTGCTATTCGATCAAAAGTAGGTTTGAAAAAGTAGGTTTGAAACGAGAAAATATTTTGGAAATTCCGTAGCTGAAACCACTTACTTGATAAAAAGGTTTAATTCCTCTCTATGTGTTCTTTTCTCTTTTGTGTTAGTTCAGCTTTCACGTGCATGTGTTCATTTGACAGTGATTGACTCAGCTTGACCAAGTATGGTTCTAGCGCCATAAAACCCAACCAAGCATGGACCAGCAAGCCAACCAAGCAACCAACAAGGGAGAATGTTCCTGAGCAAGATTTGGAAAGATAGGAATTCAGAAATTATTCGAAAACTACAAAGCAAACTCAACAACAAATGCAGTTTCTAAAGGAACCACAACAAAAACAGTATCCTGGCATGCAAATATTTTAATCGCCATTCAGAATCTACATGCAATATGAACGTATCTTCCCTGACCTTGCGTGTCTTCCTGCTCTCTTGGGGGTGCTGGCGCAATTTAAAATCTTATGCAAAAATCGTGAGTTATGGCGTGTCATTTGAATATGAAAGAGTTGGGGATCCTGAGCATCTCGTAGCCCGCCACTTCTCCTATACGTCCCCGGCCACGCCGGCAATGACGGTGACAGCTTTTCAGTTCATTTATCAAAGTTCACCTCCCCACAAAAGGGATTCTCCGGGATTAAGGCACTTTCCCGTTTCGGAGGAACTTTCTACCGGAAAAGACATCAGAGCCGAGAGAGAGAGAGAAAGAACTAATCAGCACTTTCTTAATTGGGACGAAGAATTGGGGTTCAATCAGTTATCGGAAACGGCGGAGTGTTCGAGCGATCCATTTGGAGGGTGTTATGAATTGTTTATTTTTAGTGAACTGCAACAGGTTTAAGATTAATTGAATTCCCGGAACGAGAAAGCTAGTTCTTTGCGAAGTATTCTTGTTGGGATGGTGACAAGAGATTTTTTTTGGAGCTGCATCGATTCATCTTACATGATTAAGAGCATGGACGTCGAATAGTTTTACTGCTATAGAACATGCAACGAAAATTATCTTCGTTTGATTGTTGTAATTACTTAATTAATAATGAAATGAGTATGATAAACTTGATCTTACTTTAAATGTTTTTTCCAAGTGTTAACAAGTGTTCCAAGTGTTTTTGAGAAGTGTTAACAGAATGATTCTTATAGAATAAAATGTAGAGCATTTTGCAAAGTTTTCTTAATGAGGGTTGATAAGGGTTAAAATTTAGATTATTTAATGCACAATACATTAAAATCCATCTAACAGTACTTATTATTTGTACCTTCAATATCTAAACTATATTATCTCTAGTTAAGTGTAAATTGATGGAAAACGTACGCGTGTGTATGGCTCTTTTACAAAGTCATTTAGTTTATCATTAAAATAATGTTTGAGAAACATGTTTTAGGTATTAAAACTTCAAACAATTTAATTGAGAGCGTTCAAAAGGCTATAAAGGCTTACCAAAAAGCTTACAGCGCCTTCCAAATGATATCATCGGAGAGATTTGTTTCCTGTATATAAATAATGTCTGAAATGGAATTTCAATTAGTTGTGGAGACCAATTGAACTAGCATTGGAAAACAGGAGCATTGTACAATAAATCAGGTACTTTAATCTATGAGGTAGATGGTAAATGTTCAAGTTATAGTTCTGTGCTCTGTGTCATTGCTATACTGGCACTGCTCGCTGCAATCCATAGGATGAAATATACTTTTTAACCTGTTTCGACCATAAAATTACATTAAGTCCATGAATCTCCAGAAAACCCTTTAAACAAATTTTTTCAATGAGGAACCCATATAAATCATCAGATGATGGGAAATGGAGAAGGATTCTGAGGCAAGTTGTTTCTGGATCACAAACGGAGATTCTTACAAGCCAATTCAATCTCAAAGTAAAGTTTGTGAATTAATACAATGACTGAGAACGCACGATTATTAATAGTTATCAACTCAACTGATAATTAGTGTCTGCTGTATGGCAAAAGAAATTTATTCATATATTCATGAATACTGAGGGTTAATGTCAGCCATGCGGGCATGGATAATTTTCAATTTGATACCTAAAGCATTATTACCCTCATAAGAACGTATAAAACGCTGAATGAACTCAGTTAGCCTTGAAAATCTTGAATAAATTATTTTTATCAATGATTACAAAGGCTCAATTTGTTTACATTTGTTTTCACAAGGAACAAAATATTTTATCTGTTGATATTCAACTTGTTTTTTAAGAAGGTAACAATTTTTCACACAAAGAGTGTGATTTTCAATTAGACCAACTTTAAATATGAAGTTTCGGATTGCAATTTATATTCCTAAGCAAGTAATGAACTTTATCATCAACCGTATCTTGCCTATGATTGGAAATGTACACTACTTTTTGTTTCAATAATCCTTTGAATATCGATTATTTACACGACTTAGAAAATATTGCAATTTTAATTTGTTTAATTTATATCTAAGATTGGAGCATAATAATAATATTTTAACTGCTTGATGCAATAAAATCAAAATCAGTCTAATATTAACATGGTATAAAGTGTGTGTGTGTGTTTTAAATCTGTTCGAAGGATAAAAATTCTCTAAGTTCTAATTTATGAGCAATTTTTACATCATTGTTATTTGTTCGGAATATTTCATAATGTAATGAGTTGATTTACTAAGACAAATTAAATGTTAAAAAACAAAATGTATCATGTTTTTAATTTTCTCTTTCTAAGACACGTTTTTTTATGGATTTATAACATGAAAGTATGAAAAAAATTGTAATTAAAATACTTTTCTCTTGAAGATTTTACTCAAACGAAAAAAGATAATAAACAGATTAGATATTAGTCAATCAACATGCATACTCTCAAAAGCAAAATTTCACTAGGATTTAATACTGTAGTGTGCTTGGATAGTTTGGGTCGGGACAACGTTTTTCATGAGACAAAATCTAGTACATTCATATAATTAAAATTGATACGCTCTCATTTTAATCACCTAAAGTGACCATCCTGGGTCAATGTGTTTGCCCACTGTGCTACCAATGGGAGCTTTGCGCGGCACAGGTTCGATTTCTGTAACTTACCCTGGATGTATTTCGCTTTTTGTGTTTGGTTGTATTTTATGATTCGTGGTCCAACTTAAATCCAGCTGCGCAAACAACGTCAAGTAAATAATGGGCATGCATAAAAGGCAAGGATCTGTAACAAGTAGGTAAGTAGTTGAATTTACGGCACACTGGAACAACACAACCGATATCAAACAGAAATATTTGACTTTAAACCTGTTACAAAAAAATATTTGAATCAACACATTTAAGCGATACGTTACTACATATGTGAAACACCAAGAAATATTTTAAAATAATTTGAAATGATAAACGATAGTTAGTTAATAATTGTTAAACTATATAATTACGACACCTGGAAGGCAGGTAGAAAGTATAAGCTAAAACGCACTGGGGTGGTGGTGCAACAGTGGGTTATTAGTGGTGGTCCGGGATCAGTCTCTATGAGAAAGACCGGGGACAACACCTCGTAATTTAGATCCACAGTCAGATGACAAATTCAATACCTAAGAAGCAATCATATAATGGACTAGACAGAGCATGTGGCAAAGTCGCTGTCGTAAAATCCCAAATGGGTAAGTCACATGGACTTACGTAGTCTCTCTATCGAAAACAAAGTGGACTAATGTTTTTAATCAATCACTTGAACAGTCTCCAGTTTGCTCCACATTAGGATTTCTACTTTTCCCCACACCAATATGATTTTCACTATATGGACAAAAATATTTGGACATTGTAGAAATTCGGAGGAGGATTCATCTTAGTGTGAGGTTATTTTTCCTGGTTAGGACTCGGCCCATTGCTTTATGTACCTTGTACCATGAACTCTGACGTGTACCTCAACGTTCTGGATGCTTCAGTCTTGCCTACACCATGACAATACTACGGCGATGATGGTTGTTTCTTCCAACAGGATCGAGCTCCATGTCATACTGGAGTCGTGCTGGACTGGTTTCCTGGAAATGAGTTGAATTTGCTTTAATGGCATGTTCAGAGTCCCGATCTCTATCCGATCGAGCACTTGTGGGAAAAACTAGAGCAAAGAGTACGATACCGCCACGCACGCCCATCTTCTTAACAATCTCCTTTCACAGCCTTATAAGATACATGGCCAGCTATTCCTGCCCAGATTTATAGAAAAATTGTGGAAACCATGCCTCGGCGTGTTGTAGCTGTAATATAAGCAAACTAAGAGGCTACACGTTACTAAATAGAACAGTAAAGCACTTTTTCTGAAAAACATGCATTGTCCAAATACTTTTGTCCATATAGTGTATCTTCAAACTAAGCGATCAGAAGATATAGTACGAAGCTGACCGCACATGCTTCGTCTATTTCGTTACAAAGTCGATGCACATGAACTGGTAGCCTAATTTCACATCAAGGGAAATTTGAGGCTACGACAGATTTAACATGCGGTAGACCCCCCCCCTCCCGCCCCCCATCAGCCGTGAGAAACGTAAACGAATCACGGACTCACGACAGAAATAAAAATGCAACAAACCCTCAAGGATACATACCCTCCATATAAAATCCCCCTAGGATCGTCCAGAATAGCCATCTTCCACACACCGAATCCTATAATTGTCCACCTGACACTTTCCCATAATTAATCACCCTCGCGTGGATCGCCGATCACAGCAATATAAATCAAGACAGATTCTTCAAGTCCCGCCTAATACTGCACCCGTCCACGCTTCAAAACAGAGCGACATCCTCAGAATATTAAACCGCTGTCCCGTGGAGAATAACAATTATGTGGTATTATTCATCTTAATCAACTAAGTGTTGTTTACCAGGCAGTGCCTCTGCTACATGGTCCTGTCTCGCTGCTTCTAAGGGCTTTAAAAAAGGAAGATCCCCGTATAATTTGATAATTTCTTCGCAGCTTCCATATGCCAAAAGTGGTATTACTCTTTCTGACACGTAGTTGGGCGGTGGTGTTAAATATTTAAGGAGGTGTCTCTTTGCTCTTATGGCTCAATAGGTCAAATGTATGGGGTGAAGGGATATTTTTGAATTCATGTTGGAGAAGGATAGATGCACATTTGACATCTTCATGTGGAAAAGGTGTGGCGTCTTTACTATCAAAAGTGAGGTTGCAATACAACTTAAACTATTCAGAATTTTTTTTTAGTTTCAATTTTTTCTCGAGGAACGATCTTTAAACGTGTTGATATTTTTATGAAATTCATAAAGTTGCATTATAGTTTTAATATTTTCAGATAATTTACAACACATAGATACGTCACGAGAGAAAGGCGTGGCGTTATTTTCAAAAGTGATCTACAGTACAAATTAGATTATTTGGAATGGTATTTAAAACCAGTTTTCAACCTCTAAATTTGGATATTTTTGATGAAATTCAGCTACTTTGCACTATATAGTTTGATTTTTACTGCTAATTTACAACACACATAGGTTCACACTTCACGTATAGAAGGTGTAGTGGTTTAATTTCAGAAGTGGGTTACACTACAAACAAAATGGTTTGGAATGTTTTTTTTTTTTTAGTTTTTATGATTTCTTGACTAATGGCTTCTAAATTTGTGTAAATTTTTAATGGAATTTACTAAGCTGCATTACGTAGTTTAATTTTTACTGATAATTAGCTACATTTAAGTTGGATAAACACTTTACAGTTTCATGTGGAAAAGGTGTGGCGTTGTTATTTTTTAGAAGTCGTTAGCAACAAAAGTCAAATGGCCTAAAATTACCTTTTTTGCTTTAATCGTTTCTCTACGAACTGCTATTTTAAATATGTGGGTATATTTGATGGAATTCAGCTGCGTTGAATTAAGTAGTTTAATCTCTACTGATAATTTGCTACACATAGATACGTTACATATACACTTAATCTCTTTATGGAGAAAATGCGTATCGGGTTACTTTCAGAAGAGCGTTATAATTAAAAATAAATTATTTAAAATGAACGTTACTTCTTAGTTTCAATTGTTTCTCTATGAACTACTCTTCTAAATGCGTGAGTATTTTTTATAGTATTCAGTTATACTGCTTTATGCAGTTTAATGTTTGCTAACAAGATTTAATATTTTACATACCACAAGTAAATCAAAGCTTAATAGTAATAAAACTATAAAGTCCTAGTAAAAATGTATCCATGGAATTTTTACCAAGAAAAATAATAATTATTTTAATCGAGTTAGCTAAATTCAAAAAAATATTCTCAAGATCCATACTCTCACTTCAGCATTAGTGGTATATTTCATTATTCGATCATTTATTTTATTTTTATAATCCTGTTAAAATTTTCTAAGCAAGATGTTGTAAATTATTTTAACATCTTTCTTGCCACGTTACCTTCTGCAATGTTCACATAGAGACCGATATTGTAACATTTCTTTGAAATTTTTTTATTTCGTTGGAACGATGCACCTAGAAAACTCCAATATTTTTCACTCTGAAATTTACCTTTGATTTTTATAAATATTTCCGTTTTTGTAAGCATTTTTTGTTTTCAAGCTAAAAATAGGAGAGAAAGAATTAGAATTTATGTATGTTTTTATATAAAAATTCTCTTATACGTAATATTCTTTTTTTGATTAACACGTGAGTATATAAATTCAAGAATACAAACATAAAAATTCACATCGAATTGAACAAACTCAAATAATTGAGTTAAAAACATAATTTACATATTCGTATACCCTGAAAAAAATGATATCGGATTGTCCAAACAGACCATTTATTTTACCTAATTTGCCTATTTGTATATTTGGGTTATTATAATTCCAAGTAATGGCAATTTTTAGTATTGAATCAGATATTTTTCATTTGATTGAACTAGTCAAAATTGAATTAAATATTGAAATAAAGATCTATACAGAGATAACCATACTGCCATATATTTGTGCAGTACAAGATAGCATTCACGTCTATCAGTAATAAACCTCAACATAAAAACCCTTATATTCATGATCAATATTTGAAAAACCTCTAGATATTTAACTTTTTTTTAAATACTTCGTAAAAAAATAAATCTTTAAAGTACATAGTCCAAGCATATTTACTATTCTAAGTCCCAGCAATTACATGCTGTAGATTCCTTTCTCATCTGAGCTGGAAAATGCTTCCATTATGAGTTCCAACTCATAAGCTTCTGCGTTCATTTGGGGGCAAGTCAATATTAATCCGAAGAAAACTGCAGATCATTAACAGATGATGTTATTACCATGAAGCAGAGTCACGAAACTTCAAGTAACGGAACTTAAACAATCTCGTGGATTATTGATGCCATATTTCTAGTCAACAAGGTCTCTTGAATGAGGTTTAAAGCATTTACAGTAGCATTAATCTGACAATTAGAGCCACGGAAGTTGAAACCACGGCGGAATTTGTAGCTGTCCCCTCGCATTGTTTACAATGCATCGCTAAGATAGCACTCTACGGGAAGTGTTTAAATTGATTTGTGCCGGGGAATATTGAGTAATGGTCTCATCTTTTATAAGCGATGCATCATCTTGTTGCAGGAGATACATTTCACGGTCCCTACAAACCCTCGGGAATCCGGGAATAGGCAAACATCGTTTGTCAAGTAGAAAAGCCCCGAAACTTCGTCTTCCACCTTCCATGTAGACGTATATCTGTTTCTTCCACTTGCCCGCTTCCAGAAATTATTGAGTGCCCGGTGGAACGGCCGCTTTTAGAACCAGCCCTTTTTCTTTCTTGCTTTTAAAAAAAGAACATGCTTTGAACAAAACATCTAGTATTTTTTCTTCCTGTGAGAGGCAAGACGAGAAAGAAATATTGTTGGTCTGAATTTTATTTCCAAAGACTGTTATTTGGAAATAGTTAACTGGAATTCGTATGGTTATTAATTGGAATTCGTGTTGTTAACTGGAATTTGTTTGGTTATTAATAGGAATTCGTGTTGTTAACTGGAATTCATATTGGGTTAGTTTATTTGATCATTTTTATTTAATGGTTTAAGAAGAAAAACAGGTAATGAAATTATAGCTATTAATTTTTAGGTGTACATTTCTTATTTCTAATGCCCGACCACTGGCGTGGCACAGTGGCTTAACATATTGTGCCATGTCAACCTACCAGCAACCTTCGAGTTGTAGGGAGTGCAGGTTCGATTTCCCAAGGGGGTATTTCTCTCTGTTCTGTACCAGTAAAACTGTTCGTGACCATTTGCGTGATGTTGGATGGCGCAGTTTGAGCAAATATAGCACATGCGTCATAACCTCACCAATCAACCAAACAGAAAATTGACCTCTTCAAGTTACGGACTGATTCCGAATTCTGAGATTTTGTCCTTGTATATTTTCCCTCCAGATGGACCGTTGCCAATAGCCCGTTGTGTTGCTCCAGTGTGATGTTACCTAGCTTCAGAATTCAGTACTACTATGAAGAGCTGGCTGATTTGTGTATGCAAGACCATCGAGTTTTCCACCGTCACTGACTGCAAACGGGGCAGTGCAGATTCGACTTCTCCAGGGCGTATTTCTCTCTGTTCTATGCCAGTAAAACTGTCCGTGTCCATTTGCGTGATGTTGGATGGCGCATTTTGAACAAATATGGTCCATGTGTCATAAAACCCTACCAACTAACCAAACAGAAAATTGACCTCTTCAGCTTTCGGAGTGATTCAAAACTACGAGACTTTGTCCTTGGATACTTTCCTTCTAGTTGGATCGTTGCCAATAGCCCATTGTGTTGCTACAGTGTGATGTTACCTACCTTCAGAATTTGGTACTACTAGGGAGAACTGACTGATTGTGAATGAAAGACCATTGAGTTTGCCATCGTCACACCAAACAGGGATAATCACCAACATCTATGCTCTTACAAACCTGGATTTGATCTAGGAAACTACTAAATACTAGACAAAAGCTACGATCACTATATCAGTCTGGCGGCTGTGTTTTATGAGGTAAAACCGCGCTACAGTTAAAGAGGAAGTTTTGTAATGCATTTGCTTCTTAATTTGTTTTTCTGTCCAATTATGTTAATGGTGAAATTTTTGCACGTAAAGAACGGATGGATGATTTAAAGATCCAGTCTGACTCAATTGGGTTGAATCCAGAAAAGTATTTGGCAAGTTCATTGTTGGGTTTAAGAATATATGGGCACGAGCAAAAATTTGAAGTTGAGAGCCGTAATCTTGACCAACATCTTCCCTTTTATGTCTGTGATCATGTAATACACAACCACGAAGAGCTTGGTGATTTATGAAAAAAATTATATTTTTCTAATGAAACATTTTCCAATAATTACTTACAAAAATTTTATTTACTAGTTTTTAACTTCTTTAATAAATCAGTATTGTAGTTACCTTTTAAACTACTTTTTTTAATAATATAATACACAATACTGAGTTTATATTATGTTGTAAAGCGTATCATAAAACATAATACTCTCTAGAGAGATATGATTCCACTTATTGGTACTTATAGAATAAATTTTAGAACTTTTATAAAAGTTGTGCATTACAAGAACCTATTGTTGTTTTGAAAATTGACACGATTTCAAATGTTAATAGAAAATTTGTCATTGGCGAATGGGGGGCAACTTTCAGGAATCTGATACTGAAGACTTTCTTAGGAGAACTGTAATAAAGAGATCAGTTTGAAAACTAATGTCTGTCCAAATCGTTTAAATGAGCATTAATTGACCAATTTATATGAGCATTTAGTACTTAGCAAGAATACTTTTCATGTTCAATACTTCTGTATTTGGTCTGCGCATAGGCGATTATGCATTGGCAAATACCTTATAAAATACTATGCCAAACCATAGATTAGCGTTGTGTCCATGGAAAGTAAGAAGCACGACATCCTTAATAAAAAAAATTACAATTTACAAAATTACAAAATATAAATAAATGTCGTTGAAACATGAAACAAAGACGACTGTATTTTGCTTGTTTTATATTCTGATGGCGATATTTTCTACCTTGAGCTTCTTACTGAAGCTAGCCTAAATCCAGATAATATGCACAGTTGGTCCTTGCGCATGGTCTATTATTATCTACTCATTCTGCATCCTTTGTAAGAGAGTGCTAAGGTGACATCAGACAGCGTTTCTATCATCCATACAGAGTTGCCAAGATTAGGCTCAATTTGTATTTATAGGCTCCATTTTTATCTTAGGTACGAAAATGAATTGTGTCCTAGCCATTCAAAACGGTTTTCTTTTCATTTTCCCTCTACTTTCCTTCTTCACGGTGTTGCTAAAAACAAAATCCATTTGACCAGAGTGGAAGCTGGATATCTTTGGACCTGTGGAAAATGAGACTGATGTCGTCACCTCAAATAAAACTTATGTACTTAAGTAGCCCAGTTGGAAGAGCAACGGACTTGCAACCGGAAGATTGCGATTTCGAAACTCGGTCCAGCCAGAGACCGAGCTGATGCATGTTAAATCTGTATTTCAGGATTAATCCCGGACCTTCCGCAATAGCCCATTGTGTTGAACCAGTGTTACGTTAGTTAACTTCATCTCCTAAATAGAAAGCTTTTTTTCGACGAAAAGAACTGGTTCTATTTTTTAAATAATATCTATTCTTTAGGGTCTTAAAAATATATATGCCAAATTTCAAGCCAAAATTCACAATATTGACCCAGTTATAGACTCGATGTAAGCGTGAGCAATATCATACATTCTATAATGCCAATACACAACGATTTATTACCAAACGATGGCAATCAGATCATTACACTTATCTACAACACTATAGCACTGGGAAATACTATGAATAGTAAATATTCATCCGTTAATTTAACAGAAATTTAAAATAATTTTTTCTGGGAACTTTTTCTCAGATGGTTAGCATGATATCTATAAGACTCAATAGTCTTATAGATATCATGCTCGACTTCAAATTTTTATGGCGTGTCGCACAAGCATTCTTTTCTAGTCCACTGCACCAAAAAATGAAGTATGGTTTTATATTTTTATAGCAAAAAACTCAGTCTCATTTTCTTAGCTAAATCGATTATTTGGATTTGACAAGTTGGTTCTTCAAATATTTAAAAAAAAACATTTCTGGCTTATCAAATCAAAGCTTCATATACAATGTATGAAATAAATTCAATTTTTCTAAATACCAATTGAGGAATCACCTAAGCCAGCTATCACAGAATTTCAAACGACGTCGTGGCTTAGGAGAGTTAGCAAAAGTGATTTATCATGAATATGATATTAAAGTTTCTTAGGAATTCCTGAAATAAATACGTACAAAGTTTGGAATTATTTTATTGCATACTTTCGTCCATACAAATTCTCTAAAATGGATTTGTGTGAAAAAAGTCCCATTAAAATGAAGATAAAACATAATTTTAACCAAATTTATAAATTGGTGGTAATTAATTTATCAAAAAATTCTTTTTCAAAATATTAATTTTAATTTTCAATACTGTGTTGATAGGCATGGGGGAAAAACTAGTTAAATGCCGTTCTTCGTTAATGGATCTCCAGGATCGGAGTAAGAAAGGGATTTTTCCCTTGTTTTGTGCTCCCTAGATATTTGTGTGAATATAATTTTATTTCTTTGTCTCCTCCATCTTTTCTAAATAATAGTACGATTGCAAGGGGCTGCATGTAAAGAAGAATTGACGTTTAATCGCATTTTAATGATAGAATGCTTCAAAGCATTCACTTCACACACATAGCGCTAGAAAATACTTCTACAACAGTATGAATAGTGCTTAAAATAATAAAACACTTTTACAAAACATTTTTTCAAACAAAAATATTGATAAATATTTCTGAAATCCCGCTCTTTTAGACATTGACTCTCGGGGTGGTCGTTCTTGTGCTCCCCCTCCCCCATTAAAGCTTCTGCGTCAGACCACGTTTCCTTTGTCTCGTTCCAAGGGAAAATCCCTTGATAAATTGACCACCCAGAGACTCAAGCATTATCTCGAAACTAACAATCTAACGTACGAAGTAATATGTATTCCACAAAAATAGAAACACCATCATGGTTATGCATAAGTTGTTAAGCAGAAAAGAACATAAATGAATGAGAACGTTGTGCCATAATTTCCCTTGACACTAAAAGATCATTTAATATTACCAAATGAAAAAAACATCATAAAAAAACTAATCACATTAATTTGTCCAGAAAATTTATTCTATCGGTTTAAAAACATTCTAAATTATAGAACTATTGAATACCATTTTAGCGAATAAATCATCAAACTTAGAGTAGAAATATCGGACGGAGCCTGGAACCTTTCAGGACTCCGTTATTCTTTCCTGTTCTTTGCAATCTAATTTCTAAACTAAGGTTTGTTGGTTTTAAGGTCTTATGGTGCACGGGCCATATTTGACCATGCTACGCCAGACGCAAGACAGACAATAATTAAGTAATTGGCACACACGATAAAAGTTTTACATACACAGAAGAAAGAAATATACATCCAGGGAGGAATTCACCTGACAGGAATAGAGCCTACCCCACCAACGATTCAAAAGTTGCTAACGAAGTGGACATACCCACTAAGTCACCGTGCAGTAAGAATCTGTGAGTGAGAATGAGCCTTGAAGCTTTTACAAGTGGATTTAAAATTATACTAATAAATAACTATAGAGTGGCTTGTATATATATATTTGTTTCACTTCTAAACTCAGTTAAAATATATTCTAAATTATATAGAATTTTGAACACGATCACAATTCATCAAACAGAACTGTGGTGTAAGTAAGATATGCTTTAACTGGTTCACACAATCCGCTTATACATAGATCCCCAGTTCATAGATTCCATGCTTTAATTGAAAACGATTCAATTAGTCACAGTAAATCACGATCTTGTTAAAGAAATGAACGATCTCATAATGGATGCTTATTATTTCTTCTAGTGCCAGCTTTTATAGATGGTATGAGCTTTTAAGCACTAATTGGCAAGAACGTGGCAGTCACTGCGTTATCCTAAGCCATCATAGGAAGTGATACCATATTTCACCCATCGTGATGTGTGTGGGAAACATGCTTGCAATCTTGAAGAATTCAGGACATTTCATACAGTCGAACTAACTTCAGCACAGAATTCTAAAAGTAAATCTGTACATTTTGGGTGGTTAAAAGTCACAGAATTTACGAAAATGAAGTTATTCATCGAGGGGTTCAAAAACAATAAAAAAAAAAACTATCGATACCACACCACATTATAAAACTTAAGTGCAAATTTAAAAAAATCCGAAAATATCTAAGCATACATACTTTTATTAAAACACAAGATTTAACACACAGTTAGGACAAAAGCCTTCGAAAATTCATTACTCTAATTTTCGAACAGGTCAAAAGAAAAAAGAAAAAAAAAACGAATCAAACTCGTATATGAGC
The DNA here is from genome assembly GCA_947359465.1 of Metellina segmentata. NCBI lineage: Eukaryota > Metazoa > Arthropoda > Arachnida > Araneae > Tetragnathidae > Metellina > Metellina segmentata. The sequence continues at coordinate 62,571,829 of OX375879.1, read as the reverse complement.
TGATGCAGATTATTATTTTAAATTATGGATTGAGTTTTCTCTCATTTTTTATTTTATTTATTCAACGTCTTTTTATTTTAAAATTCAATAACTTTACCCTGTCTGTTTCTTGATGGGGCAGATATCTTAAATTCTTTATCTAGCTCCTGATTGAACTGTAAGTGTTTATTCCCTTGTGTCGAGAAGACATTAATGACGCACAACATACCGTGTGTTGTAACATAACTCAAAATGTTCGTTGGATCCACTGAATCCGGTCACGGATTCAGATAATTTGTAATCTGGTGAAGTGAGGTTCATTTATTCAACGGAACGAGTCTTCAAATTGTCAGCGGATCTGTTTGTATTTTGCTGTACACAAACTTTTATCTTTGATTGTATTTTGTTAAACACATAAACTTCTCCGCAAATAACAGATTTTACGCTTAGTGATTCCCGTAATTTGACCTATATTGAACTTGTTTTTTTTTAAGTTTTAGGGTAATTTGAATTAGTATCGCCAATAAGTTTTCCGGGTATAGCTTCTAATATTTTATATATATACGTTCTAAAAACTGTAAAAATTAGTAAAATTGTAACATTGTTTGTATTGCTTTTGTAATTTTCCCCTACAAAACCATAGTGTTTGGTTTTTTTTGTTAAATTAAATTTTTTTTTAAATATTTAAAGGCTTGATATATCTCGCCTATTACATTTTTCACTTTATCCATACATTCTTTAATTCAGTGCTTTTTAAATATCTATCTATATATATGTGCGGCCGAAAAAGGGTGTTTATTTCTTTCTTGCCGTTGGCAACAATCAGTTTGTTTACGAATCTCAACCCTGGTGTCGAGTATTTCGCTGTGTTGTTGAGCTACTCACTTACGCATTATAGAAACATTCGTTATTCAAATGAGTTTTTTGCGATCTGTTGGATAAAATTTGCGTAGAAGAGAACAGGGTGCTAGGGAATCCCTTGATGAAAGATTTCAACTACGATCGGCCAGAAATATTGTCGACAAGCTTAGGCGAGCAACAAATGGCTAATAGGGTGAATTCCAATGTCGAAACGAACGCTTCAGAGTATTATAGGTTAGACTAGATATGATTTTACATCAGAAAGGTTTTCGCTTGCTCTCTGGCTCCCATAGAATGACAAAAGTTACTTACTCTTTGCAACGTGTAAATATTATAGGTTAGATTTTTTGGCACCGTGTTTGTACATACTATATTATCTCAGATATATTTTTACTGTAAATGAATTCACTCAATGATGCTATTCTGTGATAGTGATAATACTAGACTAAAATATTTTAGTGTCCGATGAGCGAGCGAAGCGATCCAAAGGGGGTTGGTGAGCGGTAGCCCCCTAGTTCAAATTAACTTGAGCTCAAACTTTCTGGAAACTCCCAGAGAGCCGATTTAAAAGAAGTTAAAAACTTGCGAGCAGCCGTCAGTGAGTTTCGAACTGAAGACCCAGCGTTCTGCTGCCCGTTAATTCTGGGCCACCTGCCTGTCTGAACAGAGATGAAATACGGGAACACGAAATAGTTGAAATGGAATTGAACCTTCAATCAATCGCCGTATTCAGTTGAGCTATGAAACTACTATTGCGTAGTCCCGACTTACTAGGAAAGCTAAATCTCAATTTCAAAGAAATTGATGAATTACGATACTCACTTAATATATCCCAATGCATTCGATTTTAATAATCCACTTCTTGTCGAACTCTTCAGATCCCGTGCAATCACTCAAGAAACTTCGATTTTATTTCTCGAACGGACGGATAAATCTGAGTAATGAGAACCTTGTGTTCCTACAGAGATTACCCCTTTCCTCCGTACAACTGCAAAGTAAAAGTCGCAGGAGCCGAGAAAGACGGGAAAAAAACGAGTTTTAACATTTCTATTATTGTATTAAAAGAGTCGGCAGACAGAGTACGACGGATGTGAAAGATGAGGAGGGAAGGTTCCGTTGATCGAGTTAGCCCGTGACCTGGCCATTCATCTTGCGACAATCGATAGAGCTTGTCAGCTACCGCAGTCCGACGAAAACCAAGTTTAGGAGGAATAGGAACTCGGATTCGTAATAAATAAAATAAAACAGATTCTGGAGAGGAAATGGGTTACGTAGGAATCCGGAAACCTCCCCAGTAATAGCGGAAGGAGAGCGTTCCATCCGTTTGGTTGAATTTCTGTTTGCGGGGGAGGGGGGGGGGCATACGGTTTGCCAACAACCAACAATGCTTTTTTTGCTGTTATTGGAAATCTATTCTTCGAATTGTATATTAGTTAATCCTGGTGATGAATAGATATTTTATTGCAATCGGGCGTATTGTCTGGAGGAAATGAAGTAATCGCTGCTGTATGCGTGTTGTAACACGAATCCCGTCCGCTTGTTAAATCGTCGAAATTGCAATATTGAAAATTCATACGATGTAAATTCTTTGATGCCTAATATGTACCTATCGTTTTTACAACTATTATATACTCTCTCGTTGCATTTTGAAGGGATTGCATCACTTTCCTTATGAAATCGACAAAAGAACTGCTAGAGATTAAGTTCGAAATTTTTTTATTTTTTGTTTGAAAATAAAGCAAAAAGAAATTTGAAGTTTCTAATGCTCGGCCAATTGAACTTTATCACTGTGCACTATAAGAGCAGATTTGTGAACCTTTTTGAGTTGTCCTGGTACACCACAATGGGAGAGCCCACATTATACCTCAAATGCATCCACACATACTAAGCATTATCCGTTGGAAGAGATTGCGTATTTATTTTAAACGGAAAACATTCATACCTTATCCTGGATTTGAACCTTTTGGTCCAGAAGCTGACACCCTGACCATGTGACCGATTGGTCTGCCTCGCATGTTGACCACCTGACTGGAGTGGTCGATCATACACGTGAAGTGACTAAGTAAATTTAAGATATCGATTTAAAGGATGTTGTAATTGAGATGTCGGATAGTAATCGATATTCTAAGTTTATATACGAGCAGGAATCTGTCACGATTACCACAACTCGTTGGAGATCTTCAGCGAAGAACAGTAAATAAAAATCCGGTGGTAACTGTGAAAGTGCTTTTTATGAGCCTAATTCTTTACTTCCACTTACAATAGAAAATATAAATTTTCATTGGAGACCACAGAAACTCTCATTCAAGAAATCTTTTAAGCCATCGTCATTTGGAGCCCTTTTTGAATCGAAAAGTGGTGAGGATAGTGGATACTTAATGAAAATCCTGCATTGCACAGAATGAAACCTAAGGAAGCCTACAGCACTCAAGAAGTCACATTCACGCCAAAAGTAATGCTGAGTGTTTGGTAGAATTGCAATGAACTGGTCCACTTTCAGCTGTTGCCATCTAGCCAAATCATCAATAATAGTATGTACTGTTAGCAAAGTGATTTAAGACATTAGTGGACTAGAAGCTAACAACTTTTGGAAATCGAAGAGTAATCTTTCATGTGGACAATGTTCGCTCGCATACGGCAGATAGAACCTGGAAAATATTCTACGAATTTTGAAGGAATAAAGGTGCATTCACTTCAATATCACATTCAGATTAACTCGTCTTAAACAGTTACCAGTTTTTCTTCATGAAAAAAATTATCGACCAACCACAAGGTCTAGAGCATTTTAAAGGGTAACATTTATGAACTTAATACTGGGCAAGACAGAACCAGTGAGGAAAAATGCACAATTACTAGATTATTATTTTAATAAAAAACATCTGAAATTTAAAAACTGTAAAAAGAATACTTGATCCTACATGGAATATTGACGATAATTCGATTGAAAGAAAGTGAGGATTGAAATAAATAAACCCGAAATACATAGTATAATTTCGTACTCTATTTCATTTGTTTACTTAGGAGTTTTCTGAACATTGTTGTGTCATGTGAATATCGTGCCTATCTTTTTTTTTTAATGTTTTGCAGTGAAGTTATTCTTTTTCTATTCCCCTCTTGGATATGTTTAAATAGCAAACCTTTATTTGTCTAAAGAAACCTTACTAGAAACAATCATCATGTATAAAGTGATTAACGGAAGAATTGTATAGTTCAAATATGCCCTGATGTGCCAAATACACACCCTAGACGAGTGTTCATTGATTTGATTTGGTTGCGCATGGACATATTTTGCCAAGCTGAGCCAAAGAAGAGAAAGGTACATCAACCATAGACAAGGGATTCGTGATGAATGCTTTGTAGAGTTCGTAGATTTTCTGCTGAAACATTCCATGAAGAGATAGTTAATTTGATTTCGTTTTATTTTCTTCATAGATTTTAAAATCTTCAGAACTTTACACATTCAATTATGCTTCACTTTAGTTTGTTAAATTAAATTCATGAAATTATAAAACTTATTATTCAACACTTTATTCTATCCATTTTATAGTTGTTACATTTATGAACTGGAAGTAAACATAATCCATACTTATACTCTGTATAAAGAATAAAAGATTTTCAAAATTGTAAGCATTTTGCTTTGGATGACCTTATAATCAGATAATAATGGAGAATGATATTCAAATTTAATGATTTTCAACTTTTTTAATTTCATAGCGCACATTAACTAATTACTAGCGTACTGCGGCATACAAGTAATTTGGAACACTTCTCTTATACTTTCTAATTAAAAGATGAAAATCTATGTTCAAACGTAATGGTAAAAATAAGGTATGGGGCAAATGAGAAAAAAATTTCTGTCCGAGGCAGCATTTTATGAATAGGTATTCCAAAAGGGATATACTGCTCTTTTACCCTGCTTTTGCCTCATACACCTTTATCTTTGATCTCAAAATCCAATCCACATTTTCTATTAATTATATTCTATAAATAACAGTAGAAAATTTAAGTTGAAATGTTTTATAGAGGTAAGGCAATCCTTGTTAAATTTAGTGCATAATACTATGTAGCATCAATGAAGCTGTGGTATATATGGTAGGTACACAAATCTTACTCCGTAAATTATATGCTTCATAAGGGTAGGAAGAATGGACTTACCTGAAATGTTTGTAACTTAATCAGCTAAATTAATCACTTGTAAACAGAAGGGAAATTAGGATTTCGTCTAATTAAAGCTTTTAGTTAATCGAAATTCTATTGGATTTTACCCCCTCAAGGAAAGTTTAAAAATTAGTAATTGTAATATGCTAAACAATTATATTTCCATAGAACTAACTTCTATAATGACAGTGAAAAAAAGGGGTGAATTTTTTAGACTGAAATCTAATTTTATCAAAATAAAAAAGACAAAAAAAGAAAAAGATGTTAGTCTCTGTAGCTTATGAAAAATAAAAGATACCATCTCCAGGGAAAGCAAAAAGAAGCAGCGAAAGATAAAACTTGTCGTTTTTTACCAAACACTCACCGCAAATATCTTCTTCGTTTTATCATCATTTACCGACAAGAGGGGAGGAAACTCCCAATTGGATTTAGTTCCTAGGAACTATCGAAAAATCAAGGTCTGGTTTCTGTTGTGAAGTGCACAGGAAATCAAAGCCAGCATCCGGAAACAGAACCAACTCCGAGTAGAAAAGTTGATTAGATGCGATTCAGTTATACGGTAGAGAAACTCTAAGGCAGGAGACGGGTTTACAGAGAAGAATAAAATAGCTTCTGCTTCCCCTTGGCGTACTTAGGTAATTAAGAAAAACCTAGAATTGAAAAAAAGCAGAGTTATATTTATAAATATATGCAAGAATGTGTGATCGATGTATTTCGTCAAACAAAACTGAAAATAAACTATTCCTCGAAATTTGCAAGTTACAACTGTAGGTAGTTGAATTGGTGAATATAATTTTAAGAAGATGATGCAATTCAAAATCTTTTGCCAAAACCGAATCGTGATTATCACGCCTATGAACTGCTAAACTAGAAGGTAGGTAGATATTTTAAGTAACGTCGCATTGAAGTAACACAACGGGCTATTGCCGACGGTCCGGAATCAACCTGGAAGGGAAAGATCCTAGGACAACATGTCGTAATTTGAATCACAATCAGATGACAAGATTTACATTTGCAAGAAATTTTTTTCAATTTCTTAACAAACTAATGTATCAGTATTTTATTAGTAATTCTCAAGTTTTTAACGTAAACAAATTGGGAAATGGGATAAATATTTTTAAGAGTGCTAACTTGGAAACTTTTTATAATAGTTGAAAAGTTAAATTTTAGCTGACTCGTAAATGTAATACAGTTTTTTCTTTTGAAATTCATGAATGAAATTTAGTTTAAAGTCCATTATTGAGATAAAGATCTAGAATCTAAAAATTTTTGAGAAAGGATTCTTAATTCAAAAGTAGATTAATGTACTCAATAGATGAATTCAAAATAAAACATAACTAAAAATTTATGCTCTCTTTGTCTCTATTTCTATATTTTTTAAATTTATCTTAACTTGATTTTCTATAGAAATGGGAAAATTTAAAATATACTGAGAGTAATCTGTTCCAATAAGATTTTTCTCTCTATTTTTCTCGGATGATACATTTGTCGCATACTTGATTTCTCAGTGAAATTGCTGTTATCACTTAAGGAATCTTAAGTTGTAATTAGAAAGAAAGGTTGCCTAACTGGCACAGGACTCTCTTAATCAACAAATCTTAGGAACATTCTGGAATTCTGCAGGTATTCCTCAATCTGCTTTAAATTAAAATTCAGAGCATGTTATATTCAACTCTGTTTTCTCAAAAATTTTCTGTACTTAGTAGATCTGATTATAAATGATTCTGCATAGCTTTCTGGTGCATTCTTTCCCTGGTGTGTGAGAATTTGTAAATAGTTCTTACTTTCGATTTGGAAAATAATTAGCTGACGTACATCTAAGATACCATACATAAAAATTACAAACCTTGTTGCTTATTAAAAAACAGTTATGCAATTTGACAAAGATATCTTTTGCAGATAGAATGATCCGTATTTTCAAAGTGGTAATGTTCGAATTTTTTTACTATTTTGTTAAATTTACAGCAGGTAGTAAATCGTATACCTAAAAAATGTAATGTTTTATGAGGCCCTTTTCTATTTCTAAAATCATTTTGTAACAGATAGTATGATCCGTATTTTCAAAGTGTGTAATGTTCGAATTTTTTTACTATTTTGTTATATTTACAGCAGATAGTAAATCTTACACTTAAAAAATTTAATGTTTTATGAGGCCCTTTTCTATTTCTAAAATCATTTTGTGGGGTAATTTTAGATCAACAACATCCCAGCCCTTTTTAGTATCAGTTAACATAAATCCGACTTAAGAAATATTTGTGCCCTTCGAACTTAAAATCTCAGTATAGCGCCGTTATGGATTCAGATTTCAACAATTTCTGTCGCTCGAACAAATTCTAGTTATCCGACCAGCGGTTATTTGAGTTTTAGAATCGATTGAACACGAAATCTTTTGTTGATGTTGCCCAGACTTTTCAGAGACGCATTCCCGCGACTTACACCAGTCTCGAAGCAAAGTCCCAAATTTATGCGGAACTAAGTGGCTTCTTTGTTTTCGAAAACACATCAAGCCCGCAATGTTTCAAAGAAATGAGAATAATAGTGAAACGCTCCGCCGGAATATACCACGCTGGTACAGCACGGGGGGAGTGCGAGGTGAGGGAGGGATACGACGCTTGGCACCACAAAAGCAAAGCGAGGACGGCCTTTGATAAACAGTTCCCACATTTTCGCAGGCCCTGCATCAGGAGGAGTGAAACCGGCCTTCCACTCCCCTCGACCAATCACTAGCAGCTCATCCATCATATTCTGACCGCTCGGCTCCTGACATGTTTCACTTATTTTGGGAATACAGTTCGTCCCGGGGAACGCGATATCTCGGGCCTGTTTTCTGCTGGGAAATCGGAATTTCTCGCTGACAGATCTTGACGACATATTTAATCGCCAAATAAAGTCGTCCCGTTTATTTGAGCGACACACCGAGTGTGCGATTTCGCATTCATGCCTCTCCGTCTGACGTTGGAGGTGTTTGTTTCGCTTTCACTGTAGTGAGAGGTAATTAACAAGGCGGAGTGAAATATGTTTTTCAGTCCTTCAAAATGAAGTTATTGTTTTATTTATGATATAAACTTCTGTCTTTGAGGATTTTTTAACCCTTCTGTTGGTTGCCTCTACGAAGTATCTCGTGATTAGTAAAACTGGCCAAATCTTGACGATGAGGTATCTCGTCATTATCAAATCTGGTCAGACCTTCATGGACGAGATATCTCGTCGAAACCTCTTGCAGGTTAATAAGCGTGTTTTTTTATGGGAGCAAAAATGTCCATAGTTATTTCTACATTTCAGAGATCTGGATACTGTTATCCTTTATATTATTAGTGTAGATATAAATCATTAGTAATACTGTAGAAACTCTATTATCAGGGTTATTGTGGACCGAGGTCCCCTCGGATAACCAGAAATTTGGATACTATGGATTCAGTACACCAAAAGAGTTACGAAACAGAAAAAAATTCGCTGTATTTTTACAAGGTTTTGTTTCTAATACTGCTACTGAAAGACTCATAATTCACGAACTGAGAAAATTACCGATACCCAGACTTCTTAACAGTATGTATTCAATGCGATAATTTTACAATAAATCTATTCGCGAGTTATGTTTTTCTCAAACTTTCTTGAAAAAGACCTTTATAGTCTGCTTTATAAAAAATAAAAAGCATTCATGCCCGCAAAATTATTCATATTAATGCATTTTAAGTTTCATTTTACTTGTCCATGTTGACGATGAAGTGTTCCTAATATATTTTCTTTCATGCCATTGAAATGTTTATTTGATTTTCATGTTACTTAAGTGTTTTATCATGCTTTTAGTGTTGGATTGGTTGTTAATCTGGTATTTTAAAATATATTTGTTTTGAGTTTTATTTTGTCTTGCCTTTGGAACAGATTAACCATTTTTGAATCGTGCATCGACAAAAAAATTATAAAATTTTCTATACCCTATTTTATCTATAAATTTCTATACTATAAATATTTTTCTATACTACCCTATCTATAAATTTTCTAAACACATTTAGAATTCAAATTACACTTTAAAATAGTATAAGATGCTGATCACAGCTAAAAGAAAAATCCTTGGAGTATAATATATGTTATGTGTGTATGGCCCTAAAATATGTAAAAGGCGTTTGGCCCGGTTTTTTCTATACAGGGCTAATTGGACCAAAGAAGAGTGTTGGAGCATTTTTGATTCTTTTTTTCTTTGCAACTTTAGGGTCTAAAGGCTTGAATTAATATATTTTAGCTCAGGAGAAATATTTAACTGAGGTATATTTATCTAACTCAGATCTCTGTGCGATTTTACATTTATTGTATTTATTTTTTATTAAGTATCGCGTCATATCTATTTATTAGAACTCAACTCAACCATATTTTCTCATTGACCGTAGTCTGAATATTAGTATCGAATGTAAAGTATTCGTAATACTTACTTTACTTTTCTTACAGTCATAACATTCCTTGTTATTTTCTTCCGGCTAAAATAAAAACATCTTACGAGTTATCAATGCTTTAATATGTCAGACTAAGTCAAATCGAATGATAAATAAAATTTATTGTACCCTCGAAAATGAATTGGGTTAAGGAGATAAAATTCATATATAATACTTCTAAGCTCAATTTCTCTCTGTATCAATTTTTCATTTCGAAATAAATGGTATTTTTATACCACGGAACGTTAATATTACCTCTTTACGTCTTAGTAAATGTGTGTTTATTCCCTCATACATTATTCGTTGACAAGAAGATACGATGAAAAGTGAGGAGAGACATTAGAAGAGTGCGACATTATTTATTACAGATTAATTCTCCATTAATGACATGTACTCGTATTTGTCTATTATATTTAATTTCTAGTAATTATGAGATATTTTTATTTGTAACCTGTTAAAGGTTTTAGAAATTAAATTACACTCATGTCCATAAATTAAGGCTAATACAGAATCACACGGAAATCGAACTCTAAAGTAAAAATTGCACCTGTAGAATTATCACACACATCTTCAAGAATAATATCCAAATTACAAGAAGCCATCAGATGACGCCGATAGTACGTCCCAATGCCGAGAGTGTAAGAGAGATGTATATAAGGAATAGTAGCAAAGATGTAAAATTGTTCACAAGCGTTCTGTAAACCGCTCAGTGCCATAACCGAATAGCTATGGCACAGAGAACGCATGTCGATGATTTTTTACGTGGTAGAATAATCGGCCGCCTGGAATGTGGGCGTACTCAGGCGGAAGTTTCAGTGAATCTTGGAATCGCCCAAAATGTCATATCTAAGCTTTGGCAACTATTCCAAAATGATGGAAATATCAGTACCCTTGTCACAACGTGGAATGACGGCCGGTATTTGGCAGTAACTACAAAAAGAAGCAGACGGAGAACAGCATCCGACCTTTCTCATCAGCTATCTTCAACCACGGGTACGACAGTTTCAAGGCAAATCGTTTACAGACGTTTGGGACATGTTGGTCCATATGCTCGCAGGCCTGTCAGATGTGTTCCGCTCACGGCAACTCACTGTCGCCAGCGGTTAGCCTGGAGTAGAGAACATGCAATGTTGACATCGTCACAGTGGGCTTGTGTGGTGTTTTCCGACGAGTCCAGGTTTAGCTTGCAGTCTGATTCACGGCGGACGTTCATATGGAGAACGCCAGTTTCCCGCTACCACCACGATAACATCATTGAACGACACCGTTAAGGTGGTGAAGGATTGCTCGTTTGGGGCGGATTTATACTGGACTCCAGAACAGATCTACATGTTCAAATCGGAACCATTAGAGGCCAAATTTATCGTGACATCATTCTGGAACAACATGTACGTTTGTTTAGGGGTGCCATGGGTGCAGAATTTGTGTTTATGGATGAAAACGCCCGTCCTCACCGTGCAAACATTGTAAATGAATTGCCTTGAATCTGAGGATATCACCCGTATAGAATGGCCAGCATTCTCACCTGACTTGAATCCCATAGAGCATGTGTGGGACATGCTTGGCCGACGAGTTGCAGCCCGTCAACCACCTCCTACATGTGTCCCGGAACTTCGGAGAGCATTGCTTGCTGAGTGGAGTGATCTTACCCAAGATCAGCTTGATAATTTGATCCTTAGCATGCCTAGGCGTTGTAAGGACTGTATTTCATCGTCTGGGAGACATACAATGTATTGATTGTCATACCAACCATGCCATGTTAAGTTTCTGTAATGTCGATATTTTTTGTAATTGCTCCAGTGAGCAAAAATCGTTGTTTTTATGAATGGTATCACACATACGCCATCTTTTTTGTTCTTTATCTTTTGTTTAATAAATGGGCTTTATGAATAAGTCACGTTTGTTTTGTTTCTGGACCTTTATTTGCCGGAGCTGGCATTATCCTTAATTTACTGACATGAGTGTATTTACATCTATCTTTTAGTTCAATCTAGAAAAATGTAACTAACCATTTTTTTTAAATGCAGCACATTAAGGTGAGAAATATAAGTATAAAAATTTATTCAGCTTTTACTAGATCACAAGAAGTTTATTAATATTTGTCCACCTAAAATTTATCTGAAGAAAATGAAACTCTTCATACATGGTATATATAAGGCTTGAAATTATGTTTATGTATTCATATTCATTATTGTACTAGTTCTACTAATACTATAATATTCTTACTAAGTTCAGTCTGAAATTGGATAAAATTTTCAACTTATTTACAGCAAAATGAGTAAATGATTAATGGCGACTTTAACAGCTTAATTTAAGGTGCTATCCCAACAATGATTATAATTGACAAACAAGAGATTACACAAGATATATCTCTTCATTCTATGAGTGTATTAACTATAGAATTTTCACTACAATGCACAAATTTAAGAATAGGTTTAAAAAAAACAAGAGTGCATAGAATAGAAACTATTTCCATTGGCTTTTTCAAATTTTATTTCCTTAACTAATCTACTCCTACCGTCCATAAGTCTGATTTGTTTATGTTTCGTGTTCGTTTGTTATGTTTTTATGATGCATTCAATTTCACTTTTGTTTGAGTAAAGCAAAAATTTTTATTGTTTAAGCATCGCAAAACTATGAGTTTCTATTGAAACATTTATATTTTTTCTCTATATATTTACACAATTTCACATTTGTGCATTTATCTACTCCAACTTCAACAATTAGCAAATGATACATAGACAATATCCCCAGTCAATATATAGATAAACTAAACAAAATAAATTAGAATAAATTATGTGATAGAGGCAAAAGTATTAGCTTTAGTTCATAATTCCTACGAAGCATGGTACTATGTTTTTTATTTTTAAAGATTCCAAGGAAATATTATCTATTCACCAAATTAAATAAATATTTTCAAACAATGATTCGTCAAACATTTAACGAGATTTAAGAAAGTATACGGATAAATTCACATCAGAAATAAATGCAACGCATTTACACTAATTTTTTAATTAGTCTGCATCAAGAGCTTAACTATCAAAATTTATTTAACATTCTTTCTTAACCTCTATTTTTGTTTAGTATTATGGTGCAAATATCAGATACTCGACTGTTTCTTTCCTAGTCACACGTTCACTAGTTATTTATTTAGGAAAACAAGCAATACATTTTAAGACACACTATAAAAAGCAAATACCTTTAAAAATTTTATTTTTTTAATTAGTAAATAATGCATTTTTAGTTATTCTTTACGTTGAATATAATTGATAAAAGTCACCGTTTGATTTGGCTTTTATTTTGGCAACATTCATATCCGAGGTGAATTTACATTATCTCTCAACATATGGACCTATTAAAACTTGTATTTTGTTGATTTACATCACTTAATTACTCTTAAGCACTCTTATTACTTAAAGTACTATAGAGTCAAAATCTTCAGTAATCAATAAAGGGAACTTAAAAGCACGGTAACAATAATAATAAAAAAAAATTATCACAGGAAGGAAAAACACTTACTAACATTGACCAAACATCAACGAACACATAATTAAACAATTTTCAAAACTCCTCCACGAATAATCCATCTGCTTCAACCATACCAATCAAAGTCCTCATCATCCGAGCACGATTTATAACACAACCAAAAAAAAATTCACGATGGTTAAAATAAAAATTGCGCCGCAGCTGTCAATCAAAGTGGACTGACGGTAAACGCCCAATGCATCTGGAAGGCACAAAAAACCTTTTCTTTAACATTATTATTATTATTTCCTTTTCTCACAGATAAAAAAAAGCAAAGAATTTAAGAGAACAGCAGGTCCCTTGGGAACCAGAAGTGGGGGTAGCATGGGCCGATTCCCCTCTTTCCTTCCTCTGGAAACAGGGGCCAATCAGGCCCAACTCATCCATCACTGCTTGTCCATAATGGACCACTCGGCTAGCGAAGCATCTAAATTAAGGCAGCATCGAATGCTGGCAAGTGAGTGAGATTGCCGTGAGCGCGCCCTTTTCCAAATGCTGGTGGAACCGGGCAAGTATATTCCGAGAGATGAATTTTTTAGCGGAAGAAAGTAACGACGTCCGTAATGTTAATGACCGTGTACAGGATTTTACACTCGGTGGGAAATATTGGATATTTATCGAGAAATATAAATTTGTTGTTGAATACGATACACTTTATCACACCTTCAATCGGATGATTCGTGGTCAGTTAATTTAGATTCTAGCTTAACGTCATGCAATTTGAAAGATTTTGATGGTGGTTTCGTTACTTCTCGTTGGGGTTAAATTATTATATTAATGCAATAGGATAGATTTAACTTTAAATTAATAAATACACTACCCTACTTGTTTGGGGGTGTTTTTCGTGGCATGGCCTCAAACCTTTACGTGTTGTTCCTGGTAAATTGAACGCCGACGCCTACATGAACATTTTGGATAATTAGGTTCTTCCTACGCTCTGGCAATTTTATGCAATGAACGAATTTTACTTCCAGGACGAAAATGCTTTGTGTCATATTGCAGCCTCTGTCAAGCAGCGGTATCAAGATATTGATGTAAAACGTCTTCCCTGGCCTGCTTAGAGTCCCAACCCCATAGAAGATTTTTGCGACGAGTTAGAGTGACGCTTGTGGACCAGGGAATCTCGTCAGAAATCTGCAGCTGATCTGGTGACATTCTTGCAGCAGGAATGGACACAAATACCCATAGCTGTGTATTAAAACCTTATTGAAAGTATACCCAGAATGCGTTGCTGGTATGATTGCAACACGTGGGAGACCATCTCCCTATTAAGGCATGTATTCTTTCCCTTAAACCATCACATCTTGCTATCCGGTCAATTGTTGCAAGGTAGTGTAACTTAAAATTGTATTAAGATTACTTTAATCAAAATTACAATGGAACTTTGATTATCTGAGCTCCGATATACCGAATGTCCGTGTTATCTGCACCCAGTTGGATACAGAGTACTTTTTAATCCTTAAACCTCTGAACTCCGTTAGATTTGCAAGTAGGTTAGTGTTACTTTTGTTCAACAAAACACTGAATTACAAGTCTAACGTTGAACAAACACAACTTAACCCGTTCAACATGCACTTAACCATATGCTTCTAAGAAATTAATGGATTTTTCAACCTTAGGACGATTGTATGGATCCTTTCCTTATAGATTGGAATCCTTTTAAAACATTATATTGCTCTTTTCCTCGGAGAAGAATCCTTTGGAAGTTTTTTATTGCACCTTTCCTAAGAATAAAAAAACCCTTTGCCATTACTCATTTCCTTAGAATGGAATTCTTTAGTAAGATCCTATTGGTTAATTTGGATTTCAAAATTGGTAAGAAACTATGCAAGGAATATTCTACGTTGCTATGTAGAATTATACGTGTGAAACTTCCAGAGGGTTAAATCAGCTTCGAGGACGAGTGCAAGCATTTTGTGTAAGGAGGAGAGAAAGTGCATAGAAGCAGAAGACCATTAAGGGCTTTTAAAGAGAGTTCACATGTTACGTAACTCACCGTTCATATTTATTATAAAATTATTACAATAAATACACATTGGCACAAATCGGAATCTATATATATAATTCTCTTACGTGGCACGCAAAAAAGACGTTATTTGTAATCGCGTTTTGGCAACACTGTACGATTGTTTGTTTATCGCGAAGTCTCGCGCATCGATTGAATTTATAGCGTTATCGGATGTGAAATTTTATTGGAAAAAAAAAGGAAATTTTAATGAGCTGTTGCAGTTAGTTTATAATAGAAATGAAAGAAAGCGGAGGGTCTTTTCAGGGCCATTTAAAAAACGGTCCTTTTCATGGTCAACAATTACTGTTCAACAAGACGCTTGCACTACAACTTTCGGCAACAAACTCAATGAAAAAGTCTGGGTCGTTTGAGTGCTGGGAAAATGTACACACTTGCAACATGCTGGGTATTCAATTTCCAAAGCAACGCTCACATTTCGAGTCAAAATTTGAACAAAGTTTTCATTTGAATTCTGATTTTAGAGATAATGTATATATTTTTTCTGTAATACAGCAAATTTAGATTTGAAAAGCATTTTTTTGGTAACATATTTTGTAAACAATCCCTTCTGCTAGGACACATGTCTTCATTGAGGCGAGCGAAGCGAGCATAGGTTCGCGCAAAGAACCAATGAGGATAGCTAAGCCATCCTCCGGGGGTTGGCGAGCGTTAGCGAGCAGGGGGCAGGCCCCCTAGTATAGATTATTCCCTTAATATTTATGAATGTTTCAGTAGCAGTACGAGTAACATGAGCACTGTATAAATTCTTTTGATTTTGTATCGACTGTTTATGTTACTTATGCTAGCATATCCAAATTTCTAATTACCACAGGGTTCTTTACTTCACATCATATAGGAAAATTAAGACTCTACTGCCATATGTCATAGACTTATAATCTAAAAATTAATTAATTCTGGATCTTAAAACATTTTCGAAACTAATAGCTCCGTTAGAGTGAAATGTCTTTTAATGAACTGTGTTAAAGTGACTGGAAATCGCAGATATTCAAGGGCAGATTTATAGTTTTTAATAAAAAGGGGACGCCACTTGAATGATACGAAACATAGATTTTTGTTCGCAAATCTCAGTAGAAATTCACGTGGAATTACCTTAATATATAACTTTTTAGGTGGTAATTAGAAACCATATTATAGTAGGGTTCTAAAAGATACTTTTGTTTAAAATATATATAAATTTTGAACTCTTTTGTATTCTTGTGTTTCTATATTTGGATATAAGTATTCAATGCTTTTATGAAGTATTATGGTTTCGGTGTTACTTATATATTAAGGCTCAGCTTCACAACTAGACCAAGTCCAGGAGTCCGCACACTTAAGAAGTCCTACAATATATCAGAATTTCCACAGACGTCCCCATTTGCCAAACCAACACAAGACAGAATATAACTTCGGTAGGTTTCCTCGTTGTTACATTTTAGGCAAATTATGAAATGCTTACGCCTTATTCCTCATGCCTTAATGATAGAGATCAAGTATGTCTACTTGAAAAAATTGTATCATTATTTATAGGTACATCAAAATTTTTTTCCTCAATTATATTATATTGGTGACAAAATAAATACATTTCGAATACCAAATTTAAAATTGTTTCATATTTCTGTTATAACTTTATCATGTAATTTTGATTTTGATTTTTAGTTTATCCTAGTTATTCTCATTTTGAACTTTCTATCTTTAACATAAAAGTGAACAGTATAATAATTAAGCCTAAACATAGCGTATAAGAACTAAATTTTCTAAAACCAAAAATTTTTAAATTTGTAAAACGAAGTAGTTGAATGAAAGAATATGCATTGCTACCATGTTTAAAAACATGAAACTTTTTAGTTATGCTGTTTAAATTTACATGAAGTATTAAAAACTTTAAAGTGATCATAAAATAATATTTATAAATCGACAAATTAGATTGCAAAATATCTAGAAACAGCAATTTCACTTTTGTACCGTTTTCGATGCACACCTGTAAATTAAATGTTCTAGTACAAAACAGAAGTCCACTTCAGTTTTTATCTGTTTTTAATCAAGATAATAATAATTTAAGTAACATTAGTAAATATTATGAACTTTTTCATAGAATTTAATCCCGAACCGTTGTCAGTACTTCATTGTGTTGTTCCATTCAATTACATTTAAACTAATCGCACCAACATTCGCTATGAACAGAAAAAAGACACAACTTTCAACAGAATCACCCCAATGGCAAATGAACAAGCCCCATTCCTATATAAACCACCTGCGTAGAGACTCGGAGAAGGGAGTAGTTCTCGAGGTACACAGAAGTAATAAGATATTAAAATCGTTCAAGCAGTTCATAGCAGTTTGAAATCCTATAAAACAGAACAGTTCTCAGATTGAACCCATGTAAGGAATGAAACTAGTGAAAGCATTTTCGTAGTTTACCCCTCAAATATATTTCCTTGATTGCAAGAGACCTCATGATTGCTTTTTAATTCTAAAATTGTGTTTTATTTGTGATGAATTACATGATTTTTTCTTCATTTCTACCGAATTAAATTGCTTGAAGTTAGTTCAAGCCAAGAGCATCAGTTGAAGCAGTATGGAATTTCCTTGTTAGCTTTCCTCTGGAATCGCGTGGTAATTCTCCAAGAGATGGAAACTAAAATTATCGAAGACTTTTCCCCTGATTATCCTACTTATTCGTGCAAACATGCTTATTACAGGTGAATTCGCTGCAGCATGAGGAGGAAATGTTTAGTCATCAGATGTTCCTTGTTGCGACTGGAGGAAAGTAAAATGCAAAAAGATTCGCATTCTCTAAGCACGGATGGTACTAGTTTATAATAGTCATTAAAATGTCCAGCTGTGTTCTCACCAATTATCAAATGGTGAGATGTTATTTTTTACCTGCATAGGCGTAACAGTTTGCGTTGATGACGGTTCTTTTCCTGGCAAAAATAAGACATTTTTTACAAATAAATCCGGACTACATATTTATATTTAATCTTTAAGAGCTATTTTGTTCAGTTTAGTCGATACGTTTACAATTGAAGGGCTTTGGGCAACATTATAATGATACGAGTACTTTCCAAATTTTTCATGCCAACTATTTTCCCAAGTTTCGAAAAATTACGATATTACAATGATTTATACACAACAAGCTGAATAAAACGACGTTACTCGGGTTTTAAATATGACCGCGACAGCTAAATTATGACCACGAAATTTCCCTGTGTTAACTCAAATACACAACCCTGTAGAACGTGTTTCCTACCGCGACGAGTAAAAGATGATCGCGACATATTCCTGCGTTAACTCAAATACACAAACCCTGTAGAACGTGTTTCCTTTTCCATGTCCATTTATTGCAAGAAAATAAACTTTATATTTTAAAATTGGGGCTTTGAGGGGCACTTTAGGACTGACTACCTGTGTGCCAATTTTCATGGCTACATATTGGTTTGAAAACAGAAAATAAATAGCGTATGTATTCTACAGTGTTCTAAAGTATGAGTGTACCAAATTTGGTGTTTATATATATATATATATATATATATATATATATATATATATATATATGACAAATCTGGTCGAGTGGTACCCTAGTTATTAGCGTATTGAACAGAGGAAGGCAAGCTTACCATAAATGATTTATAATATACATACGCGCAGAGAAGGTGCACTATTTACAGACAAAGGACATCTTACCGCACACTCCGAATACCTGTTCTAAGCTAAACTTAAGAAATTACAATCGATCAATTTTTGTCATGACCTTTATTTGAGATCACACGCTGGTACACTTGTACAGCAACTTGTGTTTGTTGAATTTTGATTAATTTTGTAATTTAATCATACGAGTTATTAATTCCACCGGTCTTCATATGGAATCTCCTTATACCAGAGCTCACATAATGTGAATTCCACACCGGCTGATGATAACTTATCCTTTCGACCTCATATGATTTCTTATTATGATTGATTAATTGTGTTTATCACGCTCAACAGTAGAAATTTGTTCCAGAAATTCTTCTCTACCTCATGCTTCCCACTGAGGCAAGTATTCCGTTTAGATATGCGCTGTTGGTCCTTATGTGTGGTCTTTTAGTCTCTGCTCATTTTCCCTCCTTTTGAAAGACGGGGGTGTCGTGGCTCAGTGGTTATGCCTTCTGCGCTAACAACATTCGAGTTGTAAGTGATGGAGGTTCGATTCCTATCGGGTGCATTTCCTCTGGATATATTTCTCTCTTCTGTGCCATTAAAACTTTCATTGTGTGTGTGTCTCTCAATAACTTGAAATTGTATGTCTTGTGTCTGCTATTTATGTTTTGCGCAGCATGGTTAAAAATAGCCCCCTTAAGCCATAAAACCCCACAAACCAACCAACCTTTTGAAAGAATATAATCATCTTTATAACAACATTTGAAACATTCCTACTTAGTTGCTAATGTGAACGATTGGTCACAGCAAGAAACTTTGGAGTCTTCCTTTGGGCTTAATTTATTCTTAGTGTAAAATCTTTGAGTTAATATGATTTTCCCACTCTTATATAATCCAATCTTTTCATCTCCAGTTACCATTGTACGTTACGGGTTTTTCCTCTTTTACAAATATTACTTCCAGCTAAGTATTCAATCCATAGAAAAAAATTTATCATTTAGTTAGTTAGAGTAATGACAATACTAAAATGCGAAATTTCTAAATTGTTAAACATAACCACACAACCACACTTAAAGAAAAACCAAGAAAGTGCCCCAAAAGTGCATACTTTAAGGGAAGTCTATAATCATTACGAACTAACCACATGAGCTAGAGTAAAATTTTCACCCAAGTTTTTTTTACTCATGTCTGAAATGTTTTTTATCTGCTCATAATAGCACAATTTCTGTGGTCAGGGCAATGCGTATGAAGAGCAAAATGGATTCGTAGAATCTGGGTGTAGGCCTGTTAGGGTAAATGTTTCAGTGATAATGACAACGATTACGATTATTCTTTTGGTTGAAAATCTGCTGACATCTGAAACTTATTTAAAAATCGTTATATTGGAATGACGTACTTTTGTGGTGCGTTAATCTCTGGATTTCGATTTATACTGACGAACATGTGCAAATTTCCTCGATGGAATTCCAGTTATTGAACGATTTAATCTCTGGTTCTTTTAAATACATAATTTTATGCCTTGGTTAAAGAAGTTCCGAATGCACAAAATTTTTAAAACGGTAAATGGCATACGAAATTTTTTGATAATTTAGAAAATTCAAAAGAATGAGAGATATTGCAGAAGTCACAAACATTTTATGTATTGTATTTCGAAAACTTGAATTTGGAGATTTTACTTATAGTTAGAATCTAACTAAAACCTAAAATAAAATACACAAATGAGATTCCTCAAACCAAAGTATACACTGTATGATTTACAGTTAATTTAAATTTTAGTCAAAACTACTTAAACATAAAACAAAACTACTTGCTACATAAAAATAAATTTCACTATCATGTTGTCCTAAAATTTTCTGAGTGAATTTAATTAATTTTTAAAATACTTATCTCTTTCAACCATAAGCTCCCTAAAATACTTTTGAACGAAATTTAATGCCTTGATTCGTTACTATCTAGGCTTGTGTCAAGGTTGTTTTAATGTTTTCATTTTAATAAGCTATCCGACTGTTGTCAAAATATAATGGAACGATTTCATTTCCATTTTGCGAATTTTATCTTGGTACCTCGGAGTTTGTACAAATGAAGCGTCAATAGTACATGTCGATAAAAATTTGAATAAATGTACTTTCTCTTCATAAAATAATGCAAAAGTTACTGTAAAGGTTCCTCGTGAGGTTCGTGAATGGCAAAAGAAAAGGGCACACTGAAAACTTAACAACAGTTTATTTAAGTAAGCGTTGTAACAAATCTGTGCTTTCTATAGTCTCAGGGATGAGCCTTCCAAAGAACGAACGGTCCTCAAATTCCACCGTCTTCCTCGCTCTATCATTCCCTGTCCCTCTGTCTTTTCTCCCTAGTCACATCTGACCTAACCCCTCCTAGCGTCACCTCTCTTTTACCCCGTGACACTTGCACCCCTGCTTTCCCCACCAAGTAGGGGTTGAGGAAGAGGGCAGAATTACACTACAATTACGTTAAGTTGAGCTAAAGCTATTGGAAATTTTATTAAAATTACTGAAGGGATAAGAACGATATATCAAATAACACATTTCAATAATACCTACACATTTCAAATTCTATATAGTCAGAGTTAAAAGTGAATGCACTCCTCTGTTTATAATCTAATGCATCATGACAACAAACCAAAACATACAGGTAAAATAGTGAAGCTTTTTCTCCTTTACTTTCCACCAAAACAACTGAATCCACCTTGTCTTCTTATTTGAATATCATCGAACATTTTCGAGATACTATGAAATAAAAATAGTGGGTTGAAACTGACACACACAAGGAATCATTTCGAAATGTATTGAATAATCTTTAAGAATCCATCGGGCCAACAAAAACAAATATTAGCTTGTTCCATGTCCAAAATTCTCAAAGCAGTCGTAAAGGTTCGTAGTGGACTAATAAAACATTCATTGCTGATTTGAACAAAGTTTGGCAAATTGAAATTATTTTGAAGAGCAATATATTTCCCCTACTCCTAATCAGAACAGAGTTTTTGAAAAAAATTGGTCATATTTATGTTAAACATTTTAAGCATATGTTCCTGCCAAGACATACAATTATCTTCCACTGAAACGTGATCTCTTTTATAGTCAATTAGCGTGCATTTCATAGTTAAATTTGAGAAACTTATATGTGTGTGTCCACTTCAGGAGCTGACTGTCTATTAACTACTGAATATAATTTGAACATTTCAATACATGTACTTAAAGGTCTGTAAGTTTCTGCAAGTTTGTATCTTCCACGTCTCCATAAGATAGAGGGCCGTGGGAGCCTGGTTTGTTGTTAATGGATTAGCAACCGGAGGGTTACGAGTTCGAACTTTCGAATATCCTCACGTTGGCGTGGTGTGGATGTGTGTAGAGTGGGTTACCTGCGAATTCAAGACCTCGTCATCTGAACCTGGTTCAAAATTACGTGATGTCCTCAGATCTTTAATTACGGATTTGATCCAGGACCGTTGTCAAAAGCTCATTGTGTTACTCCATTCATCTACATATCAACCATCCACACCAACATTCGCACAAAAGAGAATAAATTTATGACTTTCAACTGTCATACTCCAACATGTATTTTCTCGTCTTCTGACCGTAGCTCCAAATTACGTTGTGTCCTCGAATTATTCCCGTTACCAATAGTCCGTTGTGTTGCTCTAGTGCGACATTAATCAAAACACCTACCTACCCACCATAAGATAGATGTTCCGAATGCAAAAAATATTGATCAATTTTTTCTCTACAAGAGTATGAAAACTGTTATTTTCTTCCAAGAGCATAAATAAAAACTTAAACCAGTTTCCCGTGCCAAAAGAGTAATTAAATTCTCAACATCTATACGGTCCCCCAAAGAAGCCGGGAGATGGATACTGGTCTCCCATCGAGAGGATGATAAAGTTCAAAATTCCAGCATCTCGGTGGTTCATAACTGCCAGGATCACACAGAACAGAGCACTCCCTATCATGTTTCTCATCACCTGTCAGTGGCGCTCTTCGCGCCTCGATATAGTTTAAAACCACGGCCGCATTATTCTTATTAGATTGTTTTATTATCTTGTAGGGAGGGAGGCCCTGACGAGCTTTACATTGGGCCTCAGCCCCGAGCCACGAAGATCTTTGCCACATGGTAAATCTTGTAATGGGAGTCCACTAATTTTATACTGTCTCTCTCTTCCGGGGTTCTTTATTACGCGGAGGGGAAGGACCCTCCCTCAGTGGAATATTTATGTGTATCTGTCGGAGTTTTTTCTCCTTTTTCGTTGAAAGCGTCATAGAAGGGGGAAAAGAAACCCCAATGCCCTGTGTATGGGCTCACAGGGTACTTATATACAAATTATTAACTACCTTTTTTTAATGTATTTTTTCGTTAGTTTGAATATTTCGATTCAATATTTTTGACTAAACTATTACTATTATTAAACTATTAAATCTCTTAACTATCGCAAAATATTACTTAAATTTATTTTTGGAAATATTTGTGATATTGTATTGATAGTTAACTTCGCACTGGAGAAATGCGACATTGGCGACGATCTGGGATCAAAAGATCCGAGGATAGTACCTGGTAATTTTAAATCGTGGTCAGGTGACGAGGTCACACCTGAGCTGGGATTTCACTCTCCAAACTTCCATACACACCAACGTGAGGACATTTGAGGCCCTGACAGATTTAACACTTATCATCAGCCTTTGTAGATGGCGGTTTTGGGTTGGATTCGAACTCGCAACCCTCCGGCTAAATGGTAACTTCCAATCGGCAAACCGCTGCCCGAAATATTTTGTGGATTATTGAGCGATTATGAAGTCATTGCAGGGGGTATCTTTAAACGAGTGTTTGTGAGTTAGCATTTCAAGATTTGACATGTAAGAGATAGAAGGTCAATATATTTAAACATACTGAAAAATAAATAAAATTAAAAAATTCATAACATATATTAGTAATCTGTGAGAGCGTGCAAGCAAGCAATGAATTTAACTTTTAATGCGCATGTGCAACTGCTACTAGCCTATTTTTAAACGTTATAATTAAATTAGTTTATCCATTGGGGGGAGGGCACTATGATATTGCGAATGTATTTTTAGTTGTACTAGTCCAACTGTAACCATGATACGGACCGTGATAAAAAAATTAATTTGTGGAACTGAAAAGAGTTGGAGAGGGGGTGATAAAAGGAATGGATTGATGTTCCCTTCCATTGTGTGTGTCGTCTTTAGTTTTTTGTTTGATAATTGTCTAATGTTTTCATACAAACGATCATCTGCATGCGTGCAACCCATAAACTGTACAACTATTTAATGCACAATCTTACTCGTATTTTTATAAACCCAAAAGTGAATCTTTATTACCGAGGTGAAATAGAAACCGTGTCGGGATCAAATTGTTACACATTCCGACAGTAATCGGTAACAGCGGTGTGATGCCAATATCTCGACATACCCCTTCTCAAATAGATCGTTTGTGTCATTTTATACTAATCACTAAATCAATCTCTTAAATATAAAGTACAATTATTTTAAAACTACCTTAATGGTAATTGTTTTAATAATTTTTAATTATTTTCTCTGAAAACCAGTTCTACCAAAAACGTTAAAAGGTTTTTCGGATTCTTTTACACTGCACACACTAAAGTTATGTATTATAATTTTAATAACACTAAAGTTATGTATTATAATTTTAATGTGTGCATCATAATTTGTACAGGCGTTTAATTCAGGAAAATAAGCCAACTCACCATCTTTTTTTTGTAGATCTTTTACAATCAGATGTTTCATATTACGTATATTTACCTTATACAATTATTCCCTGTGGGTTTCAAATACATAATTTTAATGTAACTTGAAACACCAGGAAATCCAGGGAGCTCCAAACTATCGACTTATCAGTGGTACTCATTTCAATATTCGGAATCTAAGGAAAACCAAAACTTGTTCAACGAACTTGTATATAAGAAAGTTACAACCTAATCGTTATTTGCATCAGTGTTTCAGTGTATTGGAGGGATGGAAGCCCCTAAAAATTCTAGAACTCAGGGATATTTAAATGATTGTGGGATGCACTACTTCCTAACATGATGTTTGAGCTCGAGAAAACGTAGTTTCCTCTGAACATTTTTGAACTATTCTATTTCCTTTAACCAGCTACTGACTAGACACATATAGTCTGCATAGTTACATAAAATGGAACTTAATATGTTTGAGACTTGCCTGTGCTGGGAAGTTTTGGAAATTATTTTCATTAAATCCAAGAATGTTGGTTAAAAAATACATTATATTAAGGGAGACCCGCGTCAGAAAAATCACAAAATTCTTATTATTCATTTTATATTAATTTTTAAGTGATAATAAGCACATATTTTTAAGCAATAATCAATAAAAATATTTTATATAGAAATATATTCTATATTCCGATTTTAATATGTTTATTACGCCGATACATACACTTATTATAAACCCTATTCCCCTGTCAATTTGCAATATTTTTATGTAAAATAAATTTCTATAATAGTGTTATAGTGTATATAAAAGACCAAGGGAAAGAATTTCTAAAATTTATTTATGAGTTTTCATTTTTTTATTTAAAAAATATAATAAAATTATGTAAAAAATATTTTACTAATTATATGTTAAATTTCTAAAACATATTCAATTTTTTATGTTTATTAATTATTATTTTTTCTGAACAATTTATGCAAAAAAGCTCTTTATTAAACAGTTATTCAAGATTTAAAAAATATACGCAGTTTAAATCTGTTTAATATATCACAAAGTCTTATTACTTTAAACTTGAGCAAAATTGCAAAAAAAAATTATTTTGAGTAAATTTTATTTTAAGTACAAAATACAACAGAGGTTAATAAAAACAATTTACTTTTTGCAAATACAATTTATTTTTAATAATTTCTAACATATACTCTTATCAAAACAAGAGTTTTTTCAATAATCTCGTAAACCCAGTTTTTGTCTCTTATGACGACTGAGTGATTTGTGATAATACATTAAAAAATTTTACATGTCTTGTTTAATAAACTAAAATAAAATATTTTATTGAATCAATATTATTTTAAAACAAACCAGCACTATATGTAACATCTTTTTTCCACAGATATTTTTTTCTTCTTCTGTAAACGAGCTTTTCATAGTGATACGCATTCTACAAAATTTAGCGCTATTTCCTTTCAATGTGTTTCCTTCAATGGTGTCCCCACATGTTTTATATGAACACCTGTATTTTGCCCTTTAGCATTCGCCGATTAATAGAAACACCAGGGGTCTACACCTTTAGGGCATTTAAAATGTTTTGGATTTTCATGTGTAGATATACTATTATATAATGTTCATAAATTGAGGTTTACATGGAAACCGAAGCCAATGAAGTTGCAAATGATAAATGGTTGGCAGTCGATTATTTAGTTGGAAGGTCAAATAAAAATTATAAAGCAGCTGTTAGCAATTTCCTTCTACTCTGAAATTTGTCCACTTGTTCTTTAATATCCGATGCATCGTTTTGTACAATAAAAAGAAAAATACATTTTGAAAAACATTTTTTCGAAATTTGGGGTTCGGGTCTCCTTTGAATCCAAACGATTAACCCACGAGCACATGAATAATACCATGAGCTTGCAACTGCTGAGCCAACATTGAGTACTTGTGAGTATAGACAACAGATTCATCATGCAGACGAAGATAAAGCCAAGGTCAGTCAATTCAAAATGCAAAAATATGATTGTCTAAACACAGATCAACAGGTCAACAGCACCATTCACTTTCAGTAGGGATGTATACAATCCTGGACCGGGAAACACTCACCAAAAGCAATGAACTTCAAAGATGAAAATATCTAAGTTCATGCCCGTCATCAATTCTACAAAGAAAACGAATAATGCAGATACGGATGGAGTTAGGGGTTACGGTTAAAGAACTTTTAAGCATGCTTATTCTTCTTGGAAGAGGGCGTAACTGGCCCCACAAACAGTCCATAAAAGAAAGGATTAGCCCGGTTGTTGGCTAAATATAAGTATGTCAAGAGTTTTTTGAAAGAGGAAAACTTAGCTCAGATCTCGCGATTCTGGAACTCTCATACGCTTCGTTTCCAATGTTTGGCAATCTTCAGGATTGAGAATAGCATGACGACATCTAAGGGAGGAGTAACCTCAGAAGAACCACAACTTCTTTCTCTGATAAAAATCTACATTTCAAAATAGTACGTTACCTCTCAGCTATGAACATTACAAATTTTAATATTTCAAATAGTGAAAATCAAAAAAGAGGCAATGATCTTCCTTAAGAAGGCAAATCAAGGTCTACAATAGAACGGTAAACTGCTTAAGAGCAATCTATGAAAACTATAAAAAGGATAAACGTAAGTGAACTAATTTTGAATCCAACAAGAGTCTAATTTGCTCTCGTATATCAAAAGTTAGAGACGGAAGAATCCTCATGAACAACATACAAGTTTACAGAGAGATACATATAATATCCAATTTTACTGTGAGTTTTTATAGAATCAACTGAGTAGTATGCTGGATGTGTATTTGTTCAAAGAAAAATTAAATAGAGGCGGCCAACGCACAATGAAGCTCAATAAACAAAAAATAATTAATCTAAGAGATAAAGTTAATGTCTTAGAAATAAAGAGTTACAGTTAAAAAAAACGTATATCACACTATTCGTATACTGCACTTAGCTAAATACCTGTAAATCCACGAGTATTTTTCTTCAGTTTCAATAAAGTTATGAAAATGGTGGGGTTTTTTTTTTTTTTTACGGAGGATCATTTTACTGACCATCAAAGGCTTTTAGAATAGTTTGAGTTCGTAAGTGAGTGATAAATGACAGGCTTTTTCTAAAAGTAGATTCTATAGTGTCTTTTGATAGAACGTGCTTCCTGTAGGTATTATTGCATTCAGCTAAATACCTGTACATCCACAAGTATTTTTCCTCAGATTCAATAAAGTTTCGAAAATAATTTTTTTATCGAAGACCATTTAATTGGACCTTTAAAGGCTTCTAGAATAGTTTGTTGAGTTCGTAAGTGGTTGGTCAATGATCTCTCTAAAAGTAGATCGATAATGTTTTCTGATAAAATGTGCTTAATGTAGGTATTACTTCATTCAGCAAAATAATGTAAATCCACGAGTATTTTTCTTCAGCTTCAATAAAGTTATGAAATTATTTTTTTTATCGGGTTTCATTTAATTAGATTATTAAAGGTTTTTAGAATAGTTTGTTGGCATGGTAAGTGGGCGGCCAATTGATAGGCTCTTTCTAAAAGTAGATAGTGTTTTGTGATAAAACGTACTTCCTGTAGGTATTATTGCATTAAGCTAATACCTGTAAATCCACAAGTATTTTTCTTCAGTTTCAATGAAGTTATAAAAATACTTTTTATAGAATTCCATTTAATTGGATCATTAATGACTTTTATAATAGTTTGTTGACTTCTTAAGTGGGCGGCCAATGATAGGCTCTTTCTAAAAAAAGATTCGATAGTGTTTTGTGATAGAACGTGCTTTCTGTAGGTATTAAGCATTGGATAGCCAAAAGCAAAGTCTTAGTCTACCGGTAATTTGTTGACACTAAAAATTCCTCTTAAAGGGGTCCAGGACACAAAAATCGTCAAATTTCCGAATTTTTTTTAATATTATTTTAAGAAATTCTCTGTTTTTCTGCTAAAAATGACGTCTAAATCATGTTTCTATCTTAATTAGAACTAGAGATGTAATAATTTTTGCGGTGCGTTGTTTTGAAAATCTAACACTCTTGACAGTTGTTGTCATGGCAACAACATTTGTCCTTAAAACTTTAAATGCGTTTTTCTCCATGATACATTTTTTCAAGATTTCCTGTATTCAAATTGCTATAAGTCGAAAACTGATAAAGTTTAAGGGCTGAAATTTGGAATATATCTTTTTCAAACATTATACTTTAATTTTGATTCAGCAAATTTGAAACAAATATTTACTTTTAAAAATATGACTTTTTTTAAAAAAAGTACATTAAAATTTTCAAACATTTTTATTCAAATATTTTTATTTTTTATTAAATTAATATTTTTTAAATTGCTGAATCAAAATTAAAGCTAATAAATTTGTGAATAATTTACTGCAAGAATTTTGAAAATTGATCAAGAATATTTTGAGCCTTAGCAATTTAAAATGACCCCTCTTTTTTTTCAAAAAAATTTAATTTAAAATTTTTAAAGAACTTTTGGAAAAAATTTGTGTTGTGATTTCGCTTATTAGTTAGATGGGTAATCAGTACAAAAAAATCAAAATTCTAAATTAATTAATAAAAAAAATTTCAATATGTTCCGGACCCCCTTAACCAAGGAGCGGTCCTCAAAACACAGTAATAAAAGCACTGATAACTACTGCTACATAACAATTAACGGAAGCTATTTTAATTTAAGATTTCATCCTGTCTAACATTTGCAATCCCCTTACCATAATAAAAAAAATTTTACATCACCTCCTTCAATTAAGCCGAGCAGACACCTAACAGCATATTCTCACTGTATACACAAAATTTACGGATCATGCAGTCCCACTAATTAATTACTCCTTAAGCAGCTTGTACGTGAACTGCACGATGTACTTTCAGGATAAAAAATAATACCCAACCAAATAAATAAAAATTAATCGGATTTTGAAGCAGAACTTCCCTATCCCATCCTTATACACACAAAAAATAAAAAACATCGCATATATCTTCGATTAATCCTTCCCTCTGAACAGAATTTTTCCCATTTCTTCTCCCGCACCCATATACCAGCGTTCCCAGACGGCGTAGGGACGAGAGCCCCCCAAGGTTTGTTGCAAACGATTTATTCGGCGAAGAGGGTGGGTTTTGATGGATTACATCCCTGATGCGAATTATCGCCCTCTTCTATCGCGAGTATCTTGGAAACAATTTTTCTCCCTCCCCTTCTTTAATCTCTTAGATATTAGGAAAACTATCGAATGTTTAGGAGAGAAATCTGGGTTTCCTCCAGGAGGAAAAAAAATGTTTTTTCCGAACTCGAGTATTGTGAAGTTTTCCACTCTGTTTCTGTAGATTGTATTCAACGTGTAAGAAAACTTGCACCTGGGAACTATGTACTCGGAAGCTTCATTTTTTGGCTCGAATAAAATTGTGGACTGCTATTGGTATAATTTATTTTGTTTTTAAAATGTCTCCATAAATGCAACGAAAAAGCAAACATTTTTAATACTGATGTGCAGCATATTTAGAGGAATTATACCTTTTGGAGGCTAATGTGTTATAAAAATAGCTTTATAGGTGGAGTATTATGATTCCGGAAATTATTTTCCACAGAACAAAAATTTAGTTTTGAAAAGTAGGTGATGACCTATTGTGTAATTTCTTAGGTGGAAAATAATTTTAAAATAAGCTTTTCGACTGAAGTGTCATCTGATGGAGGTTAGAAAATCTTCAATAAAATATTACACTCAAAGATTGTATTGCACATATAACAAAACTTTAGTTTTAAAAAGAGTTTCTAATGAAAAGTGGGACCCTTTATAGTTCAAAATAGGGGAAAATAAATAGAAAATCACTTTTAAAAAATCGTTTTGGAATGTATTTACCCAAGAATATAATGGATATACAATGAATTTAAAAATATTTTGGAATGTATTTTACACATAGGAAAATATTTAGCTTTCTAAATAGGTTGGATCTTTATGTCTTCCCACCATTTTAGAGCATTCATTGACATAAGATGAATAAATAAGAAACTATTTATTTAATATAGCATCCTTAAGCTGCCTAGAGTATTTATATACCTAACTTTATAATATTCCGACCACCTCTAAAAAGGCATCTTAGCTCATAGTTTAACGTAGTTAAATCAGAAGAATAACCTGTTTACAAACCAGTAATATACCAAGAGAATTTCAACTCAGAAACTTTACAAAATGTAATGCAAAAGCTTAAAATCCAGTCTCTAGGGCAACTTAACTCACATTTTATAGTATAGATTTGATGAAATATAAACTTTAAAGAACCAATCAAATATCTAAGAACTTCAACGACACCAATGAAACGCAACTGACGAAATTATGTTTCTAATATTTTTCATATACATTTTACTGATTTCAGTTATACTTTGATTAATTCCTCGGTTCAGAACTATAATTTAACATTAACGACAGCAAATTAGTGAAATTGATTATACAAATTAGTAATACAATACATTATGTTTTTTTTTAATTCTATGTTTCTCTATTTAAGTAACCTCGGACAATAAAAATGTGACTTTCCAATTACGATTATTTTAAGGTTAAATATATTTTTGTTACAAAGTCATATATTTACAAAAGAAATCCTATAATTATACCAATTCGTTACTTCATTCCGACATAAACTTCTTTACCATTGGCTCCAAGATAGAAAATGGAGTGGTGAGTGCTTTTTGCTCTATACAATAACGACGTGACTCCATTAGAGGTCCACAAGGGGATGCAGCACAATAATTTCGTTTTCCAGCTCTATAGGATTCTAGGAACTATCCTCAGAAGCAGACAAAAATGTCAAGATATGGTCTTCTGGCACTAAAATAATTCTAAAGCGTCGAATCCACACTGAGCGGATATTAGTGTTTATTATTTAACCACAAGGAAACTTACCTAAGCTGGACTAAAGCTCATGCTGGATGCGAAGGAGTAGATAGGTTTGCAAAAGAGGCAACCGAAACTGAATGTATAGATGAAGGGGTGAAATGACCCAGATGTCATTGCAGGAGGGAAACCACTCGCTGGATACTTGGTACTTGGTAATATTAGTACTGCGAGGGGGGAAACAAGCAGGACGGTTCATAGCGTGTTGAGAAAAGTGTCACTCAAATTACCAAGTTGGATGGGGAAGAGACACACTTCTTCTCAGGACATGGTACATTTTCATTTTATATTAAGGGGATCTAAAAATCAGTTTTAAAAATTGTTTCTGGTATGGAATCGACACACCTCTGCATATCATCACAGTTCACACCGTTTAATAAGAAGAGTCTACATCACTTACAGCGTTTAATTAGAGGAGTCTGTCTCTGTCCCTCACATCATTATGGCTTATAGGGACACCTGCCGACCACCTAAACACCGCTCGTTGCTTTCAACAAGAGCTTGAGGGTAAAAATTATTGGCATGATTAGATTTATAGACTCATTAGGACTTGATAATCCCAAGTGTACAGATGAAATAATGTACAGATGGAATAATGTATGCATGCAATTAATATGCGTAAAACATAACATTTTGTCTAGACATGTCACCTCAGTGGCATGCTCTATTTATACGAACCAGACTTATTTAAGCTGGTATAATGTCTCAAGATACTATGCACGGGGAAATCTAAGTCTGAAATATGCCATCCTTCATGAAAATACAAAATAGATATTCAATTAAGAGTTTAAAAGTTTTTTCAAAACAAAAGTGAAGTTTTCAGTCTGAGATAATTTTTACTATACTGCTTGCTCTCAATCAAAAAATCTCATAGACAAAATAAGATAGATGAGAGTAGGAAGCAACAAAAAATATTAAGTATGGGATTAATTTATTAATCAGTAATCTGCAGTCACATATATCTTACAGCATCAAGTTGACGACTGAAAATCTTCATTTTTGAAACTTGCTTACGTGCGCTAATACCCTCAAAAATTAAGTGTTGATACGGTTGTGGTATTGTGGTTATTGAACTTCCGAAAATTGAGTCTCTAAAATTGTTCGGGAATACCTAGACATGTCTGAATCATCAATATTAAAATTATAAATCAACTTACACACGCAATTATGCAATGCATGGTCTGATTTAATTAATTCTATGGTCATTGCGCAGGTGAATGTGAAGAAAGGCGTTATGGTACTAATGATACTGCTGATTAACTACCTAATAAATTATGAATCGCTTTGAAAAGTTTATGAGTTCGAAGCGAAGCGTTTAATAAGAGGCAGTGTGCTGATGAGGATGACTAGGCATGTCAAAAGGATCTTAATATATCTCCATTAAAGCATGCACTTAACTGAAAAAAAATATGTACTATGATGTTTATCAATAAATTAATTAAGCTTAAGTGATTTTCAATTTAACTAGCATATCCGTGCATAACATCTGCGCTAAATTTTCTTAATTGCATACTTCTATTAGTGACAAATTGTCGTGACTCACATTTCATACCTTATTTAAATCCACTCATAATAAATACTAGCAAAATTACGCAATCTTACTCGGGTTGAATTGATTAACTCTTGATTGAAGAAAAATATTCAGAATATAATTAATCACTTTTGTTTTTCGTAGTATGAAATAATAATTTAACACCTTTCTACATCTTTATATATTTCTACAACTTTTCTTTGTACACAAATCCTACACATGCACATCCATCCGAAATACGTTTTACATACATCGCACCTTTGCTGTATGACAAAGCTACAAAATGACGAAAGGTGACACTAAGGTTACTACTACTACCAAACATGATTTTGAAGGGATTTGGAATTCCCTTTATTAAGTTCATTTCATATATAAAATTGCTCAACTCATAAAAATGACTGTTCTATGGTAAGTGCGGCATTGTCCACAAAACAATATTTTTTTTTTACTTGATAGCACTCTTTTTTTTCAGGCATTGTCAAACTTCACCATCTTTAAATGGAGGGACGACAAATTAAAATTATGAGATATTTATCACTAGATTTTTTTTAACCGAATAATTTTTTTCTTGAAAATCACATTTTGTGGCACGTCTAATAATACAACAACCTGTTTTAAAATTTAATGCTTTCAGAACAGAATTACAAAAGTAACTTACCATTTAAAAATATGGTAAGCCGATTTGTTTTAATA
Source organism: Metellina segmentata (assembly GCA_947359465.1). Lineage (NCBI taxonomy): Eukaryota > Metazoa > Arthropoda > Arachnida > Araneae > Tetragnathidae > Metellina > Metellina segmentata. Next base: position 62,538,386 of record OX375879.1, on the reverse strand, counting down.
GCTTTTTTTTAAAGAAAATCAATGTTTTAATCAAACTTTTAACTCGCACAATTAAGTTACTTAAATATAGATTCAACTCGTAAAATTATCCACCTTGAGCTCCTATCATTATGACAAAAATTTTTTTAATATTTCAAAAGTTCAAATTTGAAATTTTTTAATGGTACTATTTTTTCTTTCAATAACGGCAAAACTGCACTTAAAATTTGCTTTATTCTGACATACCAATCACTTTAAATCGAATACTTCGTGCGTGATGCGTGTGATGAAAAGGAAATGCAATTTATTAAAATAGTAAATATTTAAAACTGAAAACAACAGTAAACGGCTTGTCAATAAAAACGTTGTTCTAAAGATATTCGTGATTCTTTTTTTATCTCGTGATCTCGCAAAGTTGTCACAACTTAGAAATAAAACTGTACAACATTTAGAAATGCGAAATTAATTCCGAGCGAAAGTAACTGAAAATATCACTGCACGTGAAAAAACAAGGCGAGTTTCCTTTCCGTTCCCATTCGTTGAAAAATATCGTCTGTCCCAAATATTCGGAAATTGTTTATATTTCGTAAAGAACAAAAATAAGACTCGAAATAAATAAAATATCAGAGTTGAAATTCCATGAAAAATAAATTTTGTAAAAGTAATTGCTTTTTCAGCAGTACAGGTAAAACAATCTAAGTAATCATAATACTCTACCTACATTCCATTTTTTCCAAAACTACCAAATTATGGCTGATTTAAGTATACTTACTCAGATGTTCTAGCATGAAATTTACCTAAACATGAAAATGAAGAAAAGTTTAATAGTATTCACAAAACTAATATAAAATAAAGCACATTGTAATCAAATATTTGAAATAAATTCATAGGCGATGCCTGTATAAACACACAAACAAAAAATCGGACATAGAATGGAAAAATGGAAATACGGACTTAAGCAACCAAGTTCAGTCACTAAATGAATGTAAGTACTCATAGTATGTAGTTTTATAAAAATATATTAATTAGTGTGGATGTGATTTGGGCACACTCATACAGACAGACAGATAGACAAACACCAAACGCGCAAGAGACGGATTGTACATCCGATGAGACCAAAACAGATAGAAAATATTCAATGTACAAACAAACATTCCATTTTTATTAAGGCCCGGTGCACACATCCGGTTTTTCAACGTTCGGCGCCGCTGCCGCAACGCAAGTGTAGTCTGAGATACATTAGATCCAATTGAGTAGTGCATACATGCCTCCGGTGCTGCTGCAGCGCCGCTCGTTCAACTTGCGTGCAATTTGTACCGCAGTTCCCCACGGCGCCGCAGCTCGCCGCACACGCGTCTCCGTTCTGAAGTACCTTGTTTTCATAAATAAATGGAATATAAATAATAATTAATAAATGGTTGTATCCAGTAACGTTTGTTTCAAAATATACTTTTTGTACACCAAGTACGCGAAATAAACACGCTTTCTTCGATAGAATATCTATCGCAAATGGCGCGAAATGAGTTCGTGTGTCATTTCACGGTTATGTGTGCATAGTTGGGCTTCGGTGCCGCAGCGGCGCTATACGTTGAAATACCGGACGTGTGCACCGGGCAATAAATATATAGATAAATTGCGTCCGAATTACCTTATATTATTTTGAACAATTTTTTTTCTTTTTGTTTAAATTTTTTGTATTTTATATTAATTTGTACTTGTGTGTTGGAAAGTCTCATGGTATAAGCTGCTAAATACAAGACGTTTCTGTTTTCTTAATAGTTCCGATAGTTCAGATTGTTTCGGATGTACAATAGTTCAGATTTGCAACCGGAAGGTTGCATATTCGAAACTCGATCTAGGCAAAAACCGTCGTTTAGATGATTGCTGATGCAGATTTAATATGTCGTAGCCTCAAATGTTTCAAAGTTGGAATGGGCTAATTTGAATAATTTTTTTTCTTTTTGTTTAAATTTTTTGTATTTTATATTAATTTGTATGTGTGTGTTGCAAAGCCTCATGGTATAAGCTGCTAATTACAAGACGTTTCTGTTTTCTTAATAGCACCGCTGTAGCTCGGATGGAAGAGTAACAAATTTGAAACCAGAAGATTGCTTATTCGAAACTCGATCTAGGCAAAAACCGTCGTTTAGATGAGTGCTGATGCAGATTTAATATGTCGTAGCCTCAAATGTTTCAAAGTTGGAATGGGCTATTTTGAATAATTTTTTTTCTTTTTGTTTAAATTTTTTGTATTTTATATTATATTGTATGTGTGTGTTGGAAAGCCTCATGGTATAAGCTGCTAAATACAAGACGTTTCTGTTTTCTTAATAGCGCCGCTGTAGCCCGGATGGAAGAGTAACAAATTTGAAACCAGATGATTGCATATTCGAAACTCGATCTAGGCAAAAACCGTCGTTTAGATGAGTGCTGATGCAGGTTAAATATGTCGTAGCCTCAAATGTCTCGAAGTTGGAATGATGTGGAAGTTTGGAAGAAGGGTTGAGAGATGAGGTGCTGACATTGTAACATGACCATGGTTCAAAATTACGTAGTGTTATCCTCGAATCTTTCCCTTCAAAGCTGTTTCCAGATGGTCCCCCATAGCCCTATGTGTTGCTCCAGTGTGATTTTAATTCAACTACCTAGCTTAACAGTGTTCATTTTAATTTCCAATAAATTGTGTGGCACATTGTAACCTGACCATGGTTCAAAATTACGTAGTGTTATCCTCGAATCTTTCCCTTCAAAGCTGTTTCCAGATGGTCCCCCATAGCCCTATGTGTTGCTCCAGTGTGATTTTAATTCAACTACCTAGCTTAACAGTGTTCATTTTAATTTCCAATAAATTGTGTGGCACATTGTAACCTGACCATGGTTCAAAATTACGTAGTGTTATCCTCGAATCTTTCCCTTCAAAACTGTTTCCAGATGGTCCCCCATAGCCCTATGTGCTGCTCCAGTGTGATTTTAATTCAACTACCTAGCTTAACAGTGTTCATTTTAATTTCCAATAAATTGTGTGGCATATTAAACTGAAATTGACACCTCAGGTATGTTTTCTCAATCAGTTTCGGAACGACAGATTCAATTCCATTTCATTCCCTTGTTCAAAGATACTTTGACTTTTTTTGACGTCTAAACCTTTTTCTGCGCTCATATTTTCTATTTTATACTGATTTATATTTTCATATTTCTCTTATTGCTATCTGTAATCAGACTACTAACACATTTCATTTAAGAGGAGTATATTTTTTTCAAAATTACCGAAATCTAGCATAGTTAAAAGCAGCAAAATTCGACAAAGAATCCAATAACGGTGGATTTAAATTGTTTACAATTGTTTTTTTTTTATCCGACAATAATGAAATAACGTCGATGCCTTTGCTACGTACATTAGAGAAATATATACAGGTTACCATCGTATAGCACGGTACTTCTATAGGGTGTCCCAAAATTCAAGCAAGAAGTAATTTCGATAGAAAACACAGGTTTATAATTAAAAATTGCAAATTTTTATTGATTCATAAAGTATACAATATAGAGTTAGATATGGAATAGCATATCAGGTAAATGGCCTCCAAGGCTTTTGCTAGCACATACGTACTATTTTGTTGAAATTTTCCATGACCATTTTGCATTAATGTGGCTGAATTTCGTTCATACATCGGTCAATTTCCTCCTCCAAGGCGTGGGTGGTCGTGAGCTTGTAGGCATAAACCTTAGACTGCAAAAAATCCTTAAGATAAAAGTCCAACGGCGTTAAATCGCATGATCTGGGCGGCCAATTCTGATCATCGAAACGGGAAAATTACACGAGCAGGAAATGACTCATGCAGTAATTGAACTGTTTCTCGGACTGTATAGCATGTGGCACCGTCTTGTTGAAACCACATGTCGTACACATCCATATCTTGCAATTTAGACACAAAAAATTGGATTATCGTGTCGTTTATCTTGTACGAAAATTGCGAACTGTAGCTGCCAAACCCCCTTCATTATTTTTAAAATATTGCTCAACAATGAACACGCGTTGTTCTTTCGTGTAGCACTCCACTTTTAAAGACCCTGAACTCTAAGCTGTCACGCTGTCTTTTTTTTCGTTGGCTACACTTTATCACAAATGGTGCAAAATTCAAATTTTGCGTGAATTTTGGGACACCTTATATAATACAGATTCTTTATAACATGATACAAAAATTGCGGCATCCCTCATATAACACTCCTAGGTTCTCCCTATTACACGGTTTACACTAACATTGATAATCTATATAAATAAGAATAGAGTGTTTGTTTGTACTTTCAATATTTTCGACTCATTTCAAGTTTTCTATCTGTTTTGGACCCTTCTGATGCCAAATCCGCCTTTTGCACGTTTGGTGTCTGTCTGTCTATCTGTCTGTCCATCTGTATGTCTGTCTCTCCGTCCATCTGCGATGAAGAGTTCCAGCCACCCAAAAAGAAAAAGCACACCTAATCATGTTTCGATTCCAGTGACAAAAATTTAAAAAGAGCCATCTGAATTTTCTATAATTTTAAATGTAATTTTTTATAGATGTATGTAAATAGTTTAAATTAATTTAATTTAATATTTGTTATTTAAAGTTGAATAAAGAAAATGTTTCTAAAAATGCCGTTTCACTTCTGGGCATTTCCACTCTTAAGTAAACCAGAAGAACAAACAATTAAAAAGTGTAAAATAATAAGTGTTATACATCAAAATAAATGTAATTTGTCTGGCTATTAGGATCAATCAACGAATAGTAATGTTATACCTATGTATGAATGCAGAAGTCATTTAGAGTTGGATTAAAAAATGTTTACTATAGCACATGGTTCAGGCATATCATATTTATTATCATATTTCTAATTGAGGAACATATAATATCCTAATCTTTTAAATATCGAGTGATAATATGATAGCATACTATAAAAAAACTGATAAAATGAAAGTATTATTTATAGTAAATTTTTGGGAAGGAGGAAACTTTCTATATCCTACATTATGATACGTCCTTTACAAATTTTTGGAAAAAGTTTTCTGGCACATTAGTTACAAGAAGAGACGTTCAATATTATTGAAGTAAAGCAATTACAACAGGCATAATAATGTAATATACAAATATTTTTTTTTTAATATGCAAATATTTTTTTAATGTGTAACAGTCATATCATTGACATATAACGGACGTATCACTTCTATGTAACGAGCACATCAATTGTATAACATGGACAGTGGTTCTAAAATTTGTTGAGAAAAAGTCACCACATTTATTTAAAACTAAAAAATTATTAATGTATAATCGGACAATGTTAAGAACAAAAAAATCTGACCTACAAAAAAAAGTGGAAAATATGTTTTTTTAATCAGGAAAAAGACAATTGTGCCTCTCCTCTACATATATTTGCTAATATTTGTGTTGACATGCTGTCCTTTTTGTTGTAATTTTTATTATTTGGCGACAAATAAAAATTCTAAATCTGTCAAACCCCAATGGAATATTTATTGTAATGATGTTTAAATGGAAACAAAAGTGCTTCTTGTAAGATAAGCCATTGAATTGTGAGAAATGCTTGTATCTTCCAATGATACGTCCGTTATATATGGAATTGCCCTTCAGTATAATTTTTGTGTATTCTGTATAACACGGTTTTGTTTTCCATATAACACGATACGCATTATGATCTTTGAGTTTTGGTTAACACGGTTTCTATATAGCTCGAGTAACCTGTAATACGAATTCCTATAAATCACAGCAAGCAATATAAAAATGTGTGGGACTTGTAAGTTTCGTATAACACGGATTCTCTATAGCACAGCACCAATCCACTGTGTTATATAATGGTTACCTGTATATAGATTGGGGAAGATAATACTTTTTATCCACGCATGTTGCTAGTGGCTTAAGACCTACTTTAAAGCCAATGTATTTGAATGCCGATTTTAAATTTCCATTCCCTCTATAAAATATCTTAATAATTTGTTTCATATTCCATAGAATTATTGCATATAAATAAACTCGATTTTGTATGAAAGGCTTAACTTCATGACAAAATGAATTTACTAATATTATTTATTTTCTATTCATCTAAGCAGCTCTATCCAGCTCTATGCAACTCTACAGTTATTCAAAACTAGATGTGCTAACGATTAAGAGAAAGATGTTTAGTATTTTTTGACATTACAAATCCATAAAGAACCTTTACAGTATTACCTTATTACATGATCTTGTATTGAACAATTTCATTATTTTCGCTCTCTTTTTGTTTAGATTTGTATTCGCTATACGATTTGTGCTTGTGTTGGAAAACTTGGAGGTATAACACTGTGTTTCTGTTATCTCGATAACAAACAAAATCGAGAATAATCAGAACTGTTTGAAGAACTTCAAAAAGAAAACGCGAATAAAACTTTTTCAAAAACACAATCGTTTCCTTATTTCATCTCTCAAGCAATTATGCGTAGGCGGAGGGTGGAAAGGTATCCAAAGAGTATGGAATGCACGTAGGAAATACGTACAAAAGCCGAAAATGCGAAGGCGTTCCTCACCGCCTACGACCCAACCCCAGCCCCTCAATCCTCTCCCTTCCTTGTCTGCAAGATCACCCATGAATGCCCGAACACAATGGATCCGCAGACCCTGGAAGAGATTGTGCAACCACCTTGAAACAAAGCCCGACTATCGCATTTCACGCTGCACTTGAGCTTTTCTTAATTAAAATCGTGTTCCGTACGCATTTTAGCTCGCCTTCCTCTAATTACCTTTCTCTCTTTCGGCTGTTGTTTGCAGCAGTTTAGGCTTCACTTTTTTCATTATCCTCTCTCTCTTTATCTGAACCTTTCTTTCGGTTGCTTGTAAAAGAAACCGTCGTGACAATGTCGGAGGGGTATGTAAAGCGATCTTTTTTTTTTTGAAAATCGAGCGCATGACTTATGTTTGTGCTTGAATTTCTTTTCTTGTCTGGCGTGTTATGCAAAAATAACAATGGCTGCGTAGAAAGAAACGCGGGTTATGATGTATGGATGTATTAATTTTCTTGTAACCTCCAAAGAGGAGGTAATTGAAAATTGAAGTGTGAATAGGTAAAGTAGCAGTAAAGAAAAATAACAGCAGCACATACCAGTTGTTGTTTCCAAGTTCAGAGATCAAGGAAAAAGCATTAGCCAAAATGTTCAAGCTAAACTTTTTTTTCAATTTTCACCTCTTCGTTAAATTTATCTATCAAAATTTACAAAACCTGATTGAAGTTTTACTTTCAAATTATTGTTATAAATGTTCTATCTAATTACTTGTTCAACTAGTTACTAGATACAGTTACTATATACTTACAAGTTACAATTACTATCTAGTTACAAGTTACAATTACTATCTAGTTACAAGTTACAATTACTATCTAGTTACAAGTTACAGTTACTAGTCACAGTTACTATCTAGTTACAAGTTACAATTGCTATCAGTGGCGGATCAAGTCAAGTGGGGGCCCCAAGCGGTAAACTTTTCGGGGCCCTCAAACTCAAGTTAGAAAAAAAAAATTCTAGAAAGCTCTCTGTAAGTTATTAACAAAACAGAAAAATAATAAAATTTTCATACCATAACACATTAAATAAATCTTTCCATTATAAAAAAAAACTTTCAATCTTTTTCAGGTTTATTCGCTTTGTGATTGGTAAAAGCGAGTCACGTGATAGCGAGTCTAGCGAAGCGAACTAAATATGATTATGTAGCAATCATCGGGTTGACGAGCTATAGCGAGCAGGGGGCAGAGCCCACAAGTTTATTAAAAAAAAAAAAAAAACATATTTTTAACATGAATTTCCGTCTTGCTTCCTTTATTGTAAATTCAATTATTTTGGCAGTGTCAATTCGGTATAAAAGTTCTTGCTCTATGTATACAGAATGGACATCTATATATATATTTCTCTTACGTGGCACGCAAAAAAGACGTTATTTGTTACCGCGTTTTGGCAACATTGTGCGATTGTTTGTTTACTAGGAGCCTCGCGAGTCATTTGAATCTATAGCGTTATCGGATGAAATTTTATTGAAAAAAAAATGAATTTTAGACGAGCTGTTGCGGTTTGTAATAGAAATCTAAGAAAGCGGAGGATCTTTTCAGGACTGTTTAAAAAACGGTCTTTTTCAAGGCTAACAATTATAGTACAACAAGACGCGTGCACTACAACTTTCGACAACAAACTGTCAAAAAGTGTATGGGTGGCTCGCGTACTGGGGAAATGTACACACAAACATGCTGGGTATTCAATTTCCAAAGCAGCGCTCACATTGCGAGTAAAAATTTGCTCAAAGTTTTCATTTAAATTCTGATTCCAGAGGTACTGTATATATCTTTTATGTAATACAACAAATTTAGATTTGAAACATATTTTTTTGGAATATATTTTGGAATATATTCAATCCCTTCTGCTAGGACACGTGTCTTCATTGATGCGAGCGAAGCGAGCATATGTTCGCGCAGCGAACCAATGAGAATTGCGAAGCAATCCTCCGGGGGTTGGCGAGCGTCAGCGAGCAGGGGGCGGGCCCCCTAGTATTAATTAATCCTTCTCCCATAGTGCTCCTAAAATAATTTTTTACACGTTTCAAACAGAAAACAATCTTTCTCATAACGCAGTAGATGAAGGAATTGTTAAAAAATTTTTAATATTTCAACCTTCGGAAATGTGCAAGAAATTTCTTTGGCGGCTGAATAGATATCTGGTGGGGATTTTATAGTGTCCTCGTTTTCTTATAGAAACTAGGGGATTCCGCCCCCTGCTCGCTTACGCTCGCTAACTCTTTGTTTTCAAAAAACATATTTTTTCTTTGGTTTTCTGCGAGTTTGTCCATCTTCCACATTAAATGACAGCCCTGATAAATCAGTTGCCTCTTTTTCAAATTACTCTCTGAAATTATTGATAAAATTTTCTAATGACTTCAGTAGAATAGATAATTTTAATAGAGTTCGCATATCCCACTGATTGCAGTGATTTTCTAGTAGCACTTATTCTTTGTAAAATAGTATTCCAAATAACTGTCATTAGGTCGGTTTCCATATTTGTCCATGTTCTACATTAGTGAAGTCGCCTCCACTATGGTAACTTTTTTCTTCTTAATTACAAATTTCAGTTAAAGCCTCTTTTATATGTGTGAAACTAAGTTTCATAGTTAATACATCATCTGCTCGTACTGACCATCTTGTGTTAGATACTCTTTTCACTAAACTTATTGACGCTGTAACAACTTTCCCAAACCCTAATGAGAAGACATTTTAAAGACCTCAGGGCCCCTTTGATATTACGGGGCCCTACGCGGCCGCTTAATCCGCCACTGATTGCTAGCTAGTTACAAGTTACAGTTACTATCTAGTTAAGAGATAAAATTTCTATCTACAGTTATCTAGTTACTAGTTACAAGTTACAGTTACTCTCTAGTTACAAGTTACAGTTACTCTCTAGTTACAACTAGTTACTAGTTACACTTATTATCTAGTTACAGCTAGTTCCAAGTTCCAATTACTATCTAGTTACAACTAGTTACTAGTTCATCTAGCTAATAGTTCAAATTATTAAATGTGCTATTGAATATTTATTTCTAAATGCATTAAAATTTTATTTAAATATATATACATATTTATCAATTTGGAAGTCATTAAATTTAAATTAGGTTTGCATTCCAAGTCAAGTGTTTATTTTTTTGGCTTGAAAATCATAATTTAATTAACTACAGTTAATATTGTATTCAGTTTAAATGAAAGCTAGTTTTCCCATACAGCTTTTAAAATTTCGTTCTCGTTCTCTGGTAAAAGTTCATTGTTTTAAAATATGATTTTAACGGACCTTGCTACTTTTTTTAAAATTCACTATCACATCTATTTCAGTGAATACTCAAGCAAGCAACGGCAACGGAAAACCAAGAGGTAGTATTTGATAGCTTGATTAAGATCTTGAGAGATTAGATTCTTTAGATCTCGATAAGGATCAAGAGAGAGAAAAAAAAATTCTCGAGTTCCTCATAGAGATATTTCTAAGGTAAAGGAATGAGGCTCCTACTCTTTTAGGTAACAAATTGAAAAATTATCTTTGTCATACGTTACTTTATGAATACAAAGTTTTGGGAAGCATTAACCCCTACTGGTGGTTGTTGTCACGGAGGTATGGTGTCGTTATCAAAATTGACCAGATCTTTATCTCGTCATCTTAAAAATAATCGTCAAAATCCTGATGACGATACATCTCGTCAGAACTACTTTGAGGGTTAAACTTGATGCGTCATCTTCTCAAAGTCAAAACAACAGAATAGGAAATTCAAGACACCGAAGAATTAAGACATTTTTAATAAAATTCTTAACGGGCAATCATTATCGTTCAAGAACATTGTTTTACGAGAAATAAAATATACAAATATTATGTGAAACCCTCGAATATATCAAACTGCTGCGCATACCGAATGTGATATCCCAGCAGACTTACAAGGTCGCTGTTATTAAAGCATCTCGTCCACGGGTGCAGCCTGTTGTGATGGATAGATTGAGATCTTAGAGAGCAAATTAGATTCGATGACAGCACTAATGACAGGGGTTAAGCAAATGTGTCAGGTGATGCATCTTGCGCCCTGCTGCTTTTTAATCAGAAAGAGACCGAGTACCATTCCACTTAAGATGGGAGATTCCTTCCTTCTAGCCCCTTCGGAACTCCTTTGTGGACGGGTGTGATCCATCAGGGCTTTCACTGTTCCCCAGACTAGTAATGTGTGGAGTGAGAATCTTCCGTGGATGGATTTTGGTTCCGATAGGTTATACTGAGCAAATCGAATCCAAAAGGTGAGAATTTCCTGACATCACTAAATATGTGTTTGAAGGACTTCGGACATAGGGATAAGCCACTTTGTCAAAATGTTACGGTTATTAGTTTTCGAGTTTAAAAAAATTCTATAACTACAATGGTTTATCCGTTATTCAAGAGATTACGTTAACTTAACCTTCAGACTATGGCTGGTACAGCAGTTGTACCTTGATCGCGTAAAGATGAAATTTAGACTATGGCCAGTACATCAGTTGCACCTTGAAAGTTATAAGAATCGCGACAAGAAAGAATTTAGACTACTGCCGGTACACCTGTTGTACCTTGAAAGTTGTAAGAATCGCGCCAGTTATATGTATAGCCGTAGTCAAAAGATTAAGCTTTCATGTACTAAACATTCATTCGAGCATTCAGAAGTTATTTTTATTCTCATGGCTATTGTGCTTTTAATTTTTAATTTCGTTAAGTACATATTTCTTTGTCGTATCGCTAAGTCGGCCAGAAACCCTCATACAAGTGAAAATTTTGAAATATGAACTTATTTTTATATGCTAGAATGTTATGATGTGTAGAATGATGAAATCCACTGGGTCATTTTTTATTTGCGTGGATGTTAAATTTCTACTTGAGAAACAAACTTAGGGAGCTAAGGTGTGGAGAATAAAATATTTTCCCTTTCGTATTCTCGGAAATGTTTTTTGACGGTATACTACACTTGTAAGCCAACGATATAGTTGATGGTCTCTTTAACGAAACCTAAGTCTTCGAATTCCCATCACGTCCTGTCATTAGAACAAATTGTATTTATCTTTTTAACGAACTAAAGATTTTGGCAGAAAAGTTTTCTCGGTTTCTTTTGGTACGCTGAAAGGAGTGTCGACTGTATTTTATAAATGAGAGGAATTAATCATAATACATTCAAAGTAATTATTTGAACAAATAGCATTAACTTGATTAATAAGAATATAGTGTTGGGAAAATGTCCTAGAATCTCACCTGAAACGTATTTAACAACTATTATTTATGATTTTCGAAAATAAAATTAATTATTTGCATTTAACCCTTTCAAGGGCGCTATGCTAGAAAATGTTGGTTAGAAAAATTTTTGTAAGTTCTTTTTTCTTATATAAAAGTGCTTTTCGAGGAAGAAAATTTTGTTTTAAAGTCTATTTATGGGGTGGTGGGTTCCCTTATTTTTAAAACGCATCAAGAATTCCCAGACCAAAAATTACAATTATTGTATATTTCTTAAAAATGTAATGATTTTTAAAATAATAAAATGACACCATTTTAAAATTCCATTGTAGAAACATTTTACTTCGATTAATGGAACGATCATTGAAAATCTGGATCTAGGTTTCAAGAAATTTTGTGGTATATTAAAGTATAGGTTTTTCAAATACCTATTTTCCAGAAAAATTGCAATAATTTATCTTATTCGTAGCGTTAAAAATACTGCACAGAACTTTTTCTACTGAGAACGCATTACTTTATAATATCCTGTTTGAGAAACATATTTCGTGATACAGCTTCAAATGAAATACACAAGTCATCTGTTCTTTATTTGGAGCAGATTGTTTCATTGGCAATTGAGCGAATCTAATGATCTACACTACCACCAAATCAATGCACTAATGGGCTTAAATTCAATTAGAAAAAGATGCAATTATACCGAATCACTTTACACCATTCCATAATCCCTCAATTAAAATCAATTTACACTTGTATTTGTCTCAAGCCGAGCCATTTATCACTGGCAAACTACACCGAAAAAAGAAGAAACATTACCCTTCCAAATAACTTCTTGAAGCTCGTCTGTCATGAATGGATACGATAAAAAAAAACTCCAAATGATATATTAGCATCCGAGTTTTGGTTATTTGAGCAATTAAACTTGAATGAAAGAAGAACGCAGAAAATTGCTCTGAAGGCAGCCTCGAGGCTTGGTATTCTTTCCGAGAGGGTTTCTTTCAGTCAATCATTCTTGCTGCTCGGAAACACAATGAAAGGTGAAAATATAAATCGACTATTATTTGAATCGGCTGTTACGTATCCCGATCTCGTGATTCGGTTTTGTCTGGAGCTTGGAGCTCAATTTCATGGAAGTTTATTAATTTCTTTTTTCATGCTGCTGCGTGGAAATGAGCGGCACACATAGCAGCCTCTTTTTAAATGGAAAATTACCTGCTTGCAGCACACTTTTGTACTCACAACTGCCCGTGGTACATAATAAGCAATAAATCGTGTTCCGGAGACGTGTAATTGCGTATTACTACACAGCTGCTGCCTATTCCGGGTGTTCTTCGACCGATAATTTGCAGGTATCGACCGATTCGACGATTGTTTCACTCAAAACCCAATCAAATCCGCTTCATAAATTATTTTCTACGACAAGGGTGGCGCGCCCATGCTTCTGCTGAGACTACTTTAAGACGTGTCTTACGCACAAAGAGCTACTATTGAAAAGTTCAAGTTCCTCCGCATATAGACCCCTATATCATCTTATCAAAATAAATAGAAAACTCCTTTCTGTATGTCTGGGTCTAGGCGATGCCGACCACTATCTATATATATAATTCTCTTATGTGGCACGCAAAAAAGACGTTATTAGTTATTGCGTTTTGGCAACATTGTACGATTGTTTGCTTTTCACGAAGCCTCGCGCTTCAATTGAATTTATAGCGTTAACGGATGAAATTTTATTGAAAAAAAAAAAGAATTTTAGTCGAGCTGTGCAGTTAATAATAGAAATGAAATAAAGCGGAGAATCTTTTCAGGGACATTTAAAAAAAGGTCCTTTTCAGGGTCAACAATTATAGTTCAACAAGACTTGCTTGCACTACAACTTTCGATTACAAACTCAATGAAAAAGCGTGGTTGCCTCAAGTGCAGGGGTAAATGTACATACAAACAACATGCTGGGTATTCAATTTCCAAATCAGCGCTCACATTTCGAGTCAAAATTGGCTCAAAGTTTTCATTTGAATTCTGATTTCAGAGGTACTGTATATATATTTTCTGGGTGGAGTGGTAGCAAACGGGACAGTCTTTTTTTCTCGCCAAAGTGGTAACCTTTCCTTTGGCTGTTTTTATGGCAACCCTATTAAGAAGATTAGGATTAAAGACGTTATCTGATTGGAATTAAACCGTGTTTTGAAGTGAAATTAAACGTGCTCTGATTGGTTTAGATTTTTTTTTCTCGCCCTCCACCCTTTTCTGAAAAACAGCAAAAAATTTAGATTTGAAAAATATATTTTTGGAATATATTTTGTAAACAATTCCTTCTGCTAGGACACATGTCTTCATTGATGCGAGCGAAGCGAGCTTAGGTTCGCGCAGCGATCCAATGCGGATTGCGAAGCAATCCTCCGGGGGTTGGCGAGCGTTAGCGAGCAGGGGGCGGGCCCCCTAGTACTCTGTATTACTTTTACGCAAATCAATATAATCTGGAATTTATTTATTTATTATTACTAGTATTATAAAATAAGAACTGGGTATGTTGTAAAGTGAGCAAATCTGAGGTAAATTAAATAAAATAAGATGGGATAATGTAAGGAAAATTCAAGAAAATTGGTGAGCCTTGCTACTTGGAATGTATCGAGATGTATTCCCGGCTCGTCTCCCACTTCATGAAAGAAATTGAATAAAAAAGTTACAATCGCCTTATCTACTTTATTTTAACTAGTATTATATTTGTGCAGAAGGAGATCCAGATGTTTTTTCAAACCCATCACCATTATCATTACTGTGTTTGTGAAAGTTCTGATACTTTGCCTAGAGGTTCCTTTTAAATTAAGTTTGCCAATTTGTTTATATATATATATATATATATATATATATATATATATATATATATATATATATATATATATATATATATATATATATATATATATATATATATATATATTTGTGGGTGTGGGTGAGCGAAATCAAGTGTACAAATCTGAATAAAACAACAAATAAAAATATTTTCTTTTTTAACAATAAAACACGCGTTTCATCATTCTCTAAAAATTTGTGGTTGGTTCACTTTGAAAATGAAACCATTTTATTGCTGGACCTCAAGACACCTCTAGAAATGAATCTACATCCATTTTAATTTTAACATTTGAAATTTAATTAAAACTGTAAATCAAGTATTGTAATAATGGATCATAATTAAAATCGTGCAGCTTTATCATTACCAATGAATAAAAGTCATGAAGTTATTCTTTTGTTCATTTGTTGTACAAGATTTAATCTCTTTTCAAATGCAAACAAAACGTCCTTAAAAAACGTCCTTTCAAAAAGTCCTTAAAACAAAGCAAAATTAAAAATTGAACCTTTTGTTCGTTATGATTTGAGTTTCGAAACATCTAAGGGGAGGTAAATTTAATTTATAAATTAAAAGCTTATTATAAAATAACGATCAACATCAAAACTGGCTCGTGAGGTTGAATTATAAAAACAATAACATGTACTTTTTATATCAACCATTGCAACGTTTTTATTTTTAAAGGTAAGCGGGAAAGGTAAATATGTTGCGTATTACTATAACAAAACGTAATACGCTTGCTACTTAGCAAGCTACCGTAGTTTTCATATCAAATTTGAATTTCTTGTGATCCTTACACATCTATTGAAGTCTATTGACTCAATTTACGCAAGTACCTTTTCATTACACAGTCTTAAAATAAAGAACCTATGTTGAGTCTTCTAAATCGAACTGGTTGGAAGAATTCAAAGAAATTCTTCATGATTAGAAATGGAACGAAATGGAATTAGTTTAATATTTCCACCATCAGAGGATTAAATAATTTAGTTTATTCATTTCAGTACTACCAATTCAAGTATGCTTTTCATATTTTCGTCATTTACTGCAATTAGTTTACTTTTTGTACAATGAATTTCGTACAACCTGTAGATGCGTTTATAAGAAAATACACAGAACTAGACGTATGTTTAAAAATATACAACTATTACTCTTACTCTAAATTTATAATAAAGCTCTACATGAGAACGAAATTTTTATAAATTTTATTTAAAATAAATTTATATTACTCCTTGTTAAATTATTTCAACAAAGGGTACTCTGAAAATTCTTCTAGATCTGGTGTTTCCCTTCTTCTAGAATAGTGTAAATGATCTCCAGATGACAACGGAATCTGGTTTAAACTACTAGACAGCCTGGACAGTAACCAGGAGTGAAAGGAAGTAATTTGTCATCATCCAGATTAGTGCTATGTTGACAGTTCAAGCCAAAGGGTTCAAGAACAAGTCCTTAACCCCCTGCTACTAAATGGGGAGTGTATAGCGAAATCGTTGGCAGTAAACTTTTAAATTGCCTGGTAGGCGAGAAGTCAGGGTCTATTAAGCAGTTTCGAAGTACTAATACTGTCGTTAACTGATCCTCTGCTCCCAAGATTGATTAACTTAATTCCATGACAGTATTGTGTACGCTGTCACCGCTATAAAACTGTCATTAACTTCCGAGCATACTTTGGGGTTGAACACATTGTGGTTAAGACATCAATTTGTAATGGTTTCTACATGAACACATTGCGGGTTCACTGGTTAGTCTACAAATCCTTTTTCAGCTGGAGTATAGCCGTGAATAACTTCAACCTTTTGACTACGGCTATAGATATAACTGGTACGATTCTTTCTTGGCGCGATTCTTATAACTTTCACGATACAATTGCTGTACTGACCGTAGTCTAAAGGGATTGACTTCCACATTATCCAGTAGTATTTATTGCTTAACCCTTTGAAGAAAATCCCTGTCAAAGCATTTTCTCTTGTTTATTTTATTTGAACTATTTATACTTACTGAAACTTTTTCCGTTTAATGAATATACTTGAAATGTTTAATTGGAGTGGTTGTTTATTACCCTTGCTACAGGTTAAAATATATCTATATACAATTTTGGCCACTAAACACTGTTTCGATTTTGAAAATATTTTTCATATAACTCAAGCCGAACACAAATTTAAAAAGAATATCTTTTTCGTAAGTATAAAATAAAATACCCTTTAAAGTATGTAGTAATAACAACTAAACTTTATGTGAAAGAGTGATATTAAAAGGGGTCTATTTTGAAAAATTAAGTAAACATTTGTTTTGAAATTTATTTTATTTTGCACAGCAAACAATAATAATCAATGCATTTGTATGACTATTATTTTATTTAGAAAGAAAGTGATAATAAAAATATTTTCGGAGCGTTTAGATTTTTCTTCAAGGTGGCTGAACAATATTTATTCTGGGGAACGGGGAAATTACCCTTTTATAGTTAGCCACTCCAGCTAAGAGGTGATTTTTAAAATAATCTTTTTTGTTCATGTGAATTCGTACTTTAAATATTTGGAATCAGGTGAATAAACACTGAGTATAGTAATTCAGTTTCTGTTAGATTAATATATGTGAATTTTATTAGCTTATTTAATTGTGAATTATTCTCGTTTCGTCAATAAATGTGAATTTTATTTGCTTACCTGTTGTTTTCGAATATTTTGGCTCGTTCTAAAATCAAATTCCTCAAAGGCTTGTATAAAAATGATAGCACAAAAACTGTTTTGCATTACATTTTTCCACTAAATAAAATAATACTCGAATATTCGAGTGAGATTATTGCCCTTGTGTAGCAAAAAGAAAACCGTAGATTGAGAAACCAAATTGAGTGATATTATCAGGTGATTCATGTTTCTTGCATGGTTTAATGTCATACAATATCCGTGATTATTGTTCAAAGTAATTCAAAATAATCAGCTTTTAAAGTAAATGTCGATTCCTTTTTCAAATAAAATACTGTTTCACGTACTTTCTTAAATAAATTCTAAGTACTTCATCACATTTTTCTTTGCATGAGAAATTGATTATTTATGCATTTATTGAAAGAGTTAAATGTTACTAAAACAAGTGAGTGCATTTTAAAATAAAATACTTTTATTCTCGTACTCCCTTTTATAAATACTAAATACTTTGATGTCACATTTTTTTTTGCATGAGAAATTTACACGAGTTTGTGTTTTTATATACAATATATAACGTAATATTTATGCATTTATTGGAAGAGTTAAATTCTACTAAAACAAGTGAGTACAAAATAACCTCGCAACTAAAAATTTGTCAATGAATTTTAATGCAATCGATGGACTTTTTCAGATGATTTTTTAAAGTTATTATGTATGTAATTTTTAGGATGTTCTATATCTTTGTTCCATTTTATCAATTATTTTTCTCTCTCGCTTTCATATTTCACAAAAGTAAAAAAGCACTATTTCTTAAGTAAAGAAAAAACAATCAACACAGATTATACGCCATCACAAAAACTCATTTATCATCTTCGAAAAAAATTATAATTGTACCAGGAACACGACAAAGACAATACAGACTTAGAGAACACGTACAAAATAACGAAGAAAAAAATAATTCTCCCCTCTTCTTCGTACTATGGATTTTTTAAAACTGACCTCCCGCCATTGCTCTCCTCCCCCCCCCCTAGTTCTTTCAGAACTTATGTAATTAGAAAAGCGAAAGCAGAGGAAAGAGACTATGTGAGTAAAAAAAAGCTTCCATTAGTAGAATTATTGATCAAAACAGACGAGAGAAAAAATGTAATTACAAAAAACAGGAATCGTCCAGAACAGAAAATGAAAAAATAATCAAGAAAATATGTTTTCTTGTAATTACTAAAGAACTTTGAAAAGTGAATGCTGGCGGGGGAAAGAAAAAAATAAAATCTGTAAAAAAAATATTTTTTCCCTACTTTTTCGGACAACGCTCCTCCAAATCTTTGATTTACTAGCGCCGACATATTTCAAATTCCTAAAATGCATTAATATTAAATCATCATTAATTACTGCACCTGATTTTTATTATTTTTTAATGTAATTTGTATCGGTCTTCGCACAATCCTGTTTCCCCGTCTTATCGTAAAGGCAGTCGTCACAGTTTTCCTCCATTAGTGGTAATTACTGTAATTATCTCCGCAGGAAGGGAACCAGAAGAAGTTCTGGAACTCGCTCGCCAGTCCGTTAGGATGGGAAGTGTTATTTTTTTCCCCGGAAAAATAGAGGAATTAAAAATTTAATCAGAGTTAGTTTTTTAGATCGGTACTCGTTCTTCAATATAAAACATTACTTAGAGTATTAGACTCTAGCTCAACCTTTTTCAAACGAGATTCGGTGAGGTAAAATTAAGGGTACCTCAAGAGTTTTTAAAAAGTTGTTCACGTTAAGAGTTTTCAAAATTTCAGGTACGTGTATCTCCAGTGCAGTAGGTGGTATTTGGGTACGTTTTTATTGTGGGCTAATCTTCTTTTTAATTGGACAGTCAAAACACCTGTATTTTATTTGCTTTAACTGTACATTCCACACATATCTACTTGCCATCTGAACGTGGTTAAAAGAACAAGGCGTTGTTCTTGGATCTTTCCCCTTGGGGTTCATCCGGAACCTCGCCTATTACCCCTTAAGTTGCTCCAGTGGGACGTTAATTAACTACCTACCTACTTACCTTCAATCGAACTTTTTATTACAGTGCAAAGACCAAAATTTGCAATCATGCGAACCTTCGCCATTTCGGATTTGGGATTATTTGCATTTTTTTTAAACCTTAATCAACCCCCCCCCCCCCTCCTTCTGACAATTTTGCGTTTGCAACAGTAAAGTAGCAGATATATAGACAGTAATAATTTTTTTTAAGGAAAAAACCTTCTTAATACAATGCAGCAAGTGTTACTAACAAATCTTGTAATTTTTTTGTGTGGTATTTAGTCTAAACATGTCCGTTTTTTGCGTTGTTTTATCAATTAGATTCAGGTTTAACTCCTTGTTCTTCAAAAATTGTCGGAAAGATGTAAAAAGTCAGAAAAAACACACAAAAAAGGCCAGTTAGCTAAACGTCCGGATTTCGGACATCTGGATTTGGGACTTTGTACTGTACTTACCATTATCTCATATTTCCGCACTTTGTTACGGATTTCTTCAGTCACCCTCCTTCTGCCGATTACTCACACAACTCTCCAATCTCATATGGAAATTCGGGCTGCTATTGTTCCGTCATCGAACGCTGATGTTTATAACCATGGACGTTCTTCTCAGTAAATAGAAATTAGTATTATGGTATGGTTAGTTAAAATTTGATCGACTGATTTAGTGGTGTGGTTATACTATATTTTCAAATGATTCTCTCTCTCTCTCTCTCTCTCTCATCTCCAAAAGTGTTGTAATTTTAGATTTTGAAAATGATGTCAATAATCGCTTTCCTAATAAAAATACTTGCTTTGTCTCAATCGGGAGTGGTCTTTCAATCGCACTTCTAATGATTTACCATAGTCTTGTGGGAGTCTATACATCATAGTAACTTAATTAACTATCTACTGCACACATATCTTCCTAAATAATGGTTTATTACGTACTAAATGCTAAAAAAATCTGGTACCATAATTATGATATAATCTTGAAAAAAAATCGAATACATTTTTGGTTGCAATCGAAATTTGAATTTATAGGTTTAAGAGACTTTCCGGAGGAATGAACTGTCTTCACAAGCCATCAATCTCTTCTCCAAAATATTCGATTTTCTAAAAGAACGTCCTTCATCAAGCACATATCCAGAAAATACTTTCGGATGACCCTGTCTTCTCGGTTCTTTAAGGGGATCCGGCACCTCCATTGGCACCTATGTTAAATTCACAAACTTTGGGGCATTTCATTTATTCATAAATTGCTGTATTAATCTAAAATTTGTACAGTGTAATATTTGAATACTTTTAGAGACTTTAACAAGGTTTTCTTTTTAATTGTTTTTTTAAATTCCCAGATATATAATTTTTTCAATGACAAAAAAATTGAAATATTTTAGGTAAAATATTAAAAAAAAGTATGCATTCTATATCTTATTCCTTCGTTAAAGTCTTTAAAAGTGCTTCATAAACAAGCATAAAAAGTTTCAAGAATGTATCTCAAGTAGTTTTTGAGTAATGTGCCCCCAAACATATAAAAAGTATGTTCTGAGAAATAAGGCTTTAAACTTCGTAAAGACTTAGTCGTGGTAATAGTGCATCAATTTAAAAAAATATTTAAAATTACCCTCAATTAAAGAATTTCTACAAATGGGGTATCGTTATAAAGAGGGCAATTCAAATTTTCATAAGCAGTAAAAATCTCAAAAATGATCTTTTTTTTTTTTTTTTACGAAATTTTAGGTGCCGGACACTTTAATTGCTGTGATGTGATGTGAGCGTTGCGTTGATTTTTCCAGACAACTGACGGAATTTAGATGTATATTTTTCTGTAATGTCTGAAACTTCAATTATTTATGATATGACAAGTTTCATCCCGTGGTTTTGATGGCTATTCAATTCAAAAATCTTTCCATCGATTAGGACTTCTTAATATATTAAAGTAAATTAAGAACAGCATTTGCATGTGCAAAAATATCTTTTATGCGATGTTAAAAAGAACCTGCAAAGACACACAGACAAGTATTAAATCAATACTAACGTAAAATGTGTTGGTAGGCATGTTTATTTTGAGTTGGAGGCACTATACGCCTGACCTACCCCCCCCCTACTTCCTAATTGAATACAAGTGCACCACTCAGCAACCCATAATTAATTCGGCCCTAGGTAATTAGAACCAGAAAAATATTTCGAATGTAAAGAAGTTATTTATGTGCTAGAATATGAATGTTTTAGGCATTCTTCAAAGTAAAAGAAAATGTCTCCTAGACTTAATGTAATGGGAAGTTTTGTTATCTTGAAAAATATCACACAGCCTATTGTGCAGGTGAAAATAAAATCCTGAAGGTCAATTTTTATGAAGTAGAAACTAAATCTTCACTCGATATAATTTGTGTAATGATTATGTTTGCAGATGGGCTCTTACATATTTTTCACTGCTGGTCATACATTTTAAGCCAAATCAAAAAAGCATCTTCACAAAACTCGAAAAACATATTTTCTTAATTACCAAATCAACTTTTAACCAATAATTCTCGAAAATAATATTCCGTAAAATCGGATTCGTTTTATTAATGAAAGTTGAAAATTACGATTTAATTTCAAATTCCATTAATTATTTATTTTTTGCAACCTACATCTGAAAATTGTGAAGTAACAGCGCGTACTCACGAAAAAAGTAGAAAAAGAGATTAAAAAAACCCACATGTGTGCGATACTATGGATGCATATCTGATTCACCTTCACGCTGTACTCCACAAGTAATGTAATTATGATATTAAGTAGGGGAACAGGGAAGGGGGAGGTCTACAGAAGAGAGGCTTAATTTTCTAATTTTTTTTCCATTTATGTTAACTCATTTTTCAAATGCATTTTTTCATGGGATTACCAATCATCTAATTACATAATACGTCATATATAATTCACTGAAAAATCTCCAAGTACCCTTTTATCATCATTTCAACTTTTTTTTTTTAATTTAAACCAGAATTAAGGGTTTTTAATTAAACAAAGAGTAATTTTCAAACAAAATCATATATTCGAGATATTTTGTGATGATAACTAAGAAAGGAAATATATTTTATAAGAAATGCAGTGTCTTAAATTATATACTATAATAAACATATTTTAAAAAATAAAGAAAATAGAATAAATACAAGATAGCGTACTCTGAATGTTGAATTTCATCGTAAGTCGCATGATAATCTTTTTTTAAAACAATTGTGTGATCATACAAAGGTTTGGAAGCAAAGGGTTATTGTATATTACGTAAAAATGGAGTCTGTGGGCAGATGCGTATCCACATCAGCGAATTCTCCAAAAGTTTCAAAATTATCTTGTTCATCCTTTATATATCGGATTTGTCAATTCGAGTTAGATCCACTACCGTTACTAATAGCCCGTTGTTCAGCTTCAGTGTGTCGTTAACTATCTACCTACCTTTTAATAAATAACTATTTTGATGTGCTAGATTTCAGGTAAATTTTCATATTTACTGCTTTTAGCACATTGTCTTAACGCAATGAAAGATTGTTCGGCACCGTGTTTGATACAGGTGGTTGTCTCGTCTAAGTATCACGTCATTAAAAAAATTCATCAGGTCTTGTTGGGCGAGATATCTCGTCATTAGACGAAAACGCGATCACGGAGAAAACTAGTCAAATCTTGATCTTGTCATCATCAAAAAATCTGAAATATGCTAATGACAAGATATTTCGTCATTAGCAACATTTGTCAGATCTAGATGGACGAGATATCTCGTCTAAACCACTTGGAGAGTAAATTGACATGTCGAATGACTTGGGGAATACACTCTGTCACAAAAAAATATCTGCACCCAGAAGAAAATGAGCTACAATCACGAAACTTGACATGTATGCACTGTATAAGGAGATAAGCAAATGATTAAAAATTCAGACCAAAAGATCGTTTTATTAAGAATTCATGGCATGAAAATGGTTACAAATCAGTAAGTAGTAGTAAAGCAACCTCTGGCAGCTATACAAGCCGAAACACGACGTGGCATCGAATCAATTAGGTCACCAATGACCCCCTGCGGAAGATCATGTCATAATCTTTTCAACTGGGCAGTTAATTCACCTGCATCCCGGGACGACTGCAGTTGTCTTCCCAGCACGTCCCAAGACTGCTTTATTGGTGAGAGGTCTGATGATCTAGCAGGCCATGGGAATACGCTATATCCTTGAAGAGATTGTTGGCAGTATGTGGACGAGCGTTGTCTTGCTGATAAATGGCACTTGGGCGACTTGATAGCATATCCAGCACAACCGGCGTTGAAATACTGTCCACGTAACTGCGAGCTGTCATAGTGCTTTGAAGGACGACTAGAGGTGATCGTGTGTCGCAACAAATCGCTCCCCACACTGTCACACCTTATGACCTTGACACCTTGTGTAATCGCTGTATGCCGCTCGACAACAAATGCCGGATCGCTGGCCTGGTTGCCTCCACACGCGTGTGCGGTGGTCATCAGAACTGAGACTGAATCGGGATTCATCTCTGAAGATCACACGCTTCCAGTCTGTCACACTCCAACTTGCCAGAGAATGGCAAAAATCCAATCGACACTGCCTATGATGTGGGTCAGTGGTAAGCATCTTAATGGACGTCGGCTCCTTATACCACCGTCGGTCAGTCGCCTCCTAATGATTTCCCTTGATACCACCGGATGCCTGGAAGGTGGTAAATGGACGTGGCCCCTCTTATTATTGCGTTAATTTGTGTTCCTGGGACGTCCTGACCCTCCGCGACGGTAGACTTTCCCTTCCGTGATCCACTGTCATCAACACCGAGCAACTACCATATCGCTCCGTCCGAGGTTGCGGCCGATACGCCTGTTAGACCAACCTGCTTCTCTGAGGCCTACTATACGGCCCCATTCAAACTCCGTCAACTGTTCGTACTGCCGCCGGTTACGTCTCAGAGGCATCTCTAGTCACAATACCGTCCATCCAAGTAGACAGATTCGTTTGAATAGTACAACGGCGCGAGCACTCATGCTTTTAAACTCTCTCAGCTGCGCATCTCATATACGCATAGCGCACTTAGCCTCGTCTCATTCATGTCGAAATTTTAATCATTTGCATATCTCTTACCAGACAACAATCGTGCCGAGTTTCGTGATTGTGGCTCGATTTTTTCTGGGTGCATATATTTTTTTTTGCGACAGAATGTGATCTTACGATACTTTTAGAAGTATAGAAAATATATCACCATGCTATACCAATCTTTGTCACTGGATTGAGATTTCATCGTGTGATTTCGTTTCCCTTGTACACTCAATTCCCAGGAGATATCGATATTAAACCAGTTTTGTGCCCAATCATCATAAAAATCTTCAATCACGTTAAAGATTACATTAATCTTGTGGGGAAAAGGCTATTTTCATTAGAAAATGTACCGACATTTTGCATTTTCCGTAATACTTGCACCATTGGCTACCTTACAATTTGTGAAAAAGGTCTGTGATAATGATTAATGTGGAACGGCTATCAGTGAGATTTTCAGGATCGTTTGTACATAGAATCAAGAACATAACTATTAATAGAAAAGAGAAAAAAAAAGAGATAATCAAAACAAAATGCTACCCAAATTCAATTACGTGTTAAGATAATGAAACAACAATATTGTAGGGTAACGATGTAAACACGATTATTAATATTTGATTTATCTCCTGTGAAACCTGACAGCCAATTTGGACACTGTAACTGGGAAACAATACAAAATGATAATTAAGGGAAAAGGACAAACCACAATTGAGATTGATTGAGCCTCGCATTTCATTATAATTCGCGAAAAAGATCCCTGTAAGCTCTATGTTGAAGCGTTCGCACTTTAGATGAACTGTCGACTGTTTCAGTGACCTTTTATATAAAACCGAATGTTCGCACTGATTACGAATTATGTACAAAATGTTTTACTTTACAAGCTTAGTATTAAAGAAAAAATATAGTACCGTTCCGATGAAAAGGCAGTGGACCTTGGATCAGTCTAATTTTCCTGAGGTGTGAAACCTTATTAAGAGTAGCCCGCCTTACGCAAACGAATGAATGGTGATCACCGTGGCTGGTGTTCTCTCGAAAACATGTCATCGCTGACGTCACTTTGGGCACCATACGATAAACTTAGAACCAGAATCCGTGCTATAGACGCTAACTGTGGAAGCTGTTTACATACCATCAATCCCCTTATTTAGCTATTAGACTCGTCTAAAACGACGTGAACGTGACTCATCAACTCCCGGAAGCCAGACTCTAGCTAAATTTATGTGCTGTAATAAACTGATTTCATGCCTTCTGGTTTAATCAGAGGGGAACCGTTATTGGAATTATAATTTTTATACTGGTTTTTCGAATCATATAATTTGCGTTTTTTTTAAATATAGTATCAAATTGCTGTATTGTCTAAACATTGAGGAAATAAAACTGGTAGATGTAAATTTCATATAGACAGACGTAAATTTTCAATTCAATTGATACTAATACACTGTCGCTGTACTGTTTTGACTAATAGTCAATCAAATGGTTACTAGGTTGCTATGACGTAATAAAAAAAACAGTTGATTGAAACAAGCCTCAACATCTTAAGCGGTGCAATTGGCAATATTTACTACATTTTTTGATCATTTGTGATAATTTTACATACATATAATGCCCGACAACTTATGTGCTTTGGCTACTATCTTTAAATTTTGGAATTTTCCTTCAAAAAATGACTAACCTGGTGCTAACGGGTTAAATCTCAAAAAAGGGTTAGATACCTGGGCGTATATGACATCATTAGTCATAAATACCACCATTTTCAAAAGATAGTACAGATGCAGTTATATGTTTCTATACAGGGTGGTCCCGAATTCATGGTACAAACTTTAATGGTAGGTACAGGACATTGTAACAATGATTTATTGTATAGGAATGTATAGTCGCAAGTGACGCGGTGAGGCGAAAACAGGGGAAATAACGGCCGAAAGGAAAAACAAAGATTTTATTGAAAGCGTTGTTGACAAGTGTCATGTTTACAGTAATTGTTCAAAATTGCGTCCACCAGTATCGATACATGCTTGACAGCGTCGGTGGAGCGATTGGCGTACACGTTCAAAGATGCCTGGTATTTCACGCACACCTGCAGCAGCTACAGATAAGCGAGCGACGAGATCCCCATCTGAGTCAACTGGAGTCTCATAAACAAGATGCTTTAGATGTCCCCATAAAAAGTAATCGAGGCTCGATAAATCGGGAGATCGGGGTGGCCAAGGGACTGGTCCACCACGCCCAATCCATCGAGTACCAAACGTGGCATTCAGGTAATTCCGTACATCAATGCTGAAGTGTGCTGGCGCCCCATCGTGCTGAAACCACATGCGGTTACGAATGGCGATCGGAACATCATGCAGCAGTTGTGGTAACACTTCTTTCAGAAAAATAAGATAGCTTCCGCCAGTGAGCCGCGTGGGTAGTAAGTATGGGCCAATCAAAAAGTCGTTCACAATACCAGCCCACACATTAATACTGAAACGTTGTTGAAACGCATGTCGACGCGTTGCATGTGGATTATCGGTTGCCCACACATGGGAATTGTGCGCATTAAAGACACCCTCGCGTGAAAATGTCGCTTCATCTGTAAATAGCACATAATCTACGAAATCCGGCTGCAACACACATTGCTGCATCACCCACAGGCAGAAGTTTACGCGGCGAGGATAATCTGCCGGATTCAATGCTTGTACTTTCTGAAAATGGAAGGGGTGTAAGCGATTTTCGTTTAACACTCTGCATACAGTCTGATGACTCACACCTACGTCACGCGCAACAGTTCTTGTGCTTGACTCGGGTCTATCAGCCACAATGTTCAAGATGCTTTCTTCCAGCCTTGGAGTGCGTACAGCTCTTACTCGACCAGCGCCATGTCTGTTGACGTCGAACGCACCTGTTTCACAAAGTTGACGATGTAACCGTTGAAAAATTCTATGATCCGGCATTCGTCGATCAGGATACTCCGCGCGATACATTCGTAACGCAGCTCTGCCGTTACCATTTGCACGGCCGTACATGTAATGCATGTCTGCTTTTTCTGCATACGTAAAGTCACCCATCGTCTACGGCAGCACAAATGTGAATGGCGCTTTTCCCTACTGCGATGCATCATGTTCAACAGCGGCTAGACATCTACTGCCCTCTACCGGCAATGATACCAACCGATCACTCCATTTCTCTTTCCTTTTATTTCCCCTGTTTACGCCTCACCGCGTCACTTGCGACTATACATTCCTATACAATAAATCATTGTTACAATGTCCTGTACCTACCATTAAAGTTTGTACCATGAATTCGGGACCACCCTGTAGATTCTTTTTCTATAGGTTACAAACGGAAGTAAAACTAAATCAACCACTTGCAATTTTGAAGGAAACTATATGAAAATGCAAAATTTCTTACAGAAATGAATAGTTGACTGCTGGTGCTTAGAGATTAAATCTTGATAGAGGTTTGATAAATGGGAGCGCATAATGTAGGATGGACACCAGATATCGGATTTATCATATTGTCGTATCGTGATGATACAGATAGTTATCTGTTTCGAAGCTGTTTCTTTTCCTTTAGATTACTAATGGAAAGAAAACTAAAAGAGACACCAGCTTATGCATAATTCTTGCAATCTCATAGGAAACTATATGAACGCTGTTTTGCATCATGAGTTAGAAATATCAGTTTCGTACCCTATAATAACACCATACATACCTATATAGTTATCTCTTAAAAAATATTCCTTCCGTTAGGACTCAGATCCGCTCTCTATGACACAATAATTCATTTATAATATGCATCCGTAATGATAGTGATTACATAAGCACGCAATAATATATTTTGAATAAAACATAAATAAACATATAAAATTACCGGATCGCTTCGTACTCAGGTACCTTTAAAAAACAACAGATGAACACTAGCTGTAGCACCCAGAAACGTCTTACGGAAACATTACCAAAACATTATCAAACTCGGAAGCCGAGTTAATATCTTTAATTTTGAATCATTAAATTGTGGAATTTCGGAACGAGAGGAAATTTTAAATAAAATAATTGGCAGGGGATTCTGCGTGGTAAATATTAAAAGCCACGAATCGCCGACTGAGGACTAATGATCACAATGTGAGGGAAATCTGTATCTTGCACTTAATGACTTTTCTAGATCATTAATCATTCAGTGTCTCCTCTTCTTCCGCGGTTTACAACTAAGAAGGAGATGATAAGTAGGTCTGTCCCTCTGTAGACCATTAGCGGTGACCACGTGAGAAAGACCGACGCACATTTCATTGTCATCGGGCGGCATTGTATTTTTAATGGATGTTATTCAATTATGTTTAAGAAGTTGCAAATAAAAGGTTTCGGTTTTGAAACGTATGAGCGGCGTGGCATAAAGAGCGATTTGGGAACTTTGGAAAGAAAAAGACTATCTTTACTTCAAGTTTTATTTTTTAAATTCACTGATTACAGGTACTGGATGAATGGATTTCAGAATAATGCTCGGAGTCAGTGCAACATTTTAGGACAAAAATATTTCGCTAAACTAGAAACTTATATCCTAAGTATTCTGTATTTGCATTCTATGTATTTTTTATTCTGTATTTACATTCTATGTATTCTGTATTTGCATTCTTTATACTATTCAATATATTCTATCTTTATATTCTATGTGTTCCATCTTTATTTTCTATATGTTGTATTCTATCTTTTAACTGCATCAGTCATCACGTTTCAAACTAATCGTATGTATCGTATCGAACTGGTAGACTAAAGTATTTTCGATTTTCAAATGTATACCAACGTAGTTTGTTGTCGATCTGCACACTTCTTTAACTCGTAGTATGCGGTGTCAGGGGTCATATTTTATAAAAACTAGTTTTCTCTGTCAGTGATATGAGGTAGTTTGACAACACTGCCGATATGTCCAGCAGATTCTACAGCATAACGTTTTACCTTTCATGTGTCACGCAGCCAAGAGACTATTTAACAAAATAATAAGTCCTTCCACACATGCTCATCAATATCAGTAGTGGCACTGTTATCTTAAAACCCTTCATCTTGTGTCCAAAAACAAATCCTATGATCTGTCTCCTATTGAGCAAGTCCAGAAAATACTTGACTGTAAGCAAAACCACCACGATAAACACTACAAGGCAAAAAAAAAAAAGGTTGTACCTGGAAGTAGTAGACCGGTATAAATGAAATTTGGAGGAATACTACATCTGCGTTGGAGATGCAAATTATCAAATTTCCAGAATTGTTTGAGCATACGCCACGCACAGGGCAGCTCTCAAACACGCTGCATACCGGGGCATAAAAGAACATCCAGTAGCACAGCAAATTCGTTTCGACTCGTGCTGTTGTGTTGGTTAAATTATTTCTCGTTGAATTATGCCCCGGAAACAAATTCGCAAGCAATTTAAGCAGCTGGGAGAGTTTGACAGAGGCCGAGTAATTGGCCTCCTAGAAGGTGGATGGTCTAACTGACAGATTGCGCAACATATTGGTTGTAGTGATGTTACTATCGCATGCTGTTGGCAGAGGTTGATACAACAAGGCACATACCAGCGTCAACCGGGCTCAGAAAGGCCTAGAGAAACCGGACCGAGAGGATCGATGTGTTGTAAGACATGCACGTACTGATTCAACAATCACTATTGCAGACATCTAACGAGCAGTGGAAGCCTCTTTCGATTATCCAATAAGTGATCGCACCATTTGTCGACGACTTCACGACGTGGGACTAAACTCACGTAGACTGTTACGACGACTGCCTTTAACAGCATTACATCGCCATCAAAGACTGGAATGGTGTCGTGCCAGACGGACATTGGGTGTCGAATGGCATCGAGTGACTTTCGGTGACGAATCCCGCTTCTGTCTGGGTAGAGACGACAGTCGAATCCGTGTGTGGAGGCAACTGTCAGGGCCAAAATTCATGGGTTTTTTGTACAGCGTCACACTTCCAGAAGACCTGGTGTCATGGTGTGGGGTGCAATTGCGTATTATGCCAAATCCCCTTTGGTATTCGTTACGGGCTCTTCAACAGGCCAGCGTTACGTACGAGAAATTTTACAGCCTATTACTCGCCCATTCCTAAACTCCCAGGTTCTCACCCGGTTTTTCAACAACAAAAATTCTTGACCCCATATTGCTACCGTCTTTAGAACTTGTCTACGTCACAACGATATCTTATCATGGCCGGCATACTCACCGGACCTGTCTCCGATCGAGAATGTATTTGGACGAGAAAACCATTGGACGAGATATCTCCACTCCACCCGTGCCATGTAATTTTCTTGAACTACATAACAGGGTTCAAGTAGCATGGGATGAACTCTTTCAGGACTTCATAAAGAGCCTATATGATTCATTACCAAAGCTCTTGTTATGCTGCATTAGGAATAGTGCCGGTCATACGTCATACTGAATGATACCACTTTTTATTAAAATTTTTCTCAATAAATTTTGCATATTTCAGTTTCGAATTTTAATCTTTTTCTCATTTTTAGCACTTTACCAACCTTGTAAATTTCATTGCATTCTGACAAATCCTTCTAGGTGCAACTTTTTTTTTGTCTCAGAGTGTATAAGGATCTGGAACAGAAGCAGCAGATTTTTAACTGCATACAAACGTTGCTCACTGTTGAGCGGCGCACTGTTTTAACTCGTAGTCATCGACCTTAAGATAAAATAGACGAATGGTGTGGGTAGAGTCACTGTCGAAAGATCTCGGAAAGGTAAATCACAAATCGACCTATCCGATTAGCTACAGAAGGGAAATTACACGGTAACTGTCGTTATATTTAGACGAATATACTGATCTTGAAGTGTAAATATATTGGCAAAAAATAACGGAAAACGGAATATTCAATTGAATTGTTCAACAAACTACCAAAAAGCTAAACTTTGATGGGAGTTGTTATTAATTAACTGATACTTCAAGTTCGCAGAATTAGTTAAGTTTCCTAATTGTACTCATGCAATTTTTTTAAACTGTCATTCATCAATTTAATTCAAATTATTCTAAGTAACTTACGTAACACTTCTTCATTTTTCAAATTCTAATTCAAATTTCTACCTATTCTAAAATCTACCTAAATTTAAAAAAAATCAGGACCTACCAAAGAACCTCAGACTTTTTTAAGCCCAAAATATTATGTAAAATATATCTGTTATTATTCTTTTATTTTTTCAAGTTTTCCCTTTCGGCACGGAATGACCCAGAAGCACAGGCTAGTGTTTTCGATCACGGTGGATAATCACTTTACCAATCAATAATTTAGGGTTTATGCTTTTGCCCACAAAGACGTAACAAATATTCAATCCAAGTAACTGAAAGAAGTAACATGAAACTGCGGACGTATTTTCCGTCTATTTCACTTTAATGTCGATGCTCGTCGTATAATGATATATATAGAGTCACCTCTTATACGACAATTAATCTACTCTAGTAGTGATATGAAGTAGTTGGACAGCATAGCGATACGTCCATTAGATTTTACAATGTTTTTATGATGTTTTGTCTTTCATGTGTAACTTATCCAGTAGACAATTTAGTGCTATAACAACCCGTCGTACACGACTCAAGTCTCAACGGAGTGTCTCTGTAATGTTGAAACCCAATCTTAACCATAAAAATTCCCAAATCTGGCACCAGAGAGGAGTTTGCATCTTAATAACATGACATTTCTAATGTAATTTAAATAATAGAGTCCCTTGAATTTTATATTGTGATTATTTTCTTATCCCTGAATGCATATCACACATGTTTCATTCTGATCAAATGATGACTTCGGGAGTTCCGTTTTTTTTTTTCAGAGGGTATGACTAGTTTAGAAAGGAATATTACAGTAATCACACAAGGATGAAATATTGGATCTCCCAAGATGCAGAAGTCAAAGATTCTTTATAGTGATTTCTGCAATGCCAGTTTTACTTTGTTCTTAATTTGTGAAGTTCTTTGGACGGAAAAGTTCAACGTAACTTTCATTTTGTCTGCACTGTCCATGATTCATGTGACCACATGAAAAGAAAATATACATTAATATCATGTATGAAATATAAGTAACATAATGAAAATAAAACAAATTACAAAAGAAACATTATTAGAAAGAACTAATACTGAAGGATTGCGACCGATTTATAACCTCTTCTATTGAACTAAGCAATCTGAAAAAATCATATTTTCACAAAAAAAATTTATTTGCTTTGCTATATAAAATTTACCACTGTGAAGAGTATCTTTTGAGATAATCCAGATTGAGTAGAAGCTTACAATATATACATGCACGAAATGAATTTTACCCTTGATTTTTCATGCATTTATAAGTTTGGATCATGGATTTTTCATGAAATTTATAAACGTTTTATAATAATTTACTGAGTTGAAACTCCACATCACCAACAAAATAAATATAAAATCAATTTAAGATAAATTGAGTTTTTATTTTTTAAATTAGCATAAGAATTATGAAGATAGGTACACTATAAAATATTTAAAATTAGCTTAAAAAAACGAAAAAAAAATTTCATTTACTTGGGTGTGATTTTGAATAAAATCATTACTTTTTATAGACACTTTAAAATAAAATATTAATATTTAACTAATTCTAGGTATTATCAAATAATTTTCATAAGATCATCTTTCGGCTAGAATTTCAAAGCGCATGCTAGTGATAAATATTTTCTACAAAAGTAGATCTTTTTATTTCAAAACACAGAACAATTTCCTTTTTCATACTGCGATATTGTGGGTGTAAAAAACGTCAAGTATATGACAAGGTAAAAACTTTCTCTTTTTAGATACGGAAAAGAAAAAAATATGGAAGGAAAAAAAAATATTCCCTGAAGGAACTCATCTGAGGTTCAAAATCGAATCTGACTCCCCGGTGCGATGTCTTCTTTTCGTTCGAGTAACTTCATTTCGCAATGAGTGGACATTATGGGAGTGGACACAGGAATGACAGCCAGTGACATGTCTCGGCTCTAAGGTGGGGACGCATTAAATCTTCGGTCATCCTCATCTCGAATCATCTCTTTCACTGCGAAAAAAGCTGACCGGCGACTGACTGCCAGATTTGGCGAATGAAGCGCCTTTTCCACGAGTACGGACGTTTTTCCTTTCAGCTCTGATCAATAAAAACATTAAAACATCGGATTTCCTTTAAATAAAAGTTTAATGTAAAAATGTATTCGAAAAAAATGTTGATGCAATGCTCTACAAAAATATAATAAACTTGTTTTAGGGACACACACGTATTTAAAGTTCATCTTTAAGTAATAATGCGTTTGTGTGAAAGTGAAACAGAATAAAAATTAATTTTAAAGTAGTCAACAATTATCATAGCCATTCTTATATTTTTGTTAAACTAAAATTAATATAAACTTATTAATTTCAGTCTAATAAAAGTAAGGAAATGGACCTAGATAATCTCCTTGCACCGTATATAAACCTCTCACCTTCTCTCCTCTTGGTAAGGCAAAGAAGCAATCTCATGATGCCTGCTGTTTAATTAACCCGTTTTATCCCA
This sequence comes from Metellina segmentata, assembly GCA_947359465.1. Classification (NCBI taxonomy): domain Eukaryota; kingdom Metazoa; phylum Arthropoda; class Arachnida; order Araneae; family Tetragnathidae; genus Metellina; species Metellina segmentata. Next base: position 62,504,582 of record OX375879.1, on the reverse strand, counting down.
TTGTCCTATTTAAAGGACAGCTGAAAAGTAGCATGTGAAAATCAGTATCTATTTTTTGGAATATTTTATCAGCTGGAACATGTTTTGGTATGCCTTAGCTTCTGCTAGCATGAGTTGTGTGTCGCAAAGTCTGGTGCTTCCTGCTGGAAACTTTGTTTATTCCCAGTATTAGTTGGCGTGGCTTGTATCTTCTTTTGGCGGTTGCATAATTCTTTTTCGGTTTACTTTGGACACTTGAATGGGCATTTTTTATGTGAGAGTACTCTATTTTTTGTCATCATGTTTGTTAATTAAAGCTTATTGTTATTTGGTAAGTTGTAACGCATTATTTTTAACTGTCCTCTAAATAGGACAATGGGACAATTAGCATGCAATCGACACGTTTTTTCTAATCTTATAACTGAAAGTGAAATAACTTTTTCCCTCCCTAGCATTTTACCCCTGGTGAGTCATGTCAATACAAAGGTTTATGAAGTTAGAGAAAGAATTGGAATTATTAAATATTTAAAATATAGTTTAGATAATAGTTTAGGAATTCTCTGAAACTGTTTATCCGAGGCAAGCCAACGTTTTGGATATAAACTTTGGGCTCTCTGTGGAAGCGAAGGATATTGTTACAAGTTTTTTCTCTACTGTGGTAAAGAATCTGATGCAAGAAATTATATTATTCTTAGTACCCGGTTTGTGATGAAACTGACTGAGAATATTGTGAACACTTCAAGCTACATTTTATATTTTGATAACCTTTTTACCAGCATTGATCATTTGAAAAGTCTTGATGAACAGGGTTATCGAGCGACAGAAACTATACGAGAAAATCGGATAAACCATGATTGTCCTTTAGAATAATCTAAGTCTATGTGGAAGAAAGAAAGAGGCACGTCTAATTCTGTATTTGACAAGAATTCCCGAGATTTTCCTGGTACGATAGAATGACAATAGTACTGTCACTGTTGCTACTATTTTCAGCACTTTATAACCATTTTTTGATGTGAAGAGGAGAGTAAAAGGACAAAAATATAAAGCTAACGTGAAGATGCCTAGTTTGATAAATTATTACAACAAATATATTGGTGGTATGGATCACCACAACTGGTTGGCTGGACTATATACAATTCAAATTCGAGGAAAATAGTGGTACTGGCCACTTTTCATTTCTACTCTGGACATGGCAGTGGTAAATGCATGGATAATCCGCAAAGCTGTCAGCAAAGTGATGCTCTAAACTTGAAGGAGATTTGAAGAGCTATAACAACAGTTTATCTCAAAAAGACTGTAATCAGAACAAGAGGTACACCTAGGAACTCTTTTGTACCTTCTAGAGCTAAAGAAGACATCTGTAAAGATGGTTTTGGCCATTTTTTACTAAAGAAGAGAAAACAGCGTCGTTGTCAAAGAGAGGGCTACAAAGGAAAACCCAAAACGTACTGTGGGAAATGCGATAAAACACTTTGTCAGGCTTGCTTTGGGCCTTTCCACGAAGATTCAAGTCAAATTCAACTGAAAATTGAACTCTTATGTATATAAGAAAGTATTATTCGGATAAAGTAAAACTTTGTAGTCTGAAATTGCTTTTCACTAATGAAGAGAACACTAAAACATGTAAGTGGAAATTTCATTCCCTTTACCCCAGTCTCCTATTTAGAAGACGAGTCAGATTTCTTACATAAAATATAAAATTTTTGTCAAACTTTGTTGTATTTAGATTATTTAGGTTTAATTAACCTTAGAAAATATGATTATTCTCAAATTTGAATTTAAAAAATGAATTTGAATAAAACGGGTTTTTTGAAAAACGTTGTCTCAAAAGTCTAAAAATCTCCGTTTTTCTAACTAAAACTTTTAATTGGCAAAATAGAAAGTTAAATTATATTTATACAAATAGTATGTGTTTTACGGGACATCAAGAATCTGGGGGAAGGAACAGAACATGTGTTCCATGGTTCTTTTGTACATTATCATGCGTAAATTATATACATATTTATGGGGTGAGCACCGTAGATGACTGCCATGCAGAGAGTGTAAAAGGGTCACCAACTTTAAGAAGTCAAAAGGGGGTACTTTTTACATATGGAGTATTTTCTAAAAAAGTTAAAAAAAACCGAAAATCTAGCTATTAAAATTCAAAAAATTTTATATTTAATTTAAAGTTTACTATTACAGATTGCACTTTCGAAGCTTAATGTGACAGGAAGGCAGCATATTGTCTAAGACCGGAGAAAGGTCATGGTGGATTTTTATGGTGCAAGGACCAGGTCCAAACAAAGCAGGGTTTTTCGGTCAAGCAGGACATATACACAGAAGGAAAGTTTTAATAATACAGAAAAGGAGAAACAACCCAAGTGTATTTACAGAGATCAGACCTACGCCGCCTAAAGCTTTCAGACTGTTAGAGAAGAGTACAAACCTATTGTGCCACAAGGAGTTTCATGACTAATGGGCAATGAGCTTCAATTAAACATAGTAGGTAACTGAACTTCAAAATAGATATTTTACACAGTAAACTTCAAATAATTGTGATTCTTTCACAGTCTTCATTAAATTCTTAAAAGAAATACAGTCAAATCACACTAAGGTGATCTCTCTTAACTGTGTAGTCAAAAATTATCTGTATAATCTTGAATCATGTGTTTAAAATTTCTGATGAAGAATACCATTTATCTGAACCAGGAATTGTATAGTAAGTACTATAAATACATTAATATTTAATTTTATTATTGAAATAATGCTTTTATTTCTGGATTCGGATAACACGAACCTCAGTTAATTTGCTTTCTTTAGTCCAGTTTTCACGAGTTTCACAGTATTTGGTAAAATGATAACTTGTAACTCAAGGGTGAAACTGGCAGAGGCTTGAGTTCATGTAGCCTTCACGTATACAAGGTCCTGGTAGACTCTAAAGAAGTCAAGTCGCATTTTTCTGACCAGCGGAGAGAGACTTTGGCGACAGTATGCGGTGGCAACCCAACAAATCGAGAGAGGATGAGGGCCTAAGTACAAATGCCAGTCCTCCAGACCATCCATCATCATCAACAATGAATTTTGCTCCCGACTTTTTTCCCTTCTCCGCTTTCTTCTTCGCTGCCCCTAAAAGAAAGAGGATGCCACTGTGTGCATTTAGAGAAGGAATGTTGACTTTACTTTGCACTCCTAAAGGGACGGCTCCTTTGGGGACGTTGCCAAAATTCACGCTTGCTTCCCTCCGCGAAAAAAGAGGCCTCTTTGTCACCCGGTTAGGCTTTTAATTGATATGCGAGGAACAAAGGGAAGACGGTGGAAAAGTGACACACTTGAAGGATTCATCCCGCGTGTCCCCCTGTTTAATCTTTAAATTAACAAAATGCGACGAGACAAGTTCTATGTCCTTAGTGGGGTGGCTTTAAACTAATTTTGAATAAAAGATTTATGACGTGACTTTTGCACTTGTCTCGGGGAACTTGACTCCAACTTGGAGAGATGTGAAACTACAGAATACCGAATATAGTTATGACATATTATGTCTTTTACGAGTACAATTTGCATCTCGTTGTAGTGTTTTGAAAGTGTATATTCAGGATTTACACAGGTCTTAAATGTCCTTAAAAAGGCCTAGTTACCCCAACGTTAAAAGCTCGAGTCTGCAAAATTGACGTTTCTACAATGATGCTTCGGAAAAAAATCAAGTTACGACTAAGGTTATTGATGTGAAATATATACGTTTCCATTAAGAATAAAGATTTGTGTCTTTGTCATAGTTTTACAAATTAAATGGTGACTCAAAAAATGCAGTTAGTTGAAAATTGCCAAATCTGTATATTCGTGCCTCTGGCATGGTGGTAGGGACATATCCGTTCTACAACTTGCAATGTTCCCTACATTACCCGTGACCAGTTTTGATCTCGACCAATATAATCTTTCAACCAATCTATGTATTTTTTTTAGTTCTTACAGATGTGGGGTAAAAGTATTACTATACTAGTCGAAAATATCATGAAGCCCAGAAGGTTAAGGACCTTTAAAAACAATATTTTCCAAAAGTCCTTCCGTTTCTTAAGACATTTGGCAAATATTAAGTTTGTTTAAAGGTAAGTAAAAACACTTATAAAAAGTGATTAATTTTTTTAAGATTCGGCAAATATTAGTTTTTATTAGTTGCTAAAAATACTTTATATTTAGAGACCTTTTTCATTAAGCCTTCTGCATACAGTTTGTCGTGATACAACAGTTTCTGTGGCGTTTGCAAGCTGTGAACTTAACTTCCGAGCAGTAGACTTCCTGTTACGACTGGCAGTTATTGCCATATATCGATCTTGAGAAGCAGTTGTTATATGTTTACGACCTTGTCCAGGCCTTCTTACAACAGTTCCAGAGTTCTGAAATTTTCTCCACAGCGCAAAGACTATCTTGAAATATTCACACATCCGACTGCTTGCATGATTGTCTGCCCAGCTTCTAAACGGCCGATAATGCCCCTCTTCACAGATTCTTCCAACTGATATTTTGGAGCCATAAAAAAAACTATTTCGAGTCCTTACACACTGAAATCAAACGCTGTATTGCAGAAATTCGCTCAGATATTCACTTTGCGCAAAGCGCTTGATTCACCGTCGGATGGCGCAACGCCCTGATTTGCATATTAGAAACCGTTTGAACATTTTTGATTGGATTATTCTAATTAGACTTGTCTTTTACACATTCCCTGCAAAAATGAATAACATCGATTAGGTATTTCATAGAATATAATTATTTTTGTGTATGTGAAGATAATTTTGGACATGAGTGCAGATTAAGTCGTTAGAGTCCTTCTTTCCGCTTTGTAAAACAAAAATTGAAAAAAAAAATTTTAATTGAAATTTTTATTTTTTATTTTATGGGTTATTATTTAAGATGAAAAGAATTTGCCGCATTGCGTTACTTGAAACTTTTGTTTTGGAGAACTCGTGCAAAATAAGAGAATCAGATATAACTTAAGATCACCTTCCAGGTGTAGGTAAAATCTTGGAACGAACGCGATAGATTACTTATTTTTTAGTGTGTTTATTGGCTTGGATGGAGTTGAAAGTTTCCACCTCATAGTTGCATTGTGATTATAAAATACCGGAACAGATTCAATATCTACCGATATCTGAATAACTGGTTTCAATATTGAATCAGCTTCAAACATAAATGCTATCATGAAATGATTACATAAAAGTAGTTTGGAAAAAAGCATAGTGAATGGATTCGTATAGTAAACATCACATTTAAGATAAAATTAACATATAGTACATGCTTATGGTTAGTGAATTAGCTTTAAAAGAAATAACCAATAAAATAAGAAATTCGCTGACAAATTGGAGCAGTCAGAGTAATATTTATATTCTTTTTAAGGGTAACATTTTTGATTTTTAAGTATTTTAGTTAGTTTAGGCATTAGTTTGTTTTTTTTAATTATTATTTTTCTTCCCAGTTTACATTTTGTTTACTGCTGCCATTTAGGTATGCAAATGAATGTAAATTAAGATTCAAAGATAAAGTTCAAAGAAATCAAATGCAATCATGTGTAATCAAGCGTTTTGATGAGGGCGATCACGCAAGTTAGGGAATAATAGGCACATAACGGTTGCATAACAACATAGAAAACAAAACAAATTCCACGCAAATTATGTGACAAAAATGTCATTTTGATTTATTCTTTCGAAAATAAAATTTTAATCTGAAAAAATTCTTAGTTTCTTTCATACATGAGAAGCTTTTATATGAAGTTAAATGTAGATGGTGTCATTGTTTATGTGGTAGACGCATATCCTGTTCGTTTTCCGTAAGCAATATTACGTGTCAACATTTTAAAATAACTCCATATTTAACAAACATGAATATTGAAGAAGTGGAAGTAAAATCCCCGTTTTCCGATGGTTTCTTTGTTTTATATTGAAAATCCCTCTCACAGTGACTCAACACCATATTTTAAGGTACCTGTAATATGTTCCCGTAATAAACAGGACCACTACCATCTTTTGAATGCAAAATAAAAGTTAATGGTTTTTATAATCACAGTCAATAGCCTGTTATATTGGCCTTCTTTCTTTGATTTAGAATTTAAATTAATGGTGACGATTTCTAAAACTTGCGTAGAAATACTGTGGTGAAAAATTAAGTAGACAAAAATTTAATTGAATCTCTTGGTGGATAAGTTTCTTTTAGTTTCTTTTTAACAAGTGACGAGAAAACGTAACAAAATTGACCTAGACTATATTACGATAGCGCAAAATCTCAGCTCTCCTCTCTGGAGAGAATAGTCATTTGGTTTAGCAGTAAATGGCTGCAAATAGTTATTTGTAATCTTACTATAGAGAAAAAATATTATCGTAGTGTATGATGGTTGCTATTTGTAAATATTCAAACATTAATTTCAAAATTTACATCGAATATCCATATTTTAAAATTCATTTACAAAGAAACATTATGCAGGCATTGTTTAGGAGGCCAATCAATAGTAATACATATAAGAAACTTCAGTGGGATGAGAATATAATTTTGGAAAATATAAAAAAAATCTGTGTAAGTAGGTAGGTAGGTAGAGAGATAATTAATTAACGTTGCACTCGAGGTACACAACGGGTTATTGGCGACGGTCCGTAATCAATCCTGAAGGGAACGATCCTTTGAAAACACCTCGTAATCTTGAACCCAGGTGAGATGATGAGGTCAACATTTGAGCTGGCATCCCACTCCTTATATTTCCACACCACTCCAACGTAGGGGCATTTGAGACCACAACAGTTTACTTTAAGTGAATCCTCCTCGTTCGCGATGGCCTTTGAGCGGATCGAGATATGAATTTGCAACCCTATGGTTGCAAATCAGTCACTCTTTCAAGGGGCTACAGTGGTCCCAGAGAAGTCTGGGAAACTAATAACATCAGATACTTGGAAACTTTCTGTACTTAGAATACAGAAATGACTAGAGTAATTGACTTGGCATTCGAAATAAAAAATTTAACATCCATTGGAAATTTGACGACTAAATTGAGTATTGTCATTAAAAATAATCTGAGGTTTGGAAGATATTAAAGCTAAACCTTCGGTCTTGGCGGAAAAACACTGATTGGCTCAGCTTGGCTAGATCTGGCACTTGCGCAGTAAAAAATAAACAAACAAATGAACCCAGATTGGACCTTTAAACAACCTATCCAACGATCTACTAAGAGCTACATATTCATCTTAATAATATCTGGACCGAAACACAATTTAAAAAAAATTGCTCTGCGAAGTTGTTCTGAAGTTGCTTGTGCTGTGTGTCAACATTTCTTAAATTCCATCCTAATTACATCTATTCTTCGTTTTTTCTCTTTAAATATTTATGTAAATTCTGTATTACCAGATTGCCGAAATGAAAGGGTACGTTCCAATGATACCATCCAAAATTGTTAGTCTTCTGCTTTTCCCCCTGTTTAGAAGACATCATATTTGAGTCTTTTGGAAACCTTCTAGCTATTACTTTTTTAATTGTATGTACATCCGAAAGTGCAGAACGCTACATGAGATTAAAGGATGACTCTACACCAGCTTATAGCATTAAACAAAATTATTTCTTAAAAAATTCTTAAAAAGTATATAATAATATAATAATACATATAGTATGATATGATTGATGTTATCAACACCATACGATCATCAAATAATTCATAAAAAACCATAAGGAAACACAGTTGTAGTTGTGTGTGTGTGGAGATGGAGGGTGTTGTTCGACGTTTAATAGTTGATCCGTTTGGGCTATCGTAATTTTAGACGTTATCTCCATTAGTATAGCACACACACATGTATGATTTGAGAAATTCAAAAATTCACCTCTGAGTTTGCTTTACGTAATTCATGCTCATCATGTCGCTATGTTATGTCTTGATAAAGCAGCTTTTCTATGTCTACCCCAAACCCAACCAATGACGAAGAAGCTAGACTTCGTTTTTAAAAAACTGGTTTACTGAAGCTCTTGCTTACGAGTTCGAATCTTGTAATGTGTCAATGTCAGGTTGTCTGCTTATTCTTAGTCTCTTCAGACGTTCAAATCCAAGCAACTTTCTTCACAGTTTGCAGTGGATTTGATATGGCAGTGTTTCCCATGGTGCTCCGAAGTGACACACAGACTGCCGTGTACACGCCACTTAATGCTTAAATCATAGGTCCATAAGCTGGCATTGATACATATTTTCTTCCAAAAGTCAATACAGTCAAATTTGAGTTCCTTGCCTTCCTTCAACTGTCTTTGAGCGTCTTGAGATTTCAGAGTAGTAAACTATTGCGTTTACTGTACAACACACATTATAACTAAATAGCCACTTCTATTGGTTAAAAAAAAATCCTAGAATGGAGTTCATCACTTCAGAAGTATAAAATGTATTAGAAGTCCTACAGGGATCATCCGGTTAACGTGGGGATCGTAACTCCAAGAAGTGCAAGCAAGCTTTCTCCTCTTCTTCTCTTCATCCTTTCTTTACACAATTACTTGACATTGTTTGCATTTTGTTCGGCGTAGGTCAGGGCTCGAAATACCTGGGTGCACAGGTGCACTTTGCACATGAAAATAAAATTGTGCATCTAATTTTTTCCAGCTGTGTGCATGCCGTGCACCTAACGTTAAAAAGGGGAGGGAACGTTTTATGTTATTTTGATGCTTTAACAAACTATTAGTATCGACCTCTCTCGCTCTAAAGGTACGTAATCAAATTTCCTAAATACACACTATGCGAAAACAAAATCGCTAGGCCGTAACGGGTTTATACAGGACGAAGGTTTACTTGTGCCATGCCACCAGAACAGTCGGATGATTGAAACATTTTCCAGCTAGCTCTGTTGAAGCGACTGTCGAGACAGACGTGCGCCGAAGAAGGGAGAATGTATATTTAAATATATGTTTAAATATTTTTATTTACTACCTACTACTAACCTATCAAAACATACCCAACTAATAGTTTACATTATAGCAATGCTCTTATATTACCGTTTTTTTTTAAATATGCACCTAAAATATAACCTGTGCACCTAATTTAAAAACTTTGGTGCACCTGTGTTAAAAAATCTATTTCGAGGCCTGGCGTAGGTGGACCAAATATGGCTCTTTCGCCCAAACACAAAGAACCACACAGTGTTGGTATGTATTTTAATTAACGCGCACTGGAGCAATACTAAGGGCAATTCAAACCACTCAGATAAAACTTCAGATTGAATTGTAGAATAAGGCATGCACGAAGACAAGTTTTAAACTCCTTGTATGGGACAAAAGGAAAACTCAAGGATTGGAAAACCTCATTCGCTAACAGTCTTCTCTCCAAGCTATAAATCTACAATTTAATACGGCCTTCTCCGTCAATGAAAAAGCGCATCGAAATGTGCCAAAAGTAATTTCTAAACGCACCCCCGCCATCCCAAAACCACGGACTAAACTCAAGGGAGTTAGCATTTTTTGCCCTTCCCCTCCACAACCGCTCTCGGCGTGAGAAATCTTTTTTGCGGCACTTCCACAACGCAAAGCCCCGAAGTGTTTTTTCTCCCTCTCTCTCACTCTCCGCCTCTTAATTTTTTCCCCGTTTTCCAGAGCCGGGAACTTCATATTTCGATGCACGCGCAGCAGAGAGACGGGGGTGGTTCAGAGATATAGAGGAAGACAGCGGAGCGAATTGGCATGTTCCGCAGGCTCCGGGGAACGAACTGATGGACAATGCGGGACTGCCGATATGCCGAGAGTAATTCGTCATGGTGCGATCCCAGACATCACACTTCCTCTCGCGATTATAAACATACTCCGAGGATGGATGACATGAAATAGCTGTTAGATATGAATTTTTTTTTCGCTTGCTTCTACCCCTACTACGCCCTGCGCTGGTGCGAAGGGGGAAATATAAATAATTACCGATGCGAGCTCGGGAGTGTATGCTAAGGATGAGCAAATAGGGCCTTTGAATTTTGAAAAGGAGAGATGAATTTTTATTTATGAAGTAGACGCCATTTTTTTATGTAGTGGCGTCTTTGTTTTTCCATTGATTTTTCGGAATTTTCTTGCTTTAAAAAATAAATCTAGCGAAGACAACGCCTTAAATCTGGCATATGTATGCTTATTTTTAAGTTCTTTAAGATCAAAGATTGCTTACAATGATATGGGAATAATTCCCGATGTCTGAAAGCATCTTAGCATGGATTCAAGACAGAAATGGTCTGTTACATAATTTTGGTTTTAAAATAGATTGTTCTGTCTATTCTCGAATTTTTCCTGATCGTTCAATTGAAAAATTGCGATATTATTTGGAATAGTATAATCTTTAAGAGAAATTGAAGTCGTGAGCTCATATATATTAATTTTAGAATGCATGTGCTAGACAAAAGTAGTTTTAAGGAAAATTATACTTAATTTAAAATGCCGTTCAGTTGTAAACTGTTGACCTAGAAAGTTATGCAGATGTCTCATATAAAATCATCCGTTCTTAAGTGCTTTTAACTTTGAAAGATGAAATACATATAATATACATCTGAAAGGATTTTTGAATAGATTATATACCTCTAAACAGTAGCTGAATGGTTACAACAAAAGTAAGTATGAACTATTTCCAACTTATATATTTAGAAACCAAAATGTAGGTACTTCGTAAAAATAAATATAGAAATCATCTTATGAAAATTAAAGTATCAAATTGAACCAAACTTCCATTACAACACTACGAAAGTATTCTCAACTATAACAATAGCAAAATGTCTAGAATTAAAGAAAAACAGTTATATCAATTACTTGAAACTGTGACATAAATTTCAAATTATCTCTCACTGACTGACAAAATGAAAGACTACTTCGCTTTTGATATTTGAAATATATTGGAACAAACATTATGATCTTAGTAGAGGATACTAATATCTCTGGACTTGGTGGGAAAAGAACCAAGCATATGATATTCAACTTTTTTTTAAAATCTTACTGCTGAAGTCTATAAATTATCAATTTCTCTTCATGATGTCCAGTAGAGGCACGATTGTCAATAGCCCGTTGAATTTCTCCAGTATGACGTTAATTAAGATACCATACCATACCAGTAGATAACTTATCACATAATTTTTTATGTTTGACCTTCACAATAACATTGGGGGTCGCAGATTGGACAAGGTATAGTGTCTATTATTCCGAGTTTTATTTACATGTGCCTAAAAATATTCGTGACCCGTCATCAATACAAAATTTCCCGTAGAGTTCTCTTCTGGGGATCTCGTTTGACACTTGACTCCTTGCAGTTGCTCACAAGATTTTTCAACAGCTTTTATCTGATATTCACTCTACATTTAAAGTGATTGCATTGAATAACTCTACTTTAACTTGTTGGTAAGTTACAAGTTTCGCATCCGCTTTAGCCAGTTGGTCAACACGTTCATTTTCAGTGCTTCTACAATAGCTTCGGATTAAATGGTAAACTATATTTGAGTCTGCTTACATGTTATTCATTAATCTTTTATTTTTATTATCTCAGTTATCGCCATGGCTAGCCCTACTTAAAGCTAATACTGTAGCCTCTGATTCAATTAGGAGAGAGGCTAAGTTTTTTTAATCACTTTTTACAATACTGTGTTTAGGGCTTTAGTAGTTTCTTGTGGGGCATATTCAATGATATTGAATTTTGGACCTAGTTCTTGAAATGTTAACTACAGCTCTATTTAGAAATTAAGTGTGGATCTTGGTAATATAGTGTTGTAACACTATATTACCAACACTACATTATTATACTACCTTACAACTATCTGAGGCTGAGCTCGTATTCCCTTAAAATACATTTTAGAATTTAACGAACATTCATGTATTGGTAGAATTGAATAAGGACCGAATCAACCTGGGATTTGAAAATTCTCTGAGTATTAGTGAGATCTATATATATAATTCTCTTACGTGGCACGCAAAAAAGACGTTATTTGTTATTGCGTTTTGGCAACATTGTACGATTGTTTGTTTATCACGAAGCCTAGCGCTTCAATTGAATTTATCGGACGAAATTTCATTGAAAAAAAAATTTTTAGTCGATCTGTTGCAGTTAATAATAGAAATCAAAGAAAGCGGAGGATCTTTTCAGGGCCATTTAAAAAAGGTCATTTTTAGTGCCAACAATTACAGTTCAAACAAGACGCTTGCACTACAACTTTAAACAACAAACTCAATGAAAATGCGTGGGTGGCTTGAATGCAGGTGTAAATGTACACACAAACAACATGCTGGGTATTCAATTTCCAAATCAGCGCTCACATTCAGAATCAAGATTTGCTCAAAGCTTTCATTTGAATTCTGATTCCAGAGGTACTGTATATATCTTTTCTGAAAAACAGAAAAAAAATTTAGATTTTAAAAATATATATATATTTTTTTGAATATTATATTTTGTAAACAATCCCTTCTGCTAGGACACATGTCTTCATTGATGCGAGCAAAGCGAGCATAGGTTCGCGTAGCTAACCAATGAGGATTGCGAAGCAATCCTCCAGGGGTTGGCGAGCGTCAGCGAGCAGGGGGCGGACCCCCTAGTATTATGTATTCTCGGACACTGTTAATGAAAATACAATAAAATACTCCTAATTATGTTGTACATTGTTTTTACATTGGAATCTATGTGTAATTCTTATAACACTATCATCCAGAACAATGCAGATATTCGTGTTGAGCTCCTATATGCTACCCTGTGACCTCTTCTATGCATGAACCAAGTTTTTCTTCTTTCCGCATCCATTTACTTGATGATGTAATAAAAGGGGTCAAGCACACCATTCAGAGTAAATGAAATTCTATAAATAAAATATTTCTCGATCTAAAATACTGATATATGAACAGTTTTGATTGCCAACGCTGTGCTAACATGTTTTGAGCTGATTATAGGGGATTTAAGAAACCCCTGATGGTATTATTAGAAAGAAATGAAATAAAACGCATTAAAATACCACTGTCTCTGCAAAAAAAATAGCACTGATTACCCCTAGAAAAAGTAAAAACATTTCAATTTCCAAACTCGTGTCACTCCAGCCATTTCAATCAGAAAAGAGCAGATAGTTATTACGTGAAACAAAATCGTGAGTGTTTCATCTTCCAATGCCTTTTCACCGTCTATCATTCGACACGCATTGAACAGGGAATGCCGTTCCACCAATCATCCGTTTCCCGGGTTTAATAAAAAATAACACTAACAATTCCATCGATAACCCAACTGAAGAATCCGCAGTCATTTACACCGCATAGAGAATGAAGGAAGACGCTTTTCCCTGTGATTAGGTGTACAGGAGGTGGTCCGGACCCGGCAGTTCACTTTCATTTGGGTTCCGTCATTACTCAAGTGAATTATAGAGGTACATGGAAATGCGACATCGCCGCTCATGTTATTTCATTTGTTCTGACTCGGGCTAGGCCCGTAGCCTTAACAGCTCCGATGATCCGATAGCATTGTACTATGCGCTGAGCGTATAATGACGAGTGTCGCATCTGTCTTTCGCGCAAGACCCCTAATGGTCTTGGGCACGGAAGCGGCCAGTTACGTACGATTCGCTTTTGTTTTGGTTCGTGTTTTCATTCCCCTTTCTTTTTCAGCACGCAGGTTCTATGGTGAGAATGGATGGGAAAGGGACTGAGCTCTTCATTTAAAAGCGAGGTGCTGAAGAATAGGGTGTTGGAATTTGTAAACGTGTGAAACTGGTGGGATTGTCCGTGGAGAGGACGTGTTGGATTGACTGGATTTGCATTTCTTAAAATCTGGTTTGTTCTCGGACGCCAAGTGCAATGTCTCTCTGAATGTACCTGACGGCTGCTGGTAAAGATTATCTGCATACAGTATCAAGGTTGATTGGCTTTTTTGGCTTAAAGGATACTTAGCATAATTGTGCAAACACAACACAGACAATGTCAAGTAGTGAACTAACATATACAAGGTAGGGATTAGAAGAGAGATATACACCCAGGAAGGAATAGAGCCATATACAATCAAGAACATATTTCTTGAGCCGTGGAGATGGTTGACATTTTGTCGTGTTGGTGTGAAAAGTTTCAAGGAATAAATGAACACAGACTAGAATACATATGTACAAAGGAAAGGTAAAAAAGTTGAAGTGTAAGTTAGATACTACACCAAAAAAGATTAAGTACAAGATTACAAATGGGAGCGTTGAAGTGTTGAACCTTCTAATGAAATTGACGGAGCATCTTCACAAAACTTTATGTTATTTCTAAAGGTCACTCGGTTTGAAGTGGTTGTGGGGAAAATAATAAATCCTACATCATTGATTGATTAAAGAGATTTTTCACCATGATATAACACTAGTCTGAGCTTTGGTAGCCAATATGCTAAGTAGATTCGTAAGACCACGATATTTACCCTTCACAGATTTTACGACGTTGACTCCACCCATATGTTCTGTCTATTTCATTAGAAGGTCGTTGCTCAAATTGTACATGACTGCTCCATGTAAGGGTTCTTGGCATAAACCATCAAAGACAAAGATTTTTGTACCTTGGTAAACATTGAAATTTTGCCGTCCCTGCGAAACGTTTTCAGAAATAAATGAAAACAAAACCCAGAATACATGTTTATATAGAAAATTTTAAAGCTTAGGTTGGATTCTTCAATCAAGATCAAGAACATGTTTACGAATAGAAGTGAAAAATGGATGGAAACGAAGCTGAATTTTTCATTTATAATAGAGGTGCTGCGAAATAATATTTTGGAATGTTAAGGATGCTTTGGATTGTTTATAAATTACTTTTTTCGGGTTTGACTAGCTTGTTCTTAAAAATGAGGCGTATTGCTTTCAGAGTGTACAATTCTACTGCAGGTAAAACTTCACTGCATAAGCTGGGGACAGGCTTTCAGAACCATGATGAGTTTGACTGTCGTCCTAGTATGGAAAGTTGCAATAAATACATGTTTAAACATCAAAGATTTGCCGACCAACCGGTCTAGTGGACAAGGTGTTGGCCTCTGGATCGGAAGGTTCCTGGTTCGAATCCGGGGTTAGGGCATGTATGTAAATTGTGCTGTCCTTTGTTAGGGACAATGATGGTCCACCCACTGGGTGCCTCTTCAGAAGTGACCATCACTTCTGGTCTTGTATAAGGCTAAAATGACCTCGGTCAACTCTGTACTTTGATTGTATTGTATTTGTATTTGTCTTCGCGCAATCGTACTGCCTCGCCATTGGAAATAAAAAAAAAACATCAAAGTTTTAAGTATAAGGTTCATGGTCTCAATATTCAATCCATAAAGTTAAGAAAATCGATAATAAAACTTAATTTACAAGAATTTGGGAACACATGCCGATGTATGTATTTTCTATTACCTGAAACAGCAAAAAAGATTATTAGGAAGTATCGCAAAGCTCTATTGTGATTGTAGACAGTTAGTAGAATCATTTGCTTCAAGGTTAGGTCCTTGAGCCATGGTCGGTTTATCCTTTAGAAATTCCGATCTGGAAAGATACGAAAGAAAGGTAAAAAAAAAGACCCTAACTCTTTTTCATGAAAATCATAACATATTCCCTAAGAGATTTTTTGTCTATTTCTCCAACGACACACAACAAAGTACGAATTACTAATGACAAATCACGAAGTATATTTTCCACCATGAACATATAATATTCCCTACCGGGGAACATATAATATTCCCTACCGGGGGTTGGCGAGCGTTAGCGAGCAGGGGGCAGGCCCCCTAGTTTCATCTACTACTCGTCATAACCGCTATGGATAGATTATTAAAGCGGAACATTTAAAGATCAAGGAAAAACGTTTAAATATGTAACATAAACCTTACTTCTGACGAACTCAACAATGTTACGAAAGATTTTTCTGATCAACAAATTTTTAGTGAATGTTCATTCCAATAAAAATACAAATAGTTTTGACTACAAAAATTACAGTTCTCTCGCTTAATAAAATATGTTCATGATTTGATTGAAATTTTAAATGCTTTGTTTTATTGCATCAGGGTATATTTTTTCATCCTGCTTAATCGAATTACGTCTCAACTGTAAAATTTGCATACTATTCATATTTTAATTCAAATAATTTGCCATACATATTTAATTATAGAAAAGTAAACTGGAATTGTACATTTCCACACATGAAATGTCTTGATAACTATTAATGAATCATAATATATGACAAAAAGCATGTCAAAACTTACTTTGTTCATCCATAAATCTGTTTTTACATTTGATTCTCCTCAGAAGTTTAGTTTAAGTGGAGGGAAAGATAATCGAGGGTCTTATTCGCTTTAAGTTCTGCACCAGTTAGAATTATAGTTGGAATTTTGCAAACTTAAACAGAAAATGAGTCTTAAGTCGACTAAGAATGAGCTGATTATTCTTCAATTTTCACCAAATGATGCGATTCAGGTCCAGTGATTTTTCGAATAGATTTTCTCATCTAGCGTCTCTAAATTGAATAAATCTCTTAAGAAACTTCTGTGCATTATTTTTAGGCATCCCGTTAAGCACTTTGTTTTCACCTCACAGGTGTCAGCATAAAGTTTCTTCAACAAATTACGACATTGTAAAGGATCATTAACTATTCTATTAGGCGTGAAGGGCTGTTCTAGGATGCATGGATACACAATCTAACGACATTATTTGAGTTCACAAAATCATTTCCTCGTAGCGAAGAAACATATTTCAAATCCTATTGTGAGCTTCCTAAAAAGAAAACACTGGCGTCAACTGCGTGGTATTTGAACGTCACCTATAAAAGCATAATTTAATCTCAAGGTGACCATGACTAAGGAGGTGTTCTGTGCACGTAAGTATAGACCTATAGTAAAAATCTGCTAGGCCAAACTGAACCAAATTTGTTGTAAGTTTTATTCGGAACAAGGAGTTTTGATTTCTAAGGATAATTCAAATTTTCACAGACCAAGAAATAGTTATCTTAGCAAACTTTTTTGTTGGCGTAAAAGTAGTTATAGGAAGTAAATAAAGTTAACATTTTACATAGTATTTTTTTGTTTGTTACCACTTACAGATGTTGTTTAATGAGCTTTTCTCGCAGGTGTTCCAAAAACTACGTCTCTGAACAGAATTTTTCTCTCTTTGAATAGCAGCAGGTCTCCATTTATTCACCTGACGTGCCGAATGATTCGGTCCTTTAAAGTGGCTATGTTTCGTTGGAACACCAAACCTCTTATTTGACATCACAACCAAAAATCACAGGAGCTGAGATCAGGGGACCACGTAGGAAAGACTCAACCAATTTTTATATCTTCTGTCAAAGATTCCTTTAGGATTTACTGACACACTATACAATATAAGGGGTTCTCCATACAGTAAAATATGATGGATTAGAGGATGGATGGTATTGAAGTTACAGGATAGCAAAATTGTATATTCGATATCTCTCCGTATTGACAGTACAAGTCAGAGGATCTGCTTTCTAGACATTACTGACTGTTGATGAATGAATTGGTACAGCTCAAGTGTTACTTTTGATAAGTGCAAAGGAAAGAATGAGTGAAATGTCTGACGGTTCTCACAACCAAAAATGTAGAAATTGTTCGTGTTTACTCTGTTCCATTCATATGAAAATGCATTTCTTCATACCACAAAATTTTCCAAGGAGATGCATCTTCGACTTTCATGTGAGCTGTCCATGGTAGGAACGTCAAAGAATGTCCAAACCAGTTCATGAATTTCTTTGAAGCAATTGTTGAGTGTAACTGGTCTTGTATGAAAAAACCCTCAGCAATTTAAGCAAGATTTACTACACTGTAGCATACGAGATACATAGTTGAAACAGTATGTTAAGTTCTTGGTTCATTATTAGTTTGCGTCCTCGAAGATCTGCTCAGTTTTGTTAAAGACGAGATACCAGGAGGGTTAAACTTTTCAACTTTTGATTTACCCGAAATGCTATGCACAAAAAAACTCCTAAATTTTGACAGTAAAGTTTTATAGAAAAACAAGATCACGTAATGTTAGCATATTGAAGTCTTAACAGCAAAGCATGATATTTCCTAAGCGTAGCGTATAAATCATATCCAACACGGGTGACTGTTTTCGACATATCCTCGAAACTACAAAGCAAGCTTACTGAAATTTGCAATAAGATCTGTTTTTCCTATGAAAATCTGCCTACTTACACAATCATACAGTATTTTTTTTTTTTTGCTTCTCTAGTTGCGAAAATCTGAACTATTTTTTAGAAATAAAAACTTTATGTTCTAAATAGTATTTACACAAATTTCTATTGTTTGGCTCAACAGATTTTGTAACTATTCGGCTCTAAACATACACCTACAGTTTATTAGGTGTACCGGTAATAATGCGGATTTTTTCACTAGAATAAGTTACACATTTGTTGATATACACTAACGAGCAAAAACATTATGACCATCCCCACATTTTTCAATGAACTCGTCTGGATGACGTGGAAGGCACGTGATTAAGTGAGAATGGTATTTAACTGCTACTGGAGAAGGTAAGTAATCATTCTTGCACTTACTTTTGCGAGTGATGGGAAAGGCTGATGATCTAAGCGAATTTGATGGAGGGCAGATCGTAATAGCCCGAAGACTCGGAACGAGTATCACCGAAACTGCACGACTGGTAGGTTATTCACGATCTGCCGTTGTTAGTATTCATGCAAAGTGGATAAATGACAGTGACACCAGCAGTACTCGCCAAGGTGTTGGTCGTCCACGCATCGTCAAAGAAAAAGGACGTTGGAGACTGTCCGCTCGGTAAAGCAAAATCGGCGCAAGACAGTGGGTCAAAGTACACAGTATTTTTTGTTTGTTACCACTGGAAGTGAAGTTTATTTCTTGTCACGAGTACAGATATATTAATACGACTCATGATTCAATTTTATATTTAACTAATCAATGCAGTTCAAACAAATATAGTATAACTAATTTTCAGTGGATAAAGATTATTAACAAATCAATAATTTGAAAAGCGTTAAAAATTCCTCCTATTTTTTTTTTCAAAACAAACTCTTGCCTCGAGTCTGTTATGTCCTTGATTCAAAGAAATACATCAAAATAAAAAAGTATTTCCAACAGAATGCGTTATTATATTGAATTCGAGTACGACTAGGCAACAGTTAATAAATATGCGTTAGCATCTTGATAAAAGATGTAAATCAACACTTGAAACCTAAATAATGGTAAGTTTTTTTTTTAATTGTAATGTGGAGGATAGAGTAACGGAAATATATAATATACATTCTGGATAAAAGTAGGGATGCAACATCGAAACCAAAACATCGATATTCAAAATTGAAATATCGATGTTGATAATATCGACCATCGCCACAAAACCATCGATGTTTTTAAACATCAGTGTATTTAAACTTTCTTTCCCCATTTAAAAAAACTGCTTTAGCAACCTCAAACTTTCATGTGCGCAGGAGGGGGGGGGGGGAGATTTAATTTGTCATTTGCCGTATTTATTAACTTATAACTACGACTTTTTTTAAATGTCAAAACAAAGTCAAAAAATTAATACGAACAATTAACAAATCTTTTATTTTTATAATATTTACAACAATTTGACATAGGTACTACTAACTATAAGTATAATTAGGTAGATACACAACAATAACTACTGTTAGTTAGTATTAATTATTTATCAACTTATGAGGTAAAAATACAACAAACTTATTTTTTATTTTCTATAAATAAAAAATATTGGGGGCCTTTAATTATTATATGCCCCAATATTTGTTATTTACACTTCGTAAACAAGAAGTTTGTTAACTTTCTTCAACATAAGTCGATTTCTTTTTAAACTAACTCCCACCAGTTCGGGAAAAACTCTTTTTGGTGGGACGTATGTCGCCATTGCTGACAAATATTTAGTTGCACGATTATTTTTCTTAATTTTTACTATGCTGCTTTTTTCATTAAAAAATGAACCATCGACAACGTAAAAACATCGATTTTAAACAGACATCGGCTCTAATAAATCGATGGTAAATGCATCGATGTTGTTATAAAACGTCAATGTTTTGAAAACATTGACATCGATGTCGTCCCTAGTTAGGCCCGGTACACACATCCGGTTTTTCAACGTGCAGCGCCGCTGCCGCAAGGCAAGTGCTGTCTGAGATACATTAGATCCAATGGAGTAGTGCATACATGCCTCCGGCGCCGCTGCGGCAATTTGTACCGCAGTTCCCCACGGCGCCGCACACTCTTCTCCGGTCTGAAGTACCTTGTTTTCATAAATAAATGGAATATAAAGAAAATAATAAATGGTTGTATCCAATAAAACGTCTATTTTGTTTCAAAATATACTTTTTTTTACACCAAGTAAGCGAAATAAACACGTTTTCTTCGATAGAATATTTATTGCAAATGGCGCGAAATGAGTTTTTGCGTCATTTCACGGATATGCGTGCATAGTTGCGCTTCGGTGCCGCAGCGGCGCCGCACGTTCAAAAATTGGAATTGCACTGAGCCTTAAAAGTGGTTAAAACATTTCAACTATCTATGAAATTAAAATACCTCTCACTCATTCACTGACTGACTCACTCACTCATCACTGTATCTCAAGAACTACAAGTACTAGGAAGCCGCAATTTTGCAGGGTGCTTCTTCTTATACCGTGGGGTGCAATAAAAAATGATTTTGCAAAATTCGACTAGGAAGATGCCTAACATTGAACTAAGGCTTAAGCATTAAGTAATTTAAAATCGCCATAGAAATAACATTCGTACAAAACGATTGTTGTACGCAGCTCAAATTGTTTTACCAGTGTTGATCGAAAAATAATTTTTTAAACAACTTAAGTTATAATATTCATGTTTGAGCTGACTTTTTACTTCTTCCCACAATGAAAAAATTATTAATAAATATTTGATTGATGAAGAAAGAATATTTAAGGCATTTAGTTTTACATAACTTACATTTTGTAATGGAACACGAAAGCCTAAAAGAAAAACTCATTGATCACAAAAGCGTAATTTTGCTTTTTGGTATCTGGCAACGTCAGAATTAATGTTTAATTCTTTAATTTAATTTAGAATTCTTAGTTTTGGTATTTTAGTTGACCGCGAGATGTTGCGGTCATATTTGAGGATTCTTTTTGCTTATAAATCATTATTGTTTTTATCAATATTGTTCGTCTTTTGTCGAATTGTTCTATTTCAGAATATATTCAGGAAATTGAAATATAACACTTTAGAACAGAATTTTTTACTTCATAATTTTGCATTTTTTTTCAAGGATTGGAATTTTGTTTCCGTTTGCTTATGTGTTCCGGAAAATTACCTATTGCAGAAAATATTATTCAGGAGTTAGATTTTAATGATTTATTTATTTGCTGCAAAATATCACTAGACATTGATAATTCCTTGGTTGTATATGTGCATTTCGACCAACTTTCTTTAAATCTCTGGTTGAATACGTAATGGTGTGTAGATTTCTGTAACTTAAAATAAATAAAATATACACATCAAAATATTTTTAAAGCGTGTCGTTTCTTATTTTAAAATCTATATATATAATTCTCTTACGTGGCACGCAAAAAAGACGCTATTTGTTAACGCGTTTTGGCAACATTGTATGATTGTTTTCCACAAGGAATCGCGCATCAATTGAATTTATAAGAATTATCGGATGAAATTTTATTGGAAAAAAATGAATTTTAGTTGAGCTGTTGAAGTTTATAATAGAAATCAAAGAAGGCGGAGAATCTTTTCAGGACCATTTTAAAACGGTCCTTCTCATGGCCAACAATTATAGTTCAACAAGACGCTTGCATTACAACTTTTGGCAACAAACTCAATGAAAAGGTGTGGGTGGTTTGAGTGCTGGGGAAATGTACACAAACAACATGCTGGGTATACAATTTCCAAAGCAGCGCTCACATTTCGAGTCAAAATTTGCTCAACGTTTTCATTTCAATTTTGATTTTAGAGGTACTGTATATATTTTTTCTGTAATACAGCAAATTTAGATTTGAAAAAAAAAAAAAAAAAAAAATTTGGAATATCATATTTTGTAAACAATTCCTTCTGCTAGGACACATGTCTTCATTGATGCGAGCATAGGTTCGCGCAGCGAAACAAAGAGGATTGCGAAGCAATCCTCCGGGCTTTGGCGAGCGTTAGCGAGCAGGGGGCGGGTCCCCTAGTAACAAGTAATTTTTCCAAAAATAACTTTAAAATAAGATGGGTTACGTTAAATTAAAACAGGTAGTCATACATTGTAGATCAAATATATTTCAAAATTTTGATATAGCTTTTCATTGAAAGACGAATAAAATGAATTAAATTTGATCTGTTTTTCGTGTTTCATTGGGTGTTATTGAAAGCTGTAATCCATAATCAAGTAACTACATCTATCATTCGAAATAGGTTCGTGCTTTCCATTTCGAAGCCGAATTTCTGTGAATTTAAAAAAGTACCCATAGAGTTCAATTTAAAACTGTATGTTTGTTGGAAAAAAGGGAATTTTAAACAACACTTTGTCATTGTTGGAATAATATCACAGTTAGTAATTTTGAAATATTGAAATTTTTTTGTCTTAAGTGACAGAAAGTCGAAGTTGCTTACTCTACTTATTGAAGCTGTTCTTATCCAACTAAGATACATGTGAATCATTCGTTGATTGCAGTGCTTTTCGCTTTGTAATAGTGTTGTAAAATCAATCTTCTGTTCGTTAAAAAAATTTTATCCATTGAGTTTAATTTGTCTGCACTGATAACATTTATTTCTATCACAAGCTCTGTTATTCCACATGATTCTGAATATAATTTTCAGGAATAAGTGCGTTTGCTTCAAACTAAATAAGTCACGAATGCCGTAAATTTTTAGCCCCCTTGGACAAATAGAACGCGGGTTAATATGTAGCCGATCATACCCACAGGGTACTAAAATATAAGTGTACCAAATGTGGTGTATATTGGTCAAAAGGAGTTTATCTGTATAGATAACAGACAAACGTCTCAACTCTGCTTTATATATCTAACAAAAGTTCCTTTATTCCAAGTTCCAATATAAAAGTTCTTTATTCCAATATAAAAGTTCCTTATAATAAGGGCCGCTGAATGGAATTTTCTTGAAAAATTGCGTCTGCTGCAAACTAAATTAGTCACGAATGCCGTAACAATTTAATTTACCATCCTTTCTTATTGATGATGAAATTCGAAAATATCAAATTCGAGGTGCAAGAATAGCACAAGCAAAACATATTCATAGGAAATCTAAGTACAAGATTATCCAACAAAAATTCGCTATTTTTACTGAAAATGAATGCACGGGAATATTCGTAGTCACTCGAAAACTCCAAAATCAACTTCTGTAGTAGTCATATTTGAAAAAAAAAACCTTTCAGCAGAAGTGCGACGAATATGAAATGAATTATATGGATGGATACAACATGTATGTATATTTATTTCCGAAATATATTGTAGAAGCGATGGAGAAGTTACAATGGATAGTAATTTTTTTCCCGTACACTTAAATGGTGCTAACATTTTTCTATGAAAAACAATTTGAAATGTTTTGAATTCTACAGGATATATCACTCAGCCACAATGAAACACTGGTAACCATACTTTAGATATTTGAGTGACTGAAGAATGGGCATTACTTAAACCTTTCTCCCTAAAAACAATTTTCTTTAAAAACCATACAGCGCTCGCAATTCATGTAATTTGTTACAATTATTACAATTATTTTCAACATGATTTCATTGAATGAACTTTCCCTATTCGTCTACCCCCAAATTCCCATCCGGAACCTCATTACTCTTTTCCACTCACTTTCTCCTCGCCAACACAAAAGAAGGATGAAAAACCACATTGGGAAATAATACAGCGATTTTTCATAACCTAAACGCGCAGCTAACCGCTGAAAGGTGAAACGTAGAAACAATACACACGGGAATTCCTCCACGGCCTCAATTTCAAGGGCACTTTCTACTACCCATTCCTCACGAACCCATGCTGGAAGGGAGGGAAAAAACTCCACAGCAGTGTCTATTGACCCGCTGGGGTCGGCCCCGGCTAGCTGGAAAAAAGGTACGGGTAGAAAGCAAGCGACCCCAGAAACGTGACCCATTGTCGCGCGGGGCCGCTAGCCATGTGGGTCACTTTTTATTAATGATTGTGGGCTGCATTCAGAATAGCACCCTCGAGAACCACCCTTCTCGTGGCGTTCTGTGGGAACTCCCACTCCTGGGGGACACCTGAAGGACTAGAGCCCCTCTCTTTGTGGACTCCGTGTGGCCCGATGCAGCTGTACTTAGGTCCCGTCTCCAGGACATCCATAATAAATCGACATCAATAATGCAGGCAGAGGGTATAAATAGGGCGACTCGCGTTTCGATCAGTGCAGACAGCCACTTGACAGACTTTGGTTACGATGGGATTGGAGACATGCCGCTGAGTAATTTGATCGGTTCTCCGTGGGCTGCAGGGCCGGCTGTTTTTGAATAAGCTGGGGAAGAGCGGTTTGTTTTGAAAGCAGGATTCTTAGGTCTGTAACATGCGAATTTGAGCTTCTCTCATCTTATGGCACACAGAAACTTTTTTCTAAAATTTACGGTACACCAAAAAATTTGTAACATGCGATTGGGAGCTTCCCTCATCTTATGGTACACATAAACTCTTTTTAAAAATTTACTTTGCGCCAAAAAATATGTTATATTTTTACCCATTTATAAAAAACATGGTAGAGGTTTTCTTGATTTACAAAAAAAATAACAGTAAGTATCTACGCTTTGTTCCACTTTGACTTTTTTTAAGACTCAGCGTGGTTGCAAGGAGATGTCCACCAATATTTAACCAATTTTGCAACTGACAAAACATATTGTCATCAAGATATTGTCACTTTTTTTTATGGTGACGAGAGCAAGAACTGGTCTGTTTTCGTCGAATGACGAGATATCTCGTCCATAAAGATCTACTAATGACTGCCAATGACAAGAAACCTCGTCAAGACCTCCACCAGGAGAGTTGAAGATCTTTTTGAAACAATTGTTAAGGTACTTTGTAATAAAGAAATAATATTCAAAATTATTTATACCGGATTAACTTGAAAACTATCTATACACACAACTGTCGAAAGTTCAAAACTAAACCACTGAAATTGAATCTTACACAATTTAAACCGTTTCCCTATCCGTAAGGCAAACTAGTGCTATTCTGGAGGCACACCGGTCGAAAATCGTTAACATACCAATAATATTAGAGAACTGGAAGATAATAAACTAATTCAAATTACAGGGAAATGATATTTCTACCATACAAATTTCTCTCTCAGTAATTTACAGATTTCTTGAACATAACTGTTCAAAAATGTGTCGGTAACACGGCTCTATGTTTAAAAACAAGACCATCAAATTATGAAACAAGAGCATTAAGTTATGAAATAGGACAATCAAGTTGCAAAACAAGACCATTAACTTAAGAAACAAGACCATCAAGTTATGAAACAAAATCATAAAGTTAAGATTAGAAAAAAAACTCTGAAATATTACTAAATACTACAACATATAGGTAGCATTCAATAATTGTGAAAAACTTCATACTGTGCAGAGGTAGACAATGTAGAAAGCCAATTATGTTGCCTATTTGCCTTCGAATGACGTATTTTATTTAAAGAAGACTTTTCTTATTGTATTTTTCAAGTTAAAATGTTAACTTGCGATATCCGATCAGGCCTGTTGTTTGTGAAGGAATTGCTTATTCATGTTCTTCCAGATCTTCGCCAGAAAGCTCTGTTGTGGAATGAATTGTTTATGATATCGGGATATTTTAAGGATATAGGCTAAAATATAGGGATTCGTTTATTTTATTTAGGGACAAAACTAAGCTCTGTCATTGTACTATGCGTACTATAATACGTTCAAAGTATTTGGATGGACTCATAGCCCTCTATGCATTTAAATTATTAACATCTCCTTAGATTAATACAATTTTTAAAGAAAAATAAATCGTTTTATTAATTTCATCCCAATTCTTTAAATATCATAGCTAGTTATAAAATTGCGTAGGGGAGATAAAAATCATAAGTAATTTTTAATAATAAAAATAGATAGTTTGTACATTCTTGCAAATTACTTTTCAAGAAAAAAAATTTTTAGAAAGAAATAAGCTTTGTGCTCTTACAATCATCATACTGGGCACACTTTATTCGCTAATTAACTAAAGTTCATAAATTACAGAACACAGAAGTTAGCTAATTACTTTACATATGATAAACTGCCGTTAAAACTATGGCTTGAATATTTGTGTTCAGTATAATTAATTTTTAAGTGTACTTAACTTTATAGAAGGCCTTAATATAACTTTCAAAACGATATTAGCGAAAAAAATAAAGAATTAATTCTTATAATCGTATGCATTATTCTTTTACACGATATTAAGTTTACTTTCTTATATTTCCAACTTCAAAACTTGTTTCCTTAACCAAATCTATTAATCAGAATTATGAAAATTGGGGGTTCGTTGTATTTCATTGTATTGATAAATCAAATGACAATTTGAGTCAAAAGTATTCAGCATTTTTATGAAGTTTGAGTTTCCATCCTCTAAGTAACGTATAATCTATCCCTTTAGCTATCTATCTATCCCTCTATCTAGTAAACTAGCGATTTACAATATTTATCATTTTCACTTAAAGTAATTACTAAAAATCTTCGGTCACCAAAATTGTATAACGTTTTTGCTTATCTGACAATAATAGGTATACTTTAGTTTAGTTTACAAAAAAATTTATTATCTACGCTTTTTGTTTCAATTCTGCTTTTTTCAAGAAAATTAAACAAAATTCATTTGTGATACAAAGAATTAAAAATGCTTAAAACTTATACGGATATTATAGAACCACACCAGTTCTATACTTGTGGAACCCTGCATTGGTATGCCTTACGAATGATAAAACCTTTTAAATAGAATGTTTAATTTTGTTTCGACCTTTTAGTAGCGAACATTTAACAAGTGTGCTCACCAATTTCAAGAAATATCCGTATGAATAGTACCCATAGAAATAATTTTTAGCATTATCTTCTGATTAGAAAGTATCACAAATGAATTTTTTTCTTAGATTTCTTATAAGAGTGAGAAGGACAATATTTTCAAAATTAATCAGAACTATACATTTTTCGTCAGATTGGCAAAAAATATAATACTTTTTGGTTAGCGGCAGAATTTTAGTAATAGGTTTATGTGCGCCATGAGATGAGAAGGTTGAAAATCGTTGCTCTAACTTAAATTTTTACATTAAACATAAACGCGTATCGGTATTTTCAATTCCCACGATTCAACTTACTTTCGAAATTATAACACAAAAGAATTAAGTACAAAAGTCCCTCCCGACTTTTCTACAACAATAGTACTTTTTCGGGCATCCCAAAAAATGATTTCTTTGGAAGGTCAATAACCTTGAACTTCAAGGGTTGAGGTCTCCAGGCGCACACGAAAAAAGTGTTTGCGCGCACCTGTGCCAAAGGGGCAAGCAATAAAAAAAATGACATCGCAAACGCGTTCGGGTCCAACCCTCGCCGAAACTGGATTCGTAACTCTAGGGGGGAAAAGGTAGGTCATTCTGGAGAATGATCAAGGCCTCACCTCGGAAATGCCCTTAAATTACTGGTTAATTTATGACGGGAGATGGGTGGTCAACCCTAGGTTAAAAATCAGTGAAACAAGCTGTAAATAATTCCCGAGTGACTTGGTTTCCCCTGTAATTATACATTAACTGCTATGCCCTGGAGTTGGAGCGTAATGAGAAACTGTACAGACTGTTCTGACCCTCGCATACGAGCTCCTTCAGCAGTCAAAACAAGAGAGCCGTAAATTATGCTACTCTGAACACGGGGTAATTTACAGCGTTTACGGCTCACAGTAAAGGGTTTTAGAAGCAATCATGTCTGCCGCTGCTGTTGCAGTCGAAGATAGATATCCTCTAGCACTGGACTGACCTCCTTTGATAGACGTTTCTGGAGATACGGGCAGGACTCGAGAGAGAGGAAATTTCCTTTCTGGAAACTGGTTTGATTTTTAAACAATGCTCCAACCTGCAGCATACCCGAAAGATGAATGTTATCCTCATATCTACTGTGGTTTGAGGTCTATATGCGAAAAGTGAGAACTGTTCTGCTGGAGGGATTGCCGTGGTGGGAATGCCACCCTAAGAAAAAGATGGATTGAACAATGTGCTATTCGAGAGAGATAACATCAAGTGAGAGAAATTTCAAAACTCATTTCGTGGAGTCTGAACTTTTGGCTTTTTTGTTCCGAGTATTGCACAGTCCTTGAAGCCAATGTAGTTCTACGATTGTTGGGGAAATTTGTATTTAAGAAAAATCGTGCAGACTCGAGGCTATTTTTTAGGTCTTGAATCGATTGAAACTGAAACGTACTAGCAGAGATCGTGAAATAAAAAGTGAAATGAACCCAGAATTTAATTTACTATACTTACGAATTTTATTTGTGATTAAATGTGATAGCGTAATGAAAAATGCTTCCTATTTTTTAGAATATTTCAAAGCTTCTTTGAGTAGCAAATAATGTTTTAACATTTTGATGGCCGAGATTAGAAATACTGATAAGGATATCTAGACACCATTCAAAAATCAGCGTTAATTAGATAACAAAGTATCTCGTCATAATCAAATTTTGTGGGATATTGATGGACGACACATTGCTTCGAAACCATTTGGAAGGTTAATATTAATATCTTTTAGCTTTCATACTTGACTATGCAGGGCTATTAACTTTTAAAATTCGAGTTCTGAGGTGTAAATATAGCCTTATATCAAGTTAAAATTAGCACCACTTTATTTTGAAACTATAACAATGAGTTATGAACATAATTTATTGATATCTAAAATATAATTTGATTGAGAATCTAATTTAATGCTTACGAGTAAAAACTAAATAAGCTAACTTTTTTTTCTAACTCAAACTTCAGCAAAATCCGAATGTACCGAAGTGCTATACAATCTACAGTACCTTGAAGGAGCCCCTGTGACTTTCCCTCATGCTGACTTTTCTTCTGTATTCCCTCCTCTCTGGCTCATGATACAACAAAAGAGTGCAGCTGAAGTCAGGAAGTTCCCTCAGCGGGCTATTTCGAGACCACAAAACTGACAATTGTAGACCGAATCGAAATGACACCGCGATGCCAAATTAGTGCCCAGAGAGTCATCATTCTCGTACTCCATCACCATTATCACTTCCACTTGCCAAATTGTACCCTGCACCGAGCACACGTGCGTTTCGTGATCACTCGGGGGTGGAAAGGGGCCTTGGACAGAAAGTGGCTCCATGCAGGGTCAGGAACAGCCACTTACAGAAATCAGTTGCTGTTTCGAAATATGACACTCGAAGCAGCAGTTGCTAAGGTTCTTTAATAATGTTTCCTACTCGGTAGCAACAGGATTGCGAAGCAAGGATTTCCGAGAACTGTTACGTGGCTTCTGTTCAATTGTTATTTAAAACAAGCTTCTGAAGAAGAATTCTGTACAAAGTAAAAAACTGCAGTACCTCAACAAAATTAAACATCCTTTTCCTCACAGGGTGTCAATCCGGCACGTTTATTTACGACACTTCATAAAGGAATTGTATGACGTATCAAGTCAAATCAACGATTTGTCCGATGTAGAATTTTACGCCATTAAACACAACCAATAATGTTGAAATGGACAGAAAAATTTTTGTACGAAACTGGAAACTACTTGAAAACGGAAATTTATACAGATAAAATTATTTTTAACTGTAACTTATGTGAAAGGAAAATCTATGTACAAAACTTTGGTCATTTGGTGTTCCGTTAACAAAAACTTTATTTAAAATTTAATTTTTAAAGTTATAACTTCGCCTCCTTCATATTTTTATATCATCAACTGTTTTTTGATTGTAGTGAATGGTAAATATTTGATTTGATTAATGCTTCCTTATTGACTGAATATGTATTCAATACGGCATTAAAAAGATGTATCAACTTTAACATATTTGCATTTCCAACTAAAGTATCAAGATCAAACGTATAGAATTTTTGCTTATGCTTCCTTATAAAATACGGATTATTAGTAATGATTATTTAACTATATTTCCAAAAAAAGAGAAAATATTTTTTCGGGCGATGCTTTAGAAAAGCATTGTCTAAACTTGAAAGCAATAGACTTTGCAGAAAACACCTGTCATCAAAGTGCAGCTGTTGACTTTCAAAACTACTTCTGTTAAAGATAGATGCATTGCCTGAAAATTAAGTAACAGCCGTTTCTGGCTGATAAGGTTAAGGACCTTTTAGACAAACATTGATGCGTTAACAAGAATACTTTCGGATTCCGCCTAGAAAAACATTAAAAATGAGTTTTCAAATCATCAACATCTTAATTACACATTCATCAGTTGGCATGTAAAGTTTATGAATCATAAAAGTAGACTTATCAACTTAACTAGTGATTTTATGCTGCTAATAAGCCGATTAAGAATTATTTTCTCCTATAACGGCAAATTATCAGCTGCAAACAGATATTTTATAGGCAAAAAGCAAATAGATATTTATATCAAAGTAGAATAATTATTTTTTAAGCCAATTGAATCTTTGTAAGCTTTCCAAAAGTAGACATGTTCATAAAAAGCGATATACATGAATTAAGTACTGTTGTATTTGCATGAAAAAACGATATTCTCATCAAAATTCTGTGCATTGGTAAAGCCTTGTATTTTCATTATTCATTAGAAAACGACATTGCCTATAATGAAGTATTCAGATTTCAGCTAAGTTAATTAAATTGTTTTGGATCGAATAAATTAAAGTAATCGCATTTTTTAAAATATTTTATGACATATAATGACATATGACATATAATGACATATTTTATGACATATATGCCTGTTAAACACATCACACGTAGTATTATGTTGAACATAAAACAATATTTTAGGACGTTGCTCAGAAAATGTTCTTACTTTTCCCTATACAGAGCATTTAGATTAGAACAATGTAACTTTCCGTAGTTAAATGAGTTTTTACAATACTCTAATTTCCACTGCGCAATTTTTTTACTTTTGAAAATCATTTCTAGTGGATTCAAAGTCCTTAAATCATCTTCAAGACGCATTATGCCGAAAAAAAAGAAATGATTTCCCTTCAACATTCATGGCTGAATTTGAATGCGAAGCGAAGGCAAACATCCTCGAAGCATTGCTCATTCTGCAAGAAGCATAAATATTTTGAAAGAGACTACATTCGAGTGAAAGGCCCCTCTCTCTCATTTTTGCGGCGTGTAGGGAAATGGATTCCATAGCAGGCGCAACCCAAAAACGCTGTTCTCCGATGTTGACCAGTGCCCGACCGGGGAGCAGTTATGGGTCTTTCTGTCAATGCGACCATAAATCTCTCGGGACCATAAATCTTTCACCCATTTCTCGGCCTCTCCGCCCCCTCGGGGGTACAGGGGTCTCGAAGAACAGAATAGCCCTCAGCTATCGGATCTGCTCCCCCTGAAAACGATATGCGCTTTTTACCCTTTGTTGGAGTACGATTTGTCATTGCCACGGCCCGCTCATGCCAGCTCGAGGATAAGGTGAGTTATGTACAGAGAAGACGGACAGGAACCCAAAAACAGGTCTTGGGGTAGACATAAAAGGATGCCATTCCATTCCTGAAACCAGGAGCGCTCGGATCAAAGATAAGGGGGTTGGAGTTGCTTTTTTCAAATTGACAACAGGCGGGAAAGTTAAGTAAATGTTTTGAAGATGCTGATTGGAATTCAGATATCTCAAAAACAGCATGTGGTTTATTCAATTTTTGAAACGACTGATTCAATTGAAGTATTTTTTACCTCCAGACAAATTAGAAATTAAATGTCTTTCAATGTTATTCAATGTATCAACTTATTGTTTGGGGAAAGCTTTTTATCGACAATACGCGGGAAAGTTATGTAAATGTTTTGAAATTGTTGATTTGAATTCAGTTTGTTACCTCAAAAGCAAAGTAAGTCATGCTTTGACAAATTGTGGATTATTCTGTTTTTGAAATGCGCGATTGAATTGAGATAGCCTTTACCAAGGATATATCCAAAGTGATTAAAAGTTGAATGCTTTTTAACCTTGTGCAGCAAATTCAAATCAAAGTTTATCGTAAAGTGTCAGATGGCTTACAGACAATGACTTGAAATTTGTACAAAAGATAAGTGCACAGTAAAATTAGAATAATGACACTAATTGCATTACAAGTTTTACGGATCAAAATATGAAGTGGTTTTAATTATGATTAGCTAGTTAAGATAGGATGAAAAACAACCATGGAGATTTCGAAGTTTAAAAAGGAAAATGCCATATGAAATTTAGATATACGTTCTTAAGAACAATTCAGCTAGAATCAAACTTATTTTTAAGTGGTAAGATATATAAATACCATACAAATATAGTCTCAATAATCTAAGCTATCACTTTATTTTGTTGTCAGATTGTAAATTTAAATGGTATTCAATACAAACTAATCACACGCAAGCAACTACAAAATAAATATTAGTAAACAAGAGGAAAATAAACATTTAATGCCATAGAGATTACATATCTATTTCACAAGCAGATTAAAATATTGTTGCGATATCAAATATATATGTATATTGAAAATAAATAAACACTAATAAGTATTGAATCATCGTAGAAAGTGTCAATTGAGTATGAAGATAACTCAAAACATATCCATCGCTACTAAAACATATCCAACACTATGCGAAAAGAAACTAACTCAATTTACAGAAATTACGCAAACTACTTATAGTTGGTCTCATCCAACAACAAAAAGAGCTTAAATTACAAAACTTGGATATGAAGCTAACTTGTAATTCACTGGCACTGTTGACAAAAGGCGAGAATACGCGTTACCTCTTTGCCGGTAGTTTATTATCTCATTGATCAACGTCATGCTCGAATTCGAACACGAAGCTGGGCGTTCTATCCACGGAATGGAAGGAGGGCGAGATGACGGAATATGTAAATCATAAATTACACCTCGTCAGGACGGCGAGAGGAGGTTGGGGTTGTCCTGCAGGATCTGATATGTCCATTAGAGCCCTGCCTGTCTTTTAAATGTAATCTAAAGAGGTGGCAGAAGTTCGATCAGGAGGAAGAGGCTCCGATTCCCATTTTCAACCCCCTCTCCCTAGATTCCTTGGGCTGAGGTGGAAGATTATTGATTGAATTGTAATTTAATATCGGTAAGTTTTCCTCGACGGATGGCTGGGAACAGCTGGTATTAAACGGCCAGAAAAGGGGTTCCAAGGATCGGTATAAGCGACTTGCTGAAGAATTTCTTGGAGGGTGCATAAACTTGATATTGACTTAGTCGCAGCCTCGGTGTGCAGGTATCTGAAAGTAAAATATGTGTAAGATCGTTTCAATTGGAAGCCATGGGAAAAATTAGTGCTGGTAATAATATCGGAACATTTATCATCCCTATATTTTGAAACAAGTTTTTACTCACCACGCCTTAGCAAGCAATTCATTGGTATACGATTCAATGTTTACGTCGAATTCCATGCGTATAAAAATAATGTTTATCTTGGAATTTTTGAAGTAGGAAAGAGGTAATATTCAAATTTAGCAAATGCCAAACTTTATCTTCCATGGTACACCTAAATTATTTTCCAAAAATCTGTTGCACACTAGAAAAACATGTTTTTATACCAGAAAAATATATACTTTTTACTGATTTTAACAAAATAGTAATTACTTACTCTTTTTGCTCCAAAGTGGTATTAAGGACCACAGTAGTCCGGTTGGAAGAATAGTGGATTAGCAACCGGAAGTCATGTACAAAGAAGGCTGGTGGACGTTAAATCTGTCGTGGCATAAAATGTCCTCGCATTGGCGTGGTGTGGAAGATTGGGGGTGAGATGCCAGCTCAGATGAGACTTCGTCATCTGACCGTGGTTCGAAATTACAAGGTGTCCTCGTATGGGTTTGATCCCGGACAGTCGAAAATGGTCCATTGTGTTGCTCCACTGCGACGTTATTAAAATACTTATCTACCGAAGTGGCGTTTGAAAAAATTAATAGTTAAAATTATTTATACGGGAAATACTCGAAATATTTTTGGAACACAGTTGTTAAAAGTTGGCTCGTTGAAATTAAATTAATTTTACAGAATTTAAATAGCATCACCATCTGTAAGGTACACCAGTGCCATTCCTGTTAAATATCGCTGTTCTAAGACACTGACTGGAATATAAACGCTAGAATAGTTCCTAAACGAAATTATTCAATTTTATTGTGAGTATTATTTTAAGTTGGTTTCAGAATAACCTCCAAATAGGGAAAACTCTTTATTATGACGTGTTCCAGGTCTAATGAAACTAAAATGTTGACTGTTTTATTCTTAAATAAAATATTTAGGATGCAATATAATTGACAGGAGTAGTAAGTGCTATGTTTAATGGTATAAAAATAATTTTGTATGAGACATCGTCTCAGAAACAGTAACAAATTTTGAAAATTAGAACGCATGAAAACCAACGATGGCGTAATAATGTGTTTAAAAAGTTTGAATACATGAAAAATGAAAATATGGGAGCTTTGAAAAAAAAATGGAAATCTTAAAAAGCTTTTAGAAATGAGATTTTGATACTTCTATTAATTTTGTTTCGTATTTCTTCAAATTAGCATTAACATCAACATTCTATTTTTATGTATACACGTAATATATGAATGAACAAGCAATCACTTTAATTTAATGTATCAAAAAACATTCTTTTGTAACTTGCCTGGTAAGTTGTTTTGAATAAATTACAGCAATCGGGTTTTTCGTTTATATTGTATCAAAACAATCCTATTTATCCAAAAAAATGTCAAAAAAATTTGAAAAATAGAAGCAACTTTCCTTTGAAAACGGATATATATACATTCATTTTTATACTATGCTGTTCGAATACATTAAATACTGTGCTCTTCATTTAACTGCATTCGCATAACATATAAGCGCAAAAGCAAATTGCTTGAAAAATATTTTTCGTTGGGATTTCTCACAAAACGGACTTTTAATAGACAAGTCGCATCTTTTTACCATAATTTCAGTTGTCTACTCACGACACTCACAGCTCTACTGAAGAAAGAAATTTTCAATCTAATCTGTTTTGTTCAATAGTAGGCGTAATGTCTGATTACGGTTGGGTGTCGAGGTCTGAATGGTTCAGTTTCTGGACGGCCCCGATTCGCTGCGCGGGGAAACGACTGCCTTTTAGATCGACTTCCGTAG
Organism: Metellina segmentata; assembly: GCA_947359465.1. Lineage (NCBI taxonomy): Eukaryota > Metazoa > Arthropoda > Arachnida > Araneae > Tetragnathidae > Metellina > Metellina segmentata. The sequence goes on along the minus strand of OX375879.1, from coordinate 62,469,413 downwards.
TGCCCGGATCGGCTCAACATGGATTTAAAATTTAATCTCTCTCGGTTGGTTTAGAGCCGCACCGTGAAGCCGCACTTCGATACAGCAAAGCCCGCGGTCCACCGGCTTTTTTCGCTGTTCTCCCCTTTGAGACACCCAGTTCATGCTCCGCCCACTGAGGGATTGTTTCATTCGGCACCAATTGTATGCTGTGGAATCAAATAGAAATAAAAAGTTGACATTTTTAAAGTTGAGTCGTTGTTATTTTTTTTTTTTTGGTGGGGTGTAATATTCAAAAAAACATTGTGCTTGTTTTCGGAAAACATGTCGGAAGAAGGCTTGTAAATTATTTGCGAGTTCAAAGAAAAAAACACACAGTTAAAGTACTATTCTCGTGGATATGATAGTTGAGATTGACAAGTTAGTACATGCATAGAAATTCATAACAGCTGAAGTAATGAAAAATGTTCTCGCTGGTTTGATTATTGTCTTAGACATATTTATAGAGTTGAAATATTAATAACGATTGAAGTACTGTCCTCGTTGTGTGTGTGTGTGTGTGTGATTTGGTAATTGGCATGGCTGAAGTTAGTGAGTTCATAGAAATTACTAACAGTTGAAGTACTGTTCTTTCTGGACGGTAAGGTAATTTTAATTAACATCGTATTAGAGCACCATAACGGGCTATTGAAGATGTTCCTGGATCAATCCTCTAAGGAAAATATCCAATGACAGTACCACATAATTTTGAACCAGGTCAGATGACGTCTATCTGGTTGGATAAATGGCATAGGAGAAATTACTAATTACTAATACTTAATTTAAAATTATTAAAAATTACTTATAGACAAAGTTAGTAAATTCAAAGAAATTAGTAGCAATTGAAGTACTGTTCTCATTGATTTGTTGATTGGCATAGGGAAATTATATTCCTTAACATTAATATTGTATATAAAAATATTTATGTATTAATACAAAATATTGTAATTAATAATACAATTTTAATATTAAAAATAGGAAAAGTGTCATGACGGTTCCTGAGGTATTTGTCACTCACGTGGAAAAACCTAAAAACGTCAATTTATTTAGTCTTCTCAACTTAATGTTGTAGCAAATTATTTTTAATATATTTGTTAATTTATATTAACTCATGATGTCAAATTAAATATGGAAACTGGCAGTCTTAAAGTTAGTTGGCAGTTTATTTCAAAAACGTTAACCTCATCAAACTGCCAAATTTATTTTTACAGGACGTTTATGTTATCCATCCATGTATTCTAACAATTGCGTGAAAGTGCAAGACCATGCACACCTCAAAACAATGACTTTGTATGTTTTACATCTTAATAGACTAGACATTGTATGGACTAGAAATCTTTATTCGTGGCATGCAAAAATTTAAAATCCCTTTCCAGTCAAAAGAACCAGATTTTAAAAATTAAAAACAAAATATAAAATATGAAATGAGAAAAATATGAAAAGAAAGAAATTGTCTGTTAAATTTGTACGGGACAGTAGCAAAAGTTTTCAAAGAAAATAAAGTCGGCTTATTTTATCGTTGAAATTATAAGACAATTAATCAGCAGCATCATATAACTTTTGAAAGAATAAAGTTTTAAACTAGCTCTTGAAAGATTTATGAACTTTTAACATAGTCGTGTCTCAATCATGCATTGATAAACAGGAATAAATGTTGATGTGTGTGTAATTTCCGTAAACATCTACACAATTATTTCCCATTTCTTATTTTCCGAAAGAATTATTATTTTAACTCTGTTACCTAAATATTTTTCTTTGGATTTGAAAACAAACTAATGCCAATTTTAGCTCATTTGTTATTGCTCTAACATGTAAACCGTTATGTAAGAGCTCTTATTTAATAAGCTCATTCATTATTCATAACTTGATTTAGACATGTGTATTTCAAACCTCGGAGCTTCTACAGAAGTACAGCTTCATGTATTGTGGAAACCTTCAAATGAAAATGCACTTTTGAAATGGAGAAAGGGTTAATATATTTACTCTTTAACTTAAAATGAGATCTGACACACAATCACCCAAACGATGAAGTAACTTTCCTTTATATTTCCAAAGCAAATAGTTGTCTTTCGTCATTTACAAGTAATTTCTTTGTGAGAACTTAAATGAAAAACTAATTAATAGATAATAGTAATTTGAGCAGGTTTTTTTTAACTAAAAAAATTACCAAAATTAGTCATTACCCCAAATATTGTTGCTTTAGAAAAAAATGGAGGCCGTCAATACTTTTTAAATCATCTTTAAGCAAAAACGGTTTCTTTATTATATTTCATAAAAATAATGAATTTCCTTAAAAATAGTAAGTTATGAAGTTTATCTCCTGATTCATATTGTTGAATACAGTGCATTTATTTATAATTATGAGAAATCGTAATGGTTTGTTTGGATTTTATGATGCAAGTTCATATTTAGCCATGCTGTGCAAAACACAAAACAGTCAACATAACAATGAGAAACCTTTTTGTGCTAAAGATAAATAATGCACCACGTTTCATTTTGGAATATTTCACTGCGCATGTGATCTCTTACAGCAAAACAATGCCATATAATGGCACGCCGACCAATCATACCTTTCCAGAACGGCGTAGCATTTAGAAGACGATATCAGATTCCTGTAGTTTTCAAAGGAAGTAATTTTAATAATCCCGAGATTGAAATAACCCAAGGTCAAGAAAAACCAACACGGACTTATTGTCGAATCGATACAAATGATCAGTCCATCGCGACGTTTCACCTGCAGAGTTGAAAAACTAACAATCAAGAAATTGCCGAATGGATGCTTCTATTATTAGGTCAATGCTAGACACGGCAAATTGCAATTTGTTATCCTGCCGTGATTGATATCCAGTTACCATGCTCGCGTACTGTGGGGCGTTGAAACCTTATTTGCTTATCACCTTCGGCGTGAAAAGATAGGAGAACCATCAGCAGCAGGTTCCGTCTGTCAAACAAAAAAGATGAATTACGGACAAATAAGAGTAAAATAATTCAGTGCATAGTGCTCATAATTGAATAATTCTAGGGTGGACATGAAAGGTTGCCTCTGCTTGTTGTTCCCGTTTTGAAATAATTACAATCAGTGCATGTATTTTTCCCTCCCGAATTAATAGTAGCGCCACAGGCAATAAAAACTAATTGAACTATTTGTATTTGATGAAATAAACTGTACTAAGTGGAACCCCATGCCTTGGGGTTTCATAATGCTTAAATTGTCTGGTCATCAATCAATTGTTAGGAAGAATGTGCATATTTTTCAACACTTCTCAAATATTAATTTTACTATATAGAAAATGCTCTCCATTTTCAAAAACCGTTTTATACTTTTGGTTGTTGCATTAAAATGTCTTTCTTATTGGGTTCGGCCACTTCGAACTGTAGATTGCAGTTTTGAGTCCTTCCTAGGATATTTTTCTCATCTCTGCCCCTTTTAAAAAACCCAACCACACAAGCGTAAAAAATATTTTCGGACATTTACTAAAATTAAGCACTATGTTTGAGGAGTTCAAATTATTGCTGTATATCATATAAATAGAACAAATCGCTTCTTAATATTTTTTCCAACAGTTGAAGGTGTTCAGGCAATATAAGTAATTTTTTAAATTTACAGATCAATTTTGAAGATTTAAAAATTCCAACAATTAAGTGGGTTATTTACAATTGAGAGTCATGTTACGTTAAACTTTCAAATATTAAGCAGTCATCAAATGATCATAAGCTCTTTTGATCCCTTTGGGTAGTTTGTTTATAATTTTTTCGTTATGGGACATATATTTATGGCTTACCACTATGTTTTTTTGGAGGCCCTTCTGACATTACACACACAGCACTGTAGTTCAAATAACAATTATATTACGCAAGGATTGAAATCATTTCTTGCTCTTTTCCCAGCTTAAGTTTTGTAAAAACCGAGGGAAAATCTTACATTTTAATACCGTGAAAAAAACATAAATTTCTTTGTTTACAATGTTTTTATTTATAGATCAAAAAGTTGTGCGTGAACAAAAGAGGACACAAAAAACATATTTTCAATATTTTATACAGTACAAAAAATGGTACAGTTCATAATATTTTGATCTAATGATTTAAATCACAAATAATACATCAATAACACCGACTGCAATTGACAAAAGAATTACATGTGTAAAAATCTCACGTTACCGTAGGTCTAACATCCCCTACGCTTAGCATTAGAACATGAATGCTGTCATGTGACAAAACGGGGGCTTTATCAAAAGTAAATTTATATGTCTTCACATTTTCTTAATGTATTGATGAATTTTAGATTCATTTCCTTACCATTTTTTTACTTATAAAATCACAACCATGTTACATAAAATTCGAGTTTTCAATAAGCAAAATTATTATTCCTGTGGAGGATTATTTGCTTAAACTAGGATTTCAATCAAGTACAATTAAAACCTGGCTCTTGTTATAGTATTAACCAAACATACTATTTCAGGAGTCAACTAATCATTTGGATCATGAGCCTTAGCAACTACTTTCATGGTTATTCTGTTTATTTTCTACATAACATCTTAGGCGTACTTTTCAAAACTGAATAGTTTACTTTCAAGAATGACATGGCCAGATCTGTCTTTCACCAGCTGAAAAGTTACCGCTATCTATGTATGCACAATCATTAAACTAATATTGCAACATGTAGAGAATGCCGTTTTGGACGAAATTGCCAATTTCTTGTTTAAAATCTCCTCAGTTTAGACTAAAAGCATCAAAATAACTAAAACGGAGTAGTCATCTTTTGAAAACAAACAATTCATTTTAAACCTATAACCAAACGCAACGTCGCTAAGCGGATTCCTAACAATTATATTAAACTTATACCTTTCAGCATATTTGATGCCCCGAACTCACTTTAGTGCTCCAATGTTGAGATCATTACCTTAGGACGTTCCATAGCAAAAAGATTTATCCAAGTTTAAATGTTTACAATGATTGTACTTTTCCCAGAAACACAAAGGGAAAATATTCCCTGTTGTAATCCAACTTCTTATAAATGCGCGAGTTAACGAATTCAAACAATTCCCACCATTTTGTCACAAGTTAAGGTTAATTTACTTTCAGATAAATCAATCCCATCTTCCTGTAACAGTTGGGAGAGAGAACCAGCTTCTATACGATGCTAAAAACTAACTGAAAATATCATGATGTGCTCTTAAATGGAATTGCTTATCCTCAGACACGTATGCCAACACATCACTGGGAATATATCCCAAAATTGCAGAAAAGAATCCGTTACGCACTGAAAGCACGTGATAAATATATACCTGTACAATAACTATACAACTGAGGCCTATTCTAGGCACCAAATAAATACATGTACTGTACAAGTATTAAATACAATTCTAGGGCGGCGCGCTAGGTACATCAACATACACATTCAACAGACTTATCTCCTCCATATTGTCTGTCGTTATCTTTCGTAACTTTATAACGTTACTACAGTTCAAGGAGAGTTCAGACACGATCATGATGAGTTGATTCTGGACATTGGTTCATGGACGTAACATCAGGAATAATTCGGTTTCATGGATCACTGGTTATTATCTATGAATGATATATTTTTATGTTTGGAAGGAGAGTATCATGTGCATAACAAAGGATTTGCTCATGAAAAAATCAAACACTCTTCAAAGTTGCGCGCGTTACAAATGTCATAAAAATACAGTTAAATTGCATACTTCAGTAAAATATATCTATAGAAATGGAACAGTTCAAAAGAATTTAGTTTCGACTATTACTTAAATATTTTTCATTATTCCAGAAATGCGATAGTTCTTGATCAAGCTTGATTAAGGAGACAGAAGATTTTTTGAATTTTATGCAGATTTCCATTTATTGTCTGAAACTCATCTAAAACCTTAAGTTGAGCTTTTTAATAAATTTAACGTTGATAATTAAAACGATTTAACTTGAAAAAATTTATTGTTTAGGACTTGTTAATGTTAACTCAAAGAGTTATGTTATGACGCTTGGTTTCTAGTCCACACAAGAAAAATCACGTAAAGGTGAGAGCTAAAAAATAATCTTTCACTTATTTTTATTTTCTAGAATATAAGATGCGTAGGCACCTATATGTTAAAAGTTACAAATATTCCGTTTAGCGTGGCGATGTTCACGACAATTTGCAAAAAATTAATTAAAATTCATGGAAACATGTCCAACAAAAACTCGAAGGTCTCTTTAATGAAACGGTTTCAAGAACCTGTATTGAGAAACACGTATATTGAAGGCATACAAGAACCCTAGCAATAAATTTCATGTTAAATTCATGTCACATGAAATTCATTCAATTTATAGCCTTGTCACTTGATAGGAAGCTTGCAAAGCTGTTAATTTACAAATTTCTTTGGAGAGATATTCAAAAAGTATAAAAATTTTACATATTAAGTCAAATCCAATGAAATACAGATAATATTATTTAAGAAAGTATATCAGTAAAAATAAATTCAGCTTCTTAAAGAAATTTAGAAGAATCTACGCTTATAAAAAGGACGTTTTTCTGAAATTGATTGAAATTCGTCCCATAGTTAAAGTATGCACTGTTTCTAATGCTAAAAGGTCAACAGTATAAACTGTTCATACGTTAGTAAATTCGGTGCGAGATATATCTTAATTCGGGATATTTAATTTATGGCGGGATATGTGTAGGTAAATTTGACGATATTAACATTCAAAATGCTGTCATGCAGTTGACGTAGATTTGAAATGTGTTATTAAGCACGTTTTAAAAAATATCTCCATTGAAAATCGACATGCTTTACCTGTACAATATTCTATTACACACGATCTATTCCAAAATATAAGCATTGGGATGTGTAAAATAAAATGAAATTTTCTATAAATCAAACTTAGGTGTATAAGCCTTTACTTTCAATAAAATTATTTTTTTATGTATTTGATGAATTAAAAACACTTTTTCCTACTTTCAATTCAATTAATCGATTGAGGAAACAAAATTTAACTAAAAAGCATTACGAAAAACGTAGTTTCAAATTTTTAAAAACAAATTTGAAATGCAATGTCACTAGTAAAAATTCTTTAGCCTGATATGAACTTAAAATTTCAATAAATTAATTTTTAAAATCTTTATTTAGGAACTAAAGAGTGGCATGGCACTAAAACATGTTAAACGAGCAAAAGTAGTCCAATTGATTTAACACGTATAAAAATGTATGCAGACTCTAAATCAGATGCAGCACTTAAGGTGCCATGAATATGCAGTTTTATTGTACATAGAAAGTATCTCTAATACATCTTTAAAATATATATGCATCTTTCAACTCTTCCGCGACTAATTCGGTAAGTACAGAGATACAGATCGATGTATCCTTCTTATAAAACATCAGAAATTTAGAATTCGGTGTGATATTTGTAATTCGGGATTATTATATACATCCATTTCATATCTTATATTTAAAGGAGGATATGTGTGCAAGATAAAGATGGTCTTTCCAGAGAAAAGGTATCCAATTTTGAAAATTTGTGAAACAGACTGTAAAGCATTACCAATTTCTTAAATATTTATAAATGTTGGGCGATAAATCGCTTCTAAGGGTTTTCGACTAGAATATGGAAAGATGAAATCGAAGCATATTACTGTATTCTAAATGCCGTCTTAAAACACTTAATAGCCATATTTAAACTAGCATATTTATTTTCAAAAGTATACACAATTTTTTTATATTTAAATAAAATTGTTTTTAAGTGTAATAAAATATAACTTGAAATCAATTTAACAACGATGAGTTTTTAAAATTATCACGATGTGTTAAAGAACATGAATGTATGAAAAGTTTTCAATACATTGTTGAGAAAACCTGAAGTTTATTTTAGTAAACATAATTTCTGCGATTAAAATTAACTAAGTTTAAAACTTTCTGCTGTCATAAAAACCTCAACGAAGGCATACTTGAATCAATACATTATCAGTCTGAAAAGTACAATTTGACAGTAATTGAGTACTATATGAAAATTTCACCGGATCAGGCAGTGATACCTTTTTTTGACTAAAAGTAAGACTTGCTGGCAATTTAGAAACAAGTTAAGACTGTTTTATATCAATTTCATTAGCTAAAATGAATTTCTTCAAAATGCTTAAATATTGCAGAACCCAGTAGCTTTCGGTTTGGTAATTATTTTGAAGATGAGGGTATGATTAAAGTTTTGTACCATAGGCGACGATTTCTAAGACATCGCACTCAAATGTTTTTCGCAACAAAAATATTCAACTTTGTATCGATGTGCTTGTAGACTGAGTGAAGGGTATACTAAGTTATTTTGGGCTGTGTTTAATCAAATCAATTTTTTTCAGTTGTCACAATTGGTTGAACTAAACTATTGCTTATAAGGTCACTTTTAATTATTTGCATATAGGCTTCCATTGCGGTTAATTATATAATTTGTTTTCTTTTATAGAAAGGGAACAAATGATATAGGGGAAATTTTATATTTTAAGATTCTTATTTTCTATAATGTGCAAGAGATTTTGTATCGCATATTTTGCAAAGCATCTCCAAAAATCGACGCCTATGGACGCACTTTTACCGCATGAAATAAATGGTTCTATAAAGCTATTCTAAATATACAAGATACAATTTTAAACATAAAACAGAATAATATTTCTAAATTTGGTTTTGATAAAAAAAAAATGTAACACATAGTTAAAAACATATATAAAATATTTTCAATAAAATTTGATTTTAAATGTATATGCTACCCTGTAAAAATAAATGGCTTCACATGTGTACAGCATCAAATCAATTAGATTTTAATATAGTTGATGCATTACTTCATGTCAATAAGATAAAATTAAGCATAAAGGTTTTATAATTCGGGGGTTATACCTAAGAAACTTTGTCGTTTTTTATAAAGCAAGCCACACATTTAAAGCGTATTTGGTAAATCACAAATATTAGCTTTGGTATCTTGTTGGCTTCCGTGGAAGATATAATTTTGGTCTGCACACACTCATGGTGGGATGGGAATAAAGTTATAGCAAAAAGTATCTGCAGAACTTACAACGCTTGTTTCGATGAAGTATCACTAAAAATGTGCTCGGTAAAATGTTCCTAACAGATCCTTTCACGCCGTGTTAGTTGAAAGCTTCGATGCTAAACATCATTCCAGTAACGATCCATCCACCTTTCATAAAAGCAGGAATGATGTTGAACATGGTACTTTTGTGAGATGATGAATCTTTAATTCCACCATGCAACAAACTTCGTATATATACAAATGCCCTTTTGGATATCACACGTAAAGTATTACGTTTATATTGCAACAGTGGTATCAATATACAACGAAATTCTAAGTCATTTTCAGAGCACGTCACAGTTCCGTTAGACCGTATTCGTCTTTGGGTTCAATAGGCGTATTACAGGCTTGCATATGCGGGTTATGCAGTCCTCTGTTATGCAGTGGTATCAGGGCGGGTTGATGTGGCTGTTGCTGTTGTTGGGGTGGTTGCTGTTGTTGTCGGCCGCTGCCGGCGTTGCTACTGTTGTTGTTACTGGCGTTATTGCTGTTGCCGTTGGTGGCGTTGTTTTGGTTGGGCTGCTGCTTTTTCTTGACGTTCTTAGTGTTTGGCAGCTTGTTGTCCTTCTTCCACTTCATGCGTCGATTCTGGAACCAGATTTTGATTTGCCTTTCCGATAGACAGAGGGAGTGAGCGATTTCAATGCGCCTCCGCCTCGTCAGATAGCGGTTGAAATGGAATTCTTTCTCGAGTTCGAGTATCTGATGCCTTGTATATGCAGTTCTTTGACGTTTAGGTTCTATGCCTGGGAATGTACCATTCACTGAAAGGGAAAGAGAAACATTAATTTTCGTTAAACGGCTGTTTTCATAGAAGAAAACATTCAACATAATCTACAGAATTTAAAACAATTTTAAAGAATAATCTATGTAGATGCTTTTCACACTGTTCTAAAAAATCAGTTGTATTTCTTGCATGGTAACTGCTAGATAAAGATCTATGCGATTTTATTCTTGAATCAAATCTTGCAAATACGAAAATTTTCTTCCAATATAAGACCAAGCAAATGCAATCAGTTTTAAATTCTTATTTTAAAAATAAGTTTCAGATGGTGCTGTCAAGCGTTGCTATCGTAACAGGCATAGTCAAGCAACAAATCAAATCTTGGAGAAGAGATATGACAGATAAAAAGATAATAGAAAAAGTTGAGTTAGTTAAGTTACTGTTGACTTAGTAATTCTCAAATAATTGGATAGTTTCGTTGTTTTAATAAATTTAATTCTAAGGAGATATCTGGCAATCTTACAAGAAGTCGAATCTTTTAACCACATTTACTTCCATAGGTTGCTCTTGGTAATCGAGTCAATCTTTATTCTGTACACATTTAGGTAGGTTGCTTGGTTTGCTGAATTTGTATTGAGCAAGGGCCACATAGCGAAATTGCTCCAGGCACAAGACAAAAACTCTAGTCAAAATAAAGACTGATATAAAATCTATCTACTTACAATTTTGTATTGAGACTAGCCCAATGTATAAAATCGAAGTAAAAGTCACAAAACCTATGTCAGAAATGAATAAAAATAAAGTTTTATGTACACATTTAGGATTAAAAGATATTGACCAGGTAGTCATTATCTTTAAATCCACAATATGTTTTTATTAGGCATCATCTTTCCCACAATTATTAAATTCTAGTCCATAAGCTCATACCTTGAGTGATATATTTGTAAAATATTTTGTTTCTAGGGCACATTGATAGCAGAGGGAACCCCTTCTCTTACGAATATCAGATTTTTTAAATCTAGAAATAGTGAAAAGGGTGCACATTTTTTTCTTGATGTAACCGAATGTGTTATATGAAATAAATTATGATCAATCAATGTAACTTTCGGGTTTTTGCATCATCACGAAGATTCAGAATGATTCTAATAAGAATAGAGGCAGCAACACATATCACATTGAGAAATGAATCGTGATTGTTATGAATCAATTTCTAAATCTGAATCCCATCTAAAGCCGCTCAGGATCTCCCTGAGATTCTGTCGATTCATACTGCAAAACAGGCCTGTTTTTTCCCAATTAAAATATTTATTTTTTGAATGGTATTGCTTTCCTTGAAGGTGCGGTATAAATACTCTCATTCTTGTCCCTTATGGGGGAATTTTTTAAATTTTTTTCATCAAAACCTTTGAAAATCCAAACCATCAACTCAATTTTGTATCTACTATCATCTACCAATTTAAATTAATAATTTGGAGGTTGCAAGAATTTTTATCATTATCGCTCATCTTAATGCAACTATTGCTTAGACCTTCTCTCTTCAACGGGCACATTCACAATTCCCAAGTTCCCACAAAAAAAAAAAACATCCGTCATAAGAACCACACAATTGAATACCAATTATAGCTACTCCCCTCCTGCATCATGAGGTTATGCAATGGTTCATAAGTCCTCACCCGTGAAGTCGTTTAGTCAATGGAAAACCTGGTGGCCTGGGGATCACTGACAGCTTTACAGCTGTCCAGAGAATTGCGGCAAGGATCGCTTACATTTATCTTGCGCCGCCGTTCTGACAGTATCAAAGCACCGCGGCCATCACGTGGTTCACGGCTCAACTGCTTAGGCTGGCGTGAGGGAAAAGGGACGGAATGGCGAAAAAAAATCACCATGGCGTTACTTGTAACTAAGAAAATCAGCTTAAAATGGTAGCAAAAATGTTTTGAGCAGGAATTCGTTTATTCCGTTGTGTTTTGGTTAGAAAATATACTAGAATACAAATGAGACTTTTACGATTTTCATAATTTTAATCAACTCTGAGCTTAAGGGATCTCCGAGTAAGGACAACTGCTTTTTATCCACCGTAACACATGACTAAAAGACCGCATTTTTGGTTGAAAGAAATTCTGTTGATCAAGGTCAAAACTGGTTAGATATCAGGAATGGAAGACTACGAGTTTCTGAACGAAACTTGTGAAAATCAAGTCACAATTTCAAGTGAGGACGGTTAGTTTAATTTTTTTTTGTGACTCCAGAGGTTCATATGGCCATGTAGTTTTTTCTCATTTAATAAATCGCCATGCGCATACAAAGAAATAGGCTAACTGAGAGGACGCAGAAGAGAAATACAATCAGGGAGGTCATTTTAATTGAACCTGTGTCACCTACAGCTTACTAGTACTGTTGGCAACATTAACCTTCTAATGAAATAGATAGAGTACGTGGAAGGCGTTACTAATAAACTTGAACAGTTATTTAATGCAGTGGTGTATCCAGAAGTGAGGGTGTCTCTGATTGCGCATTTTCCACTTACTCAAATATCTCACACATCAGCGTTGTAATATCCTTCGACGAAAGTTAAAATAATTACCAGAAGCTTGACTTAAATATTTCTTAATGTGATCTATTTTGCAACTTTCAAAACAACCACTTAGTCATTCATGTGGTTAGATCAATTAATTTGCTTCACTTCAAAGTAGGTTGGTAGGTAATGGAATTCAAGACGCACTGGAGAAATACAACGGGCTATAGATGACGGTCCGGGATCAGTCCCGAAGTGAAAGATTCGAGGGCAACACCTAGTAATTTTTAACCAAGGTCAGATAACGAGGTCGACACCTGAGCTAATCTAAACTATGCGAGTCGATTCATAAACGAACATTCCAAATTAAGTCCAAAGGAGGCATGCCAGAACAACATCCATCGAGGCAGGTAGGTATTTCAATTAACGCTATACGGAAACACAACGGGCTCTTGGTGACTGTCCGGGACCAAGCCTGAAGGGAAAAATCCGAAGACAACACCTGGAAATTTTGGACCACGATCAAATGACTAGGTCACACGTGAGGCGTCGTAACCATTATCCGAACTTTCACACATATCCAACGCGAGAACATTTTAGGTCACGACATATTGCACGTGCACCAGCCCCTTTTGCAAACGTTGGTCTTTGGTAGGATTCGTACTCGCAACCCTCCGGTTCCTAATCCGTTACTCTTCCAATCGATTTATCAAAGTCCGAGATCTACATCTAGAAATACATCAATATCTTCTCACAAGTCTATTCTTAACACAATGTAGTTCAAATCAATACAATATAATGTAATTTGAATGTGGCGTTTCCTTGCCTAAAAACTTAGTTCTAAAAGTTCAAAATGAACTCTACTAGTCCGAACAAACTAATTTCTAAAATTTCGAGAAACTTTATGGCAACCATTGTGTATCTGCACTGTTGACCATACAAATTCTATCCCTTAATTTTCAATAGAAAAGCTGTTGTAATATTAAAAAAAAAACCTCGATCAGATGTTATAAAGTACCAAGTAATGATAAGAGCTGAAGAATGATCTTATCTGTATACAAATAGAAAAAAAAATATGTGAATCGCCTATTATAATTTTTAAATTTACCAAGATGCTGCTTTCAAAATATTCATTAGTTTATATCGATAAAAAAAGCTAATGAAAAACATCGTAGTTAAACGTAATGAAACTATTGTGTGTGTGTCAGAATAATGTAATGTTTCATTCCAGTCATATGAAGCTCCCCTAGAGAATTACTTAAGTGATATTTAAAAAAAAATCTCAATGTACATAGATTTAAATAATTTAAGAAATTGTTTAGCTATTGTCCGTGAAGTGTTAGAATAGACCAATGATTCGATGCAATGAAGTATTCATAAAGTAGTATGAAACTTAAATTTCATAATTCATCAACTCGTAGAAAATCGTAGCAATTTAATGTACCACTACGACCTGTTAAGTCAAACTAAATCGAAAATTCCAACTAGTCTTAAGATAGCGAATATTAAAGCTGCATAAGATAAAAAATGAGGCATGTAAATAGTCACTGATAAAACACTCCTAGTACAGAACTCTGTTCGAAAGCACACAATTGGATGTTAGAATCGTGATAAATAGTAAGATATACTTGCGTTAAACAGACAACAATTTCATACAAATATTAGAATAGATTATACTTCGATTGACTGAAATATGCATAAAATATCATGAAACTTAAATTTAATCATTCATGTAGCCTTAAAAAATTGCGGCAGTTCAGCTGACACTCCGTCCTTTTATGTTAAATCAAATCTGAAAATCCATCGCTTCTTAAGTAAGCGATTTTTAAAGCTGCAGCAGAAGATAAACAAAGAGGCAGTTAGACGTAATCACTAATAGACTACTGGTGCACCACACTGTTCAAAAGCAATTAACGTTAAATGTCGTGATCCTCAAATAATAAAAAATCATACTTCCGTTAAACAGCAACACCATTTCCTGAAAGTTTGCCCAAGACATAAGCACTGAACCATTAACCGAACTATTTACCCCCTTGGTGCTAGATGAAGCCAAAGAAACTGTTAGAGCACCTTAAGTATACAATTTTAAAAAACCCACACATCGTTAACCTGAGAATGAAAGTAAATTCATCACGGAAAAAAACACCTACGGGAGCATACATCACGAAAGAAACAATTACCTTATATCGGTTATCAGCTTTAAATGGGCCTCGCTTAACCTCACTCCGCAGGTCACAATTAATAAAGCAATTACCTTTTCATGTTACATATAGATATACACGAATTTTTTTACTCTCCCTTCTTTCAAACCCCCCATTCTTAAGAGAGCGGAGCTAAGCCTTTGGAGAGCGCGACCGGCTCAATCCATTTAGGAGAGGCGAAGCACTTTTGATTTATCGCGGCCGCCTCGCCTAATGTATGCGGCGGGGAGAAGAGACGCGCGCCGGTGACAAAACGAGTCATTTATTACCGACGGGGTGACCGAGCACGTGCTTCTTTTACGCCGTCGCCTTGTTTACATTCGGAAGTTACTTTTTCCGCGACGCTTTTGCGACCACATGGACGTCTCTATATGCAGACGAGGTTTCTCGAGCGGGAGATGCATCATCCATATTCTGGGAGGATTCATACGCTCAGGGGATGGGATTGTGAGAAGACAACGAGTCATCACGCACGGCTTGTCGCGGATTCACTAAGAGGAGCCGCGACCCAAAGAAGGGTCGCGAAGCAGGGCCAGATTCCTCCCTTACCACCAATGGATTTCAGACGAAATTCCGGGACTTTATTTCTCCCCTTTGTAAAATGACTATGGTTATAAAACGGTCATTTTCCATGGCCGATGACGCGATTTTCATGACATCGCTTTGTTTACATTCAGTTTCTGCTACGTTTTTGTGACCACATGGACGTCTCTATATGCAGACGAGGTTTCTCGGGCGAGAGATGGATCATCCATATTCCGGGAGGATTCATACGCTCTGGGGATGGGATTGTGAGAAAGCAACGAGTCATCACGCACGGATTGTCGCGGATTCCCCAAGAGGGGCCGCTACCCAAAGAAGGGTCGCGAAGCAGGGCCAGATTCTTCCCTTACCACCAGTGGGCTGCATACGAAATTCCGGATAGATTTTGTTTCTCCCTTATGTTAAATTAGTGGTTATAAAATGACCATTTTCCGTGACCGATTATGTGCTTTTTACGCCGTCGCTTTGTTTACATTAAGAAGTTCCTTTCTCTGCTACGCTTTTGCGATCAAATGGCCAGCTGCACATGCCGACGAGGTTGGGTTTGGAGATGCATCATTCATATTCTGGGGAGATTTCCATACTTTGAATTCGGAGAGTGGAATTTGGAGAAAATTGTCACCAAGCAGGAAATATCCCCTCAGAGCGCCCACGACCCAATTAAGGGTCCTGAAGCAGGGTAATACTCATCCTTTGCATAGACGGGGTGACCGAACACATTCTACTTTTACGCCATCGCCTTGTTTACATACGGATGTCAGTTTTTCTGCGATGCTTTTGCGATCACATTGACATCTCTGTATGCAGACTAGGTTTCGGGACCGGAAGATACATCAGACATATTCTGGAGACATTTCTATGCTCTGAAAATCTGAGAGAAAGGAAACGGTCACCACTCACGGCTTGACGCAGATTCCCTAAGAGGGGGACAGATTTCTTCTATGGTACAAGTGGGATAAATGAATTTCACTAATGACAAGTTTCTATTTCTACCCAATGAAAAATGGCTCTGCTTGTAAATGACCACCTTCGATAGCTGAGCATGTGCTCACTTTGTGCTATCGACTTTTTATCATTCGGAAACTCATTTTCCAGAGACGCTTTTTCGACCACATTGACGTCTATATGCAGACGAGGTTTCGGGTCTGTATCACCCATAATCTGGGCAATTTTCCATATTCTGAGAATGAAATTGTGAGAAAACAAACGGCTACCATGCACAGAAGATTCTCTATGAGGAACCGCGACCCGGTGAAGTGTCCTGAAACAGGACCAAACTAGTCATTTCTCTACCAATAGATTACACACGAAACTTACACTATCACCTTGCTTACGTTCGAAGGTTCATTTTTCTGCCACGTTCTTGCAACCACTTGAGTCTATTTACAAACGAGGTTTCGGGACTGGGTAGGCATTTTAATTAACGTCACACTGGAGCAACACAGCGAGGTATTGGCGATGGTCAGGCTTCCATCAAAAAAAGAAGAATCCGAGGATAAAATCACATAATTTGGAACTACGGTCGGATGACGAAGTCTAACTTGAGCTGGCACCCCACTATCCAAAATTCCAATCCACACCAACGTGAGGACATTTGACGCCATGGCATAATTTAACTTGCACCAGCCACCTTTGACACGACGATCTTTGGTTGAACTCGCAACTCTGATTGTTAATTTGTTACACTTCCAACCGGGCCACCGCGGCCTTTTTTGGAGCTGAGTGATTGCATCATCCATAATCTGAACAAATTTCCACTCTCTGAATTCCGAGGATCAGAACAAAGTAAATGGCTAAAACTTCCAGATTCCCTACAAGGAGTCGATATCCAATGAAGGGACATAAACAAGGTCGTACTTGTCGTCGTCTTAGTAGGCTACCAACGAAATTTCTTCACAAATTTTTGTTTCTATCCTATGTAAAATATCAATGTTCCATGACCGAGCATGTTACAATTCTTGGTTGTCGTATTTTTTTGCATTCGGAAGTTCTTTCTTCTGCTATGCTTTTCCTACAACTTGGACGGCTCTAAATGCAGGCAAGGTTTCGGATCTGAGATGCATCATCCTTATTCCGGAGAGATTTACATGTACTGAATACTGAGGATGAATGAGTGTAAATGATCATCCTTATTTTTTAACGAAAGCACTATTACGATGTTTCCTCACTCAAATTATACCCATTAGAAAGTATTTATTTTTCATTTGTGTACTGTAATGGGTAGGTAGTTAATTTGATTTACGTTGCACTAGAGCAACACAGAGGGCTATTGGCAACGGTCCGGGGTTTATTTCGAAGGTAGACTAATGGACAACACCTCTTAATTTTGAAACAATGGTCCGATACGATATCTGTCCCTCAGTTCAGACTCTAGGGCTCGTATTCTGGTATAAGCATGGATGGTTCGGGATTCAGAATCCCTTTAAACTTGGGCCTTCGTATAGCAAAAAAAGATTGCAGAGTGACAAACCAAATCAAAACCATTAGTATTATTTTTATCGCATATTTTTTAAAGAAAACTATAACAATCAATTGTTTATTATTCTTTTTTACTTCCATGCTTAAATTATTATTAGTTTTTATCTGTAGACTCTTCGACTATTTTTAACGATTACAAACAAAAGGCAAATATTTAGACATTTCTAAAAGTGATGAAATCAATGAGGTAGTTAGGTAAGTAGTTAAACTTACGTCGTATTGGAGCACCACAACAGGCTAGTGGTGACATTTCTCGATTAATCATCCGAAGACAGAACTTTACTCTCAATACTTACACAACGCGCCAATGTCACGACATACGATACCAAGGCAAATTTAACATGCAACAGCCCCCGTGTATCCCCATGATCTTAGTTCAATAGTCCTAAAACTAAGTACCTAACCACCTGAGATGTCTTGGTAATATCAAGCAATATTTAACAATGCTAATAATGACCATAACACACACTGTAAAATCTTCAGAAACGTTTCAGATAAAACCCACAAATGTAAATTCTAAAGGAGAATAATTATTGATTAAAACAATCAAAATATATTGAATGAAAAATACATAAGGGAAGCAAACCGTAAAAATGAACTATTCCTATAATTTTTGTATCCTCCCATATTTTTTATAATTAATTTCGTACAAAGAAAAAATTAAATAATAGCGTTCTTCAACGACAAAATTTATCATTTATTGAAGAAATCAAACTGTGCTCAAAACGTTTCACATCCTATTTGAGATCTGAACAGATTGAAGCTGTTGGATTGTAGATAAAATGAAAAATGTATCGGTGTACGATCCAAATATTTTATTGACATAATTAGCATCCATTGTTGTTGTTAAAGAAATATTCGTATACACCGAAAACAGTTGATAAACTTACTCAACTGTCATTCTTCACAACGAACAGCGAGATAGGAAACAATATTCTAACACTTTTCGGTCTCACAACTCACCAAGGATTGTTATTTTTGGTATTCAAAGATTTAATGTTTCACATTTTTCTTCCTGAAGTTTTTGTATTACGAATGAAATTGTGAGTGATTCTAACAGACTCGAGCAGGAAAAGCTATAATTCTTTCAGAAAAAAGATCTTAAGCTGGTGTTTGAAAAGAAAAGTAATGACCCATTTCAGGCTATTCATCTACGATAGCATATATCTTCAACTGAATAACTGCTGTAAAACTTACTATTTTGAGAAACAGTGTTACTGTAACAAATACAAACCAACGATTTTGTATAAAAGAAAAGTTTCATAAATTGTATGAATCAGTACTGAATATAAAACTTCCATCTATTAGGAAGACATTACAAATGAGCATAGTGAAATCCATGAGTGCTTGACTATAGCTAACATACAGGTCAAGAAAGGCCTGGATCACTTTTTTAAAAGAGATTCCCGTTATTAAGTGAAATCATAATAACTGAGGAAATGATAATAATCACAAAACTGGTGAAAGGATTATGACAAAACTGGTGAAAGGATTATGACAAAACTGGTGAAAGGATTATGACAAAACTGGTGAAAGGATTATGAAAAAACTGGTGAAAGGATTATGAAAAAACTGGTGAAAGGATTATGACAAAACTGGTGAAAGGATTATGACAAAACGGGTGAAAGGATTATGACAAAACTGGTGAAAGGATTATGGCAAAACTGGTGAAAGAATTATGGTAAAACTGGTGAAAGAATTATGGTAAAACTGGTGAAAGAATTATGACGGTACTAGTGAATTGATAATAATGATGACTGATGAAATAATAGCGAATGGAATGGTAATAGCTATATTCGTCATAACATTAAACCATAACGGTAAATGACTATAACTAAATTAAGAACTAACGTCAGAAGTTTAATTTGAGGCACCCGTAATGAGGCCTAGGCCAAATGTTGCTCTTCTGCCTCTTAGAAGCGTATATTCAAACTTATTCTACATTGTTACAATAATTTATCACTATTCGTAAAAGAATATAACGCAATTTTTCTTCATTGCATTTTCTTTCTTTTGGCTCAAAATGTATAGATGTCCATCATAATTGAAATTTCAATTACCATGTTTGGTAGTTTTATATTGTTCATATTCCTGAGTTTCATCAAGTCCACGCTGGAAGCTACTTATGTAGAATTTAGAACGAGGTCAAATATGCTTATTAAGAGAGAGACAGAACTACTGTTACCACTCTGTCACCAGTCATTAATTACACTATTGGGACCTTGAATAGCCTTCCACAATAAAAGGATAGCTAAGGTTACATATTTTATCCATTATTGATTTCTACTTATCGATATGAAATTAGAGAATTAAAAAATAGGTTATTTATACTCTGAAACACTATTCATTTTCATTTCATACTAAACAGGGAAATGAATGTGCAAATAAGAAAATTCTAACTTACAATTTATATTTCTTTTTTCATTATGCCAGTAAAATAACTACATTTTTCTAAAATGAGAAAGATTTTTGTAATTTTATTCAAAGTGTTCTTATGAAAAATAATTAATAAATTATTCTGTATTCAATTTATCAAGAGTTGGTTTTTAGTTAAGAGAACAAAGGCATTCCAAATACAAGATTCAGAGTTGAAAATTCAACTGAAAATCGTACATAAAATGCTGTTTTTATTATGTAATTGTATATCTACACAAAACCTGAAGAAATATAATGTACTGATTTTAAGGTAATGGTAATTTTAGTTAACGTCGTACTAGAGCAACACAACGGGCTATTGACGACGGTCTCCTTAAGGGAAAGATCCTAGGACAACATCTCGTAATTTTGAACCACGGTCAGATGACGAGACAACATCTGAGCTGATTGATTTTAAGGTCTTAAGAGGTACTGTATAAACTTGATTATTTTAGTTTTAAGAATCGCTGAGAAAATCATTCATAACATAGCTTGGAAATATTTTCTACTGTAAACTAAGACGTTAAGAATCATAAAAGAAATTCACAATATTAAACAGTTGTTTTGTTATTTTTATTGCTATTAAGAGAAGCTTACAGATTGCTATTACAAGAGAAGTTCGTTGCAAAAGTCTGTCCTGTAACTTCAGTTTTTAAATAAACTAAGAGTACAATTTCTTTCAAAGCTTTGTTTTGAAAATAAACCGAAATAACAGTAATATTTTAACTGTTACGCCCTCAATTTAGTTATGAGATTCAAAACGCATTGGAAAGTTCAAATACTTGAGTATTTCGAGGTCTGTTAATTTTTTCATTTCACTTAGACAAATCTGAATTAATGTAGAAAATTCTTATAATTTTCATACATATATTGATCAATTAATCAGTTATTAAAGTATGGATTATTTAACTACAAGACCACCTATTAATTGCAGTGTGTCAGCTTTTACAGAAACAAAATAAGAATTAAAGAAATTTGTAAAGACAATAATTGGTAGATAAATAAAGTTAAGAAAATTAAATGTTCTTAAAAATAAATTAATAACATTTAACAGTTTGATAGAACCAAGGAAAACCTTGTAATCTGGTCGATGTGGTTCCATTTTACTCCTAACATTTGGACACCTAATTTATCTGATTTAAATTCTCTGGAAAGTTATGTTTAGGATGCTATTGAGAGGGCAACAAACATGCTTCCAATAACAAGGACTCCCTGAAGGTTGACATCAGGGACGTTAGGACCAACATAAATAGATCATATCATCAACATCCGTTCTCGTTTCAAAAGCCGGATAGAGTATGAAGGAGATTTTATTGAATAACTTTCTCCGACCACCTTAAAATTTAATAGCTCAGGAACATTGCATGTAACAAGGGCTCGAGTGCCAAAATTATTAATATGGTGAGATTCATATATATATATATATATATATATATATATATATATATATATATATATATATAAAAACCTAGTAAGATGATTTAATGTAATTACTGTATAGATGTAATGATGTATATTAGTAATGTGTTATAACATTCTGGGTAGACATGTCACCTCGGTGGTATGTTCTATTCATCCAACCACACTTACTGGTACAGTGTATCACGATACTAGGCATGAGAGTGTGTGTTGGTGTTGGTTTTAGCTAGTACATATGTACTACATTTTATGAATATACATTGGTTTCTCTATAAAATATTCTTCCCCTCTTAGCCAAATTTAATTCTTAAAATAGCTGATGCACCATTTGCTGTGTTATTAATAGTTGATCTTAAAACTGTTGTTGCATTTAAAAACTATTCTCAACAGTTATTGTGTGCATCCAAATGTACAACAATTTAAACATTTTATCGCTAGAACCAACAATTTCACATGCGCATATTCTTCAATAC
This sequence comes from Metellina segmentata, assembly GCA_947359465.1. NCBI lineage: Eukaryota > Metazoa > Arthropoda > Arachnida > Araneae > Tetragnathidae > Metellina > Metellina segmentata. Next base: position 62,447,573 of record OX375879.1, on the reverse strand, counting down.
TTTTCTAAATGAGCACCAAACGCTCCAACGAACAAATTTAGTGAGATCTAGTTCTTCATAAGAAAATATACACTTTTAAGGTATCGGAATCCCTATACCAAAAAAACAAAAAGTAATTACTAGTCTTCAACAAATTTAAACATGTTTTCACAACATGAAAATACTATTTTCCAATGCGGTTGCAAGATCTAGTTAAATTTATTAACAATTTTCCGAAATCATCAAGGATGCATTAGTCAAGACGTGGAACAGCGTTCCCTTCTGCTGGTTTTAGAAGGAATTGGTTGGTTGGATTTTAATGATACAGGAGGTCAAGCTGCGCCAAACACACGTCAAGCAATGGACATACACCGGTCATACTGACAAAAAGATAAATGCATCCAAGATAAATTACAAAAATCTAACCTGCAGCTCGCAGGCTAATAGCGCAGAATACAAAACCTATTTTAAAATATTATAATCGGTAATACACTTATTAAGTACAAGTAAAAAACGTTTGAAAATTTATATGGTTGACTTTGGCTTGTTATTCTTATTTTAAAATATGGTTCTGTGATTTTATTTCTGTAAAATGCATAAGGTTTGAGCGTTTGCGAAAGGACTGTTTGGTCCGCTGCTCCAAGCCCAAGACAGCGTCTTGTCAAATAAGCTGTGGGAAAAAGAAATCTGTGAATAGAGTAGTGAGATGAAAGCAAAAAAAGATCGTTCAGGTATCCTAGGAGTTTTGCCCTGTGTTTGCTGAAGACAGTAAACCCCACATCAAAAGAGAAGACCACTAAAAATTTATATATGCAAACTATCGAATTCTTTCATTTGCCGAGGTATAAAATGAATTCATTTATCTAGATAACATCACTTTAATTTAAAAAAAATCAATGGCCATCACCCGATACTAAAAACTAAAGCAAACGCATAGCATTAAGCTATTCGAAGCTCTAATAGAGGAGAATCTCTTTAAAATGACAGGCTCGTTAGAAGAGAACGATTCCCTCTGGTCCTGGGAGTTCTGCCTTGGATTTACTGAAAACAATGAACCCCACATCTCAAAGAAGAGATCACTAAAAAAAATACATATACAACTGTCGAATTCCTCCATTTGCCGAAGTTCAAAATGAATCCATTCATTGATATAACATCACTATAATTTTTAAAAAATCAATGGCCATCACGTGGTACTAAAAACTAAAGCAATCGTATAGTTATTCAGCTATTCGAAGCCGTAAGAGTAGAATCTCTTTAAAATGGTAGGCTCGTTGGAAGAGAGCGATTCCCTCTGATCCTGGGAGTTCTGCCCTGGGTTTACGAAAAACAGTAAACCCCACATCACAAAGAAGAGATCACTAAAAAATACATGTACAACTATCGAATTCCTCCATTTGCCGAAGTTAAAAATGAATCCGTTCATTGATATAACATCACTTTAATAAAAAAAAAATCCATGGCCATCACCTGATACTAAAAACTAAAGCAATCGCACAGTATTAAGCTATTCGAAGCCGTAATAGAGGAGAATCTCTTTAAAATGGCAGGCTCGTTGGAAGAGAGCGATTCCCTCTGATCCTGGGAGTTCTGTCCTGGGTTTACGTAAAACAGTGAACCCCATATCACAAAAGTGATCACTAAAAATATATATGTATACACAACTGTCGAATTCCTCCATTTGCCGAAGTTTAAAATGAATCCATTCATTGATATAACACACTTTAATTTTAAAAAATCAATGGCCATCACCCGATACTAAAAACTAAAGCACTATCCCCCGGAAATCTAAGAAACGATTACGCCAATCGCATAGTATTAGCTCTCCGAAACCGAAAGAGAAGGCCAAGAGCCGTAGTGGAGGAAAATCTCTTTAAAATGGTAGGCTCGTTGGAAGAGAGCGATTCCCTCTGATTTATCGGCAGCGATGACTGTGATACATGGGCAAGGAGCTCGACGCTGCTGAGAGTCATTTATTAGGAGCTCCCTGTGTGTACGAAAAGGCGGAAGCACGTGCTCCACAAAGTCTGTTTACGTCTGGAGGCCATTCGGATGCTCTTCCTGCTGTTAATGAGCAACGTCACGTTTAGGATTAAATGGGACTAGGTCCACGATCGTTGGTAGTGTGCTATTTAAGTGTTCGTAGACACACAGAACTCGTGCTTGTTTCAGTTGAGTATTAATTAATTTTCGGACAATTTAGTACTCGATCGTCTTTGCCTTGAGGCATAACTCGTTCATCATTTTTGCTAAAAACGCAGAAACTAGTTACTGATCTCGCTGTGGTAGGTGATCAGGAGTTGAAATTATTTTTAATTTATATATTCAGAAATATTTTAAAATTTTCGAGATGGAACTACATTGGGGTTAATACTTTCCAGAATTGGGGCCTTTTAACGCTATATTTCATTTTTAAGGCTACATTTGAGATTGCAATACATAAACCTGTGAGTGCACATGTGAAGAAACTTTTACGAGTGTTATGTTTGAGTCTCATGTTTGACCCAGTTTTAAAAACGTTGATTTTTAGATAACCTATAAATATAATGCCATCCACTTTTAATGACACTAGGACAAAAACTCGATATTATTAATTTAATGCAGGTGAAACGAAATAGGCAACGTTCATGTAAGTAATGACGTGTAGCAAATATTAAAGCTTTTAAGGGTTCTTTGACCAAAATAAAATATCAGGCCTTTTCAGATATTTTTAATTCCGTGGGATCACTACATCCAGAAAATTGTTTGATTTTTCTCATAGTAGTTCAAATAATTGTACTGTTTTCAAAAGTTCAACCCTGCCGCTTACTGGTTTTTATCAAGTTTATAACTTTTAGATTGAACGCAAACAATCATATTAACTTTTAGACCTATATGCAAATTGAACTTATAGTAATTTGTATAACTAAATAATTTATATAAAATTTTCTTACTTAGCAACATTAGAATTTGCCCTTAATTTGCTCTTTCGGTTTGATTTGGTCATTTTTTTCCTTCATGCAAAACCATTTAAGTTTGAGAATACGAACTATAATAATATTGAAATTTGGCAGGAGAATATTCGGTCCAATATTCAATCATTGATCATGCAAGAAAGGATACACTATTCCAAACGAATGTTTCCATTTGTAATACTCTCAATAACCTACAGTACCATCATAATATTTTTCCTTTCTTCATATTGTAGGATCGCTAAGTAATGCTCATAAATCTAATGCACCAAAAATTAGCCAGTACCTAAGTTCACACATGTTATAAATAATAAATGTAAAATAAAATTCTATAAATATCAGTTTTACTCTGCTTACTCTAGCATTACGATTTAATGATACGAAGAAATCTAGGAAAAAACAAGTTTCATTAACGTTCACTGAACAAATGTTTGAGGAGTTTCTCAAAAATTACTGTTACCCATATTAAGCAATATTCCACCTTTTTGTCCAAACATTCACATATGTTTAACTCTTTATCTTCCACAAAACACGGGTATTAGATATCATTTAATGAAAACTGCCTTATTTCTTTAACGATTTCACTAGTATGTCCTTAAGAGAAATCTCTTATTATTCTAATCAAATGAAATCTTTTAACTCCTGAAATTTTAAACACGTATATAAAACGACTCACATCACAATGTTACGATCAGCTGGTTTTTCCAGACAATTCGTAACCCTCACTTTCATCAGTTTAACTTTTGCCATAAAATCGTGACGTCAAAGAAGATAGATAACTGAACAACCTTGAGATCTAAACTGACTGCTTTTTCATCTGAATCTGGAACTACTACAGCAGCTTAGTAAAAAATGCAAAAGAACGAGCATATACACCGATTCGAGGTTGACCTACATGCAACTTCGGATCTTATCTAACTTAGCACCTGCATTTTTCATCCACTTGGCTTTGTTTTCTGAAACCTTTTTGAAGATGAAAGATAGCTTGAAGTGAAGCAATGTTACAAATGGAAGAAGCTCGCTTGACTTTCCTTTTCAGTATATTTCTAGCAAATATAACTACGTTTGTATCATTGATGGAATAACGTATGTTGCTTAATTTATTAAACTTGCGCAGAAACTGTATTTCATCGAAACTTAATATTCAGAGTTAACAATTAGGTCAATTTGTGTGTTTCCAATCTAATTTAAACTCCCTAGAAGAACTAAAAACTATTTTCATTGTTTGCGAATACCTATTTGAATGTAGTCCAATTGCCCTAAACTATTCAACTACAAAAATGATTAAAATACCAAGTGATATTTTCATGCATGCATACTCGTATGAATAGATGTTTTATATACTGTCAAACATTTGAAGTTCACTTCATTTCAATAGCTACTAAGCAAACAATAATAAGCATTTAACATAGTTAAGACGTTTGAACATTTAATCCTAATACAGTATGTTTTCAGTATTATATGCCAAAAGTAATCATTCCAATGATTGTGCCAAAGTGACTCATTCCAATGATAATTTTATAATTAATAGAAATTTTAGACCTATTCAAAGTTTAATTCTACTCATTATCAATATATCATTATTATAAGGGCAAAGTAGTTTGAGGTTTTATGGCATAAGGGCCAAATATAGTTCTTGAGCCAAATACAGGACAGACAACGTCAGGTAATGGACATACACACTGAGAGTTTTACTGACACAGAAAAGAAAAATAGGGTTGAATCCACCTAGGGTGGATTCAACTCCATTTCCTATTTAATAAAGGGTAAAAGGGTTGAACCCTAATTCCTATTTATATAAAGGGTAACTCATCAATTTTAAAAACGTATCCTATTCCATATAGCTATTGATTTAAGTTTCTATAATGTGGTTTTAAGCTTTAATATGGTCTCACACAGGTGTCTCGAAACCTCATTTGCGAACTTTAAAGGGAGTTTAGGGACATAAAACTAAACCGTATTCACAATAGGAAATTATATCCTCGATTGCTCTCCCCCTTGTGAGTCGAATTTTTTGGTTTAGGAGGCTTTAAACGTTTAGATACAAAAATGATTGTCAAACTTATTTCAAAAGCTTCTTAGTCTGCATAAGTTCTAGCGCTAAATTTTTAAATCTCGTACCTCATAACTAGTCAAAAGCTTTGTATCTAGTTTTTAATCACTCCTGGAAAATTTTGATATCAAAACTTACGGTTTCGATGGTAGTCTGCAGGAGCCACCCAAAAAATACAGCGTATGAATCAATGGTAGTCTCGTAGACAATGGCTTCTAGCCTTGCTATGAGGTATACCCAGACGAAGACATCACTATTATTAATTGGGTGATTGAAGTGCGCAAGAGGTGGGCTTATTCATGCCAATTTATCAAACCCAGAACGCATCATAGCGGATATGCATCTCACCGTCAATGAGGTTTATTTTTGTGTTTCCTATCTCCTCTTTAGTTTGTTTTGGAAGTTTTGCTACACATTGTGTATTATAAAGTGAATTTTAAAAAATCTAAATAAAAACTAATTTAAAATTATCAGAATTCTCCCATTTGAACGTAATTGATTAGTAACTGGCTTATCCAATTCAAATTTTACACTCAGTCGAGTCCAAATTTAATTTAATTTCAATCAATGGACTTTGCTTCACAAAACGAGATTAAATTTCCAAGTCCTCGAAATCTGATGTTAAATATTCAGGAACCCGAGTTGCTTTTTAAAACACATATTTAGCATACAATGCACCCTATCCTGCACCTGACACGCAGACGCTTCGAAACTTTGCTTATTTGAAGTAATTGATCACTAACGGGCTTACCCGATTCGAATTTTACACTCAACCGAGTCCAAATTAAATTACATTTCTCTCTACTAGTTTTGCTCCCCCAGGAGATTAAAGCTCCAAGACCTCGAAATCTGACGTAAAACACGATTCAAGAACCTGAAGTATTTTTTCGAGCCCATAGTCGGCATTCAGTTGCATACAATGCACCCTTTCCCTGCAACTGCCACGCGAACGGGAGAGGGCTGCAAAATTAATTAACATCATTAAAGCGGCGACAAAAGCAAACCACTTCAGCTGATAACTCCCACACACGAGCGGATCGATACAATTTTAACCCAATGGAGAGATTGAATCTTTTGCTTTAATTACGTTATACCGAAGACTAATTACGGAAATACGATTGAAACGCGGGGGGCTTTCCTCGCGCATTAAAGCAGATTCTATGGATTCCAGGGGCGGGAGGTTGCAACCTTTGCAAGTGTCTGCAGCCTTGCTCAGTCCGCTCACGTCCGCCGTTGCTGTTATTCGCACGTTCTGTAGACCGCTACGGGGTTTACAGAGGGGAATATTGATCAAAAGAGCATCAACTACCCGAGCAAGAACGTGAAAGTGAAACAGATTCCAGTTTTCCACGTGGATGCACCCTTCCCGAGGTGAGGGAGAGAGAGCGGAGGCAAGCACTTGAAAAATTATCCTTCATGTCCGAGGAATATCTGGCTGATTAAAAATGCCTATTATTTCCTAGTATAAACACGTTTTTTGTGCTTCTTTCAATGAGAGAAAAACGACCCGCATAATGAGGTGAAAAGGATCATGCCTCGAGTTGGAGCAAATGAGAAAAAAATTGCGTGTAATGTTCTTTTGAAAGCATCAACGCCGTCGTGTTTACACTCGCTTTAGTGCCCAGAGTAACTTTGATTCATTATGCTGATAGAAAGAGCGGGTCTTTTTCCATTCGAGTTCGAATAATCGTTCTCGCTCCCTTCGCATTAATTAAAATCTTCGAGAGGGAAATATTTAAGGCGTTAAACTCTTAAATGGGGAGCCAGGTTCACAATAGTTTGAACCACATATTTAAGAAATTTGATTTATTTATTCTTCGCAATCTAATCTCCGAATATTTCCTAATTAAATTTTACTCCCGAGTATTTCTCAGGGAATAAAATTTGAGGCTTTTGGAAACGACTTGCATCTTTTACAAGATGTTCGGTACCAGATTCAATATTTCTTTTGTTCGGTGTATGTTTGGTGCATTGTGTTTTTCTTAATATCCAAGCATTTTTTATAATTAAATACTAATTTAAATTTAAAAAAATTTAAGGAGTTATCATTTATTGGAATCTACAGTTGGCCAGATGATATTTTATGGTTTGTAAATAGAAACTAGCATTTAAAGGGATATTTGTTCAAGTTCGTTATGGCATGCTTTTACCCATTACAGTCGATATTTCCCTCTAAAAGTCCTCAAAGACTTCTCAACGTATATGAGAACGTGGGTTGGTGGAATTTTATATATCAAGTATCATATATGATCAAGCTGCAGACGTCAAGCAAATGGACATACACACTAGCTAAGCTTCTTACTGACGCAAAAGAGAAATACACTCTGGAAGGTATAGACCTGTTATAATGTAGGTAAAGTTAAAATATAAGTGAATTTAAAATTAGAACATCTTGCTTAAGCTGTTGGTTAAGCTTGTTGGTAGAAACGTAGTAGAGGCTATTACAATATACGCTTAAATTATTCTATCAGATTGTCCAGTAACAACTGTTGAAATTTTTTATATGCTTTTAGTCACCATAAACACTTATAGAGGCTACGCAAAGAAACATCAATAAAAAGGAATCGAATCATTTTATAGGTTGGATCGTTTTATGCCGCAAGGCCCATAATTGTCCAAGCTGCGCCATTCTCAAGACGCAAATGGTTCTGAGATGGACAAAGACACAATGAAAATTTTACTGACACAGAAGATACATACACCTAGGGAGGAATAGAACCTGACAACACGCGAACCTGAACTCACAGGTTGCTTGCTCAGTGGGCCAATCTGCAATACTTGAAAATCCTACGTAGTTAAAGAAATACTATGTGGAGTTTTTTAACAGATGAAAAGAGATTATTGTAAATAATTCTCTGTTGGAAATTGATAAGACTTCACTTCGGGATTTCCCAAGATCGTTAAAACTTCTTTCGCAGATACGTATATCTCTAAATTCACTTTAAAAGAACTATGGTCATTCTATTCCAAAAATACCCAATTGTGAAACTTATTCTTCCTTGTGTTTTGTCCTGAATGTTCAGGTTTCTGGTTTTGTCTTTTTATTGCTTAAAAGTCAACTTCCTGAACCGATGTTTGCTTCCTGTTCTTAGGGGAAAGAAAGATTTTCTAATAGAAAAAGGAATATACAAAAATAGCGAAATAGAATGTGTAAAACATTTGCCGCGTTAGTTTAGACTTTTTCTTTTTGATATCCTGATAACATTTGCATTGCTAAATTTCTAAAGGTTTTATGATATGCCAATGTTTTTATTCAAATAAATATTGCATTCAGTTCATTACATTTTGCTTTAGATTTCCATAGAAACTACCTGCGATTTAGTATACTCGAGTTTAGAACATGCGGAGACACGATTCTGATGGGGAAAATGTATTTTACAATCAACTATTTTGTAAGTTCATATTCTAACCTTTTCGCATGTTCTTCTCATCCATTTATAGTAATCACAAAATGACCGCATGCAGTTTTGTAAGTTTAAGAATCAAAACATCGTTCTTCGAATCTTGTGTGTATATATTTAAAATCACAATTCTAAGCTGTTTCTAACTATAAATATTTGCTTTTATGTGTTTTTGCGAAGTCGTAATTTTCCAACCCAAATATCAAACTCAAGACGCACATGGTTCCGAGATGGACACTTAATAATCTGACGTGGCCTCAAATGTCCTCACGATGGCATGGTGTGGAAGTTTGGAGAGTGGGATCCCTAGTTTAGGTGTTATCTCATCATCTAACCGTGGTCCTCTAATCTTTCCCTCCGGGAGTTTAACCCAGACATTCGGCCATTTTGTTGCTCCAGTGTGACGGTAATTAAATATCAATCATCTAATATAGATTAATATAGATTAATAAGTTTGACATCGGTTTGAGATTTTGATGGCTTAAAAATTGTCATTATTCAAAAATATCTATATTATTGACAAAGAGAGAGACGCAGAATAAAACTATTGCAGTGCCTCTAACAGGAAGGGAATGTGGTGAATCATAGTGCAGGGGCCTCAGTAAATATGTGAAAACACTCTTGGTGTCGTTATCTGTACGTTCAAAAATACTGTCGAATTTTTTTGTATGGGTTATGTTAAACAAAGCAAAGAAATGGTTTAGTTTGTCGATTTACGTTCATTTTTTGCGTTGCGGGATTTAATTACACCGCTACTAACAACTTCAAATAAAAAGAGAAAAATATATGCCCTGGTTCTCTCTCATTGAGTACTTGACAAATATTTTTGCAACAAAAACCTGCAACACTTCCCTTTAACATATACTCTATACGATCGTTTCGTGATTCGTGCCATGATCGAGTTTCCAGGAAGACCCATTCAACGCCATGGCATTCCTCTATAAGATACCTGTGAACAAACATCTAAATTTGGTGACTGCACTTTTAATATACTACTCAGCTTGCCGTTTCACACATTTTTTTTTACTTTAATCTCCACTCAATTCGAGATGTGTCACCCGTGGATCCTCTATTTAAAATTCCTGTTCATGCTTCAACCAAAAGGTCCACGACATCCTCTTCTTATACAACATATATACATGACAAGCCTACCTGGTATAGTGCTCATAACGAAAGTCTGTCACCCTACTCGCTGTCTCTGGTTCCAGTTTCGTTTCGTGAGCACGTTGCCCTTTCCCCGGGAGCAGAAAGTGCTTAAAACTGAAACGTACGTCGCAGAACAAAGTCTTTTCAGACAGTTTTTCCTTAATTTTATCAAAAATTTTGCCGATTTTTTAAAAATCATAAGATACGATGTTCTGCAGTGCAAAGCACGCTCCTTGTCACACCTTTTTCTTTTCTAGTTACGGAAGAACCTCCCTACACCTCTCAATCTACCACAAACACTTTATAAATAACACATCTTCCATGTCAATGACAAACTATTTAACTTCAAAAGTTATCGACAGAAATGCAAATTCCGCAAGTATGCCTTGGTTTTAAATAAAGTAAGGTAATTAATTTTGATGTTTTATTATAAATATGTAATGCATATTTCGCCGATAATTGTGTTTTACGGCTGGTTTTGATTTTACTGCAGTTTTCAAAATTCGGACAAAATGCCTGCAGAACGATTCCAATTGCTTGGAGTTGTGTTGCAGAACACTCACTATAATTCTGCAACTGGACCTCTTCTTATGAGCCACCAGTTCCTATGTGGTACAGTAAACCCTTGTAGTGTGGAACCTTGTGATGCAGAAAACCAAAGAGAGGTAAATCATTAAAAATGTTGAGAAATGGTGATCGATTCGCCACCAGGCCATTGCTCTCCAATGTTTCTCCATGCTACAAATAAAAATCACTATTGCAGGGCACTCGTCCAAATGTTCACCAGACAGGCTAAGTCGCACTAATCAGACTGGAGAATCAGCATGTGCTATTCGGTGGACATAAGCCTAAAGACAGTTGTGGCCAGTAAGCAGTCAGAACTTCGAAGTGAGTTTGGGACAGCTGAAATTCTATTCTAGAGGACACTACAATGATTTCCTTTAGAAACAAAGAGACTGCTTCAAATCATCTCTCTTTGTCAGTTCGATATGTTATAAAGAATTTAATCTCATGAGACATTTTATGAGGAGGAATTATCTATCCATATACTGGGAGGCATATATTTAGGGGTCTGTGTTATCTCACAATGACTACAAAACGACGGAACTGTTGCTTCGGAATGGCCACGATACCGCGCAATCAATAAAACTCGCGTGTTTTCGTTTTCTTCGATCCCTAAGCCTGCACGTCCGATTCGGGGAACTCCATTTTTTTCTTCCCTCTAATTCGATTTAATCAACTGTCTTCGTAAGGGTTTCAGGCCCAGGAAGTGCGAGTCGAGTCTGGGTGCGCTCGCTCGCTCTTGATGAGGGATGAGTCACGGACTGTCACGTGGTGTTATTGATTCCTTTTCAATGGAGCGAAGTGTTGGTTTCTCTGCTTAAATCCACTCTTCAACTGCACCTTTTGATCGATATCTGTACTATTCTTCGGATATTTATGGACACGCGACCTTTCAGGATATCGGATATTACAAGCTTGGGCTACCGCTGCATTTGTCATTATTTCGAGCAGGGAAAAGAGAAATAATGCCGAGTATCAGTACAGGCCAAGGGAGCTGGTAGTTGTTGATTCAGAGGACTAGCTTAGACGACATAAGGAATCGAAACAAAATATGCGACTCGTTTTTACGGATTGCCTAGAAAAATTGCTTTATTTTTCGAGTAGCCTAGAATCTAAAATACACAAAATCAGAGGCGAAGTAATGTTTAGATCACAGACGCATATATGTCTGACTATTCTCCGATTTATTACCAATATATTCAAAGATAATTAAATTAAAAATTCTAGATGGCTATAATTATACAAATAAAAGTTAATAATAATAATTAATTACAAATAATTAAACTAAATTAAACGTAGGATTTTAGAAAATATTTCTAAAAAATGTTATTTTATCGTCAATATTTTTCTGCTTTTCGTTAGACGCCCTCGAAACATTTTAAGCGCGTGTATACTTCGCTTAGTGGAAGAACCGTCAATCATAGAAGTCCTTTTGAATTTTACGGTTTTTTATTTCATACCATGACATAGGACATTTTATAGAAATCGCAAATAGGGTTATAACATAAAAATAGAAGGAAATGTTTATGGCACCTTTTCCCATTTCAATTTCATTTCTTCGCAAATTATATATTGATTTTTAGAGATTATTTATTACAAAGCTCTTCACAAAAGAAATAATTTCAAACTTGCTTTCAAAGCACAATTAAAGATCTGGTTCGTTTTAATTTCAATTGAATGCTATGCACACCCACAACTTTTCAGTAGCCCAAAAATATGATAACTACTGTCATTTTTATTCATTTAACTTTCAGTTTAAGGAAGATTTATATTAATCTAGTAATTATACTCGCCATTATGCACTGTTTCTTACTATTTCAATCTTGATTTTCGGGTTTAGAATACTCTCTTGAACCATCATATTCCTCTAATCAAAAAGGAATAGAAATACCATTGAAATTAATTTTGTTGTGGTGGGATTTTTAAAATGAAAGGGCCATATTTAATCAAGCTGCGTCAAACGAGGTCAAGTGAAAATTATTTTATGGTGGAAATTTAGTGTCACGAAAACGTGTTTCTCCGGCAGTGTTGATTTTTAATATACTTCAAGAAAGTTAAAATAATAAATGCACCTAACTTAAAATATTGATACGTAATCTCAGTTTGCTTATCAGTCTTCCGACTCATACGAGTCGAACCTTAAGTTGTAGTTTGTGGGTTACATTTTACTTTCATCTCATGTTTGCGTCGTTATTGCAAAGAAGCTTTCTTATTCAAATTAAAAATGGAAACGGCCTTAAAAAGTTAGGATTTAGTTTATGGTGAATTAACGTGGTCAAAGATGAATTTATTCACAAATAATGACATTGAAATTTCGGTAGTCTACATATACAGAGAAAAATCCCATATAAATATGCTAAAAATATCGAAAACTGCCTATTTTGGACACTGAGAAATTTTAAGACATTTCTTCTAATAATTACTCATAAGCAGAGAAACTGATACATTTTTAAGTGTATTTGATTCTTGGTTTTGGACCTTATGATACATGAGTCATTAAGTCAGTCGTCAGAAAACGTCAATTAAGCTGTTCTACAGTTGATTTATCACCTTGATATTTTTGTTCTGCACATAACACGTTGGCCCAGATGAGGAAGTAAGAATTACTTGATTATTGTAAAATTATTTTATCGAAGCGTCATTGCTTCTAACTTTTAGCAGATGCCTCTTGCCAAGTTGCACTAAAGACCAAACACTAAAGTCAAGTTTCCCCTAAAACAAGACAGACAACTCTAAATAATCGGCGTGCACACAAAAAGACATTGTATTGACTCAGAAGAGAATTGTACCTGGGAGGGAATAAATCTATATGGAGGACAGTAATAAACCTATATGGAATTACTACATTGCAATTGGAGATCTTGATATCAAACCGGTTCCATCACAAAGTCACGGCAAGTCACAAAGCAAATATTTGAGCCTGAAAGCTCTACATGTATCATTCCATCGTCAAAGTACAGAAAGCTTCGTTGAGGTTAGAACTAATTTCCTGAACAATAGGATGACTTAAAATAATAACCACGAACCTCAAGCAAGAAAGAAAGAAAGAAAAACCCGATAAAGCCAGTCAAATATCAGGAGTCCAAACCATCATGTTTCTGGATCTTATATCGGTTGCATTTATTAAAAAAAGCTTAGACTAATAACAGTTCCAGACATTCAAAACTGTCATCGAAAAATATTTATGATGGCGTTGGTCGCACCAGTCGTAGCTCTTAATTTCCTATTCCTGCTTCAGAGTATGTAATTACTACCCGGGGAAAATATCTATAATTAAAGAAATTTTACTTTACAATAAAGTTATGCTATCAATAAAAATTTAATTGGCGTTTTCACATAGACTACGGGTTGAAGTCGAAATTCCTCCTGCAGTCGCCAGAAAACGCCAATTAAGCTGTTCTACATTTGATTGATCACCTTGATATTTTTGTTCTGCACGTAACAAGCTAGCAGCTGAGAAAGGAAGAACACTTGATTATTGGAAAATTATTTTATCGAAGCGACATTGCTTTAACCCTTAGCAGATGCCTCTTTGAAAAATCTAGAATTAATTATTTATTTAGGTCTTCAATGAAGATCGCCTATCTTCTTGTTAAAAGAAGATTTGCTCAAACTTCTGAGCAGTCCGTTGGTGTACGAACCTGTTCTTGGTTCGGACTATCGCAAAGGCGCTGTCAAAAATCGCATCTGAAGCTGCAATCTGCAGTCACTGACCCCTTAGCCCAAGCAGATCTGACAGATGCATATCGCTATGAATATTGATATTTTCAGCGCGAGAGGCACAGGTAAAAGTACAAACAAAAAACGACAAACAGCCGTTGCTGTTTTTCAAAGGGGAAATGTTTCCACGCACGAACTTCTTTCACTCAACGAAATGGAGACTTATAATTTAAAGTTTTCATCTTTTGCTCAAAACATGGCCGACCTAAAATGATGTGTCACGATCGACAATGGGGCCAAAAGGCGAAATTGCACACATGCGTTTAGGATGCGAAAAGGCACCCTAATGGCCCCGACCGAATTCAATTTTGCTGCTTCCTAATGTTTTTCTAATAGCGGTCATCATGAGCTGTGGTGCAATCTCATAGATGGTCTGTAGTTTTATAGCGAAAATACAATAACGAAGTTATGCAAACGTGATTTATTTACTCGAACCCCAAACATTATAGTAAACTCTAAGAATGAAAATATAAAGCGCAGTAAAAGTTGCGTTTCCGTATTGGTTGAACAATATACAGTAGGATATAACCCTTTTTATCGTCTAAGGTTAAACGTAGAAAAAAATCATATCCTTATTATTTACAAATAGTAGAACACTTCACTGATTGAGATACGTTACATTTCTACATGAAAAAAAACAACTTATTTTTCCTTCCAGCTTCATGTGTACATCATTTGCGTGTATGATGAACTATTTATTCTGAGCATATCAACATGCTTTCTTTGTGATCGGTTTTTAAATAAAATCCATCATTACAGTAACAATTATGAGGAAAAAAACATAAGTTTATTAAAACCGATTTTTTAAATTTGTTGCCCCTATCATTTTTTTAATACAATAAATATTAAGTAGTTAATAAGAATATTTAAGTACATAAAATTCACCTCTTATGCAATGTTAATGTGCAATACCCTTTTAAATTTTTTTGCACGCCATTGTTTTTAACTTCAGTATTGACGTACAATTAGGTCTTTTTTTATTAAAAGTGAGAATGAATTTGTCTAATGGGAGGTAATTTTATTGTTTTAATTAATAAAACTCATCAGATAATGGTGTTTATGTTTCACAATTCAACATTCATGCACAAATCGAATCTAGGGTAGCATTCGCTTACTTATTAAATGGCATAAATAGTACGCTTAAAATTCATACCTAATTTTTGAATCCAATCAGCTACTTAGTTTGTGAAGAAAGCTCTACACGGAACATATTACTGATAGAATTTGAACTATCCACAATTTTGTTTAATGTATAGTACGCTTAAAATTCATACTCAATTTCTGAATCCAATCAGCTACTTCGTTTGTGAAGAAAGCTCTACACGGAACATATTACTGATAACACTTGAACTATCCACAATTTTGTTTAAGCTTTTGCTGACAGAGAACTGTCGTTTATTTTAACGTAAAGAAAACTAATTTTATTATAAATCCAAATCGACTTTATCTTTTACTCAATTCAAATCGCTTATACTTTTTTTCGACAGTTCACCTTAAATCATTCCTATGTATACATAACTAGTATATTTAAACTAGCTAGTACGTAACTAATATATTTAGACTAGCTAGTACATAATTAGTATATTTAGACTAGCTAGTACATAACTAGTATATTTAGACTAGCTAGTACATAACTAGTATATTTAGACTAGCTAGTACGTAACTAGTATATTTAAACAAGTATATACTCTGGTAATTATTTTTGACTAGGTAAAAAAATTTTCAAATCGACTTTCGTAATTTGAACACTGCGTCAACTTGTTAGGTAATTTAAGTAATGTATTCATGAATGAGTGGCCGAAAAAGCAAATGTTTAAAATAGGAAGAGTGTCCATTAGAGTAATACATTCATTTCATTACTTACAATATAAAATAAATTGGCAACTCAATAAAAAGAATCAGTTAAGATTAATAAATGTCACATCAATGAATAGTATCAAATCCTTCACTGAAAGGAATTTTTCATGAACTTCTTCAATGTTTTATTATTTGTTGATAAATATTCTGTACTTGCCACTCACTAATAGTTGTATAGTGAAATTATACTTTTAAAATACTTTTAGTATATCTTTGACAATGAAGTATTAGTTTTTTAATAAAATACTTGTCACACTTACATAATTAAGATTAAAAAATTATTTATTAAAAGTAGGAAGCTCTTTATTTTAATAGGTTGGTTAATGAAACCGTATATAATCTGAAGACATTTAAATATAAGAATTAGTATACACTGCATTCAAAAGTATCCGAGGATATAGGCTTGACATGTCACTAAACTTACTCAAAAATAAACTGCATTCATTTGCTACAAGCAAACTGAACCAATATTACTGGGTTTTTTAAAAATCAGACCATTACAAGTTCAATTCAAAATAAATCTTTGGATGCATAGCTTTAAGCTAACGTAACTTGAATATCAATGCCTACCAAATTTTTATTTAAACAATGCAAATAAAAGGGAACAATTATTGTATTGCTCGTTCCATATCTTTAAAAGCAATGCCGATAAAAAAAAATCTAGTTACAGTTAATTAAATATTAATTAAAAGTGTAAAGAAAATAAGAAATAAAAATTCAGTATGGTTCATATGTGCGAAATAACCAATTTATTCAATATCAGTTTGTAAGTGTTAGCCACGAATGAAATTGCACTTTCCAAGTTTTGAATGGAAACTATGAATATACTAGAATTTCGTAACAAGACGATAACATATTTTGCAAAAATATAAATCGGTTAAATTGATTATAAAAACATATATTGATAGAAATTAGTATTCTGTGAACATTTTGAGCATTAAGAATTAAATAAAAGGTATTTGAATAGGGAATTTAATTATTAACTTTAGGTACATCAAATGTAAACAAATGCTTCGAAGAGCTGGAAACTCAGAACTTTATACTGTAAATTCACAGTTATCCATAAAATATGTTCACATGAACAAACATTCATAACCTTTTTCATATGTATGACTTGTTTGTTGTTTTTCTGTAGTTGTACGAGTGTTACAGAAATTCAACTCGTGGCCGCATTTACTATTCCAGCCATTTTAAAAACGTTAAAAAATCGCTATAGTTAAACTTCAGCTTCAAGCAGGAAAATTGTTGCAAAAAGTAATTTGAGATAACATTATGTATGATTGATTTATGAATGAGTGACCATTGATTTACTTCCCACTTCCATTATACGAACATCCCTTAATATGTCACTTTTTAAGAGGAACATGTTAATTAATATTAGACTTACGAAAACAACTTAAAAAATGTCATTTATAACTTTTTTTAAACAAATAGGTTAGCAAGAAATATTTTTTACTTCCATTTATAGTACGAATGCGCATACAAATCGAATAATATGTTATGTTACTTTATCTGAAAATAATATCAGTTCATAGTTTCCTTTAAGACTATCTTAGCTAATGTAAATTGCATGTAATTTAGTTCAATAGCTACTACTGAACAGACAAAATTCGACAACGTCCGTCCTTTCAGTCGAAATTGAATTACATGGACAAAAATGACATCTGTAACATCTTAGTTTAGATATCATGTGTTGAGCAAATACAAAATATATTTCACCGTAAAACACTGGAATCAAGTTATGAAAATAAAGAGACAAATGTTTAAAATATTATACATTAGTACACTTTTCTAATATTTGTTTGGTCAACAAAAATATCTCATGTAATGCATCGCTGGTATATCTCATGTACATTTGAGAACTACAAAAAAAAACAATCACGAGATCAGATTAAGAATTGTTTATTAACTGTTCTCAAATTGAATTAAGCCTAAATTAGAAATAGAAGATGTCAATAATTTCACTATAACTATTGAACAGAAAGTTCAGTACGCAACATGAAAACCTTTCTGGTAGATTAAACGTGGTGATCTTGGTATATATTGAAATTTCATCTCATTTCGATCAAGACAAACATACGATTCTAGTTTGTTATGAGTTATGCGATGAAGTTATGCTGTGAGGTTTCAAATTTGTACTGTATCAAAAGGTATTTGTAAGATTTCTCATCATTTTCTCTGCAAAAATATTGTGCAAAGTGTATCAATCCTGATAAAAAAAAGCAAATCATGTCAAATCGCCAAATCATGTAAATTTTCGTTTTACAAAGGGATTCTAACACGTTTAACTTCAGATAAAACAAGTAAAAGGCTAACGAATCTTTCTAGTGAGATTCAAAATGGGTCGATAAAAAAATTAGATAGACAAAATATGGAGCCGTTACATGCAATCATGCATCTTCATCTTCGTGTACTTTTACTCTTCACAAACTGATCTATTTCGAGATAATTCTGAGCATTTAGGTGTAGTTATTGCACTTCTTTGATTTTAAACAGCTAATGTTTTCGAAAGTATACTATAATCCTTTTATTAACTTTCCAATCTTCCTTTTACAACTTTTGAATACTCTGATAAAAATATTAGTATAACAAACATGCTTAGAAACCAAAGCAGTATTAAAGAGGATTACAGAAAGGAGATCTTATATGAAAAACACTAACATGCACAATGAGAAATGAATTCACGCATTTTAAATACTTCAGCTTTTAAAAGTTTGACTCACTCAAAATTTAAACACTGACATTCTTAGGGTAGATTTTCATGTGGCCCATTTGGACTTCACAACAAAGCTGGATTGTCAAATATGAACATCATTTAGATATTCGACTTTTATAGACATTTTTAGATCATTAAATATTTATTTTTTGACAATCTTATCAGTCGATTTCAAACTACATTTGTTTATACTCAAAAACTTTCATGATCAGTTTGATTATTTTTTTAGTTACAGAATCCATTAAAGCAATTTATAGTTAGCACAGATCGAAAGTAGCTGTCGATTTGAGACTGTGGATAATTTTTGACATCATACCAAAACTAAATAACATTACAGAAACAAGATCATTCAGAAATTTAACTATATCAGACATTTCGACCACAAAATACTTATTTTGTAACTTTCCAACTGTACTACACGAAACATACGTGATGAGTTTGATTATTTTTCAGTTGATTCAGAACAGTCGATACAAACAAAACAATGATTTTTACAGTTTGAGAGATGAAAAGTAACGAGCGATTTCTGTTTTGGTCAGCAGTTTACGATAGAAATTTTACTTAGGACAAGGATCTAGGACTTCAATTTTACAGAACTTAGCACCGATTTTGCCGTTTTGTAAGATACAGAAAAACCAATCGGTCTGGGACTTACCTGGATTGTTTGTGTGGACTTTTCTCATCCAGGGGTAGATGACGGGCGGTTCAGATCCGGAACAGTCCGAATTCTGGGTGTCCGATCGCAGCAGAGATCCGGGCGGCGGAGAACTGTCCGGCGAGGACCTGTTGTGCGGGATGTGATGCAAGCTGTCTTCCGTTCCAACATGCTCGACACTGAGCGGCGTGTTCTGTCCGACACTGCACGACCGCTGAAAGTAAGCGTGCGGCGAGTTGCCGTGATTTGTGTAGGCCGCTGTCCCGTTCTCGACCGGGCCATAATTCACGGGCGGCACGGCGTGGAATCCGCCGTACTGTTGTCCGTAGTAATCCGGTATGTAGTTGCCCTGCGAGTACTCTTCCACCGGTGGAAACTTCGGGTCCGGCGCGTAGTGCTGGGGGTTCATCAAAAACGAACTCATGATCATTAATTTTTGGGTGAATTGGATGGAAATAATTTTTCTTTGGACGATGTCGTTTAACTCTGCAGTGGCTCCGCCCGACGCGTTAAATTAGCATATCACGTGAGAAGCGGCAACCAATGGCGGCGCGAGCGCCTGACCTCCGCGCAGACTCCGACTTTGATAGATGGAAAGGGGACACGCCTCCAACATGGCGCGCCAAGTGACGTTTCTGCGAATTTCACGCTTCTTCTGGACGACAATTCGGGTCGAGATACCGATCAAGACGTTAAATGTATGCCGAAACGCTTCCGACAGACTTGCAGCGGGAAGGCGAGGCTTTTTTTGGGCGAGGAACGGCGCTTCGAGCGCGACAACTCGCCCTGGAGGCGACGCCAGAAATTAACAGGTGGCCAATTACTTATCCGTCGCCGGCGAAACTTCTGTAATGACTTGCCGTTCTTCTCGGACTCTGGCGAGGAAATACTAAAAAAGCTTCACCATGTGCGTTTCGAGCAGTTTCGGTGAATAATCCATACGATCTTTTTCCAAAAATAGATTTTTCTAATATCAGCACGATTCACCTGGGGTCAAATATGACTTCAGAAAGCAACTTTTCTCATATTCCGTTCAATAGCATTACTCCTAACCACAGGATTGTTTCAATAATCCAAAATAAAAATTTCCAAACGACGTCAGTGTCCGATTCACTTGAAGTTAAACATGATTCTGAGATATAACTTCTCAGTAATCTGATCACAACATTGATTCACTTAAGTAGTGAGAAATTCAAACTTTAAAATCTCTTTGCAACGTGCTATTAAAATACTGTTCTGTCTGTAGTTATCCTTTTATTTTCAAGCAAAATAAACTCCAGATGACTTAACGTTCAGTCAATTCTGTAGGATAAAATGCTAATGTCCCCTTGTTCTTGTTAATCCTTGTAATTCAGACGGCAAAGAACTTATCAAAAGTTCATTCACTTATTTCTATGATGCAAAATGCTGTTGTGCTATAATGAAGAATCCAACGAGTTCTCGTGTTGTAAGTTTACACTATTGCGCAGTATTTCTAAATATCAAGTTCACAAACACAGATAAGATCCATGCACTAGCAGGCTATGCTTTACCAACAACTAAAATGTTTATTTCGCTATCAATATGTTAATCTTCAAACAATATTCCGAAATGCATCGTCCACGGTATCAGCTTAGAAGCACCCAAGAAATACAGCGCGCTAACACAGCGGACGTCCAAGCATGTGCACTTTGAAGAGCAACAGAACGCTCACTGAGAAAGAGAGAGCGTGCTTTCCACTGATGGGATTTTAACTGTTGCTGTTGTTGGTCAGTCGCTGGGGAACGCATTGACCGATGGTCATTACAGAGCGCGATCGCTTATCGAATGAGAGTGAGGCCGAAGCCGGCTCCCGTTATATAGTTCGGCCAGGTGCTATGAAGTGCTCTTTTCGTCCGTTGTTAATGAACTGTGAAATTGAATCGAAACTCCACGAGATCCACAATCCGTTGGATTTGTCGTTCGATATACAAAGTTGTTGTTCGGAAAATTGGACGAGGGGGGCCGTCTGCAAATTGCGGTTCATGATTTTAGGTCGCTTTTTTTTTCTGACGATGGCTTTCATTTTTATTTTCATACCATCCAAAGCCCACACAACCTTTCTGTTTTATTTAGATGTCAATTGTTTAACCAATCGGTCTGGTGGTTAAGGTGTTAGCCTCTAGATCAGACGGTCGAATCCGGGTCAGTGCATGGATGTTTGTAAGCGTATGGTGTAGAGGCCGCTGGTGCATCTTAAATCTGTCGTGGTCAAAAGTCCTCACGTTGGGTTGGTGTGGAAGTTTGGAGAGTGGGGTGTCAGCTCAGGTGTTGCCTCGTCATCTGACCGTGGTTCCAAATTACGTGGTGCTGTCCTTGGATATT
The DNA here is from genome assembly GCA_947359465.1 of Metellina segmentata. Taxonomy (NCBI): domain Eukaryota; kingdom Metazoa; phylum Arthropoda; class Arachnida; order Araneae; family Tetragnathidae; genus Metellina; species Metellina segmentata. The sequence continues at coordinate 62,426,188 of OX375879.1, read as the reverse complement.
TCCGTCAGGGGTCTGATCGCGGACCGTCGTCAATAGCCCGCTGTGTTGCTCCAGTACGACATTAATTAAAAATTACCAATTAGTGTAAAGTATTTAGTTACACGGAGCGCTACAGAAAGATTATAAATTTTAGTAATGTAAAATTTCTGGTTGGTTGGTTGTGTTTTATGATACCAGGGCTGGCATATACTTTCTGAAATTTAAGTTTTGTAAACGTGGTTTAATGTGAATCCACTATTTTAACCACCTTCAGAAATACAAATTACCTTATAATAAACTCACACTTTTGTACAATTTATATGTTATTTTAAGAAAAGTATAGGAAGTTTAAATAAGAATATTAATATTAATAAAACAAATTGTTACCACTGTGTTCAGTGTTTGAGTAGGCATTAAGCTGGGCACCTAACCTGGCGTTTAAAAAAATTCAGAAGAAATGGAGGATGTTCTTACTATTTCTTTTTAAACATGTTTAAAAGACTAATTCTTACAAGAAATAACTTTCTACGTTGCTTATGGGAGAGAATTATACATAACAGTGTGGAAAGTATATCCGCCATTAAATAAGGACTAAATACGTAGGTATATTGAAGTTTATTACTATTACTTTTTTATTTCGAATAAAACGGGCAGTTATAATTAATATTTCATTACAAATGCAATAATTTTATAATTTAAACAGTCAAGAGGATATTTCTACCTTTCGAAAAATCATAGCTATATTGAATGAAATATTTATTCTGAAATTACTCCTCACATAGCGAAAATTTAGTGCAATTGTATTGGTAACAAATGCTGGACGTTTGGCCTAAAGGCATTAGGCTACGTGCTGTCCAATATTTTTCCTCTACATTTCTAAAAACTTAAAGCAGTAGATTTAGCGTTATCCAGGGTGCACCGCGAGGAGGCCTACTACATTACACCCCATTGATTACAGTTGTAAAATTGTAGCAAAATAACAGGATTATGTAGACACAGGGTGGTAATAACAGAATTCTGTATGACACTCATTAAATATTTAAACATGTACACTTCATCTACTTTACTAACTACAATCCTTTAGAATGGATTGATTTAATACCATAACGAGAACATTGTCATAAGGTAACAATACAAAACGCGTTTACTACGTTATTAATTAATTATCAAATGGTCTTGACGGGGTCTGTGTTGGAAGACAAATTTGTATTTGAAAATCACAATTGTTATCACAAGCAGATTTTACTTGGAAAGTATTACCTTATCAAAAACTCAGTTAAGCGTTAAATCACGATTAGATACGTGATAGTAAAAACTAGACATCATGTCACCCCTAGGTTTCCACACGTGTGCTGCGATAAAACCTGATTACAAGCTACTCCAAAACCCAACCGGATCCAGTTTAACGGTCGGTTGAAAAGGCAAAAACCATGGAGGGTTCTCCAATACTAAAACCCCACTATCCTTTTAAGAAAGTGTCGCTGGAAGTTGGCAGAGGGGAGGCTTTGTTGGGTCTCTATTTTGAGAGTGCGAGAAGGCCAAGGGGAATGATGGATCGCCCCAGGGACCGAAAATGCAAGTTTCGTGTTGTGCGATTAATTGACTGCTTCTCATCGCTCTCTGCCAACTGGCCCACATCAAACAGAAAGACACGAAAGGTAAACTCGGAGCGCCCAGAGATATTTTGATGTATGATGAGGAATCCCTTTTCCAAGGGTTGTGTGTAGGGTTTTCGCCTTTCAGTGACACTGCAGTGGGAGCGGGTGGCCTTTCTCGCCCCCTTATCTGATGCCCGAGCTTTGGTTTGTTTAACCCTCCAAATGTTTACGACGAGGTACCTCGTCCAAAAAGAGCTGGCCAATTTTACTAACGACGATATACTTGACATCAAGATATTGACGATTTTTTTATGGCGACGACTTTGAGACCAGGTCCGTTTTCTTTTAATGACGAGATGTCACTTCCAACAAGATCCGGTCAGTTTTGATTACGAGATAAATTGACGAGACAACAATCAAGAGGGTTAAGATGCAGAGAATTTGCGAGTTGGAACCGCTGAATTCAGGTGGGCTCCATTGGAAGGAGGTTTGGTATTCAGATGTGACCAAAAGGTGAGATAGATCTTCACGTTCACACACCACACTCCAAATTTCCACACCACGCCAACGTGACGATATTTGAGGATACGATAGATTTAACGTATATCAGCCCCCTTGTTCACGACGGTCTTTGATTGGAACTCCCAACCCTCCGCTTTAATCCGTTACTCTCCAAACCGGGCTACCGTGGCCCTGGCGACGGTCCGAGATCAATCCCAAAAGAAAAAAATCAAGGACAACACAAAGATTTTTAACCATAGTCAGATGACAAGGTCAACACCTGAGATAGCAGCACTCTTCACGCTCCCTGCATCAGCCCCCTTTCTTCACGACGGTCTTTGATTCGAACCCGCAACCCTCCGGATTAATCCGTTACACTTCCAAACGGGCTACCATGGCTCAGGCGAGGGTTCGGGATCAATCCCAAAAGAAAATGGTAATGGTAATGGTAATTTTAGTTAACGTCGTACTAGAGCAACACAACGGGCTATTGACGACGGTCCGGGATCAGACCCTTTAGGGAACGATCCTAGGACAACACCTCGTAATTTTGAACCATGGTCACATGACGAAGAAACACTTGAGCTGACACCCTACTCTCCAAACTTCCACACCAACCCAACGTGATCCCAAAAGAAAAGATTCAACGACAACACCTCGTGTTTTTGAACCACGGTCAGATGACGAGGTCAACACCTGAGCTAGCATCCCACTTTTCACGCTCCCTGCATCAGCCCCCTTTCTTCACGACGGTCTATGATCCGAACTCGCAACCCTCCGGATTAATCCGTTTCTCTTCCAAACGGGCTACCGTAGCACAGGGAAGGGTCTGGGATCAATCCTAAAAGAAAAGATTCAAAGACACCCTCGTGATTTTGAACCACGGTCAGATGATGAGGTCAACTCCTGAGCTAACATCCACTTTTGACATTCTCTCACTACGCAAAGGTGAGGACATTTGAGACCACGACCGATTTAACCTGCACCAGTTTTCATATACCCGACGGTCTTTGGTTGGATCGATTTTCGAACTCACAATCCTCCGGTTGCTTAATTCGATATTCTTCCAACCGCGCTAACAAGCCATACATATTTTAGAAAAAGCTTCTCTTAAATCAATAAAATATTAAACAAAAACATTCCCTATTAATGACATCGCTTTCTGATCAAACCATGTTGAAAACGCAGTGCTCAAACAAGACCACGTAGCTAAGCAGACCATTGCAAGACACATTTTAAGTACACCTCGGCTAACATCTGCATAAAGCGGCATAAAGAGTCCCTAGATACGAGAGTTTCGGCCGCGTAATAAATTAAGTTACGCACCTTTTTTCATAATTTTACCTCCAAAATCCAGGCAACACTTTTTCTGCCCCTTTAAATTAAGTCACATTATAGCGACTCTCCCACCATGCTTTCCTCATAATGGGTGTTTTATAGTTTGCTCTTCTTTCCCGAGAGTAGCTCTTTCCAGTTAATCTACTGGAACTGATAAGGGGAGGCAGAGGGACGGAATTTGTTTAGGAAAACAGGGCGCCCCCCGTCTTCCCATCCCTTCAAATGTTGGAGGTCGGCTGGCTCCATTCGCAAGGGGCTTCTTTCTTAAGGCGCATTTGCATCGGTTGCCTTAAGCCCCTAAAGCGGGCCGTGGTCATGCTTATGATAATCTTATTTCCCCTCTCTTGTGCTGGGTAACCAACCATTCACTCTCCCTCCCCCGCCGGTGTTCGAGGGACCCGTGCATAAAGTGCGGATGGTGCGTGTAGGTCGGGTCGGAAAATGGGGTTTCCTTATATACCCCCCGTGATCACGTAATTAATTTTGCAAGCACCAACTATGCCTCTTGCCAGCGCTCACAAGAATGTTCATGAGAACACACAGAATAAATAAAGAAGATTGATGTTCTATCTCCTTTGTTTAAAAATTTTTTGGCTTTTGTCCCTAGGTGTTGTTGGCCCGATGTAGCTGTAGAATATAATTTTGTAATTAAAACCCTTCTCGAATGTTCGAGGAAAATATCTGAGCCAAAAAGGTATTATTTTGCCACCTGAATGCGAGAGTTAGGTAACTTAAAAAAATGGTGTATTTTGAGTTATACTTAAATTGGTAAACGCGTGAGATCAGATAGAATTTAATGTTAGAAATAGGTAACTTTTTTTAAAACTCTATCAGCTAATGAAAAGAAAGGAATATATGAAAATGAAATTGGTGGAAAACTGTTTTTCTATTTACCTCAAAACTCGAAATATTTTGTTACCAATGTTTCGCATTCAGTTGATGTTTTAATGTATGAATACTCTGCAAGAAACATTTTTTTTCTACTAAGTATCTTGAAAAAGGAGGGTTGATCCTGTTTTCCATCTTGGTTCCTCAAACATATTCTTAAAACCAAATCTATCTGTTGTAAGACCAACCTTTCGGAGATTTTCCTTGTAGAATTTTTGAATGGGTACAAAAATTAGATTTCATATTGCGTTTCGAGAGATTTAATTTTATAGCAAACTTCTTTAGATGTCGTCGACAACATAAAAAAATTTAAGGGCAAACAAAAGCACAGTTATTTTTTTCTGTAAGGTGGATTTTTCTCTTGCTGTGAGATCATTTGATGTTTAGTTAAAACTGGGTTTGTTCAACTCTTTTCCAACTGAATGAAGTGAGATTTTAATACAAAATTTGCTACAGTTATTTTGATAAGGTAATTTAAGTTAACGTCAATTAGAGGAACACAACGGACTATTGACAACGATCAGGGATCAATCCCCTATGGGAAAGTTTCGAGGACAGCACAACGTAATTTTGAACCACTGTCAGATGACGATGCAACGCCTGAACAGGCACCCCACTCTCCAAACTTCCACACCAAACCAGCATGAGGACTTTCGGCCACGACAAACTTAATGTGCACCAACCGCCTCATACCATACGCTTACAAATATCCATGCACTGACCCGGATTCGAACCAGGAAACTTCCGATCTAGAGGCTAACACCTTAAACACCAGACCGAGTCGGCAACAGGAAAAGCCTATTTATCATTAAAACCCCCAAACAACGTTTTTAGTTTAATTATGTCATGTTACAGCATACGTTATTTCTAATATATATTCATGCTAGCTATTTAGTCTTAACTTGGCAACTTTTTTACAAACTTAACTATCTTATGCTTTTCACCAAACTCCCTCCACCACCTCTCCCGTTTCCACTTGTCTCGCAAAGTTGTGTTCCAAGCAGCCTGGAGCTCTGCACCTATAATCCCCCTGAAAATTCAGCGAAATAAAAGCTCGTCAAGTGAAGTGAAAAGCGAACCGCTTGATCCTCTGGTTCTTCATTAATATAAAGGTCTCGAACAACATGGCCATCTGTCGTCGCTGAGTTTTCCGGGCCATCCATTATGCGGAAGGACGTTTTTCCCGGGCAATTTGTTTTTGCCCCTTTTGTCCTTTCTCTACCTTTTCTTCGTCAAATATCTTCATTCATCAATGGGAGTCCGCCTATCGATCAGATGGCAAGAACAGACACTCCGACAAATATTATTTTCTGGAAAATTGTTTTCGGCCTCTTCTCTCAGCCGTTTTATTTATTTATTTTCGATATTAAATTTCCAGGAAATCCAAAACTCGAGTTTTTTCACGAGGTTCTGCTGGAGGTATTTTGCCCCACATGGTAGATCGAGCACGAATGAGAAAGTTTCTGAAAATAAAATACTCCGAAAGGGAGCAATTTCATACTCTTATTGCTTTGAAGAGCGCTTAGACCAAAGTAAACAATTTATCCAAACAACCGTAATGGATCTGTAAAAGAATTTTACCAAGCATATTATATTTAATCTGATTTAGAGTTGAAGGATATCGGAGTCTGTAAAATTATGTACATTTTTATTACTAACATTTTACGCAATTTATGGTATTCAAAACGCATAGTAGTGTCAAATAAAATCGACTGAAATGTAAAATATTACCTCCAAAGATATAGTACTTATAGAAATTTTTTCAACTTCATTTAGTGTTAGTATATATTACTGAGTATTTTTATCTTTCCTACGAAACTACCAAATGGTAAGAAATGGAGCATATGCAATTTTAAATTAAATCTGATATGAGAGTTTTATTTTTAAGTTAACAAAAATATCTTTTTCGTGTAGCATTTAATTTAATAATACACTGAAAGTTCTTGAGATCCAGAAATAGATTCATATTCTTCATATCTCTGGTATTTATATGTGTTTTATTAGTCAATTAAATAACGTATGTATTGGAATAATTATATAATGTATTGGAATAAGCTTAGCAACTGAATGGAACTATATTTAAATATTGTTGATAAATGTCGATTTGATGCACATCCCACGTGTCTAAATGACTTGTTCGCTTTTTTTTCTTCTGTAAGTTAAGTTTTAGGACCGGTGCACACATCCGGTTTTTCAACGTGCGTCGCCACTGCGGCACCGAAGCCCAACTATGTACTCATAACCGTGAAATGACGCACGAACTCATTTCGGTCATTTGGGATAAATATTCTTCGAAGAAAACGTGTTTATTACTTGGTGTAAAAAAGTATATTTTGAAACACTGCTCCATTGGATCTAATGTATAATGTTGAAAAACCGGATGTGTGTGCACCGGGCCTTAAAGAACAAAAGCTACTATAACTCGCATATTTGGTTTCAGAGTTCAGATCACTGAATTCGTAGATCTGCTTTTCAAACCTTCAGGCACATATGATCTTGTGGTAAACCGCGAGATTGCTACCCATAATTTGTCTAGTTTAATGCATTAGCATGGAGTTGTGGTAGTTTCACAACCTGTAAAAATTGAGACACGTGATCAGACCGGATTTTCTGTGTTCTTCATAACTTTAATATGAAGTGTGTATAAGGTGTTATTTGATCATCCGGGCCTTTTCAAACTAACGAAATCCGTATCAATCTGAATCCAATAGAAACTGAACTGACAAAAACTCGGAGGATCGTTACCATGGATACAGTTTGTCAAAAATACCATTAGCACTACTTGAATTCAAGAGTTCCGCTACAGCGCACGTGAATCAGTGATTGAACAAACACTATTTTCTTGAATCAGAAGAATGGTTCCCTAATCCTTTTTTTAAAACACTTCCTTTTCTGTACACAAGGTTTTGAAATTTCTATCAGAAGATTAATTAAAATTCTGATATAAGTATTCCTCAGAAAAAGAAAGAATACATACTTTATACTTAAAAGTGTAAAACAGAAAAGTTGATGGTAATGTCCCTCTATGAATGTATTCTGTCATCCGTCTTTTCGAGTCTAGTGTTTGTAGCAGTTTCGGAAAAACATTTTGCCTTTGCGCCACAAGTCATTAATTTCATTATCGAGTAGTTTTATTTCGATGGTTGTCGTTTTCTTAATACTTTTATTAATTCTTCTTTCCCGCTGTCAAATGAGCAACAGAAGAAAGGCATTGTTTTTATTCGGAGCGACCGGGGTTCTATAGGTGTGAAAGGTACTAAGACATCAGTCTGATTCGGCTGGATTCAGATAGATAGATAGATTTTTTTAAATAACAAACCTCTCAACTTGCAAACAAAGTGTTTAGGGCCTGGCAATGGGTTATCGGGATGCATTTATTTGCACAATATCCATATAAAAGATGCACAATATCCATATAAAAGTGCATACTTCCTTCTGCAACAGAAACAAAGATACAGTTTAAATGCAGCAAGCAAAATATGAGTAGGATCAAATTAATCCACCCTATTTTCTATAACGGAGGCCAACTTGGCACACTCACAATTTCGCCATAGGGGTTAGTTATCCATTGTAATTTATTATCAGTTCGTGATCGATATAGATTCTTTGGGTGTGAAGGGAACTATGAGTTTTCCAAATTCAACACAACCATTCGTTTTTCTGATAGAAAAACCTTTCAACGCCAATGCGTCCGCCATTACTCAAACCTCATTAGTTTTTCCTTTTGCAGCACTATAGATGAAAAGTGGCACAAAAGGTTTCCACAAGAGTGAAAAAAAAAAAGACATCGCCACACCCTGTCATCCACATTCACCGAGGCCTAATTGCGACAAACGGAAAGTGACAGCTCTACAATCCTCCAGATAATTGAAACTAAATCTCCTCCACGTTAACACGCACTGGCCGGACTTTCACAGAACTCTTTATCCCAAGTATTAACACATCACATTCAGATGCCACGCACACGCGATGCGTGGACCCGCATTTCGAGATCTCCCCCCGCCACCAAGAGTCGTTCCCACATCACGCACCTGAGCAGAATGTTTCGAATTCGAGAACAAACCGCGGATCCCATCGCGTGAAGATTTAATCAACAGACTCTCCTCTTCCGTGCCCTTCTCTCACCAGTTGCGCTGACCAACAGCCAGCCATGAAAGATGACGAGGGCCATCTCCCTCCTGCCATGATGACTTTCATCACGCCAAGAAAATGGTGGAGGAAGAATGCCCAGAGAAAGAGGGGAAGCTGCAAAAATATGCTCGGGAACTGTCGGGTGAGGAGTGATTCTTTTACGGACATACAGAACATTCTTCTCTGCACGGCACCCCCACCCCCATTCTATCGAATCGAACCGGTGGTGTGAAATCAGATGTATGGAATTGGAGACAGAAAGTAGCATCGATCTGACTCGAAATCAAGCTTCATTCTCAAATACAGCAAGGTAATGATCGCCCATTTGGAAGAGCAACGGATTAGCAACTGGAGGCTTCCGAGTTCGAAACTCGGTCCAGCGTCGTGTACGCGAAGGCCGTTGCACGTTAAATCTGTGGTGGCTTCAAATGTCCTCACGTTGGCGTGGTGTGGAAGTCTGTAGAGGTGGAGTTAAAACTAAGGTATTGACCTCGTCATCTGACCACAGTTAAAATTACGAGGCTTTGTCATTGAATCTTTCTTTTCGAGATTGATCCTGGTCCGTGGCTAATAACCCGTTTTGTTGGTAGAGTGCGACATTAATGAACTACCTTCCACAAATACTGAAAGTAACGCTGAACAGGAGTGATGAATCCGTCTGGGTTCACATGACAAACCTTTAATATAAATTAAGATTTCCTTATGCAATACTTTTATCGAGTCTAAAAGATTTGTTTAAGGTTTTTGTTTAGAAAATACTCTTCAGACATCTTACAGTTATACTTTATTTAATAAATACAGTTCTAAGAAACCTCCACTGCGTATCTCTTTGCGAAGACGTACCCCAACAGGTATTGTCTGTCTTTCGGGAGAACTGCTTCAGACACATAGTCTACAAACAGGTTTCGGGCATTTTGAGTGGGGACGAGTCGAATCAGGTTTTGTGAATATAATGATAGGTGCCCGTTGTTTGGCGACGTTTTGAATGTAGCCCTTTGTATATATTCACATCTCACAAGAGTCTGGAATGTCAGTGTCAAACACAAATGCTTCAAGAATTCCCAATACGCTTCCCTTGTTCAAGTTCTCAACCGTTAGGGAGGAGTGGGTTGGACAGAATTTACAATAGAAAACAGGCAAGGTCTCGTTACTACGGCAACAAATAGCCGCAGGCTTTTTTCTGGATCAGTTCAGACTACCTATTCTGCCATTTCTATTAGCCGCGTATAGTTGATCAAGTATAGTTGATCCAGTATAGCAAGTATAGTTATATAAGATACAGTATATATAGTTGCAAGTATAGTTATATAAGATACAGTATAGTTGCAAGTATATTGTTATATAAGATACAGTATATAGTTGCAAGTATAGTTATATAAGATACAGTATAGTTGCAAGTATAGTTATATAAGATACAGTATAGTTGCAAGTATATAGAGGGGGGTCAAGTATCAAGTCAGTTGATCCATGAGACGAGAATTTAAATGAACAATTCTTGCCAGTCATATTGTATGGTAAATATTCCAAACCACTGATGAAATCATAACATTTCAAAAATATACAAGCATTTATCATAAGGCATAGGCCACCAAAGATAAATAAGAGTCTACTTTTGAAAAAAAATTTGTGTCTTAACAATATTCTACTGGATGAGAAATTCTCAAAAACTAACTCATAATTAGCCACAACTGCACCAATTTCAATTAGAAACCCTTTAGTTAAAGTTTGTAAGTATAATTAATATTGGCCGACTGAATTTTGCTTATATCTAAAAGGTTTATCCAGAGGTAGAGCTTTCTTAGACTTTTGTATTGGGGGTCCTCTGGCGATAGAGATAGACATTCCCCGCCAGGGCCAATTTCAGAGAAGATGTATCGGCTCGGGGTCAAGGTGGCATTCCTAGCGCCCGCGACCCGTGATAACCAAGACAGCTGTCAACTAATTGCTGCTTTTTGATTTCACTCCATCAAATTTCTTCTTTTTTTCCCGTCTCATTCATCTAGACGTTACTGTTTTCTGGACAGAAAACGATACAATCCTTTACGATTCTCTACACTCCCCTCATAATCCTGACGGCTGTCAGTTTGTTAACTTTGTACTGTTTTCACGGACAGAGTTATGCATATAATCCTCTCAATTCCTTCCCTATTGTGTTTGCATTGGTTTACGATAAAAGCATTAGGGTGTAGTTTCACAGAGATTTTTGTATGTCGGTATTAAACAAATACAATTAAGTGTTAGGATTTCCGTAGAGAAAATAATTCATTGAATACCTGATATGGAATGTGATTTAGTCGCTAGAGATTTGTTTGTGACAGTTGTTCTTAAACGTAATTTACTTTTTACCTTGAAACACACGCGCTTAAAAAAATTTCAAGAAATAAGTTCCGTTGCAATTACGGATTTTTTATTAATGTAAGAGTTTTAGTTTTATTTTAGAGCTGTGGGAATGTATAAAGATGGTTTTGATTTTAAATGTTTTTGTACATACGACTTTAGAATCAAATGTACTAAGAAAATTTATCGAAATCTTGCAAACATGCTATCAATGCTTCGGATTCCGTCACAAATCAAATTGATCATTCAGAAATTTTATGTCAAACGCTTACCAAGAACTAAGCAATAGATCCCTTAGTACATGTTTCCGATTTAGTCGAATGGAATCAGAAAAACATTCTGGACATTTAGCTTCAAGCAATATATTCTTCAAACTCCCTAATACATTGACTTTAAACTACAGGGTTTGATCATTTGCAAACTACATCTTCACAAGTGTTAATTATTAATATATTATTTTAACGTTTTTATTTTACCGAGGCGTAAGTGCTTTCCAAAAATGAAACTTCAGTGACCCCCCCCCCCCATTAAGTTAATAATATAAATTTCTAAAAAAAACTATTTTCATCTATTTTTTGTGTTACATCTATTGTAGAGAGTTGGTTGGTTGAGTTTCATGGCACACGAGTTGAAATGAATCGGCCAAGCTGCGCCAAACACAAAACAACTACAAGTGACCGACATGCACACACCAAGAAAGTTTTACTGACACATAAGAGAAAAATTCACACTACGTAAGATACGGGAATCGAACCTGTGTCGCTTACAACTCAATTGCACAGGGGAGGGGAAATAAAAATAATAATTTTAAAATTCGTTATAAGTTTACAAGAATATTTTTTGCAACTTAGTGATGGTGATTTAATGGATGAGAATATGAATCCTAAATGAAACAATTCATTTCTATGAGAAATGTATAATTATCCGTCTAATTATCTCATTAAGTGATCTCCACGTTTGAGCTTAATGATGTCAGTAATATGAACATGTAAGGAAAGCTTTATAAGCGTTCAATTACAACGCCGTATATTATTAAAAACTATGCGGTATGCCAAATATATATCTTGGTACCCCCTTATGGAAGTCGAAGATATATTAATTGCTATGGCTGTCATGAACTTTTTGAGCTGAAAATAACTGATTAAAAGCATTTCACTGCAGAGCTGCTGACAGACTTAATTATTAGTTTTTGGATCAAAAGTTTAAAAGCATAAGTATTTGGATTGTGCTGTATATCTTTGAAACAGATTACAATGTATTTCTCATGAAAGCAAGCATTTAAGGCACTATAGCATTAAGGCAAAAGCAAGCATTAAGGCATGAAAGCAAGAACTGGCATATTTTCAGGTCTGAAAATATGCCAATTTATAAGTTTCTGACCTAAGCAGTAAAAGAAGTTGTTCGATGTAGTCTAAAACAGACTTGTACTCTATTTGCAAGTATGTAAGTTTGCAGTTTGTGACTTGTGGTTTTCATCCAGCATAGTTAGCCTTGAGATGTGAGAAGAGGCACGACAGAGAGTTTGACACGCGCAGGCGGATAGCGAGAAAAGCACCGGAGACATAAAAGAGAATGTGACAAGAAAAGTGTTGAAACACCTTTTCCCACAAAGAATTTCTTGGTGTCTTGGATCTTCAACCCTCGGGTGTTCTCGGGGACGAACCCCTATTTCCACAACCGCAGGAGTTCGCCACAGGAGTTCGCAATTATAGAAATGGCGTCTTGGGAAGCCATTGTTAAGTTTCCATTATACACAGGTATCTTTCAGAAAGCTAGGCAATATAAGAAATGGCTTTGAAAAGTCAGGAAGCGTGTTACTGAGCGAACACAATAGGATGTCCTTACCGGAGACTGCTCTATGAGTGAAACGGGTTAGAAAGGGGAACTCTTCCCTCATAATTATATGGTGACCTCGTCACTGTCCCTAACATGACTTCTAGATAACGAGAAGACCCTCGCCCAGGAATTTCCAATGTCCAGAAAGCCATAAATTATACGACCTGTCCCGAGTTTCGCAGCGGAGAGAAGGTGTTGTGCTCACCCCCCCTCCCCTTTTCTAACCGGTCAGTAGACTACTCTTGTAGGTATCGGTGCAACCCCACAGAGGAAAGTAAGCTTGTAAAGGGAAGTGATTATTTTGAGATTTGGAAGCTAGGCTTAATCTATCGTGAGTGAAGGAATTTAAATAATAAAGCAAATCCTTCAAATTCAAGAGATAAGCATTTGTACAACCAAGTAATTTATACTTTTTGATGTACAATTTTTGAATTTAATAACATTGAACAACAATAAAGATGTATTTTATTGGACTGAGTAATAGTCCTCTCAATCGAATATAAATACGTATCCAATTTCAGTGCATCTCCAGGAAAAATTTCTTCAAGAGATGAATGATTAAAAAACTTTGTAAAAAAAATCCCTCTTATTAAAATTCTCAATTCAGCTAGGGCACTTATCAGAATTTTCAAACGCAGATCAATTAAATGAAGTATTGGCGTTTCTCCTATCTGTCTACCGCTATGGAACGCATACATTAAATTATATCATTGAACTTTAGAACTAAAGTACTTCTTAGCTTTTACTCTTAGACTTTCCATATTCCTTTGATTTCATTTTCTTACATTACATGAACTTCGATAGCAAAATTTCCAATATCCAATTTCGCAAGTTTTTATTAACACCTGATTTAGAAATTAGTATTATTATTTTATACTTTAATACAACGAGCAAAATTGCTCTCCGTTATGTTAACTACTTCATGATGTATTGATGGGAAGATCTTGGACACACACTTTTTCTATTATGGCTTTCATTACCTTAAGGTGATTTCTAAACAACTCCAAATCATCAAATTTGGAGTATATCTTCCATGTCAGGGCATAAAGGGTTAAGTCAAAATGGCAATTTCTTAGAACCATAATTTTAATATTTCTTCTCACAAATTTTCAGGAATAAAAAGAAACATACCATAATACGAATTCATAGATTTATCACGTTTTACTTTTAAGCATTTTTTTACTTGCGATTATAATGATGCATGCGACTCTTTTATCAAACATAACCACTTTTGCCTGATACAGAGATATAACAACATCTCATTTCTGAGAGAAAGCTTTCAATATTTCAGCACACAATTCAAGGTTATATGTCTGTGATTTTTATAAAAATGTTTCGAAGGACAGTTGCAAATTTTATCCATACGAAAAGTTTATTTTATTTTCGTGAGGGCTCATCAATATTAACTCTGGAACATTTGATTTTTTTAATTTCCTTACATTCTCTATAGTTTATTTTCATGAGAAATTTTAATACTCTTTCACCAGTCAGCTGGCAAAATCATGATATGTTCAGTCTATGGCTTGAATGATACAACTCCTTATTTAAAGAGGGCTGCTGTAGTTATATATATTAACGAACGTAACACTGGAGCAACACAACGGGCTATTAGCGACGATCCGGTATTCCAAGGGAAAGATACGATGACCGATGCACGTAATTTTAAACCACGGTCAGATAACGAGGTCAACATTTGAGCTGGAACCTCACCCTCCAAACTTAGCATGAGGGCATTTGGGGCCACGAAATTATAATATTCTTTCACCAGTCAGCAGGCAAAATGATGATATGTTGAGTCTATGGCCTGAATGGTACTACTCCTTATTTAAAGAGGGCTGCTGTAGTTATATATATTAACGAACGTAACACTGGAGCAACACAACGGGCTATTAGCGACTATCCGGTATTCCAAGGGATACGAGTATATAATATATACGAGTACCAAAGAACGTAATTTTAAACCACGGTCAGATGACGAGGTCAACATTTGAGCTGGAACCTCACCCTACAATCTTAGCATGAGGGCATTTGGGGCCACGAAATTATAATATTCTTTCACCAGTCAGCTGGCAAAAAGATGATATGTTGAGTCTATGGCCTGAATGGTACTACTCCTTATTTAAAGAGGACTGCGGTAGTTATATATTTTAACGAACGTAACACTGGAGCAACACAACGGGCTATTAGCGACTATCCGGTATTCCAAGGGAAAGATACGAGGACCGAAGCAAGTAATTGTAAACCACGGTCAGATGACGAGGTCAACATCTGAGCTGGAACCCCACCCTCCAAACTTAGCATGAGGGCATTTGGAGCCACGAAATTATAATATTCTTTCACCAGTCAGCTGGCAAAATCATGATATGTTCAGTCTATGGCTTGAATGATACAACTTCTTATTTAAAGAGGGCTGCTGTAGTTATATATATTAACGAACGTAACACTGGAGCAACACAACGGGCTATTAGCGACGATCCGGTATTCCAAGGGAAAGTTACGATGACCGATGCACGTAATTTTAAACCACGGTCAGATGACGAGGTCAACATTTGAGCTGGAACCTCAACCTCCAAACTTAGCATGAGGGCATTTGGGGCCACGAAATTATAATATTCTTTCACCAGTCAGCTGGCAAAATGATGATATGTTGAGTCTATGGCCTGAATGGTACTACTCCTTATTTAAAGAGGACTGCGGTAGTTATATATTTTAACGAACGTAACACTGGAGCAACACAACGGGCTATTAGCGACGATCCGGTATTCCAAGGGAAAGATACGATGACCGATGCACGTAATTTTAAACTACGGTCAGATGACGAGGTCAACATTTGAGCTGGAACCTCACCCTCCAAACTTAGCATGAGGGCATTTGGGGCTACGAAATTATAATATTCTTTCACCAGTCATCTGGCAAAATGATGATATGTTGAGTCTATGGCTTGAATGGTACTACTCCTTATTTAAAGAGGACTGCGGTAGTTATATATTTTAACGAACGTAACACTGGAGCAACACAACGGGCTATTAGCGACGATCCGGTATTCCAAGGGATACGAGTATATAATATATACGAGTACCAAAGCACGTAATTTTAAACCACGGTCAGATGACGAGGTCAACATTTGAGCTGGAACTTCACCCTCCCATCTTATCATGAGGGCATTTGGGGCCACGAAATTATAATATTCTTTCACCAGTCAGCTGGCAAAATGATGATATGCTGAGTCTATGGCCTGAATGGTACTACTCCTTATTTAAAGAGGACTGCGGTAGTTATATATTTTAACGAACGTAACACTGGAGCAACACAACGGGCTATTAGCGACTATCCGGTATTCCAAGGGAAAGATACGAGGACCGAAGCAAGTAATTGTAAACCACGGTCAGAAGACGAAGTCAACATCTGAGCTGGAACCCCACCCTCCAAACTTAGTATGAGGGCATTTGGAGCCACGAAATTATAATATTCTTTCACCAGTCAGCTGGCAAAATGATGATATGTTGAGTCTATGGCCTGAATGGTACTACTCCTTATTTAAAGAGGGCTGCGGTAGTTATATATTTTAACGAACGTAACACTGGAGCAACACAACGGGCTATTAGCGACGATCCGGTATTCCAAGGGAAAGATACGATGACCGATGCACGTAATTTTAAACCACGGTCAGATGACGAGGTCAACATTTGAGCTGGAACCTCACCCTCCAAACTTAGCATGAGGGCATTTGGGGCCACGAAATTATAATATTCTTTCACCAGTCAGCTGGCAAAATGATGATATGTTGAGTCTATGGCTTGAATGGTACTACTCCTTATTTAAAGAGGACTGCGGTAGTTATATATTTTAACGAACGTAACACTGGAGCAACACAACGGGCTATTAGCGACTATCCGGTATTCCAAGGGAAAGATACGAGGACCGAAGCAAGTAATTGTAAACCACGGTCAGATGAAGAGGTCAACATCTGAGCTGGAACCCCACCCTCCAAACTTAGCATGAGGGCATTTGGAGCCACGAAATTATAATATTCTTTCACCAGTCAGCTGGCAAAATGATGATATGTTGAGTCTATGGCCTGAATGGTACTACTCCTTATTTAAAGAGGACTGCGGTAGTTATATATTTTAACGAACGTAACACTGGAGCAACACAACGGGCTATTAGCGACGATCCGGTATTCCAAGGGATACGAGTATATAATATATACGAGTACCAAAGCACGTAATTTTAAACCACGGTCAGATGACGAGGTCAACATCTGAGCTGGAACCCCCACCTTCCAAACTTACACGCCATGTTAGCATGAGGGCATTTGTGGCCACGACAAATTTAACGTGCACCAGCCCCTTTGTACACGACGGTCTTAGGTAGGACTTGAACTCTCAACCCTCCAGTCGCTCATCCGTTACTCTTTCAACCGGACTATTGGGGCGCTTAGAGGTCTGTGATAGAACGAAATGTTTGAGGACACATCTGCTATAGTTAAAATCAACAAAAGCTAAATCCTTACTTTCATAAATCGAGTTTTTCTTAGAACTTAAGTAAAGCAGAACCTGTTTCCAGGTTTACTTTAACGAAATGAAATCGGCTCTTTTGGGATATACTTGATTTTTTTTTTGGCTTGGACCGCTTCAACATCTTTAGAGAAGATCGGAGATTGCAGAGGTTGATAGAAAATTGTGTCGCAAGACTAACTGGAATAATTATATACTCTTCACACACACTATTCGTGTCTTTCGACTGCGAGTCATTCCAGGTCAACTCGAGGAACAGAAGAAAAAACAGATGGGGTGACACATTTCTGTTCATTCTTTTTTTCATACCTGATTTTCCTATTCTACTTTTCTTGTCCGTTCAATTATACCTTATTAGATTATATAACGGTTACATGCCACTTATGTCGAATCAATATAGGTTTTCTCCAGAATACTCTTAAATTCTATCAATTTTCAGATTCTCTACCTCTTCAATAACCATCGCAAAAGCCCTTACTGCTGAAAATAATCTCAAAGCACACTCTAACAGATGTGTTATCTAAGTGTGATTAGAAAGCATGCTGGATCTCCAAAGTTTGTGACTCTGGGTTAGTCTGATACGGAAGAATCTTCTTGCTTTGTTAAACATTGACACAAAAGAAGGCCGCAATGTAGAAATGGTTAAGGATATGCTGATAGTATCACACCTAATACATTATCGTAGTTCCCTGTTGTGAAACTATCGCCCTGATGATTGAAAATTATTTTCAAAAGCCACAAGTCCTTGTAAGCGAATCCGCAATATAAAGCGAATATCTAGGGAAAATTTTCCCACTATTTATTTCCATTACTACTGAGCTTGAGCGATCTTTATTGACTGATCGAATGTTGAAGACAGAAAAACCACTCTTCGGATCGTGCCATAAGTTTATGATGTTCCCAAACGGTAGAGGAATACTATAAACAACTAAATTTAAAGACGCACGTATTTTCAGTTTATTAATAACAATCTCTATATATAATTATCTTACGTGGCACACAAAAAAGACGTTATTTGGTATCGCGCTTTGGCAACAATGTACGATTGTTTATTACCATGAAGCCTCACGCCTCAATTGAATTTATACTTTATAGCGTTATTGGCCATTTTCAGGACCAAAAATTATAGTTCAAGACGCTTACAGTACAACTTCCGACAACAAACTCAATGAAAATGTGTATGGGTGGCTTGGATGCTAGGGAAATGTACACAAACAACATGCTGGATATTCGATTTCCAAAGCAGCGCTCATATTTCGAGACAAAATTTTCTCAAAGTTTTCATTTGAATTCCAAATTGTTCGAGTTCTGATTCCAGAGGTCCTGTATAACTTTTCTGTAATACAACAAATTTATATTTGAAAAATATATATTTTTTTGGAATATCATGTTTTGTAAAAAATTCCTTCTGCTAGGACGCATGTTTTCATTATTGCGATCGAAGCGAGCAAGGTTTGCTTAGCGAACCAATGAGGATTGCAAACTAATCCTTCGGGGGTAGGAGAGCGTTAGCGAGCAGGGGGCGTGCAGGCTAGTGCTTTTTATTCAATTCATGTCTTTCAAATTGGAATTAATTTTCAGTAAATGAATATTTTTTAACTTAAAAATTGGTGCGCTTTGAGCCCATTCTCTGTATTTGAAAGAGTCAAATGCAACTTTGTGTGGAAAATGCCTCTTTATATAGCGTTCTTGTTTTTACATGCACGACAACCTACGGTTTATAATCTAGGGAAACCCAGAAGTCTGACATCCCCTAATAAAAAACCAACCAATCGGTCTGGTGTTTAAGGTGTGAGCATCTAGATCGGAAGGTTCCTGGTTTGAATCCGGGTCAGTGTGTGTATGTTTGTAAGCGTATGGTGTAGAGGCGGCTGGTGCAGCTTAAATCTGTCGGCGCCGAAAGTCCTCACGTTGGGTTGGTGAGGAAGTTTGGAGAGTGAGGTGCCAGCTCAAGTGTTACTTCGTCATTTGACCGTGGTTCAAAATTACATGGTGTTGTTCTTGAATCTTTCTCTTAGGGAATTGATCTCGGACCGTCGTCAATAGCCCGTCGTGTTGCTCTAGTACGACGTTGATTACAAATTACCATTACCACCCCATATAAAAATAAATCAAAATCTAGAAAAAGAAAACTGAATGAAAACTCTAAAATGTTTTAACATCAATCATAGTGCGATATTAGTTTCTGTTTTAGCGTCTTTGATTTTCACCACAAAAAGTCAACCAATGGCAACTGATGTCCGTACCTTTCCGCCTCAATTGGTTTCTTTTAAAGATAGGTTAATGATGTTCTTCATGTGCAGTGGATACCTTCAGTACAGACTTTTCTTACCTGTTGCTTAGATTGTACCCTTGCTTGTGATTTAGGCTAGCATCCAGCCAGGATAGTATGCGCAGTGGGCCCTTGCGCATCGTTTAGTCTCTTCATTTTCACGTTGTTGAAATACTGTAACCTAGTTCTAAGACTTACGCCTCTATGACTCCTTTATTAACTGTTTTAAAAATAGTTTGTATAGTATTGTCTGAGATTTCTCAGACAATAAAAACAACGGCGAATTAAATTATCTGATAAGGGTATCAAGATCTAAGAGTAAGATCTGTTTTTACATCCGATCGGATCTTGGCATTTCCACTCACCAATGTTAATCTAAGCTACTTAAAACGACACAGAACTGAAACTTAATACTGACTTTTATTGCACATCAGTTTGAAAAATCTCCAAGCAACTTCTAATTACTACTTCAAGCCAGTTTTCCCTATTCGACTTTGTTACTTTTCTTATAGACGAAAGCACGTGCATTTATTTCATATATGCATAAATAAGATAAGTTTTTACATCCTATCGAATCTTGGTATTCCCACTCACCAATATTAATCTAAGCTACTTAAAACGACACAGAAATGAAACTTAATACTGACTTTTATTGCATATCAGTCTAAAAAATCTCCAAGTAACTTCTAATTACTACTTCAAGCCAATTTTCCCTATTCGACTTTGTTACTTTTCTTATGAACGAAAGCAAGTGCATTGATTTCACATATGCATGAGTAAGATCTGTTTTTACATCCGATCGAATCTTTGTATTCCCACTCACCAATGTTTATCTAAGCTACTTAAAACGATACATAACTGAAACTTAATACTGACTTTTATTGCACATCAGTCTGAAAAATCTCCAAGCAACTTCTAATTACCACTTCAAGTCAGTTTTCACTATTCGACTTTGTTACTTTTCTTATGAACGAAAGCGCATTTATTTCATATATGCATGTTTTAAAATTTCTTTAGATTGTTTCATCCATAATTACCACAAATACAAGAACTTTTCATGAAACAGGATGTTTTAATTCGAACAAATACCTTATGATTTATTCATCGATTCTTCAAGTCTCCGGCGTTTCTAATGTGTTCACTCCTTCGTTGCCGCGGAGAGGGAATCTTGAACAAAAACTTATCATGCAAAGAATTAATCAGCTCAATTATTATGCAACGGAATGCAATCGCTTTCTCTGAAGAACAATTGCCCCAATGAAAAAGCCCCACACGTATGGAATCCTAGTGCGGATAAATTTAATTAAAAGGGAACATCACTTCCTACCATCACATTTCAACTTTTAATCAAATGCTTTTTCCGCTTTAAAAAAGAGCTGAATAAAACTTTGTATAAATAATTTAACGCATTCTGGTTTAATAAAATCGTCGAGTGAATTTCTATTTACTTTTTTTATTTCATTAATATACAAATTGGTTTTTTGGCGGACGCTTAAAACAAACACGTGTGGCCGCCACTGTACCCCCTTCCCCAATGGAATACGGTGAAGATGAAGGGAGCTCATTCTTCCGTTACGGATATCAGTGGCGTGAGTCCACGATGCTCAATCCATACTACAAGAACTCTCGGTTTGATAAATAATTACTCTAATTTTGACCGCATTAATATTTTCCTTTGACCGGTGGATTGAGTAATTGTGTGTCGTCAAAGAGAAGTATGATTACTGGTTGAAAACCAACGAATAATTTCGAGAGTTCTGAGTGAACTTATTCTTAAAATATATGCACAGTCACTAGTAACGTACAGAGGGTTAGAGTCTTAAATGAGGAAAAAATGTCTTATTTTTTTTTCAAGAAAAAGAAAGATCCACGAATGGTTTTGTGAACGCACATTCAATCGAAGCTTATATAAATCTAAATTTCAAATCATTTTCCAAATAAGTAATTTGCAATTATATGGATGCATAAAAAATGGGGCCTCGGACTTTTCTCTTAGTAGATTGATCCCGGACCGTCGTCAATAGTTCGTTATGTTGCTCTAGTATGACGTTAAATAAAAATTACCAATTACCATAAAAAATGGAGGCTAAAAACTGATCATGAAACACTTAATAAATTATGGCACTAAGGAAAGTGTTTGTGTTTACAGTAAAAAAAAGACTCCAGTATGTCTCAGGTAACAAAGAACTCACTCTGCAATAAAGTAAAGGAGAAACGAAATCTATTATACATTAAATGTTAAGTGTTCAAGGATTTTATAAGCGGAAATACTGTTAAATATTTAGTAAATTCTAAAGTTTTTTATATTATTCTATGATTGATACATTCTTTCACAAGGGCAAAGGATTGAACCCATCGACCTTCTAATGAAATAGACGAAACGTGTGTTCGCAGCTTCGTGTTATATCTGCCTATCGCTCGGTTTGATTTTGATGTAAACAATTAAATAAAATTTGGGTCAAATTGTTGATTGATTAAAGGTAGGTAATTTAATCAACGTCATACTGGAGCAACACAACGGGCAAACGGCGACGATCAGGGATCAAATCCGAAGGGAAAGATCCGAGGTAAACACCACGTAATTTTGAACCACGGTCAGGGGACAAGTTCACAACTGTGATGGTACCCCACTTTCCAAATTTTCACACTGTGCCAACGTAAAGCTAGTTGTGATGTAAAGCTAGTTGTAATGTAAAGCTAGTTGTTAATAAAGTTGTGGTCCTTTAATCTAAACTTCGAAATTATGATATTGCAATTGTTAGTGACTAACTAATGATTATTTTAATTCATACGGACTACAAGCAGAAATTCAAGATATTTTCTAAACTCATCCTGAGTCAGGTAGGGTTTTTAAAATAACATTCTTCTGGCTCTACTTCAATATTGACCATGTTACCGTTTTGCAAATCAATGACGTCTAAAAGAATAGTTGTATTGAGGAATATTCATTCTAAACAGATCATGATAGATATGAAACTCACACGAATCCTATTAACAATATCTTTACTTGAATTTTTAACTCATCAAGAATAGGTGTTTTGATTTTTATTTCAACAAACCCAACCCCTTTTTGCAAAGTAACACCCATTTTTTATTACGATTCATTATCAAAAATAAGTAGTCTTAGTCATATCGGAATCTGTATTCCCTTGAGACGTAAAAATGCTACCAAGTTCTGTAGAAAGTCGTGAAAAAATGTATAGTTCGAGTAGTTCTAAAGTAACAATTTTGTTAATTTTTCATTAGCAAGTATTGTTTTTGCTAATCAATAATTTAAAAAATAATAAAACTTGATAGAGAGTAGGAAAAGTTAGAAGAATGTCATGAAACGGCCACTAATTAAATGCTCAGATAATCGCATAAATAATCGTTAATCAAACCTATTTTGCCAAGAATATATAGGTTTATAAAAACTTGATAATATTATACTTAATCGGAACATATTGCTTTGATTTAAACGTAAAATCATGCTTTAAAGATCTATACAAAAGTAGCGGATAAAAGATTTCACAGGATTATTCTAAAATTTCACCCCTTTCTGTGGAATTCAAGACCTGAATTTTAATTTAAAGTAGTATGAAAATTTTCATATAGAGATATATAATTTATGAGCTGTTTCAATATTCTAAACAGAAGCTTCACTGTTGAAAAATTTGAGTGTAAAGACGATTAAAACTACGGATAGTTGCGTAGATAAATAGTATATCACCATTCTATGATGAATATTCTCCCTTCAATTTGGATTGAGTAGGAATAAAAAAGGAGGTCTATTATTGTGAGTTACTGTTTGATTTTTACTCTTGCATTTCGACTAATAACTACGACAGTCTCTCATAAGTGCCATTTGAAAGTGAGCAATGTTGCGGAATAGAAATAAAAGAATTAAGCTAGTACACGGAATTATCTTCAACCATTTCAGAAGTTTTGAGAGTTAAAGTGAGGCTTAAATCTTTACTATTCCAATGAAGATATATTTGGAAAACATATCTTCGTTGTTACAAATGCAAGCCACCCTTATTTATTTTGTTATATAGAGTTCGTTTTATGGTTAAACAATGAATATATGTTTTCCAAAAATATTCCAATATGGCTATAATAAGCATTCTAAATAGCTTATAATAGAAAACATTTCCAGATAACCACACGAAGATATTATGTACTTCTTATTCACTAGCACATTTTTAACTACTTTAATAATATCTTAGATTGGAATGCTTAAATAATGCATTAAACTTAAATACTTATTTGTAAATAAGTATTCCCCTATTGCTTTTCAAATTTTGGTAATGGTAATGGTAATTTTAATTAACGTCGTACAAGAGCAACACAACGGGCTATTGGCGACAGTCCGGACCAATTCCCCTAAGGAAAAGATTCGAGGACAACACCACGTAATTTTGAACCACGGTCAGATGACAAGGCAACACCTAAACTGACTTCACTTCAAATTTCGGAGACGAGGTATTTGGTATGCTTCCTCATAAATGTTTGCATCTGTTTGATCTTAATGAACTATAAATATTAACTCTTCACGAAATTGTAGTTAAGAGTTTATTCGAACATTAATACACTCATGATATTTGCCGAAGACGACAAATCGTATGCTGTTTTCGTCTTGACTATAGTCCCATATAAACTTGCATTTCAGGACGCTACAGACATGCTTATGACGGAATAAGAAATTTGCATTCAATCCTTGTATATCCCGACTTCATAGTCTCCAGCCGCAGCAAGAGCTCCCCCTTTTTCCCGAATCGATTAAAAGTCTCCCAAGGGCAAAATTTTAGTAAACAAACCTAATCTATATTCCTCTCGATCAGATGCGGTTCAAGTTCCGCCGTAGCGGAAATGGAGGAGGCATGTTTGCATCAATTTTGTCTCTCGGTTTTAAACACACGCACGTGATTAATGATTGAAATGCCAGCATAATATTTCAGTTTCATAAGATTTTCATAATTTTACCCATTTATGAAGTCAAGTTTTGTGTTCGGCATTCAGCACGAGCAATAAACATTTAAATGAGCGTCATTTCGCGGATCATCCATCATCCAGCAGAATCTGCTTCGATGCGCCACGTCTTCCGACTCACGCCGCTTTCCCTCGAAACACAGAGTCACGATCGCGGTGTTCTGTAACAGATTAAAATATTTAATCTATTTACCGGGTTCGGGAGAAAATTGAATTTAGAATGAAATCTTGTTTGCCCCGGTAAATTAAGTGGAACCGGTTTTTCCCCCCGCGCGTTATTTTTTTTTCCTTCATTATTTTTCTAAGTTTTTATTCTAATCTCAGAAATGGTCTATCCTACGGACTTTTTAGTTCTTAGGAAAAAAGAAACAAAAAATATTCAATTACTCACCAGTTTTTAATTTTTCTTATATCTCCTCTCCCCCACCCCTCAAACTCACTGTTTCGTTATCCGTTCTTGTATTTTTTTTTGCGAAGGAATAACTGTTTCGAGTGTGTTTTATCTAAATGAAATAGTTTACGACTGGTTTAATTACATAAGGCCGTGTTCCAGGGAAAATATTTGCCGAATCGGAGCTTGTAAAAAGCGAAATTAAAATGTTCATTCTCTCCCTCTGCTCCCAGGATGTTGAAATTAAATCGTTCAAAAACCATTTCGCTGTTATTAATTACCAGAAGACGTCAAATTGTACAAACGGTGTCTTGTCCAAAGAAATTAAAACCCGTTTTAATATCTGCACTTCTGAGGGACGTTGTTAAACAATAATGTGACCGATATGTGATGTTGCGGACTAATTTAATGGCCGTAAGAGAGATAAAAGCAAAATATACCATGGATTTTTAAAACAATTACATTTGAGGGAATTAAATAATAATTTAATCAGCCTCTCTCTATTTTCTAAAGAAAATAATTCTCTATTCCGAGGAAAACTAGAAATTGTTAGGATTAGATGGTCTTAATTCTAAAATTACTAACATGTAAAATCTGTACATTCAAGGATTTCTGCTAGGGTAGATAAACACTAAATGGAAAATTAATTTATGGAATGTTTCTGAAACGGGTTGCTTAATTTGAGTAGAAAATGTTCCCACTTTAAAAAATACACAAATAAGTCAGCGTGTGGACATGGTGAAATATTTGAGGTTTCCTTGCGGTGAAATTACCATCTTGCCGCACACAATCTAGAAACAGAAATTTTCAAATTAAAATTTTTGTGGGGTTGCATACCTTTACTACTTGAAATTTTCTCAAATAAAAATAGAACCACAAATTACATGTTGTTACTGAAAGATATGAGACTGCACCTAATTTCAGAATGTGTAGGAACAACAATACTGTATGCTAAGGGGAAATATTTTTCATAAAAAAAAAATACTTTTATCATTTATGAGCATCACTATTCGAAGTACATTTTAAAATGTGCAATAAAATTAAATTCAATTTTTATTTGGAAATCTTCATAGAAACTAATACCATTTTTCAAATTTAAAAATAATTACGAATTATTATTTGACAGCAATAATAATTACTACTAATTACTTTAAAAATAATTAAGACATTTCCAAAGAAGCCAAAAGTTTCAACTTCAATCCATTATGTTTTAACCTTGTTTGACCCTCTGGGAATGACCATTTACAATTTAAGCCGTTTTAATATACGGATAGTGCAACGGCTTAAATTATGTAAGTTTTATTTCATTTCAAAAGTTGTGTTTTGAACTTTTGAAGAATGAAGAAAAAGATTTTAAATTATTACCCGTATAAATAGTTTCAAGAATTATTTTTATTACGAAACATAAACTCTATATATTACTTCAAAAAGATGTATCTAAACCCCTGTGGAGCAAAAAAAGGTAGATTATTAATAATATTTTTTTAATTCAAGCAAGCATTGCAGTAATTATTTTTTGATCTGATGAACAAAATACATAGCATTTAGGTACGTCGCAGAATTTAACTAATTACTTTATGTAAGCCACGAGATAAAAAAATTTTAAATCACTTATATGAACTAAAATTAGGTTATAAGATTGAATAAAAACTATACAAAATTCTATAGAATCTAAAATGTATTTTTAACATCCCAAATTGGACCTGGAAATTGAAATTTCCCACAAAGTCTCTTACTTCAATTCTGAGTAGTAGTATTTTTCTTCTGTCGACGGAAAGAATATCACAGTCATATAAGCACAGCCAAGATACACTTTTTCATACTCTTCTTCACGACTCGACATAACGGAAAAAAGTTAATCCTACTGGATACGCTTTCTCTTAAACACAATCGGCATTCAGACCTTTTCAATCCAATACAATGTTTCCTTACTCCCTGCTGAAGAAAATTATTTCTGGAGTACTTAGGTATGACGAGCAGAAAAATCACTTAAAGTTGAAAAACTCAATAAAAAATGTTTCAATCAAACCTTTCGAAAAATTTACCTTTTTTGCAGACCCTACCACTTTCGTATTTAACCTGAGAAAAAAAAGCGAGCTCGTTTGGCCCCGGTATTACTGAAACATCTTGTTAATTCACGTATCAAAAAGGACAGAGCATCTATTATTAAAGACTTGGCAGTGTCAAATAAAAATCTCCTTCAGTGGAAGGCTCTTAAAAACCGATTTAAACAGTCCCGACTACTTTAAGTGAGTGACGCTCCTCCAAGCCTTCGTTTTATTGATCTTCTTCTCACCTTTTAAAGAGCTCTTATTTTAACGAGGAGCTCTTTATGTTCAGTAATGATGATCGCCCTGTGTTTCAGCCGGGAGAGGAGAAATATCTTAGGTTATTAGTCCACTAAAATACATTTTTTTACGCACTCTTCAAGAAATATGAATTTTTTGCCTTGTATTGCATTTTTAAATGCAATTTAGAAAATATCGTTTAGGGTGATGGCCTTTTTGCTCTTTATCGAGTCTAAGAGCTCAGAATTAGTGTTTTTACATAAAGCGTAGCTCTTCTTACTAGATAGGTTATCTAAAGATGGCTTCTGTTGCATTCTTTCAATGGCTGGAAAAAATTAATAGTCGTAAAAGAGGATCATCATGTGCTTTCAATTTGTATTTCATGGATTTATAAGTTAATTGCAGCCACTAATGTACTTGTTGGCTCAGTTATGTTATGATTGCGATGCGATTTCATGGAATGCGTGCAAAATGTACAGAAAAAGGCAGAAACATTAACAGTGCCGGTAAATAGTCGAGTATTTTTTTTTATTACGAAAGTCGTTGCAAGTTAAACTCGAGTATTTTTTAACTGAAAACTGAACATTTCCCACAGAGAGGAACTATTTTGGGCTAGGGCTAATGATGATGAGGTCTAAGGGGATAATAATTAGAGAGTTAAGGGTTAATAATAATGTCTATACAGCTAAGAAGGGCCCTAAAATATCGAAAAGATCCCCATATCACTTTCTAACATTTCTAATCATTTCCACGTGTCTTTTACCACTGCTATACAAAATGGAAAACTGCGAGATTCATTTTTGCAGAGCTTGACCAGAAACTAATTTTTTGTGGAACATTCGAGATCCGAATTAAAAGGCTCTTTTTTATGTGAGGATGTACTGGGTATAAATTGACTAAAATTCTGTTGTTACTTATTCCTTAAGACCAAGCTAAACAGCAAGTTCAAATCCATAAAGAACGAACAGCCTCAAAAAATCCAGCACTAGATCAGGACTTCCACGGAGATCCTCTCTTGTCAGACCAACACATGGCAGAAGATGACCCGGGGTAACCTATTCAGTGATAAATTTTAGTCAAGTTGGAAATGCACTATCGCCCTGAATCGGATGTAGAATCGGATGTGTCCACCCACGAGTCTAGGAAGGGCAGCCTGACATCTTCTGTCACCCGTATATTAGAGTAGAGGGAAAGTCCACTGAGTCACAGCGACCTCTTGGCGACGGAGAATGGTCACAATTATTGTATGTATTATTAGAGCGAGAGTTGAAGCGGAGTATGAGAAGATAATATGAAAATAAGTATGCTCACTGAAGATTTAAACTGAATAAAAAGGTAAATGTTTATGAAAGATATATATATATATATATATATATATATATATATATATATATATATATATATATATATATAAATATGGCGTTCAGGGAAAGACATCGTAAATGAACATTAGGCTAAAACTCAACAAGCTTATTTAAATAGACAGATGATACCTCTACAAAAAATGAAAAAAATAGAAAAGGAACGAAGGATTTTAAAAGGCGGAAAATGAAGCCCAAAACAACTTCAATCCTTTTACTTCTTCTTTTTTTTTTAATCCGATTAGAAAACTTAAAAAGTATTTTGCTCGAAATTTAGCGTCAGTTTATGGGGAAGAATCTTCCCCAGCAGAGAATGCGTTCCTCAATAGGAAATTCGCAACCCATCCTAAAGAAAATTTACACGGTGTGCGCTAAACCTAATAAGAAAACCCAAAGAGAACTAAAACCTTGATTGATTCAAAAATGGATTAATTTGAAAACTAAATCTCTAAACTATATACACAAACCATCCCCACGCAACAATATCAAAAGCAAAAAAGCGTCTAAGTTTCAACAAACTGCTCAAATATTCAAATGGAAAGTTGACTCTTCAACGCTTCCGGGAAGGAAATTTTTCAGCCTTCCCTCCACGACCGAGCTTTTTCAAAGCAACGCCTGACAGAAGATAAGAAAACGATCCAAATTATGCAGTCCCTACATCATCTTAAATTATTATTCCAAAACAAAAAGAGAAAATGGAACGAATTTTAAAACGACGAGAGAGAGAAAAGCAACTTTAAACCTTTCCCTCCTTTTTCCGAATCCGATTGGGAAAACTTGAAAAACATTTCGCTCCAAATTTAGCGTCAATTTAAGGGGTGGAATCCTCCCCGTAGAACGGAATGCGTCCCTCAAGGGGGCCTTCGCTACCCATCCAAAAGAAAATTTACATGGTTTGCGCTAAACCTAATAAGAAAACACAAAAGGAACTAAAACAAGGCGGCGGGAGCAAAACAAAAGCAAGCCGGATTGAGAGAGAGCGGGCGCATGTTATTTTCCGGCCCCGGTACAGGAGCCCGAATCTTTTCCAGATAGATCCATTAATCAAGCCAACGGAAAACATCCTTCCTGAATTCGGACCCGCAGTCCGTAGGGGATGGCGTCTGGTAGAGTAACACGTGATTGATAGTCAAAGTTTTTCGGGGGCCTGTTTATTCCAAAGGGTCCCCTGTTGCATTCTAAAATCGAGGTTCTTCTTGCCCAGGCCCCGAGTATATATACAGACACACAAAGGAGCTTTTACTTATTCCGCTGTCTATTACGCTCCAATTCGGTTTTTCTTCTTTCAGCGGAGGGGAACTTCTTGCGCTTTCGATTTTCTTGCTCGGAGGTATTCCGTCTCATTATATAAGCCGCCGCCTTGTATTAGATTCGATATTCTTTTTTCACTTGGGTTTCCCTTATACCGGCCCCGATTCGCTCTCCCTTTCTTTTCCTGTTTTTGATTTGTCATCTCGAGACATTAAATGGTCCGTGTCTTTTGTCCTTATTCCAATAGTTTGGATCTTTTTCCCCCCTGGTCTCGCTCCTTCCCTCCATGTGGGGAATATTTTTTAATCTCTTTTGTTAAGTTTGTACTGATTCGGCCATCGAGTGGAATAAGGGATTGCGAAGTCTGATTAATATAAATGTTTGTTTGGTTAAATACGTCTACTAGTTTGGATTTGTGATTCTATTTCTTTTCCCATTAATCTTTCAAGTCATGAAATGAAATATCGCTACCAAAAATATTGTAAGCGGTATTAATTTAGAGGAAAAGGCAGACTTGAGGGTTAGAGGTATTTGTTTCATGGTAAAATACACTCCGGGCATTTAGTGGAGCAGAACTACCGAGTAAGACCATAGGAGATCGAATTAGTTTTAGACCACTCCAAACGGAGTCTTTTGTTTTATTCACTAAATTGGTTTGTTTATGATGAAAAGACAATATAAGGCCATGATGTTGTAACAAACACAATACAGACAACATCAAGAAATGGACATACATAGAAGAGAATGGAACCTACACCGTTTACAACGCGCAGATTGCTAGAACAATAGTTATATCTAGTGAGTCACGACAAAACCTTTAGTCACTAAGAAATTTTCTCTTTTAAGACAAGTAAGCTAGTAACATGAATATAGTAATATAATGAATAATACAAATTACAATCATGAAAAGTGGTAGCAATAGTAAGTGAACAAATAGATAACTGAGTTTACATAACATTTCAAATAAAAAACTATGAAAACTAATAGTGTTTTATTAAATGCCAATGAGAATGCTAATTTGAACTATTTAAATAATCTGCATTCTTGTTATTTTTATGCTATAAAAACTTTTCTCACGTGATTACAATAATAGTATGTCCCACAAGAAAACTATTTTTTTTTAAATTCTAATGCATATTAAATTACAATAAACAATTTTTTACTTTTCACATTGATGGTCAAGTCTGTAAATAGAAGTAATTCGCTAAATTCCAAAATTTCGCTGTCTCCTCTAGTGGATTTAACAACACTTCAGAAGGATCCCTTGCTTCTAGCAAATGTTTTCTTAGAGATAATAATTCCTTTTCTTTCTTTCGCATATAAATAAATCAAATAGAGACGAGACTGGGGCATCCAAGAAAATATTTTCTGATACGTGTTTGGTTCTCTTTAATTACGATTACTTTCATTGGGTCTCCTTTATTATTCATTACAGAGTCTGAACTGATGAACTGAGCATTAGTCTAGTTGAAACTGTTGTTTTCTGTTAAATATATCGTGGTTTTTCTTTTTCACCACTTCGTATTTCCAAGATAAAGCTATATTTCAAGTTTCACTGAAGGGTGATAGAATTAGTTGAATACTTTCAAGCTAGGTAGTTGGATTGACGTTGCACTTTAGCAACACAATGGGCTATTGAGGACAATACTGGATCACTCTGGAGCCTTCGTGGCTCAGTGTGCCCACTAGGCTAGCTACATGCGAGTTGTTGGCTGGCAGGCTCTATTTCTGTCAGGTTCAAAACTTACTTGTATAGGTTTTAATTCAAATTTACCACTTGATATTGCGATTGGATCAAATATGGCTCTTGCACCATAAAGCCCAAAACCATCAACCAAGAAGGATCTCGAAGAAAAAGATCTGTGGACAATACCTCGTAACTTTGAAACACTAAGGCCCGGTACACACATCCGGTTTTTCAACGTGCGGCGCCGCAACGCAAGTGCGGTCTGAGATACATTAGATCCAATGGAGCAGTGCACACATGCCTCCAGCGCCTTTGAGGGGACGCACGTCCATTTTACGTGCAATTTGTACCGAAGTTCCCGCACGGTCGCCGCACACGAATCTCCGTTCTAAAGTACCTCGTTTTCAAACACAAATGGAATATAAATAATAATTAATAAATGGTTGTATCCAGTAACGTCAATTTTGTTTCAAAATATACTTTTTTTTACACAAAATAAGCGAAGTAAACACGTTTACTTCGATAGAATATTTATAACAAATGGCGCGAAATGAGTTCGTGCGTAATTTCACGGTTATGCGTGCATAGTTGGGCTTCGGTGCTGCAGTTGAAATGCCGGATGTGTGCACCGGGTTTAATACCGTAAAAGTATTACTCATTTGATGATCATCTGATCGGAAACTAAAATAATTAAAATAAATTATTGAAACCTCAAATAAGATTTTTATGGAAGTAAAAACTTTTTGTGTATATTCTTGGTTCGACAGGGTCTGGGTTCTAATTCAGGTCATGGCATGGATGATTGTAATCGTTTGGATTACGTTTTAAACCATATGTCTCTGCCTAACTAACTGTCTTGTAGCAGTGACAATAGAGCAACAAATCAAATCAAATTGATCTGAGAGTCAGTCGTTCGTCCAAAAAATGTCATCGGTACCCACATTAGAAACCACGACGTTGCCCAAATATGCGCAAGTTTAATCGGTAAAAAAATAATAACTTCCCTAGTACTTCAAGGTGCATTAACGACTATTCCTTTTAATTGTCTTGAACTCTCCTTTGTTCCCGTTACCAGGAAAACTTCCAGCCCACTCGATAAGCCTTCTTCTTTCCCGTCTAACTCCGGGAAAAGGAAAAAAAGGACTGCCTAGGAGTGCTCAGAAAAACGGGGCTTTAGGCCGGTGGTGAGTTCGATCAACACAAGGGGCTTAGGCCAGCTTTCGGATGATGGGCGTCTTGATCTCAAGGCACTCCTACCCCTAGCTTCGTTCAATGAAAAGGCTTTTCATGTAGCAGCCTATATTGATCTGGAGGATGTATTATTTACCAGACACGAAAGCTTTTTTCGGGCGTTTTCAGCTGCTTGGTTTCGCCTTGCACTATTCTCTTTTTCCTTTATTATGGTAATGAAAATATCTCTTTTCTCCATCGAAGTTTGAAGCCCAGTTGATACTTTGTTGAAGAATCTGGAAATTTAATTGGAGAAAAAGATACTTTGCGTGGTTTCCTCCTCCACGCCGCACGACATGAAGGCTGACGTGGAGAATCCACACCAATCTCGATACGAAACGATATTTTTGGTAAATTATCTTCCAAGCTGTTATAAAAGTTTATATTTTTAACCCTCTGAGGGATTCACACGTATATATCCGTTCTACAACCAACAGTCTTCCCTGCTTGAATTGTATTTAGGTTTAACCTTCTTGGCCAATAGAATATTTCCTAGGTTTCTTTCAATCAGTAGATGTGACTACTTAATTCATGTGTATGCTATGAGCTTTTAAACTCTCAGACGGATTCCAACGTATGTATCCGTTTCAAAATCTGCAGTCTTTTCTGTTTGGTTTCTAACCAAGTTTGACCTTCTTCACTAATAGAATATTTCCTAGGTTTCTTTCAGCTAATAGATGTGACTACTTAATCCTTATATATGCTATGCGCTTTTAAACACTCAGAGGGATTCAAACGTATGTATCCGTTTCACAATCTGTAGTCTTTTATGATTGATTTCCAACCAGGTTTGACCTTCTAGACCAATATAATATCTCCTGGTTTTTTTTCTATCAATAGATGTGACTACTTAATCCTTATGTACGCTATGCGCTTTTGAACCCTGAGAGGGAGTCCCCGTATATATCCGTCTCACAATCTGCAGTTCTTTCTGTTTGGTTTCTAACCAAGTGTGACCTTCATGACCAATAGAATATTTCCTAGGTTTCTTTCAATCAATAGATGTGACTGCTTAATCCTTATGTATGCTATGACTTTTAAGAACCACCTGAGGGATTCCCACGTATATATCCGTTTTAGAATCTACAGTCTTCTCTGTTTGATTTCTAACCAGGTTTGACCTTCTTGACCAATATTATTAATCTCTCCTGTGTTTTTTTTCTTCAATAAATAGATGTGACTACTTAATCCTTATATATACAATGCTCTTTTAAACCCTCAGAGGGATTCCACCTTAAATATCCGTTTCACAATCTGCAGTCTTTTCTATTTGGTTTCTTACCAAATTTGACCTTCTTGAACAATATATTTCCTAGGTTTAAAGAAAAAAAAAAGGTGTGACTGCTTAATCTTTATGTATGGTATACCTTTTATAACCCTCTGAGGAATTCTCACCTATATATCCGTTTCACACTCTGCTGTCTTCTCTGTTTGATTTCTAACCAAGTTTGACCTTCTTGACCAATATAATCTTTCCTGGATTTCTTTCAATCAATAGATGTGACTACTTAATCCTTATGTATGCTATGGGTACAAAGAAATGCTACACTAGCCAGAAATCTCGTGACGCTCAGACGTTCAAATAGTTTTGCGATTTCGTGTAGCAGACGGAGGAAAAACAAAAGTACTAAGGCGGAGACACGCATGTAGAGACTTACACAGACAAAAAAAAAGAAGGCAGAGAAAGTCGCAAAAGAGACAGAAAGAGAAACAGACACACTAAAAGAGCGGAAGGGAAAGGAGACCATGTAATGACACCAAATCGCCAACCTTCTAGCCAAACACCGAATCCAAAATTTTCAAGGTAGTATTTTAGTTTTTCTAGACAAAAATGGGGTTATCTTTTTTTAGGCAGGTGAAATGCACAAAATCATTTTTACTACACACGAAGGTTGGATTTCTTTTATCGAAACACTTAAAAAACATACTCGAGAAAAGCATAAATATATTAATAAATGTACATTATTTATTATACTTTTATTATTCAGTTGCTATAGCAATACATAATCATAATGTAAGTACTCCTTCTTATCTGGCCGACCAACCGGTATAGTGGTTAAGGTGTTAGCCTCTAGATATCGGAAGGTTCCTGGTTCTAATCCGGGTCCTGGCATAGATGCTTATAAGCGTGTGGTTTAGAGGCGGCTGGTGCACCTTAAATCTGTCGTAGACGAAAGTCCTCACGTTGAGTTGGTGTGGAAGTTTGGATAGTGGGGTGCCAGCTCAGGTGCTGCTTCGTCATCTGACCGTGGTTCAAAATTACGAGGTGTTGTCCTCGGGTCTTTGCCTTAAGGGATTGATCCCGGACCGTCGTCAATAGCCCATTGTGTTGCTCTAGTACGACGTTAACTAAAATTACCACTACCATTACCTTCTTATTTGAAAAATTAATGTGGTAAAGAAAGAGTCATAAGAAATTGCTAAAATTTTTAAAACTCATTAATTTTCTCATTCTAAAATTAAAATATTTCTCCTTTGTTTTCTCAGAACGAATTTTTTATCCTAGTATTATGCTTAACTTGAAGGTCGAAAAAATGCTATTAAATTGTCATGACAAAATTAAATTTACTTGTGAACTTAATATATCATGATTATGGCCGAACATTAGCAGTTTTGTGTTTTAAAAGGCATATATCTTCGAACAATTTTTGAACACATTTGTGGTCGTTCTTTGAAATATTCACAATTTGTCAATGAGTTTTAGATTCGACCATTTGTAAAGGAGCAGACAACGATACAAGATTCCGGATTGTATGTTAAATGATTTGCTTCTATATATACATAGGCTTTAAATACTAAGCACTTTTCGTAAACCAGGCTTCAGTTCCCCTAACCCAATTCCTCACTCTTACGTGTTTTATCGATTTTCATTGGTAATTTTACAAACTATGAGAAACTAGATCTATAAACTAAATCCAATAACATCCTAGCAAAATTTAAAAGCTTAAAAAATGACCAACAAAAGATGAAACTGGTGAAACTATTCTCAATAGCTGTTTTGGTGAAACAAGTTCGCCATCATCAGGATAGAAAGGCATGAACAATAGTTCTGTCCTGATGATTGCCAACGTTTTGCTCCACCGAAATCGCTATCGGCCATTTTTCACCTGTTTTAATCTTTATTGGTCATTTTCAAAAATATTTAGATTTTTCTACCCCTCTGAATAAACGTTTCATCCGTGTATCTAATCAATGATATCTCATTTATAAAATGAATGTAAATTTTAAGAATACAAAGGGGTCCAACGCTTCTTTGTTCTTTACCCTCCTGGTAGTTGTCGTGACGAGATATCTCGTCATTAGCAAAACTGACTTGACCTTGCTGGACGAGAAATCCCGTCATTAGGTGAAAACTTACCAGACCTTGATCTCGTCATCATAAAAAAAATGTGGTAATATCTTGAAGACGAGGTATCTCATCATCAGCGAAATAGGTCAGACCTTAATGGACGAGATATTTCGTTGAAACAACTTGAAGGACTGATGTATTTTCACTTGAACGTTTTAAAAGTATTTATTGTATTAATAACACCTTCGGTTACAAATTTTACTGGTTAACTACATCCTCCTTTATAGGAGTATCAACTATTGTTACTAACGTTGAGAAACGAACAAGATCAAAGGAAATTCTTGAAAGGCTCGTGCTTATAAAAATAGAAATTCTTACGTACATAAATTTAATAAAATACAGACAGTAACGGTTTATTTTTAATGAAATGTTTAATATTTTAATTCAAAATACAGTAAACAAGAAAATAAATTAATAATGAGACCCATTATCTTGTAGAAACGATAATCGTGAGTAAACTTAAGAACACAAACTCAATCAAGCACTCTCTTAGAGGGGCGGTTTCCAGAAAGGTAAAAAAGAGCAAATGACAGAGATATGGTCAAATCAATTATCTGTAATCAAGATTTTTTTATATCTCCTTTAATCTTTGAATTTCATCATATGTTAACTTGTAAAATATTACACATGAATTAGGGAATCGTAGAACAGATTAAAAGTAATGTAATTCCAAATGGTATTATTTACTTTCGAGTAAACATGATGCCCCAAAACAGCTAATTTATAAGGCGTCAAATAGTTTAACACGGTATTTTCAAAGAATAACTTGTAGTCAGAAGATAATTTACATTTCCCGACCGTTCCAACAAGTCGGTCCGTCAATGCAAACATTTGCCAAGTGCTATAGATATGTCTACATAATATTCTTAACATATTTTTAACGTAACCTGAAGTTACCCATTTTCAAGTCACGCATACTTTTAGAAAAAGTGCAACAGCAAAAAAACTCCTCTCCGGTAGACAGAGCACAATAATCTAGTTAACGGAAAGAGATCCTGGCATAATGTGTTTATCCTCGCCACCTTCCTTTTCTATTTATTTTTCCCCACAGCGGGATTGGAGGACACTCCAACTTTCCAGAACAGGTATGAAAAGCCCGGATCAATGCTATCATTATCTTCTTCTGTGCTTTTTAATGATAGTTCGGGAAAGCAGAGACTGGTGACTCGTATTTCAGAACAGTCAGTCACTCGTATCTGTCCGACCCACACCCCATGCGCGCGGCTATCAAATGCTAGGTGGAAGTTTTGAATGAAGCTAAATTATCACCTTTCTCTCTTTTCTGAGCCGTTTTTTACTTCTCTCGCAGCTCCGACCGTGCGCTGGGGGCCAGACGTGAAACAGACTGAGGCAACCGCTCCGCCCCGTCGCCTCGTTTCCATGGTTACGGATGTACGCAATCAGGGGTGCACCCACAACTCGATTTGTGATGTCGGGGTAATGGTAAAGTAGCGATGTAATATAAGTAATGAAGGATTTGGATGAGTCGAAAAATATTGGAAATGACAGAAATTTGAATTTTGCCCCGGTTCCATCAGGTGTTGAATCATCAAAGAAAGTTTATTACGGCAATATAAAGAAATATCTTGAAATTTCTAAGCACATTTTTTTTTTATAGTTCTTCTATTTATAAGACAGAAGTTTGAATTTTGATATTATTTTCAAAAGGTGTTGTCATCCGTATACAGTTTTGTCGACAATATAAGGGAAAATTATTTAACTTCTTTTCAAACCTAATTAGAGCTCAAGTCTAACATCGATGGTAGGGAAATTTGAAGTATCCCAGGTTCAATCAAATACCAAATCATGTACACAGCATTTTTTATGATAATGTAAATAAATTACTTAAAATTTTCATATAACTAGAGCTTTTATTCATCGATAAGGCAAAATTTTGAATCTTGCTCATGTTTTCATCAATTTTATTACGACGATGAAAAAATTTCACCCCTTAATATATAAGTAGAGCACATTTTTTCCATTAACAAGACAGGATTTCGAATTTTCCTTTGCTTCTATTGGGTGCTAAAATGTATTACGTATAAAATGTATTACGTCTTAAATAATTTTAATTTTTCATATGATAGGATTTTCTGTCAAGCTAAAACTAGGGAGAGAGAGATGGTAGTGTTCTTGCAGCTAAACACGTGTTTCCTACATGTATTCCGAACATGACGTCACTTGGAATGTTTCTCGGAAACAATTTCAGTGTGTCGCTAGTAGAAATTCTAAGGGATGAATTCTGAATTCATTTTTAGTTTAGGTGTGATCATGTCATATGACCGTGGTTCAAAATTACAAGAGGTTTCGTATCTTTTCCCTTCAGGTTTCATCCCTGATCGTCGCAAATAGCACGTTTGCGATGCTCTAGTGCGAGGCTAATTAAAGTACCGACCTACTGAATGGATTTCTGGTAGTTGATTGATCAACTCCAATCAGATTAAACTACAAACATCGCAGCAAATGCAACGCATTTGGGTAGGGCTAATACAATCTTCGCATTTCGCATATGATTCATTT
This sequence comes from Metellina segmentata, assembly GCA_947359465.1. NCBI lineage: Eukaryota > Metazoa > Arthropoda > Arachnida > Araneae > Tetragnathidae > Metellina > Metellina segmentata. The sequence continues at coordinate 62,387,746 of OX375879.1, read as the reverse complement.
ACATTGAAAATTCTTGTTATATAACAAAGGCACAGTTCTTTCATCGATAAAATTATAGTAATTTTCTACTTTGTTTATTTGATAAACGGGAAGTGATATACATTTGGATTATTATTTCTAATTGAAAAAATATTTTTGTTCATTCTATTGAAAGAGAGTGAAAATTAATGACACATCGAATGAGAGAGAGATGTCAGAATAAGAAACTTATGTTTTTACTATTGAAAATTGGGGAAATAATTTCTTGAAAGCTAAAACAATAATATATTGAATAATTTATCATCCAATTAATAAAAGCCTAGTTAAAAAATAATAATTTTTTCTTTTGTGTGTACATATTAAGTGGTTTTCACAATATGCAGCCATATTGCATGTACAATTGCATATACAAATAGTATGATAAAAACGATCATGTGAAATTTAGCTAATTAAAAAAACAGTTTTTGTACAAAGAACCATCATTAAAAATTGAACCACAAGTGTCTTGCTAAAGTTTAAAGGAGGTAACTTTAAAATGAATATTGTTACAGACATAAATAAAAATCACAAGTTAAAAAAAATTTTCACATCATGTAACTGATTAATTTGAAAAGTTTCGCTACTTTCAATGAATAATCTTGCAAATCACAGCATTAAAATATATTACTCAAACCCTAATAAATCTTAACTATGAAGCCAACATGGGGGATAACATTCCCAAGTTAACCATTCCCACGGCATCATTAATCCTCAATTGCTATATACAAATACATTGCTATATTATGTATAACACATTATGCATTACTTCCTTTCATGAAAATCTTAACTTGTAACTCAGACTCCAAAGCACTTTTCAAAACGGATCAAGAAATACAATTTTCCTATTCACCGACGGACCCCTCGCGTCGGCATAGGTGGATCTGACCCAGAATTATCATACCCTGAATGAAGCCAACAATCTTCATTTGAAACCTGACAGGTCTCCGTTGTTCGGCCGGGCCACTCAAAGGGGCAGCTGCCCTGTCTCCCCAGCCACTCACAATGCAACGCCCGCCCCACCGCACGGATAACAAAAACAGCGCACATGACACCCCGTCAAAAGGCTCCTCGAAAATACCTGAGAAAATATTTTTTCCCTGCTCTCTCCAGACATCGGTGAAGAATAGGAATCAAAAATACCCTCCTGTCCTTTTGAATATTAAATGCATGTTCCTCAAGCAGACAGTGATGCTTTGAAAAATATATTTAATAGCGGTAGAACGGAGCGTGAAAGCCAGGAGATTTCTCTACCGAAGAAAAAGATTCTTCACACTGCGCGTGCTTTTTGTGGCATTGAATTGGCTGTTGGATACTTTGAAGGCATATAAAATTTTAAGGATTTCTTAATCTGTCAGAGGTTTTGTAGTTTTTGAAATGGAGAGTAAATCGTGACACGGGCTGTGAAGAACTATGAACCGATAATATTTGTCATAATATCATTAGAGATATGATATTATTTGACCAAAATTAGTTTATGTTGTGTTTGGGGACACGACAGGCAAAGCTACACGCTTAGGGCGTGAATCTGTCTTTGTGTTATTAGAGGAAGGGGGGAATGGGAATGAATAAAGTCTTGGTGGTGATGAATTAAGTATGATTAATTTTTTTGTTCAAAGGCCGATGATAGAAGTAAGATACATATAGAATTGTATTTACATCGATGTCCAAACGCTGCTTGTCGTTGTCATTTTCAGTGTTTACGTGAAAGTTCTACCCCTCCTCTCAACTCGCTCCCTACTATTTTAGATACGGACATAAATCATCATAATCAAACATAATTTAAATCGTTAGATTGTCATTTACAGCTTACGAGATATAAGCATGATGTCTGACACTTTTTAATCGTTGAGATTCACTATACTGAACCAAATTCCAATGGGTATTCGCGTCAGAAGTCAGGCCTTCCCATCAAAACGAAAGTTTTCTGTTTTTGTTTTCTTTAACTTTAGTATATTTTGCTTTTTTTTTACACAAACAAATTTAGGTTTTAAGCATTGATATTATTTTAGTCTGAACCTTCATTTTTTTAAATCATTCTCAAGGAAAGTAGATACATAAAAAGGAAAAGATGTAACGGGATGCATGAATGTTGACGTCTTATTTTAATAGAATAATAGATTAATATATGTACCTGTCATAACTTCTTTTTGTGTTACACAAGAATTATATTACTCTCTTTCAAACACGAATGTGATAAGAAACTCAAAAATGCAATGATTTTAAAGTGAATGAATGAACTTCAAAATAATTTCTTAATATTTTTAAACAGGAATAATAACTTTTGCACATGCCACAATCATTGTAGTTTTTGTCCCCATTTTATAGATCTATTTATTATTTTAATCTAGTATTTTTATAAACGATGATGAACGAAGAGGATTCATGATGTATCAAAACTAATGTATGTGCTGATATTATTATTTCTAATATAAATAATAATTTGAAGTGAAAGCCTTTTCTTTTCGTTCAAATAAATTCATTATCTTTACTAATTTATTTCTGCCCATTTCGTTTCATTGCACCATATTTTTTACTAGCGATAACATTGTTCTATACTGAATCGATTGATTAATTCAATCTCGATCGAATCGATCTATTCAATCACTATCGAAGTGATCAATCTAATCACAGGCGAAGTGAACTATTCGATATTAATCAAACTGATCTCGATCGATTCCATCTTGATCGAATCGATTCAATCTTGATTAAATCGATTCAATCTTGATTAAATCGATTCAATCTTGATTTAATAGATTCAATCTTAATCGAATCGATTCAATCTTAATCGAATCGATTCAATCTTGATCGAATCAATTCAATATTGTTCGAATCAATTCAATATTGATCGAATCAATTCAATATTGTTCGAATCGATTCAATATTGATCAAATCGTTCCATTTGAACACCAGTAGGAATGTCAATTTATACCGTAAAACAAAATTCACGAATCAAATTCACCTCACCATCCAATGCCCATCAACTAATCCCTCTCTTTATCAACGTCCTTCAGCGAACATTTATTTTACACCTACGCCCATTTCTGCCATTGAGTCTTAATTGGGCCCGCTCAGAAATGCCGATGCTTTCTTGACCGGTTTGTCACCACGTGTGAGATGCGATAGCAGCTTGTCATCCCGCGCCGTCACGGGCCAAGGCAGCAGTTAAGATGTCGCCGCACAGCCGTGAACGCATCAATGAATCGTTAAGTCACGTGATGACATTGTCTCAAGAGGCAGGATTCGGAACTCTTCGTCTTGCTTTAGCTGCGACCTTTGCTCCCAGCCCCTGTGTCAAACAAACCGCGGTACCATTTTCTAATTCCTGTGACACATTCGTCACAACATCGCTTCTTTTCGTAGCGATGTTTTTTATTCAATGATGTATGGATTATGTCTCCATAAGCATTTTCTTAACTTGAAAGAGAATTCGCCAGACATCTTCATTTGCTAATAAATAATAAATTGACTGTTGCAGGTTTTCAGTTGTACGATCAAAGTTGAGTACTATATTTTATACAGCTCCATTGGTTAGATTTTACAAAGATCACACAGCTGCAACATAACGGGCTACTAGTGAAGGTTTAGATCAATCACGAATAGAGAATTAATCGTAATTTTGAAATACTATCAGGTGACAAGGTCAACACTTGAGCTGGCACCCCACTCTCCAAACTTTCATACCACGCAAACGTGATCTATGACTGGGACAGAAATAAATTCTCAAGCTTACAATTACACGACTCGACTGTCTTTGGTTGGATCAAGTTTCGTAACCCTCTGGTTGTAAATCCGCGACTCTACCAAACTGGGTTAATACAGATCATAAAAATGGAAATTCATCTTGTCAAGTTATAGTGGTATTTCAGCTGGGGATTGTAGGTAATTTTAGTTTCTTAACGCTAAGATGTAAAAAATATTGTTGATTCAAATAAAATCTTGCATTGACTTTTTATTGACTAGAATCGATTAAATTATTGTGTTTTTCTTAAACCCTAACGCAGAATTTTCAACTTATGTCATGACGTTAATTAGGTAGACTTGCGACATTTATAAATAGATTTTGAATACTTGAATTTTAAAAAAGGATTTGTTTCACGTACGCTGACATGCTAAAAGTCATGGGATAGCAATATGGAAATTTATAAGTGATGCTCGTATCGCCTTAGATGGGTATGAATGTGAAAGGGGTTTCAGTGCTGTGTGTTACTCTTCAATGTTTTGTAAAACGTTTATTAACGTGACAATAGCTATCTAACGAGAACTAACTAAGTTTAAACGAAATGATAGTTAGAGCGCTACGCAAATTGCACAGCATTTGGGATGTCGATGAGTCTTAACATTCCCCTTTCCACAGTGTCAAGGATATATCTAGAGTACCTCATGGAAAGTATTACCTTCCACAAGGGACAAGTCGTATATGTTAACAGAACGGATATATGGGTGCGAAATGTTAAGAGGTTCCCAGGTGGTAGGGCAGCAACCTTGTGGAAGGTACCTTGTGGTAGATTAGCAACCGGAGGGTGGCAAGTTCGAAACTCGATGCAACCAAAGACCGTCTTGTAAGTGAGTTCAGTTCTATCTACACTACCCTACAATAATGAGCCTGGCATCAAGACGTGATGTTATAAGGGAAAGAATAAATACTTTAATAGGTGGATGGTCCCCCACGTGCTGCAATTACATTAGCAACCCTTCTGGGCATACTTTCAACAAAGTTTTGATACACTATGGGTATTTGTGTCCATTCCTACTACAAGAATGTCGCCAGCTCAGCAGTAGATTTAGGACGTGGTTCCCAGGTCCGTAAGCGTCGCTCTAACTCGTCCCACAAATGGTCTATGGGGTTTAGGTCGGGACTCTGAGCAGGCCAGGGAAGACGTTTTACATCCATATATTGATATCACTGCTTGACAGACGCTGCAACAGGACATAAAGAGTTGTCGACCTGGAGGTAACATTCGTCCCTTCCATAAAATTTCCAGAGGGTAGGATGAACCTGATTGTCCCAAATGCTCATGTAGGCGTCGGCGTTCACTTGACCAGTAAAACATGCAAAGGTACCAGGCCATACTACGAAAAACACTCCCTAACAAGTAGTCGGATTTTATGCAAACCGCTGGCGTCCGGTCCATTATTGTAGGGTAGTGTATATTGAACTTAAACATCCTCATGTTGGCGTGGTGTGGACGTTTAGTGAGTGGGGTGTGCCAGCTCAGATGTTGCACTTCGTCTTCTGACCGTGGTTCAACATTACGTGAAGTTCTCCTATGATCTTTCCCTTCGGAGTATGATCCCGACTATCGATAGTAGCCCTTTGCTTTGTTGCAGTGCGACGTAAATTCAATTACATACTATGTCAACCTAAAGAAATAATACAATTCTTCCTCCAAAGCTGCGTAGGTAGGTATTAAATCAACGTCGCACTGGAGCAACTGAACGACCATTGGTGGCGATCCGGGATCAAACCCAAAGGGAAAGATTGAGGACAACATCCAATTATTTTGAATGATGAGGTCACACACTCTTCAAACTTCTTAGGCTCCCCACTCTTCAAACTTCCACACCAAGCAAACTTGAGAAAATTTGAGGCCACGACAGATTTAGCCTGCACCATCTCCCTTTGTACATGACGGTCTTTGATTGGATTCGAACTCGCAACTCTCCGGTTACAAATCCTTCACTCTTCCAAATGAGTAACCACGACCCTTTAAATTTGCATATTACTGGGAAACCCTGTGTAAAAGTAACGAACGGGTTAAAGTAACGAAAAGCGAGAACACTAGTTACAATAAAATACAAGTTAAAATTAATTATTTGGTCTTAAGTTCTTCTCCACAGAAACAAGTACCAGATACTTCACCTTCGAGTGACGAAAAGACGAAAGGTCCGCATTGATGAAAAGTTCACTTTCTCTCTCCTTGTAATCCCACGCCCTGCCAATGAGGCAACACTACAGGCGACACACTCTGAACGGCATATTTCATGCGGGAAAAGCAACATTCCAGGCGCATGTCAGCGAACACGCGGGGTGGAAAAGTAATTACCTTCTGTCCTTTCCCGGACAATGATAAGCTCCCGGACAAGCAAACACTATTAAACTGCATCTTAACCCCGGACTCTCTTGTCATTATCTATGTACCATGAGCTCCGGAAATGTCTGCGTCCCGTTCGACGAAGCACAAAGGACGGACGACCGACACCATCTGCAAACGCGAAGAGACGGAGTTCGTTTTTTTTTTACTTTTTTTCTCGAATATATTCTGTCTTGCCCGCCATTATCTCTCGAAAGCGAGGGGAAAAACATTGTATTCATTGACGGAGGCTTGCAGTGGGACTCTTTTGTTGTCAAGGTCTCCGTGGGGATCATTCTGTGTGCATGTTGTCAAACGGCGAATCGGGCTTTCTTGGTATTATACAATCAGAGACAAAGATCTTATGCTGGATTAAAGTTGCTCGCCCTTCACCAAAGGGGGAATTTGAAGTTTACAAAGGACGTCCCCCTGCCTTACTTGGCATTCGTAATTAAAGAATGTCTTGTCACGGGAGTACTTGAAGTTTAAATAAAAAAGAAGCTGTATCTGAATTCCGGACACTAAGCTTATTGATGTCGTTTCTCATGAGTTCTGATGTAGTAAAGCAGCTAATTACAGACAAAGGGGCGCCAGTTAGTTTCAAGAGGTATTCAGCAAAAAGTTCTGATTCAGAAAGACAGAAAATTGCAGACTTGGGTGTACTAATTAGTTTCAAAAGTATTCGCAAAATATTTTATTTTATACTTTTTTATTAATAGTTAAATTTAACAAACATTACACATCCCCCATTTGCGTTTTTTAAATATACTTTATTTAAACATCTTATGGGACATTCCAGAAGCTGTTCTCGTAAATTAAAAGTACAACTTTTAGGAAAATGGTCTTCATTTAGCTTACATGTTGTATTTTATTTTTGGGGTTCATACAAACTGACTACGTCACTAGTACTAGACCATAATAACATGATATGAGAAGGTATATTATCGATGCATTCATTCCACAGCATCAATACTTGTACATCCATAAAATAGAGACATTATACTTTATGGTACTTGTTCTCAGTACTTGAAAGAGCACAAGAACTGTTTGGAAGCAATGAATTCTTGATTAAATAATTAAAAGCAGTAATACTTTACACTTAGTTTCTCTTTATAAGTGAATGTTGAAAGTATGCGACTTGTAACGTCTAACAGAGAAAATATAATTTTCACTTTATAATAGGACTGGTAGTCCTCACTCATTGTTGGCATTATATTTTTGTCTTTTGAACAATTTGAACAACTCAATTTACCGTCCAAAAGGTGAGGATTACACTTTGACGGACGTGTAAAAATCAGTCACATAATCAGTACCATAGTTTCCTCCGTCACACTGACCCTAGTTTCACACCCTGAACTAAATTTCTTCTTTTGGTAAGAATTTCTCTCAAGGTTAAATTTTATTATGTTGTTGTAGTTATTCTTTAAGGTGTGGCTAAACAGCTAGACCAAGTCCCTAACACCAAATGCGCTCAAAAATTTCAACACTAAATCACGACTATCATACAGATCCTCCTCTGCAAGACCAACGTAGTCCAGGACATAACTCCGGGAGGGTTGTGCAGTGTTACATTTTAGACATTAGAAAACCTTTAGGTCCGAACAATGTATGAAAATCGGATGTGTTGGTTCACAAGCCTAGAAAGGACAATCGGACATTTACTGTCATCCATATGATTGAAATTCATTTACGAAATTGCTAACTGCAAGGTTTAATAAACACATATTTTTCACGATACCTAGATATGTAGAAACATGTATATCTAAACTAAAAGAAATTTACAAATACGACATAAAAAGAATAAATTCTGTAATATTGAATAGCTTCGGAAAAAAACATCTATTAAAATGTAGAATGTAGCCTCCAGCATACACAACCAGAGAAATATTTCAGAATACGTCGATAGAAAAGCCATCTTCCATCAAGCAAACCTATATGTTCTCAATACATGCAAAAAAAAAACATTTATCGTCACACTACCAAAAGTTTATAAAAAGGACAAAAATTGAACGTTTTTGTATCCAGAACCATTTATAAAGTTTCCGAAGCTTTTACCAAACAAAACCTTGCCGCCTACGATACGCGTATAGAAACATCTTGTTCAGGTGTCAATACGCAAATGCGGACCCTTAAGTGCTTTTAACGTTACCCGAGAGCATGTCCCACGATGGCACCTAATACTAGATTTATGGGAAGCAGTCTTTCCATCTTAAGTTTTCGCAGCTTCTTTCTCATCCGGATCGATTTTTTCGGGAACACCGAATTCCCCTTCGTATGTTCTCTCATTCGGAGTTCTACAGCTAATTCGAAGCTTCCTCTTTTCTTCGCAGAATGGGCCTGAGAAGAGAAGAGCGGGGGGTTGCTTCTGGGAAAAAGAACGCCCTTTAAAGCATCACACGTCTCACGGGATAAATGGAACTTTGATCGGAAGTTTGCAAGTCTTTTTTCCCTTCTCTGCTTTACTTTATTTTATTTCCCCGTCTTCTCTCTCTTCAATCCTCCGCCTCTTGTTCCCCCTTTTATCAAAAATGCGATTTAAAAGCGACTCCCACTGAAAAAGAACGGCGGTGACCACTTAGCGAAAAACTATTCTCCGAGCAAAGTGGATAAATTCCTCAACACACAGTGATTTTTTCAACATTATCGAGGAGTCTTCAATCATTTTTTCCGCTCCCTACCACCGCCGGTTCTTTTTACACCCTTTTTTTCCCTTCCTCTTCTCTGTCTTTTCTTCGCACCTATATAGAATAAGGTGTGTGCCGAACCGGGGGTGTATGCGTGTAGGGAGTGGAGATCGAAATCCTTTTGAAAGACTCTGGTAATCCGTATTCCCTGGATGTAGACCATTACACGTGATGCTGTTACGCAAGTGCAAAGGACCGTGTCTCCAGAGAGAGGATGAGAGAAGGAAGAGGATTTGCCCATTCTTTTTTTCTTCTGCTTCTTTCTCAGCTTGCCGGGGCGGAAAATTCTCCGCTCACCCCTGGTAGGGCTGTGTGGAGTTGAGGCAAATTCAGTCGCCTATGTGGTTTACGTGGTTAAAAATAAATGCCAAGAGTGTTTGAAACGAAACATGGGGCGTACATTACACGGTGTGCTTAGGTAATTTTCTTTTGAAGTAAGATTACGTCTCAATTCACGAATAGCAATGTTCTGCATACTGCAACAATATATGCTCAGACTATCGTTTTCCCTTCCTCTAACGTGTATGTTGGGGAGTAATTACGTAATATTTCTGGGCGTGTTGTTAAGGAAGAGGATTTGACCATTCTTTTTTCTTCTGCTTCTTTCTTAGCTTGCCGGGGCGGAAAATTCTCCTCTCACTCCCGGTAGGGCTGTGTGGAATTGAGGCAAATTCAATATGGTTTGTTAGTTAGTTATTATGTTGGGGAGTAATATATTACGTAATATTTCTGGGCGCGTCGTTAAGGAAGAGGATTTGCCCATTCTTTTTTTCTTCTTCTTTCTTAGCTTGTGCCGGGGCGGAAAATTCGCCGCTCACCCCCGGTAGGGCTGTGTGGAATTGATGCAAATCCAGACGCCTATGTGGTTAAAAATAAATGCCAAGAGTGTTTAAAACGGAACATGGTGCGTTCATTACACGGTGTGCTTAGGTAATTTTCTTTTGCCGTAAGATTACGTCTCAATCTACGAATAGTAGAGGGTGATATCTGATCAGACACATCTGAGCCTGTGAGAAAAATATGGTTGAGTGAGGGAAGATTTTATGGTGGAAGGGCCATATTTTTACATGCTGCGCCAACACACAAATCAGTCAACATCAAGTAATGAGCATACACACTAGGAAAGTTTTAATAACACTGTAGAGAGAAATAAAACCAAATAGAAATCGAATGTGCACCGGCTATAGCTCACAGGTTTCTAGAGCAAGTGGGCATTCCCAGTGAGCCCCGACGACCCAAGAAAAATATATCCCTATTGAAATCGCTATATCGTGTGTTAAAACAAGTACCGAGCAGTGATCGTGTTAGCATATTCGTAATTAGCACGGAGACTTATTCGCATTCTGGACATATACAGTTGCAATGTTCTGCATACTGCAACAATATATGCTCAGACTATCGTTTTACCTTCCTCTACGTGTATGTTGGGGAGTAATTACGTAATATTTCTGGGTGTGTTGTTAAGTTTGAATTTGTCTATCTCGACAATCATGAGAGCAACATGACTGTGCGCTCTATCGTTTTAAAGCTCTTGATTAGATATAATGTTCCACCAATTCATTTATACTCATCTATCTGCAAGTCATAGTCCTAAGTGTTAAACTGACGGCTCATTCAGGAACCTATTCGTTGTCAGAAGCCAATTTGTTATTTTTTTTTAACAACAAACATAAATATATCTAATGTTGACAGCTCATGAGAGGGTTATCAGTCCGATCGAACAGCTGGTGCTGATTTCTTTCCATATAGATTGAAAATTCAGTTTATGGTTGAGGAAGGACTGCTTATCACCATTAAATTTAAGTGAAGTTCAAAACTTAACGAGTATGCTGCCCAGCAATGTATATAGTAGACTTTTACAGAGAAAACTATGTAAGTAACACAACGGAAAGGTTTATATCTGGCAGGAAATGTTTTAAAAATCCAATTGTTCTACTTTTTTATTTGTAGGAATAATTTTAATTACAAATAAGTTTAACACAGCTTGGAATATAGTGTAGCTGTATACTGTGTGTCATTCACAAAATTGTAAATAGTCTTAAATATAACGCACGATGTCTCGATAAATATTTGTATTGCTTCTTTTCTTTTGCAACTATAGTTCGTTCTCGTGTAGCAAAAAATGGACGTAGAGTGACCAACCAAACAAACACGAGTTAGGTCATTCATTAGTATCTTATTAATAACTTTACCAATAATTAAAATTCCATAATTTACCAATAATAAAATAATCCACTAATCGAGTGGAAGGTTTTATTGTAATTATGAAACCTTTGAAATGAGCAAGTTGTCCCCAGTTTCACAACAATTTGATATTTATTTAGATCACATAGATGTTTAGTTTTCTGCTGAGAACTAAACTGCTTACTTTCACCTTATTAATGAATGTTTATTTGTATTTCAGTAAGTGGAAAGTCTATTTATTACTATGTACTAAATTATTATAGATAGTATAAACAGACTATCTACAATATACTACTTGTATTACTATCCAATAATCTATTGTTTTAGTATCCACTAATATATTGTTGCATTACAATCCACTAATAAATTGTTGCATTACTATCCACTAATTTATTATTGTATAGTATCCACTAATATATTATTGTATAGTATTCACTAATCTAATGTATTACCGTGGGTCTATTGTACTACTATCCACTGACTGTTGTAGTGGAATTGTATAACTATTCACTAATCTATTGTTGTATTATCGTAGGTATACTGTACTACTATCCACTAACTGTTGCAGTGGTATTGTATAAATATCATCTTACTGTTGTAGGTCTATTTTATTACTATCCACTTACAGTTGCAGTGGTATTGTTTAACTATTCACTTACAGCAGATCTATGTTATTACACTCCACTTACTTTTACATATTATCTTATTGTAATTCTAACACTTAAAACAAGTTGGCACACCTCATAAATTTGGCATTTCTTTGTGGAGCACATATATATTAATTTTTATCATGATTTAAACTGCTCACTAACAACGCATCAATGTCTTTTTTAATCAAGTGGAAAGTGTATTATAATTGCACTACTAATGAATCACAATTGGCACAAATTGCATGTCAATATAATTACATTGATAACACGATAATAAATAGACAGTACTGTCTACTTAGCATTCCTCCCTAGGTGTAGTTCTCTATACTGTGTCAGTAAAACTTTCATTGCGCGTGTGTCTATTCCATGATGCATGTCTTGTGTTTGGTGCAGCATGACCAAATATGGCCCTTGCGCCTCAAAACTCCCCAAAACCAACCAACTATCTACTTAGACCGCACTCACCAACAGGTTTGTATGATAGACGTCCCCTCTACCACATTTCTATAACAAGAGACGTTTTAGCATTGGAAGGCAGTCCCTCAGGGTTCAGCGAGTAGATCCAACGTGCCCATGATAACAGGGCGGCCAACATGCTGCCAGAGTGATGAATGGTGGGAATTAATTTTAAATGCGAATTAACGCACGAGGCCGGCAGACCGGAAGGCAGACGGGGCCGTGTCCAGTTATCTGGTCATCCCTTTGCCGGACCTCTCATTTCCAGCACAATTCGTCATAACCCGTTTTATCGTCGGGACAGGGACTTTAACGTGAAACTTTAAATCATTAATTCGGACTTGGACGCCGTTCACGTGATGCATTTAATTCGTTTGTGCTACCGTCGTCAGCTGATTTCGACGGTTGTGTCGTTACACTAATGCGCGGGGAACGAATTCCGATGGCGGAATTAAATGGCCGAGGGTCAAGTGACGCGAGCAGTTGACATTTTGATATGTGAAACCGGACTGACCCGTGTCCGAGCTGCATTTGACTGCACGGAACGGTGACTTGCCTTTCTGTCCATGGCGACTAGACAACGAGATTTATCATCGGGCGTAATTATGTTATGGATGGTTTTTTCGCTTCGAGTCCGAAATGTAGGGCTGCTTCCATACTGGAAAGCGTTACCAATGGTCTTTTGAACGAGTTTAAGTCATTTTGAAGTAGTAAATAATACTTTAACGTAATTTTTAATATCTAGAACGGCGAAGGAATTTTTCTATAAGCGAATGTATATTTTGATCCCGGCCTAGTTAAATCTAGATGGGCATTCATAGATTCTCTCAGAAATCCAGAGAGGACGGCATATATCCAGTTTTGAAACCTCTTAGACGTTACGAAACTTACTTACGTTAGTACTTAGACGTTTTGAAACCTCTTAGACGTTACGTCTCTTCCTACGTTAAAGTAAATAATACTTTACGTAGTTTTTAAGATCAAGAACGGCGAAGGACTTTTTCAACAAGCGAATGTTTATTTTCATCCCGGCCTAGTTAAATCTAGATGGGCATGCATAGATTCTCTCAGAAATCCAGAGAGGACTGGGCCTATATCCAGTTTTGAAACCTCTTAGAAAATTATGAAATTGAAATACGAATCTTATATAATTACGAGTTAATATCAACAGCACAATATGACCCTCAAATCTAATACTGGTCTAGTTGGCATAGCTGTCCTCTTCTTTTTACCCGTTATACTGAGCTTTATAATTACGTATGTAACTGCATAATGCATGATTGGAAGCAATTATGTTTCATTTTGCAATAAATCCTACTTGCACAGTAATTACTTTGAATCTATTCTTTTGCATAGATGAAAAAAATAAGTAAATTTATTCAGTGAAAAATACGGAAAATTGATTTTGTATATCTATTAAGAATTATTGTATACATCAGATTAAATATTTATTTTCCCGTACTTTAAATTTTTTAAGTAATTTCTTACACAACAATTAAATGTTTAAAATTCATTTAAAATTTGTTGCATGACTGCAAATAATAATTTCAAGAAATCATGAAAAACTGATATTCTTCTCCACGCAAACTATTGTACCGAAAGAATACTCTGAAATTAATTTATTCGTTTCTTCGAAAATTACTGAAATGAATTTAATTTCATTTTGCGTTCAATGCATACAAAAAAATATTTATAGAATTGCATTTGTCATACTTGTGTGTGTGTGTGAATTTTGCATTTAATCAAAAAATTCATCTTCACAAATGAAGCCATTTGTAATTTCTCTTTTAGGCGCCATCTGCCGAGTTTTATCAAAACGTATTGCTACCTTTCAAATATTAAAGCTTTTTCCCAGCGAACTAGTAAATTCTAATTTTATTTTTATTTGGAAAAAACTATACTAATAAATATAAAAATGCATCGATAATAAACAGAAACTAGCTCTTATAATAGTTTATAGTACTAATGGTTTTTTTTAACGATTTAAAGGTTAAAGTAGCGTGCGTTCTATCGTGTTATCAATAAAAATAACAAATAAGAAACAAATTAAGAAAATAACAGTTATTTCTCTCAAACCAAATCTTTATTTTACATTGAATTCCACTTTTGTTTTAAATTTCATTTGAGAATTTTTTTATTACAACTCTTATTGGAGCGATAATATACTGTATGTTACCAAAGTTGCTCAAATTAAAAGATGCATTTTGATACAACGAAAGTTGAGTCAAAGTTACGATCAGTTTAAAACGTCTGCTGTTTGCATCGTGTGACCTCATATCTTAACCCTCTATTTTTCATGTCAAGATTGAAAAAAATACATTAAGAATGATATAAGCTCATTTCTAGTACTTTAATAGTTATGTACAAATACTAGTTATTACGTCAGTGGTTGTTTAAATTTCTATCACTCAAGGCTGAGATTCGGCATAGCTGCACCAAGAATGGTTGTAAGAAAGGGTTGATTGGTGTGAGCTGATGCAAAAGTCCATATTTGGGCAAGCTGCGACAAACACACGACAGATTACATCCAGTAATGAACATACATATACGAGGCGTATTTACTAACACAGGAGAAAGAAATGCAGTCATAAATTGAACATGAGCCATTTACAACTCGCAGGTTCCTAGCGCAGTACACAAACTGACTGAGTCAAGGTGGCCCCAGTAAGAAGGGGGAAATTCGAAGAAATCGAGTATATGACTGTATGTAATTCATATTCAATTTCATATTCCTTAATTATCCTCGTTCTAACTCAGTATTTTCAGAGGACAAATAAGAAATAAGTATTTATGTTTAAAAAATAAAATTATTATTATTATTTATGATCAAAGACCACAGACGAATTCCTAAAAGCAAAAACATTTAAATCACTATTTATCATCACTTTTTATTAAACCTCGAGATCTTTAAGGTAATTTCTTATTAACGCATCAGTATTTAGGCAATGTTAGTGCTAGCAAGTAAACGTTAGAGGGAAATTTTTCTTCTAAAGCCAATTGCCATTTCTTCCATTAGTAGAATGTCAAACAAATTGGAAGGGTTCAAATGACAAAATAACTCAAAATTTGTTTATTTCTGCGTTTTTCTTTTGCTGACAAAATCCGAATTTTATGTCATAATCCCGACATCCACAGTAAAGAATTTGTGTCGAAAGTTTCCGGCAAAAATAGCTTTTGTCTTTTTTCGATGCATAGGAGTAAAATGTCATTAAAATTTATGTTACATAGCTACTCTCAAAATACAAAATATAAAAGTACATTGGATTATTTGATGTTATCTTGAACATTTATTTTGATTTTAAACATGAGGAATTTAACGTTCTTTCGATATGAAAACGTGTAATATGAATAAATATATGTCAATGGTTCATGTTTATATTAAAGTATTTATAAAAAAAAATTTAATTTCACTGAGTATAGTTGTTTAATAAGAAAACTTTCAATGAAGGTTTAAATTTGCAATAAAAAATGATGTTCCATTCTTTTATGTAAGAATTATTATTAATCCTGAAATTTATTTCTTCCACTCTAAGGCATAAAAATGGGATGCTCTTTTATTGAATTAAAAACACCATGATAATTTCATTGAAATGCTTATAAACATCATTGAAATGCTTATACGATTCTGAAATAGTTTTGCTGTAAATATAAGTTATAAGTAACACTAAATATTCCCACCTCACAAATCAAGACATGTAAGAGAAAATCTTACAAATGCAAACTAACTGAAGCCACAATAGATGACCATATTACTAGACTAAATAATGTATCTTCAAAGTTTTTTGTTTTTAAGAATCATTGAACTACCAATTTTTAATTAGTATTTTGAAAACGAAATTAAAAAGTACTATTTTAGCATAAAACAATTAATACTTGTGAACAGAATGTGAGTAATGTTTTGCCTACAAATGTGTAAAATATCTGCATTTTCAGCATAACTAATAAAATTCTTACTAAGAGTTTTATTTACTTTACTTTCAAAAAATAATAATGCTTTTTTGATGAAAAATATATGCAATTTATAAACAAAACTATAAAGGCAACTTTTTGCTGGTATAAATTCGTCATAAGTTGTACATAAAGTTTCAATCTGAAATCTTTCTTAAAAATAGGATAAGGCTAAACACAGAAGATTCCATCACAAATTCACAGGTTGATCATATAAACGTTTGACTCAAATTTTTCATAGTAGGAACGTAACTGTAAATCCTTTTAACTCAATATGAATAATGCGACATAATAAATCAGGTAATCTACGTATAAGTAATTTGAAACGTAAAATGTAACTAGAAAAATGGTGTTTATGAGTATCTTTTTTGCACTATTATTACATCGAATTACAGCGTATTACACCATCTTTACAAAGAATATCTTTTCAAGTATGTATATGATAGTACAGATTTCATAAGGTATTCGTAGCTTTATTTTTTTAAGCGAAACACTTTAATGCTACAAGACCCAGACCAATTTCAAAAATATAACCAGGTTTCTAAAATTGCTCAATTTATTTGGAATTGTGTGAAACTTCGTACAGATATACAACACATGTTTTCAAAACCTTTTAAACGTCAAATCATATATTATAAATTTGTAAAGAATTTGTAACTTGTACGTTCAATAGCAATTTTAAAGTTAAAATTTTTTTTATTGATCTGGTATTGTAGCTCTTATTCTCAGATAAGGAATCAAAAACGTTTTTTTATGCACGTCAAAAAAAAAAGCACATCAAGGTTTTATCAGAAATAAAATATTTGATCACAGTAAAATTATTTGTGCTATATATGATGCTGTACCCACACCACAGAATATGGTATTGGTCAATTGTAACAAGCTTTATATGGTATTTTTACGAGTCAATTGAAAATTTATACTTTAAGTGTTATAATTTATGAGTTATTAAATGCATGTACATAAATGTTTGGTTTTCAGTAAAATGTTTCATTACATCATATGAAAATGGCTAATCAACATGCACCTGATTCTTGTGTTTAGAATATAAAAGTAGCATGAAAGTTAAATGAAATATAGTAACATACATAACTAGCACACAAACATATCAAGACATAAAAAAATTTTAACCTTTGAATTCAAATTTAATTTTTCGAACTTTTTGCTCAATGCATTAAACTATGTTTATTCTACTAACATTTAGTATCGACTACTGTGCATGATTTAGCCATTTAGCAGAACGTGAAATGAAATGCAATACATATTTTAAATGTTATACATATGCTCTGTCTATACATGTTTAATAATTAACAAATAGAATCTTGTTTCGAAGAATCCTTGAAAAATATGCAATTATCTCTATTTTTAAAACATATTTTAACAAGGACATTAATTAAAAAATATGACACTTACCTGAGGGACAGCATTCTGTTAAGTAAATCCGTTATGTAACATGAGGTCAATTTTTATCCAGTCAACTGTAACAGTAACACATGGGTATCCTGGTAGGCATCCTTTAAGTGAATAGGATCATGCGGAGATGTCAAGTCATTTAGAAAGTTGAATGAATGCACTGATATTCATATAATTTCATATTTTTGATTATTTCCAGCACAGTAATTCAACTGTGCTTCTTGCACAGTATTTCTCAGATCTATCCACTTATACAAAACAATTTTTTAGCTCCCAGAAGTTATTTTAAAATTCCTTAGGTATTGTTGAACTCGAGTTATCCCAATTAAACTTCAATAAATCGCCAATTAAACAATAGAATTCTTCGAATACGTGACTTTTACTATCTATACTTGTTATGTTACTTTAAGACTTCTTATCCACGCATCAGGCATGGACGAACGAAAATTTTCAGTTTCGGCCGCTGATATTTTTAGCATAACTCTTTGGTTTCATTGATTCTTTTACTCACTCCTTTTTCTCCGCAAGATAGCTGTGCTCGGCAGTGAAGCTAGCTTCTTAGAGTGCTACTTCGGAGAGCTGCATATTAAAAACGAAAACTCACTTTTTTCATAATTTAAATGGAACTGCGTTTGAAGAAAGATTTCTTTTCTCCGTGTATATACACTTTTCCACAGATGAGGCTCACTTCTCAATGTCATGTATATGTAGTTTAGTGTGCAGTTGATACAAAATTCGAGGGAAGGTAGAATTACAGACATTAATAATTTAACATCTCCCTTCGATCAAATTTTTGCTGCTAATAATCTATAAATCTATCGAAATGCGACGTATATATCTAGTTATGATACTATTTTTTAATTTAACGAAATTTATAATTTATTATTACCAGTTACTCTCTATAAACATTTATGATCATTTAGTAAATTATGCAAGTAAGACTTATGAAAGTATTTAATTACAGTTACAGAAGTAGATCGATGCACTAGACAAGGTGTGGTTGCTACGAAATCTTTGATACTCACATTGAAATGGTATTCCGATCGTCTTGTTCAATGCCCATTACCATCAGTTATAGGGCATGATTTATATTAACGAACTGCTTATCTAGAAATGCATCAGATATGGCACCGTATAACTTAACTTCACAACTAAAACAAAGTTTCACCACACACATGTTTTTCTCTCAGAACTCGAAGGATTTTCTTGCTTCTCATCCATCTCCAACTCCCGCTTATAAATTGATCACTATGCGCCTCCGGAAATTTAGCCTCCTATTCCAACGTCGTGCATCGGCACAGATTCTAAACTGATCTGAAGGAACGCAAAGAGTTGGTACAGTGCAGTTTCCAAGAATACAATGAATCGGTGTGTGGAAAGTTAAGCATCAGCACCGGATACAAAAATAATTTGTACCTCTCAAGGGGCCCTCCGTTCACGTGACTGCAAAGTACCAATGAATGGATTCGGAAATCCATAGATCTTCTCGTTGGAATAGTGAAGATGTCAAAAATGCTTCCACTCGAGTTCCAACCGTGACAAAAGAAATTTAACGATTAAGCACGGAGAGACAGATGTGAGATTCCCTGCCCCTTTTGCTCATATCCCATCCGAGGATAAAGGAGAGAGCCCCCTGTCAGGGAGAAAAATTGTGGTCAGGGGAAATGATCATCCACGGGGGTATAGATGCCCGGTGCGAACCATGGTGACATCCGAAGAGAAATGGGAAAAGGATTGTTGTGGGAGATATTTTTTTTTCTCCAGCGCTCAGGTCTGTCATATAAGCGTTCCTTGTTATTCACTTTTGTACACAAAAGACGAGTGGTTGTTGAAAGTTTTCTTCTATACTTTCTGTGGTTGCGACCATTCTTAGAGACTAATCCTACAATTTTTAAGCTTTTCTGTCTGTAT
Organism: Metellina segmentata; assembly: GCA_947359465.1. Classification (NCBI taxonomy): domain Eukaryota; kingdom Metazoa; phylum Arthropoda; class Arachnida; order Araneae; family Tetragnathidae; genus Metellina; species Metellina segmentata. The sequence goes on along the minus strand of OX375879.1, from coordinate 62,368,411 downwards.
CTATTTATGTTTTCTAAAATTATGAAAACTATTTCCCCTTAATGACTTAAATTTTAAAAATCTTTAGGCTAATTAGTAGTGGTCGTAATTTATCTCGATCTGTAGTTCACCAGTGTCACTAGTGTTGTAGATTGAAAACAAAAATTGAACATCAATAAATGTGGGGAGCTTCCTCTCGAAAGAGTGTCACCTAGTCCTCCATCTTACAACACTGAGTTGGACTTGTGTGGACCATATTTAGTTACAAACAGAGGACAGAAAAAAGGAATATCTCACAAAACTTGCATTTTTTAAAATTTTTATGGTTAAAAAGACTGTTTACTTTGAACTTATAAGTGACCTAACATCTGAAACACTAACTCCCACTCTAAAGATATTTTTTGCGCGTCTTGGTAAGCGTTCTACAATCTTTTCTGATAATGCTACTAATTTGGCTGGTGCTTGGTTAGAAATACGTAAGTTACAAGGTTTGATAAAAAGAAATGAAGACGAGTTCAGAAAATTATTTATTATTTGAAAATATTAATTGTAAATTTATCCTTCTTATTCTCTCTTAAAATTTGATGGGTTCTGAGAAGCTGGTATAAAATCATTTAAATTTCATTTGAAAAAAATATCGCGGATTCTAAACTAACCTTAGAAGAATTTTTGACTGTCTCAAACCAAATTGAAGGTGTCTTAACTTCTAGACCTCTTACGCTTTTTTCATCAGACCCTGAGGATTTTGAGGTTTTAATACCTTAGTCATTCATTAAATCAAATTCTCGAACCTGAACTTATCGATATAAACGAAAGCATATTGTATCGCATTGGCAAAAAAACAACATGAATTGTCTAACAGGTACGAAAAAAGTGGAATTCTAGCTATTTAAATCATCATCAAAGAGCCAAGTGGCAGTTTGAACAAGGGAATGTTAAATCCAGGTGCTTTGGCCTTATTGTAGGATAATAATTTACCTCCTTTAAAATTGTCCGACGCATTTGATATTGAGTACTTTCTTGCTTCCGTTTATAGCATAATTCATAACGAACTTCTTTGTTGTACCCCGTTTCTGGTATAGTGTATAAAGAACTTCGTTTATTAACTATACCAGCTCATGGGGCTAATTTAACCAGTTCATGGAAGCTAATTGTACCACCTGATTGAAGCATCTTTGTTAAGTTTTCTAAATAAATAGAAATACCAATTTGATCTTGTTGACCATTGCAACCTCTAAGCTACATGTTGTTTCGATAGCTCGATTAACTGTTAGTGGACTGTATTTTTATTAACACAATTCGTTCGCTCTGTCGCATCAGATCTGATGCTAAAACGGCACCCACGTGCTCACACATCGCCCTATACAATACGTGGGAGTCTTGCCACTAGCTTTACGAGTTGTTGCCAGTATTATTCGTGATTTTTTGACAAAGCATTCAACAAATATAGCCCCATAAGTTCCGTATTCACCTAATATGTCACCGTGTGACTTTTTCTTATTTCCACGGGTGAAACTCCTTCTTCGTCGTACCGTTTTGAGAATTGGAAAAAACGTTGGCAGACGAGTATTAAAATCGGAGGAGGTTACTTTGAAGGTGATGTAATAAATTTTGACCTATAAATTTATACCTTGTTTTATGACAGAATTCCGGGTACATTTTGATCATCGTAGTGTAACATAATTCCAAATTAGTACACAATAAAGTACTTTAAATAATATATGTGCACAAAATTACTTTTACAGAAATCCACAATTAATCAATTTAAAATACTAAATGAACCAAACACTTCAAACACAGTAACAATCAATTGCTCAACTGGAAGAATAGTAACAATCATAACACTTATTTTCAATGTCTTACCACAAGGTAGACACAAATTTACAACTCTCACTCGTTTATCTGCACCATGAAACACTTCAGAAATCCTAACAGTCATTCAATGCGTGCCTGCAAGATTCTCATCCTTTATCAGTACTAGAGAGCGAACTTTTACTAAACCACCATTTGCTACGTTCCTGTAAATTATTTAAATAGTGGCGCTTCCATAATTTCCAAATGCGTTGAGTAAATTTCGTAACTCTTAGTCATTTGGAATGCTTGTTCTCATTTATTTCACTAGTTGATGTTCCATAGTGTATGTTATAGGTCTGCCTAGTAAACAGTGACCTAGTGTTAAGGTCTCAAATTATCAATATATGATGATAAAGAAGTTAAGGGTCTGGCTAGAAGTATGAAATATAACAGTCCTTTAATTTCTGACATTACTTTTAGAAATTCCTCAAGAATGAGGCTTGAGTTTCCAATGACTCTCCGCAAATGAAATTTAAATGACTCGACCCCAGATTCCCAAAGACAACCAAAGTTCAGCAATTTTGGAGGGATACATTTCCACTCAATGTATCATTAAAGTAATTTGCAAATGTTTCATCTGTGGACAATGCACAATCACGCATAATTTCTTAATCTCTTCACAAGCTTCAACAAAATTTGTGGCATTATCGCTAAGTATTTTAGAGCAATTGCCACTTTGGCCAAATAATCTTTTTAAGCTGGCAATTAAAGCTTCTGAAGTCAAATCATTTACAAAATCTAAATGCTTTAATGTTAAAAATCTAAGGCTTTAGTACACAAAAACATATTGTAATATTTACTTTGTTAAATACACCTTTCCATCGTTTTTTTTTTTTTAAATTTCATATAGAATAGTTCACAAAAATCTATTCCAACAATAATAAAAGGATAATTAGCTGTTTCACGTTCTCTGGGAAGATCTCCTATTATTTGGCTTCCCAAAACATGGTTTATTTTTGAAATTAAATTCTTGTACTATTTTCGAAGCATGTTACACAATTCTATACTATTTTATATACTATTTTTGGACAAATATTTCTGACATCCAATGGACAGAACCTTTTACGAACGCTATACAAAAGTGTTTGTGGCTCGGCATGTAAAAACGTTTAATACATATTCTTAACTATAACAGATGTAAGTTGATGATTTGCAGGCAATATAGCAGAACATAATTGATTGAAATTCAAGTATAAATTGTTCAACCTAACTGGATGAAAGTACTCATCCGAAAACTTTTTTAATCTTTTCCCTTGATATGAGGTAAGAGATATGCATAGTATCATGGGTATCTTGCTGGATTACAATTCGCTTTTTCTTCAGTGAATGAAAAATCTCTTACCTTGTATGACTGACTGGTGCCCACAGAACTCATCCCTTTACTCTTAAATTTTTTTACCAGCTTTACAGAAATAAAAATTTGTCAATGGTGACGTATCTTTCACTATTATAAAAAGGCTCTATCAAGCGATAAATCGGGTACTCGCCAACAGCTTCAGTAAGCCTTTTCTCATCTTTTCCCAAAGAGGGATATTCATTCAGCAAGTATTTGGTTTTAACGTAGTGGTTGAGAAAAAGATCTTCAAACGTGCAACATCAAGCGATTTCACAACTACTCTTCAAAGTTCAAGGTCCTTAAAATGCCTGAAACTTTCATAACATTTTGGATATCGTTACTTATGCATAAACATATAAACGTAACCCCTGTAGAAAATTTTATGACCATACGTCACCCTACGGTCGCAGGTTTGTGTTTGAGTATTGCTCATTTAACATGGAATGACCTAGCGCGTCTTAAGCGGAAGTCCTAGTCCACAGAATCGATTTAGAACGATAAGCAAGTCAAAATATTCTACAATATTCTTTTTACAAGGTTTAAAGCATCATGCATTTTTTACAAGGCGTACAATACAAAAAGTTTGATTAACATTTTTATAAACGTTTTTTTTTTTTTTAATGTAAGAAAAGAATAAAACACATTTTATTTCTAAATTCCCTTTGTTTGTCGTAAAGCATTTTATTGCGAAAAATAACCGTCTTATGAAAGAACTAACAGACCCGTGGATAGGATCTGCACTAAGCTTTATCTTGTATCTATTCGAAAAGGGCCGTTACTCAGATTTCAAACCTTTTTAACCTTTAACTGTTGCCATGGGTCTCACAAACCCCGAGTCGTTTTTGACAGGTCATTTCCACCCCTTAAAGTGAATATTGGTCCCTGTCCTATTCAGTACCTTCCAACTACTTCCAACAGAAGCCACATTCCAAGACTGGTTTGGCTACCCCAACTATTTCGTATTTCACACTATTTGCATTCCCCGCGTGGTCTCTTAGACCCCTACACGGTATTTGCGTTACCGTTCTTGTTGAATGAAATCGTCTAGGTTTGAGTAGGGAATGACGGCAGAGCCTAAAATGGCAACAAACTTTACTAAGAAACTACCTGTGTATCTTACATAAAAAGAAATTCAAGATATTGTTGATAATTAATCGGAAATAGAGTACTGGGACAGTGAAATTTCGGATATTATGGAAAGCGAACACGAAACGGATTCGGAAATTTATGCAGATGAAGATGAAGACATTTCAAGCGATTCTTCACAAGAAGAATATTTCTACGGAAAAAATAACTTCAAATGGGATGTCTTGGGGGGGGGGGGAGGGGGAACCTAATCGTGTCGTTAGAACACCAAAACACAACATAGTTTTACAGTTTCCAGGGTTGAAACGTCCAGCAAAATTAGGTTCGAAAGCTGAGCCTGAAGAGACATGGAATCTATTTAACTTGTATAGTAATATAGAATATATGTCATGTTAAGAATTGAATTATCTAAATTTAAAATGTGTAAATAATAATTATCTAAAGAATCTTTCATTAATATATTATATTAATCAACTTTATACGCCCTTTAGTGAGCGAGGTCTGAGAGACCCCCCCCACACACACACACTAGTTACGAGACGGTTTGTGACACAGCAGTTAAGGATTAATGCATATGGCATCCATATTCGTATAAAAGGATTTCATACATCTAAATGAAATAAAATTATCCAAAACTATTTGATTTTGCTCACCTTAACCGGTGTTAAATCGTATTTACAATAAAATTTGCATGGAAATTAACAAATCTCAATTATATTATCACAATCGGATTCTAAACTTTTGCATCAATTTTATCCCATTCCACTGTTGAAAGGCGATAAAGCATTGTTTAACACTAAACTCATTTACGACCATATTTTATTTCTTACGCTTATTTCTATCTGCCAGATTTTTCTGTAATCAAGCTGCTGAAGCATTTCTTTAGAGTAAGGAGATCTTCCGTGTAGATTTGGGAATAATATTCAGCTTCATAGCTGAAATCAAACATGTTTAAACGAAGCTACAAAAATGGCGGATAATCCTGTAACGATCAATTTTATATTTTTTATATTCGTTGTTCCCATTCGAACGATACGCAAATGACCTGGAACCATTGCCACCACGTACGTTTGCAAAATATGTAGATTGCAAGGAATATTTTTTTAGATTCTAGGGGGATCCGCCCCCTGCTCGCTAACACTCGCCAACCTCTGGGAATTGCTACGTAATCCCATTTTCCAACACTTCTTTTGCAAGCGTCTTCGTGAAGGTCAGGTGTGAATGTGTTTTTGCTTCGTAAACCAACACACAAAATAAAGGCTTGCTTGCTGCGCAAGTTCAAATTCTAAGGAATCAATTCCACCATCATCCACCATGGCACGACATGTCGCCTCATTCGCATTATTTTCAAAGCGTTGTCGATAATGACAATTTCGTTCCAGAGATAACTCCTTATCTGAAGAAATTTGCTTGTTTCACGAAGCGAATAAAAGATTGTATTGAAGAATTTCAAGACAAGCATAAGTAATACGTGGTCAAGAGTCGCAAACCATCACCTCAGTTTAAGACGGGTGACAACGTTTTGGTTACTTCACACCCAATAAGTCAGGCTAAAAAGGCAAAACTTATAAATTTATGCCCCGGCGTGATGGCCCATATGTAACTGTGTCACAAAGGTCGCTCTTGTCTCTTATACCAGTTGGTGCTAAAGGTAATCTTTCTTCACAAATAGGAAACTACCATGTGTTAACCCTTGTACCCTACAATGACCTTGATTCCCGACTTGTGGGGCCTATTCACAGAAAGGACGAAAAGAGAAGCTATCTAATGACCAGGAGAACCGAAATCTTCCTGCTGATACCAGCATGCCTTACGTTACACGTGGTTGCCTATCATCGAGGCCCCAAAAGAGACATTACCTTTCCAGTCTACAGCCTCCACGTCGCCCTTAACCCCTTGCCAAGTTCGTCACCGAACTGTTAACGTTTTCCTTGTAAGAGATGTTCGGTAGTTCCTGTTCATGCACGTTGTGGCCCTGTCCTAATATTAGTCTTATAATTTGTACCCTAAATGCTAATAAACATATGTTAAGTATACCCCGAGATTTTTATTTATCCAAACTCCACAAGCCAAACAGTTATACTAATAGTATTAAGCTAAAAATTTAAGTATTTCTGAAATATTGCAATAGTTATTTAAAGAATTAAAACCCATTATAAATCATTTTGCGGGTGATTGATTAAACCAGAGAATATTTTTACTCTGGATTATACCAGAAATTGTGCAGTTTCTCATGACAATATCAACAACAGTGTTTCTAGAAGTTTCAGACTAGCAGATTGGACAAAATGTCTTTAAAGGCGTTTATTTGATTTAAATAAACGAAGTTTTGTAACGAGGCTTAATGTTTTAAATTATTCTTGGTTGAATTTTAAATAGGCTTAGTTTTTAATTATTTGGAAATGTGATTGCTGTCGTCCGAGTACGAAAACAAATCCATATTTCTTGTAAAGTATTTAGCTGACATTATACTCTTCTACCTTAAAAGATTGTAAACGAACAGTTTTATCACCACAGATCTGGTGTAGCGTAGCATTGTTTTTCACAACAGCTCTCATGAGATTAAACCGCATCTATTGGATCAAAGAATCCACGGAACGATTCATTGGTGAAGGCTGAAATTGGTTAGAAGTAGAGCAGGAAAGTCCTCAATTTGAAGAACGGATATATGCGTGTGAACCCCTCAGAGGGTTAAAGAAGAATATAGAAGTTTTAACGATTAAAGCTTTCAACTGAAACCAATGAAAAAAAGAAAATCCCTTTCAAACCCCATATTACTGAATGTTTCAAGAACACACCTCGAATTTAACTTCTTTTCTGAAAATAAAACTAATCTAAACAGTACCTTGGTACAAAAGGGGTACTTTGGTATGAATTTGTTAATTTGCTTAGCTTTACAACTGAGTGATGCAATTTCCACATAGGAGTTAATTTGATTTTTAATCATAGAAATTATTATGTGAATTAAAATAATGACAATACAGGAAAAAGTAAAACTCAGTCTGATAATTTGTCGGAAATATTGACCACATATTAACACCTAGATGATACCCTATCTCTAAAAGTTTCCACACCAACCAACACGAAGACCTCTGAGGCCTACGACAGATTTAACGTGCTCCAACCCTACGTAGACGAAGGTATTTTTTTGTGTCAAGATTCGGTCTCGCAACCAACCCATTTCTATTCCCTTACTTTTCCATTTGTGCTACAGCGCCTACAGCGGCCCAGTGTTCATTCCTTTGTTTAAGTGTGATTGGAATTTCGATTCAACATGCTCAAAGGAGACGAGAGTCGGTTTGGGGTTGTACAGGGTGTCCTAAAAGTTCCCGTACTAACGATTCGTGAATTTATTATACAAAAACATCAAACTTTAAAACAATTATTTTTATGCCAATGGTGCAAAGTACTTTTAACAAAACGTAGGAAAAAATTTTGAACTTACATTTGTAATAAATGTAAAATTTTCAGCCTTTTTCTGTGAGGCAAAGCTGAAGTCGTTTGCGCATAATTTTAGAAACGCTTTTCAAGATGCTGGAAGTGACTATTTCGTATCCTTTAAGTAATGGCAATTTTCAGATCACCTATTGTTTGGTGATTATGTTAATTAACTTTGTTCTTTAAATATCCCCACAGAAACAAGTCAGGGGTGTTCATATCAGGGAATAGAGGTGGCCAAAAGTTTCTTGAGATGAGTCGATCGCCAAAAAAATCTTACAGCATGGTTTCATAACTTGCATGCCAGATTTCAACGTCTTGTTTGAACAAAGAATCTCGTTCATTCACTTCTAATAATGCAACAAATTGTTGAATAAGTTGATGTAGTGTACTTTTACTCGGTATTGCATCATTTGGATATTTATGTAGCCAAAATTCTTTACATCTTTCATATGATTTACATTCAAAATAAGCCTCAAACAGCGTAATTCTCTGAATGCGTGATAAATTCATCTTAGAATGAAGAAAAAAAATGACGTGGAACTTTATTATCGTACAACTTGAGTGCGAAGAAAATCAAACGACAAAAAGTCGATAAAACTATCAGCAAACGATAAAATACAATAATTAAAAAATACACGAGCCAGAATTTTTTTTAAAGTTGGAGTACGGGAACTTTTAGGACACCTTGTAGAATGCTTTTAATAGATCTTCAATAAACATTCCATGTGTGTGTTCTTCAGCCTAACGGCACCCTAAAAGAGCCAGCTGGACGAGTATAGTGCAGGCAGGCATCTTGGTTTTTGAAGTCCTACGAATGCTCTCCTCGAGCCCTTTGTAATTTTGACATATTTACAGAAAGAAGGCGAGGACGGCTAGCCACAGGGGTAGCCGCAGAGCTCTTCAGGTCCTGGAAACACCTGACGTCCTTCAACAAGTGGTAATGATCCAGCTCATATCTTCCCTGGAGGAGAATACAGATTTTCATAAGTTACGGCATCGAGGCTGAAACAGTTTCTTTTAATTATTCGCTCCTTCGATAGAGCTCCTCAATCCTCAAAAATCCTTAAAACGTACTTGAAAAATACCATATTTTCGTTCAATAATTAACTTACACCCAGTTTTTATTTCTTACAATGTTTGCCTGGAATCTAAAACTTTTTGATTCACATACATTTTTATAGCCTTTTCTTTAATATTACATGTTGCTTATTGATACCAAAATTTCAGTTCTTTAAAATTGTTGTTTACAAAATAATACTCCGTTAAATGTTTTTTTAATTTTTATTTCCCAAATTGTATTTTTCAATTTTACATCCCTCGAAAAGGAAAGATTGTAAAGAAACGAGATTCCTTAAAATTCGGTGGAAGCTCGGTGGTAGGTTTGTGTGGAATTGGTGTGTAGGTTTGAGTTTCGTGGCGCAAGGGCATATTTGGCCAAGCTGCGTGAAAACACACGAGAAACCTCGAAGTGTTATAGACATACAAATTTAGGACAACAGCTCATAGTTTTGTATCCTCGAGCTGGTAACTGTTTTTGCATTCTTCCACACCACGCAAAGCTATTGAGCGTTCCTCCAATATGACTTAAATTTAACTTCCAACCTAGAACATTAAATCGGTCGTTTCCTCAATATCCTCACGTATTTGTGGTGTGAAAGTTTGGAGAGTGGGGTGTCAGCTCAGGTGTCGAGTTGGTTATCTGATCTTAGTTTTAAAAAAACGAGATTCGGGCTTGGGATCTTCGTTAATAGCCCGTAGTGTTGCTTCAGCATGATGTTAATTCAACTACCTATCTTGTTGCTTTCTAAGCCCAAAGCGCTGGTTCAGGAGCACTTCGGTTTTTTATCTGGCTACCCTATGCATATCTAATTACGATAAGAAACCATTTAAAAGTTAAATGATCGGTTATCTACATCTCTGGTGAGGTGAAAATCAATGACGTTAAAAATTGAAACTATTAGCTTAATCCGATATACGTTAAAAAGAGTTATTATATCGATACAGTCTGAGGAATTTTATCAGGGTTTTCCTGAAACCAAATAGATGTTACAACACTTTGATATATTCTAATGCCGGATCAAAGGAACGTAATCATATTAGCCTCATATATACAACTCACATTCATCCGATAATAATAGGCACAACACGCTTATACCAGCACCACATTCCATCTGGAATAACGAGCATCCATATCTTAAACCATAATTCGAACCACGAACCAATCAATCCAGAAACCAGCACCTCATGACCACTGGACCGACTAGTCGGCAACTCCACTCTGAAAAGTTTGATCTCTAGTTTCATAAGTTACCTTCCATGTCAAGGTCAGCCTCAGGATGAAAAGCCCAAAATATTTCGCGAGCTCACAATTCGAAAATATCTCCTCCCTTTCAAACTAAAACACGGATTTTATCATTTTATCCCCTTACACGAGTTCTCTACACGGAACTTTTTCAGACAGTTTCATCTTTGGAATATTTCGTCGAAATAACTAACATTTCCTGTTTCTGTTAAATATTTATATAAGAATAGCCATTCGAGGTGTTTAGTTACAAAATCCGAGGCTGCGTCGATTTCGACCAGACAGTCGTCTTTGACTTTGGTGGTGAAACTGAAAAAGTAAAATTGTTCATACAATGTGACATTGGCCTGACAATAATCGTTAAGAGAATGCAGTTGAACTTTAGAACGAGGCAAATCAGTAATAACCAAATAACCACAAGAAGAGAAACCGAGTCGGTCCTTTTCAGGGAATAATCAGTTGGATAAACACTCCTTGGTACTTTATTAAAAAGCGAAAATAATAAATAAATAAATATGTGAACAAGTGGGATTTCTGTGAGAGTACAAGAGTGGTATAGAAATACCCCCTTTCGATCAAGGATTTTCCTATTAAATTTAATTTTTTCTTATAAAATTTTGATTCACTGAACGATTTTTAAATTCGCACTACAAAATCCTTCCAAAATCGGTCATTTTAAGAACAAAAAGAAAAACCCATCAAATCCTCAACGGCCTTGGCGGGTTTTTTTTGTTTTTTTTGGCACACTTCTAAAGTTGTTAAGGAAAGAATTGCTTCAAATGAATCAATGAAATCAAACGTTAGTTTAACGAATTTTTTTATAGGACTTCCTAGAATATTCAGATTGAAAATTTAAACTTTCCACTTGCCAAGGTTTCCATAAAAACCGCAATAATGATAATATAGATAGGTTGCCTTAACCTGCTATAGCTCGCTATTAGAAGTGCGACAAAAGAAAAAAAAAAAAGCGCCAATGCCGTTGCCACCGCTATAAACGTAGACCGAAGCTGTACCGTTTCATGACTAGGCCGTATATTTCAGTGGCGTAGATTAATAAACGTGATATTTTAATGTTAAATGTCTCATTTAATTAAATGTAAATTTCACAAATTTGTAATCTAATCAAATTGTAGATCGATTTGTTCATTTCGTGATGTTTAAATGCAACTTTTTGCACAAATGCTGCGAGCAGATGTATGTTCAAAACACGATAGAAAAGGGAGTTAAAATATACAAGGCAGTCTCATTTCTGTCAATTAGAGCAGACATTTTCCACTGCCAAACGCTCAAAGACAAACGTAAAGTAATTTGGCAAACACTTACAGATTTTTCAATCCCTTCCAGAATCGTCGAGCCATTTTCAATCTTAGAAGAAATCAACATCTCAAGTGCGATTACTCAAAATGTAATAAGTTGAGTTCCTCAACGAAACTAAAATTCAAATCGTAAGAATATGGATCCAAATTCAAAGTGAAATATCAGAAGTTTGCTTTTGCAACGCTAATAGCACAAAAACTATGGATGAAATAGGAAGAAATGGATTGCTCTGTTTGTAGAAAGCATTGTTATGCAAAACCACATAAGAATGCTTAAAGTATTTCTGTTTAACATTGAATGAACTGTTGAAAATAACAGGCTTTCTTACATATCTTTATTATAGTTGTTGCTATGCAAGTTGATTATTAATAATTAGCCAATGACAAAAGAGAGAAAATTATTTACAGACCTGATAAACTTATAAAAATATAAATTTATTATTAAATACAATTAAATATAAAATATAAAAGAATTATTACAATAACAAATATAAAGCAAAAATTAAAATATTAAATAACTATTATAAAATTTTAAATGCAAATTTTGCAGCAATTTTTTTATTTTCAAAAAAGATCTACTTTTTGAGTTTGTAGGCTCACATAGAATAAAATAATATCCAGAAGAAAACTGTTTTGAAAACCACGTAATTAACTAGTATTTAAAAAACAAGCATTCCAGTGATTGTCCCGTTTTGAAAGTAAAAGTAATAGGAATCGCTTCTAAACTAGGAAGTCAAGGATTCAACGGTTGGATAGACCTCTTTAAAAGGCGCGATTTATCGTACAAGTCTATTTGTGGCGAGTCTGCTGGAGTTGATGATGAGACTTTTCAAGAATGAATGGAAGAAACGTTGCCATCTTTGATAAAAGAAAATGTTTCTAAAAACATATTCAATGCTGATGGGAGTGGTTTATTTTACGATCTTCTTCCTGACAAGACTTTTACAGTAAAGTGTGAGAACTGTCATGGTGTTAAACTATCAAAACAGAGATTGACTGTTTTGCTTTGTAATAACTCAGACTGGACTGAAAAGTTTTCACCTTTAATTATTAAAAACTCGAAGGAAAAAAAAACAAGTGTTTCAAGAATGTGACGAGCTTTCCTACAGAATACTACCAGAACAAAACATCTTGGATGACAAGAATAATTTGTAAAAATTTTCTTTGAAAATTGGACCGACAAATGCGCTTACAGAAAAATCTTGTTGGTTGATCAATGCATTAAAGTTATATATATATATATATATATATATATATATATATTCGAAAAAGTTGTCGAGTACGTTGTTTCAAATACGCCCTGAAGAGGGGTATAAACCGCCTTTCAAGACACATTTTTGGCCTGGTATCTAGTGGGTAAAGTGGGGTTTTGGCCTGTTAGGGTATGTTGGTTGTCTCGGTTATGTGCCCTGAGCGTGCTCTTTATTCTTATATCTTCTCTGTGGTTTGAACATGTACTCATTGTCATTACCTAAGGAAACCCTTGCTAAAATTGGCCATATACCCCACGTCTCACAAAGACGTCAAGGAGCGAGACCAGACAGGTGATCAATTTCCAAAGGCACGCCCAATATGCTCGAAATGATCGAATACCCGGTGATCTGTTGCTTGTATCCCCATCTTCATTCCCCAACCTTTGAAGCAATGGTTCATCGTGTATTTAAAAACAAATATTTGATAAATATTCAGATTTTGTGTTAGTCTTGATGACATAGAAATTATATTGTTGTGTGAATAAAGCTTCTGAGGTAACACGTTATATCGACAGCTCCACATACCCTTTTTTAGTTTTGTGGATTTAAGAAACGCGGGTTTTTGAAATGCGAGAAACGTCTCTTCAAAAATTAAGGATAAGTATTTAAACGATTCAAAAATTCTAAGGTCACATGAACTATCATAAAGGTAATGGTAATTTTAGTTAACGTCGTACTAGAGCAACACAACGGGCTATTGACGACGGTCCGGGATCAGTCCCATAAGGGAAAGATCCGAGGACAACACCTCGTAATTTTGAACCACGGTCAGACGGCGGTATCATAAAGGATCCAAGCCATCAAAATAACTTTATTGCGGTTTTTTTTTTTCGTGTTTTAATTTTCTAACTTGATTAGTAATACAAAAATCGAAAGATGAGTTGCAATTACCGTAACGGTATACAAACAAGATACTACGAATTTGTTTTATTTTGGAATGAGAAAATGTATACCTAAATAGATCAAACTCTATTTGAAAATTTTCGAAATGAACTCTTCTTCTTGACAATCACAGTTTTCGATAGGGGGGGGGGCAATCTCCTATTATTGGTTCCCCCTGTTCTTCATAAATTATTTATGGATTTTTGTCGCTATTTGACCGCCCAATTTTCTCACTACTCTAACAATAGAATACGACGAAAACAATCACTGATATTAAAAAAAAAAAGTCTTTTTAAGACTCGGATAAAACCAGCTTTAAATGTTTTATTTGGGAATTTTATAGGATTGACTCAGAAAAAGTTCACAAAGTCAAAGTAGTGTAAATGGGCATAGAAAAGCTTACGAATGCTCTCTGGCTGGGGCAAGGTTGTTCTAAGATAAATTTCCTTTGCCTCTTCTTAACACAAAAAGCCCTACTCTTCTGCTACATTTTATATGGATTAACAGACTTTCAGTCGATAATGAAATATCTACAGAAAAAAGCTGAAATGTTTTATAGATGAATGAAGCTCGTATCCTAAATTCCTTACCCTTACTGGACGACTATATTTGACTTCTCACCTCGGGCATGAGTACCTGCAAACACACTTACATCGTATTGGAATAGCAATAACAATTAGCTGTCAAGTTTGCGAACTGAATAAAATGACTGGAGACCAACTCAAGGGTCTACCTTACCCTAGAATACATGACAATGTTGCAAATTATACTGTATGTAATGTTTTTAAACCATATTTAAGCTCTTCAGACCTCTATTGTTCAGATTGTTGATTGATTGCGGAGAGGACGTTAACAGTTAAAACAGAAATAAAAAAGTTTTCAATCTATAAGTAATTGCTTTATAAACAGGATATTAGTAAACAAAATTAGTTTTCCAACAAAAATTATGGCAAGGAATTGGTCTGAAGAAAGAATACAAGAAAATGAAATAAAATACATAGAGGTAGGAGGTATTTTAACTAACGTTGCACTAAAGCAACACATCAGGCAATTGGTTAAGATCAATCACGAAGGTAAAGATCAGAGGACAATAACATGCAACATTCAACCACTGTCAGATGAGGAGGTCCCCGATGTCGCCCCACTCTCCAAACTTCCACACCACGCCAATGTGAGGACATTTGAGGCCACGACAGATTTAACATGCTCCAGCTCCCTTTGCACATAACGGTCTTTGTTTGGATTCGAACTCGGAACCGTCTGGCTGCTAATCCGTTACTTTTCCAACCGAGATACCAACCCTAAAACATATAAAACAGCGTAAGAATCCACTGTTCTATATATTTTATGTTCTATAATATCGCATACTTAGGGGAACAGAGAGTCATCATTGGAGGCCCAAAGTGTAGATCACATGAGAGTTGTAGGTAGGGTTTGATCCCGGATAGTCACCAATAGACCGTTGTATGGATCCAGTTCGACGGTAATTAAATACCTGTTTGCCTACCTTCCTGAGAGCTGTAGACAACGCAGGTTCGATTCCTATTATTAATTATGGGTGCCTTCTTCTTTTCTGTGTTATTATATCTTTCCTTGTTAGTGTAAGCTCAAGTGTCGTTGTCGTCATCTGATCGTTGTTCAAGATTGCGATTCTTTGTCATTGGATCTTTCGCCTCGAGATTGATCCAGGACTTCCGACATAGCGAATTGTATCGCTCCAGTGTGTCGAATTAATTACCCACCTACCTGTGTGAGTATGTCCATTACTTTATGTCGTCTTGTATTTGACACTGCATGTCCATTACTGTATGTCGTCTTGTATTTGACACAGTATGTCCAAATAAGGCCCTTGTGATATAAAACCAATTGTGTTAGTTCAATCGCTTAGTCGTTCCGATAAAGTATGCTAACACTAAGTCGTTTCAATAAAGTATTCTAACACTAAGTCGTTCCGATAAAGGGAAGATAAAGACTTCAATTTTCAGAGAACCGTAACTCTTATGTTGTCCTAGCAATCTTAATAAAATACACTATGATCAGTTTAGAAACACAACATTCAACAATTCTTTCACGAGACTGTCGTTAATTCCATCCATATCTTTTTTCCTATAGTTTTTGTTTCTGTCCAAAATTAAAAAAATACAAAAAACTAAATACTCATAAATTATTTACAAACTAATAGGACATTTTTGAATTCCAATTAAATTACTTGCATATTTTACTGCATTTTTACTAAAAAATGCATTTGAAAGGAAATGTTTAAAAACTTTGAGAAAATCAATTTTGCTTCCGAAACCCATTTGTTTTTCAGTGGTAACCCCACAAATCATTCGAGTCATATATCATTGTCACTTTCCGTAACTCCAAAGAAAGAAACTCTTTCCCCCCGTATAGAAAAAGAATTTCATCCTGAGAGCTTAAAAAGAGACGAAAATACAAAAAATCAGTAATATAACAATAACACTCTTTGATTTATTTACATATTCCCAAAGAAAATGGCCGGCGAATTAGAAACCGACCTTTTTTCTAAGAAGGGTGCGTCATAACCAGGTGTCCTGGCTCACTGATAGAAAAATACAGAAGTAAAAACTGCGAGAAATTTTCGAAGATGAATAAAGAGAAGAGAGAGAGAGCAAAGAGGGAGGAGCATAGAGTTAAGAACACAAAAGAAAGAACTTTGGGGAAAACGAACTTTTAGTCCTGGACTTAGGGTGTCCTGCAGCGATGAGTTCTGGCAGTTAAATCCGGGAAAGAATATTTCCCGTTTCAAGATCGTCTTTGTTGGTCTTCGATTCTTTTGATCTGTGCCTTACCAGGAAGAAAAAACTATTGGCTTAATTTGGGCAGCAGAAGTATATTTCGAATTTTTTTATTCAAACCTTTTTTCTCTAGATCCTCTTTCACAATCATGAATGGATAAATTTTTTCGAATGAATTCATCCATACTCAAGATGTAATTAAGGGACTATATACAAGACAGATAGGTTGAGGAAATCCATTTCCAGATATTTTGGAAGATATACCGTTGTTTTTTCACGGGAATGTAATAGTATTGGTGTGTATGTCAAGCCTAAAACATTTATATTTATTTCAGCCGTAAATAACTTAGTATTTTATTAATTTAGCATTCCTCTTTCTCGTGCTCTCGACGAAGCCACTCATTTGAATATTGCCGTCGTAATGTACATTGCAATACTTTTCCAGGCTCTTCGCCTATAAGCTCAGCCCCGTAGACATGCTGTGATGGCATGTTCTTACTGGCTGTGATCATCATATAAGTGCTTAAAGTAGAGATACCTCTTGTAACATTGCTTAGACCAACCAGTTAGACTCACTACTCCAAATTAAATCCTTCGACAAATCTATATTTTAACAAATCTATATCTGAACTGGGCAAAACTCTGATATAGTTTCAGTTTAGTAATGCCTTGTCTTTAAGCACATGTATATTCTTTTCTTTCTCTCAATGTGATTTTGATTCCTCAAAAAATTCATTCATACATTTCGCGGCAAGTGGGAAATTTGGGTTTAAAGTCGCTTCAGTACATAATTTTAAATCCTTCGGATAAATAGTGTTCGATAAACAGATTAGCTTAGTGATATTTTCTTGAAAAGGTCTAAGCATTTGTATGGCAAAATTGACACTAGAGCAACATTAATTCATTTTTTTACCGCAAGGGGAAAATTTGGCTTTAAAGTCGCTTCTGTAAATAATTTGGAAGCCTTCTCTGGTAAATAAATAGTGTTCTATAAACAGATTAGCTGAGTGATATTTTCTTGAAAAGGTCTAAGCATTTGTATGGCAAAATTGACACTAGAACGACATAACAACCAATTATTCTGATCGCATGTTTATGTTACACTTTGCAAACGAATATCGATACAAGTGTTAATCACATGATTTTGACTTTTATGCTGTCATGAAAAGGTCATTGAAAATATTAGTAATCTCAGAAAAATAATCAGAGTAAACGAAATCCCATGGTCATGAAAGTAAGTATACCAAATTTGTTTGAAATTGGTCTAACAGTTCTTTCAGCTTAGAACTTGAAGCACCCCAATTTTATTTAGATATCCCTGAATAACACTTGTACTGTTGAAAAGAGTACGAAATGCATTGTAAAATCGAACTTATGTTTCTCCGAAGCCTGACAAAGATTTTCATTCGAGATTTTAAAAGATGAGAAATTACTTGAGGTATAATACTCAATACAAATTAACCTAGCATCAATCAAAATTCGTGTACAGAAGCATTCGTCGTACAAAAAATA
This sequence comes from Metellina segmentata, assembly GCA_947359465.1. Taxonomy (NCBI): domain Eukaryota; kingdom Metazoa; phylum Arthropoda; class Arachnida; order Araneae; family Tetragnathidae; genus Metellina; species Metellina segmentata. The sequence goes on along the minus strand of OX375879.1, from coordinate 62,350,691 downwards.
ATTTGTATCAACTATATAAATAAAATATTCAAAGTAAACGGGATATAGGAAAGTGTTTTATCCAGACTGCTCATATCAACTTCATTATTGTTTGTCTTTAGGTGCATGTATGCACTAGAAAACACAAAAATTGACCAGAATATCGATATTTTACAAATCGTGTCAATTCTTACAAAAATTAATTTAAACCTTAAGAAAAGAGGATAGGAGTATGAGGCTTGGTATGTTAAGTGCAAGACAGAATCATAGTTTTACAAGAATTGCTATTCAATCACTGATATTTTTGGAATAACATCTGTATCTATAAGTGTATTTAAAATTATTTGTGATTTTATAGCAGTGATTACTAGGAACAGTGACTGAGAATATCGGGGATTGTGTTACAGTGATTGAGAGTTACGCGATATGAACTGATATTGCTTTACCCTGATACTGAGGGTTAAGGAATATTAATGAAACTCCGATGCTGGAACTGTGAAAGAGAGTTAAGTGACATCAGTGACTGCGTATTGGTGATTCGGTAGCAGTGAAACCTAGAATTGTGACCGAGTATTTGGTGTGTTAGCATATCGGTGAATGGTAATTCACACACATCGCCCGGCAACCGAGAGAAGGCAATTGAGTCATGTGGTTTTGAACGAATTTAATAGTTGATTGAGGATACTGGTAGAAACGTTAAAAAATATCTTTCTCATTTAGCGTCTTTAGTGTTTATCGTTCGATTCAAAATCTATAGCAATCAACGCACGCCTCCTTGACTTCAGCGTATGTCATCCCTTATCCAAGACAATCATTCATACCTATTTAGAAATCAACTGACCCAAAGACGACTGCCTAGTCGACACCTGTGTCGGGTTGCGTAGAACTAAAGGGGCCCTCTATCCTACATCAAGGTGCCACGTTGATAGGAGACAAAAAATACGTTGATCTCAGTCTCAAATACTTCAGATGCAATATTTTTGTTGATATAACTGATAGGAAACTTGCCGGTGGCGCTACGTATGGCAAAACCCTAGACCGTCGGAGTAACTACATAAACTCATAGATGTCGCGAATATTAGCTTGCAAACATACACGAGTAAGCGATATTAACCTCCTCAGAGTCAGAAGTACCACATGTGATACTCATGTTTCTCATTTTTTCTCATTCATATATAAGGATTTGTGTAACTTGTCGAAATAAAATGTAATTTTAAAAAATCCTTTAATTCCTAATTTTTGATTTTGTAGTACATTAACCCTGAAGTATCACGTTGTGGAGTTACTGCAACCATCCTTAGTAGGTTTACACGCCAATTCATTACCTTGAATGTCCACATGAGAAGGGATTCACTGTAAATGGATATCATGACTTATGGAGATCAGTTCTAGCTTAAGCAGGATAGAGATAATGTTCTTGTCGCCTGCAAGCATCCAGTTATTAAGGTGGTGGGAAGAGATGCGGCTATCAGATAAAATCCATAAGTCGCCATAATCCTTATCAGTGAGAATAGCCTCGAGTCCCCCGGGCAGCACTTAATTGAACTTGTTCTAACTTCTTCAGGTTAGTGGTAGAGGCACGTGGTAGTTAATTCATATTGCCATTAACACAGTAGGAATCTTAGGGCTACAAAATGAAGCAATCTTATATCTTCCATTTTAGATTGAAATAAATAAGATAATCCGGTATTGAGTGCCACTAATCACTGGGCTTGATGGGCATTTCCTCTTGAAAATGTTCTTTCTCTATTCCAGCCCTTATCTAGATAGCATGTGATTTTACGCATCGTTTGTACTTACTACATAACAAAGAAAAGCGCCTAATGAGTCCCCATTAGTAATTATCACTCATATACCATGTAAGAAGGAAAGAAGCCTCCCCTTTTTTTTACTATGCACACCCATCGTAGCGTTCAGGAACGATCTGAACCAATTATCACTTTAAAATCTGAAGAAAGATGTATGTTCCGAGCGAAGTACAGTGCATATCTAAAACATGTGTGTGTGCTTGTTTCTCTTTCTCTCTCTCTCTCTCTGATAGAACGAACGGAAACAATAGCCCTCAATTCGTGACGTTTAAGCGACATTTGCATTGCAGATTTCGGATCGTTCCTTCACGATGGCCCCCTGCCGTAATTTCTCTCAAATATGTTAATTTAAAATTTGAATAGATTAAAAAACAAATTGAAAGTAAAAATGTATTGCGTTTTACACAAAATTGAAGAAGTTAAAAAGCCCAATAAAATAGATTTAAAATGACACATTAACCACGTCTGTATCTTCCAGAAAGGTTGTAACCTTTTTAAGGATACTGTAATTTTCATTAAAACTTCAAATAGAAATTTCTGCAACTTTGAAAGCGATATGCCATCTAAAAATATCGTTTAATTTAGAAAAGTAATTGTAGCATCCTAAGTTGAACCGTAAACAAGATTTCCGTACTGCAGCAATTTATTTAAGCCGGGAAAATATGATTTTTTTTCGGTTCATCATATACTTTTCGATGACCATTTCGACCAACTTTCCTTAAAACTCCTATGTGTGCTTGATGTTACGAAAAGTAAAATAAACATTTAAAAAGAAATAAACCAAACATTTCATAAGAAGTGATTATTAAGACTTTTTTAAGTTTTGAAGTAGGCATCGTTAAAAATACCGTTATATTACTTAAACTGGAGTGTTTTTATTTGCTGTTTATTAATAATTAGGTAATTGGTATGGTGGTTAAGGTGTTAGCCTCTAGATCGGAAGGTCCCCGGTTCGAATCTGGGTTCGGCCATGGATGTTTGTAAGCGTATACCAGCTCAGGTGTTGCTTCGTCATCTGAACATGGTTCAAAATTACGAAGTAATTGTTAGGGGCCAATGATGGCCCTCCCACTGGGTGCTCCTTCACAAGTAGCCATCACTTCCGACCTTGTAGTGGCCAATGACTTCGGTCAAAATGTGCCCGCCATTAGAAAAAAAAATTAATAATTAGGTTTTTATTAATAAATATACCGACGAGCATTTGATCAAGTCACGTTATGATTCTGAACAGATATGTGATTTTAGTTCAGAAATTGATTCCTTAACTGAAAATGAGTGCTGTAAGGATCAACTGCGTACACGTCAAATGCATAGGTCATCATGATTTTATACAAAAGCGCACTATTATCTCAAAAGACTATAAATATTGTAAATAAATGAATAATTAATGCTTTGTGTTGATGACAGAACGTTGTGGATATTACTAGATGAAACAAAACTATTGTTTTACAAGGAAAGTTTCGTTTAATCTATTAATAGTTATCTGGTCTATAATTTTGAAGACATTTTTCTTTCAAAAACGACAGATCGGTTGTTTACGCTGAAGAGAGAGAGAGAGAGAGAGGCTATTTCAATTCAAGCTTTTTTTTTCGTTTCGTGTATCACGAATTTTCAAAAAAAAAAAATATATATATATGTAATCATAATACATGAACATCGTATCGAATTATCCATGCAAAATGAGCAAATCGGCGGTGACTGACATATCACCGATATTAATGAAAATAGGTTTTTAAATAGGTCACAGATAGAAATGAGCAAATGCGAAGTATTAGGTTGCTGAAATCTAAATTAACATTAATTATTGACATTTAAAATTTAAGGGCACATTAAAGTGGCCTGTTTAAGACTCTATATTTCTATAAGTTACTGAACACAGAGTTAAAAATTTTATGTGTTAAATTCTTCAGATAACGATCCCTTAGGAAACGTCAGAATATAATGTATTAGCCGTCATTAATAAATCTGAGAAATCGACGAAAATAGAGAAATTTTTCGAATTCGCAACACATTTCAAATTGCAATGGTATTTCTAGAAACGGAAAGACAGTATTAAATATTATTTTTAATGAATGGCTTTTCTTTACAAATTAGAGTGGCGTAATTTGGTGACTGTATTTCAAATCCGTTACACAGTAAAAATCTTTTAATGTAAAATTAGGGAAATGTACGACTTTTCAATTGTTTAAACTGAATATTTCTCTGCGAGGGAAAGCTCCTGAAACATCAAAACTTAGATTATATTTGTCTCAGGAACATTTTAAAATTGACAGAGATTTTATTTCTTTTTTTCATAGCTGATAGTGAATTATTAGATTCGATAATGTAAAACAGGCGTCATAAGAATGAAATAACTATTATTATGGTGCACTTGCAAAATTTCAAATGAAATTTCTTTTTAAAGTCCCTTTTTTTTTAGTTCAAGTAGTGTATTACATCAGTGAAATAATTAGATGGAAAGTTCATTTTATTAGAGAAGTCTTTTCGATTTGCTTTTTCCTCTGGAACGTAAGTATTAAATGCTACTACCTGTGAATATTAAATATGTTTTGTAACTATTAAACATTATTAGTCAGGTAAACTGTAATTCTGAGCTTAAAAAAGAATTTAAACATCGTTGTTTTAACCGGGTTTCCGAAATGTTCCTAATCCACGAATCCTTGTTCATACTAATCGCAATTACAGTGAAATAAGTAGAGTTTTCAGGAATTCGGCAGCACTAGGAAAGTTTTCAGTTTAAACATCTAGTAAATTGAACAGATTGAAAGTGAATTTGAAAAGACAATCAAATAAAAGTTTTATTTATTAAAACTTGTAATTTGCTGTCCTGCTTTTATCAGTTGCTTCAAAAGTGGAAAATTATTAGGATTTTCATTGTTGATTAGGGGTTTCAATTTTATTGTTATTTGAAACGAGTTAAATGCATAGAATCGGAAGGCAATACTGGATTGGCGATAACAAACATCGACAGTTTGGGCGATACTGATAAAATGCAATAACCCGTCTTAAGCTTACCTGAATAGTTGTTTGGCGACGAAACTTTCAGTCTTCAATGGAACGATGCCAAGAACGTGATTTGGCATGATTCTAATTCTGTTACTGTTGCTTTGCGTTTCAAAGTACAATACTGAATTAGTACTAATACAATTTAGTACAATTACAAGTACTAATAGACAAATTAACCTATATTCTTCAAAAGTGTAGTTGTTATCGGAGCTTTCCTTCATTTGATTTTGTGTGCCTATTTTAAGTGGAAAATTATCACTTCATAATGAATTATGAGGATTGTGATAAACTTCATTTTCAATAACTATTCATTGTAATTAACTACTTTATTAAAAAATAAGTGTTATTAAATACAATTATTACATTGAAACACATGCATCATGAAAAAATATCGCTTAACTGAATTTCCACAGAATATCCATTCGTGCTTCGCTTTAACTGACTTTCTAGCTTGTCACACACAAACGAAAAAGTTTCGCGATCTAGATGAAAACTCTGTAATTTAAATCCATCGGATTAAATAACGAGGAACATATCTCCTACGATTAACAAGCAAAACGTCAGCCATGTTTGAAAATTGTCGGAATTGTAAGCAAATTTCGAACACGATTTAAATAAACTTACCGGGTGAAAGGAGACTAATTCGATTTTTAAAAAAAAGCGAAAGCGCGGTGGTAGTTGAATACCAAAGTTGTCACTAGACGCCGCTAGGTTGGAATTCCAAGACAAATCAAATTTTTGGGTAGTTGAATTAGGGCCTTAAGTCCAAGAAACGTACGGACGTATCATTGCAAGATAAAAGCATTTCTCACAATTACATAATTCAAATATGTGAATTTTTTAAAATATTTATGTAGGTATTTTGGTATAATTTTGGTGTTAATGTATAACTATCTCTATAAGTATCACTAATAAATTTTGTTATTTCAAAAACAGAAATAGAGTTAATATTTACTTTGGAGTTTGATTTGGAGAAAAACAATTGTGTCACTCTGAACACAAATGACAAATCGTCTGATGTTTACAAAGGAAAATAATGACAATTTGTTTTTCATGAATGAGGATGATTCAAAGATATTAAAAATACATAGATTACCTAACTTGTGGACAATTTGAATGTTTCATGTACTAGATTTCAAAGTGTAACGGACGTATCATGTAATGTAACGGAGGTATCATCTTCTGAAATACATACTGTTTTATGATTGATTACTTATTGTGCGCAATATGTAACGATAATTTGTTTCCATAAAAAGAAGAAAAATAATAATAATTAAACATTACCGTAATAAATAACAAGAAAAAAATCATAATTTAATGAAATTTTCAAAATTTAGTGGTACTACACAGTAAAAAAACATTTTTAAATTAAAAAATTTGTACATATTAAATAATATATCAAATGTAATTCTAAATCGATTATCTATTTGAGATTCGTCATTTATGTCCGCAATATCTTCAATATATTCACAACAGAAATGTCATCATTTTCCGGCCAAAAAAATTTTCGTCGGAGACCTTTTTTAAAAGTTTTACACTGATTAGACTATGGACTGAAATCACCGGCCAACAAATTATTTTTTAGTTCCCCTTTTCTATAGTCAGTTTTATAATGACCCATGAGCCGAAAGTTATACTGTCACTATTGGATACAGATTTATATTGATCGGCTGTATTTTTGTTAACTTTTTCAGAAAAATGTTTTTGATCTAAAGTGAAAAAGTGTTCCAGATTTTCTAGAAATTTCTGAAACGCACACAATATTTTTAGAATTTACTATTACACTGTGGATTGAGTGAGTCTTTGGACTTGTTCGTATGCCTTTTAATCGTGCGTTCAAGTTGTTAATGTTGCTTTCAATTGTTTCCTTACATACAAAGATTGTATTTCTTTTCTGACTGCTTTCCCTGAGAACAGTAACAAAATTTTTTGCTTTTAGAACTGTTAACTGTCTTGATTTAATTTTTTGCCACATTTGAAATTTCACTTGGCCACTTACACCATCAGGTGTTCCTTTGCCATGGGATGTGTCGAGAAAAATCCAGTTGAGTTGAACTGCAAAATTTTCTTCTCCATACGTAATATTGAGCAAATTAAACTTCTGTTTGAAATGTTGGGAAGTACCATCTGATAATATATTTACTTCCTTTAACTTTGGAAGTTTAAAGTCTTTAATTATTGCTTCATTGAAAGAGTGGATATTTATCATGTTGCATGTAGTTAATCATATGATGAATCATATGATGGCATATGATTCAACAGCTTTGCATGGTAACCAGCATTGTAAATAGTGGCCGTAGTAAAATTAAATAAACTCACCATTTTGTCAATAATTTGACGGCTTATCTTACAAGAAGCACTTGTGTTTCCATTTTAATATCATTATAATAAATATTCCATTGGGGTTTGCCAGATTTATAATTTTAATTTGTCGCCAAATAATAAAAATTACTACAAAAAAGGACATCATGTCAACACAAATATTAGCAAATACATGTAGAGGTAAGGCACAATTGTCTTTTTCCTGATTAAAAAAATATATTTTCCACTTAGATTTTTTTTTTGTACGAAACATTGTCCTTAATAATTTTTTAGTTTTAAATAAATGTGGTAACTTTTTTCTCAACAAATTTTAGAACCACTGTCCATATTATACAATTGATGTGTTTGCTACATAGAAGTGATACGTCCGTTACAGAACAATTATACGTCTGTTATTATACACATTAAAAAAAATTACATGTTTAAAAAAAATTTATGATACATTATTATAACTATTATGATTGCTTTACTTCAATAATATTGAACGTCTAGACTTGTGACTAATGTTGTTAGAAAACTTTTTCCAAAAATTTGTAATTAACTTATAATGTAAGATATAGAAAGTTTCTTCCTTCCCAAAAATTTAATATAAATAATGCTTTCATATTTATCAGGTTTTTTTTATAGTATACTGTCATAATATTACTGGAGATTTAAAAGATTCAGTTATTATATGCTCCTCAATTAGAAATGTGGTAACAAATATGATAAGCCTAAACCAAGTGCTATAGTAAATATTTTTTTATCCAACTTTAAATGACTTCTGCATTCATGCAAAGGTTATACTATTACTATTCGTTGATTGATTCGAATAGCCAGACAAATTACCTTTATTTTGATGTATAACACTTATTATTTTACACATTTTCATTTTGTGGTCTTCTGGTTTACTTAAGCGTGGGAATGCCCGTACGTATATTCTTAACCGGACATTCACTGTGCCCAGAGAACAGTTTACGCCCCCCCCACATTTCTGAGAACTTCACCCCACGTGTCTTCCCTCTTAACACCCCTCTGTAGGGTTGCCTGGTGATAGCCGTACAAGAAAACGCTATTCTCACAACCACATAAGAAACGGAACAAGTTGTCACCTTGATTTGATGTTAAAATGGAAGATTTGGAAGTTGCAAGTAATGCGAAAATGAACAGCAGGAATTGTTCACAAGAAAGTGTTCAACCTCTTAAAGAAGCCACAGAACAAGTAGAAAAAACAAGAAATCTGCTGCAAGAATATGCAAGGCGTTTAATTGACACTAAAAAATTTTTTACTATTGAATTCAATAAATCCTCTAGGATGAAGAAGATGAAAAAACTAAACAATTCTGAAGTAAGCAGTCGAAAACAAAGAAGAAAAGAACAACGACGTCTTATTAAAAAAGAAGAAGATTTCAGAAGACACATAGAGACTAGGATTAGTCGTTTAGAAAAGGAATTTCATCTTTTGTGCTCCAGAAATTATAGAACTATGACCAATTTTAACCATGGGTTAAATCTGATCATAAAAGCTATTGCTATACAGGAGAGTTCTAATTTAGCCTCCAGTGACAGTGATGAGTGACTTTCCTCGAAGGTAATATAATTTTCTAATACTTTTATGAATTCATATTTTATAAGTGCATATTTTTGTTGTAAACAAAGGGAAAGGAGAGCATTGCCTAAATAGTTTGTTTTTTAAGTGTTTGCATTTTAAGATCTTTGGCTATGGGGTAGTAATCAAATTAAGGTCTTTTATTTGAATAACATTGTAATAGTACTTGAATCATTTTACCATCTCTAAAATTTGTATTTAATTAACTTTTTACTTGTAGTTCATTCAATAAGAGTTATTCTTTTAAATTTTTTAGTGCATTTTTAGTTGAACTAATTTACGTGAATTCTGTTAAAATATTAGTGTTATTTTTAACAGTACAACATTATTTGTATTACATATTAATTCTAGATTAAAATATTGTGTACTACTGCCTCCTTGTAGCTGTAAATAATTGCTTTATAGCTTTCATAATCTTTGGTGTAAATAATTGCTTTATAGCTGTCATAATCTTTGGTGTAAATAAATTTTTGAGCTTTCATAATTAATGTTTAGATTATTGTTGGAACCTGTATTAGGCTAGATCTCCACTTGCGATTCAAATACTTGTTTAAAATGTCTGACAACGAATCTACTGGAGGTGATGATGGACGAATATTAACAGTAATTGCGTCACAATGCAAGTATGCGGCCAAAGAAAGTGCAAAAATTTACTCAGGATATCAATAGTAATTATGGAACTAATCAAAAAGTAAGAAATTTAAATATCGTTAGGTTTTAATATGGTGAGTTTTAATTTGCGTAAGTGAAAATTTTAAGATCGGACGGAGGGTTGGCTGTTGGGGTCACTATTGTTACGAAATATGTGACTTACCGCCTAAAAGAAGCTTAGTAATAAGTAGATTAATAAAAAAGATATGTGGAATTAAGTGTTGGTTTATCTCCATAAATATTCATTCTCTTAAAATGGGGTGGATACAACAGTGCGTAATAGTTGACTTTATGGCCTTGTTGTAATTAAAGTTATGAAGCTATATTTTGTGTGTTGGAGTAGTTATATAGAGGGACCAAAGGCCATTTTATGTGTGTGTTTATTTTAAATATCCGATATCTAGTAAAGAAGCTGCATTCCCAAAACAGTCCATTTTAGTGTGAAAATCAATGTGATCGACGAGGGAAAAGGCGTTACTGTTTTAACGTAGCGGGTTTCAATATGCGTAATGATAATGTTTGGGGAGGACGGAGAATTTACTAAGGAGGTCATAATAATTTCAAAATATTTCTTTATTTTCTATTTTCAAAGTTGACACAATTATTTAGATATTTTGTACTAAACATGCAATTTTATCATAAAGTTTCGTGAGAGTGGCATTCTTTCAAATGAGCGTTTTTAAGCTAAATAGATAATCAGTAATGGTTCAAGACCCTGAATTATACTTTTTATACGTTGTTACTACGGTTAGCTGATTTCCTAAAACCTTCTTTTAACATGCTATACCACATTTGTATTAATTTTTTTAAATGTAGGCAGGTAATTTTTAGCTGTACGCTTTATTTTATACCGATCATTTTCATTGAACGAAATTACATTCTATGTTTGGAAATTCATTGCTTGAAATTTTTTGAATAATTAATGTTCGTTTTGTGCCTTTTCGTCGTTTTTTAGTAACTATTTCTGTTATAGATGGAGTGTTTATTTTAATAGAACCTAATCGATAGAAATATTTTATAATTTTTAAAATTGTGACATAACAAATACGCGATTTGATACAGTAAGACATTAGTTTGTCCCAAATCATAGTATTTCAGCTCTCCCAGAAAGAAGAATCATATTTATTTGTTTAGTTTATATATATATATATAGTGAGTATTTGTTATTAACTTCAAAATATTGATTTCATGCCTTAAAATTCTTCGTGTTCGATTCGTTACAACTGGTTTCGCAATTTTGTTTTGTTGAAGCAAAAGTCGGTGAAATGCTGCAGGCGACCCAGTTCTAAAATTTATTTAAAAAAAGCTTCTCTCAACTGCTACTAGTGCTGAAGGCGAGCAAAAAAAAACACTTCCCATGCCGGGAATCGAACCCGGGCCGCCTGGGTGAAAGCCAGGAATCCTAACCACTAGACCACATGGGACTCATTGCAGAATGGTTTAACAGCAAATAAATATATTTTAAAACCGTTGTTAAAGGGAAATTTGAATTCGGAGTAAACCATTTTTGTTTCTGTTGAGCATTGCACATTTTGTTGAAGTATACTTCGGAAAAGTTCAGAGCCCATAAGTCTTCATTTGTGTTCCGCTAGAGTCTGACGCAAAAATATTATGAACACTTCCTGAACGAATTAAAAACAAGTTAATCTTCAAAATTGTAATTAAAGGATTGGCCTATAAAAAATATTGTTTTTACAGATGAAATGGAAGAATAAACAAAGCAAGATATTGACCTAAAGCTGCAAGGCTTGCTTTTATAAACTGTTAAAAGTGGATAATTTTAAAAAATTGAACAAAAGCGATAGGTCTCTATTAGAACAGTGTTTATTATTTAATTATTGTTCACGATATTAACTATACATTGAAATTATTAATTAATTTCAGATAAATAGTTACTTTTAATCTTTCTAATTGCCGAAAACAATCTGAAACGAATTTACCTTCTCTCACAACTAAAAAAAGACAGAGATCAATTTTTACCAAGCGTATTAATGCTCATTTTCACCATGATTCCTTAAATAGGTACTATTAATGGCTAAGATTTAGTTTCAACTGTAGTAAAAAATGTTCTGCTCATTTTGTAATTAATTCTCCTTTGTAGTTTTTCATTTTATTTTGTCAGACTTGGTCCATTATATACAGTAACATAGATATAATATAAAGGGTCAACGAAATCTGACCGAAATTACTCCTTTTAATCTAATCAATCCATAAAGTCAACAGAGAATGTATATACAAAACTAGATAGGAAACATTCTTGCCAATAAAAATTCCAAGAGTAATAAATATTTTTGAAATGTCCTCTCTGAACAAACTTCTAAAATCTTTTGTTTTAAAGTGCCTCACAACGTGAAAAACTTTGACGACATAAGCATTTTTCAAAAAATTTCCTTATTAAGCCAGAATTTTTTTTTATTCAGTTACATTTATAATTAAGTATTATATAGTACCATATAACATTATTATCCGTTTAGTACTTTTTTTATTTTGCATATTATTATACCCTTTTATAAAATGTGAGTGTGCACCAAAAGGTTTATTTAGACCTCGTTGAAAACGGAAATTTAAAAACGTTTGGTTTTTACTAGAACAAGCATGATGTCATATGCATCTCACTCGTCACAGATTTTTATCGGTAGTTAAAAAATTGTATAATTTCTGCAGACAATATCTGGTAACAATTCATTACTTTTCAAATTTATTATTATTTTTTTTTTTACACAACGTAGAAAAAATAAGTATGTAGTACTCTATTAACTTGAGGATACAAAGGTTTTAACACTAGTAGACGATGGTAACATTTATTTATATGTTACTAGATATTGTATTTAAATCTGTATGGTCTTAAATTACCTTTCTTCAACTAGACAGGTAAATATTAGTCTCGTTTTAATTCCATAAAATAAAAACAAGAAAAGTTAAATCAGAAAGTATATCTCCTAAATTCAAAATAATATTTATGTAATGATCTACGAATACTTCCTTATGTTAGCTTGTCCAAATTTTGAGCTTTCCAGTTCAAAGAAAGATTGTTTTCAACTCATTCTGATATCCCAAATGCTCTTTTGGAATTTCATGTTTAAAAAAAAAGTATTTAGAGATTTATTGATACTACCTATTTTCTCTACATCGCAAAATTTTTTTATCCATCCTAGGAATTTAACTGTTCAGCCAAATCACAGATGGCAGCACGAAAAGATACTTGCAGTATACAATTTCTATCTTTTTGGTTTTAGCTATAGAATATTAACAATATTTTTTTAACAAGATAACGCATCTCGTAATCTGATTTGTTATTTGACTCCACGAAGTTTGATTTTGATTTCACTTGCTTCACTCTAAGGTCAATTTTTGCTACTTCTCGTACTCCAAAGATTTCAATTCTAAGGAACTTTTTTACTAAAATATAAGATTAGAGTTTCAACAGAAATTTTCAAAATATAAAAACTATTCTCCGATTTAAAATTTCTTTTGCTTCAAAACGTTTATTTCGAAAAATTGTCTCATGTTTCCAGGAGTGTTTTTTAATTCTTATTCCTGAACCCAAAAAAGATTTTTACTATATTTTGAAGAGAAATTATTTATCAAACTTAATTGTTTGTAAAGAGACCCAAAACTAAGTCCAATTTCAGAAATTATCGACTCCATTAAATTAAAACTGCTCTATGGATGGATTTATTCATTTAAAAATATTAAGATGTTATTGGTATATGAGTATAAATAATATTAGGTTTATTACATTTTATATTATTCTAAGTTATACTTATCAATTTTATTTACATGAAGTATTAAACATTGGGCAGTGTTTTTTCTTCGAAATGTTAAATGCACTAATTACATTTGTAAAGATTTGAAGACAAATTTTTTATTCATTTCTTAAGATGTTGGAGTTATTAATTATTTCTTGTGTCTGTGTGTATTAATGTATATTACCTTTGAAATCAATAATATATGAATAGTTTGAATTGTTTAAATTTTGAAAACATGCATTTGTTTTATGCAAAACTTATCAGAGGCAGAGAAAACGACCCTGATTATATATTTCCTGATATGTACTATGGTTTTTACCTGATTATATACGACCTGATTATATATTAGCATTTTATAATTCTCAAAACATGACGACACAATCAATATGCAATGTTTTAATGCTTTAAATTTTTTTTGGTAATTCGGGAATTCGTCTACTCTAATTAAAAATTGTTTGACATTCCTTAAACATTTTAAATAAGTAATCACCAGTTTGCAAAATTTAATATAAAAAAAAATATTACATGCATTGATCAACCTCGATTTGGTGTAGTAATCGAGTATTCGACTTACAATATTCATGCCATACTTTATATATTTATAGCCGAACAACCTGTATAATGGTTAAGGCGTTAGCCTCTAGATCGGAAGGTTCCTGGTTCGAATCCGGATAACGAAAAAAAATAAACTTAGAATCCGTGATCTTCTATGCTGTTGCATTCAATAATAACTAAATTTCACATTAAATTCATTTTAAAATGTTCTAGATTGAATTTTAAAATTCGCCGCGACCCCAAAATTCGGACTACCTGTGGGCTAAATCCCATTACTGTAAGTGCCATAGATTCGTCAGGACTTTGGGGGCAGAAAACAAACACTTCCTTTTATAATATTAGAGATAAAAGCGATAGAGATCTAGATTTAGCATATCGGAGAAAAGCTACTGTCACCATTTCTCGCATCTCTCTCTGTTTCGTCCAATCTTGGGAATATTATCATAAACATCTTCATAAATGAGCCCTCATTCTCAAGACTTATTTTCTATCAGAAAAGAAAGTGACATGTTCCTTTTCAATGGGTCACGAAAGGTGTAAGACATCCCAAACGTTTAGAAAAAGTATATAACTGATATGACAGTCTGCCATCAAAACCGTATTCGCAGCTAGGGATGGGAATATAACATTTGTAAGCAAAATGTAAAGGGTGAAACTGCTTTGAATATGATTGCTAGGTCATAATCATCCCAAACAGGAAGAATTTCACGATATCATTCCAAAATACCACAGAATTACTTCCGTCTTTTTTATGGTACTATGTATTCTTGATTCTCTACTTCAGCCAGGCCAGAATGATTGAATATACAAGTATGGATCAAATTAAGTCATAAAATAGCATATTCAGTTCATTGACAAGGGAGTAGCAGGCTAAGAAATAAAGTGAGGGCCCTATGAGCCCTTTTGTCTTTCTCACTATAAAAGAAATAGCATGTTTAATATAGTTATCTTAATCTCTTAGACCTACAAACATACTTAGTATAGGAAACACTCATTTTTTTAAATAAAATTTGCCAGTGATGCTCTCCAGTATTACTTGAACTTACGTAAATTTTATTATGTCCCAGTAAATTCAATTTTAATTTAGGGACTGTTGTGGCTCAGTGAGCTAACTCACTGCTCTAGTGGCCGCCTGGTGTCGACGGTACAAGTTCAATACGTTAAGTTTATATAAAAAATTGAATATGTGATCGTATTTCCGTTGGGTACTGATTTACATACTTTTTTTCAGGTACCACATTAATCAAGATGTGAAAGAATGAAAGTGCTGAATATTTGATTCTTAAATTATTGTTAGATTTTTAAGCATGTGTTAAAAAATAAATTTTTAAACTGAATTGTTTTATATTCATAACTACTTGTAATTTGCTTAAAATAAAGATTTTAAGAATCGTTTGTTTGTTTCTTATTTGTTTTTCTCTGTTAAGTGTAGCATTCTTTTTGGTTTGTTTACTTATCTTTCAGGTGTTTGTATACAGTAATATATATACTCCAATGTCAGAACTTAAGTCTCAAAGCGCGAAACTAGCTTCTGATAATATTAAGTGTTGCAGTTCACAATTTGACTAATTTTTAATAACTGTCCGAGCTTAGCAATAATGTTGTGTTTGGAACACGTAAGTATTTTTGAAGTCAAGAGTTGGTAACTTCCAAGTTATTTTATAATTATTATTATTATTTATTATTTTTATTTATTATTATTATTATTTTTTTTTTTTTTTTTTTTTTTTTGAGAATTCAATTCCATAATATCAAGATACGTGGAATTAATTGTGTAGTAACCTATAACTCAGGCCTCGAAACATATTTTTTAATACAGGTGCACTTTATGCACCTAAGTTTTTAAATTAGGCCCACAGGTTATATTTTAGGTGTATATTAAAAAAAAACGTAATATAAGAGCATTAATGCAATGTAAAATATTTTATTAGTTAGGTATGTTTATAAAGGTCTCAATAGTAGATAGTAAATAAAAATATTTAAACATCTAAATTCTCACTTCTCCGGCGAACAGCTGTCGCAACAGTCGCTTCAACAACGCCATCTGGAAAATGTTTCGATCATCGGAAAGTTCTGGTGGCAGTGGCACAAGAAAACTTTCCTCCTGTATAAACCCGTTACGGCCCAGCGATTTTGTTTCGCATAGTGTGTATTTAGGAATTTTAATTACTTTCCTTTAGAGCGATAGAGGTCGATACTAATATTTTGTTCCAACATCAAAATAACATAAAACACGTTTCCCTTTTTCTTTTAAAGTTAGGTGCAGTGAGTGCACCTAGCGGGAAAAATTAGGTGCACGATTTTATTTTCATGTGCACACGGGTTTTTCGAGCCCTGCTCACTTCTTAATACTTCTTTCCCTTGCTCACTAGAGAATTGTCCACTACAATGACTCTAAAAATGAGTGTAGCAAGTCACGCTTACTTTTGCTGTTTCTTTGCTCTTTATAAACCTGAAAATATGCATGATTTAGTCACACTTTTCCAAGCCATTATTTTTAATTGGAAATGATATTTTATAATTTTCCGAGTGTAGTCGTACAGATAGATATCACGTGTTGTTCTGAAGAATGGAGGGAAATGTAGTAGGGGGAACAAGCACATTTTACAATACTTACAACCATAACACTTTCTGCTGATCAAATAAGTATTGGAATCTTGATTAACACGTTCAACACATTTGAGTTTAATTTCAATCATGCTGCTTATATGTCAACAAAAAAGTCATGATGTAGAGGCGGCTGGTGCACCTTAAATCTGTCGTGGCCGAAAGTCCTCACGTTGGGTTGGTGTGGAAGTTAGGAAAGGTGCCAGCTCAGATATTGCCTAGTCATCTGGCAGTGGTTCAAAATTACGTGGCGATGCACCGAATGGCTTAGGCTGGGACGGTGGCAACTGGCAACTAGTTGAATATGTCATCAAAAGGAGTGACTGCATACAAATTAAAACTAATGAAACAATACTCTTTTAATTTATATAAAGTAATACTTGACGAATCAAAATTAATAAAACAGGACTCCGCAAATTCATCAGTGATGGAAACACAAGAAAGCTTAGTTACATAATAAAATATTAATTAACCAAAATAATTATCAAAATCTTAACTAAGCAAATAATAATTTTTAATAGATACAAGTTTCACGAAATAGGGAATCAAAATTAATAAAACAGGACTCTGTGAATTTCATCAGTGATGGAAACACAAGAAAGCTTAGTTACAAAATAAAATATTAATTAACCAAAATAATTATCAAATTCTTAACTAAGCAAAATATTATTTTTAATAGATACAAGTTTCACGAAATAGGGAATCAAAATTGTAATGGCTTTAATTGTAATTGAAGAAAACAATTAAATTATCAAATCCAATCAGCGAAATTTAAAATCTTGTATAAACATAATGAAACAAAATAGCGGTTTAATTAGTTAATAAACGTAGCACGTGCAATATAACGGGCAATTCCTAACGATCCTGGATCAATTCCGAAGGGAAAGATCCTAGGACAGCGCCTTTAATTTTGAACCAACGTTCAGCTGCCGCGAACAACACCTGAACTGGCACCCCACTCTCCAAACTACCACACCATGCTAACGTGAGAATATTTGAGGCCACGGTAGATTTAGAATGCATCCCTTCTGTACACGACGAACTTCGGCTGAACCGAATTTCAAACTCGCAAGCCTCCGGTTGTTGATCCGTTACTCATCCAAGAGGGTTACCGCGGCACCACATTGAATCGCGCATATTAAGAATCAATCTAAACTGTTTAATGGATTATGTATCGATATACACAGTCCAGTCACATTAATGTGACCACCTGTCAAAAGCCAGAATAACCACCTTTGGCAGAGCGGGCAGCTTCGAGACGTGCAGGAAGAGAGTCAATTAGGTTTCTGAAGGTGTTCACTGGGATGTTGAGCCTTGCCGACTCAAGTGCCGTGGCCAGCTGCGCTAGATTACGCGATTGAGGATCCATGGCGCGAACAACCCGATCGAGGTGGTCCCATAGATTCTCGATTGGGTTTAAATCCGGTGATTTTGCTGGCCAGAGGAGTACGATAAACACATCCTGATGCTCTTCGAACCACGCACCTACACTGCGAGCTGTATGACACCTCGCATTGTCCTGCTGGTAGATGCCATCATTCTGAGGGAAAATAATTCGCATGTAGAGGTGGACATGGTCCGTAAAGACAGATGCGTACTTGTGCTGATCCATCGTGCCTTCTACAATGATGAGTGCACCCAGTAATTGGCGAGTGTCAGCGAGCAGGGGGCTGGCCCCCTAGTTTGTTATAATCTTCTGTGTTCAGAGTCGTCTCAGAGTACCTAAGCCCTCTTGAAAATAGTGCAGCCTTTTGGCTTATAAATATATCTGAAAACCAAGTTCTGAAAATGCATGTTGGCAGATATGTAATTAACGACGCGCTGGAACAATACAAATGGGCATTGGCGACGATCCGGGATCAATCCAGAAGGGAAAGACCCGATGACAACGCCTCGTAATTTTGAGCTACAGTTTAATGACGAGTACAACACATGAGGTTGCACACCATTCTTCATGCATACGTGATGACATTTGAGGCCGCAACTGATTTAACGTGCACCAGCCCCCATGAACACAACCGTCTTTGGCAGTACCTGGTTTTGAACTTCGACTTTTTTGAACTCGCAATCCTCCTGTTGCTAATCCATTGATCTTACAACATTGCAAAAGATGTCAAGTAATTTGGTAATTTTTTAGTTAACGTCGTATTCGAGCAACGCAACGGGCTATTGACGACGGTCCCCGATCCATCCCTTAAGGGAAAGATATGAGGACAACACCTCGTGATTTTGAACCACGGTCAGATGACGAGGCAACACCTGAGCTAACCCCACTCTCCAAACACCAACCCAACGTGAGGACTTTCGGTCAAGACAGATTTTAGGTGCACCAGCCGACTCTACACCATACGCTTACAAACATCCATGCTCGGACCCGGATCCGAACCAGGAACCTTCCGATCTAGAGGCTAACACCTTAACCACTATGCCCGAAAGATGTCAGGAAGGTAGGTAGGGATATCAATAACATCGTATTGGAACTAAACAGCAGACTATTGGCGACGAAGAAGAAATAAAAGGTATTAACATTAGTTTATTGAGGTATGAAGGTAGTCCGGTATTTTAACTAAAGTCGCGCGGGTAACAACACGGGATACTGGCGATGGTCCGGGATCAATCCCTCAAGGAAAAGATCCGAGGACAACACATAATTTTGAACAACGGTCAGATGACGAGGCAACACCTGAGCTAGCCCCACTCTCCAAACACCAACCCAACGTGAGGACTTTCGGTCAAGACAGATTTTAGGTGCACCAGCCGACTCTACACCATACGCTTACAAACATCCATGCTCGGACCCGGATCCGAACCAGGAACCTTCCGATCTAGAGGCTAACACCTTAACCACTATGCCCGATAGATGTCAGGAAGGTAGGTAGGGATATCAATAACATCGTATTGGAACTAAACAGCAGACTATTGGCGACGAAGAAGAAATAAAAGGTATTAACATTAGTTTATTGAGGTATGAAGGTAGTCCGGTATTTTAACTAAAGTCGCGCGGGTAACAACACGGGATACTGGCGATGGTCCGGGTAATTGGTAATTTTTTAGTTAACGTCGTACTAGAGCAACACAACAGGCTATTGACGACGGTCCGGGATCAGTCCCTTAAGGGAAAGATCCGAGGACAACACCTCGTAATTTTGAAACACGGTCAGATGACGAAGCAACACCTGAGCTGGCACCCCACTCTCCAAACTTCCACGCCAACCCAACGTGAGGACTTTCGGCCACGACAGATTTAAGGTGCACCAGCCGCCTCTACACCATACGTTTACAAACATCCACGCCCGAGCCCGGATTCGAACCAGGAACCTTCCGATCTAGAGGCTAACACCTTAGGCGATGGTCCGGGATCAATCCCTCAAGGAAAAGATCCGAGGACAACACATAATTTTGAACCACGGTCAGATGACGAGGCAACACCTGAGCTAGCCCCACTCTCCAAACACCAACCCAACGTGAGGACTTTCGGTCACGACAGATTTTAGGTGCACCAGACGACTCTACACCATACGCTTACAAACATCCATGCTCGGACCCGGATCCGAACCAGGAACCTTCCGATCTAGAGGCTAACACCTTAACCACTATGCCCGAAAGATGTCAGGAAGGTAGGTAGGGATATCAATAACATCGTATTGGAACTAAAGAGCAGACTATTGGCGACGAAGAAGAAATAAAAGGTATTAACATTAGTTTATTGAGGTATGAAGGTAGTCCGGTATTTTAACTAAAGTCGCGCGGGTAACAACACGGGATACTGGCGATGGTCCGGGTAATTGGTAATTTTTTAGTTAACGTCGTACTAGAGCAACACAACAGGCTATTGACGACGGTCCGGGATCAGTCCCTTAAGGGAAAGATCCGAGGACAACACCTCGTAATTTTGAACCACGGTCAGATGACGAAGCAACACCTGAGCTGGCACCCCACTCTCCAAACTTCCATGCCAACCCAACGTGAGGACTTTCGGCCACGACAGATTTAAGGTGCACCAGCCGCCTCTACACCATACGTTTACAAACATCCACGCCCGAGCCCGGATTCGAACCAGGAACCTTCCGATCTAGAGGCTAACACCTTAGGCGATGGTCCGGGATCAATCCCTCAAGGAAAAGATCCGAGGACAACACATAATTTTGAACCACGGTCAGATGACGAGGCAACACCTGAGCTAGCCCCACTCTCCAAACACCAACCCAACGTGAGGACTTTCGGTCACGACAGATTTTAGGTGCACCAGACGACTCTACACCATACGCTTACAAACATCCATGCTCGGACCCGGATCCGAACCAGGAACCTTCCGATCTAGAGGCTAACACCTTAACCACTATGCCCGAAAGATGTCAGGAAGGTAGGTAGGGATATCAATAACATCGTATTGGAACTAAAGAGCAGACTATTGGCGACGAAGAAGAAATAAAAGGTATTAACATTAGTTTATTGAGGTATGAAGGTAGTCCGGTATTTTAACTAAAGTCGCGCGGGTAACAACACGGGATACTGGCGATGGTCCGGGTAATTGGTAATTTTTTAGTTAACGTCGTACTAGAGCAACACAACAGGCTATTGACGACGGTCCGGGATCAGTCCCTTAAGGGAAAGATCCGAGGACAACACCTCGTAATTTTGAACCACGGTCGGATGACGAAGCAACACCTGAGCTGGCACCCCACTCTCCAAACTTCCACGCCAACCCAACGTGAGGACTTTCGGCCACGACAGATTTAAGGTGCACCAGCCGCCTCTACACCATACGTTTACAAACATCCACGCCCGAGCCCGGATTCGAACCAGGAACCTTCCGATCTAGAGGCTAACACCTTAGGCGATGGTCCGGGATCAATCCCTCAAGGAAAAGATCCGAGGACAACACATAATTTTGAACCACGGTCAGATGACGAGGCAACACCTGAGCTAGCCCCACTCTCCAAACACCAACCCAACGTGAGGACTTTCGGTCACGACAGATTTTAGGTGCACCAGCCGACTCTACACCATACGCTTACAAACATCCATGCTCGGACCCGGATCCGAACCAGGAACCTTCCGATCTAGAGGCTAACACCTTAACCACTATGCCCGAAAGATGTCAGGAAGGTAGGTAGGGATATCAATAACATCGTATTGGAACTAAACAGCAGACTATTGGCGACGAAGAAGAAATAAAAGGTATTAACATTAGTTTATTGAGGTATGAAGGTAGTCCGGTATTTTAACTAAAGTCGCGCGGGTAACAACACGGGATACTGGCGATGGTCCGGGATCAATCCCTCAAGGAAAAGATCCGAGGACAACACATAATTTTGAACCACGGTCAGATGACGAGGCAACACCTGAGCTAGCCCCACTCTCCAAACACCAACCCAACGTGAGGACTTTCGGTCACGACAGATTTTAGGTGCACCAGCCGACTCTACACCATACGCTTACAAACATCCATGCTCGGACCCGGATCCGAACCAGGAACCTTCCGATCTAGAGGCTAACACCTTAACCACTATGCCCGAAAGATGTCAGGAAGGTAGGTAGGGATATCAATAACATCGCATTGGAACTAAACAGCAGACTATTGGCGATGAAGAAGGTTAGGCTGCAATCACCACATCCACTAAATTGACTAAATAAATTGCATTACTGTCAGTGACAGAGCGATGTCGAATTTGCTAGACAAAATGTGTAGTAGTGGCCAAGAGCAGAGGGAAAATGTATACCTAAATTGGACACGCACATTTATTTTTACAGTGTAATACAAAAAGTTTAAGATATACACACCGCACCGTCCGGTACAAAATCACGTCTCACTTTCTCTCTAGTCTACTGCGAATCTGACTTATTCCTTTTTTTTTTTCAGAACAGCACCCAACATTTCGTATTCTGATTCGTATCAGAACACAGGCACTGTCATACATCGATGTTCGTCTACTAGAACCGTAGCAACCAGAACACAAGAACAACTGTTCTTATAACATATCTGTGTTCGTAATTACCTGTCGGGAAATTATTACAATAACTAGAATTGGAAAATATTCCTCCTGCACTTATCCATATGTCCCAAGTCTTCATATTCTTGTATGAATTTGCAGTTAAGTTAAGCTCGTTCAGGATCTTTATTTATTTGATCCTTTGGCTATTTAGTCTTAGATTGACTAATTTCAAATAATTCCCTAATTGGACAACGAAATATACCAGACTAGCAACTGGAGGGTTGCGAGTTCGAATCCAACCAAAGACCGTCGTGTATAAAGGGGGCTGGTGCATATTAAATCTGTAGTGGCCGCAAATATCCTCCGTTGGCGTGGCGTGGAAGTTTGGAGAGCGAAGTGCAAGATCGGTGTGTGACCTCGTCATCTGACCGTGGATCAAAATTACGTGGTGTAGTCATCGGTTCTTTCCCTTTGGGATTTATCCCGCACCGTCGCCAATAGCTCTTTGTGTTGCTTCAGGTCGATGTTAATTAAAATACCTACCTACCTATATTGATGGTAATGGTAATTTTAGTTAACGTCTTACTAGAGTAACACAACGGGCTATTGAAGACGGTCCGGGATCAGTCCCTTAAGGGAAAGATCCGAGGACAACGCCTCGTAATTTTGAACCACGGTCAGATGACACCTACCTATATTGAAAATTGTGACAGTCATAGATTTCATTTCATTCTCCTACCAAGAGATGGCGCCATGAGCACCACACGTATTTTGGTAGTTGAAGAAAGACTACGAGCTTCTTGGCTTTCCTGCACTCCAGAGGACTTTTTGTTCAAAGTTGCGTTTCTCTTCCCTAGCATTCGCCATTTGTGTGCGAGATGCATTCTACCCATTTAATCAAATTTACCGTCTGTAATTTTACTTAATTATCCTTACTTATGTCAATAAACCTTTTAATTTAAATTTAAACTGGCCCTTCTTTCTTTTAATCGTTTTCCCTAAACCTAAAACTTGAGCTTGCCAAGGAAGGCGGTTAAAAAAAGAAAAGTGAAACAATACATCTGTCTACTCTATTGTTTCTCGGATTTGATGCAGTTTTTAAAAGCATACTTTTTGGCCCTATTTTTCTAAATAATATTCTAAATTTTATTTATACACCTAAAATATTTCTGATTTAATCTCTGATAAATTATTTGGTTTTGTCCTGTGATCTTCCTCGTCAGGGTTGATCCCGAACCGTCACCAATTGATCTTTGCTTTGCTCCAGTATCACGTTAATTAAAAAATACCAATTCTTTTTTTGATATTTAAAAGGTATCCGAACACGTTAAAAATGTCAGTTTTGACAAAAAATACAAAAAATGCTTCTGATCTTATTGATAGAGTATTTATATGACTTTCATAAATATTTCTTCTTCTGTAAGTTAATAAGTTGCTGATATATTCAGATTTTAATCAAGGCGGGAAAACCGGAAGTATGTATGGAAAACATAGGCCTTTAAGGACCAAAAACCTGTCAAAATTTAAATTTAAAACTTACCTTTTTTTGCAAATATAATTTTAGAAAGGTTTCTCCAGATGTTTAAATGTTTCCTCATTTGGAAATATTGTGAACATTTTTTAAAGAGAAGCGAACAAAATTGCTCTTACACAAACAATAAAAGCAAGAGAGAGCAAACGATACACTTCAAATTATTTTTTACTCTAAATGAATTTATATGCATTATTTCCTCACTTCAAATGTTATAACATTGATGGCTTCATGTAAAACTTTGAGAACTTGTTCTTTTAATGTTGGTCTAGTAAATAAACTAGAATAATTATGCTGAGTTGAAAAGTTTTTAAATTATGGCCATTTATTTAAGAAATAAGATTGTAAAACTATCAAAAATCTTGTAGTCATTTTTCGACCGCTTGTAAAACTTTTGTTTAGTAAAATATCCTTTTGATAGTTCATATTCCCTGGAAAAATGCATGTAGTTTATTTTGTTAGCATTATTTTTCATATTGGTTGAATAGATTTTCATTTTAGCACATTTGAAGTTTTAGACAAATTTCTTTAAAATTTCATAGATAATTATCATTTTTACAAAATTATTAAATTTTATTTAAAATATTTTTGCCCTTGAATTTGTAAAATAACACCACACATTAGAATATAATTTAAATGCTTCTGTGCCACATTGAAAAGAAAAGAATTTCGAACGTGTCCGCATACCTCAAAGAATGTGATGCCAAATAATATTTGTTCGTGGCTCCATCTATAGGCTTTCAAAATTAAGAATGTTTACTATTCAACACAATAAAAGCATAAAACTAAATATTAAAAATTATGCATTCAAAATAATCTAAGAATAAAATGGTTATGTTGTCTTATGTTAAGTTTGATGAGAAATTATTGCCATTAAGTATTTTTGTATTATAAAAGGAAGCTGCCTCTTAAAGTGCAGCAATCTAAAAGAAAGTGCCATTTCATATTGTAGGATACAATACACCACCACGCCTAATTCCTAAGATTTTGCCACTTTGAACACACGTGGACAGAAGCGCAAATCTAATACTGATAGAGTTGATGATTAGGCTGCAATTACTCCTGCTTATAAATGAAAAATTATAAGTTTTAAGTCATATGTGTATATGGCTTTTATAGTGGAACAAACGTGACGGCTATTTATACTTTCACATATTAAATATTTTTTCTGTAGTAGATTGGTATTTTGAGTTTTTAAAACTCGTATTTAATTTTATCAAAAATGACCAGTTTATCACATTGTCTATAATCGACATGCCGATTTTTTCTTTTCAATTAAAGATCCCTAACAAAGAAAACTTTCCGACCTAACAAAGAAAATACAAAATAATTTGGGGAAAATATCTTTATTTCTCAACCTTGTCTTCTTTAAGATTTATACACATTTCCCAGCGATGTTTAATAGCTTCGATACCCTTATAGTGAGAATCGTCGCGCGCGCGCGAACTCCTCAATATAACCATCAACTGCAGACTCTGCCTCTTCATTGTTGGCAAATCTTTTAATACCGAGACATTTTTTCAAGTTTAGAAACAGAAAATAATATAAGGTGGCTAAATCTGACGAAAAGGGTGCGCAAGGAAGCAATTCGAACTTTAATTCATTGATTTGGGACATCGCGATAACGGATGTGTGAACTGGTGCATTGTCTTGATGAAACAAAACTCTCTTTTTCGCTAAATGCGGTCGTTTTTTCTTGATTTCATTACTCAAACGCTGCAATATGTACGCACAATTCGCAAATACCCTTTGTCTTCGGCACCACAAGAGGTGAACCAATAGTAACTTGTGAAATACAACCCAGTTCCCTTCTACTCCTAACAGGAACAATCACAAATATCCATGTACTTACAAACAGGGATTTGAGCCACTACTAGTGGCAGACAAATGATTTTACCAGGTCTGACTAGAGAATAATTTCTTCGCAAAAGTTGACGAAATTGGTTCAACTAATTTGGAAAAGATGATCTAATGATTACCTAAGCAATCTCAATCAAAGAAATAAAGGTTATTTTGAAAAGAATGACATTAAAATTGGCGATCTTGTTCTGATCTTGTTCTGATCAACGAGGATAATTTAGCTATTTGTAATTGGTCCATTGGACGTATTTTGGAAGTTTTTCTAGGTAAAGACAGTAAAATTTGTGTAGTCAGCTTAAAAACTAAAGATGGTGTTTTGAAGCATCCCATCTCTAAATTGTGTGTTTTACCTCTAGAAGAAAAATCAAACTGATTTCTGTGCAAAATTTCTTTTGTGTGTGCATTGCTTGATTACGTATGTATGTCAATTGAATATTTTCAGGTGTGGTATACAGTGTTATTAGTGTATTATTATTTTTTTTTGTCAAGTAGCATTTCCTGTAAGTCATATTGTGTAGAACTACAGAATCAATCATGTTCTCTTACGTGTTTATATTTCATGTAAAAATGTTGATTTCTGAATTCGTAATACTTCATCATTTGTCCAGCAATGTTATGTAAACCATTTGAACTCTTAATTTGTTTGAAATAGAAATAATGAACCACAATTGTTGGATGTTTATAACATCGCAACGGGGTGGTACGTTGGCGCAAGACTGGATTTAGATTAGCTAGGCTGCTGTCGGTATGGTCCGCCCGTCCGCAGATAACTTTATTCAGTTTTGTTAAGTTTTCAATAAACTTTTTGTTTTGTTTAATACAGTCCACTTAGTTTAATTTGTATGGCTCGGTTCATATCCAAAACACCAACCTTACTTATACCCTTTTTTTTCCAGAAAACAAATTAGGAAACTGCAAAAGAACTTCACGTAATCGTGATCTCTGATGATTAGTAAGATCATTTATTTTCTTCAGCCACTCCTCTAGATTATCCAGAACTTAATTATTTTCTACTTCTCGCAGTGTTTCTCGAATATCTCCAAATTCTACAACCTCATTAAAAACTACGCTCACTACTGAACACGAAACCTTAAATTCTCTAATTTTATTTGCGTGAAACGTTCTTAGTCCACATTTCGGCATTTCTACAAGATAACTATTCTGCTTTACTCTTCTTAACACTGTTACTGGTCCTTGCCATTGTGCATATAATTTATTCGAAGAATCAGGCGCAAGAATTATTACTTGATCACCCTCTTTATATTATTTCATTATAATTTTTGATTAAAATAATACTCACATGATTAAATTCGGCTCTGATATCAAACCTTTTAAGCCATCTCTTCTAACCTCTACTTTAAATCTCCTAAATATTCCGTTGCATCTTTGGTCATTCCCATCAAAAGTGAAATTTTTTTTTTTCATAGTACGTTTTAAAAGATTAAGAAATCCTTGTGGTTTTCTCCCAAACATCATTTCAAACTGTGGTTAACCAACTGTATTTCTAGAAAATTCATTATACACAAAGGCAAAATAGTCTGCTTATATCCCAATTTTTTTATCATTCCTAATTGTAAATTGAAGCATATACTTCATGTATTGATTAATTATCTCAAGTAAACCATCACTTTGTGAATATTCTGGTGTACTAAAGCGTGGAGATACACCTAATATTTCTTCCAATTTCATCAAAAACTCGCTAGTAAAATTTGTCCCTTGATCAGAAGTAATAATATCAGGAACTCCATACCTTTGAAAAATACCTAGCATTATAAAATACCTAGCAACGAATTGTAATTATTTTGTAGTAAACACGGCCTTAGTGATTAAATTAACAATTTCGATTTAATGTATTTTCTGTACGATTTTTCATATTTTCAACCATTATATCATAAAGGAAACCTCCATCCAGGGCACGTATTTCCTTAAACGTTGCCTCAAGTTCAATATTTTCTACCATCTCTGTTTAAAAAAACACTGAGTCTTGAATACAAGACGTTTATTGTTGGTTGCACGAAAAATTACTTTTGTAACAGATAGTAGTTTGTACCACGGACAGATGGAACTGCGCTTCTTTTCCAGTCTAGACGAGCAGAGCGTGGTTTGTAAGTTAGTTCGGAGATTCCCGAGGAGGTTGTCTTCTATGTGAAACATCGGTTGGGTACTCATCGGAATACCCCATAGCATTGTGTAGTATTGTTTTACCAGTGTAACGCTTATTTATCCAAGAAAAAAAAGAAAATTATTTTGCCTAACCACCAGGCCTCTTTTTATTCGGCGAGTTAACTTTCTTTCAGATATCTTCCAAAAAAGTGAGTATCGCATATATAAATACACCATTCTACTCCATTTACAATTAATTTTAAACCGAATTTTTAATACCTCTACATTTAAGTTATTTTTCTTACTAGGGGCTCCGCCCATGATTGCTATTGCTCGTAAAACCCTGACGATTGCTAAGCAATTATATTCAGTTCGCATCGCGAACTATACTTTTCAACACTGAGGGGGAGAAGATTGCTTCTCCATCCATCCCAATTTGGATCGCTACTGGATTCATCCCGGACCTCCAGCAAGGCATTAATTGAAGGCTCCCTTCCCTTCCTATTACGATATTTGTCGCATACTCCAAATTCATTAGCCCCTTCAACCACAAGACTCGCTATATACCAATCACAAAGCGAATAAACCTGAAAAAGACCGAAAGATTTCCTTTTATAATGGAAAGATAACACACCAGCAAAATTACCCAACCTTATTCAGGTTGAATTGTTTAACTCTAAATTGAAGAAATAATCGGAATTTATCTAATCACTATTGTTTTTGTTGGAATAAAATACTATTTTAACACCTTTTCTCGACATCTTTATAATTTCTACAACTTACCTTGGTCACAACTCTTACACGTGCATAATCATCCATGTAATACATTTTACATGCATAGACCTTTGCTGTGTGACAAAGCTACAAAATGACAAAAGGTGACTTGACAAAATGGTGACAGATTACTACTTCTATCAAACAACGACTTTAAGGGGATTTATAATTCCCTTTGTTAAGTTATTTTCTACTTTCATAAAAGGAAATGTTTGTTTGTTTGTTATGTGCAAGTTCCTGACGAATCTATGGCACTTACAGTAATGGGATTTGGCACACTAGTATTCCAAATTTTTTGCAATTTTTGTACGAAGCCCGAATTTTAAAATTCCGTCTAGAACATTTTAAATGAATTTAATGGAATTTATTTACTATTGCTATCTTTAGAATGGTAATAGCATAAAAGATTACAGATTCTAAATTTATTTTTTCTGTTTCCGCTTCATTTTGAGGAGAAATGATTTTTCAATAGACGATAAAAAACAAAGTTTTAACTGAGTTATATACAGGTGACCCTCTTATAACACGGTCAAATGGTACCGTGTTATAAGGAAACCGTGCTATACGAAACATGGGGGTCATACAATTTTGAATATTTGGTACAGTGTTATTTGGAAACCGTGCTATAGGATAGTTCGTGTATAGAGAAACCGTGTTAAGCAAATCTTAGGAATTATATAAAAGTAGAGATTGCGTTCCCGTGTAATAAGGAAACTAAAACCGTGTTATACGGAGTACTAAAAACATGAAAAAGTTAACATATTTATTTGCTTTTTAAATAAAGTTACATAAGGGATCATTAAATAATATAATTATTTTCATATAAGTTTTAAAAACATTTTAACTATGTATTAAACCGTGTGGATGTGTATAGGGCACACACAACAGACAGACATATAGACAGACCAGAAAAGACAGACAGACAGGACAAGACGGGACTGGGCAGACAGGTGAAAAAATCTAACGGGTCTCTATTTAACCGTTCAATTGACCAACAATAGGTAAAAATAAATTAAACCGTATTTTCAGAAACTATTATCGTGTTATACGAGGGTCGTCGCAATTTTAGTACCGTGTTGTAGGGAATCCATGTTATAAGAGTACCGTGTTAAGAGATTCAACTGTAGTTCTTTTTTTCTATCTCCTAGACCGTTACAGATAGAATAAAAATTTCAATGGATTTGAAATGTACGGAAAATTTCACATTAGATCAATACCTAAAAATATGATTTTATTTAAATAAATAATTTTTAAATTGTAACTTTTATATTTCCAATACGAATTTGACATTCGCTATAGAGATCAGAGATTCCACACATTTCTTGCTTTATAAATTATAACTTTTTTATTTTTGCATTACGAATATGGGCGCATTAGATAATGACGTCACGTTTGTTTTTGGTAGGTATATAATTGACATCCCACCGGACCAACACAATGGGCTATTGCGATCGTTTTTGGAATTGACAAGACAGACAAGACAGGACATACCGAACATACAGAACAGAACAGAACGGACAGACAGACGGACGGACTGTACAGACAGATTGGACGAACAGACAGACAGACAGACTGGAAAGACGGACAGAGTGAAAAGACAGACAGACTGGAAAGACAGACAGACTGGAAAGACAGACAGGACAGACAGGTGAAAAAATCTAACGGGTCTATTTAACCATCCAACTGACCAACAATAGGTAAAACTTAAACCGTGTTATATCGAAACTCTAATCGTGTTTTACGACGGTCGTCGCAATTTTAGTACCGTGTTGTAGGGAATCCATGTTATTAAAGTACCGTGTAAAGAGGTTCACCTGTAGTTCTTTTTTTCTATCTCCTAGACCGTTACAGATAGAATAAAAATTTCAATGGATTTGAAATGTACGGAAAATTTCACATTAGATCAATACCTAAAAATATGATTTTATTTAAATAAATAATTTTTAAAACGTAACTTTTATATTTCCAATACGAATTTGACATTCGCTATAGAGATCACAGATTCCATTTCTTGCTTTATAAATTATAACTTTTTTATTTTTGCATTGCGAATATGGGCGCATTAGATAATGACGTCACGTTTGTTTTTGGTAGGTATATAATTGACATCCCACCGGACCAACACAATGGGCTATTGCGATCGTTTTTGGAATTGACAAGACAGACAAGACAGGACATACCGAACATACAGCCATACAGAACAGAACAGAACGGACAGACAGACGGACGGACTGGACAGACAGATTGGACGAACAGACAGACAGACAGACAGACTGGAAAGACGGACAGACTGGAAAGACAGACTGACTGGAAAGACAGACAGACTGGAAAGACAGACAGGACAGACAGGTGAAAAAGTCTAACGGGTCTATTTAACCATCCAACTGACCAACAATAGGTAAAACTTAAACCGTGTTATATCGAAACTCTAATCGTGTTTTACGACGGTCGTCGCAATTTTAGTACCGTGTTGTAGGGAATCCATGTTATTAAAGTACCGTGTAAAGAGGTTCACCTGTAGTTCTTTTTTTCTATCTCCTAGACCGTTACAGATAGAATAAAAATTTCAATGGATTTGAAATGTACGGAAAATTTCACATTAGATCAATACCTAAAAATATGATTTTATTTAAATAAATAATTTTTAAAACGTAACTTTTATATTTCCAATACGAATTTGACATTCGCTATAGAGATCACAGATTCCATTTCTTGCTTTATAAATTATAACTTTTTTATTTTTGCATTGCGAATATGGGCGCATTAGATAATGACGTCACGTTTGTTTTTGGTAGGTATATAATTGACATCCCACCGGACCAACACAATGGGCTATTGCGATCGTTTTTGGAATTGACAAGACAGACAAGACAGGACATACCGAACATACAGCCATACAGAACAGAGCAGAACGGACAGACAGACGGACGGACTGGACAGACAGATTGGACGAACAGACAGACAGACAGACAGACTGGAAAGACGGACAGACTGGAAAGACAGACTGACTGGAAAGACAGACAGACTGGAAAGACAGACAGGACAGACAGGTGAAAAAGTCTAACGGGTCTATTTAACCATCCAACTGACCAACAATAGGTAAAACTTAAACCGTGTTATATGAAAACTCTAATCGTGTTTTACGACGGTCGTCGCAATTTTAGTACCGTGTTGTAGGGAATCCATGTTATCAGAGTACCGTGTAAAGAGGTTCACCTGTAGTTCTTTTTTTCTATCTCCTAGACCGTTACAGATAGAATAAAAATTTCAATGGATTTGAAATGTACGGAAAATTTCATAATAGATCAATACCTAAAAATATGATTTTATTTAAATAAATAATTTTTAAATTGTAACTTTTATATTTCCAATACGAATTTGACTTCGCTATATAGATCACAGATTCCACACATTTCTTGCTTTATAAATTATAACTTTTTTATTTTAGCATTACGAATATGGGCGCATTAGATAATGACGTCACGTTTATTTTTGGTAGGTATATAATTGACGTCCCACCGGACCAACACAATGGGCTATTGCGATCGTTTCTAGAATTGACAAGACAGACAAGACAGGACATACAGAATAGAACGTACAGACAGAACAGAACCGACAGACAGACGGACGGACTGTACAGACAGATTGGACGAACAGACAGACAGACAGACTGCACAGACAGACAGACAGACAGACTGCACAGACTGGAAAGACAGACAGACTGGAAAGACATACAGGAAAGACAAACAGGACAGACAGGTGCAAACATCTAACGGGTCTATTTAACCATCCAACTGACCAACAATAGGTAAAACTTAAACCGTGTTATATCGAAACTCTTATCGTGTTTTACAACGGTCGTCGCAATTTTAGTACCGTGTTGTACGGAATCCATGTTATCAGAGTACCGTGTTAAGAGGGTCAACTGTAGTTCGTTTTTTTTTCTATTTCCTAGACCGTTAGAGAAATCTATGAAAAATTTCACATTAGATCGATACCTAAAAATATGATTTTCTTTAAATAAATATTTTTTTAAATTGCAACTTTTATATTATTTCCAATACGAATTTGACATTCGCTATCAAGATCACAGATTCCATTTCTTGCTTTTTAAATTGTAACTTTTTTATTTTTGCAATACAAATATGGGCGCATTAGACAATGACGTCACGTTTGTTTTTAGTAGGACCAACACAATGGGCTATTGCGATCGTTTTGGGGATTGCTTAGCAATCACCGGGGGTTGGCGACCGTTATTGTTTTTTCATTTTATCTCAGCGATCGTCAAGTCGATTGGATCTCTTCGCAAATCGAATTTGACCGCATTTGACAATGAGTGTTACCAATAGGCTACTAATTAACTTTTGGTCTGAGAAAGAAACCAACTCCACGTGTAATGCGGTTGAGGCTGTTATCTGTATAAATAAGAATTGGGTGTTTGTATATTGAATAGTTTCGACCCATTTCAAGTTTTCTATCCGTTTTGGACCCTTCCGATACCAAATACGCCTCTTCCGCGTTTGGTGTATGTCCGTCTGTCTATCCTTATGTATGTGCCCTATACACGTCCACACGCTTCAATATATTTTCATGGAAGTTTGCGTACAGTGAGTAATTATCTTCATTTAGTGAGTGAAATTGGTTGCGAAAGTCTGTCTATCCGTCTTTCTGTTCTATGTTCGATTTTGTGTTTGTGTATTTCCACAGGCATCACATGAATTGTATTCCAGATATTTGATAGCAATATGCTTTATTTGAAACATTATATATTAGTTTAGAGAATGCAATATAAAAAATTTCGTTATTGTTATATTTAGATAAGTTTCTTGTAAAAACAGCAGAATAAGTATACTTAAATCAACCATAATTTGGTAGTTTCGGGAAAACTGGAATGTGCAATATATTGAGTACCAGCAAAATACAAGACCTTACTCGGTTTGAATTGGTTTACTCTAGATTGAAGAGATGATCTAAATATATCATGACTTACGATTTTCGTAGAGTAAAATTATATTTTAACACCTTTCGCTATCTTTATAATTTCTACAAATTACTTCACAACTTAAATCCTACACATGTATATCCAAACATGTAATACATTTCACACACATTGTACCCTTGCTGTATGACAAAGCTACAAAATGACGAAAGGTGTCATTCAGGTTACTACTACAAAAGACGATTTTGAGGGAAATTTGGAATTCCTTTTCTTAAGTTCTTTTCATGTTCAACTCAATTAATGAAACAGCGATTCACGGCGAGTGCTTTCGCACTCATTGTCAACAAAACAATATTTTTTTACTTGTGGCACTCTTGTATTCGGCATGCGACATTGTGGAATTCCGCATTCTTCTACTGTCATAATGACAAACAATTTTTTAATCTTTGAAAAGTTCAACTTCGGATTTTTTAAACATTATTATTCTTTCAATAATAGCATAATTTCACTTAAAATTTGCTTTATTCTGACTTACCTGCCACTTTAAGTCTAATACTTTGTGCTTGTGTTACGTGTGATAAAAAAGAAACACAATTTATTAAAAAAATAACTATTTAAAATAAAAGACAACAGCGAAATAAAACAAAATAAAAGATGTCGGGATAAAGTTGTTCTAAAGATATTTGTGATTCCTTTATATCTCTTGATCTCGCTGTTTTTTGCTACTACTTACAACTAAAAAGTGTACAAAATTTAGAAATGCGAAGTTAATTCAGAGCGAAAGAAAAACACAGTTTCCGTTTTATTCCCGTTCGTTGAAAAATATCGTCTGTCTCAATATACATTCCAATTTTTCCAAAACTGCCAAATTATGGTTGATTTAAGTAGGCTTACTCATATATTTTAGCATGAAACTCATCTAAATATAATAATAAATAAATGTTTAACTATGTCTTCACTAAACTAATAGATAGTGTGTATGTTACGGTGAAACACCGAAATCTGGAGAATGTCGACCTTCACCGGTGAATATCAACATTCACATAGTCGCTTGGTGTATGTCCGAAATATTTGCTAAATACCCTTATTTCTGACTTACACCGGTTAATGTCGACATTCACCATGCACTAATGGTGAATGTTGAACATGTCCGAGATTTATATTTTCTTCTTAATTCAGTCGCGATAAATTTTTCGCCTCTCTTTCTGAGAGGAATGACTAAGAACTTAAAACACACAGTACATTCAAAATGAGAAAGGAAAATAATAGAAGTTAAAAACTTACTTAATTATACAGTACGTTCTAATTGAGAAAATAAAATAATAGTAATAAAAAACTTACTAAATTATGTGATTCAAATCTTATTTATTGCAACAACTTAAACTATTATGACACTTTGAATTGGACAAGAGGCCCTTTCTTTTACAACTGCATTTATTTGTGGAACACTTCCTTTTGCAATGACAGCGTGTATAGCCTTGTCCACCGCTTCTCGAATTAGCTGCAGCTGCTTCTCTCAGCGAAATTTCTTGAATATAAATCTCATCTATGGAATGTAACTTTTCTTTACAAATTACGAACTGATTTCGTGTGTAAAGCTGCTTGAGGGTACCATTTTCATTTGCAAGTTTATAGAAGTCGGAGTCTTTTATTCCAACAACAACCGCTAACACATTTCGGTTATATGTACGACCACGGCATCACAGGAACTTGTATTCGTACAGTATCACCAATTTGAGCAGGAGAAAATTGTTTTTGTGAGGTTCGTAACATTTTTGTTGCTTGCAGTAGAAGATTCTCTTTCGCGGCCGCTCTTTTTATAGAAATTAACTCGTGTTTTTCAGTCAGAACTTGATGTGAAGACGTGGTAGATTGCAAGTCCTCTTCAATATTTTTTCTGTGGAATATGGTTTTCGGTATGACCACCGCTCACATTTTTTTCAGAAGTATTACCAGTTTCTTCAAGCTGTTCTTCGGTTTCGATATTTGCGATTTGTTCGCTAGGCAAAAAAGACGATGCTATGCATCTTTTCGCTTTAATGCCAAACATGGCTTCATAAGGACTTTGGCGTATTCCTTCGTGGTATGTAGCGTTCTTGACAAATTGAACAAAGGGTAAACCTTCTGACCATTTATTTGTATCGTTATCGTTCATCCATGCAGTTAGCATATTCTGTATATCCTGATTGGCCCTTTCAATTGAGCTTTGTGTTTGACTGTGACGAGGCTTTCCATAAACTATCTTAACATCTTTCCACATAGCGCATATTTCGGATATGACTTGATTACTGAATTCTCTACCATTATCTTATTGCAATATTGCTGGAGCACCAAATGTTAAAAATATTGGAAGAACGTGACACGCTACTTCTTCCGCCCTCTTAGCTTTCAAAGGTCGTAGCTGGACAAACTTAGTTAAATAATCTTGATACACCATTATGAACTTATATTCGCCATCTCTGTTTGACTACAGATCTATCAGATCTTGACATCTTGAGTTTAACTCAGATTTGGCGGGAAACAGCCAGTCGCCTTTTTGTCTGCTCCTCTCTTTTCGACCTCCACCAGAGCATATCTGTGATTGTCGACATACACCGGTGAGGGTCTGAATGTACAAGAATGTAATGAAATATTCGATCTTTCACCGACGTATTTGGTGTTTGTTGACATTCACCGGTGAAAGTCGACATTCTCCAATTTCGGTCTTTCACGGTAACATATACAATAAATCACATTTCAATCAAATATCTGGAATTTTATTCATGTGCTGCCTGCTCAAACACACAAACACAAAATCGAACATAGAACAGAAAGACTGACAGACAGACTTTCGCAACCAATGTCACTCACTAAATGAAGATAAGTACTCACTGTATGCAAATTTCCATGAACATATATAATAAACCATGTGGACGTGTATAGGGCACATAAAATACAGACTAACACCAAACGCGCTAGAGGCGGATTTGGCATAAGTAGGGTCCAAAATGGCTAGAAAACTTGAAACGGGTCAAAAATATTGAATACAGGGTGGTCCCGAATTCATGGTACAAACTTTAATGGTAGGTACAGGACATTGTAACAATGATTTATTGTATAGGAATGTATAGTCGCAAGTGACGCGGTGAGGCGAAAACAGGGGAAATAACGGCCGAAAGGAAAAACAAAGATTTTATTGAAAGCGTTGTTGACAAGTGTCATGTTTACAGTAATTGTTCAAAATTGCGTCCACCAGTATCGATACATGCTTGACAGCGTCGGTGGAGCGATTGGCGTACACGTTCAAAGATGCCTGGTATTTCACGCACACCTGCAGCAGCTACAGATAAGCGAGCGACGAGATCCTCATCTGAGTCAACTGGGGTCTCATAAACAAGATGCTTTAGATGTCCCCATAAAAAGTAATCGAGGCTCGATAAATCGGGAGATCGGGGTGGCCAAGGGACTGGTCCACCACGCCCAATCCATCGAGTACCAAACGTGGCATTCAGGTAATTCCGTACATCAATGCTGAAGTGTGCTGGCGCCCCATCGTGCTGAAACCACATGCGGTTACGAATGGCGATCGGAACATCATGCAGCAGTTGTGGTAACACTTCTTTCAGAAAAATAAGATAGCTTCCGCCAGTGAGCCGCGTGGGTAGTAAGTATGGGCCAATCAAAAAGTCGTTCACAATACCAGCCCACACATTAATACTGAAACGTTGTTGAAACGCATGTCGACGCGTTGCATGTGGATTATCGGTTGCCCACACATGGGAATTGTGCGCATTAAAGACACCCTCGCGTGAAAATGTCGCTTCATCTGTAAATAGCACATAATCTACGAAATCCGGCTGCAACGCACATTGCTGCATCACCCACAGGCAGAAGTTCACGCGGCGAGGATAATCTGCAGGATTCAATGCTTGTACTTTCTGAAAATGGAAGGGGTGTAAGCGATTTTCGTTTAACACTCTGCATACAGTCTGATGACTCACACCTACGTCAAGCGCAACAGTTCTTGTGCTTGACTCGGGTCTATCAGCCACAATGTTCAAGATGCTTTCTTCCAGCCTTGGAGTGCGTACAGCTCTTACTCGACCAGCGCCATGTCTGTTGACGTCGAACGCACCTGTTTCACAAAGTTGACGATGTAACCGTTGAAAAATTCTATGATCCGGCATTCGTCGATCAGGATACTCCGCGCGATACATTCGTAACGCAGCTCTGCCGTTACCATTTGCACGGCCGTACATGTAATGCATGTCTGCTTTTTCTGCATACGTAAAGTCACCCATCGTCTACGGCAGCACAATTGTGAATGGCGCTTTTCCCTACTGCGATGCATCATGTTCAACAGCGGCTAGACATCTACTGCCCTCTACCGGCAATGATACCAACCGATCACTCCATTTCTCTTTCCTTTTATTTCCCCTGTTTACGCCTCACCGCGTCACTTGCGACTATACATTCCTATACAATAAATCATTGTTACAATGTCCTGTACCTACCATTAAAGTTTGTACCATGAATTCGGGACCACCCTGTATATAAAAGCAAACACTCCATTCTTATTTATATAGACTAGCAAAATACTCGACCTTACTCGATTTCAATTGGTTTACTCCTGATTAAAGAGATGATCAAAATATATAATGACTTTAAGTTTTTCGTAGAATAAAATAATATTTTAACACCTTTCACCATATCTTTATAGTTTTTACCACTTACTTTAGACACAAATCCTACACATGAATATCCATTCATGTAATACATTTCACACACATCGCACCCTTGCTGTATGACAAAGCTACAGAATGACGAAATGTGACATTAAGGTTACTACTACAAAATTCGATTTTTAGTGAAATTTGGAATTCCCTATCTTAAGGTTATATGTTCAACTCAATTAGTAAAAACTTTGATTTAAGGCAAGTACTCTCGCACTCATAGTCAACAAAACAATATTTTTTTACGTGTGGCACTCTTGCATCCGGAATGCGAAATTGTGGATTTTCGCAATCTTCTCGTGTCACTATGACAAAGAATTTTTTAATGTTTGAAAAGTTCTAGTTCGGATTTTTTAAACATTATTATTCTTTCAACTTTGGACACAAGTGCATTATTCTTTCAAAAATGGCATTATTCTTCCAATAACGGCATTATTCATTCAATAATGGCATAATTGCACTTAAGTTGTTTTATTCTGTCTTACCTGCTACTTTAAATCGAATACTGTGTGGTGGTGTTGCGTGTGATGGAAAAGAAACACAATTTATTAAAATAATAAATATTTAAAACAGAAAATAACAAAAAACAGCTAAATAAAACAAAATAAAAGATGCCAGTAAAAAGGTGTTCTAAAGATATTAATTTGTGATTGCTTTTTATTCCTTGATCTCGCAGTTGCCACAAATTGTAACTAAAAAGTGCAAAAATTTTAGAAATGCGAAATTGTTTCAGAGCGAAAGAAACACGAGTTTTTGTTTTATTCCCGTTCTTTGAAAAATATCGTCTGTCCCAAATATATATATATATATATATATATATATATATATATATATACATTGCACAAAG
This sequence comes from Metellina segmentata, assembly GCA_947359465.1. NCBI lineage: Eukaryota > Metazoa > Arthropoda > Arachnida > Araneae > Tetragnathidae > Metellina > Metellina segmentata. Next base: position 62,311,724 of record OX375879.1, on the reverse strand, counting down.
AACAAAAATAAGACTCTAAATAAATGAAGTATCTGGGCTGAAATTCCATAACTAACAAAGAATTTTATGAAAAGAATATTGCCTTTTTTGCAGTACTGGTAAAACAATCTTTGCAATCGTAGTACTCAATATACTGTACATTCCAATTTTTCCAAAACTAACAAATTATGGTTGATTTAAATATACTTAGGCCCGGTTCACACATCCGGTTTTTCAACGTGCGGTGCCGCTGCCGCAACGCAAGTGCGGTATGAGATACATTAGATCCAATGGAGCAGTGCACACATGCCTCCAGTGCCGCTGGGGCGACGCACATCCAACTTGCGTGCATTTTATACATCAGTTCCGCACGTTCGCCTCACATGAGTCTCAGTTCTGAAGTACGTTGTTTTCATAAACAAATGGTATATAAATAATAATTAATAAATGGTTGTATCCAGTAACGTCTATTTTGTTTCAAATATACTTTTTTCACACCAAGTAAGCGAAATAAACACGTTTTATTCTATAGAATATTTATCGCAAATGGCGCGAAATGAGTTCGTGCGTCATTTCAATGTTATGTGTTCATAGTTGGGCTTCGGTGCCGCTGTTGCGCCGCACGTTGAAAAACAGGCTGTGGGCACCGGGTCTCTGGTGTTTTAACATGAAATTTATCTAAATATAACAATAAAGAAATGTTTTATATTGCATTCACTAAAATAACAGATAATGTATAAAATAAAGCATATTGTTATCAAATATCTGGAATACAATTCATGTGATGCCTGTGGAAATACACAAACACAAAATCGAACATAGAACAGAAAGACGGATAGACAGACTTTCGGAACCAATTTCAATCAGTAAATGAAGATAAGTACTCATTGTATGCAAATTTCCATGAAAATTTATTAAACCGTGTGTACGTGTATAGGGCACATACATACATACAGACAGACGGACGGGCAGACAGATAGAACGACAGACAGACAGACACCAAATGCGGAACAAGCGGATTTGATATCAGTAGGTTCCAAAACGGATAAAAAACTTGAAATGGATCGAAAATATTCAATGTACAAACAAACACTCCATTCTTTTATATAGATTACGATTACTTAGATTGTTTTACCAGAACTGCTGCAAAGGCAATTTTTTTTCCTAAAAATATTTATTTTTTTATGGAATTTCAGCTTTAATACTTCATTTATTTTGAGTCTTATTTTTGTTCTTTGCGCAATGTAAACGATTTCCAAATATTTCGGACTAACGATATTTTTCAAAAAGCAGAATAAAACGAAAACTAGTGTTTCATTCGCTCTGAATTAATTTCGTATTTCTAAATATTTTGCACTTTTTAGTTGTTACTTGTGGCAACTGCGAGATCAAGAGATAAAAAGGAATAACAAATTAATATCTTTAGAACAACCTTTTCCCGACATCTTTTATTTTGTTTTATTTCGCTTCTTTCTTTTATTTTCTGTTTTAAATATTAGTATAATAAATTGTGTTTATTTTACATCACCCGCAACACTACCACAAAGTATTCGATTTAAACTAGCAGTTAAGTCAGAATAAAGCAACTTTAAGTGTGATTATGCCATTATTTAACGAATAATGCTGTTATTGAAAGAATAATGCCGTTATTGAAAAATAATAATGTTTAAAAAATCCGAAGTTAAACTTTTCAAACATTAAAAAATTCTTTGTCATAATGACAGGAGAAGATTGCGAAAATGTACAATTTTGCATGCCGGATGCAAGAGTGTCACACGTAAAAAAATATTGTTTTGTTGACTGAGTGCGATAGTACTCGCCGTAAATCGTCGTTTTTATTAATTGAGTTGAACATATAAAAAACTTAAGAAAGAGGGAAATCCAAATTTCCCTCAAAATCGAATTTTGTAGTAGTAACCTTAATGTCACCTTTCGTCATTTTGTAGCTTTGTCATACAGCAAGTGTGCGATGTGTGTGAAATGTATTAAATGAATGGATATGCATGTGTAGAACTTGTGTCCAAAGTAAGTGGAAGAAATTATAAAGATGGCGAAAGGTGTTAAAATATTATTTTATTCTACAAAAAACTTAAGTCATTTTAAATTATGACCATCTCTTCAATCTAGAGTAAAACAATTCAAACCGAGTAAGGTCGGGTATTTTGCTAGTCTATATAAATAAGAATGGAGTGTTTGTTTGTACATTGAATATTTTCGTCCCATTTCAAGTTTTCTATCCATTTTGGACTCTTCTGATGCCAAATCCGCCTCTTGTGCGTTTGGTGTCTGTCTGTATTGTATTTGCCCTATACACACACGTCCACACATTTTAATATATTTTTATGGAAATTTTTCCACATAGTGAGTACTTATCTTCATTTAGTGCGTGAACATGGGTGCGAAAGTTTGTACGTCTTTCTGTCTTTTTCCAATGCGGCTATTAGTTTAGGGTTTATTAAGTGTCAAAGTAGAAAAAGCGAGATTTTTTCCGCTACAAAACACATACAAATTTTCAGTCTTCAGCCGTCAATTTTTTTAAAGAGTAGGTACCTCTCAACGTACATTTTTGCATCTCGTCGAGTTTTCTTAGAAATTTCAGTTTTGTTCCCGATTTGTCGAGCGTAAGCGGGCACGGAGCGGAGCCCCCTAGTTGTTTTAAAAAAGGATGAAGGCGTGGTTTTGCGCCGATGTTTTACTCGATATTGGGGTCAGAATAGGAATGCCTCTCGCCTTGGATGCAGCTAACATGTATGTCTTCTTTTGCTAGTTGATTAAATTCTTGTTGTTCTTCTAGGAGCAGATATTTGGCCCGAAATTATTTTAGGTGACAGAAAACTTTTAACTGTCCGAAATCTTGTCGCAACTTAAATTATATTCGGTTGGATTGTGACAGGAAGTGCGTATCTAAACCAGTTGGAGAATAATCCATCAAACCCGAGAATTCATTGTGTCCTTGATAAAGCTTTATCAAGATTTTGTGAATTAGAAAAATTGACCGAACAAAAATTTAGAAGTTTGGAAGAAGAGGAGTGTGAGAAACATTTCGTTGCGAACACCACCAGAGATGAAGATGGCAGATACGTGGTTCGTTTACCATTCAGGGCAAAGGCGACACCACTTGGGAATTCTCGTGCATTAGCAGTAAAACGACTGAAACGAATTAAGAAACGCTTCGAATTTCAGCCTCAGGGGGAATTGTACAAACAATTCATGGAAGAATATCTGTCATTAGATCATATGGAGAAGTTACTACCCAATGATGTTCCACGACCTGTGAAAGAAACATTTTACATGCCAAACCATGCAGTTTCAAAGGAATTAAACTCAGCCTCAAAATTTCGAATGGTCTTTGATGCTTCTATGAAATCTACATCAGGAATTTCTCTGAATGGCAAGCTCATGGTTGGAGAAACAATGCAAGATCCGATTGCTCTTATTTGATGAGATTTCGATTTCACCAAATTGCTTTAGTGGTGGACATAGCAAAAATATATCGTCAAATCAAGATACATCCATGCGATGCTGATTTCCAAAGAATCGGGCCGTTTTTTAAATGGCCCTGAAAAGATCCTCCGCTTTCTTGGATTTTCTATTCTGCAACAACTCGAGTAGATTCATTTTTTTCAAACAAATTTCATCCGATAACGCTATAAATTCAATTCAGTCGCAAGTCTTCGTAGTAAACAAACAATCGTACAATGTTGCTAAAACGCGATAACAAATAGCGCCTTCTTTGCGTGTCACGAAGAGAATTATATAAATAGATGTAACACTAACTTTAATGTTACAATCTTTTTTAACAGATCGCTCTTCTGGCGTCCACTTAACGTTACAATCTTTTTCAACAGATGGCGCTTCTGGCGTCAATATACCTCCCGGTCTTGAATTTTACAAGCATTCAATAATAAATTTACATCCACAAATACAAGCTATAATAATTCAATACAATAGCACTAAATTTATAAAATTACATACATAACATTAAAAGATCCTAACTATGCAATTATACAGAAATATTCAAAACTTGATAATTAAATACGAATAAAGAATTAAGCAACAGAAATTTTTTCATTAACAGAAGGCAAAATAACAATTTTTGTCATTGGCCTTATATAGGTACCATTTTTATCTTTAAGAGTCACAACTCGAACAGTATATTCTTGACCTGGATGGATTTTAATAATTCGGGCCAAATGCCACTTTAATGGTGAATAGTAATCAGAATCCCTTCACAAAACCAAATCTCCTTCCTTTATCTCTGCTCTTCCCTTGTACCATTTATATTTATTTAAGAGTTTGTTTAAATACTCTCATGACTATTTTTTCCAAAGATGTTGGGTTAGTTTTTAAACGAATTGCCCTCTGCTCAACCGATTCATAGGAATCTCTGTAAAAATAGGTTCAAATAATGCAATTAATGTCAATAAGAAATTGTGCAGGTATCAATGCAACAACATCATTTGGATCATTTGAAATGGAACAAAGAGAACGAGAGTTCAAAACAGCTTCAATTTGAATAATTCGAGACAAAAATTCTTCATAAGTTAAAATTGCTTTTCCTACCACACGCTTTAAGTGATATTTAAAGGACTTGACACTGACTTCCCATAAACCTCCAAAGGAGTAGAGAGAGGAGTAGAAAACAATTTTTGCCTTCAATAGCTAAATAATTTTTTATTTCTTCCTCATTCTTACTCTTAAATAAAGATTTCAGAATTGCTCTTAATTCTCTATGAGCACCCACAAAATTTGTGCCGTTGTCGCTGAGAATATCTGACGGTTTGACTCGCCTTGCAATAAATCGTTTAAGTGAGGCTATAAACGCTGCACTTGTTAAATCACAATTTCAAATCGCAACGCCTTCTTAGTGAAACAAAAAACAATACAGATAAATACCTTCTTTACCTGTTTATTTCGACCTCCAAAGCTTTTTACCACAAAGGGACCATAGAAGTCCAGACCATTTATCGAAAAAACTCTGGATATTGTCATTCTGGAAGCTGGTAAATCAGTCATCTGTTGCTGTGCAGACTTAGTGTTTACCCGTTTACATATTACTTATACAATTAAATATAATTTTTGAAAACTGTATTTCTTGCAGAAACAATTTCAGAATTTTCCTCTAATAAGTGGTAGGGTTGTTTCTGCACCTACATGGTAATAAAGAACATGAAAATATTTAATCACAACATCATTAAAATTATGTCTCGTTGGCAGAACCATAGGATGTTGTTGTATTTCACTCAAGTCACTGTTTTGTAATCTGCCATCCACTTGAATCACCCCATCATTATCCAAAAATGGACAAAAATTCAGTAGCCTGCTACCATTAAGAATCGGAATACCTTTTTCCAATCACTAAATTTCTGTCATAAACAGTGCTGTAGTCGGAAGAAAAAAAATCAGAAGGTATACCATGGGCGCCCGCAAATTTTTTTTCATGGGTAGGAGAAACATGTACTTACTACTTACACTTTCCAGGGGGGAGGGGGTTACAAAAAAACATGTGCTCACACGCACAGGCATACACTATCTACCAATAAGTATTGGGACAACTATGATTGAAAAGAAAAACAAAATGTATTCATATTCAATCGTTGGTAGAGCCTCCACGAGAGGCAATTACAGCCTCAAGCCTCCGGGGAATGCTTTTCACAAGTTCTTGTATGACGGCTAGTGGTATTGGACGGTTGTTGCACCGCTTAAATCGGCGATCCACCTCATCCCACAGGTTCTCGATAGGGTTCAGGTCTGGGCTCTGGGCATGCCAGTCCATTCGGTTAATCACATAGTCACCATACCAATCCATGGTGGACCTCACAACATGACATCTGGCGTTGTCGTCCTAAAAGTAACATGTGTCCAACCCGTAAAACTGCCACAACGTAGGAAGCACACTGTCATCCAAAATAGTGCAGTAGGCCTCGGCATTGAGTTTAACATGAATTTGAACCAAGGGCTCAGTCCATACCAGGAGAAACACCCTCAGACCACACTTCGACCTCCGCCGAACTTTACTGTGGACACAATGCATTCTGGTAGGAGGCGTTCTTCAGGCACATACCAGACCCAGACCCTGCCATCCGAATGGTAGAGTGTGAACCTTAAATCGTCGCTCCAGAGAACTCGTTTCCACTGATTTACGGTCGACTTTCGATGTGCTTTGCACCACATTAACCGAGCAGCGCTGTTGGACTTTGTGATTAAAGGTTTATGGGAGACAGCACGACCCTGAAAACCAAGCAGATTTGCTTCCTTAAGGCTGGTATTCATCGAAACAACACTCCCGGGTGCCTGTTGAAACTCCTGGACTATGTGGGCCATTGGTTGGGTACGGTTCTTACGAATTTCTCTGGACAGCCCCCGTCGATATATATCCCTCAGTTTCGTGGATCTGCCTACTCGGGGCACATTCCGACAATCACCGCTCACGTTCCACTTCTGAATCACATAGGCCACTGTCAAGTTTGGGTAATTCAGCTCGCTTGATACGTTCTTTAAGGATCGGCCATTTTTGTGATACCCGACGACTACATATTTGTCGAATTTAGATAACTCTGCAATTCGTGGCATCTTGCATGTTATTAATGTCACTGTTCTTTCCTACACGATATTTAACGGCGGAGGGCGTGACGTATATCAGGACTACAGATATCGTCATTTGCATGGGTGTCCAAGTACTTATTGGTAGATATACGTTTCTTATGCCAAAAAATAATCTTATGCAACATGAAATTAAAAAATATTAAACCGAGTCATTAAAGATGACAACGAAAATGTGGAACCTGTGGTGTAAGAAATCTTAAATTCCAACTCACTTTCATTGCAAACTAATTTAATATTAAAGAGGAATTAGAAAAGCAAATTCTGCAAGAAAATGTAGTCTTCTGCAAAAAGACAAATTTTATAAAAGAAACAGATTTTGAGAAAATACTGAATAAAGAAATGACTTCATATGAAACAGAGGGAGTCAAAGGAAAATATTTGTATCTTATGTACGATTACTTAATGACGGTTGAACCAACTAGTGTCGAAGATGAGAGGGCCTTCTCGGCCGCTGGTTATATTTGCGGTTCATTGAGAAGTAGGTTGGGGGACGACACAATTAATACGATTTGTTTCCTTAGATCATTCTTTCAAACTCAAAAGTGATAGTAAGACTGATCAGCATCAATCGTTCAATAATAACTACTAGTAGCTACTATAATTTATTGTTGGTGATTGATTTCGTACCTATGGATAATTACACAGGTCTGCAAATTTTCAGTGAACAAATATTTTTGCAAAGTAGCAATTGACTTTTATGTTTTTTTGTTTGCTAATTTCAAATATGTCCTTCGTTTCTATCCATCACGTAACAGTTTTTTGAAAATTGCGTTTGAAAATTTAGAAAAATAATGCTTTATATACCATGTAAATACATTTCTAGAAAGTAAAACATAGTAATAAGTAAGAAGTTTTGTGTGAAAAATTACTTTAATACTCACATATATATTTAAAATCCACATTACTGAGTCGTTTACTGTCATTAGTACAAAAGCATATGATTCTGGATATTCAGCAATGGCCGCATAAAGTCAAGTTTCTAAGGCTTTGTAGTACCTTTTTCTTTTGCGTTGAATACTACACGTGGAAGCATATCTTCTGTATGTAACTTGGGACTGTTCTCTATGTAGCGACCAGCAGTAATTTGCTATCATGCTATTGTTCCATCTACCTTAGTATCTGCATTCCATCTGCTTAATGTCTTGGTGAAATCTTTCACCGTGTTTGTAGTGAAGTCTCTGAGTGAAGTTTCTGTGGTGAAATCTCTGCTGTGAAGTTATACTTAATATCACAGAGAAGTATTATACAGAGGGTTCACTGAAGCCATGACGTATAGCGCTCCAGTGGGGAAGCCAGTCCCTAATTGTGGGCGTAGTTTGAAATGTTTCAATCAGAGCTAGAGCGGAAGACATTTTTTATTTTCTAATCGGCAGACTTCTTGAAGCGTCATACAGCTGAATATTCTTTGCATTAATTTAATAATTATTTAAAAACTGTACTATCCATCAAAAGAAAAGGTTGATACCCAACCGTCACATATATCTAGTTGTGTTGCTCCAATGCGCAGAGTGAGTGCGATCTTAATTAAAATACTATAACATCATCAATAGAAAAGCCGTTGTTCAAGTTTACCGCCTGTAAAAACCATTGACGGGTTGTAAAATAAATTGCTTTTGTTTTTCATAAAATATCATAACTTGGAAACTACTAATGTGAAATATGTGCCTTTTTTAAAATCGTTTTACAATCAAGTAAAATTAATAACACTTATTTTAAAACCTAATTGAAGGAAGAAAAAATGAAATCGTTTTCTTTAATTTTAAGACTATTCGCCTAAGATAACTAATTTTTAAAAATATTTCAGTGTTAGTTTGTGCATTTTTTATTTAATCGTTCTTAAATTTAAGAAACATGTGATATTCAGAATTCTGTACAATTATGCTCTATTCATTATGCATTTTATGTATTTGTTGATTTTTTTTATTTACATTCTGTTTTTGTGTAAATAAAAGTTTCCTTTTTCTGAATTATAACCGGTTTTATGTCAACATTTATAAAGATATTTTTGCAAAATTGGAATGCTATTGTGTGATACTGTGAACTTAATACAGAAAAGAAAATTAAATTTAAAAGTTTGATTTTAATAATGATATTTTTTATACAAAAATAACTTGATTTAAATCAACATATCCTGAAATTAACACTTTCCTGTGAATATTTTCGAGATACAAAAATTGTCGTATCCTGTTGTGTATTTTATTGTTTATTTGATACTCCAAATGGTGAAAAATTGTGATTTAGATCCAATAATGAATAAAATAAGTAATATTATCCACTCATTTACTACTCTAAATGGTGAATTACGTTGAGTTAGCTTGTTTATGAATGCTAAACAATGAATTTTACTCTTTGGAAGGCAAATGAAGATTCTTGTTAAGTTGCTTATTTTACCAAAGTATTTCATTCCTTTATATCCTGTTGTGTATTTTATTGTTTGTTTCCTATGCCAAAATTATTCTAGATGGATTAAACAGAAATATGTATAAGCGAGTAACAGTAGCTGAACTATGTTCTTTTTTTGCATTCAGAACAAGGTCAGGTAATATCTTAGTTTTTTAGACGCCAACTTCTTTCTTTTTGTATTCGTATTCTGAGTGTGTGGGGAGACAGCAGCGTGAGAGATTTTGCCTTGGGGTGCAATACCCTTCTGTGTTATTTTCTTCACAGGGAAGAATTGTGTATTGATGATTGAATTCATGATTCAACAATAAAATTCATACAGTCCACTATCACTTGGTCTTGTGTGTGATCGACTTACTGCTAAATGAGCTTCGATGAGACTTCTTCATAAACAATACTTCTTTTCTATTCCATTTTCAAATTGTATAATTTGTTCAAAAATGAATAATGTACCTGATTAAGTTAATAAAAAAAATTATTATGTACTTTTTCGTTCAAATAATAATTCAGACTATCAACAGAGATCAACAATTTTCCGAATAAAACATGTTTTGGGATTTTTTTAAAGAAGCATTCACATAAAAGAATAAACAAAAATGAAAGACAAAAGTACACACATTAATAAAATTTCATAAATAAAGGTTTTTTTTAAAGTTCATAAGACATTAAAAAAGTGCTATTTTGAAGCATTTATGCCAAAAATTATTTAAAGAATATTTAGCTTTTAATCAAAAATGCAAATTGGGTTTCATTTCAAAAAAATAAAATAGCCTGAGATAGCTGTTGCGGAAACCTAGTTTGGTTGTTATGGAAACGAGGTCTAGATCCGACGCTATAGTAGGGTCCGGCTCCCCCGCTGGGGGCGCCAGCGTCTATGTGATTTCCCATGTTATTTATAAGTCCATTGCTTTCTATGGCAGTGAACCCTCTGTATACTACTTCTCTATGCTTAATATGTAAAAACGCAACTGTGAACTGAACTGAAGTAGAGGTTCACCGAAATGAATATAAAACCAACGGTGACAAGAACAGAATATCAATACCAGGCATTAAGGAATGTAAAGTGATCCCATAACGGATTAACAATAAATAACTTGAATGTTTTAGTCGTTGTATTAATTCATGTGGAATTAAATATACTATATGTTCTTCACTGACGGCACAAAGATTTACAGGAAAATAGTCCAGATAACCCCCCCCCCACATCATGAAATAAACTTTTAAGCTGACAGAACATACTAATTTTTTGAAATTTTCAAGCATACTTTGTACAATTTGTTTGAACTTGGTATCCTTATAATTTCCCATAAATTTATTAACAACTTCTTTAAATGAGCTCCAAGCTTCCTTTTCAACCTTTGTCATACATGCTTCGAATTTTTCGTCTTTCATAAGTTTTCGAATATCTGGTCCCACAAACACACCTTCCTTCACTTTGGCTACAAATAATCGAGGAAATGCATGAAGCAAGTGCTTGAAACACCGACCTTCTTTGTCTAGAGCGTTCACGAATTGTTTTATCAAACCAAGTTTTATATGAAGTGGAGGCAGAAGAATCTTTTCTCGGTCAACCAAAGTTTCCTTAATAACATTTTTGCTGCCAATTTTCAACTTCTCTCTTACTGGTCACTCTTTCTTAATCCAATGTTGACTCCTTTCCCTACTTTCCCACTCACACAGGAAGCATGAATATTATGTATATCCCCCTTGAAGTCCAAGAAGCATGGAAATTATTTTTAAATCCCCACATATGGTCCACATGTGATCGATATGAATTTAAGTTTGTTCAAAATGATGGCAAAATTTTCGTAGCATTCTTTGAAGTGCACGGAATGTCCAACTGGTATTGAAGCATATTTGTTTCCGTTATGGAGAAGAACAGCCTTATGGCTTCTTTTGCATGAGTCAATGAAGAGCCTCCATTCCTGTGCGTCATATTCAATTTGAAACTGTGCCATCAAGCCATGAATATAGCTGCAATAAACAAAATCAACATCTTCAGATAAATAAGGAAGGAAATCAATTTCTCGTCTTCTAAACCGTGAAAAAGAGACACCAGGTGCCAATAAGTTTTTTCATTTAGCCTAGAACCTAATAGTTCTGAGGAATTTTTAGGACGGCTCAAGTCTCTCACTAAATCATTTAATTCACTTTGTGAGAAGAGTTGAGGATAGTTACTTCCTGCTGCATTGAAATCATCATCAGAGCCATAGTCTTCTTCTTTGGAGTCAGAAGATATATCTTTAAGTTTTTCTGGAGGTTTAAGTATGGGTATTCCAGGACCATGAGGTACGGGACGCACAGACGATGGAATGTTTGGGTAAACAATTCCTTTCCTATTTTTGGCGTTGAACCCATGCACATTTGAGGAACAAAAGTAGCAGTCATCACTGTGGTTAGTTGGCTCCCTTCCCTCCAAATCATCGGTATTCCGAAGTGAAGAGATTTTTGTTTTCCATTCAACCATTGTTTCAATTCTTCCACACAAATACAGCAGACGATGTGTGGGGCCCAAGATTTATCCTGGTCTCCCAGCTTGCATTGAAGCATAGTATACTTTAACAAAGTAAGCATAGTATACTTTCTTCACAAAATCTGTAATATTTCTTTGATGTTTCTTGTTTGTAAGCTCACCGCAGATGCAGCAAAATTTGTCAGGGTCATTAGAACAGCCCCTTGTAGCCATTTTACAAAACTGTCCACAATCACAAAAATAAATTTCAATCACTTTTTAAATAATATGATGGTTCAATTGAAAAACAAAAAGAAAATTTAAATGGAAACCCGGAAAAAAACACTTATTCTAGACCTTAAATGAAGATAAAAATCAGCAAAAATTAAAAAAGTCTTCATTTGCAAAACTATTAAATCAGAATGTACAAAATGGAACTGTGGGGATGTACTGACTGCAGTCTCCCTGGCGCCAGTAACGTCTGTGTTTAGAGTTGGTGGTGTCACATGTCTGTCTTAAGAGGAAGTGACAGAATGAATGAACTTCACCTCATCGTCTACGCTATTTCATTAATTTCTTTCATTTTTTTTTTATTTTTGTGTATTGAACATCTTTTGATTTTATTAATTTTTTATAATAAAATACAAAAAAAAGTTATATATAAATACATTAATGAATTTTAGTTGGAGAAAAAAAAAATTTATTACTTGTTAATTGTATATTTATAAAAACACAAAGACTGAAAACCGAAAATTTCATACTGTAAAAAACTGTACGTGATGTAATTTTTTTTCTTCTGAAATCAGCGTCCAAGAATATTTAAGCTTTTAATAAAACAATGCTTAGTTTTCAGGAAATATTTTCATCGCAGACCTGTGTTATTAATAAAATTGATTTTCTAATGCTAAAATAAACGTTTTGTTCGTCAATTTGGAACAGTATCCTTTTTACCTACTTTAACTTAGTCTATTTTGGGAAAATACCTACTGATTAGACATTTATTAACAAAGTACCAATCCGGCCGGATCCAGCCGGATTGAAAATCGTGCCGGATTACAACCCCTACTCGCGATACTCAATAAAGCATTGAAAGTTCACTGCTTGTAAAGGTTCCACGTGTAGGATGCAATGGATTCCTAGAATTATGCCAGAATCTCTTGCACCAAGCCACTAATCATAGCATTTTAGTGTAAGATGAACACCCACTGATGACATCTGTTTGGAACTGTAGAGTTCTGTTAGAGTGACGGACCAACTAGTCCCGTCGTATAAGGTATTAATCTGGTGTAAAATTCTCCGCATATTTCAAATCCGTTAAAGATATATTCAATAAAAATTTATTTATTTAAAAAAAAAATCATATTTTTAGGTATCAATCTAAATTGAAATTTTCCGCAGATTTCAAATTCTTTGAAAATTTTACACCATCTTTAATGGTCCGGGGGATAGAAAAAAGAACTGAATTCAGTTAAAAAATTTATTGTTTGGCTGGAAATTTATTCGTCCGCTTAAAATCAAAGCGGAAATGAAAAAAATAACTTTCTCCGCGTTCTGCGGAAGAAAGAAACTTGGCATGATTCCAAACCCTGACTGCAAGGTCACACGGGAAGAAAATATTATCCGCGTTTGAAAAAGCGATGGAGAATAAAACTATTAAATTCATTTAAAAATCTTCTATATTGAATTTTAAAATTCGCCGCGACCCAAAAGTTGCAAATAATTCGGACTACCTGTGTGCCAAATCTCATTGCTGTAACTGCCATAGAATCGTCAGGATTTTGCGGCCCCAAACAAACAAACACTTCCTTTCATAATAGTAGAGATGTACAAAGATTATAATCTGCTAAAATGGGGAATATGTCCTTCTAGAGAGACAAGTCTCATATATGTTGTTTCGATGGAAGCTACAAAGGTTCTGCTGCGGCGCACAGTCACATGACTGACTGTTGCCTATCAGCGCGTGCTCCGACAACATCTGAAGGCTAAACACTAGGGTGGAGCGAAAAACACGAATTTTGGAAATTGAAAACGCCTATGGTGGGAATAGTTGGGGACTATCATGCTTATTAATAATACAAAATATGAGCATGATCAATTAATATCTTCAGGTACCAAAATCACTTTAAAATTTCGAAATTTTGCCAATTTTTTCACAAAAATAATAATAACGCATTTAAAAAAAATTAATAGATTTTATTTAAAGCTATGGGTGTATGAAATGAACTTCCCTGCGTGTAAAAAAAAAGTTTTACACCTAACATTATGTCGGAAAATAAAAAATTTCCCCTTTTTTTAGAGCGCCATCACGCGCGTCTCCACTCCTCTCAATAGACTCATCATTGCGAACGCGCGTTTACACGGGCGCTTCCCCTCGCAGCTCTTCGTTTTTTTTTTTTTTTTTTGCATTATGAAAACAACTCAGCACGAGGAGGTGGCTACATATATTGAGTTCCACTCCCCCCCCCCCTCCCTAAAAATTTCAATCTAAGTTGCTAGCTTACCCTAAAAAATTAAGTTGAAGTTACTGGCAAGTGGTTTAGCTTAAAAGTGGTTGATATTGGCTTTTGGTTTCAAATCTGGGTAAAGCAAGACTAGAAGCAATTCTTGACCGAATAAATCCATCTCATGCCTCTGTACCACATACTGTACTATATGCTTCAGTTACTAATTTAACGCAACGTTCTACTGCTTGTGAATAGCATGAAAAGTTAAACATGTTACTATTGGTTGGAACGTCTAGAATCATAGACTTGAGTTGATCATCAGAAAGAGATACTGTAAGTGGTGGATCTGTGATGGAATCTGATTGCCATTCAATTAGATATATGTAATCGTCTGCTTCGAAGTTTAACTTGGGAATTTTAAACTTTCGAATATTCTTTTCAACTTTTTTTTTTGTCTTAATTTTAAATTCTTTTAAGGTTTAATTCTCTGACGTGTTTTCGATCATCAACTAACATTGTCAAAATAATATTTCCTGGATGGGCATAATAAGCATTTCTTTGCAAAGTTATATCTACTACAATTTTTAAATCCTCAGGCAAAAATCTCGATTTATTTAAAATATGGTACAAATGAAGACTCCCGTACCAACATGATTACTAACTTTTAATTTTAAACCACACATATGAGTGTACCTTTACAACATACTCTGTTAATATTTTCAAGTTATGGGTTGGATCTTCTGTTGAAACAAATAACCTTAAAATTCTATTTGCCGTCGTCAACCATCTGGAATGATTCAATTTTCCTGGATCTTTTTGTGACAAACTTAGTGGAATATATTTATTTGATATCCCTGCACACATTTCGTAAAGGTATCGTTGATCAGTACTAAGATCCTCTAGGACAATATCTGGCAAAGTTACTTCTATCTTTTCAAAGTTTGTTAAAGGCAATTTTTCACAAGATTCTAACATTTTTCCAATTTCTCCGCTGTATCCTTTTTTGTCCAGTGGTTTTCCTTTCTAAATGTTGCAACAAATGACGTAAAGGTAGCTGGGTAGCTCATTTGTATGTAATAAACAAATAAACCAATGCACAGAACGTCCTAAAAATAGCTCGATACGTCGAATGACTCCTATTTTTTAAACATGTATTTACCACTGTACCATCACAACCATCCACTTGCATTTCCCATATATTTTGATCCTGTTTCTAGTATTAGAACTATATGTTTATCTACCTTCTTTCTAGAAATCATTTTTCTTTCTTTAATCATTACTAAAGTTTAATCCTTTCGCTCAGCAAAGTATATTCCATATTCTGATAAAGAGGTTGTTTCCTCATTTTTCCTTTTCGGGTAGCTGCGGGTCTTTGTCCTTTCTCTTATAATTTTACTACGATGAACTATGTTTGAAGAATCTTCCTTGGAAATTTTTCCCATATACTTCAAAGCAGCATTTATTAGAATTGCTGCCGATCTATAGGAAACGCCAGTTCTGTCGCAAGCCTGAGCTACATTTGGAAGTTTAGTTCTCGTTTGTGAAGTTGAAGAATAATTATTATCAATGATTGTGTTTATAGTGTCATTATAATTATTAAGCAAATTAAAACTCAAAGTAGCTCCCGTAATAAAGGACGAAAGTATTTTGGATTGTTTTCCTTTACAATCTTTGAGTTGAACGTTTTGGCTCTCCGCTTCTCTTTCTTTGCGCTGCAATCTTTTCTTAAATCATTCTGCTGGTTTTAATGTCAATATTTCCAATGACCATTTTTCGAAATGTCCTTTGATCTGTTAAAAAAGCTCTTTCAGCAATAGGTACTTTCATTTTGAAAGTACAACTGAGAAAGTCCTTACATTTACATATGCTATTATCAAATAGATTTTTTTCTGCTGATTCCGTGAAGGACACAACCTTCTTCTAGAAATATAGTTCGCCAGTATTTTTTAATAGTTTCTTAATATTTATATATGCTTTATGGTATTTTTTCAGCATATATATTATTTGTTGGCTTGTTACAGTTTGAATCGAACTTTTTTCCCATAATCCTTTAAGCTCTTTAATTAAAATTGAACATACATCAGCCACATGCTAGCATCTATTTTATAATATTTCTGTATATAAATATAATACTTCATAACATCTGCATATGTTGAAAGCATGTTAGGTTTCATTATTTCAGCCATTCCAAACATGGGACATACATCTAGTGATCGTGTCCTAGGCATTTCGACTAATTCACAGAACCGTGTATCCTTAACTAACAAAACAAACCAAACCCAAACAAAACTGAACTTAAAGATTAAAATTCTATATAAAAATATCTAAAACAAGTAAAAATAAGCAGTAAAATACGCACCAAGAAACGAAAGCGAATCTATTTGAACAAAGGACTTAGTTTTCCTCGATAGACTAGATCGGTAGGGCATTTGCAGGAGCATACACCTACTAGATATTTACAAAAAAAGTGGGCGGGTATTTAAAGAAACCCAGGCACCTCCACTCCATGTGGTGACATACGAGTTATTTACCCCTTATAAACAAGCGAAGAAAGGGAAGCGTCCGTGCACCCTAGTAGCGAGGAACGCAATGATGAGTCTATTGAGAGGAGTGGAGACGTGCGTGATATAACGCTCTAAAAAAGGGGGAAATTTTTAAATTTCCGGGATTATGTTAGGCGTAACACTTTTTTTTTACAAACAGGGAAGTTCATTTCACCCACAACTGGCTTTAAATAAGATGCATTAAATTTTTTAAATGTGTTATTATTGTTTTTGTGAAGAAATTGGCAAATTTTCGAAATTTCGAAGTGATTTTGGCACCTGAAGATATTAATTGATTTAGCTCATATTTTGTATTATTAATAAGCATGGTAGTCCCCAACTATTCCCACCATAGGCGTTTTCAATTTCCGAAATTCGTGTTTTTCGCTCCACCCTATTAAACACTGTTGCGAAGCGCACACATCTCACTCACTGTTGGTGGTTTTAAATCACGACGAAATAGTTCATCGATTTCCACAAGGATACCCGGATCTTGGATTCGTACGATTGAAGTTTGACAGGATGAATACCTCTGGAAATGAGATCTGCAGGATTTTGTTTGGAAAGTGTATGATGCCACTGATCAACCACAGTTAAATTTTGTATGATCGGTATTCTGTTAGCAACAGAAGTCTTGAGATATTTACACTCCTTCTTTAACCATCACAGGACAATAGTGCTAACAGTCCAGTAGAGGATTTTAAAAACCTCTACTCAACAATTTAACCAACAGAACTGCAGCACAGAGTTCGAGATACTGTAAAGAGACACACTTAAGAGGTGCTACCCTGGATTTACTGGCGACTGTCTTAACCTCAGAGTCACCAAGGAAATTGATGGATTTCACATAGAGATGACTGCTGCTTAGCTTGACTGGCATCAGCAAAGCCGTTTAACTCCACGCTAATTGACTGTTCACACAGAATCCATCTCGGGACACTGAACAGGTTCACAGCCCTTAGTGAATCCCGAAAGCTTTGCCATTAGGCATTTTCCTTCAATGGGAGAATGCCACACCAATCTAATTTTAGTAACCATAGTTTCTGTAAAAACACTTTAGCTCTTGTGACGATTGGACCTACCAAATCCAAGGAATGAAATATTCGTGTTATTTGCAATAGTACCGCTCGTTTGGTGTATACTTCACTTTGGTCTATAATTAAATTAAACCCCAAAACATCTTGTAGTGGTTTCCAAATTATAGCCCTAAGTTTTAGTGTCATTCGTAAAGGAATAATCAGATTCTGTAATCTCATCGCAGAAAAGGAATTGATTATTGGCTGATCATTTGTGAAGCTCCATGCTCCTCTACCTAACAAAGATATCAGCTGTTGTTGAATGTCCCTAGCTTAATTTAGACTATCAGCTCCTGTTAAAAGACGTCCATATAGACGTCTTGTAACAGCACAGATGATGCTAATGGAAAGTCATTTTCCTCATCTTTGGCTAACTGCTGCACTGATCTTGTTGCCATAAAGGGAGCACTAATTGTGCTATAAGTTACAGTGCATAATTTATACACTTTCACTAGATCATGCACTTCCACTTTGAATAAAATTCTCAATAAATCTCTTTGATTAGAATCCATCAGAATCATTCGATACATTTTTTTAATGTCTGCACCAAAGGCAAACTGATGTTTCATAAACCTCAGCATAGTACATAATAAATAATCTTGAATTGTACCTCCATTAAACTGTAAACAATGTAATGATTTTCCGTTAGAAGATAAGGGACTTGCGTTAAATACGACTCTCTCAATTATGTACTATTTTATTCAGGAGGAATCACGCAAAGATGAGGAATATAATAATTTACATCTCGTTCTTCAGATATTACTAACTCCTCCATATGACCCATACTTAAATACTCTTGCATGAAAGTCTCATAAAGTTCACAAAATTTAGGCTCTCTACTTAGGCGATTCCACAACGAATTTATTCATTTCACAGCATATTTTCTCGATTCACCAAGATACGACTTGTCTTCTCCTTAATGGCATCCTAACTACATATTTTCCGGTTTCAGACCTAGAATAGTTTTTGAGAAAATGCTCCTCACAAATTTCTGCTTCATTAGTCTTAGAAATCTTATACTATCTCTCTACATTTTCAATTTCCCCAAACACCATTAATGTTCTTTCTAACTCCAAATTATCTGTTATAAGACCACAATACATGTTACTTTCCCCTTTAGCAGGAAGGTTTTTTCCCACTTACAATGTAGCCGAAAATTTGCAATCTTAAATTTGATTCCTGAAAGAAAAGTTGACTTGATTTCAAAGTCTCAAAAATTGTTCTGCAGCAGAAAGAAAATCGATTCGATCAGGCTCAAACAATTTAATTTTTTATAAATACAGCTAATTTCATATTATTTAACGCTGAAAGATTTATCTCAAGAGGCCTAGAGGGAGTAAATCCTGTTATTTTAGGATCTACCAAAGAGTTTAAACTCAAATCAAAACTCTTGTATATTAAGGATGGTTGCACAAACTCTAGATTTGATATTCAAATATAAATTATTTATTCCAAATACAGAAATGTTGCTCTTATCCTTTTTCAACTGAAGTGTATCTGCAAACCTTTTGCTTTTAAAGTTGTACCGATATCTAATTAGGGACGAGAGTCAGGGAGTCAGGAACGTGAAATCTTTCTCCGAACATTATGGAATTTGACTGTTTTGGTTGTGCATGTGTAATGGTGTGTGTGGGTAATAATGATAGAATATTGTTTGATATATTACCATTTTTAATGTTTTATGCTTCAATTTTATGTCATATACAGAGTTCCTAAATTTTTTCCTTTGTATTTATGTGTTCTGATGCTGTCCACACAAATTCATAAACCTATAGTTTACAGTTTCTGAGAAATCCATGATTCTATGTATACAAAGATAATGTTTCGACACCAGTGTAAATTAGATACGTGTCTACATAAAGTTTAAATATTACAAGACATTTGTGTAGTCGATTCACGGCACAGATTGCTTATCTGCATTTGAGTATTGGACGTCATCTCTTACAATTTTAGGAATCTGTAAATGAGTATTTTGAAATTTGTCTTACATTTTTTTTTTCAATTTTATATGAACATGTGCGAATATTTAGAAATTAAGTACAATTGCCACTCTGCTCTTTTTCGCAGAACAATTCATTTTAAATTGGAATGAGGCCACTGCTGATTTAACGTGCACCAGATCCTTTGTACACGATGGTCTTGGGTTGGATTTGAACTAATAACTCTTCGGTCGATAATCTGTTATGCGGTCTGTAATCGGGCCTACCGTGGCCCGGAAAGGACCAGGGTATGATTAGTCAATAGAGTTGTTGTAAAGGAACTTTTGTGTGATCTCCACTATAGAAAATGGTTACCACTGTCTTTTCTACATAAAGTTTTATTTTCGCTCTGAAAGGCAGGATTCAAAATTAAACATTTGGACCTTAAACTCAGCTATAAGAAATCTATAGTTTTTATAGTGTTGTCTCCAAATATAATAATTTAGTTTTTTTCCGTTTTAGGGATGTTATTCATATATATATTAAAAAAAAAGGACAAATGTTCGATCCGTGTGGTACAGCGAAAACTTTTATTTGGGTCGATAATTGATTTTAAGGACATAATTGCTACTGTAGTAGTTTGTATGATATAGGGGAAATTATATTTGACTATTTTATGAATTAATCCTTGAATCCAGACCTTGTCAATTGCTTTGGCAATGTTGTAAAAGATAACGGCAGTGTGTCGTATTAGGGCATGTGATTTTCCTTGATTGTATGTATTCAACGACTCTCAGTTGTTGGTTGTTAGTGAAGAGTTGTGAGATGAAGCCAAATTGCTAGGGCGTTATGATATTGTTTGTGTATATGAAATTTTCAGTGTTGAGGAATGACTGCTTCAGTAGTTTTGTCTACCTTGGTGGGTTTTATTATTATATTCCTCAATTATTTTTATTGCTTCCTCAGTAGCAGCGTGATCGTTATTATTTTTATGAAACGGACGTCTAAAACTCATATATTGGATCAATGACTTTAATAGAAAGTTGAGCGTAATTTACACATACTGCCAAGAAATGAACCCATATCTTCATTGATATTTTGGACAAAATAAATTATTCATAATAAAATTAGAATAATAACATCAATTATGGAGAAGTACTGTTGACTACCTTACAAGTAGTAAAATAACACTTTTATTATCAATGTTTTTTTTTTTTAGCTTCCTCTTTCGTATTAAATAAATTCGTACCCTTACAAAATGTTAAGATGTGAAAAACTAAATATTTTTAATTGTCTTATATTTTTAGTCTACTTATAAAGGAAAAATGCTAGCTGCTCAGGAAAAAGGCAATTCGAATTGCTCAAGACAATAATAATTTATTTACAAAGAGAACAAATTAATAATGCTTAGAGATATTCAAATATGACGGCATTTTTCACTTTCCCAACTCAGATACATAAACTGAGAAATCTAAGTAAGTTAATTTTCCAAAATGAAACATTAATTCTGGCGTTACCAGATACTCAGTAGCAAAATAACACTTTTATTACTTATTGGTTTACAGCGCTTGCACTTTTCACATTAGACTCGTTTCCTTATAAAATTTAAACTATGCAAAACTAAATGTGTTTTTTTTTTTAATAATTTCATAAATATCTATAAAATATTGATTGTTTGGAAATAAATAAAAATTTTGATCAAACATAAGTACGTATTAGTTTTAAAATGCTTTAAGTACACGGTTATTAAATATTTTACAGGAATACTTTTAAAACAATCTAAGCTACCTGTAAGTACAGCAATCATAACAATACTCAATGTTATTCCTATTGGGGTTTTAAATTATGTTTCGAGCCATTCTTCACACTTAGGACAAATTAAACGGGAGGTTAATATTTAGCCTGTGTTACCCGCAGGGTTCTGAAGAAAACGATAACCAAATTTGGTTTGAAACAGTGTATATTTGTTTCAAGAGAATAAACACACAGACGTTTTAATTGCCCCTCTCGTATAGCTATATAAATTAATCTCATCTCGCATATTATATGCAAAACCATTACATTTGCTTTCTGTTCGTGCTGCCATCTAGCAAGCAATAGTAAAACTAATGCAGAAATGTAAATTACAGACAATTTTAGAAAATAAGTGTTTACAGCCATTTCAAAGGAGCATTTATTTTCAAATATTGGTTGGTGATGATAGCAATATTTCTTTTTATTTTTATCATTTACAATTTATGTTCTTGGATTAAGTGCAATTCCATTAAATTAAAAAACTCTCAATGTCATGTCAATGTTGTTGAAGTATCTAAAACCAGATTATGACCGTAGAAATAAATATTTTATTGCAAAAAATTTTTCGCAGAAGTTTATGAATAAAAAAATGAAATCCCAAACATTGCACTCTACCCATTCAAATTGCATATAGTGTTAATTCTAGCCGTCAGATGGCAGTATATTCTATTATAGTATATTATATTCTCAAAAGAGGGCAGCACGAAATATAATAAAATAAATTTCATCGATGAGAAAGGTTAAAGTTGAAAGAGACTAGCTTATATCGCACAAAAAATATTCCATTGACGCATGACTACAATTGGAAGGACTATAAAACCACTAAAATATTGGTCGAGGATGAAAATTACTTATAAAAGTACAATATTCTGTCAAAATGTTTTAAATAAGCAGATATGAAGTTTGAGCTAGAGTTCGCACGTTCCTGGATATTAAAATTGATTGAAGATTAGAATTCTCTTATATAATTTTTTAAACAATTATTCTCTATTTTCTATTGTAAAGAATTTTTTCAACTTAATTGTTAACGTATTGATAATTTAATGAAGAATTTTATTTATTTAGTATTTGTGGTGCAATATAAAACTATTGAGGAAGCTTGTGTATGTATTCCTTACCAAGTTATGAAAAAAAAAAAATTGTCTTCCCATTTTTCTCATGTTATACTTAAAGAAATTCTTCACAGTTCTAATATAAAATATACAAAACTCTGAAACCCTTTTGTATCGATTCATGAAAAATATTTTTTTTTATCGTCTTTTTCACTCCGGTGGCAACAAACGACAGTAGAGTGAAGTCCCTCGTCCCTCAAAGCTAAAAGCTTTGAAAGACATGTATCAAATTGAAGCTTTTGACTTCACATACATTTTCTAAACTTTGCTTTGTACACTTTTTTTGTTATAAATCTGTACACTTTTTTACAGTGACTCCAGTTATTCCAGATATTTTTTGTAAAAAAACAATGAGCAAAATCCAGCAAACACTTACAATTCCAGTACAATTTTGCCGGAACAATGTCTTGAAAATATTCTTCCTATCAAGAAGATTATAAAGTTTTCAATTATCTAAATAAATTTCATATTTTACGTGACAACATGCTGTCTCTTGCAATGACGTAAGTTACAAAATATTTATTTTAAAGCTGGGGAAAAAATCTGATTAAAAAAGTATGACTTCCTTATAAATAGAATTGCTCATGGAAGTTTTTTATTTAGATACATAGTAGTTCAAGTATAGATGATTGTAGACGCACAATTGAAACCTTTGTCAGCCTGTCAGTTTAAGCGTTTAAATTGCTGTTCTCCTTACTCCGAAGTTTAACAGTTCAACACAAAATTTTAAGATATGCTGTGTCTTAAAGCATATGCGAGAACTTAGGGGCCTAACTTAACACCTATTAAGGGTAGATTTGCATTAATTTATTCAATTGTCTCCACGTCAAATATACCTTACCATCATACTCCAATCGTAACTGTTATCACGTCCATATTTAAGCATTGCAACGACACTTGAACACAGTTTGATCTATTTGTATTCAAGCAGAACTATTCTAGCACACTCCTATCATCAGTGCTAGGTTACTAGATATCTAGTACTTTGTTACTCGACTGTACTAGTCGTGGTGATTGGACCTATTTGAAATATGAATTTGAAGTGTCCAGTGCTTAGCTTGCGTAAATGTAAATATTTTTTCTGTTCCTGAATACACTTACTGTACAGTTATATTATTATAATAAAATAAATGAAAAAATTTATATCTATACCTGTGGTCAAGGGGAATAACAGAATGAGTCTAAAAGCTGCTTTCCAAGTGCGCATTTTTTAAGATTTGCCCTTTTTTTTGTAAGTCGAGTTTATGTAATGATATATTTTGATTGCATTCTTTGTTACTCTTTCTCATGCACATTACTTATCCATTTCTCTACAACGCGTAAGGCCCCAAGACATATCCTCCAGGATATACACTTATCTCTTTTTGCCAAATTTCGACTTATCCAGTTATTCCCTCTTGACCACAGATATTTAAACTCGTATTTTCCTCTCTTTGTTTACATGATTATTTTGAATGTGCTGTTCCCCGAAATAGCATTTTATGACCTGTTTTAATCTTTATTAGTCATATTTAGGAGTACGCGTAATAAGGTTAGAATTTAGTTTTCCCAACTTTCATGAGCAATCGCATTTGCTAGGAAGTCACACTTCTATATCTGAATTTCTGCTTTAAGGTAAAAAAAAAATACCTTACTTATGTTAATGAACGTTGATGTCGCGTCAGATTTGAAATTTATTTTAGATAATTTAAAATTTCATTCTCTTTGAAATTAAAAATTGCATTTTATGGTATTAAGAAGCCAAAACAATTATTTTAAATTCTAACAAAAAAAAAAGAATTGAGGAGTTAAATTGTAGATATTCTTTGGAGCGTTTACAAGTACACAATTAATAATTTTATTGATATGATTTTCCCAAATGGAATCTTTCCGAACGAGAAAACTGGTTGGAAGAATTTTAAATTTACGATTACTAGCAACAATTTGTATAATTTGAGAAAACTTGCTTAGAAAGTATAAAGCATCTTGTCTGTTCAGTTTGCATCTAGAATAAGTAAAAACTGAGGAATTATCACGAGAATCTTAGGAATAATGGAATTTCAGAAACAAAAATTATTCCCTCAGTAGACTTTTAAGCGGGCAAAATAGTTAGATAACCATTGCATTCGTTTCACAAGTTCCACCAGATGGCGGCAGGGGCGTTAGTTTTCAAAGTTGTTGGAAATGCACATCTAGGGCATTTTAAAGGCAGTAAAAAGTTTCCTCTCGTCTCTAAAAGCATTTCCTCTTTTTCTGAGATCCCACTGATGTTTTAAACATATTTCTTTCGCTCCGGTCATCGATTTTCAATCGTTGCAGACACCGTCGCCTTTTGCAGGAAACATTTGCAAAAACTTTTTTGACTTTAAAAGCTTTTTGCATCGCGCCTATTATTACAAATGCACTACGGCGAAGACACAACAGGTTAAAAGCTTTTCTATTTGAAAGAAGCATTTCAAAACAAATTTCGGCTTTTACGCCCTGTCGGCGACAGAAACTCGTGTAACAAGAAGCATTTCCAGTCTTTTCTCGTACGAGGGTACGAAATTTCTCAAAAGTTATACTTTGTTTTTATTTTTCGTATACGTCCTTAGCTGAAAAACTTCTTTGATTGCGAAAAAGAGAAAACTTTGATTTTGGAAGATGTACAAAAATGAATGTAAGATTTCTAGTTTGCAGTAAAAGAAAGTGTTTAAAAGGGGACACTTCGAAAATGTAGCATCGAAAATCGCGTTGCAGGGAAGCGAGAGTAAATCGCTGTCAGATGATGAATTGTTTACTTAATTGTTACAGTGATTTAGTTAGAGTTACTTTGTGTCTCAAGTGCAATCAAGTGATCATTTCATATTCGGGCACCTGTAAAAAAATCAAGTATTACCAATGCATCAATCCATTTGTGAAATTCCTTCAATAAAATAGCAGTTATTAAATTAACTGTTAATTATTTAATTAGGCTGACTGGCATAACCACTTCCCATATTAACATTTCCACGTATCATATCAACTCTTCAAAAATGGTAGAAAAACAAAAAGAAAGTTCCGTGAAATCAAATTACCAACTCGTTTAATGCATTTAATTGTTATGATAAGTCTGTACCTTGGTAGAAAAGGGCCAATGTCCATTTTGAAGTTTATAGTAACGAATGATTTAGTATATCGTACAAAAAATACTTTTTTTCGATGTTTTGTTTATTTCAGAATATATTGACAGAAGAATAGTTTAATTTTTTTCTATCACAACATGATTACTTAAAGTGATTTTGATTACTAATTTGGGAACCTCTCACAAAATCAACAAATTTGGACGTTGATCTTTTGTCTCCTCCAAAATCCAGAAATATTTGGTGAAAACAATAACATCAAAGTGATAGCTTTTAAAAACCGAGATGAATGAAATCTGAGTATACACCTTTATTTTAAACTTTAGTATGACAAATAAACAATAAACAGACTTTTCCAACGAAAATTTTAAAATCCTTTTTAAAATTTTAAAAATCTTATTAATATTCTATCGTACTCTTTTGAACTGAACAAGAGTGATATATTCTTGGAAGGCTCAATATAATATCAATCATTGTGTGAGATGTGGAGAACTTGCATTTGAAACGATGTACATCAATGCGTCTGGGCCTCAAAAATATTTTCAAAATTGCTTCATACAAGCCAGATCTACATTCACCTCTGTTAATAATTTAATTGCAAGGTCTGCGTTAATAATTCTGTTTTGTGTAACTTTGCAGTTTTATGAAAGGTTAATAAAAATCATTTTGAGCGAGTATTTTTGAATGAAAGCTCTTCAATTAATGTGCATATGATTTGATAAAAACGAATATTTTCCACTATATCTTCATTGCATTCTAACTCGTTTCACATTAAGAACACTTGCAATAAGTTTCACCATGATTGTTACCATTTTCTTCAGTTGCAGTGAATCATTTATCGAAATAGTTAGTTTCCGATGTCGTACATTCTATTTTTCAAGTATAATTCGCTGAATAGTAATGCACAGACTTATGTTACCGAAATTAAATGAAAAAAATAATTTTTGTTGTAAGTGATTGGTTTATTGTAAGCTTATTATTATGATTAAAAACTAACAATTTTGCAAAGTTTATGTCATATCCGCAGTTGAAATTCCATTTAGCTCTTATGAAGGGATCCAAACTCGGGAAAGTATTTAAATTTTTGGATAGGTATTCCGTGGTATCCGATCAGTGTGTGAGGAGATCTACCTTTCGAACATCTCTGCTTATCATAAATAATGCATTGCGTATGCTTCAAAAACATTAAGAATGAAAGTATATAACGTGAATCCAGGGGAGATGGTTAAGAATTTCTAGAGATTTTTTAAATCGGAAACACTTAAGCTCAGATGGATTGAATTGAATTTGTTCGTCACTCAAAAACTCACAGATCATAAACTGTCCGATCACAAACTCATTGTTTTGTTTCTCAAGGGTAAATAAAATCTCAAGTTAATGCGGTGGGTACCAAATGTTGAACATAGGGCTTGGTTTTGCTACACGATGGTTCATTAGACCGGGACTTGTACAATGGAGTTCAAACTACCACGGTAGTTCAAAATTCCTATTAAACAGCTACATCGAACCCAGAATATGTCTAACCAAGGGTCAGAGATTATACACAGACATGTCCCGTGCAAACTAGTATTTTGTCAATTGTTCCTTACTATTGTTAAGTACTATAGTTAACACAGACATGTCCCGTGCAATCTAAAATTTTGTTAATTGTTCCTTACTATTGTTAAGTACTATAGTTAACACAGACATGTCCCGTGCAAACTAATATTTTGTTAATTGTTCCTTACTATTGTTAAGTACTATAGTTAACACAGACATGTCCCGTGCAAACTAATATTTTGTCAATTGTTCCTTACTATAGTTAAGTACTATAGTTAACACAGACATGTCCCGTGCAAACTAATATTTTGTCAATTGTTCCTTACTATAGTTAAGTACTATAGTTAACACAGACAAGTCCCGTGCAAACTAATATTTTGTCCATTGTTCCTTACTATAGTTAACACAGACATGTCCCGTGCAAACTAATATTTTGTATATTGTTCCTTATTATAATTAAGGGACTGTCGTGGCTCAATGGGCATGCCCACTGAGCCAGTAACCTGTGAGTTGTAGGCAGTGCTGGTTTGATCCTTCTTTGGGTGTTTTTCTCTCTTCTGAGACAATTAAACCATCTTTGTGTCTGTATGTGTATTAATTAAAGTTGTATTGTGTTTGACGAAGCATGGCAAAATATAGCTCTTGCGCCATAAAAAACAACCACATTGACCACTCTTTGAAAATTAGACAGTAAAAAAGACTTATCATGTGTCTGAATACTACGAAACGAAAGTACACAAAATCAGTTTGAGAAATGGGAGATGATAATATACCTTGGTTGTTTAATCTACATGGTCATCGACATTTAAAATAAAAATTCTGTATGAAAAATGGTCTAATCAATACGGATATTAATATTTAAATACCGTGCATCCTAAATTACTACTACTGTATCTAAATTATCAATATGTATTGCTAAAGAGTCATTGAATTTAATGGTTTAAAATTCTTACCTCGAGTCTCCATTTAAGTCCCCCATACTACTACTGGTGTTAAGTTCTTGTAAAGTTTTTCAGTTATTTTTAGGTTGAAAATATAGAATGGTCTGTAAAATTTTCCTGTATTATATTTTTCTAACTTTTAAAAAATATAACTTTTCTTGATGAATTATATTCTTAACTTTTTGTACATTATGTCTATCTAATTTTCAAGAACCTCTTCCTGATGCAAGAGCCTTAAGAATAAACTAATGCATCATTAGGATGGATAATTGATAAATTTGCTTAAAGCATTAGGATTAGATTGCTTTTAAATTGTATAATCGGCACATATTTGTACCCTTTTACCGGAGGTAATAGTTCT
Organism: Metellina segmentata; assembly: GCA_947359465.1. Classification (NCBI taxonomy): domain Eukaryota; kingdom Metazoa; phylum Arthropoda; class Arachnida; order Araneae; family Tetragnathidae; genus Metellina; species Metellina segmentata. The sequence goes on along the minus strand of OX375879.1, from coordinate 62,283,478 downwards.
GTTTATTCAAATATAAAGATCGAAACGAAATCCAATATCTGGTCTTTGCATTAACTATTTCTCTTTCGAGCACAGTTTTAAGTGATGCAATTTCACTAACGAGGGTGTTGAATATTCATTCTCTTTCCACCCTCCTCTGTCATGCACAGAGAAACGTGATGTGCATCACAGTTGATGGGTTAATTTCCATTGTCATGAAAGTACTTGTAGAACCATCAGTGACTTGCATCTTTTTGGAACTTTTAAATTCGAGAAGTATTTAGTGTATACTATTGTTCTAGTCCATAGTTATATTAAACGTTTATCCTCCGCTTAGTGGCATTGCTTGTCTGACTTCATAAAAGTTAAGTTTTTGTCATTACTTTTGAAGCCAGGTTTAGACCTTGCTTTGATTTCTAATGCATAAAAACCATGAACTTAAAAATTTATTGTACGTGTTGTTGCTTATTCTCCCGACCAACCGCCTGCTAGACGAAATCTAAGTCATTAGATCTCGAAGAAGTTATTGTTGTCAAGATTCTGGAATACGTCTGAAAGGGTCATTACTATACAGGAAAGAATGTGGTTACTAAAGGCCTGCTCCCCTTTGAACTTTGGTTAAACTGGGACAGAATTATGACCATTTATGAATTTCACGCTTCTGAGATGCCAACTACGCAATTTTATATAAAAAAACCGTTTGAGACCCTCTTTGTAAAACAAAGACCCTGAATTTTTTCTGGGTATCAGTCATGATTGAGAGGAATTCAACACATTGCGTTATGAAATTTATTGTATTCGCAGATTGATTTTAGAAGGGTTGAAATATCTGAGGTGCATGTGTTTTAAATTCAATTAAGATGATTTTGTTGGAAAATTTTACCTATTTTTATGTAGTGCAAAGTGCAGCGAGAATGTCCTCTGGAGGCAAAACGTGTTTCTGATTCATCTGCTGGAAATGCTCGAATAAATCTTATATATTCGTTTCACCGCTAGAACACTTCAAATTTGGGCTGGAAAATCGCGTAGACCAAAAGAAGGGCAAGAATTAAAATTGTATACTCCTGCCCTGTTGTCAATAGTTACTATCCAGTTGTAAACAGGAAAACCGTCAATGGAATGAGTGCATGAAATAGCATTGTAAAGTATTTTTTAAATAATGATAAGTGGTAAGCAAATAAGGGTGTAAACGTATAACAAAGAGTCTGAAAGAAGTGGTAAAATCATGAAATAAAAAAAAAACCTGTGGGACAGGGTAGTAATTGATTCACTATGAGCTTCGAAGATTTGTGTTCGCAATTGTCCAATATGAGCAGAGTGTTATTAGAAATTAAACTAACCACTTATCGAATAAACATGAAAATGTTGCCGATTTGAGGTGATATCATTTCAAAAATGAAAATATGAACCTTTTGCCCAGTCTGCAGAAACATGATTTCATTGCAGCCAACACAAGTAGCTGAAGCGTAACATTTTCCATTTAGTATAATTGTCTCATTCAGAAGACTGTTCAAGCTAAAACCTTCACTTTAATAAGCATAAAAGAAGAGAAATATACATTTGTTTCTATTTCAAAGAAACATGGGATTTATGATTTGCACTACTGATTAATTGATTGTAATCTTTGACTTTCTGACAATTAATCTATACTTGATTAAAGAAATATTGAATCAAATCAAATTTGGGAAAGATGCTGTTAATAAAATCGGTTTTGCATTAATGTTTTGATTTTACAACGAGTCCATAACTTCCGCTTTTCTAAATTTAAAAACCATATTCGATGGTAGAGAGGTTAGCGCCACAGCCTTAGGTATTTCTCTCGGTTTAATCAAAATTATAAAACAAAAAGTTGAACGAAATAATAAAAAATTATAAAACAAAACGACATTGTTAATTCTTTGAGTTTACGATAAGTACTATTTTTCATAAGAAAAATGCCCACTTTAGGGAAATTTCTTAAGTAGAAAAAAATTATATTAGAATAATAATGCGAATTTCGCAAATCTGAATTTTTGTGATTTTTCAAACGAGCTTTTGTCAATGTTTCTATATTCGTATTTTTTTGGTGAGTTTTATGTGGAAAAAACATTTTAGTTTTAGTTTACATTTTTATTGATTTTGTTTACATGTCCATGAAAACTCTCTTGTAGGGTAATGAATATGTGATTATAATTTTCAAAACTGAACTCTAAATTGTATCAAAATTGAACTCTAAATTGTACAAATATATAAAGAAATCAATTCTTGTAACATGTGTTAGTGATGTAAATGTTTCCTTGCAACATTGAATTCACTTTTGTGGCTATTTGCTCTTAAGTACTAGTTTGACTTGATATGACTATGAGTTCAACATCAAATTTTTAAGCAAGGTCAACAGTTATTTTCATCGTACGTGTTTTAATTTTCCGTGCTGAATCATGCTTGAGTACAACATGATTGAGTACAGCATGATTGAGTACTGCAAGTTTCTCTACAAAGATGCACAGATTTAAGCAGCATTTAGAGACTGAAGGATTTTTATATTAAAACATGTTATGAATTATTATTGAATTATGAACTTTTGATTCGTTGGGATGATTTAAAAAATATATATGCATGCAGCATGATTATTTTAAAGCACTTCGAGTGTAGTGTTTGTTGTTAAAAAATAGTTAGAATATTTCGATTAAAATATTGTCATCATTTCTGTTTTTAACTTAGCATTAATAGAATTGAAATAATGGCATCTTACTGTAGTACGATTTCATAATATAAATTAATGGAATTATTTATCTTTTGAATGGTGAAGCATGCATTTAGACAAGAATTGTGTTTCTAAGATGCAAAATTTATGTATCTCATTTTATTCACTACTTAATACGATATATTTGTTAGTTAATCACTATAATTTTTATGTATAGAAATTAACAAATTCAATATAATTTTTTTAATACGACTGGACCGATTCATATTTATTTATTGGAATCCTTATAATTTAAAATAGATCGATTGGTGCATTGATTATGACTAGTTATTTTGTATTGTTTTCTGGATGCAACTGATAAGATATTTAAGTTAACGTTTATCTAATAACTTAAAAAATATCAATATATTTTAATAAAACTTAATCTCTTAATTCATAAAACATGAGATTTCACAGTTAGATTTGTATGAAATGAAAAGTTTAAATACTGTAGATTTGTGCCTTTTAAGTTCTCAAAATACTTTGTTAACTTTCTACAGTTGATTAAAGTAAATTAATGACTAACATTTCCTTAATGAGAGAATATAATTTGCTGTACAATTAACTAATTAGATTTCCTTATGTAATTTTATATGCTTATATTTATTGAAAGAAAACTAAAATATGTTTATTTCATTGAAATAATAAGTGTAAGAAAATCCCAGTTTCTATTATTTTGTTTAGTACTATTTAGTTTGAATAATAGGATACTTAATTTGATATATTTTGGTATGCTTAAATGTTAACTAATTTAAATGTGATTATTTTCTTTCATAAATTTGTTCTTTATATACTTGAAAGTATTAAACAATACCTGTGTGATAGTGTATTTTTCTCCTATTTAATTAATTCATAATCTTTCACAATACAAAACTTACTAAAATTAATTATTGTAAACATCTTTTAGTTATTACATTTAACACGCGTTTTACTGAAATGTCTCAAATGTTATTTTAATTTAGTTTATTTGAATAAGGCAAGGTAATTTTAATTAACACCGTACTAGAGCAACACAACAAGCTATTGAAGACGATTCGGGAATAATCCCCTAAGGGAAAGATTCGAGGACAATACCACGTAATTTTGAACCACGGAATCATTTGAATAAATTTTCAAGTGAATTAGCTGTCCTTTATGTTTTCCAGTACTAGTCATGACCTATATTGGTCATAATAATGCATGAAAACGCATATCGACGTTTGTAAATCAACGTATTTGATCTCTAAAGTAATATTTAAAATATCTTGAAATTATAATAGTGGGATATATACATATGACTAATTTCTGACTTCTTTTGTTAAATAATCTGTATATATACCTGTCCAGCCTGCGTATTTTGTTAGGTTCATTAAACGGAGTTTATTCTGTCTGAAATGTCACCATGTGCCTTCATTGTCATCAATAGTAAAATAGCATTGTTTGAAAATCTTTGTCAGTTATTCAAGAGGTAGGTAGGATGTTAAGTTTGAGTCGTACTGGAGGGACACAATGGGCTGTTGGTGATGGTCCGGGATCAATACCGAAGGGAAAGATCCGTTGTAATCCATCATAATTTTAGACCACGGTCATATGACGAGGTCAACACCTGAGAGTGGGAACTCAACAAACTTCCCCACTACGCTAGGTTTTATTACTCTCTGGGTGTACATCTTTCTTGTGTCGGTAAAACTTTCTTTATGTGTGTATGTCCATTACGCCATAATACCCAACCTATCATATTTGAGTCAACGACATACACTATTCTACAATAATGGACCGGACAGCAAGATGTGATGGTATAAGGGATATAATGCATGCTTTGATAGAGTCATTAACGTACCCCCACGTGCTGCAATTACACTAGCAACCCTTCTGGGCATATTTCAACAAGGATTTGATACACAGTTATGGGTATTTGTGTCTATTCCTGTTGCAAGAATGTCGCCAGCTCAGCTGTAGATTTCGTACGGAGTTCCCTGGTTCGTAAGCGTTGCTCTAACTCGTCCTACAAATGTTCTATTGTGTTTAGGTCGGGACTCTGAGCAGGCCAGGGAAGACGTTTCATATTCATTTATTGATACCACTGCTTGATAGAGGCTGCAACATGACATGGAGCGTTGTCGACCTGGAATTAACATTCGTCCATTCCATAAAATTGCCAGAGCGTAGGAAGAACCTGATTGTCCAAAATGTTCATGTAGGCGTCGGCGTTCAATTGATTAGGAAAAACATGCATAGGTCCCAGGTCATACCACGAAAAACACCCCCAAACAAGTAGTTGGATTTTATGCAAATCCGCTAGCGTCCGGACGATTATTGTAGGGTTGTGTATTTGTAGTATACATTTTCCTACGTACTCAAATATCTTTGCGTAGATTAGTTATTGAAGAGAGAATAACAAGAATAAATGAGACGACATCTTAAATATTTTTTTCTACTTTATTTTGTCACCACCAAATTTCTAGAGATTATTACATAATGTCCACAAGACTACAAGGACTCAGAATGAAAGGCCCTTTTTGAAACAAAGCGAGAACAGATTTACAGTATGTACACACAGGATAGATCCACCGCACAGGTTTGGATGTGCTAACACTAATAGCTACAAGACAGAACTCTAAGACCGGGCAGACAGCCCTCACAGAAATACTACAACATTGGAAAGAATAAACAATGTATTCACAACGCGTTATGCATGTATCTCACCTTACCGGCATCAGGGAATGATTGGTTAATCTCCTTTATTGAACACGTCTTTATTTAATTTACGTTTTCTTTCGTTAATAAAACTAATCGGATAATTTTCAATACACACCGCTCATTTATATGTGTATTGGGACCTTATTTTCTAGGTGAACTGGCATGTTTAAAATATAAAAGGAACTACATGTCATGAATCTAATATGAAGCTATTGTTGAATCTTAAAATATATCCTATATTACCTTTATTTTATGTCTGTACAAATTAAATATTTTAAAAATCCTTTAAAATGTTTAATTTTTATAACAGAGATCTACATTTTTGTATAATTTGTACTTTCAGTCATGCATGTAAAACAATTCACATTTCTTAAATTTAAATTTGTTGTGTATGAAATTAAAGATTTTCTAAGTTAAGTTACAATTATGAAATCATCTAATTGTATTTCATTAATATTTAATGTAGTGATATTATTGATAGAAATCATGTTAGAAAATTTAACTAAAAGATGTTTAAATGTTGAACTTTTGAAGTTTACCTTATTTTTAGGTACGTAGAATGAATTTTTCGTAGTAGCTTTAATTTAACCAATCTTTAATCAAGAAATCAAAAGAAGATAATAGCCTAAAAAGTTAAACTTTCCTTTACAAAAATACAACTTTTTCTTTGCCTATTTAATATTTCTAAACGCATCAAATTATCCACCCAAACAACAATAATTGTAACAACTTTTGAATTTTTTTGCTGACATTAAAAGAGAAGCTCAGAAAATTGTCTACCTAGTTTAAAGTAATTTTTTGTTTTGTCAACATATGCATAGTAAAATGTCAATTTAAGATTTCCATAGCAATAAAACAGATTAAAGAACGAAATGCAAATGATCGTTTCCGGATTTAAGTAAAAACAATTTTTGCCATTGCAAATAACCAAGCTCTCTATCAGTAGCTATACAGAAATCACATGCAAATAGTAAACAAGCTCGCTGACAAAACATATTTACAAAGGTTTAACCGGTATGTAATATTGCACACATTAATTAAAATATAATAAAGAAGGAACACACACAAACTGAATTCCACAATTTTTAGGTACTTTCACATATTGGTTAACTTGAAAAAGCTCTGAGATACAGATATCGTTATTTTTCATTATAACTATACAAGCAACACGGACTATTATGGAAAAGAAATTACATCTATGAAAGACTAAAATTAAGTACATGTGCCTTTCAAAATGGTTAACGTAATCAGGAACAAAGATTTTTATCTCGCTAGTTTAATTTTACTGAAATTTTATAAAAATTTAGCTAATAAAACAGAAATTTCAGGGTCTAAATTAAAACCTAAACAACTAAGTTGATTCATACACAGTTATTAAGTATAATTTCAACATTATAAATATGAAAAATAAAATTTAGGTTTCCAACATTGAGAATACTTAATATTAAAGAATATTTTAAGGATAAACAACAACAGATTTCCATCACTCAATCAGTAAATATTTACAGGTTGCAGACAATTTTTTAACAATAAACACTTCAACAATTTTTATTAGTCCATAATAATCGATATGTTAAGATTTTCTTCACCAGACAAAACACCCAAAACTTTGCGATTTGTTTTTTAAATTTGTAGAGCGCATTTTAGTTTCAAAATTTTTTTAATGAAATTCATGTATCCTTTTTTTCAGCGAGAGAACGAAATTTAAAACTCGTAAACTTGGTAATTTTATGTAGCAAAATGTTTTGTGTGGATTTATTCTATTTTGTACCTATACTGTACACAGTTTAACAGTATTTGATCTTGACAAGGAGCGTTTCGATTAAGTTTCTGCAGTTATTTTTGTAAAAATTTTCCTGTATCTGTGTAAGATGATTGAAAAATTTTGGAAACGAATCGTGATAGCTTAAGACTTGCTTATAATTTATTTTGAAACACACGTTCTGTTATAGGTTTCAAAAAGACTTTTGTTTCAAGTTGTCAGAATATAAATTGCAGATAATATAATATGCATTACAGATAAAATAATTTTAGTGATTGACCGATTTATGGTATCCAACACACCAACAACATGATATTAATTACAGCCAAATCACAATTTTACATTAAAAATTTATCAGTTTCAAAATAGAAAATTTGCGCTAGAATTTCACATTGTAAATTTACACAAGCAGATGCCACTGATTTTACCTTAACGCTCAACCGAATCCACACAATAACTAATGAGAAAGACATTACACAATACATACAAGTTTACAACTTTGGCTTATACAACACGCTGTACAAATATAAATACCTCTCGAGCTGTGAGCATAGTCCCTCACGGCTGAGAATTCACCAGGACTATAGGAGTACTACATGAAACAATAGGACACACTTTTGCAGTGACAAGAACACGATTGGTTACAATCCATTGAAATTAAATCGGAAACTCACGATAAAAGGCAGTCGACGGGCATTTCTTGACTGTCTTGTTTGCACTACACAGTTTTCTAGACAAATAGGAATACATTTATACATCCTTAAGCCCCGAGCATTTTTATACACGTAGTCACATTTGAAACTGCAAACAGAATGGAAATTGAAATAACTGAGGGTTTCGTTCCAGTCGAATCACTATATGCAAAATACAGATGCTGTATTTAACGTGATCCAAAAGAGAATTCATTTCACCGTTATATCTTTAGTACTGTTCCTTCGCTGCGTAATGTATTTCTTGATTTTTAAGTTCATGTTCTTCACTTCGAAACGTTTGTAGCAGTATTCGTCAATTCGAATTAGATGTCTTGGTTTTTTTTTGAAGCAACACCAAAGCGATATTTATGTTGGGATTTCCTAGAGATGCGTACCTGTTCACATTATTTAAAGTTTTATAACCATTTTCAGAGGAACTAATTCTATTGCCCAAAATAAAAGCATTTGTGTGATAGACAACGAATATACACTTGGTCAAATAATGCAAGAACTTTGAAGAATGACACGATCATGTTCGACGCATTTATTTGAACTACAATCATAAAAGCCGATTTAAATAGTTAATACAACTGAATAGTTTAGTTACTCAATATTTAATTTATAAAAGAAAATATTTATAATTTCTTCTAATAATTTCTTTATATTACAGGAAGCTTGGTATAAAGTTTGAGATGGGGGATGGGGCTAGCAATAGAGTAAGCCATCGCCGTAAACGAATTTAATGCTATCAAGACCTGCTTATGTAAAAATGCATGTTTTTGAAAATATTTTGATAATGACTTTATGTTGTTTGCCAAAAATAGAAGGAGATACAGACAATCAAAAAGTGGCCCACACTGACATTGTCTATTTCTTATTATATTTTTAGTAGGATAACCCAATGTAAAAGTGTTCTCTTTACATGACTGGTCACACTTTTTTAGTGAAAATAAGCTTTAAATTTAATGAAAATTATTTCAAAATCAATCACACATTTATAAGCTGTTGCATATGATATGCAAGCAGTTATAAATGAGTGTGTATTTTTTTTTATCATACATGGATGAATCTGCTGCTTCCTGTTTAAAATTTTCCTTTTACATAGCCTCATTTGATGTTTCTTCAATTGAGGCTCTAAAAGTGAATGTCAAGTTCTTTAATGTTCTTGCATCTAATAAATAAAAACATAAAATACAAAATTCACATTTGCACTTTTACAAAGTCTCTGAGACTTAGGAATGCCCTGAGAAAAACACTTTTATTTTAGTTTAAATAAGGGGCCTCGAGTATGAAGGAAGAAATCTAAAACGCTTTGTAGTGACCTGATTCACCAATCAACTGATAGACGGTACACAAATTGTTGTTTGTTCCTTGTGCCTCAACTAAAGCAACAGAAATGCTACAATAAGATTTCCTCTCCTTCTCTCAATTCCTTTAACACACTAAAAAAGAAAGAAAATAAATATTTAATAGCGAGTGAAATAGTCCACGAAATTTGGTTAAGAAATAAAAATTATATTTTATATTAAATGTAAAAATAAATTTTAAAGTTTTATTTTATAAAATAAAAGGCCTATTTTATACACATATTGAACGGTTTCTGTTGAAATATGGGATCGTGGTAACATTCTAGGTGAATTGAATGAACAAGAACAAGACAAAATGTGTAAATTAGGCTTAAGACTCCTCCATCAGGTTAATGTAGAAAAATTTCAAAATCAGATTCAAGAAAATGAATAGTTCCAGATCTTGAAAGCAATACCAGCAGTTTGTGGATTGCCATTATTTAGCTATGGCAGTGAGGCTTAAAGTTATTCAGAAGTGTTAGTCTAAAATGTTTGATGTCATTTAGTTTTAAAAGATTATTATTTTGAAATATTACAACTATACTAACACAAACAAAAACATTTTACGGAAAATAATATACTCAGGAAATTGCACAGAGGCAAAAGGAACTGGAATGTGTCGAATCGATGTATTCATATCATATCAACGAATCACAATCTTTGGAAGGGTTAGTATTGTCCGGTCACTAAGCAAAGATTGCAGTCTTGTCCTGCGTCCACCCTTCCCCGAAGAAGATTCAAATGCAGTCCACAAAAGTATTGCACCAGCGAAACTGAGTCCTCTAACCAGCAAACGGCGACACTGCGTTTCATTTTATTTATTTTTTTGTTTGAATATCACAGACTATGATTTAGGAAGATGAATCTTCAACAATGGCGCTTCTCATACCGGGTCAATACAGAATATGAGGAGACGAAGATTTTCTCTAAGCAATTTCTGGAGGAATTTTTTTGCTTAGAGTCTGAACTCACCATGCAGGTGGTGAGCGTGATGGTGATGTGGGTGGTGATGGTGAGGGTGGTGATCGGTCATCACTTGCGGGATCTGTGGTGGCATCGTGGAGGCCAGCTTGTGCTCCTTCTTCCACTTCATGCGCCGGTTCTGGAACCAGATCTTGATCTGTCGCTCGGAGAGGCAGAGGGCGTGGGCGATCTCGATCCGCCTCCTCCGCGTCAGGTATCGGTTAAAGTGGAATTCTTTCTCCAGTTCCAGGGTCTGGTACCGGGTGTAGGACGTCCTCTGTCTCTTCGTCTCGCCCATGGCGTTCACGCCATCTGGAAAAGAAAGCTATTTAGAATTCAATTCATCCAAGCACTTATTGGTATTTTGTGTGGGTTTTTTCAAGTAACCCTTTAAGATTAGTTAATTAAATTAACGTCACACTGGAGTAACACAGAGGGCTATTGGCGGTGGTCGGGAATTAACACAGAAGTGTTCCGCACCACGTAATCTTGAGACATGACGATGTCAACGCCGGAGCTGGCATTCGGCTCACCAACTTCCACACCATGCCAACATGATAACAATTGAGGCCTCGACCGGTTTAACGTACACCAGTCCTACGTACACTACGATCTTTGGTTGGATCGAGTTTCGGCCCAAGAAATCCCCCGGTTGCTAATCAGCTACTCTTTTAACTGGGCTAAAAAAGGCTTTCATTTAATAAGAAAAGGAATTTTCAATATTGAAAGGGATTCGATCATCGTCAGTCAGTAGGATCATTGTCACATAGGATAAACATAAGTTGTCTTCATTACTAAGAAGCATGTGGAAGTTCATTGAAAGTACTTTCAAAGAATATTCTATGGTTCGTCCAAATCGGAAATAAGTTAAATTTTACCGAGTTCCATGAAAGACGATGGTTATACTGTTTTTAGCTATTTTGAAATAAAATTTCGCACAATATTTGGTACGAATGAAAACGGAGGAGAAAATGTTGAAGGACACATTTTAATTGCTTCCTGGAGATAGACGAACTACTAGCTATGACCAGCATGAAATGCATGTAAACCAAAATTCAAACCCAATATTCACAAAAGGGAGGGATAGTAACTCAATACTTGTTTCGAATTCATGCCGTTAAAACTTCATTGGAAACCCATGATCAATGGTACTGTTTTTATGTTATTAATCTAAAATCTATATTTTAAACGATTGAAGCTTCTCAATACCAGCTTTATACATGGCGCCATCTAACGGTATAAAAATCCTTATAAAGCCTTCTCGGAAATTGAATTTTTTCAAAAGTGTGTATAATATATTATTTATTAATTAGTATTTATTAAATTTCCACGTACATTCTAGGAATATATTTTCAAATTGAAAATTTCGGTACATCATTGTAAAATATATATTTTCTCTTGTAAAATCATTACCTTTATTTAAATTACCGTTTATGCTTTTGTACTAAACAAGTCTTTCCAAAGCTCATAAAAGAATATAGTAGCTCATAGAAGCTTTTTAAATCTGCGATGAATTTAATTTCGAAATTCACACTATCAAATGCATCGCACAATAAAGGATATGGCATAGCACCAAATTTCGTTTACAAATGAATGAAAAGTTAAACATACTTACATAAAGTAACTAATTATTGAGAAGAAAAAGTGCAGAAACTATAATATTTGTAACCCATTATTAATGATTCATATAAAAATATCTTAAACGTCTCTTACTTCTATTGAGTAAAACTTGGTGAGACAAAATATTTTTAGTTAACATTTTTGAAACCATTAATAACTAATAATAAATCTTAAAATATTACAGAACGATTATCACTGCGATATTTTAATTTTTAACTGTAAATGGCACCATTATTACGGGAACTGCTATGGAAGACTATTTAGACGACTGTAACGTTGATGACGATGTTGACAGTTCAAGCATTTCCTACGAGTATTCAATTGGTAAATATAATACTTAAACATCGTACTCTGATTTCACTAATTTTTAACTTCATAGCTTATTTCAGGAATAGTTTTTTCAGAAAATAATTAAATTTTATATTTTTGGAATTGCTGAGACATCTCTAATTTAATAATTGGTATTACTCTAAGAAATACCATTTTTGGGGATTAATAAGGCTTTTTGGTATGACTAAGTATTTTTATTAAATAATTTGTATTAGGTAGGCTTAATAGGAAGAATTTAGCTCCTACTGATCACCTTTTTGATTACTACGATGGTTTTATGATGGATGTGATTCAATAACAACTTAAAAAAATTCTTAGCCCAATATTTTTTCGAATTTTGAAATGTTTGCGAAATAAAAAAAATTTTTATAATGCTCCCCTTTCAATCTTTTTTTATAAAACATCGTGAACAAACAAGTTTTTCGCTTGTTGATGTTTTTATACAATATGGGAACTTAATTATCCAATTTAATCCGTAATGCAAGAAAATTCCATTTCAATCGTAAGTACTATGTTCGCAAAACATCGTGAATAAACAAGTTTTTTGCTTGTTCATGCTTTCATACAATATGGGAACTTAATTATCTAACTTAATCAATCTGTGATGCAAGAAAATTCCGTGCTATTTAGTAAATATCCTATTAAGAATGCAATGGTTTTCAAGTACCGAAAGTTCACATATCCCATACAACTCCGTGCGAAGAAATTCATCGCCTCCTCGTGATGACGTCACAAGTCAGACAAAAGGTTTTCTTCTGTAGGAGGCAGTTGTTATTGGCGATTGTCCGGGATCAATCCCAAAGAGAAAGTTTAGGGGACAACACCTCATAAGTGTGAACCACGGTCAGACGACTAAAGGCCCGTTTACGATTTTTCGTATGACCGTATACTAAGCTACAGATAGGGTCTGCGTAATCCCGCCCTTCTGTCAATCACGTGGTTCTTCTCTATCATTGGTTCAACGCATACGGACATACCGAGTATCGTAAACGGGCCATTAGGCAACACATGAGCTGGCACCCCTCACCAAACTCAACACCATGCCAACGTGAGGGCATTTGAGGCCACGAAGGATTTTACGTTCACCAGCCGACACGTGCACAACGATCTATGTTTAGCTCAACTCGTAACCCTCCAGTTGCTAATTCGCCACTCTTCCAATCAGGTTACTATGGCCTACAATAGTTCAAAAGACAGGTTCCAGAAGTCTTATTTGACTTCTCTGAATGAGAACCGGCGTCTGTCTTACTATTAATAAGCGTAACTGCTTTTATTGGAAAAATTTGATGAGAGTACGAGGATTCTATACCCAAGAACAGACTGTAACTATCTCATCTGTGACATTACAAGCGATTTTTCGACGAAAGAAAATAATTGGTAAAAAGGAGGACTCGCATACGCAACATCCTTTCCATGTTGTTGTGCAAGATACACGGCGAGACTGTTGTCTGAATACATTTTTGAAAACATCGGATGCAATTCCAATTTCGCAGCTAAACTAGAATTATTTATGCATGCCAGGGGGCTCCTCCTCCCCCGAGCTCTCTTCCATCTTCTACTGACGAGGCATGTTCGGCTGGAAAATGAGGTGAGGCAGCTTGCATGCAAATGCCGTTATTAAAATCGCATCACCAATGTTGATCCGGCGTGATATATGGCCCAGGCTCAACTTTTATATGACGATGGTAAAAGAGAGAGAAGGAAGGATAGAAAAAATAATAATAATAAAATTGCTTCTCCCAGATAAACCTTCCAGTATCGTATAGCGTTCCATTCTGTTGAGGATGTACGGCTTGGAAAACTGAGTCGACCTATATTTAGGGATATCTTAAACAGATCTTCGGGTGGAAGGAAAGAAAAGGGGGCGGGATAGGGGTAATGAAAAAAACATTAAAGTCTCGGCATAATGAGTTGTTTTGGTAATTAGCGACTTGTCTTAATTGCCCATCCGGTTGTTCCGCTCCGGGGACCTCGACATTCCTTACTGCCAAAAGAATTATCCCGATGGAAATATCGCTATTAAAAGCGCATTTGTCTAAAATAAATTTTTGCACTATGAATATCCGCATTTGTGTGTGCAAAATACTTCTGGCATCGGAACCTGAATCGCAATGTCCCAAACGAACTGATGAAATGGGAAGGCGGGATGGATGACCGGAGAAATATTTGGTGGGGATGCAAAATCTGAATTCAACAAGGATAAGGATGGCCCATTTAAAAGGGCGACGGATTAGCAACAGGAAGGTTCGGTTCGAATTAGATCCAACCAAGACTGTTGAGTACACGGCGGTTGGTTCACCCTAAAACTGTCATGGCCTCGCATGTCCTCACGTTGGCGTGATGTGGAAGTTTGGAGAGTAAAGTGTCAACTCAGATGTTGACTTCATCAAACACACGAAATTTTGAAGTGCTGTACTTGGATCTTTCGTTTCGGGATTGATCCCGGACCGTCAATAGCCCGTTGTATAGCTCCAGTGCGACGCTAATTAACTACCAATCCAACTAAAATAAGTCACGATCTTTAAGACACTGATGCAATATAATGTGAAGTAAGATGTGTCCACGCCTGATTGATATTGGTCGTAATTTATAGTTTTATCTATGTGGCTGAACAATAGAAGTGAAGCTGACAATACTGTCGGTAGGTAAATATTTTACTTAAAGTCATACTGGAGAAACACGACGGGCTATCTACGACGGTCCGGGATCAATCCCCAAGTGAAAGATCCGAGAACGACACTACGTAAGACACTATTGTTGAATCCTTAAACCTCTACTGAGCCAAGCTTGTATTTAGAATGCTGTTGTTTAATAAAACCAAGATAAGCTTTCGGGAACATGCTAAATGAAGTTCGTGTCTTTTAGAACGGAAAATAGGTATCAACATAATGGCTGTTTTGTCAATTTTTTTGTAGAGTATATAGTACACGTTTAGAAATGTGACATATTCTGGTAATATTGTTTACCCCAATAAGATGAACAGTTTCTTGTGCCTGTAGATTGAATGCTGCGATATCTTTACAGAGATATCTAAAATAAATATGGCTCAATCAATGCATACACCAAATTTTTGAATACTATCAGTAAAAGACTAAATTTTCCTTGCGAAAACAATGACGATAATAATTTATTGACAAAGAAAGAATGTCGAGGTCAAGACCTTAAAATAAGCTACTTCGTAAGGATAAACAATCACATTCAACATAATTCATAATGGATAAAATATGGTCCTTTCGGAATATATTTGGTCTAAAACATAACTATATCAGAGCTACAGACATCGAAGCAACATTTCTCTAACAAATGTCATACTGAATGCAGAAAAGGATGATTGGATTGGGTTTTATGGCCAAGCTGAGCCAAATATGAAGTAAGTAGACATACACACCTGTAAAATTTTGACTCAGAAGAGATAAATACGCCTAGAGAGAAGTCGAATATATGCCTCCTCCAACTATCAGATTGCTGGAGCAGAGGACAAACCCATTGAACCACAATAAGATGTTTTTCATTTCTCTAGGAGGTAGTGCTACAACTCATAAGTTGCTAGCGCAATGAACAAACTCACGAGGAGAAAGGCCTTATATTTGAATTAAATTTAATGTAAACATTAAAACGATCAAAATTTTGATGCTTCTTATTAAAATAACTAAGCGAGTTTATTGGCAGTACCAAGTTAATGTATGCTAAATAAAGATACAAAAAGAAAATAAGCTCGTATGCAAGATATAAAGTTAGTGTAATTTGTACCTATCTGAAAATCGTATGACTTGTGCCGGAAATATAACAATAGTCGCTAAATTACCTTATAATAAACAACTATGCCTATCAACATCTTTCATTTCATCAATCTCATTGTGTGCTAATCGACTTTTGAACTAATGTCAAATTTAAGTACTTTTATCTTTATAGGGAAACAGTGAATTTTATGATTACCAGAAATTGTCAAAAATTTAAGCTTTATTTGGAAATGAATATTATAAAAGATAATTTTGAAATAAAAAGGAATCCAATATTCATTCAGCTTAGAGCTCGACTATTTCTTATGAAATTGACTACGTCCTTATGAAATTAAAATGTTGAATTGTTTTTTCATGTCAACCAGATTCTATGTGGAATAAATTCTTAAAACTATTTCTATGTCGAAGCGTGCTTAATTTAAAGACTAAACTCATAAGTAGTCCTCTTATAGGTCGCAGGTTTTAGACATTATAAATCATTTTAGCCAGACAAGAATCCGAAATCTTTTATTTTTTTACTTTCATTTCGTCTCCGGAGACCCAAAACTTTCTAAACTGTGGAAAAAGACAGATGGCTTAAAATACCGAGCTCAATTGTTTCTTGAGGAATAGTTTTGCGGCAGTAGGCCATCCTTCACTAGAGAAATAAACCTCTTGCGTGATTCATTTTATAAGGTCTTTTAAATTTCATAACTCTTGTTTTTCAGCTTGAATGTTGCAAGTTAAATATATGCAAGAGACGGACGTGATGTTTATCAAGTATTAAAGTTCCTGCTTTGAGCGTATGGAGATGAATACATGCAAATGAACCTTGTAAAGCTTTACTTCAACACAGAACAAAATACTACTGAATCTATCTAGAAAGTTAAACAGGCCTCTCAGAGCAAACAATAATAATTGTTTAGTTGAATTCCAATGTTTTAATTAATCTATTAAAGGGCATTTTTTTAAATTCATATATAGTCATGCACCGAGCTATTTACAAAATCTTTTGTACTTTCTGAAATAAGTAATGAAAATATCTAACTATGCAATAATTCATAGTAATGTAATATCTTAAGGTATTGATGAATTAATTTATTAACACTTAGAGACAATTAAGTAAATTTATTTAATACTTATAGAACCTATACATCCATGAATTATTCATTTTACTTTGTATAGAAAATACGACAGCTGCATTTATTATTGCTATCTAACTATGGGGCTCCATGCTCTGCTTGCCAAACCCCGAAGATAGTTAAACACTGTTCACTGATTCATTGGCAAACCATGTTCGCTTGCAATCTGTCTAGGGACAAAGAATTTGGTAACCATTTTGTTAAATTAAGAAATAACTTTAGTGAGTGCAATAAGCGGTGGAGTGGTCGTTCACGGTAAGAAGTCGATTTGTCGCCAAATATGGTAACCTTTACCTTTTGCGGATTTTCTTCACATCTGCCGTTTTTGTTATGGCAACCCTATCTGCTGTTACGGAATTCGGCCTCCATCTTGATTTGGCGACAAAAATTAGTTGGCGACAAACGTCTTACCGTGAACGACCACTCCACCCAATAAGCTCTAATGGAGCAAGGGTCATTCATGGTCAAGTTGCCCCAAATGCAAGAATGACAACGTCAAGTAATGGGCATACACACAAGTAAACCTCGAAGGTTGCTCAAAGTGCTTGCTCAATTCCACAGCTCGAGACAAGCATAGTGGCCATACCCAGTGAGTCACGGTGAGCCCATTAAGTTCAGAAAATAATTATCACATAAGTATACCATGGACTCTAATTCCCAGACATCGGAACTCTTTCGACACTCCTAAATGGGAGGAGCAAATTTTTAAATATTACTAATATCATCAACGAACAAAAAATTGAGTTACTTCAGCAAAGCACATCCTTCATATACAATATAGCAATCCTTGCAATAAAGTATGTAAGATTGCTTTGAAAAACAAAATGTAACATGCATAGGTGGTAAGATGTGTGTAAGACAATATGGGAAGGGGCGTAAATGCAATAGGAGTGACTAGATTCAGCACCGTGGTCAGATTGAACAAGCTGGGTGTTCGAATCCCACCCGAGGAATGGATGTTGGTAGTGGTGCCTTTACACCAAAGGCCTCGTTCTAATCAGAAGTAATGTAGAGAAAAATACCCTATTAGAGTGATGAGCTGAACCAAACATAAAATATATTTATCTGCTGAAGTATACATTTAAAGCACTATTCAGTACGGGTAACTTGAATGATAATTTATTTAACAGCAACCTTAATTCCAATGAATATGATGCATAAAGACTGGATTGAAAAGAACGGAGACTTCGTAAAGTGACTGGAACTCTTTTTTGGCAAAACATTAGATATAGCATTGTCTTATAATCAGTTACATCAATTTTCTCTCAAGTCTGTGTAATAGTTTCTATGATAGGATTGGTCGGAAAAATCGAATTTCCCAAAACAAATTCTTACAGTGAAAAAGTTTCTTTGTTTGAATTTGTCTACCTAAGATGAACATGTGAGTTTTTCCTAAGTCAAATGATGTTAAAATGAAGTAGATGAAAATCTCAAATTCTGTCGTTCAGGCTTTTTTTGCTCAACATTGTATGAAATCGCTTCCCAATGAAGGGCTTTCTACATAATTAGTGTTAAAGTGAGAAAAATGAAAGAATGAGTTTTACTAATAGATCACTCCTTATAACATTTTAGGCAGGATAATTTGCGTCAGACAGTAAAATCAAACAGACCAAATTCCGTATGAATGGCCATATGCCGTCAGTTCACTTTGAACCACCTACCAAGATTGATACGCGTCAGTCCAACTTTCTACCCGTTACTCTTCCAGGTGTGTAAAACGTGTGTGCAATATAACAAAGTTATATTCCTTGAAAATATAGTATATCGTGACAAAAACTGGGTAGAAGCTATAATAGACTCGTTATCTATATATATAATTCTCTTACGTGGCACGCAAAAAAGACGTTATTTGTAATCGCGTTTTGGCAACACTGTAGGGTTTGTTTGTTTATCGCGAAGTCTCGCGCATCGATTGAATTTATAGCGTTATCGGATGAAATTTTATTGAAAAAAAAAAGGAAATTTTAATGAGCTGTTGCAGTTAGTTTATAATAGAAATCAAAGAAAGCGGAGGATCTTTTCAGGGCCATTTAAAAAACGGTCCTATTCAGTGCCAACAATTATAGTTCAACAAGACGCTTGCACTACAACTTTCGGCAACAAACTCAATGAAAAAGTGTGGGTCGTTTGAGTGCTGGGAAAATGTACACACAAACAACATGCTGGGTATTCAATTTCCAAAGCAACGCTCACATTTCGAGTCAAAATTTGCACAAAGTTTTCATTTGAATTCTGATTTTAGAGATACTGTATGTATTTTTTCTGTAATACAGCAAATTTAGATTTTTAAAACATTTTTTTGGTAACATATTTTGTAAACAATCCCTTATGCTAGGACACGTCTTCATTGAGGCGAGCGAAGCGAGCATAGGTTCGCGCAGCGAACCAATTAGGATTGCGAAGCAATCCTCCGGGGGTTGGCGAGCGTCAGCGAGCAGGGGGCAGGCCCCCTAGTTAGTCTTATTAGGTAAAAGGCAAAATATATAATGCGAACTCTCAGTATGTGGTCGGTAGATAGAAATTCGGCTTTTGCTTTTTTATGTTTGATTTGAGTTGGGGACTTTCTAAAGTGTAAAAGGAGTTTCTACGAGTGAAAGCCATTTTTTTAACTCAACTTATTTAAGCTTGTTTGAAAAATTATTTGACTAAATGCGAGTTTAGATAATGTCGCGGGCGCGGCATGGAAAAGTAAAAACGCCTAAATTTGAGAGCTTGAACCGACGATCTCTTCACTAAGATATAATTGGAATTACAAAAAACAGATATTGTCATCACGGTGGACTACAAAATTTTTTCAGTTTTGTAATTTATTCCGACGAAATTCAGTATTACCCATCCTCTATTCAGTAGTATCCAAATGCAATGATTTTGATGTGCTGAAATACAAGGAGTAATAAATTAAACCTATCCCTCCTGCATTCCGTCGTTGCTACTATTGCACCGTCTATGTTTAAAAAGCTCTCAGATGGTTCATACTTCATAGTAATTCTTTGCTTCGTTATAATTTGCTACTTTTATATTAATTTCATTATTGTTTAAATTTTAGTTAAATTATCCCCCCTTTCTCATTGGTTAAAGTTTTATTTAAACACTCCCACACGAGAAATTTCTAAAATACAATGCTAAATATTAAATCACGACATAGATGTAATAAAATGATGTGATGATATTTATGATAAAATATTAGAAAGTTCAAGAGATACTTATAGAGAAACTTGGTGAAAACGCTTATGCGATAGTATAATTAAATTGCTAATGTGTCATTTTCTATTTCTGGCTACGTCAGTAATCTGCCTAATTTTTTAATTCCATATAGATTGGTATGTAGTTTTGGACCTGCGAGTTTGAACAATCGAGTTTTGTACTACTGAGTTTTTTGTGTGCTACTTAATGAGACATATGTATGTTTGTTGGAGATTTGTTAGTGATAAATAACTCTGCTAAATAATTTTAGTTGTAAATATTAAAGAACAACGGAGCACATCAAGGGGACGTTTCAATTTACGCTCATTCTCTTACTCCTCAAAAGAATAATAAGTCCTTGAATACCAATGATTTCTAGAAAAAGATGTATTGTTATCTCGACGGGCCTTACAAATAGTTAAAAATAAAAGATGAATTGATTAATAAACAAAGAATCAGAAACATTTTTGCTATGCATCTTAGGCAATCCAAAATTTCACAAAAGTATTCATGAAGGCGATCATGGATGTTTTTGGGACACGAATCTTTTCCGAAATGATTTTGGAATTCAAGAACTATCAAAATTACATGCTTAAGCAAGTTATATAAGAGTTCCGTGCATTACAGATAATATATACTGCAGACCATTAATAATCGAAAATATCATTTAATGCAATGGTCATTTAAAAATACGATACTAATAACAACAGGGAGGAAGAAGATAGTACAGTGCGAAACTATTTTCTGTGTACACGCTTGATGAAAGGAAGGCTTTTTAACTAATTAATTAATTAATTATGGGTTCTCTACAGAATGGTAAATTACAAAGAACAGAAAATGTTTGATTCCAAAAATTAAAAAAGAGAAAAAAAAAGCACAAATACTGTTAGATGGGAACGAAAGCAAAGTACTTCATTGAAGCATATTACTTATTGAATTGAAATCACGAAAAAATATATCAACCTTCAAAAAGGAATTATACATTTAAGAATGCTATTTGTTTCAAAATTGTTTCATATATTTTAAAGGTTTAACAAAAATAATTTAGTCGGAGATGCTAAAATCAATACAAGGAACTAAAAAGGGCGAATCAATTTTGTTCTGTAGGAGGTTCTAAAATATTTTTGTCGAAGCTACGTCCTATCGAGATTGAAAGTAATGAAACCGAAATGATTACCCAATTCAGAAGAATGTACGCTTGAAGATTCATCATTCTCAAAATAAATGAATCTCAAAACATTTTTCTCGATTCTTTCAATACCCACGATGGCAGGCGTAAAAAGGATTTCTAATAACAGATCCATATTCCAATCCCGATCTAAAATATAAAAATATTGAAAAATATTTCTGAGATGAGAGGGCTTGTTGAGGTTCGCACGTGGGCAGCCCCAGAAAAAACCTTGCACTTAACCCTCTTGGTGGTTTACATTTCAGTCAAAAACCACCCTGTAGTGACCAACCTCTGATACAATAAGGTTTTCTAAATTGTCACCAGTTTTAGGCAAAGAAGAATTTATTTTTCCTACTTGAATTTTCATTCCCTTGAAGTAATAGGGCAGGTTTGTCTAAGTGAGATATCTCTTGATGAGTAAAAGTGACCAGATCTTACACGAGATATTTAATCCATCAATATCTGACCCTGATAATGACAAGACATATAGTCATCAAGATATTTCCGTTTTTTTATGATGATAAATTCAAGATCTAGTTAGTTTTCTTCCAGTGAATTCCTGCTTTCATTGATACGACTTAACTCTCCAAGTGGTTTTGGTGAAATATCGCGTCCGTCAAGTTTTGATCAATTTTCTTCTAATGACGAGTCATTTGCTCCATCAAGATCTAATTCAGTTTTTATAGTGACGAGATACCTCGTCGAAACAGCTCCCGGCCTTGATACCGGCAGTGTTCTGGCACCAACAAGCGGTAGGATAACAAAGGCGTGGTATTCAGGGTCCCAACTTGGATCTTCATTCTGTTTAGAGTAATCGGGCAGTTTTGTCTCGACGAGGTATCTCGTCATTAGCAAAACTTACAAGATCTTAGACAAAATATCTCGTCCATCAAGATCTGACCAATTCAAATAATGTCGAGATACCTCGTCATCAGGACATTATCGACATTTTGTATGATGATTATATCAAGATCTGGTCAGTTTTCTTCTAATGACAGCGATCTAATAACCACTCTCTTGGTGAGAACACGGAAGCCTCAGAGAGAATAATGGGACATCGAGATTCGAACTCGCATATCCAACGGTGTCTCGAAAATCCAAACACTTCAATCTACCAGTTTCTAAACCCTCCAATCAGTTTCCACACGAGATATCTCGTCCATTAAGATCCGACCAGAATTGTTAATGACGAGTTACCTAGTTATATCTAGATATTGCATATTGTTTTATGAGGTTGAGATCAAGATCTGGTCAGTTTTCTTCTAGTGACAACAATGTAATAACCACTCTCTTGGTGAGAACGTGGAAGCCTCATAGAGATCAATGGGACATCAAGATTCGAAATCGTATGTTCAATGGTGTCTCGAAAAACCAAAAACTTAATTCTGCCAGTTTCTTAACCCTCCAATCAGTTTCCACACGAGATATCTCGACCATCAAGATCCGACCAGAATTGTTAATGACGAGTTACCTAGTTATATCTAGATATTACATATTTTTAATGAGGTCGAGATCTGGTAAGTATTAAACTAATGTCAAGATATCTCGTCCATCAAAGTCTGGGTAAGTTTTTCTAGTGATACCTCCTGGAGACAGCCACCAGAAAGATTGATAACGCGATTCCAACATCATTCTGGCACCAACAAGCTGCAGGACAACAAAGACGCTGTCTTCAGCGGCGCAACTTGCGGCTGGCCCCCGTTCGTCGGTCCGTTATTGATGGGCAGCTTGAGAACGAGGTGTTTCCTCCTCCGCATCATCGCTGGACTCCGTCCCCGGGACAATTCACTCGGGGGATGCGATTTCATTAAAAGCTTCTCTCTCGCACTGCCAGAAAAAAGAGAGAGAAGAAAACGAGTAAACTGTAGACGCCGTCACCCAGGAATAATTAAAACCTCCAAATTCTTCTTATTCTTCTTCACTAGGGCTTTGCCGGTCTGCCTCCGCTTTTATTTCATTTTTCCCGTAATCACTGCAGAAGGGGCGAAAAATTGCAGCAAAAACTGATGGATATTTCTTTCGATATTTGTTTAGCATTTCGGGAAAGTTATGACTGGTAATTTTTCTGTTCTGGTTTTTTTTTTTTTTTTTTTGTAGATTTGGAGGGGGCCCGTTTGTTTCACTCATTTGTTATGCCGCGCATTTGTAAATGAGTAAATTTTATCAATCGTGATTGATTTATTGTGCGCATTATTCTGCCGTCTGTGTTTAATAAAACTTCTAGATGATGTGTCAGTGGGGTATTTTCAATTACATGGTTAGCTCACAATAGAAAAAATTTTAACCAAAATATTTCTAATTTCCCTGCAGGGTAATTAATATGAAACGTTACTCGGTCTCCAAACTGTTCTGAGAGTCGCGTGATTACATGTATCAACTGCTTCTTATTATGGACAAATATTTTCACTATCGGAAAGTTCAAACTATTATAGAAATTGGTAGGAGACTACCAAGTGAAAATTCAACTATCCAAAATTTTAGAAGAAAGTAAAGGTTATAAAATTTTAATCGAAAAAGAATTGATCGAGTGAATAAGATATTGTTTCCTTAAAAGGTAGTGCTTTGGTCATTAGGAATATTTACTTTTCTGTTGACGCTGTACAGAATCGGTGTTTCGGTTCGTAAATAGTCCACGTGGTTTACTCATGACTTCGGTTTAAAAATTAAAATTGTAATCAATGGTAAAAATCAACTAAAGGCAAGCGTTGGATTGGTGCACAAAGGCTGAGTTTTAACTTTTACAATATAATACTGACTGAGTAAAGTGTTATAATGTTTTTTCATTTCCGTTATAGGTATGAAGAGAAACAAGAAAACAGTGCTCATTATTATGTGCTTAAAAATAACTGTAAATTAAAATAAGGAAGCATTATACGTAATAAATCATTAAATATCATTCTGACAACCCAGACATGGCTATAATTATATTTCCAATGGCAAGGCAGTACAATTGCGAAGACAAATACAAATACAATAAAAAGTACAGAGTTGACCTTGGTCATTTTAGCCTTATATAAGGCCAGAAGTGATGGTCACTTGTGAAGGGGCAGCCAGTGGGTGGACCATCATTGTCCCTAACATAGAACAGCACAATTTACATCCATGCCCTAACCACGAATTCGAACCAGGAACCTTCCGATCCAGAGGCCAACACCTTGACCACTAGCCCGGTTGGTCGGCTTGCTATAATTATGATATATGTCATATAATTAAGATTATTGTTATCATCACTAGATAATTTCTATTATAACGGGTTTGGATTGTTGTCTAGGGGTTTAATAGATCCTTTAAAGATAGTAGCTTAAATTGATTTCATAATCACGAAATGAACCTCAATGTCTTAATTACAAATCATGATATTTGACTAAATAATCTGAAGTATTAATATAGCAGAAGCAATTTAGTGAAATATGGAAACAGACTAATTTGATATGAAAACTGATATATGAAATACCTATGCCGTTTAATTTACCTTCAATCAAACAACTTGTCTTCAATTCATAATGTTTAGTTTCTTGTAAAAGGTGATAACTTCACGAATGCCATCTCCAAAAACTTACAAGAAATCATATACCTAGATTGACAATGATCATTTTCAGTGTGTTCGTAGCATTCGTAGATGCTGCACGAGTAAAAATAAATTTATTATGAAGATTAAATAAATGTTTTGGAAGTACAAATTAAAGAAATCAGGATTTGTTAAGTAAAATATTAAAAATGCGAATTCTCTAATTTTATAGGAAAATTTTGTAACCAGAAGCAGTGGGTATTTAACTTCTGAAGACTAATGACCCGTATGCTGCATAAGTATGCGCAATAACTGATTGTATGCATTTGTACATAATATATGTATAATGATATATAGTTTTAGTGACATTGTGTTATCGAGTCTTATATGTTAAGTAGAAAATCTGTTTATTTGAAGCATCAAAAACTCTTGAACGCTGAGTTAGGGCATCGTGAAATTTGCACATCTTATTCTGCCTAGAATTTCTAGATCAATACAGCTGTTTTCAGCTGGTAATACCGTTATCTTAGAACCACAGAAACAAAATTTAATATAGAGCATTGTGTAAAAATGGAGACCAATTTTTAAATTGAATTATGATAAACGCAAAACGTCAAAAATTGTCATGTGCCATGCAATTGGAAGGGGAAGAAACACAAACACGTCAATTAAACAAAACTCAAAAAGCTATTTGACGACGCAACAAAACTGCTGAGAGAACAGTGACACGATCCGATTTGTCTGAAGTAGTAAAAACTGTAGGATGTATCCAGATAGCAAACTTAATTTGCAATGAAAAATGCACTGTTAAGAAGATTCATAGCTATTCTTTATTGCATATCATATTTTAATATTGCCTGAGTGTAATTATCTCTCACATAGTTTTGATAATGCCCTCAAAAGGATGTTTCAATTATTTTTGTATATAAAGATTTGTGTTTAGCATTTACTGTTTTTGACACTACATTTTTTTCAAGATTATTTTTCTAATACATTTTATAATTTCGAGATTAATTGATCAATATAGAAGATATGGAGGTAAATATATATTTTAAATAATAACTTTCTCTAGGGAGTATGTATTATTTACCCACTCTTTCTTATTTAATTCACTCGATTTCACACACTTCTGACCATGTTAGACACATTTATAAAACGAAATGCTGGCCTTCGTTTTCCCATCTAATTGTTTAAGTGTAGCAAGAAACATAATCTGTTTGAGGTAGTTAGGTAACTAGTCGTGTGAATCACGAAGACAGGAAAAGTATCCTGACCTGGAGATATAGGATGTGAGCCCTGTCAAGCAGCCCCGCCTATTGGCTGCCCTCACGAATAGCTCGAAGGATAAGATCTTAAGAAGGCCTAATTTAATTGTCCTTTTAGTTTTTCTGAAATTGTTATGTTAGTAGCTCCAAAGTAGCATTCAAGGTTTACGATGCATACCTCTCTATTTTCGGCTCTTTTCTATATTCTTAAGAAATGTGCAGAATTTAATTCAAGATCAATTAATAGACTGCATTTGCATTGAAGTTACATTTTCTTACGATTTCCAGATAAATGTTGGTTTTATTTTCTGTGCTTCTTAAAATTATTCGAATTCCATTCAAATAATTTTAAGAGTGGCAATTTTAATTTGGTCATTCATTAAATAATAGTCCAAGTATTGAAAACTGTGAGTGGTTGTAGCAGAATATTGCACGATGCATTTTTTAATTGAATTGAGTTAAACATTAATTAAGTTAAAGCAATAAGTTGAACAAGCAAAATTTTTCGGACAAAATAAAGTTGTTTTAGTGAAAATTTATTACATTTCATCCTTTACAAAATATTTTAACCTAAGATCAATTCAATTCTTTAAAATGCTAATAATTTCATCTCTTCTATTTTTAAAATATTCTTACAAATTTAGTTTAAATATCACTTGACTGTTGAAATTACTCGCCTTCATGCACAACTTATATAAAATTCTTCTTATAACGTATATTAGAAATATTAAGCATACTATCGGAGGATGATCCATGTAAAATCGCTTATGGTGTCCAAGTAAAGACTCTAAAATCATTAATTATTTACATGGCACCTATTCAATGGAAAAACAATCAAAAGGGGAAAGATTTAAATCCTGAAAGTTTGTTGGTTTTGGGCTATGGGGGGGGGGGCTCCACTCTGATTTGACAATCTAAGATTTCTTTTAAATTGCTAACCCAAGTTGAAATGCATTTAAAAATGATTTTTTTAAAAATATATTCAATAGCTATATTGATGCTCTAAATCACATAGCTCAAAATTATCCAAAACGTGTAGATTAAATAGTGCTAATTGGACTCATACTTTAACTATTCGGCTCCCATTTTCACATATACTCCTTTACAATGCCAGATTATGGATTATTATTGTTTATAGTAGAGCACTATGGACTATACGTCCACTTCAAACACTTCAATCTACCATTTTCTTAACTCTTCGAGAGGCTTCGACGAGTTATGTCGTCCATTAAGATTTTACCAATTTTGCCAACGTCGAAATAGCTCGTCAAGGCAAAAATCAGAAGGGTCAAGAGACTCATAGCCGTTCGGTCATTAGAGGGACAGTTTTCTCTTGCGTATTATATTAAAATTGGATGTGTGTGTAATATCAAATTATTCAACCATCATCAATCATATTTGAATTGTAGACAAAATGAAAATTACCCAAAACTTAGATTAAAGAACCCTTATTGGGTGCTCACGATGCTTCACTGCATCCTCGTCGATGTTCGGAACCCCATTAAAGAGAAGCATCGACGTGAATGTTTTTCCGGTGTTCCCCAACATCATTCTTCTACCTTAAGAATACGAATTCGAATGCAAAAGTAAAGAGTGGAAAGGCGGGATTCGTTCTAAAATCGAGCGGCGACGTGACTTTGAAAAACGGAAGGGAAAGACGATTTTTCATCCCTAGAAGAGGGCAACATGACGTATTTCCCTGCATGATGTGCAGGGAAATTAATGTTCGCTCCTCTTCTCCACGTTTTTCAATAGGACCTTATCAATAATATTCCTCTGGGCTCTTGAATATTTTTAGTCCGTTCCCTATTTAATGTACCATCGATTCTTTTTTACGAACTTCGAATCCTGAATTCTTTTCGGAGCAGAAGAAAATTAATGTACACACGGGCATAAATAAAGGTCTGGTCGTTTCTTTTCCTTCCTTCAAGATTTTAAGAGCTAATGATTGAATTTGTATAAGAATAAAAACACAAATTGCAGTTGCATGTGCTCTTTCATGAATCATCATCCATCTTTGGTGGAAAGTTAGTGGTCACTTTAAGGGTCCAACATTCTAAGAACAGTTTTTTTACTTCTACAGTGAAAATTTCTTATTTAAACAAGCTTTATACAAACAACCCTTGAAGTTTTTATCCTCACGATTGCGGAGGTTTTGTAGAGCTTTTTTACCTTCAACTTTGTGAAAATAATAAACAACTATAAATGGCATGTATGAGTTTTAAGGCGCTAGGTCATATTTTGCCAATTTTTACCAAACACAAGGCAGACGATGTATTGTATTGAACATACACACACAAAGAAAGTTTTACTGAAGGAGAAGAAATAAATGTACCCAGAACTTGTTACATGACTTAAACTTACGCAACATACATCACTCATATTTTTAACACATACGGCAAACCCATTAAAGTCTAATTAAGTCATGACTTCCGCGTTATATGTATAAGAAAAACAAGTCTAAGTCTTAAAGGGATAAGAAAATGTTCTTATCAACCAGTTTGCTTATCTACCGATTAAAATAAACTTAATATTAGGCACCACATATATAATCTATTAATCCTGAAAAACTTATATATATACAATCGGATATATACAATAGCTCGAAGTGTATAGTACTCTTTATAAGAGATATACATTGCACGCAAAGTAACAATATTCCTACTAACGGTTTAAAATACTTTTTTAATCGCTTAACCTCTTCGGCCTTTGGCACTACTCTCAGTCGAGGCTATTTGTGAAGGATCATTCCGTTGCTCCTGACAGGGACAATCATATACATCATGCGCTTACAAACCGAGACTCAAATCCGGGATCAACTCAGTGACAGACACTATTGGAATAGTTATGACCACTATTCCAGGTTGGCACTAAGGTTAAAATACAGTTCACATAACACACATACTTGACCATAGAAGTCGCTTCCTTTACTATCTGCGAGTTAAAATCTATTTCAAATTTTATACGAGGCAATAGCACGAGAATGTCTACGAAGTGGTTGGATACAGGGCATTGCATTTCGAAAAACTACAGTTTCGTATACATAATTAGGGTTACATCAAATAATGTAATAAACATTAGAATAAAAGTAGGTAGAATATTTAAAATATGCATGCTTTATATTCAATATTGATTAGTTACCATGTAATCGGATATGAAAAAATGATTTTAACCCTTCCGGGATTTTCTTAAATTATGATAATTTCCTGCAGTTTCTTGGTGTTTGTCTGCTTTCCTTATCATGCATTAGGCACAAAAAAGTTTTTCAGTAAAATTATTCCCATATTTCCCTGCATCTCAATTTAAAAATCCAAAACGGATCCTGCGTAATTCGCGACACACTTTCCCATTCGCATTCATGCTTGTTCGGGGTATTTAAACGAAAAGTACACACGACGCAGTGAAATTGCTCTGATGAAAAGAAACTTCTCACGGAGGAGTCACGTTCGAGGGGATTAAAAGAAAAGGGCCTTAATTTCCTCCTTTATCTCAATCTCATTGATAGGAAGAAAAAGTGGTGAGGAAATTCATTAAACGGGCCTGCTGATACGGGAGTCTAGAGGGGTTTCTTCCCTCAAATTTTACTCAAAACAGGCAGGGAAACGTGAGTGGGAAGAAAAAGGTATCAACTTTTGCCTCTGATGTGACCTTGGGGAATCGGCGAATGATGATGTCTGGTGTTTTCCTTGTGACGAAAAAGAAATGAATTTACCCATCCTTCGATGCTAATAGCTTTGGTGCGATGCTACAGTTCGAGAGCGTGAGTCGTTTGAAAAAGTTGGCTGGAAGTTAATTTGGTAAAAATTTTATGCTTTAATTAAATTGTCCTTTGTTCGACAAGATTTTTTCAGAAAAGTTTCACTACTTGTGCCTTTTTAACTCCTTAGGCTCTATAAATTTGAATTTTCCTTAAAGGTGGTACAGGTAATGTTTTCGTTAAAACCTAGCTACACGATCAGTTGAAAAAGTCAATATTGCAAGATCTTTCATCCGAAGCTTAATGAACTTTTTGGGGTAAGTGTCTCGAAAATATATATATATATATATATATGCAGGATAGTCAGTTAGTATCAGTATATAAAAATGTCGATGCATGAATATTCAAAATTTTTATTAATATTAAAAGAAGTATTCTCATATGTTCTGACTCTTTATTAATAAATTGATTATTCATAAACTCTATCAATTATCATTAAATATAATCCTGATGATGCCAAACGAATAAATATTTTGACATACTTTGTTGTTGTTGTTGTTGTCGTGCGGGTCATATATGACCCAATTGGGGGTGCCATTGCCACGGAGGGTTTGAGATACTTTAAAATGATATTTACTTCACAAATTTTGAATTACAAACATTAGTTTGACAATGCCCACAGTCAGAGAATAAAATAATTTTTAATCTACTTGAAACAGTTAAACAATAAAAATGCGCTTTTAGATTTAAACTCAATTAAAATTTATTTCCTAAGATACGATTTCCTCTTAGCTCAGATCAGGAAATGTTTTAATATATTTAACAGTACGAATTTCATTTGAAATATGATGTTATAATTGTGTGTCATCTGTGAATACAATGTTTTTATTTTAATAAGTGGGTTCGTTTTAGTATAACGATACATTTTTCTTTTTTTAAATATACTGAGAACTAGAAATGCATCGTAGTGGAATGTGTAATATGGTATATATTCTAAATCTTCAGACTCAGAACAATGCAAGAAAGGAATTAAACAGTTAAGTTTTCTTTGTAAATAATGCAACGAAATTCAGATTTAACTCAGTAATATTCAAAGACACTTCTAAGAGAATGGAAATAAAACCATTTTAAGGGTTTTTTCTTCAAAACCAAATTACGAAAATTTCTGTTTAAGGTGATAGAAAAGGTTATGACGAATTATTTTTTTAATTAAAACTCTGCAATGAATTTGGAATATATCGTGGTTAAAATAAAAGTTACAGTAAGTATAAAATTGCTTTTTCAATCTGAACCTTCAAATTAATCTACACCGAGATAAGGGTAAACGGTTTGCAATCGAAAATTACCGAACCTATCTAGTGAAGATTTTTGATAAATTTTGAGCAATGAGATTTCGGGTGCAAAACTGTAAAATAGCAAGTCTATAGCGAGTGTATAAATAAGTGTATGGGAAATTGGTCTTTATTTCTCCCAAATTTCAAGTCCCAGAAAAAAATTATCGAATTATTTCAATAAATAAAACCCTACAACAGGGTTCGAATTTAGCTGTCTTAAATAAAAATTTGCGATTTTAAGTTTTATTTGGACGACCGAGCTTTTAGACCCAGTCACCTGGTTGACGCCTGAGTTTTCTGAATATTTGTACAATGCAGATGCTAAGAAATCAACCGTTTATTATTACTTTTAACAATCTGTATCCTAATCTGTAAATTACACAACAATCTGTATCCTAATCGGTAAATTACACAACAATCTGTATCCTAATCTGTAAATTTACACAACAATCTGTATCCCCCCTAATCTGTAAATTATATAACAATCTGTAGTATAATCTATATATATATATATAATCGATTTAACAATCTGTAGTATAATCTATAATCGATTTAACAATCTGTACTTCAAAATATGTGAAATTACTATCCAAAATAAAAAATGCCTCCAAATACAAGCAGTTGACAAAATCCAGACCTCTCATTAATTACACTGTGTATTTATAAACATCCGCGTAAGCAGAATATATTTTTAATTTGCACCCAAGCAGCGTATTTTATCACCTGCCAAAAAATGTAGGTGTCGTTGACACCTGAGGTTTTGCTTCTAATCCTGCTTCACAATGAAATTAGGATGTAATGTATTATAAAACATTCCTTGTCTCCTTCCTTTGGGCTTGAGTGAACATATATTAGTTATTTTATAATTATTCAGGTCATTAATGGAAAGCAAACATAGCATAAAACTCGAATTAATCATGTATTTAGTTTTCCTTGTAGTAATTACAATGTTTTAAGGATTATGTAACAACTGTTGTGCCAAAAGAAGATTAAATGGCAGTGTTATTGAAAAATAACTGTCAGCAAGAGTTCATCACGAATATATTAGGTCATATATAAATGCTACCGAGATAGTTGAGAAGCGATTTGAATTTAACTAAATATTTAATTACAAAAATTAATTTTTTAAATGTTTGATAAAAGTAGAAGTTTGGCAAAGCAAAATAACTAAAAATCATTTAAAGAAGATTTTAAACAGTTTATAATTATTAAAATTTAAGGTTAATTTGAATTTATGACAGCTAATAAAAACGTTAAATTTAGTTGCTAAATGGTAATATCAATAGCTGACAGATAACAAAACTTTAAGAGCTAGCAGTTGATGATAACTGTTATCAAAAATGGCTATAGAAGTCTTTACTGCTATCGTAAAATAACAGTTATGCTCATTATCACTGTCTTGTGTTATTTACCTGACTTTCTAAAAGTGTCCTTCATTTTTTTCAAGGGGTCATGAAACTCGCTTACTGGCGATTTGTAACAGTCTGATCCTTATAGTATCCTAAACAAGTTGTCGAGGGAATACAATTAATATCGAAACTTCACTTACTGGCCATTTGTAAGATTCCAGAGTTCGAGCCCTATAGTATTTGAAGTAATTTACTAAGAGAACACAATTATTTTTTCTCAATTTCAACTGTCAATTTAAAATTGCATCAACCTCTCCGCAGAGGATGGTATTTTACAATTTCCTAAAGATGGACTTTTTTCTATCGACAAGGATGATAGAAAACTGAGAAATGAAATTAAGATTAAAAACATAAAACGACAGTAACGGTCAACACTGATATTGTAAAATAACGGTTTCACATACTATCTGTACTATCTTCAGATCTTTACCCACTTTCCTAAAAATGCCCATCTTCATTTTTTCTTCAAGGGATGACTAACCTTGCTTACTGGCAATTTACAATGGTTCTAAGAGTTTGAACCTTTTACAGTATTCAAAGGAAGTTTTAAAGAACATCCAATTGCAAATGAATCTCGCCTGAGTTCTAAGAGCACAAATCTTACAGTTCTCCAAATTATTATTAAGAGTTACACAAATCCTTGTTCTCAATCCTAACCTCAGATTTAAATTTTGTCAGCGTCTGCGTAGAAGATAGTATTTCGCGATTGATTGCGGAAAGATGGGCCATTTTGTATCGAAAAGAAATTAGTACCAGCGACAGATAAGATTTTCACAACGAAATAGAGAGAAAATTTGATGTTTTATTACATACGAAACCATCTCACGACTCAATCTAATCCAATCTTTTTCGCGTTCTGATCTCAGATACAAGTTTTTCTCTTGTCTTAACCTCATTTTAAAATTTGACCAGTCTCTGTCTAAAGGAGTTATTTTGCAACTACGGAAAGATGGACTATTTGCCTTCGAAAATCAACGAGTACCACCAGAAGAGGAAATGATTTTTTAATTAATTTCCTATCAATCCACAAAGAGGGAATTCGGTTTTTTCTTGTAAATTCCTATAAACGAAACCATCTCACGGCTCAATCGGATCCAATCTCATTTTCGCATTGACCTCAGAGTTGGGACTATATTTCAATCTCAACCGTCAAATTAAAATTTCTGCAGTCCATGTCTATTTTGCAACTACGCACAGAGAGAGAGATTGGCCATTTGCCATCAAAAATCAACAAGTACAATTAAGACAGGAAATATTTTTCAATTACATTCCAATCAATTTAAATTCAGAGATTTCCATAATGACGAAACCATCCCAAGTCATAATCGGACCCCTCGTCATCTGATTATGGTTCAAAAGTTCGAGGCGTTGTTCTAGGACCTTTCCTTCGGGATCGATTCAGGATCGTCTCCAATAGCCCGTTGTACTTCAATGTGATGTTAATGAATTACCTACCCCAATCGAACCCAAGCTCCTTTTCGCTCTGATCTCAGATGCGGGACCTTCTCTCAATCTCAACTTCAAAACTAAAATTTTACAAGTCTCTTTCTAAAGGATGGTATTTTGCAATCACAGAAAGGAAGCAGCTTCCATCGAGTGAGGAAATTATTTTTTAATTACTTTCCAATCAATCCAGAACGAGGGAAAATTCGGGGTTTTTCTTACAAACGAAACCATCTCACTGCCCAAATCGGACCCAATCTCATTTTCGCACTGACCGCAGGTGTGGGACTTAAACCGTCATTAGCGTCATTATGACGTTCTCGGATATCCTTAATCAGAGACTCCCGAGGCGCTAGACTCGTGTCCCGAATAATGAAGTCGGAAACTCCGCTCGTCAGAGGAAGGGCGCGTGATGCGCATTCCGAACAAAAGGCGCGCATTCCGAAATATCTGCCGAGTTAATCAAATATTCACTATCGCTCCGGACCGGATGAAAAGATAAAACGCGCACCAATTATAATGAGCTGCTGCCGAAGTCTGCGATTTCCGACTGGTATCTAATTAGAAGTGTAATGATTGTGTGTCGCCCATGCCTTGCGCCGGCGAATGGTGAAAGCCAATGATTGTCGCCGAGTTTTGGTGGACCTGCCTTGCTCAGAGAATCAAAAACAGGAGAAGAGTATGAGAATTTTGGCTACTTTTGGATTATGTTTTATGTTGGATTCGTGTACTGTCTTCTTCAATGCAGTCTGACGGTGTAATTGAATTGTTGCTTGTTTTATACCAACTGGGATGGTTTGAAAGAACCTGGTGCAGGAAATTTTGTTTCTGCTTTTGATTCCTATTGTCTTGAATGTCCGCAGGGGTTTAGTGGGTTCGCCTACTACTCCAGCAACTTGCCTGTTGTCTGCGATTTTTGACTGGTATCTAATCAGGAGTGTAATGATTGTGTGTCGCCCATGTCTTGCGCCGTTGAATGTTGAAAGCCAATGATTGTCGCTGAGTTTTGATGGATCTGCCTTGCTCGGAGAATCAAAACCAGGAGAAGAGTATGGGAATTTTGGCGACTTTTGGATGGTGTTTTATGTTGGATTCGTGTATTGTCTTTTTCAATGCAGTCTGACGGTGTAATTGAATTGTTTCTTGTTTAATACCAACTGGGTTGGTTTGAAAGAACCTGGTGCGGGAAATTTTGTTTTTGCTCTTGATTCCTACTGTCTTGAATGCCAGCAGGGGTTCAGTGGGTTCGAATACTACGCCATCAATTTGCTTGTTGTCTACGATTTTCGATTGGTATCTAATTAGGAGTGTAATTATTGTGTGTCATCCATGCCTTGCCCCGGCGAATGGTGGAAGATTGTCACCGAATTTTGGTGGGCCTGCCTTGCAAAGAGAATAAAAATCGAGAAAAGTGTGGGAATTTTTGCGACATTTGGATTGTGTTTTATGTTGGATTCGTGTATTGTCTATTTCAGAGCAGTCTGACGGTGTAATTGAATTGTTTCTTGTTTACTACCAACTGGGTTGGTTTGATAGAACCTGGTGAGGGAAATTTTGTTTTTGCTCTTGATTCCTATTGTCTTGAATGTCTACAGGGGTTCAATAGGTTCGTCTACTACTCCAGCAACTTGCCTGTTGTAGACGGCGGAGGTTTGAATTCGCTCCTGTGTATTTCTGTCTCAGTAGAACGTTCTTCGTGTGTATTGGCATTTGTTTGACGCCGTTTGAACAGTTTGGACAAATATGTCTTTAACGGCATGAAACCCAACCCAAAAAACCAATCAACTGTCTTGATTTTTATCATTCCTTATGATTTTGAACACTGGATAGAAGTTCATGATCTCATACACATTCAGAAAATTACTGTTACCTTGCTCGTAGATTAAAATTCTTGTGAAAGTAACAAGATTTACTGTGATGAATTCATATACCATCTTCTTTGATGAAGTGTAACGATTTAATTGAATTATTTTCTGTTTAAAAACAACTGGATTAGTTTGAAGGAACCTCGATTCCACATGTGCGTGAAATGTGAATATTTTTGTCTTAAATGTCCGTTAGGGTTTAGTGAGTTTCCTGCTACTCTAGCAACCTGCGAGTCTTAGGCGGTGCAGATTCGTTCTTGTAACTTAACCTGTGTTTACGTCCCTTTATTGTAAGTGAAACTTTCGTTGTATATGTATGCCCCATTACGATCATGTCTTTTGTGTTTGTTGCAGCCAGGTCAAATATAACTATTTCGCCATAAAGTCCAACCTAGCCAGCTTTCCTACTGTCTTGTTTATCATTTATTAGGATCTACAAGTTTGATATGATACAAGTTCATGAGCCTATAGACATTCAGAAAAATCACTGATAACTTGCTAGTCGATTAAAATTCACACAAATATTTTTTTAATCAAACGTGATGATATAATTGAACAATTGTACTGTCAGTTATTTTTTAAATTTATTATTTGAAAGCCAGATCTTTGAAGCACTCTGAATTTGAAAGAACTTGCCGTTTGAGGGTGAAATTTGGATTTTGCCTTTGGAATCTATTATTTACTTCCAATTGCTTCATAATAGCCCGTTTTGTTGCTTTGTGGAAAATAAGTTCAATTACCTACTTACTTCCAGTTATTTTTTTATTTCTGGATCGTCTAGTGTTATACTAAGTTGAAGAATGTGTACATCTTCAGAAATTCTGTTATTATGTCAAGGCTCTGATTATTTCTATGCCAATTCCAATACATGAGAATGAGGCCTGACCGTTTGATAGACTTTATGATCCTCAACAAATTAGAGCGATCTGAACATGACCCCTTACCAGTGGTGAAAGGCCATCTCCAATTTTCCATTGCTTCCAAATTACTTATTGTCTTGAGCACACTTAAGAATCGATTGTCAGTCACGGATTCAAGAAACAAAGACATACTGGCTAAAAAGGTAAAGTTTAAACGCCAGAATATCACGAAGAAATCGAATCAACTTTCCTAGTAAACCTACCCACTTACTTTTAACATTATGGACCTTTTGAAGAACGAAGATCTCTTTATTTTGCAAAGGGAGGAGCAGCTGTCAGTGTTGAAATTGTATAGCACACATATCTAGGAGATTTTTAAGTGGCTTATTCGTATTCCAAACTACCTTGTATTTTGTTCAGAAAAGTAAATTTTTGCATACGAAAGTTTAGTAACAGTTTCCACTCATTTCACCTAAACATCTGTGACAAATGTTGCTGGTATATTTCCCATTCTCATATAACCGTAATAGTATCTTTTACTTAATGTTCTATGTATAACTTAATGTTCTATGGTTAACTTATTGATATGATATATAACTTATTGACATGATACATAACTTATTGATAGGATACATAACTTATTGATATGATACATAACTTATTGAAACGATACATAACTTATTGAAACGATACATAACTTATTGATAGTAAAATATGCGTATATTCAGGTGCCAATGCCTCTAAAATCTTAAGAAGCATGTGATAATAATAGTAAAATAATGCTACAAACTGGTTCTCACTAGTTGGTACTTGAGTCATGTAGTTTGGAACAAATTAGGAGCAATTAACTTTGCATTAGCTTACCTCCTTTAAATTAGGAGGTAGAATACATGTAAATAAGGCTTTCACACCAGTCGGTGTATTTAGTGTGGTTTCTGGCTTGGAGATCATAGTTCAATGCCAGAAGCAATAGCAGTGATTAGAATTTGGTGAAACATATAATCATCTATATTGGTCATCGTTTATGATCTTGTCTGGAGAGCTTAACCACCTTTCTACAAATGGAGTTATCCAATGCCGACTGCTTTCTAACCAAACAGCATTATAACAACTCTCGTACAAGAAAAATGTATGTGGGAAAGTATCAAAGACTGATTAATCAAGATTCTACGTCGGGAAAGTTAACGTTTGGCAAGAGAAAGAGAAAAAAAATGTAAAACGCATTTATAAAATAATACAACGAATGACAAAACATGTGAACTAATAAAAAAACAGTATAGCGGTTATAATGCTTTACCACATATCAGTAGATGTTGTTGGCGATTGGTCCTCGTAGGAGCAACGACGGCTTACCAGTGGGTGTTTCGTTGCAAATAGCCACCAGTTCGCTTCTTGCAGTGCCAAAGAGGTCAGCGGTCAGGGTTAGAAAAAATAATACAAAACATTTATTTTTCTAGCAGAGAGGTTGTATAGATGAGCAACTTAGCCCATTGATAAGTGAAAGATTCTGTCATGATTAATGTAGATAGCTGTGAGGTCCCTGCGGCGATACGTGTTTACTTTATGTATTCTCAACGTGATGTCAGTTGGCTCGCTTTTCGAATACGACTTCAACACTTCGCCAATGAAAAAGTCCATAGACTGAATTCCGAATTGATATGTGATAGTCAATTGAAAAAAGCCAATTAGATCAAATGCCAAACAGTGCAAAAATGGCGATAAACTTAATTTTAAGGTATTCCCAATATGCATCATGCGAATGCATTTTGCCAGTGGAAGTAAAATCTGCGCATCTGGTTTGTTTGTTTGCTATTAAAATACCTTTCATAAGACATTTACGCATTGTGCCAAACCAAACTTACCTAAACTCGATACACTGGAAGATAATTTGGTTTTTATCTCATTAGCAATAAATTTTCATCGATAAGCTTTATTAATCCGGTGAAGTACAAGGTAAGGTCCGCTTTATGAGATGTATGACTCAGCAAAAACTGTCCAGATTTGAAACAGCGGTGGAAAACTGACAAAGCAGAAGGGTTGGTTGGTTTTAATGGCACGAGGGTCATGCTTGATCAAGCTAGGCCAAACGCATAGCAGACAATGTCAAGAAATGGTAGATAGGTACATCGGTAGTTGAATTAACTCACACTGGAGTAAAAAAAAGAGCCATTGGAGGCGGTTCAGTATCAATCCTGAAGAGAAAGATTGAGGACGCCTCGTAATTTTGAACCTTGGTCAGATTTATCATATGATCGACATCTGAGATCATCTGAAAGGAAAGATAGGAATTGAACCTGCGCCACTAACAATTCGAAGGGCGAAATAGAAAGGAACCATTATAAATACCTTTTATAAGACATTTACGCATTGTGTAAGACCAAACAAAAATAATCTAAATTCAATTCACTATTAACTCACACTGGAGTAAAAAAAAGGGTTATTGGAGGCGATTCAGGATCAATCCTGAAGAGAAAGATTGAGGACGCCTCGTAATTTTCAACCTTGATCAGATTTATTATATGATCGACATCTGAGATCATCTGAAAGGAAAGATAGGAATTGAACCTGCGCCACTAACAATTCGAAGGGCGAAATAGAAAGGAACCATTATAAATACCTTTCATAAGACATTTACGCATTGTGTAAGACCAAACAAAAATAACCTAAATTCAATTCACTATTAATTCACACTGGAGTAAAAAAAAGGGCTATTGGAGGCGATTCAGGATCAATCCTGAAGAGAAAGATTGAGGACGCCTCGTAATTTTCAACCTTGATCAGATTTATTATATGATCGACATCTGAGATCATCTGAAAGGAAAGATAGGAATTGAACCTGCGCCACTAACAATTCGAAGGGCGAAATAGAAAGGAACCATTATAAATACCTTTCATAAGACATTTACGCATTGTGTAAGACCAAACAAAAATAACCTAAATTCAATTCACTAGAAGATAATTTGGTTTTTATCTCATTGGCAGTAAATTTTCATCGATAAGCTTTATTAATCCGGTGAATTATAAGGTAAGGTCCGTTGTATGACTCAGCTCAGTATGATGTACATCTGAGATAATACCCCACGCTCCAAACTTTCATAAAGTGAAGCCACGTTCACGTGAGGATATTTGAGGCCACGACAGGTTTAATATGCACCAGTTTTCACGAACACGATGGTCTTTGGTTGGGTCGAGTTTCGAACTCGCAACACTTCGGTTACTAATCCGCTGCTCTTCCATCCGGGCTACCACAGTTATAGTAGTAATAGTCAAGTAATGGAAATACAAACGAGAAAAAATAGGAATCAAACCTGCGCCGCTTACGATTCGAAGGGCGAAATAGAAAGGAACCATTATAAATGGAGGAATAAAAGCAAAAAGGCGTGTTTGAAATAGCGAACACAATACACCACCCAGACTGAATCGGATTCAGAAAAACGCCGCTTCGAATAAAACTGTCGAGAAGGATGGTGAAAGAAATCGCATAGTTTTCAGGGGGAGCGACTTTATTTTGAGAGGGAGATCAAGAAAAGAGAAAGGGAGGGGAAAAAAATAAAAGACCCAGAGAAAACGAAGAAATTCTAAAGAAACAAGGTCCAGAAATGAAAAATGACGTTCGATGAGGAAAAAAAGGGGAGAGAAAGGAAAGAAGCGGGTCAGGACAGTCAGGGAACAAGTAAAAGCTCTATCTCCGTCGACGGCCACTAGGTGCCTCTGCCGCTTGCAGGAGCTAGAAACAAAAACTATGACTGATGGAACCTTCGGGAGAAGATTGACGCTAAATTTGGACCCATCGCACGGAAACACTTCCTGGGGCAAAAGCCCCGTTCCTCTTCCATCCGTTAAATGCGACGCTCGAATTTGATTTCACGTCTCTGATTCCGAGTTCACGTCACCTGACGTGAAATAGTATTTGATGCTATTAATTAAAAAGGCGTCAATCACATTCATTGTGCGGTACTTTTGGCTGCTCACTTTCTGAAATTTACTTCTGTTGGCTCCGTTCCCTTCCATACGTTTAAGTGCGACGCTCGAATTCAACTTCCCATATCTGGTTCCGAGTTCACGTCACATGATGTGAAATTGTGTCTACTGTTAATTAAAACACCGTCAATCTCATTCATTGTGTAGTACTTTTGTGTACTCACTTTTGTATAATTTATGTCCACTGACAAGTCTGATACCCTTCCCTCCGTTAAATACGACGCTCGAATTCAACTTCCCATATCTGGTTCCGAGTTCACGTCACATGATGTGAAATTGTGTCTACTATTAATTAAAACACCGTCAATCTCATTCATTGTGTAGTACTTTTGTGTACTCATTTTGTATAATTTATGTCCACTGACCAGTCTGATACCCTTCCGTCCGTTAAATACGTCGCTTGAATTTAATTTTTCGAACGACTTCACGTCGCATGACGTGAAAAAGCACACGATGCTATTAATTAAAATGGCGTTAATCACATTCTCGTGCATCCACTTTTTATTGTTTATATCTAAATGTAATAAAGCATTCTGGTTATACTGCTCATTAGATACATACAATCAATACATACTTGTTAAAACGAGATTCACGGGAGTGCAAAACTAAATTCCAAGCTCGAGTCGCAAAATGTGAAACATAGCTTGACGCTGCCAATTAAAATACCATCAATCACATTTATTTTACAGTTCTTTTGTTCACTTCCTTTTAACTATTTTATATCTTCTGGAAGAGCGACTTAAAACCGTACTTTCTAGTTACATAACTGAATAACTACTGACTGTCAATGCATACTGGTAAGTCAAACCTCATGGAGTGTAAAATTAAGGTTTGTTCAAACACAATTCGTTTTATTAGTACAATGGTAGCTCTTAAAGAAAACAATTGGGTAAGTTTGACTCCATTTCGAGGTACCAAAAATATATATATAAAATAATACATTATAAAGATAGATAATTTTCAAATTTAAGTTGCTTTGGACCTAGATAAAATATCCCAAAAGTCTTTAAGGAATGAGATTGTTCACACTCGTAAGTAGACAAGGCGTAGAGCTGTTGCTGAATTTCGAGTTCACACTGGTCACGAATGTCTATTGAAACATTTTCATCGCAATAATATCGTCCCCGAACCTTTCTGCAAGCTCTGCGATCTTTAGGAGGAAATGGACTGTAATCATCTACACCGTTGTCCTGCGCTCATTAAGAACTCTCTTTTCAATCTCCACAGGGAAGCCAAGGATCATTTGGGATTATAGACTGTTTCTGTAGCTGCTTTTGTGTTATTCTTCGTACTATTTTATCTTTATTGTGTTTTTGGCTGTGATAGTCCTTGGATTTTTCTTTTTGTTGTATCCGTGATTCATCCACAACACATCGAGTATTTATAAATTAAATATGCATACCTAAAAATCTCGGGGCTTGAAATAGGATTTAAGAGGTGCTCCGCTCATATAAGTCTCCATTGCCACATCAAAACGGTCATGCTTAAGTTCAAGTATATCTCAATGTTTTCTTACTGAAAATGTAGATAATCGTGAACTTTGAACATTACTTAACACTCATTGGTTGAACACAAATAGAGCAAAAGGTGAGTCATTCAGGTTCAAAATCGTTACACTAACATACATAAGCTTTTAATAAAATTGGCTTACAAATGAAAGTACAGCTACACTCTACGTTTATGAGCTGTGGCAACGGCCTTGGCGATTTTTTTTTTGGCGAACTTCTGAAGTCGTTAAGGAAAGATTTATTTAAAACTATATTTCTTTCAAAAATATTTTTCTTTTTACAACGGAAAATGAAAGTTTTAAAACACATTTGAGAACGTTTTAAAAAGTATATTTTTAAAAAACTTCCGAAAAAAGTAATAAGCTTAAGCAGATTTGTAAACCAGCACAAAAATTAAGCTTCGAATGTTAGGTAAGAATCCTGAAACTTATCAATTAAACTAAATACCGTAGGCTGTTTGAAAATAAAGATTTAAAAAAAAAGCAAGAAATAATACAACCTGATACTGTTTCGGGTAAAAGTAATAAATTCCACAAATGGCAGGAAAAAAAACACCTCTAAAACGTTGCCACCGCTCATAAACGTAGAGTGTAGCTGCACCCAAATGAAACTAACTTAATTTAGATTCATGAGTATTTTAGCTTTTCTGTGCAAGAATGAAGTGATCTTTAAACTGGCGGAGCGTGAGTGCATAAAGTCCTTTTCCTTTGCAAAATGTTTGATTTCTTCTTGAGAAACATAATAAGGTGAGAATACTATAGTGAATAGAAATTTGTCTCCATATGTATATTCAGATGTCTCTCAGATGTATATTTGTTGACAATATGTTTCACTTGTGTGTGTAAGCCGACAATATGTACTTTCTTCAGAGGTGTTCTACACATTTTCATTTCTGCACTTAAACAAAATAAATTGTAAGTACTCTATTCAATAAGTGCCAAATATATGTTTTTAATATCCTAAAATCTGATTCACAGGAATTTTAAATGTCCGAAGAACGTCTTATTTGATCATGTAAGACCATATATGACCTCTAGATGTATGGTCCAGTGTATTAACCCGATCTTACATCGGAGTTAACAGTCAAATGTTCTGAAGACGTAATACATT
This sequence comes from Metellina segmentata, assembly GCA_947359465.1. Lineage (NCBI taxonomy): Eukaryota > Metazoa > Arthropoda > Arachnida > Araneae > Tetragnathidae > Metellina > Metellina segmentata. The sequence continues at coordinate 62,240,190 of OX375879.1, read as the reverse complement.
ACATTTAAAGTTAAGTTGTTTAGATCCATGGCCTTAGTTTTGACAGTAGGATCGAGTTAACTAATGGGAGAAAAGGGAAATCAGATAACCATCACGTAGCATTTGTTTTTATAATAGCTGAAACTTCAGTGGAGCTTGAGGTTTCTGTTTGGCTTACGCAGAGTGAATACAAAACAGTTAAAAAGTGTTTTCCCCCATCAAAAGCCAGTCACTTTGTGTCGTTTATCTTTTGGGCCCTTTCTTCTTTACGACATTCATTGATAACTACACTCCATTCGACTACAAGTTTCTTCACGTCATATGTCTTATGTATATAATGTAGGTGAAAGTTTACGATGTGAAATCATAAAGTTGATTTATGCCTCAGTGTATTAATTTTTTTTATTGTGCTTTGAAGTTATTTAAAAGGTTAAAAGATCTCAAAAGGAACTTAGAATATGTTTTTGCCTATTTAAACTTTAAAACAGGCTCTGGTGGTCTGTCTGCAAAAACAGTGAAAGGTCAAGTAGGATATTAATATTTATAAAAAACTGATAACTCTGTTTGATTCCTTAAACCTCGAAAACTATTTCTAAAACGAAAGTACTTTTCCAAGCTGTGTTCTGAAACTAACAAAACATCCTAATGAATAGATCATCGCAAAGAGAAATTTAAACTTTAAAATTTGTGATAGCTGGTTTAGCTTTTGTCGCTTTATGGTCATTTTATGCAGCTTGTGGACTTATTTGTCCTGAAAGAAACACCGAGAAACCCATTCTTTCACAGTTAATTCTGTAAAACGCCCCAATAGTTGGAATCTTATTGATGCTTAGGAAGTTTGTAATTAAATTGATAAAAAAGTTATTCCATGTACATTTTCTTACGTTCCATTTTAAGTACCAAAAGAGTTTTTTTTTTATTAAACAAAACTGAATCGAATCTGGTTACCCTCAAATCTTTTTAACAAATGAACTAATGGAAATTGACGCAATGAAGACACTTGTTAATATAATTTTAAAAGCTGTTTTTACTTGTATTATCGTTGTCATGTCTATCTATTAACCTTTAAACCTCTGCCGGTGTAGCAGTTAAACCTTGATCGCGCTAAGAAGAAATTTAGACTATTCCCAATGCAGCAGTTGTACCTTGAAAGTTATAAGAATTACGCCAAGAAAGAATTTAAACTACGGCCAGTTCAACAGTTCTACCTTGAAAGCTATAAGAATCGCGCATGTTATATCTATAGACGTAGTCAAAAGGTAAAGAACAAGAGAGAAATATTTAAGTCAATATTCCATACTGCTAGAGTCTGAGAGATGGACATTGAAGGTGTTGAAACAAGTTTTAGTAAAAATGCCTCAAGAGAGCATCATTGAGCAAAATTTATGAATCATTATTTTGTTATCATTGTTTTATCGAACATAAAAATTAATACTCACCTAAAATCAGCCTTTTCAATTGATTCTGCTTTGTATAATCGACAATTCACACATAAATTAAAAGAAGGAACTTCAATATTTCTTACTTTCAAACACAAATTTGTTCATTTACATTGCGAGATCAAGTAGTACACACAACAAGCCTTATAACAACGTACTTTTTCCCACTCATTTTACACCTTTAAAATCCTGTATTGTAGAAATCTTTCAACGAAGTATACTTCTTTCTCATCACTTTCAAACTGTATGTCATAGAATAACATAGAATTAAGTAATATAAAAATAGCCACATGACCATATGCCCTGTTCATGGAGGACTGTTCCGTTGGTGTTCTAGATTCCGATCACTGAAGAGATTAAATAAAAATATTTTCATTTCTTTTTTAAAGTTAGAGACACTTTTTTCAGTGTTTCTTGAAATCCTCCAAAAAGCGAAAACTTTTTCTATCGCGTCTGCTATGTGCGCACAGTGTGAAAGATAATGTAAAATGAATGGCAAAAATTGGATCTGGTGGAAACCAATGGCTTATCTGTTGCAGAGGTACACTAAAGGCTAGCATGCAATAATAAAGAATATGAGGACAAGTTTACAAAGACAATTTCTCGGCCTTCTCTCTATCTCTCTTTCTAAATATTCACACTTTGCCCTTCTCATTCCACGAGCCTTGATTATATTTAAAGTGTCACGTGAGGCCAAAGGCGCGAAAAGAAAGAATAAAGACTGAGGAACCTTTCAGAAAGCGACGTAGTTAGTGAAAAACAAGTCTCGTTGCAAAACGTGCGCTTTCGGAGTTCGTGGTCCGTGCAAGACATGCGATTCAGCAATGAAACTCGGTGTAATGAATCAGGGGTGGTCCCCGACCAGCACGCGATAGCTTTTTTGAGAGACAAACGCGTGAAAAGAGAAGTCGAAACGAAATATCTCGTCACTTTTCTTATTTCCTGGGCATAAAAACAATGATGCCGTTCGGGAAGTTTCAAATTAGTATTGATTGGACACATGAAAACAGAACAGCAGATCAAAATGTTATCGGTAAAGGTCCCATAAATGGTTTTTTACCGATAAAGTCAGTTTTCTGGATGGCAGAATTGCTGCCTGTCGTATCTTTTATATCCCATCGCTCGATGAAATCCAATTTAATAGATAAAATACGGTTTTTATATAATTTTGTCGGTATCTTTCACTCGATTTACTGCATTATCGATTTTCGTTTCTTGATAGAGGATAGGGTAAGTGTTTCCAATGTCTCTCTTATCTTAGGTTTGTAATAATGTGAACTGTAAAATATTTTTTTAATTTCCTACCTTTATGAGGAATAATCTCATCTACTAAATTATTTGAGTGATTAGTAAAAATGGATAGTTCAATGATAACTTTTGAAACATTTCACTCATTTTTAATGATTATATTCAGTATGTATGATTTTTAAGCATGTAATTATAGTTTAAAATGTAATCATAAACCTAAAACTGAATGAAATTAATTCAAGATTTTTTTTAGTACTGGAATTACAATTAAACTCTACATACCATTTAACTGTAAGTGCTACTACTAAGCTACAATTTCCCATACAAAATTTCGCAAGAACTTCGTGGTTCCATTAAGGGTAAGCACCGATTTCAAAGTTATTTTTTGGATTTTTAAGGGGAAGGAGCCGAATTTGGCCCGTTGGTACCAATTAACGTCAATCAAATCAGTTTACAAGACATCATGTGATTCTGCAAAGGATAGAAAACTACGCAAAGAAAAATACCATCTAAGCTTTTATTTCTTTCATTTCCTCCAATTTTCATAAAAACTGAGTGAAAAGTATGAATATTTAATGCAATGATATGCTTTTTTTATCTTTTATCGAAACTTTTACCTCGCACTTTGAATGATGTAAGAGATATTTACTGTCAAGCTAAATGTAGTGGACTGCAATGCTTATACTGGGCAGCGAGTTTTCTATATGTATCGGAACATAACGTCATTTGACGTATTTTTCAAATACAATTTCTGCGCTTCAATAATAAAAATTCCGAAGAATGTATTCCGAATTAGTATATAATAGTTGATTGGGTTAACGTCAATTACAAACATAGATAAAATACGAAACATTGACGAAGCGTGAAAAACTACATTTTAAGGTTACACAGATATCGTCACTCAAAGTGCAAAAAGTCGTATGTCAAAAATTCCATATTTTCCCTTTTATTATTATCATATGTGGCATTTCGTGACTTCCACTTGGTGAAAAAATCTCGTACGTCATCAGCTGATCCAATAAAAATTACAACCAAATGTATATAATAATAGAATCAAATAATAAGAAAAACGATTAGTTGTTCTCCCAAAAAATGAACAGTTTTGAGATATATAGTTTAAATAGTAGAGGAAGTTTTTATATTTTTAGATATTTGCAGTTTGAGTTACGATATGTATCATACGGGAGTATTAAGGTAGCGGAAGTAGTCTTTGTATTCAGCTTTTTTTCACTCATATTGAAAATCCCTGTCATATTATTTGCATGAATTACGAATAATGTGTAATCAGATTTCCGCAGAAACCTACCCATATTGATATACTGGAGGTCAGCAATTTATTTAGACCCTGTTCACGTGAGCCGTTTCTTAACGCGCGTTTTCGAGGTCAGTTTTCTGTAAGCATTAAATTATGTTTTTTTATTCTTCTAATTCAAGTTTCTATCTTTGCGATCGTTGGAGATATAGTAAAAAAATCAACGAATTTGAAATCTGCGGAAATTTTGCACCAGATCGATACTTTAGATGAGATTTACTTTAAATAAATAATTAATTATTAATAAAATATAATAAATAAATAAATAATTAAGTATGTAATAATAAATAATTAATTATTTAATATATAATTAATTAAGTATGAATAATAAATAATTAATTATTTAATATATAATTAATTAAGTATGAATAATAAATAATTAATTATTTAATATATAATTAATTATTTAATAAATAATTAAATAATCAAATGGTAAATAAGTAATAAATATGGTGTTGGCATCTATCTGGCGTAGAACTTTACGCTGATTTGAAATCCGTTGAAATTTTCAATCCATCTTTAACGATCCCAAAGGAACTTGAATCAGAGGAATAAAAAAACATAATTTAATGCTTACGGAAAGCTGATCTCAAAAACGCGCGTTAAAAATGCTTCATGTGAATAGGGCCTTAGTGTCGTGAAGGGAATTACTAGCAGAAATAAACTAAACCACCCCGATACAATTTTTTAAATAACAATGTGCTACTTTTTTCTTAGTATATACAAAATACTTTACATTTTCATTAATTTAAAAGATTTAAATATAATTAACCATCTTAAACCATAATTATCTTAATAAGAGAAGCAAGAATGATAGGTAAATAGAAATCAGTCTTGCTCCAATTATTTCAGTTCTTGTTCCTATATAAAACTGAGTAGCGGTTCAAATAGGAAAAGCAGTACCAGTTGGCTTTACTCAATAGGTAGAGTCGCTGATTGGCAACTGGAGATTAGCGCTATCAAATTCAATCCAACCTGACCAATGTGTTTTTTACGTGGGGCAGATACATTACAAATCTGTCGTAACCTCGTATGTCCCCGCATTGGTATGGTGTGGAGGTTTAAAGAGTGCGATGCCAGCTCAGGTGATGACCTCGTCCGAGGTGCTGTCCTCGAAACTTTCCCTTCGAGATTGATCGCAGACCGTCTTCAATAGTCCGTTGTTCAGTGAGAAGTAAATTCAACAATACCTGTCTACACTACCCTACAATAATGAACCGGACGTCAGCGAATTTGCATGAAAATCCGACTACTTGTTTGGGGTTGTTTTTTGTGGTATGTCCTGGGACCGTTGTATGCTGTTCATGGTAAATTGAACGTCGACGCCTACATGAACAGTTTGGGCAATCGTTTTCTTCCTATGCTCTGGCAATTTTATGGAATGGACGAATGTTACTTACAGGACGACAACGCTCTATGTCATGTTGCAGCCTCTGCCAAGCAGTGGTATGAAGAAATGAATGTAAAACGTCTTCCCTGGCCTGCTCAGAGTCCCCACCTAAACCCCATAGATTATTAGTGGGACGAGTTAGAGCGACGCTTGCGGACCAAGGAACCATTTCCGAAATCTACAGCTGAGCTGGCGACATTCTTGCAGCACGGATGGACACAAATACCCATAGCTGTGTATCATAATCTTGTTAAAAGTATGCCCAGAAGGGTTCCTAGTGTAATTGCAACACGTAGGGGACCATCCCCCATTAAAGCGTATATTCTTCCCTTTATACCATCACACCTTACTGTCCGATCCATTATTGTAGGTTAGTGTATCTTCATAAAACTGCGAATGGAGAGAGAGAGAGAGAGAGAGAGAGAGAGAGATCTCTGCTGAAATAAAACTCGATAAAACCCAGCTTACGCCGTTGTACATGCATACATCTTAGTGGACAGGCATATACATCTCGCGGAACGTGCGTTCAAGGGGTCGAAAATATTTCATCCTCGTGACAAAGCGGCCCAGAAATCTCCCTCGCAAACACTCCATGTATCACCTGCACCACCCTCGCAGCACCTCATCAAGGCAAGGGAGGGAAAAATCCCCTTTCTTTCTTTTCCTTTCCCTTGCACACTGTATAGTATGCAGATTTTTTTTATTAGTCGTAGCAATTTTTTAAAACTTTTCTTTATTCGCCGCTTTGCCTCGTGTACCCGTTCTTTGTTCCCTATTCTTCGTTAGAAAAATGAGAACATTTGAGAGATGATTATTTCTCATTTTTTACTTTCCCCGTAGCCCCTTCGTGTTTTTTCTGATAAATGACTCCTTAAACATCCATTTTTTTTTCTCCTTTTCTCTATTTATTCATTCCTTCCGAGATATGTTTCTTCCTTTTTAATGTCCTCCCTCAACTCGTACATCCTGTTGAAATAATTTAAACTCGCTTAAGGCTGATTCTCGAAACTGGACGGGAGGCATTCAGTGGACCGATACACGAGTTTCGTTTTTACAGCTGATAATGAATAGCTTTATATTTTCAAATTTTTAGCTAATTTATCATAGAACTATACATTATTTAATTATTCCCTTGATTTCTTAAAACGAAAGCACGTACTGAAAAAGACGATATGAAAGCCATATCGTCGACTTACAAGTAAAACACATTAAGTCAGCATTTCCCAGATATGTATTTTGTACTTTTCGAGACCAGCATGTGGTGACCTTTAGACTAGTGTCCACTAAAACATTTTTTTTTGCATATTTTGTTTGTAGATATCGTGTGAAACGCAGTGATGATAGTGAATTAACGTTGTATTGGAGTAACACAATGGGAAATTGTCGACGGTCCGGGATCAATCACGAAGGTATGCCTCACAATCGTATACCAAGGTCAGATGACAAGACAACATCTGAGCTGGCACTGCACTCTCCAAACTTTCACAACACGCTAACATGAGGACAATGAGGATACGATAGATTTACTTGGTCCAGTCCCCGTTTATATGATGGCCTTAGGCTTTACCGAGTATTGAACTCGCAACCCTCCAGTTGCTAATCAATCACTCTTCCAACTGTGCTACCGCGGCCTTGTGAATGTAGCATATAGTAACTAGAAGTTTTTCATTTCCTTTTCTCATAACTTTGTTTTTTGTCTTAGTGTATTTCATTTGTAAGTCAATGATAAATTAAATAAGAAGTCTAATATCTAAAATTAATATAATTTTATATGGAAAGGTAAATTAAATATATGATTTATACAACATCCAAATGTCTTTTGAACTTAAAAAATTTTGTAAACTAATCTAGTTATGAAAAATATATAACATATAGCTCTAATGTTTTGTGATAAATTGAGTATCAAAAAGGGCGTTTAAAAATTAGAAAATTATTTGAATCTAGTTCTATCCAATCTATTTGAGATTTACACTTTAATCTTCGAAAATATATGTACTTATCGCACATTTTATTCTCTAATCAGTTTTTTGCCTCGCTTAAAATGTCTGATTTCAGCACAAATCTTCCGTATGCACAAAATGTTTCACAGTTTAATTACTTTCCAAGAACAGTTTCGTTCTCTAGAACAAAACCTTAACTACAGACGGTCTGAAAAAAATCATTCGTAAGCCAGGCAATTCAATTCCCAGGAAATCGATACCGCTGGGATCGAGTAGTTTCATGTGTCTAAAAAGACAGATGGGCATGACGAAAGTTAGGGGAACAAAGACTGAAGAACGAAGTAAACCTAACAAGTTTTGTGCGAATTGTTTCTATTTTGTGGGAATATCAATTGCCAGTGAAAAAATACTACAACCGGTTACACCAACTTTTTAATAGGTTAAAGAAAATAATTCTCACAACCCTCAGTTGTGTGTTTCATAATAATTACATGCAAATATTCCCATAGAACCAGCTGCAATTCGATCAAACATTACGCAATTATCGGGTGGTAAAAAAACGTTTTTGACATAAGGATTCACATATTGTTCTCAATACCTGGTATAACAAAAATGTGGGAAAAGCTACACAAAAGAATCTAACGAAAGTTAGTGGATTAGTAAGAAAAAATTAAGTCATTATAAATTTCGGGACCTTATTAAAATCTAATTTTTGCTTTCCGATTCTGTTTTCGTTCAAAAGGTAAATTTCACCAATTTATAACTTCTGACCAAAAAATTCCTTGCTGATAGAAACAAGTAGGGGTCGGTATCAATAATTACGTCTGAAAAATGTTTTCAATCAGTTTTCTAAAACGATATCTCAAAGTGGAATGTTTCTTTTTTAAATAATCTGATGGGATGTGTTTTAATAAAATTTATTACGCAGACCCCACCCTGAGAGCAAAAAATTAATAAATAAACTCTCATTTATCTATTATATTTTGTGTTCCTAGTCAAGATGAAGAGAAATGAAATAGTTCTTCCGAACGCATTTCATAATGATCATTCGAACTTGCATCTCAGCTAATTGAAAAATATCTAATTAAATCGTAATTGATTTTTAATGACCTTTCGAACGTTGAAGGCCAAATTATGAAGTCAATCAATCTTTAAATCGTAGAAGGGTTTCGTCTAATGACTAAGCTCGTCAATTAAAATCATGTAACAAGAATTTGTAAGTCATTGAATTACGCCTCTCACCACTAAGGTTTGAAAGTGTAATCTTGACACGATTCGTCTATGTCTGACTCTTCTAATATTTAAGTAATATTTCAGTTGACTTAAAAATGTGACGCACAAAAGTAACTACAAAAATCTTAATAAATATTGAGTTACTGCTGTTAACATGTTTTGTTGCCCCATCTTATTTCATGTTTGAAAATAAATTTAAATTGGATTGAAATTACAATGGCCTAAATTTTAGAGGGGTTAATTTCAATAAAAATGTTTGGACAGTGAATTCCTCCACTGTGCTAGCAAACTGAGAGCTGTAGGTGGCACAGGTTCTTTTACCTCCTGTGAGTGTATTTCTATCTCTATTATATATTTCAGATATACTTTCATTGCCATATATATGCCAATAACGTGAAGTTGTCTGACTTGTGTTTGTGTAAATGCTGCTCTTGCCCCTTAAAATCCCAACCAATCACAAATATATAACATATTATCATGTTATACGTGTTCGGAAACGTTATTTTTAACATAATTAATTTTAAATTGTTTTTGAAAATGTTGCAAATTAAATTACTGTCAGTACGTCTTAATTATTTAGAACCATAGATTAATATTGGATTATAGAATTAGATAATGCATTAGATGCATATTCACTTTACCGACGCATAGGTAAAACGAACATGCAAATTTTTATGTGCAGAAAAAAATGTATTCCACAAATATGCAAAATAAAAATATGCATCAAACTCTATCTATGTCGCACGTTTAAACGTTTGATGCATGTTTTGCAATAAAAGATATACAAGTATCGGGAATCAATTTATATCTTCTTGGTTCATGTACCCTTGTATATATAACAAGGTCGTATGACTATTTAAAAAAAACCAATATGAATATAATATTTATGCTTTCTGATTATTAAAGTAATAGATGAAAAGTTATATAACATAAAGCGAGCATTTACAGACTACAGATTTAAAATTATTGCCTTCAAAATCAAATAAAGGTATTTAAAAAAATCCTTAAAACTATATATTTGCCTTGGGTCAAAAACTCATTAACAGCTAAGTAATTTGTTTACTGTACTGCTAACTATTCGTTGTTAAGCCAAAGAATAAAAATTATAAGTACTTTGATAGTACTCTATATCTTTTAAGCAGATTATATGATTATATTTCTCATTTTCATAAAAATTAACATTTACTGTCTCCAACAGAGTAATTTACTGACTTTCTACTTTAAGTTGGTTTTTATACTATACAAAACGTAACTAAAAAGTAAAAATTACTAAAATTATTCGTAACAAGTGATCCGAACGTAATTCAACGATAAAACTATCCAGTGTTATAAAATAATTAAATTCAATTTTAAAGAAAATTTTCTAAAAATAGGCAGTGAAATATTTTAATTTTTAAATAACTTAAATACTGTCATAAAGAAGGTACAGTAAAACCCCGATCATCCGAGCCCCAACTATCCGAGTTTCCGCTTTAACCGATCTATCAACTATTTCTATGATTTTTTTTTTGTTTCTGCATTTTCCATTTTCAAAACTACCGAAAAAAAATTCTGAACTTGCTCTCACAAACACTCAGGAAAATGAAATCCGCGACTGGATAAACACTGACGAACAACAAGAGATTACAAATGAAATGATCGTCAGTAAGGAAAATGAATCAAGCGATGATGATGAAGACAGTGTGACGATGAAAATCGACAGATGGAAATCTCCCTTACAGATGGACTAAAATCTATCGAAAGTGCTTTTGAATATATAAAACAACAAGAAGAAGCGAAACCAGCAATCATGTTATCCTTAAAAAAATGGCTAAACATTGCTGCAGAAAAACGCCAAAGTAACGTATAACAAAAATACAATTAAGGACTTTTTTGAGTAAGAATTTTTTAACTATCGCTTTAACTGAGTTTTTCGGTTATCCGAGTTAGTCTTGATCCACATTAACTCGGATTATCGGAACTCTACTGTATTTCAAATATTAACATTTTAAACCAGTAAATAATAGAGTTAATTTAGTAGAATTAAGCGTGATCGAGAAAGACTCAGAAATATTTCTAACTTTTTGGTAAGTCTAAGATTATGTAAGCTAACATATAAAAATGCAGAGACGTTCATGCAATCTGAGAAAAAAAATTTCAAAGAGGTGTAATCTTTCATTGCTCACTTTTAAAAGTAACGACTATTCAACGGTTAGATTCAAAATAAAATAAAAAAAGATTAAATCAAATGCGTTTACAAGATAGTATTTGACAGGGTTAATTACTTTCGTTGCATTCAAGTCAGTTTCAGAACCCTCGGGTCTTTTGGCGGTCCACGCTGAACATCTACAGATTGATGTAGCCTTGAATTCTTATTTCGCCCTTTCGAGATTTCAAAACCTTGACCGCTACTACTTTTTAATTCCTCTTACAATCGTTTGATTTAATTCGATCGAAGAATGCACCCTGGTCACGTTGGAAAAGAAAAGGAAAAAAGAATGATTGGAAGCGGTGTGCAAAACCAAAATAGGAAAGTTGTTGTCGTTGCTTGCCTTTCGCAGTATGGCCCTTTCGCCAAATCAACCAACTAACCCAAGTTACCAGTTTTAATATTTCACACTCTTTGAAAAAAAAATAAACTTAACACTTAAGAATTTATTTTCAACCAATAAATTATTCTATTAATTAAAACAAACCGGACAATTTATTTGACAGCTTATAACAATTTATTTCATCTTCAAAATTTTAAATTCAGAATTAAAATGTTTTAAAGATTTTCATTCCTTTGTATGTCTTGGGGAAATTTACTTTTTCCGAGATGTGATTTCTGAATGAATTGATTCATTCGGGATAACTTTCAGAACAGATGAGCATAACAGGACGAAATTAACAAAAAAGTAATAAATAAGAAATTAGATAGAATAAATTTCACTTATATTATCATACAATTCAAACCACGATACGATATTAGCTGTCGTGAGTCGTATCTTGCACGTGTAATTTTTGTTTTACACCACTGAGGTCTTTATCCAGTCGTAATTAACACCTGGCTCTTTTCTGAACTTTTGCTCTTAGTAAGTACAAATTCCGCTTAATCAACTGTTAACTTTTTCTGGCAATCTATGCTCTCACTTTTATATATGTGTATAAAAGTCCCAAGTGCAGTGCTTAGCTTATTCATTGCGTATTTTTATACCACTTCCATGAAAACAAGATAAATTTGAAATAAATTGGAAACCAAGCCACAGAATGATTGTCGAATGAAATAAAATTGATTTTTTTAAATCTTTTCTGGGTTCTTTGGTATGTATTGAGTTTTAATATAAAGAAAAGTTCAAACGATTGACACGCGCTGCGAAACAAATGGAAACAAAAAATTAAATAAAAATAGCGAGAAAGAACAGAGTATTGAGCGAAGAAACATAAACAAACTCAATGAAACTAAGACATGTCGTTCATTGTGCCAATATGCCTACAACGATGCGTTGTCAGTATGAACACCATACTAACAGGAACGAAATACACAATCATAAGCAATGAGCATGAATGTTCATATATATTGTTTCATCTTGAACTCTTGAAACAAGATGAACTATACAGAAGACAGTTGTAAATAGAAAATACGCTTTTCTAGCATTTGCAAATTTGTTGGTAAATACCATTTGAGTTGTCCCCTCTCGGAACATTGTATAAATTATTTGCAATATAATTCACGTTTTCTCCTTTTGATGTGTGCTCCCGTAATCTGTTTTTGAATTAGTGCTTTCATTATCAATCACCCCTTGCTTTAATTTGTTTTCTTTGCACTACCACTGACCCCTTGAGCACTACAAGGTGCGAACTAGTAGTGGGCAACAAATGAGATGATGTCACGACATTTAGGTGAAAGAATCAAAAAGTCCACAGTTCCACTACAATAAATTTTTTTATTAAAATATATTACCGGCTATTTTTGAAGGAGTACCCAGTAGGTAACCCACTGTTATAAGTAACAGTAACAATCAATCACCAATCTGTGTGCTTGGAGATCGGAATTCGAACCCGGGACCAACTGGGTGACAAATAAGCACTATAACCGCTATACTAGATTGCAGGCATTGTCTTAAAATTCAAGATTGTGTATTGAACTGCACACTCATATGTTTTTTCTCATGTCATTTTAATTATTTTAATATCATATTCTTGTTCTGTTACATTTGCGTTTATCTGCTTTCTGTGAAACTCTGATAAACTAGAATATAGTGTGAAGTTTATTAAAACTATGCAAAATCAAGGAGGTGACGGTACAAAAAAGAAGAGGCGAATAGAACCTCTTCAAAACTTACAAAAAGAAATAAAACAAGTCTTTAAATCTGCTATGATACCTAATTTTTCGAGTAGCTGTATTTTCCGAGTTCATGAATAAAATACACCGTATATGTTCGGAATGCCAACAACTATCAATTACGGACATACCCACAGAACAGTTCGTAAGTAATTCGGGGAATTTTACTGTTCGTGCGTGAAAATTAGGCGCAACCTCAAAATTACATGCAGCATGCATTCTAATAATATCATGGGAAGCATAATGAAGCATTTATTCAAATTCGTAATCTGTCCTGAATTATCATAATGATAGGGGATGCTTTTTGAGTTCAACTGAAGACAGAGAAAAGAAAGAAACGTATGCCAACAGGTCTAAAATAATTCCGATAGTTATAACAACTCAAAACGATCTGAGACTGTAAGAAACCTGTCAGTTTTGGGCAACAAATGAGATGATGTCACGACATTTAGGTGAAAGAATCAAAAAGTCCACAGTTTCACTACAATAAATTTTTTTATTAAAATATATATACTTTCATATCTTAAGTTTGTATTGATAATAGATATTGAATGTTAAGAATTTAGATAGAAATTTTGACTGTGAATTGAAGTAATGATTTATAAAAGTGTCGACAATTTTTAAGTGACATTACAGTCAATTTACATACTTGTTATGAATATTATATTTTTTATTTATCTTTAATAATCGTTGATACCTGTCTGTTTTAGTAATAAAATGTTACATACACGACACACAGTTCGCTGCACTTAAGGCAATTAATCTTGACTGTTTCTTGCTCTTATCTTAATAATAATTCCTTTTCTGCCTTATAGTCAACATTTTACATTTATCGATGAAATCATAAAAAATGTTAAGAATCTGAGTGAGTTTTCTGAACCTATTGCCAATTTGTTATATACATAATGTGTGTGTGTGTTGATCGCAATACATCAATAAAACTTCAGAATAACACATTAAAAAAAAACTAGTAGTGAATTTCTTGAATTTGTTTATTTCAAATTTTTTATTAGATGTTTCCAATTGCAACTAGTCTAGGACGAATTCCCGTTGTCACTTCAAGACTTGACTGTCAGTTTATTACATAATTCGGAGCTAGAAGAAATCGAGAAGAAAATCAAATTTTTATCCCTTGAGAGAATTAAAAAACGTTTATCTGGAGCAGTATTTGAAAGTAATTCAAAAACTAAAATTTTTTAAATCATCAAATAAATCTTTTCGTAATACCATTGTTGAATTTCTTTATCTATTTATTTAAAATTTATCGTTAGATATTTCGAATTGCAACTAGATTAAGACGAATTTCTGTTGTCATAAAAATACTTGGAGGTTTGCCAATCATTTCATTACCCAATCTTCAAGTGATTTTAAGAAATATGTGCCTGGTAGGGTATTTTTAAAGTTATTCGAAAATTAAAATCCCTTAAATCGTCAAATAAATCTGTTTTTCGACCCAGACTTTCACTTCCACTAAGGATAAACTTGAGAATAAAAAAAATGGCAGCCCAAACAGGAACATTCATTTTACTTCGATGCAATCTTTTTCTCTTTTGCTTTAAATTCCTCCAATACAGTTTTCATAAATCCGTAGTAAAAGTAAAATCGAATGTTATTTTTCCCGCGTTTATGGTTCGTGTTTGTATTTTGCTCAACAGATGGCGCTGTATTGGAAAGTGCGAGATTAAATTTTTAAAAGAAAGTTGGGGGAGGGAAAAATGGAAAGCGAAGAGCTGGAAGGGGGGGGAGGAGGAGAAGGAATCACTAAAAATCGATTTAACTCTGGCTTTTTTTTTCTCCTGCTTTTCTTCTTTCTCGCTAGCTAAGAAATTTGTAAGTCTGCCAGCCGAGTTGCGATTCAATTTAATCTAAAGTCTGTCACATAACTCATACACGAAAATCAAAGAGTAGAAATTTCTGCAGATTACCAAATTATGCTACACAACGAACAAAATGTCAGGAAAGGAAATATATCGAAGCTGTCAAAACATTGAATTCTGCTCATATTTCAGTTTGACAATGCAAAACAGAGACTTAATAACAAACAATAACTCTACCCTTCATTGGAATATTTTCATCCCTAAACATCGATAAATTATTCGTAAACCAAATACTTATTAGCAACTCAATTGGTTTTACCCCAGCAATTTGTATTCGGTAATCCAAAGTAATTACGTTTTAAAAGACTGACAATCGTATTTATTAAGCTATTGTCGGTCACAATTTCACACTTTAATGCGGATAGTAAAGAAATGATATTCGTTAGTACAAAAGGATTTAATTAGTATGAATTAAGAGATGCTACATTTTAAACTATGTGTTTTAGCTCTTGATTATAACTAGAGTGAATTCGTTGCATTTTCAACATTATTCATAAAATAATTAGTTGAATTCCAACAAAGACAGTTAATTTTTCCTATCGATTTAGAAAAATAATAAAAATCAGTGATTAAGCGAATCAAAGTTTTGGAAAAATTTGATCTTTTTTAAATTCTACAATGAAATAATAAACGAAAGAAATGAATTCGTATGTGAAATTACTAACGAAAAAGGTTTTTAAAGAATCATCTTTGTGGAGAGAAAAGTAAAAAAAATCATAAAAATTTCAAATAACTTTTCAAGATAACTTTTCAAAGGATTGATATTATAATTATATTGTAATTAAGTTCCGTGCTATTTAAACTTTTTGGTTCAATAATTGTAGATTGGCTTCCAGTTAGCTAATAATTTTGAACACTTCTAAATACATTCTAATACTAAAACATAAATGGGAATTTGAGTATACTCATTTAGACTAACACACGTTATATTTAAATATTCCTCTCATTGAGGTTTCTTCACTCTTATGTCTCCATTACTTTGCGGTTTGCTGTTTTCCTGTACGTATATTGTTTAAAGTAATATAATGATGTGTGAGTCTACTGTTTTCACTACTTCATTTAAAACCTTAGAAAAAATTACTGCATTTTGTAATATGTTCGTCCTGTAAACTGTTCGTCAATCGCAAAACAAGATATTGAAAAACCATATCTTATGATTTACAATATCTGAATGAGAATGTGTAACTTTTAGGTATAAAATATGTGTTTCTAACTTCTGAAACTAGTTTTCGCAACCACGTTGTTTCCCGAGTGAAATCACTCATTAGTTTGATACAGTTAAATTGAATTAACGATATTAGTAATATAATTGCGTCACCTTTGAAAAACAATTAAAATGTCTTTAGACGATATTTGAGAATTACATTGTAGTTACGAAATTTCTAATCAGTTCATCAAGATGAAAAAGGTCTATTGAACACGAGATATTATATTTCTTTTATTTACATCATTTGTTCTCTACTGAATCCGTCTGGTACTCTCCAGAATCCCTCGAATTTGTGTTTTCGAACGTGGAAACAGACAAAAAATGCAAGGCATATAATCCTCCCGAAATGGCCAGCGATAATTTTTGTAATATTCTTAATGTAACCCTATAGCACTTATAATTGGTAACATTTAGCATTTATCTTTCAAGTTCTATAATACGCTTTTTCAAAAGTACTAAGTATTAAATCTTAATCAAAATGTTGGTAAATCGAATAAGAAATTAACACCCGTTTAATGGAGGTTGTTTAAGAGTAAAAATTGTTAATGACCATTACGGTTAAAATGATCAATACTTAATTGAAATAAAACAAATCTAGAAACGATTAGTTTATTTAAAAAAATAGTGGTACATAAAATAAAATTTAATAATGAATGCAATAAATCGATTTGTAATTTATATAAAAAATGATTATTTAACTACGTGTAAAAACCTTTTTTTTAATACATAATAATGTTTTTTCTCACACCCATTACCAATTACTTTTGTGATTGAATTTATCCGTCATTCACCAGAGGCAAATTAATCATAGTGGGATTTAAATTTTCTCCTTCATTTAATCTTATTTCTAAAGATTAAATGAAGGAGAAATTTACTTTATGTAGTTTTATTCTTTGTATCATTGGAGGTGCTAAAATTTCATATTCCTAATTTAGTGTGAAATTCGCTCACTATATAATAAAAAAGATTGAACCCAACAGGAAAAATTAAGCATTGGTGTTAGTTAAAGCTTATTGGGCGGTCTGAATCGTAACTCTATTTTCAATCTGTACATTTTTCAGTAACATTAGACCAGCATTAGGTCTAATTAACCCAAACTTCTGCAAAATTGTAAACTTCTAAAACTGCCGCAAATCATAACTGCAATAGGTACTGATAAAACTAAGGTAACTTCGACAGCAATAAGTAAATTTGAACCAAGATAACAATCGCGTTGAAACTTCACATACGGAACGAACGCGATGAACAAATCAAAGCAAACCCCGCGGCATGATATCACTGACACAATACGTGCAATAAAACTACAAAACGCGATTCTTCACTTTTAACATGAAGAAAACAAAGCATCTCCGATTCCTCCTCTAATTTTAGGAGCCCCAACATTGAGCAAGCACTCCCAACAACAACAAAAATCTAAAAATACATTCCTGAATCCGAATCCAGTCTGAATTATCATAAACCCAGACACACAACAAATGTCCATGCATGCAATTACCTGTGAGACGTTTCAATTAATGTACGCGATTGCCATTTGTAGGGTGCCCGAATTCACGTGACACGAAGAGAGATAGAGAGAAAAAGTAATAAAATCTCCATCATTTCTCTTTTTCACCCTCAGGCTGATATTATAAATAACCCTCGATGTTGATAAGGAGAAATTCGGCTCCGGCTATTTGTTAGGCTGGAAGGTAATTCCTCTTGAATCCGACGGAGAGGGGCCCCTTGTGCAGTTAATTAGCCACGGGGACGCCTTCGTCCGAATTTTGCGAAATTTATCTTTCTTCTGGATCTTCTCGCGGAAGAGAGGATAGGTGAGCATTGCCTGTCAGAAACAGACACGTGAAGAACGCTGGGTGAGAGTACTGTGGCGCTCTTATCGCTTTGATTTATCTTGAATTGTTTTTTGTGAATGGAACTTGATCTCCAATTAGAAGTACCGGTCGATTAATAGTTATTGTTATTCATTGTTTTTGTAATTGGTTTTGGAAGGGTAAGTTGCTTCTGTGTTTTTTTTATCCGTGAAAGGAAGTGAGAAAAATCTGGTTTTTGAAGGAGAATCACCAATCTAATATGTATTGCCCGTGAAAAGGACACGCATCGTTTGTGAATGTGATTAATCATGCTTCGGTGTTGTCCTTTCTTAATGAACTTTATCCGGTCGCATTTGGTGTAAACAGTTTCTCATTTATTTATTAAGTCTCTGAGGGTCATGCACGCTTTATTCCTCCATGCAATCTGCAGTTTTTCCTGCTAAATGCCTTAAAATTCTTAGTTAATAGAATCCTTTTAAGGATTTGTTCAACCAATAGATGTTACTATGTAAGTAATCGGATGTGTTGTTGGGGTAAAAATGATAGTACCGCTACCCGGAAATCTCGTGAAGAAGGTTAAATACACACGTGGAAACTTCTAGAATCCTTCTAAGGATTCTTTCAATAAATCTGTGGTTATTAAGTGATCAAGTGTGTTGGAGAATACAAGCAATAGTACATTACCCTGAAATCTCGTAATGCTAAAGAGGATATATTTCAAACGTGGAGGTTTCTTACAGGAAATCCTGAAACTTGTAGTCTTGAAGGAAACTGGAGTAAGCTAAATACTATATTTGCAAGGAATTAAATAGATTAGTTTTTGCTATAATACTCGAAACTCGTACTTTCCCATACAAAAATTTTAGACTTCAGACGGATTGTGATTTATGATAATGTATGATTTTTCTTTTAATAATCATTAGAATTCACTGGCTGAATGAAATTATGTGGAATTAATACCTGAAAGACTGTCTGAATCTAGCACTTCTGCGTTCAAAATCCTGAATTCTTATAGTAGAATATATTTGGTTCTATTGATGAGCGTGTGTGCCTATCAATAAGGCACTGATATAACTGACATGGTAACATATATCGCATTTTCTTCAAGTTTCAATAGGGACGGCTTTTTGAAAGCCGAATAGTTACACATTACAGTGTTTATTCTTTAAATCTGGGAACTTCCTAAGCACCGCAAGCGTAATGGACATTCATACACTATAGAACTGTAGTATTCTCCAGGTGAAAAGTCTATTATGTGAATGTTAAAACAATGGTGTCCATGCTTCAATCAAAACGATGCTGTAATTAAAGCAAAAGCAATCCATCCTGAATACCAAGATGAAGATTTATTGCTAATCTAGCGTTATGGTAAAAAGGGAAATTTTTCATCCTACTCAGAAACGAAACACCGGAAGCCAGAATCACACAGTTCTTTTTGATGAATGTGTTTTAATTATCATTGCTTTACAAAGGAAAATCATTCCTCAATACTCCCGGGATTGATATAAAAAATCGCGTAGAGACGTCGCATTGTTTTTCCCGGGAAAAAAACCCACCCCTACATAAAACCTGCCTATAAAAAGCTTGATAAATGACGGAGTGCCTTTTTTCGGGGAGAAGAAAAAATCCATCGGGCCACATTATCGCGTTACCCAAGTAGAAGATAACGCGAAAAAGATACATTCCACCCTCCCGTCGACCATCCTCTGTCCCTTGTTTTCCTGTCGCTAAAGTGAAGTTGTGTCGCGGGCTATTATATCAAATTATGGTTTCACTTTCTCTGCAGCGGGGCGTTCTGATTTGGAATCGTGTCATTTGGCCTGTCGCGCTTGCTCAGGGTCCTTTTATGTTTCGTTCGCTCCGAAATTAATAATTCTCCCCCCATCCGAGAGGACGGCCCCAGACGTTCCTTTTCCGCGTCACCCGCGCCACCTCGTGTCGATATTCGCGTCGAGATATTTGAATGCGGCGCACAAAAAGACACTACCCCGTCCCTTTTCAGGCCCTGAATCGTGCCTGTCTCTTGTGGTTCCGGAAAAATTTTCCCCGTTTCTCTCACAATCGAGTAGGGAGCGTCGAAACGGAATCGAGGGGGTGGAGTGGTACGTAAACAAACAAATGAACCCGAAAAGGAGGAGAATTGATCGCGCAGGGGGGGTGCGTGTCTCCGGTGGGGTGCGATCGAAAAGTTCATTTTCCCACTACAAGAACCCCCTGTTAATTGCTTTCAAAAGGGATAATGCTCCGTCTTGGTAATGATACGTTTATTAGACGCTAGATATTCTTAATCACTCTGTAAATACTAATTGTTGGAATGAAACCGGAGTTCTGGATGTGTTTCATCGATTTTTGCGATGGGAGCTGCCTGACATTATTGCTAAAACTCAAAATCGCTTTTTAGATTGACTTTGAATTAATTTGGGTTCTTGGTGGAAAAGCATTTTTCTGCCGAGAGCTGTCCGCTTTGGGCTGGTTTCAATGTTTGCTTGAGTTGGGCAGATACATTCTAGCGGCAATTACCGGGAGAATCCGAGTTGGCTATTGAACAATTTTTCACTCTCTTGTGTTATGACTCGATCATTGATCATGAGAAATGCGTGATCATCTGGCATGAGTAATGAGCAACTTTTAATCACAGTAATAAGTTGTTGATTTTAGAGAATGAGTAATCGTTGAGCGAGAGAGTGTGCGTGCAGATATGTGACATACTTGGAAATCAAACAAGAGAAGCGAAAATGCATTTCCTATTTCAAAGTAAACATATCCAAATGTCAACTGTTTTTGCGGTTTGAACCATTATCATAAAATTTATCACTCCACCATTAATATTATATATCTTGATCTGTATAAATTATATCAAACAACAAGTTTTAAAATTTCTTTTGAATGTGTGTGTGAAAAACAATGAATAAATGTTTAAAACAAACTTGTTTATTTACATTGGTGTTCGAAGGTATTGATAGTTGTGAGATTCAGAGGATAAATATTCAATCGACTCAAAGTAGAATGATCATGGATTCATTCTTTGGAAAAAATGGGTTAGTCACGTTCTTACAACACAATTATAATCTTACTGGGGGTCATGGTATATGCACTGTGGTAATGCCTGCATGTATGTAACTTGTTTGGAAATTTCAAAGGTAGCATGAATTCAAAGTTTATTTCCATGAAAAATAATGTACTTCTTTCAGAAGCAACTGGTTAATAACTTTTTCTGAAGAGATATTCGATGCATGTAGAATAGTATTAAGTCTCTAATCTCAACCCAATTGACTCGTAAATTTCAGACAGGGACTATTTTGGAAGACAAAAACCAGTCTTCATCAAGTGTGTGATTTTTCTTCACATATCCGTTGGTCGACCTTAAATAAAGTTGAAGAAATCTTGGGCTCCAGAAAGCATTTTATTAAATTTCATCTACTCAAGAAATGATTTTTTTTTTAATTTTCATTTTTATACGATAATGGAATAATATTTTTATTCAGTTGTCTTTCCTGATGTAATTGCAAAGTCTACATCGCTTCTAGTTATAGAACTGTTGAAATACAGCCCTCAACTTAATTATCGACTGTTCTTGAAGTTAGATAAAAAATGGTAGTCATAGCCTGAAGATGTTAATATTGGTTTGCATTCATGCTGTACTTTAGTCGGTGGGATAATTACCTTATTTTTGAAGTTTTCCTGCTTCATAAAAAAGAACAGGTTATTTAAAGCTAGATTAATGTTTATCCGGTTGCATTTCAAACAACATTAATGAAATTTTTTTCAGATCGCAATTCGTAACTTACTAGATTGTCAGTGGGTTTCGCAAACCACTTTACATCATGTTTACCGTTAGTAAGTAAACATTTCCGAAAAAAAAAAACGAGAATCCTCACGGGTTTTACAGGAAACTTTTCGGTAAAAAAAGAAATCTGTATACTTAGATCAAAACCTAAAAATAAGGATTTTGCAAATGAGAATGAGATTTGGTTCAATGAGCTCGTTTCTTATGCGAGATGATACCATCAGAGAACATCATCATCTCTGTAAATGATGATGGGGGAACATTGACCATCAAGTGTAGGGGGTATTGGAAATCTGAGAATGTCTTAATCTACAGTGACGTGACACACTTCAGTGAGTTTCTGAGACATGGTGCGAGTCAATTGTGGTGATGAGAACACTCTCATCACCTTGGGAATATTTTTACCACTAATCTCATTCTTGTTTATGTTGTTTGTCAAAATAAACACTTTCGCAGGAAATTCACTTAGAAAATGGTTTACAAATAAATGAGGCATAGAAAGTTAAAGTAAGTTAACAAATTAATGTAAATGAACACCGTGATGTTACTTGAAAAAACGATATGGTGTGAAATTGAAACCCTCAATTAATTTTCTCGTGTGAAAAAACTCAGATTAAATTACTAGGGGTCTCTTACTAAAATATAACAAATAGACAAAATACTGTTCTTCGGGTCTAAAAATGCTTCATAAAAATATTAAATATAATTCACTTACAAATTCGGTTAACACACTGAGCGTCATGAGATTTCAGAGTTTTATATCGTTGCTTTTACACCCAAATACACATAATGACTAAATAGACACTTTTATCGGTTGATAGAATTCTTCGAAAGATTCTATTGATGAAGGTTAAAACTAGAAGTCAAGCCTAGAAGACAGCAGTTTGCAGAACAGATACATACGTGGGAACCTCTCCAATCTTTCTAACCATTTTTAACTGATGTTAAAAATGGTTAGAAAGATTGATGAATGAAGCAGTAATTTGTTGTAGTCACATCAAACCAAAAGGCTATAAATGATAAATCAATATTACAGTAACGTTGAAAATAAGAGCTATATTATCATCGGCTTATCAGTGAAACGCATTATGTCAAAAAGTTGGACATAATGCGTTAGTTTTGTTAGGATTGTTAGTTTTGAGAAAATGAACGGGATTTCATTCACTAAGAACTATTAGCTGTGTTTCTCAAGAAAGTAATCAAACCTTGATGCGAATAAATATAGCATAGTGGACTTCAATCTAAAAATCATCACATTCGGGTACCGAAAAATTGAAAACTCGTATGTTGGAGAATGTGACAATGTGTTTCACTTGCAATCCGACTCTAAGTTGTTTCCTTAAATAAATGTTTTCTGACTTGTGCAAACTGAGGTATAGCACAGATTTTGTGCTTGTGAGTCTAAAATCCTGCCGGTCCGAAATCTTTATTACTTGAGTAAATTTAACTTGATCACTATGACTACCCTACTTAATTCCTTAACTAAATTCTCTGTTCCTTAAGTGTTACGCATTGGGGGCATTTTTGAACAACAAATTTAAAATTGGCTTTATAGAGTTCAAAAACTAAATATTTACTTAAATAACATGAAAGGGTTGAATTAAAATTTCCATGGCAAAGTAAACACTTATCTGGCCGACTTTAAATACGTTTTATCGGTTAATCATCTAAAAAATAAGTTACTAACTATTAATTACATTTTACATATTCAGTGAGATAGTTTCAAAAGTCTCGTTCTCATTAAAAAACCACAAAAAACCAATGGAAGTCTACATATCAGTCAAACACAAAACATCCGAGTGTTAACTTGCATAAACAGGGAATAAGCACTTGCGTTTCACGTATTTCTTTATTAAGAATAAATGCGAGTATGAGTAGGTGGAGACAGCCGCTTGTGATGTTGTATTTTCCCTTTAAATTACAGATTAAAAACAGCAACAGGAGTGAGAAGGGAATTCCTGTGTAGCTCAAAGCGATCTTGAGTGGTTCACATCATCAAGTTGATAAGGTACTCTCATTGGCTGGAGTAGGTCCAAAGTAGCTCGATTGTCGGATAAAAAAAGCGGTGCTTTACGACGCTCCTGTCGGCAAACTGAACAGGGTTTGATTTCTATTTTAGTTACGCTGTTCTCGCACGCCATTAGCCAACACTCGTATTTTTGTTTTAGTACAGCGTAAACAGAATGGTAGATGTGCTCGAATTTATCATTCGTTTAAGCTACCGGCTTCAAGCCCATAAAGCCATTAACTTTCCATGTAGTTATCTATTTCCTTAAATTGTGGAAGACCTCCGCAATTTCATTTCTACGCCTACCAATGATGCTCAAGATCTTGGTTTGGATCCAGAAATTAGAAAGCATTCGATTTTTAAAAGATTACGACTTCGTTTAACTTAAAAATAATTATAGATATTAATATAATTTTAACCTTCCAAGTGGTTTCGACAAGATATTTCGCCATCAAGATCCGAAAAATTTTACTAATGACGAGACACCTCATCTTCAAGATTCACGTTGGCATTTCGTTTAAGCTACCGACTTCAAGCCCATATATTAAGCCATTAACTTTCCATGTAGTCATCCATTCTTAAATTGTGGAAGACCGCCGCAATTTCATTTATACGCCTATCCAATGCTGACCAAGATCTTGGTTTGTATCCAGAAATTAAAAAGCATTCGATTTTTAAAAGATTACGACTTCGTTTAACTTAAATATAATTATAGATATTAATATAATTTTAACCCTTCAAGTGGTTTCGACAAGATATCTCGTCCATCAAGATCCGAAACATTTTACTAATGACGAGACACCTCATCTTCAAGATTCATGTTGGCGTGCTCGAATTTATCATGCGTTTAAGCTACCGACTTCAAGCCCATATATTAAGCCATTAACTTTCCATGTAGTTAGATATTCTTAAATTGTGGAAGACCGCTGTAATTTCATTTCTACGCCTAATCAATGCTGCCCAAGTTCTTGGTTTGTATCCAAAAATTAAAAAGCATTCGATTTTCAAAAGATTACGACTCCGTTTTATTTAAATATAATTATAGGTCTTATTATAATTTTTACTCTCCAAGTGGTTTCGACAAGATATTCCGTCCATAAATACCCGAAAAACTTTATTAATGACGAGATACCTCATCTTCAAGATTTACGTTGGCGTGCTGTGAAGTTTGAAGAGTCGGGTGCCAGCTGAATCGTGACCTCGTAATCTGATGGTGGTTCAAATTTACTTGGTGTTGTCCTTGGATATTTTTTGGGTTTGATTCCGGACCGTCATCTATACCGTTGTGTTGCTGTAGGGCAATGTTAATTAAATACCTACCCTATCTACCTTGGCTTCAAGATTTCTTTTTATTGCCATTTTTTTTTATAATGACGAGATGCCTCGGTCATCAAGATCTGGTCAGTTTTGCTAATGACGAGGTACCTGACTGAGACAACCACCAGGAGGGTTAGTATATAAAAATGTGGTTATAAATTTTAGGTATATAATTTATTTACCCTTGCTACCTACATTCAGTAAATAATAGATTAATCACACGGGAATCAGCAGATAGAACGCTATCTCTCTCAATTCAAGATATTTCCACTTTATACATAGAAAAATAGGAATGGAAAGGGATGTTAAATATACTTTCTGAAAAGATTTTAAGCACATTTTGCCTTGAGCAACTATTAAGAATACGGCTAAGACTTGTGCAAAAGAACAATAGACAAAGAATCAGGGCTGATTGTATTAGCTATGTTATATCATAAGGTGTAAGTGTCCTCACTAACCATATAACTATAGCTCGTGACAAGGGTCTCTTCTTTGACTTTATAAGAGAAAGAAATGGGTTTTATTGTGTGGGTTACACGGTGCAAAGGATAAATTTTACCAAACTGCGTCTGACTGAAGACAAGTCAATTTAGGAAATATACTCACATAAGAAAAATTTTCTGATACAGTGGAAATTAATATACCCAGTGTGAGTTACAGGAATTTAATCTGCACCGACTATAACTCGTATGCTGCTAGTGCAGCGGCTGAACCCACTGGACCTACAGCAGAAAAGGATGAGTTACCAATCCTGTTAAAATGTTAACAAAAGCTCATCTAAAATCGACAGTTTTTCTAATTGTTGACATAAGTAATCTTTACGTACAAAAGAAACAACAACAGTGGTTGTTCGTTTCAATTTTACAGTGTCGATAGTCTAAGAGAGACTATGTGCTGACAAGGCATTTATAGTGTGGTGTGGTCATATTACATTATTGTCAGTTACGGGATAATTTTGGTTGTAATGCAAAATGTAGATGGCTATTTGTTACGACGAACCTTGGTTCTCTCAGTAATAATGCAATCGAAAAGGCAAAATCTTCTTAAAGAAACATCTCAAGCACCTTTGCTAGACAGATTTTTCAATTAACTTTCAAGTTTGAAGCAACATTGAGATAACTTCATTTTACTAAAATCTGAAAATAAAAGTTTCACAAGAAAATTTGGATTTATTGGAACTTCCAAGGAATGTTTAAACTCTTATTTTCATAGACAAAATGGAAATGCAAAATTTCTATTGTTTTATATTTATCAACAATCCTAATATTGAATTTTGGTATGCATTTTAAAAACCATTATTTCAGTTACTAATTCGTTCAAACAAAAATTTATTTCATCAAAACATCTTGGGCAATTTAAAAATAAGAGGCTTTTATTTTCCATAATCATAAAATTATGTAGCCATCAGAATCACAATTTTAAGATTCTGGTTAACCATGTCGCCTAAACCATAAAATAACACGCATTTCATACATTTAAACTATCTCAACTAATACTCTCTTTTTGATGAAAAGCTTGTATTTTCGTACAAACACGCGAATATTATTTAATTAAACAATTAATAGGTAACAAATTTAGGAAACCTGTCATAAGACTTTCACACTTGAGAACTACCTAATAACTTCTTATTTCTATTTATCCTCTTATGACGATGAAAAAAATGTGTTGTATCTTTATCTAGTTGCAAGAATCACGGTAAGTCAGAGAAGTTCATTAATCAGTAATTTACGACCCTGTCTTCAAGAACCTCCCTTTTCCATATTGCTCCTCAGTGAGAGTTTCGAACCCTATTTCAAGGTTGAGTTCCACCATCCCATGAAAGGATGTGAAGTACAGTACAGCCCAACGCTTCTGGGCGAGGCCACAAAGAAGCAACCTTTGACTGTCTTGACCTCATTTGTAAGAAAGATGAACTGGTTATGTAAAATATTTGGCAGGTTTTTCTTCGGCCCCAGCAGGAAGTTATTCGCAGGTACGGGTGTCAAGATATTCCCGCTAATGGAGGAGATATCATACACGGAATCATTAGGAAGGGCGAGTTTCGAGAGTTGGTGAGAGAATTGGGGCAGTTGACATTCTTGGCATTGAGGCAGCAGTCGAAGTCGTCAACAAACTAGAGTGTCAAATCAAGCATTTGTGTTCATTTCTGAAATACTACGATTCAAATTATGGAAATGTGAGGCTGAATATATATGCAGTAGTGAAACTTTCGATCCGTCAGAAAAAACTCTTTCTTTTATTATGAGATTATTTTTTATCAATTTAAATTCCACTGAGAGTCCCTTTCAAATTTAAACGTTGAATAGTTTTAGAAGACAGCAGACCGAGATTTTCTAGACAGCTTGTTCCAGGTAATGCACGGGATTCAGAAAAGAACATGGTGGGCCAATTTTTTTTTGAAGGTTTGAAAAGATTATGGTGACGGGATAATTATTTTAAATGCACATTCCACGAACACAATAAACTGTAAATAATACAAACTACATTTTAAATAATTCTTCAGACATATGTATGTAATTATGATTTTAAATTTATTACTTCTGTTAAGCTCATAATATCAGAGCATTATGGATGTTTACTGCAAAAGTTTCCAGTTTATCTGACATAAAACTCACTCTTGAAAACGGCCTTTTAATAGGGAAATAGACTTTTGTATTCGAGACTGTTTTGCTAAAGGGAACTTTTGATTGAGAAGAAAGATTGGGACTCGGAAGCTGTGCAGTTCTGCCACGATCCTGCCTCGCCCTACTCTTGAATTTATTTCAAGGCCAGCAGTAATGTACGAATCGTTAAAACAATTCATCACTGGCTGTAATTTGGCTTTCCAAAAAGTGTACTGCGAAAATGATGATCAATCTTTTTAAAACAGGAATCAGGTGAAAAGAAATATTTTGAAGAAACACTACTTCTTTTTTCAGACAAGGCTTATGGGTTTTATGGGTATTTTCCCAAGCTGTCAAATAAAACTACATACACATACCAGGAAAGTGACACAGAAGAAAGAAATTCATCCACGGAGGAATCGAACTTGCACCACCTACAACTTACAAGTTGCTACAGCAGGGGGACAAACCTTGAGCTAAGGTGACCACATAAATTTGTTTTTATATTTTCAACGATTAGAAATTTGTTGAGTACATTGGTATTATTTTTTCATTCTATACCACATACATTTATGCTTTCCAATCACTTGATGCCAAACTTCAATCGATTCATTTAAAATTGTAATAAAATTGTTATTCAGAGAAGGGATAATCGTCTGAAAAAATCTTTACTGTACACAAACTAGATTTATAAACATCAAATATATAAATGCCAAAAATGCAGATGCATTAAACTTTACGTCATAAAAGTGAGATTGTTTTTAATATATTGAATATTTATTGTCAAAATATGATGCATATTTGTTAAAGAAATAAACAAAACCCGATCAAATTTTAAGATTTAGAAACAAAATAACGTGCTTTACCAATCTAACGAAAATACATATGAAAAACTTTTAAATAAAACATCTAAAAATGATATCCAAATAAATAATTGCAGCTAAATTTTAAGTTTTGCAAAGTAAATTTGTTCAAATGTTCTAAATGCAATCACATTTCATAAGTAAAAAATGCTCTTGGAATGTATAATACTTCCAGATTTTAAATACCTTTTCCTCTCTCAAAGATTATAATAGTGTCAATTAACAAACAAAATACTTTTGGTGTTTACAAAAAATTATTTGAATGGAAGACACACATAGTAAGGGTCACTGCCAGTTATGCGTGATTGTTCACAAAGTATATTTAGGCTGGGAAAAATTATTTATCATCAACAGTACATCGCAATTAAAAATCCTCAAGAAATTTTGAATGTATATTGTATTTTTTGCTTGTGGAACTGTACGAATAACAATAGAAAACTTAATTAGCGGGTCAATGACTTCTCAATTACATAATAATGTATGAAACCTATTTGCTTTTATGAAATTGTAACAAAAGTTTTATCAATCAATATTTTAAACATTTTTCATGTAAACAACTGCTAGGACTTAAAATTGAAGTTTTTCATAGCATAAAAGTTACAATACATGTATCATACAAGTTACGAATAAAAGAGCCAATTTGGTAACTGCATTGAGAATTTGCAACTGCATTGAAAGAAAATTCAAAATTGAAGCATGTTAAATTTTTGTTATGAAATATTTTACTTCACTATAGTAAATTTAACGAAATTGTATATTTAATCCATTACGCGTTATTTATTTTCTTATAAATCTTAAGTATACACCCTAATTTCGTGGGGACCTCTTCTATGTATTTAAATATGGCACAACGCATGTTTGCATAATGAATTATATCAAGAATCATTTTTAATAGCTTGAAAAGTTTAAAGTGTACTAATGGAAAATCTGTTTTGAATTTAAATGTCGTTTTTAATTTAGCAGCTAAAGTTAGCATCTCTCCAAATAAGCAGTTAAGTTAGCATAAAGCTTAGAAGTAGATAGTTGTTAGAATAAAGCACAGAAGTACGAAGTTGTTAGCATAAAGATTAGAAGTAGGTAGTTGTTAGCATAGAGCACAGTAATACGAAGTTGTTAGCATAAAGCTTAGAAGTAGGTAGTTGTTAGCATAAAGCACAGAAGTACGAAGTTGTTAGCATAAAGCTTAGAGGTATTTTAAAATTGAATGTGCTTTTAAAAATGTTTGTTATATAGTTGTATTACTTTATAACTACAGCTAAATATTTCTGAATTATTTTACATAAGGCACTTTGATTAGAGAAAAAAATCTGTAAAGTGCAGTTGGAAAACATTTTCTCTTTCTCGTTTGGCTCTTATAAAATTTAAATAATTTTACATGCGATAAATTTGCGCTGATAGATGTTTTAAAACAGTAAGCCACATTATTTTTAGGAATATTAAGAATAATAACATTTTTATACCTACATAATAGGCTTCATGCTTATAATTTAAGATAACAATAAATTAATAA
The DNA here is from genome assembly GCA_947359465.1 of Metellina segmentata. Lineage (NCBI taxonomy): Eukaryota > Metazoa > Arthropoda > Arachnida > Araneae > Tetragnathidae > Metellina > Metellina segmentata. The sequence goes on along the minus strand of OX375879.1, from coordinate 62,210,363 downwards.
CTATTGACATCAATTATAGACTACTATAAAGAGAAAAAAAGCTTTTATGTGCAAATTGTCCACAATTGACTAAACTAAACAATTACTTTTCTTCCCTAATTTTCTACTTAATTTTTTACTTAACACATAGTTGTAAGGCTAACTTTGAGAGGTGTCAAAATATTTCCCCATCTAATGAATTGCTTTAAAGATATGAAACAAACTAAAATTAACGGCATTTTCTTTTGAGTTATAAGCAGTTTGTATATATTAATGAAACTTTACCAAGCAATATTTTTTTAAGAATACAAAACACAAGAATAGTTTTCTTCACTTAACAGCCAAAATAATCTTTCAAGTGAAACTTCTGTATTCTCTAATATTTATAACTAAAACATTCATTAACTTATTCCTTATATAAATCACATGAATTTAGTACCAGTACCTGAAACGATTTAGCTTATTATTCGCATTCTTAGACCAAAACAGAAAATGAAAAACAATAAAGTTATACTAATTTACGTTTCCAAACAGAAGATTTTACACAAAGTGTATTTATAAAAGCCAACTATGAGTTTATTTATACAGTAAGTCATTTTGTCAAAGTTAAACAATGAAACAATAACTGAAACCTTCTAAATAAATATTTTAAAACAAAAAAAACTGAATAGATATAACTTTATTAGGAATTTTGATTCGAAACATTTTTGAAGAAGCACTGGGTCAAAAAATTCGCTGTCTATTAGATCTACTTTTTTCCAGTACCCATTGCTTCTGTTTAATATATCATTTAAAAATCCCAGTTCTGTTTATTCTGTCTTTCTTCAATCTATTCAATGTTTTCAATTTATGATCTATATCTATATATAATATTTTCATTAGATTTTTTAGCGATGTAAGTAAAACAACTTTTTGTTTACATGTTTTTTTAGGTTTAATTATCGACTTTGATATTTCATTTAGATGCGATTCAAGTACATTATATTCTCTTTTGTGGGAACTAACACAAAAGGTATTAATAAACATTTCAATGATAAACATCAAAGTTCGACATTCACCACACTTTGGTACACCAACAATACTTTCAATAAAAAATAGTTTCAAAATCAGAAACAATACGAACAAAACAAGAACTCGTATATGTAACAGATACTATATAGCTTACATGAGAAAACAAAGTTAAAAGATTCCAGACTGTCTCACTGACTTACATTACAAAACAAGCAGACCGTGAGGACATTAATGGACCAAGCGCTATTCCTCCTCTTCCACTCGTTCTGGACTGTTAAAACATTATTCACACAATTTATTTATTCATCATTATTATTTTAATCCCCGATACGTTTTAATAGTTGCTCAACCGGGAGTGGAAACACCCCCGGATCCAAAACAAAATAATTTCTCTGCGGGAATTCTCCCTCTCTACCCTGAAATAATCCCTGTAAAGAATAAAAAGAATTCGTGGTACAGAAGAGCATGGCGCGTGCCATGGTTACAGCCGAGAGAATTTTATAGCGGTCATAAAACTGGAGGCGCGCCGCTCCAATTGGACCCGGGAGCTAAGAGAACGGTCTCTTCGGCGATAACTGCCTCCCCTTCGTGTTGCCTCTGACAAAATTATGGCGGCGGCGATAGTTTTATAGGCCTAACCGAGCCGTTTTATGGGATTTGGGAGGAGAAAGCTTCAGTGACAGCGGTGCTCGCAGAATATTTACGATGGTTAGGATGCTGGTAAAAGCTCTTTGCCGGGGCCAGAGCAGCCACAAGACGGCCAGTTTGCCGAAGGACGATCACGGACTGGAATTCGGTGCATTTCTGCTCTGGAAATCCAAGAACGGGGTTTTGCGGAGCTAGGCCTAGCGTCTTTTCGAAGCAATGGCGGTTTGTTGTGGTAGAGCAGTGATTGCGTGTTCGTGATTTACAGAGAAACTCGTTTCGGTTGCCGTGGTTTTTTCGGTGGGTGAGTACGATTTGTGTTTGAAAATTTTTGTGTTTTCATTGTGTGGTGTATCTGGAAGTGATTTTTGACCTGAAACTGAAGCTAGTGATAGTTTCCGCGTCATAATGGATGCGAATTTCAGTGATTTGTTTTTTTTTGTGGGAAATGACATATTGCTGTGCGAAATTTCGTGCTGAGATCAGAAAAAATAACGTTTAAGTGCTTAAATTTTCTCAATGACTGAACAATCAACATGATTTGTAGATTCGTATAAATGTAAGATTTTTCTTGCGTTCGACATTTCAAGGTCAATTTTCTCTTCTTATGATTAAATTCTTCAAAATCTGCTGTATAAAATATTTTAGCTATTTTACTGAAAGTAATATATCTAAGAAAAAATTACTTTTAACTATGAAAAGATTAAATGTGCAGGAAAACAGACAAAATATGCCTGATTGACAAATTTACATTCTTGTTTACTTAATATCAGTTAGCTTAAAACCTTATTGTAACTTAAACTTATTGTAACACATAATTAGAGAGAGAGAGAGTCGTATGCTTTTGTGATAACAGGCACGTACTTTTGAAACTAATTAAAATATGTTGTACTTCTGTATATGTATAAATTGATTTATTAATTTTGTAACGATGTCACTAACCACACACACAATATCCCCTAAATAATCAGTGTTAGTTTTGTACATTGGTCTTTCGAAGAAAGTTCATCTATTTCCTAACATTTCATATTTCTGATGGAAATATATTGTACCACGAATAAATAGTTTGATACGATTATTGTATTTCACAAGTATAAATATGTTGATTTCTTTCATTGCTGAACTACTGTACGACAAAGTTCGTTACACATACTACATTTATTAGCTCGTTCTCTTTACCTTAACATTAATTCAATAGTAAAATGTTGGATAATTCAGTTTAAAATTCTTCTTTTTCGGTAATCTTCTCAGATAATTTTGAGATGAACTTATCAATTTAATACCATCTATAAAATCTTTTTTACCCAAAATATAACTTTTGTGATTTTTTGTAGGGTGTGTGTTATTTTGACAAATATTTTATTAGTAATATATACGTGCTGTTCCCTAATACATTCACGTATATTTACTATTTTTCGAGACCCTTTGTTAGAAAGATTTATTGAGCAATGATGAAGTGCTGTTTGAATATTTTCTCCCAGAACACCAGCTCAATAGCCATCTTTATTAGTATATTATCCAGAATATACAGGAATCATATTATTTGCTTAACTTAACTCATTTCTCTTTCAGATACCACCCCGCGGAGATACAATAAAGGAGGAATTGCAAAACTAGTTTTTAAGATTTAAGAGGTATTTCGTGTTTCAGCGAAAGCAACCCAATGGATGATTGATGCATTGTTGTATCTGTAGAGAAGATAGCTATCAGTTAGTATAGGCGTGAAGGATAAGATGGTGCACTTACTTTGACCGACGTGGACTTTTCTCATCCAGGGGTAGATCTGAGGCGGGTTGTTGGGGTACGCTGACTTCTGCTGCCCTTGCTGAGCGGCCTGTGGAGACGATGAGTCTTGCGGACCCTGCGTTTGCTGAGGGCTGGCCTGCTGGCTTGACGTCTGCTGCGTCGGGGGCACCCCCTGCGAGTGCGTGGGCGAAGGGTGCTGCGAGGCCTGCCTCGGGGGCTGAGGGGAGGTCCTAGACTCGGGGCTTCCCGGAGGAGGCGGGTGGGACCCACTGGTACTCAGATCCTGGGGGGAGGCAGCGCTGGGCTCAGCGTATTTACAGCTGGGCACGGGGGTCACGGAGGGTGTCGGCGTGCGAGGACTCTGGCTAGGGTTTGGGTGGTTCAGACGATTCTGGGAACAGCTGTTGAAGTGATGGTCCCCATTCTGCAAGTGGGACACGTTGTGCTGCGGGTAGGGCCCGTACTGCTGGACGGGAGACCCCGGCCCGCTGTAGCAGCCTCCGTATGTTTGTACCTGGGGTGTGTAATAGTCCTGACTGGAGGAATCTTGACTGCGTTGACCGTAGCAGGAGGTCAACGAATTCACAAACTGATAAGAACTCATGGTCAGTCTCGAAAGTCAAATGTCACCAGTTTGTTTCAGTATCTCAGGGTCCAGCAGAGAGATTCGGTAATTGTTTATCTGTACCTCGGTATTTTAACTTGGCCCCACTCCGTTCGTCATCGAGTACAGTACAAGTTGCAGATAGGTTGTTGTGTCTTTCGAAGACTTCGATTCACAAAAATAGTTCCAGTCCACAAGTCAAACAGCGTGCATCAAGGATGTGCGAAGTTCGAGAAACTGTTGAGATCGGGAAATAGTCGAATCGGTATTCAAATACGGCTCATGGCAGAGCAGAGTCCTCCAAAACCATGAACTCAGCCGAGACTGTTCTCCATTCCAAGATCTCGTGCACCAAGTCCATCCAGTTTGAAAAAGAGTCGAGTTTAAAAGTAAGTCTTCGAAAACGAAGACTCGAATCTCGGCAAAAATACTGCCCCTCGGCAGTTTCCGAAGTTCTGGAAAATCGGGAGAGAGATCTGGCAGCACCTCACCGCCTCATGACAGGTCCATGAGTGTCAAAGTCAGAGCGAGACCCGACTTGTTTACGACCGCGCGCGAGAGAGAGCGAATTACGACTGACCGCCTCGCTGGTGCTCTGCCGGTAAAAGAAGCGATCGCCAGAGCGCTCTGGGAACGTCTGGGTGGGCGTAGTGTTTCGGGCGGGCGGACCAACCAGTCTGCGTCGGGAGAAGGGCTCCGGGAAAAGGCTCACTCCCTCCTTCCTTCAAAAGCCTCGGCTCTGACTGACAGCTCGAAAAGCAACTTTCCGCGGGTACACTCCAAGCGTTCCCCGGTTTGATCGATACCTTTGCTTTGGCGAATGGCTTTGCCCCCCGGCTCTTTTCTTCTCTTTGCCGACCCCCCCCTCCGCCTCGACCACATTATAATTTTCCGCCCCCCGCACCTCCACCTCTCGCCACATCAATTAATATGTGCCACCAGAGTCCCTTTTTATATTTGTTTTCATATTATTTTATTTTATTTACTTATTTTTCTTGCCGTGTTTCTTTTTCACGAAAACTTCGCTGTCATTTTCTGGACCCCCCTTTTTTTTATTCCTCCACGTCAAAACGTGACTCTGGAATCGCTAAGTTTTTTTTTCTCTCTCTCTCTCCCCTCTTCTCCTTTCTAGGTTTCTTTCTCTGGTTATTACTATTTTCTTCCCCACCCCGCGGGGTACACACGTGACGAGGGTATGGCGTGTCTTCTCGTCTACCGAATGCCTTCGAAAAGCGATTTCACAATTGGTCTGGGGACCTGGGGACAAGTCGAAGGGAAGGCAAGAAAAGCTACTGCCGTGACCTTAAAAATTTGATGGATCGGCTTTTAAACACGGAGGTTTTTTTTTTGCTGAAAAAATACGTTAGGGGGATAGGGAAGCGTTCGGAAGATTCTACAATTATTTTTATACTTCTGCCTTGCTTGTAAATGTTTTTTATCTCCACTGACTTTTTCACTGTGACAAGAAACTTTTTATAAAATTTCGTGTTTCTTACTCTCTTTTTTAGACATGCAATTTGCTCAAACATGATCCATTTAATGCGCCATGTAACCATTGTATTAAACTTTATTTTTATTTTTATCAGATCTTTTATTCCCTGTCCAAACATATGTCAAATAAAAATAACTTTTATGAAAATTTGTGTAAACTTTTTCATACGAAAATTGAAAACGTGTGGAATAAGATATATATGAAAATTTTTCCATGACAATATTAGCACATTTCTTGCTTAGTATCAAAATAAATTGTCAACAGTATAAAAGTCATTTCTTGAGAAATCGTCTCGGAAAAATTCTTAACCCTAGCTAAATTCCAAGTTTTAATTATGCAGAAAAGTGAAAAACACAATTAAACAAAAGCATTATAAGTGGGATTCAAGATTCTTCATCCTGTTTTGGGTCGGAATATTTTATTCATGTATAATAACCTGAAAAATTGGAACTGAATGTTACAAATTATTGTTAACAGCCATACCTTGAAGCTGTAAAATTCAAGACTGAAGTGAGTATTTTTGTGTCGGAATATTTTATTCATGTATAATAACCTGAAAAATTGGAACTGAATGTTACAAATTATTGTTAACAGCCATACCTTAAAGCTGTAAAATTCAAGACTGAAGTGAGTATTTTTCCGTTCATATTATTTACTAAATTCCATACTTATTTAACATCTTATATACCTAAGGATTAATGACTCTTAAATAGAATGAAAATGTATTGAATCAAATCGGAATTCTTGTTGTCAATTAATCTTAAAAAAGGTTTCAGCTCTGAGACAGTTTGGAAAAAAAAATTATTACTAACTTCTCAAGTAGTACTAGCGTGTATAAAAGTATTTTTTATAACTTAACTAAGTCTAAGCTAAGTCAACTCAAAACACATATTTCTGTAAAAGTATTTATTGTGCATGGTTATCCCCATTTAGTGAAAAATAGTAAAGGTTAGTTAGGTATGTTTGTAGAATTTATTATATTAAGTATGTCTTATTACATATTATAACCTATATAAACATATCTACTAGAATCATAAATTAATGTATTTATAGACTTTTGGGGAAGAATTTGATTATTTCATAAATAAAGATGACCCAAATTATTTTCAATAATTTTGTTTCATAACAGCTATGTATATAGCCTTCAGTTAAAATAGTCTATTATAGTGTAAGAAGAATTGTTTATAATTTTTAAATCAGTATTCAATGTATCGTATAAAGTTTTCATTCGAATTTATGTCGCGAGCAACACAATGGGCCCTTGGCGATGGTATGAGATAAATTCCAAACACGGAAAGATTTGAAGACAACACCTAGCAGTTTTGAATCCTGTGGTTAGAGGACGAATTACATTTAGTATTAAAGTTGCATAAATGAATATTACTTTAAATTCAAATTTCATGAGCTTGTAAAATATCTTTCCGAAGATTTTCTATATTTGAGTAAAACATGTATTAAAATACTTTCACAATAAATTTACGTATTTTCATTTTTCGTTTAAATCAGTTTTTAATTATAATTAATTATAAACATTTGCAGCCCTTAAAAATTTATCAATGAGAAAAGATGAAAATGTCCCCATTTTGTAATGCCTAGTTATTTCATTTAACAGCTCTAGGAAAAACAAATACATTTTACAGTTAAAAAACAAACAAATAACGGCCTTTTTTTTAATATTTGTTGTGTACCTTATGAAACAACCTTCCCTTACACTTCCGCTGAAAGGTGCATATTTTCACCTTTTTATTGCTTAATTATGGGCGAAAGCGATTCCGTTTACACAACAAACTTCGTGAATGCTTTTTCGGTATTCATCCGCTAGATGGCTCTTCCGGTTTGCGACTCTCAATACTTCTCGTTTCCACGGGAGAGGAACATAAATTCACAATGACGGCTTTCTTTTGCGTTTCCGAGATGGCATCTAAGCATCCTTTACTCCGTTGCCTTCTCCGAATTTTTACTCTTTAATGCTGAAAGCTTTCAGTTCATTTAAAATTGCTTCAACAGTAACCGTGTTTTGAATGTATACCAATAACAATACCAATAACAAATACAAAAAGCTGGCATGCGTTTATTTTAGCTAGTATAGGTTAATAAGCAATTTTAATGAAACAGTTTAATCCATCAATCCATAAAATATTTCTTGTTCGGTGTTTGTGAACAAAGTAGCTGCTGATTTATGTGATAAATCGAATAATGTTATGTTTGCATCTTAAATTCTTGTAGTTTCGCAAAAATTGTATTACTTTTTGCAGTCATTAGTTTGTATTTTTGTGTTCAGGCTACAAAGTTAAGATTAAAAAAAAATCTGAAACGAATAGGTCTAACAAAACTTATAATTTCAATTGGATATCTGTCTTAAACAATGTATCAAAACATTTACAAAAATATCAATGATTCTAATATAGCGATTTTGCATTTTCGTGTGAATGTTTAAGTAGCTAAATTCATTTATTGAATGCAGGTCATTAAATTCAAAATAGTTTACTGGCTTAGTTTTGATTGTTAGCAGGATTTAATGCATACTTTTTAATTTTATATCGCTTGTAAAACAACAGAAAATATTTAATAATAATTGTGTTATGTTCACATCTTAAATTCTTCTCGTAAATTTGCCAAAATTAAAATATATCGGGAAAACTATTGTTAAATAAGTTGATAAATTAAAATGGTGGAGTTTATTTGTGTCCAAGAGAAAATGTTTTCATTTTTAAAATACAAATATCTTGTAATTTGCCAACGTATGTCTCATTTAAATTTCTTTCGTAGAATTATAAAAAACCATTCGGACCTCAATACAAAATGTATTTGACGACACAATATCTCTTACCCTGTGAATTTAACCATTCCATTTAAAAAAGTTCTAATTTCATTGCCAGTATGTATAATATTATCAAAATTAAAATTTCATAGTGAAAACCTTTGTCAATATCACTAATTAAAAATGGTTAGTTAACTGTCTTAGTTTTTTAATTAAAATTAAAGTAATAAAATGAACTAAGATCACAATTTATATAATTTTCCATAGGCAAAATCAGAGCAGTTTCAAAATTTGTTAGTAGATGTAATCATAATATGTAAGTGCAGCTTGTGCTTACATTAGTGCAAAAAATATCAAAAAAGTAAACTAAAATACATACTGTATTATAATTCTGTAATGTCCAATCGAATCTATATTGAAAGACCATGCGTGTGTGCGCCTGTGGAGTCTATAGATGAAACTGCTCAACAGACTTAAAATTTTCCATTGATTAAGTACTTTCGTTAAACTCAATTCTGCTAGTTTTTTTCGGGGTGGGGATGAATTCGGAATAGTTAATTTTTAATTAACTAAAACACTTATTTTTCATAGAAGATGCATTCTAATTTATGCATTAAAGTTTTCAGAATATTGAAAATGTATATATATATATATATGTAAATCCAATATGGAATCCAATATTTGTTCAGTTCAAATGTTCCATATTACGTGCAAAAATGCTTCTATGAAAAAGTTACTGGAGCTTACTAAGCGTATTGAACTTTTTTCAGCATGTTTCAGTATAAATCATACAATGAAAATATTGTGAAATTATTTACTCTCAAACAATTTGCTTTAAAATGATTCTCTAAAATATTTTCTTCAACTTCTGCTTTCAAAACTTCTTTTGCTTAGAAAACGGATTTTCTACAAATGCCCAAACATAATATGGGGTGCTTTCTGACACGGAAGTATTTTGTATAAAGTTCTATAGATTTTGATAATTTCATGACTAGATATTACGATGTTCTCTATTCCTATATGTGTCGGCAACATTTTCTCCCTGTCTTAACTGTTAGTTGCATTCGAGTTTTTAAAATTTTTCTGCTGTTGTCAATTCATGCAGTAAAAGTCTAATTTCATACTTTTATGTTCTACATAAGAATTTCATATTTAAAATGCTAATTCTAAATTTTAAAAGAATGCTTCAAATATTAACCCGATTGCATAATTTCGAGTTGTTCTCTTATATCCAGTCAAAGTAATAGGCGAAACATTTTTATTCAAAATAAAAGAAATTTTAAATCTAAGTATGAATTAAAAAAAATATTTTCAAAAGTATTTTAAAACTAAAAAACAATTTAAACTAAATTCAATAAAGTAGTTTAAAGTTAAATCTGATTTAAAAATATTTATGAGGGGTGATGAACTTAAAGACATACGCTCTATTAATCTAAAAACCGAATGCACATTATTAATAAATAAAACGGATCCTTAAAATTCAGACTACCGGTAGTCATGCGAATATTTTTTGTTTCGTTAAATATTTAAAAACCTGATCCCAGAAGAGAGATCACCGTTTTGCAACGGCACCCTTCACTGGAACTTCGAGTTTTGAAAGATGCTGGTGCAGACTGTTTGAAGCGAAATTAACTAGTCTTATTTTTATTTTCGCGAGCCGGCTCATGCTGATGAATTCTTGGCACGAACTTTCCGCTCAACGCCGGCCGCCACTAGGGGGCGCTGTCAACCGGAGAACCTGACTCGTTTTTGATAACATTTACCGCCAATCTGCGAAAAATAGAAGTTCTGTTTGGAGAAAAATATCAAAAAGCGCGACGCATGGAAAAGTTGCGATCCGTTCCCTTGAAGGACTCAAAATTAAAACGTCGTTTTCGTTTTACGTGATGAGAAATTGATCTTTTGTTTGTTGTTTCGCTTTCTCCCCGGCGTTTATTTTCCAAGTAAGGAAAAGTATGGGAGCCAGAGATGATGTTGTCAGGAATTGAGGAAATCTAATTTCAATTTATTTTCGGGTTGTTTCTGTTTTAGCTGTTGTTTGTTAATACGGTGACGTATTGGCAGACAAGTGTCGTTTCTCTTTTCTCACTGTTTTAGCTTGATGGGGAAACACTCGCATTAAAGAATGTTTGGAAAATTTAACTTTCAGTTATGAATAAATTCTTTCGCAAGAAAAATTCATGCATAAGTTGAAAGCATTGTGATTCAATGTACATGCCTTGCAACAATGTTTAAGACAGTCAGAGTATCGGAAAGTGTCTTCACAAGACATTATTGAACAAATAACTTAATGATATTTATTTGTTTTTGCTATTTTTGTGTGTTTATGACTTTTACTTTAAATTCGTGGAATCTAGGCTTATTCTAAAGTATAATCAAGTTATTTTGCAACATTTTTGAATGTGAATACTACTATTCTAATAGACAGATTTGAATTTTAACGCATACTTTTGGGTTAACCAAATCACATTATTCAAACTGATAATGTATTTGAAAGTAAATCTTTCATGATTCTTCATCAATGAAAACATTATTTAAGCAGAAGTTAAAGACAAAACCTGTTGATATGTTTTTGCTTGTTCTGTTTTTCAACACCATGTTTATGTACTTGATTTCGAACGAAAATAACTCGTAAGCGTATTGGTCTCCTGTCTTTAGAGTTTTTGGTTTTCTTTCTTTTTTTTTCTGAAAACATTTATGGTTTTCTAAAACTTAAGTAAACACAAACATTAAAATTGATATCTCATTAATATTACTAACAATAATTCCTGTCTAATGTTTAGTTTTCAAAGACGTCTGTGGTTTTGGCTCGAAGTTGTTCCTCCTCCTCTTCTTAGCACATGCAAATTGAAATGGAAGATTGATTAATTTAAATTGATTATGCCAAAAATAATACTTCAGTCGTAGTTTCAACTTATAATAATGAGTGGTTTATACTGAGCTAAAAAGTTTCAAATCCTTTTTTCGTGTTATTTATTGTTTTTAATATGAAATTCTCAATAAAGTTTGACAAAACCACACCAAGAAAAATCTACTCGGATTAAAATTTCTCGATTAAATCATTCTGTTTCTACATTATACAAAGAATTTAAAAATTAATGGTAAAGAAAATAAATAACGCGTCAGTTAATGCGTTACAACTGTTAAAAATCATTAAAGTATCTTTCAATTTTTCATGTTTCCAAAGCTTCTAATTATATTTTACTTATTCTCGTTCATAATTTACACCGGGATGTGTTTCATTTTTCTCCAACTATTTTTGCAATAGACAATATACTCATATCTTTTATTTTAGTCTTAAGGTCAAGAGACAGAAGGGTATTTTTTTCATAAACCGCCTTTTTTTTCTTGAATGATACGTAATGCATTAATAACGCATTCTCCAATATTTACAAAACCAAATATTCCTAAAGTCCCATGACCTATTTGTTAAAGATAGAACTGAACTTACATTACATCGGAAAAAAGCTGAACTCATAACAACATCAGTTACATTCATAAACCAAACAGCTTGGGGAAACAAAAAGTTTTAGCCCGATCAAGTATTCTGTTCAAATATTATCGAAAGATCAAGCACGCAATCAAATCGTCCCATCATCCCATAGTCTCAGCAATCCAATTCCCTTTTCCTTCTTACAGAGAAAAAAAAGGATTATGATTCCCGATTCCCATTTGTAGAAAGAGCCAAGCCCTCGAATCTTTTAATTCCCAACTCTTACACACCCGTCATCCTTAGGTCATGAAGTTAGTCTTTTCGATCGTTAAAGCCGAGCTATTAATGTGTATTGGCTTTTCCTGCAGTATCGGAGCTGATGGCTTGGTTAGGAGTGTAACACGTGACAAGAAAATGGATGCCTGTCACTAGAGAAGCTGATATCTGCCTTGTTCCCCTCCTTGACATTTTTCTTAAGCGAATTATTTCATTACTATTATTCTTTTCTCGGTCGCTGTTTGCAAACGAAATTAGAATTGTTGAGCGATTTTCGATAGGAAATCGATGCAGTTGCGGGAAATATCGATATCGAATTGCTATCGACGCGGTTGAGGGCGTGGGGAAAAAAACGCGTTGGGGAGAAATGGGGGAAAAATTAGGGATTTCTCCCATCAACTGGAAAAAAAATACGCTCTTTTCAAGAAATTCTAGAAGGATTCGTTTCTAGATATTCAGATCGCTACGAGAAATTTTTCGATTTAGCTTGGAACAAAACTTATATTTTATATTTCTTGCACAGTTAGTTCTACGATTGAAAAATTTAAAAGGATATGCAAACTCTGGAAAACATCTTAGTGGCAATGTATGTAGGTCTTGACAACTAACCTCGATTGCCTTCAATTCATAAGTTGTAAAAGATGATATCAGAGCTAATTTTATGTTCGAGAAACGGTAAAAACAAATTGAATCTTGTGGTTTTTAAGTACACAGGTGTTATTTTATTCTTCTCACTAAATTAATATTTATTCCCTAATAAATCACTACTATTTGTTTGCACTGTGGTAAATTGTGACAATTAGTTGATTGTATTGTGAGAAACCTAGGAAAACTTTATTTATCAAATGGCTGCTTAGTTTTTATGGCTGCGCCAAATAATATTTATCAAATGAAGGGCTCAGTCAACATAATGATAATTCCTCAATGAAATAAATTAAAAACTAAATATTCAAGCAGAATCACAGTTTCTGATAGTTTGAGTAGGTTTAATTGAAAGTTTAAGATACCAAGACCTCTTGAATAATTTTGTGATTTTTTTAAATTTGAAAAGTGGTTTTATCACTGTTATTGTTTCTCTTCAAATGCATAGTAATGCATTTAACCTAAAAGACCAGTCTTGTTGGGTTTACCACAGACATATCTACCCTAAAGCGTACACAAATTTTTTATATAAAATTTAAACTGATTCAGCAAACTTTAAAAAAAGTTGTCATGTGGTTCAAAATTCTCTTAATTGTATTTCCACAGAAACCATTAGTCAAATACAGCATATAGTTTGATGAAAAACTTTATACTTTTAGTACTGATTAATACATGCCATCCCTTTTCTAGGTCTTTGCCATGATTTTACGTGGCTGTATTTGGCAACTTTAATTGAACTTCGTTATTCTGCCCCCCCCCCCCCATGCCAAATTCATTTTAAATATAAAACAAAAAATTATTAATCAAATGCAAATTTTGCCCTACTGGTACTACTTACAGTTATATACTTAACAAACTCATTTGCCATTTTCTTTCTTATCCGGGTATCTCCAGATTGTAAATCCAAGTTATTTTAATGGTATATAATTTCCAGAATGTTAATAAACCCCTCATTCAAAATATTCTTAATCTACAAGTATGCCAAATATTGATTTAATTTCAGCAGAAATTCATTGAATTCTTAGTCTAACATCAATATTTTAATAAATGTACACCCCATTTGTAAACAACGTGAGATTGATGATTCCAATTCGGAAATCCCAGACCGAGACTCAATTTGATTGCATTTCATTAAATTCAGAACCCTCTGAGGACACTCCACCTGTCGTGCGTTCTGCTGATAGGACAGGTCATCATTAGAACTTGCACTCTTTGTCAAGAGAAATCAGACTTCCCTTGATTAGCAAATTCATTAGCACTTCGTCCACTATTATAAGGCATTTTTAAGTTATGTTTAGACCTATTCTGGCTAAGTAAAATTTAACTTTTATCTCAACTGGGATTACTGTTATGGAATTGGGACGCATAATTATAGTAGTTTTAAAAGCTTCGTTAGTCTATTTTAAATTTTAATTAAAATATAGTTAACCGATCGATACGTTGAGCTACAAATTCATAAAAGCAAAAGATGAAATGTCTTGCTTATTTTTCATGGTAATACTTTATTAACAATCCCTTAGTTGCACAGTTGCGGGGAGGTGAACTAATTTTTTTTCATTGTTTCGTAATGACAAAAAAACTGAAATATGTTTTATTATTAAATTTAAATAATAACTCTTTTTAACGACTATTGGAGTTTAGTATGTCCACAAATATATTAAGCATTTTTTAAACGAATAGTTATTTGGGGGAGTAACAGGTAAAGAGAAAGTCTAGCATCTCACATATTTTTAGAAAGGCATCTGAGTAGTGGAGAATTAAATAATTATAACCCGTGAAAAAAAGCAACACTTTATACATTTATTGGTTATTTTTAAATAGTGAAGAGTAAAATAAATTCTTAACTCGAAATTTATCCGTTCTTTTAGTAATCTATTCTCGTTTTCAATGTAATCCAAATACAAAATAACACAATGCATTTCTTAAGACGTTTAAAAGAAATTTTATTGAAAACGTTTTCACATAATTTACCACAGAAACTACTAAAGTGTAATCCATATTACATTCTATTTCATTTTCTTTATGTCGCCTTTGTTAGACATTTGAACTTTTTCTTAAAGCAAAGTTAATGCAGCTTCTTGAGTAATTTACAGATCTCATTTCCTGTCAAATCTAAATGTAAAATAACACAGTTCAAAGTTAGGACGTTTGAGGCATTGAATTAAAAATATTATTTTATGTATACATTTTTCTTATGTATCTTTTTTACATATATATTTTATGTATACATATGATTTATTAACAATTGTGTAAACCCCCGATTTACATTTTATTTTTTATTTCTTTTCTTTTTTTTTGAACACTTTCTCACCCTTATTTTATCCTGAAATGTAAGCATTACTTTAAATAATCTGCAAATTTTACTTGTAAGGAAATAAAAATGTAACATAACACAATGATTTAAAATTATTTAACTAAAAACTGCATATTTTTGTATCTATTTTCCTCATAATATGTCAGTAAGCATACAAGTAATCCATATTATGTTCTACTTCATTTTATTTCTTATCATTGAAATGAGCTTTTCACTGCTCATTTCAGGAAGAAAATCGTCGTTAAGAATATTTATGTACTTGAGCATGTCGCAGACAGATTTAGATCTGTTCCCACCTCAGCCAATCCATGCGACTGGAAAATATCCATTCCTTACTTTCAAACACAGGTTTATCTCTCCACCTCCATGCATTTATCTGTGCTCGGATTTGTCTTTGCCAGCGTGAGATAAGAATCGGATGCGATAATTCTTTGTACACCATCCCTCAGTGACATTAGTTAAACGCTCGAAGACAACAGTTATCGATAACTGGATGATCTCCTTTGCTCTCATGCTATCGATGTGGCAGAAGTTCGGGAGACAAATACGTTGTCGCAGGAAAGTTCTTTCTTGAAAATTTTAAGTGTATCTTTTGATGGGGTTGGCGGGTTTTAATTTTCAATGTTCCTATAATCTCTAATAAGTGAAATCAAAACCACACACGAAATGTTTTGTTTTAAAAATGATTTAATGGGTTTTATCTAATTCCACAAAACCATGGTTTTCAGTTTTGAAAGGAACACAGTTTTCACCCTCTTAGAAAATAAAATTAGGGTCTTTTTAAGGCTACTTCATTTTATTTAGGCTATTATCAAGGCTATTTTTAAGGGTATATTTAACATAGATAAAAGCAGATTAACCCATGGATGCCCAGATTAAGAAACGTACACAAATGCTAATGTTGAATGTCACACTCTGCAATCATACCTGTTACTGGTAGAGTGTCAGTGGTTATGGTTTTGAGTGCATGAAATACATAGTGCTTTTGTAAAGCATTCATAAAATCTTTCATGAGAAGCTTTAGCAAATGTTAAAGATTTAAGGGCACTAAAGAACTTTAAAAAAAACAGGCTTTTTTAAGACTGGTCCATGAGAACTCTGAGGAAGCCTTTCTGCATTTGAGATGCATTAAAATTTTTATCTTTGTAACGAAAACAGGCGACAAAATGTTAAGAGTTACCCATTTTGTAGTTAGAGCGTATTTCAATAAACTTCCTGTGATCCATTCAAAAAGCAGATAAGGAAATTTTGTTTAAACTGTGTTCTTGAATCTTAACTTTGTTTAGACCATCTGCAGAAACTTCAATTTTGGATCTAATTTACGTGGTCAATTCACTAAAATAGTACCAAAAACTAGAAAAGAATAATATAAGTCGTAAAAAAATTTAAAGTATGAAAATATAATGTAAAAAAATATAATGTATGAAAATATAATGTAAAAAAGTAAGCAGTATTAGGCTTGAAAATAAACTTTCATCCTAAAAACAAGAATTATTTAATCAATAATTTTATTTGCATAAATTATATGCCATAGGAATTCCAGCAAAAAAAAAAACAGTTGTAAAAGACAATTTTAATGCAGGAAATAGACACGATAGTGTGAAATATATGAGGCTGCACAGATAAAACGTATTTATCTGTATCCAAAAATTCAGTCATATAATCTTTTATAATAAACGGAATGGGTATTTACAGTTTATTGATTTTTTAAATCTAAATATACGAAATAAAAACTGTAAAACAACTAACAAATTCATATGAGTGATATTTATATGGCAGGAAAATTAAACAATTAAGGTATATTGAGATGTTTGTTCCCAAAATGAATAAATATAGAAAGGTATAAGGAGCGTATTTCAGAATGGAGATCATTTTTCAAAGTATGCCCAGTAGGTATTAATTCTCATAACTTTACATCAGGCAAAAGAAAATTTTAATATACTTTTAAAGCTTTTTTACGAATTTTTTTTTTTACTTTGGTATAAATTATGTCTTGAAAACAGAAATTATATTCCATTCCCAATCGTTGTATTACATTAAGAATACTTGTCCAGCAATTACCATTTTAAAATCTAAAGTTCACTTCTCAGATTTAAATTCATTAAACTACTTTCATTTACACGAGTAGGATATTTTTTTTGTTAAAAATTGAATTTCTTCATTTAGTTACTCTTAGATGTAGTAGAAGTAGTTAACCATTACATTGCACCATAAAATTATTAGTATTTAAGTAATCACAATTTTTTTATGCTGCTGTCGTTAAATAATTCAAGTGTTGGTTATTTTCCTAAAAATTCTTTATAATCCTAAAAGTGCTGCCTGTTTAACTATCAGATATGGAGCTAAGCGTATTATACACTCTGATAAGAATACAGGCATAGTAATAAGCCTTACCGCATATGATTGGTGTTCTACTTTTAGTAATGCCCTATCTCGTTCTTTCCCTCCTTTTTGAAGCCAATCATAATTTTCCCCTCGCTTAAAGGACTGCTTCATTTCTTTCGATAACATGGCTATTGAATGTGGAAATATGGTTTACAAATTCTTTTAACGTTTTGAAAAAAAAAATTATGTGCGTCATCCATGAGACCGGACAAAACAATAATGTATTTTTTGAGTTTATATATTTTACTTGAAACATTTGTTTCAAGTCCTTTTTCTTTCGTTAAGAATTCTATGAATTAAATACTATATAAAGTATCGAGTTATTTTCCATTCAAATTTAGAATTCTAAAGTACTTTACAAGCAATAATTTATTTAGAAACAATAGAAAAAATTATAGTTGTGAGATCAGAAATGTGTATCATAAATTTTAAATTGATGTAATCATTACCTTCAGTTTTTTAATAAAAAATGACAATTTTCAAAATTCTGTCATATTTCAAACTACAATCTTAGTAAGGGATTCAATGAAGAGGATACCATTTTCTATCTAGTTAGAAATTTATAATCTAATAAAAGTGCAACACAGTAACATTTGGAGGAGAAAATCATTTGATTTCTACTTGGAAAGCATCTATTTTTTAGTTTTAAATTTATTTAAATCACTTAAACATGTAAGACATCGTCACAAACATTTGAAATTAGTATTTTAAATGTTTATTCATTTGAATAAAAACGCTCTGGGAAGCCTGGTCTTTCATCTTGGGCATCTAGATTTTTTTTTGTGTTCTTCGTTCTTTCAGCATCAGACCATGGATAATCCTTTAGAATTCTCCTGTTCTTTCAAATTCGTAAACATCAATCTGTATAATGATATAAAAATATTTTAGTAAACATTCCGCATTTTAAAGGAGCATTTTACATTCATTTTTTAAACATTCCACGTTCTGATCGCAAGTACAGATACGTTATAAGTATTTTTCTTTGATACAATTTTTGAAGTGGCGAATTTATTTTGCATTCAATGTACGCTTTTATAAGAAAAAGCTAAAAAGATTTAAAAGGAATGAAATAAAGAATATAAGCGAAATATTGCTCCCATCACATCAATGCTATAGAAATTAGCTCACAATAAGTCCTATAAGAATGACATCTAATCAATATATTTAACGATGATGTTTTAGAATTAAAAAATGTCGTTTAAAGTATGCTTTGAAAATCTTTTACTGAATTTTGAATAATTTATTTGTAAAATGAAAATGCTTTGAAAAATGTTTTGAAAAATGCGCTGATCTTATACAAAAATTATGGATAGTTGGAATTCTAGCAATAAAAGAAAGAATGGGTGCTTATTTTACGATACCCAATCGTATTTTTGTGTTCAAAAAGGCCAATACTGAGAAAGAAATTTTTTATCACGTATGTTAGGTAATATATTCTTTCAAATGCAATTTCGAAAATATGTAATGCACGGAAAATATTTAAGAGAATAATAGCATAGGAATAACATTTTCTTCCACAAATTGTACCTCTTTTATTATTTTGTTTCCCCTCCAGGTACTACAAGGTAATTATTCGTAAAATGTAACTATACGTTATTTCTTTTTTCTTATGCAAGTCCTCTCCACACCATCAATGTAACTGTACTCTGCATACAGGTATGTATTTATATTATTATTATTATCACAATATTTCGTAATATGAAATATTTATGATTTAGAGAAAACTAAACTAGTCGCAAGTAATTTTTAAACTTAGAAGTAATTTAACTAGATCAAAAGCAAATAAGCGTTATTTATGCATCATTCGTAAGTGTGTTCGCATTAGACCACATATTCGACGTGCAAAAAATAAGCATGCACCGCATGAAAATTTATCCGTATTCATTAGAATGAATATTCGATGCATCATAAACAAGAAATTTTCGAAATTTAATCAGCAGATAAACATTAGATAAAAAGATTAACATCTGAATCAATCAAGTAACTTCCTGAACAATACCAATAATAAAATCTTTATTCCATATAACATTGCAAGTAAATGAAAAAACCACCACTAAGCAAATTGAAAAACGGTTTTTACAAGAAGTAATAAAACTTTCCAACCGGCCGATAAAAGGATATTTCATCCGATAAAAAAGCCTAACTTCGGAGATAATCAAACATCCTTGCTCCATACGACGGCATAAGAATTTTGTGACATCCTCATCCTCCGAAACGAGAACATCAAATCCATTCCGCAGAAATCTAATCTCCCAGTTACCAAACAGAAACTGGATGCAAAACAGGAAAACCTTGACTCGCAAGGACCGACTTGTGGAGCAGTAGAGATAAATTTCAGAAAACCGCGCACTTAATTTATGAGCACAATCCTTTCCTGATTTATGTCAGCCTGCCCTGGGCCCTGCTCTGCCACCAGACGGCGTGCAGTCACTGTTCATCAGGACGGTACCCCTGCTCTCCAACTTAGTTTATTGAATGCTTCCCTTTCAAATAAAGACAGTAATGGCTGCCCTAGGGTCGATGTTTAAGCGTTTTTCCGGACTTTTATGTGCCTCTTTGGAGTGTTTGGTGAGCTGTTTTATGGCGGAATTTTTGCCTCGCCATGAATCTCGGAAACGCGCGCCCGTTAAGTGATGGGGAGATTCGTTCCGCAATCATCAACAGGCTGTTGCGGGAATCCGCAGTCAATTGCAACCTGAGCTGCATTCCAAGAGAATGGGGAAGTGTTTGGCCAATCGAGATACCTTAAGATTTATTGGTAAGGCATGGAAACAAAAAAGGTATACAGCCGAATTGGTATTGGTATAGAAAATGTGTTGTTTCTTATCCCACTTTGTCTAAGGGCAGAGCAGCGAATTAGCAACCGGAGAGTTGGGAGTTCAAAACTAGGTCCAGTCACTGTCCATAGTATACATGGGGGCTGGTACATGTCAGATATGTCGTTGCCTCATACTGGTGTGGCGTGGAAGTTTGAAGAGTGGGATGTGTGCGCTGGCTTAGGTGTTGTTCTCGTCATCTGACCGTGGTTCAGAATTACGAGGCGTTGTCCTTGGCCCCTTCCCTTCGTGATTGATCCCGGACCGTCGTCAATACGTCGTTGTGTTACTCCAGGGCAACGTTGATTAAACACCAACCCCACTTTGTCTAGACAAACCCGACAGTCCTTGAAGTTATGAACCTTCTTATATTTCCACAAGGAAGTGATCAGGAAAAGAGGTCTGTACCAATTTCTATTTTCGACAGGTACAATCCTGATCTATCTGTAGCAAATTGCTCTTGTCTTTCAAGGTGTGGTTGCTGTACTATTGTCGCAACATATATTTTTGTGGTCTCTCTCTTATGTTATGCAAGTCTTTGGATTCAAGGGTAAAAATTTCTTTACACACGACTCATTTTAACAAAGATCGAAGGAAATTGGTCTCAAATATCCATTGGTCAATCTAGAGATGACAGTCTGCTGACTTCGGTCACTCTCGAATCAGAGAGAACCTATTGGCATAATAGCTCTGTTATAAGTTATGGTTGGGAAAAAATTTTCCAAGTGATATTCCTCGAAAGCTTTATTTTCGCAATACTTTCTCGACAGTGTCACAATATATGCTGAACTATCCTTTCAATCCAATCAGATGTCATTACTGAAATGTTTTTCACAGTATTATATTCTATTTGAAGCTTCCCTTCGGAATTCATCCAGTATCATCGCCATTAACCCGCTGTATTGCGCCAGTGCGACGTTAAGTACCATCCTAATCATTTAAACCTTTCTTCTTTTAACTATGCGAACACTGATTAACTTTATACGCATTTATGAAATTTGAAATTGACGGAAATGTTCCGGCCAAACCAGTGTACGATAAAGACAATCAATCCCTGGAAACGTCAACTTCACCACAGGTTTCCCACCACCTCAAAATGTTTTCATTGGTCGACAGTTCCCTGGACCTGGACACGCGACCCAAACTTCCTTTCAGGAGAGACGCATTATCTTGGTCCAGATAAGAGGAAAGAGGAGAATAATGGCGCTGCAGGGCTGACAACTTAATCGAAGGGCGCTAAGCCGCGACTCCATTTTTATCGACGCCCTTACGCCACTGATAACGCTTTCTGACGGTCGCAGCGCCAGGAGAGGAGACCGCAGGTTAAGGGACATTTTTTCATTTGGTTGGTTAGTTTGTGCTTTTTTTTTATTCTTCATCCAGTGCCTATTCATTACCGTCTCACCTGCAATGGGAACAGCGAGAGAGTGGTGTTTAGAATGGAGTATGTCGAGATAAGTAGGGTTTCCACACGCCTCCTCTACCTGGGACAGGAGCCGCAATGAAGACGGATTGCAGAGTCTGGAAGGGCATCCTGGAATTTAACGCCCGTTCTATCTGCAGCAAATTGCACTCCGGACTTTCAAAGTGTGTCTTCTGTACCATTCTCGTGTCGTCTCCTTCCGTGGATTCTTTTTTTTTTCGTCACCCACGTCAGGATTCGGGGATATATATGTCTTTACGCATGCAGAATCTGGAGAAAATAAAAAAAAGATTTCAACATGAAATAATGAACTCTGAAATAACTGCATCACATGAAAATATTCAAAATAGAAAGAAATCTTAGAGAAAACAAAAAAATAAAGTGTAGGTATCGTCGGCTTTCAGGTAAAACACACATAGTAAAAAAAAAAAAACATAAATATGGAAGAAAAAAAAAACGTCGGATCATTCCCTTGGGGATTGATCGCCAACTGTCCGTTGTGTTGCTTTAGTGCGAGGTTAATCACATACCTACCTGTCTGTGAAAAAGGAAAGGGGAAATAGAACTATCTAAATTCATTAAGCGTGTTTCCAAAGAATAAATCTTACCAAAAAGCATGCTAAGAAAAAATGCTTAGCGGAATTTTGACTTAACATGTTTCACTTGTAAGACGATATCACGTCCCTAATTGCTCTTCATAAGGATGTTAGAGCTTTCGGTGTAATTACTTTTTATGTCGGATGTGCGAATATGTCAATAAAAAGTAGTTTTTCTTACAAACTTTCTGTAGTAATAATTACTCTCTTTTATTACTAAATAAATTTACTATATTTTCTTGACGCTGCTGCACTGCTTTCCGTTGTTACTCTGTGGATCAGTGTGCTTGCCTACTGCGTTAGCAATCAGCCAGTTGTAGGCGTTGTTTGCTCAATTCCTGTAACTTACCCAGTAACAATTACATTATTTGACGTTGTGTGCTTTGTGTTTCACTCAGATTGGTCAAATATGACCCTTACACTATGAAACCCAATCAATCGTTTTGTTTCTCAAAGTATGACTTATAAAGACAATATTTTACTGATATTTTAGGTCAAGTACCTGCTTACTGCGAGTAACACGTTTTTGAAGTGGTTTTTAAGTTATGTTTATATTAACTTTGAACCTTGATTTCTCTTTATAGGATATGGAAGGGGCTCCAATGAGCTGAAATGGTATAACCTAATAGAAATAACAGGCATGCTACGGTGAAACAATATTCTAACTGGAATTCAGAATATGGGTTTTGAAAATTGTAGTACTAGTATAAAAAATTGCGTAAACAATAGTTAATGACACTTGAAGTCTAAGTGGCTTTTTATCTGTTTTCAGTTATTATAATATCAGTAATAGTTAAAGGCTACCGCTTTTATATTCTTGAAGAGAGAAAAAAGATCAAGCTAGGACAAAAAAAGAATCAAATTTAAAATAAAATTACGTTATAAAAATAAACAATTTAGTGTCACAGAAAAATAGTTTGTTGTTGCTGCATAGAGTTTCTTGTTTTATTTACTGCAAATCAATAATCCAAGTTCTGATGCTCTGCTCTTCCACAACAAATCTGCTTCGTCTCCCCCCCTCCATCCCAGTTACGAAACAATTTACTCGTACCTTCCCTATCGAAGACAACGACACCTGTCCAAATTCACGATTAGGAATTCGCTGACATGACAAACGTTCGGTGTCTTGCCCTCCCGTAACGAACCCAGATGAGAGCTTGTCCCACTTGACGCTGATTAATGAATTTCGGTGACTCGGGCATGTTCCTACAAACGAAATAGCAGCATCAGCAGTCTACAGGAAAGAGCAGCAGCAAACAAGAAAACTCCGAAATCTCTCGCAGGATGATGACATCACGCGCGCTTTCGTCTGCTGTAATCGGATAGGCCCGAGACGAGCTACTGAAGGTTTTTTTATAAGCAAGGGTGATTCCCTCTGTCATGAGCCTGTATGTTTTTCTGTAAGGCCTTCGCGCAGAGATATGCCATCTCTACAGATTTAGCCCAGGAACGGGGATTAGCTTTTGGGTCGAGGGTCACATCAACCTAAATGCTCTGGACATTTCCCCGAAAGATTTCAGCCATTTACAACACAGAAAATAATAACTAAAACCATACCCAGAATTATCATAAGGAAATATATCAGTCGCTTGCAAGTAACGAGAAAAACAACGCATCGCTTGACACCAACAGAATCCGAATCAATCTGAACCCATTAGAAATTGTCGAAGACTCACTTCAATAAGAAATAGCTGTTCATCTTATAGACTTTCACATTGCTATCAGACGCGTCGCTTCGATGACCCGAATCTATATTGATCTTATTCTACTGAATTCAGATTGACCATAATTATTTTGGTGTGAAGGCCCTTACTAAGAGGGCCGTGGGAGTAGAGAAAACATCAAGGCCTTGCAGAGAGTTGAGGACTAGAAAGGACTGAAGCCCTATTCTCTTTGAGTTAAAGGTGCCCCTTTGCAAGAGTATCTTGATCCTAAATTTGATAAACAATATATAGATGGTTAACAAAATTGCTAATTACCACAAATTGATATTCGGCTTTGCTGCTCTTCCACAAGCCTATGTCGCATTGAAAAGTTGGTATCTAATATAGAAAACACTAACAAATTCGTCACAAGCACACTAAAATTTCTCTTTTTGCATCGAAAATTTTTTTTATTTAGTCCATTAAAGGAGTAAAAATGAATGTATTTCATGTTCTTAAACTTGCTTTTATTTACATGAATTTGTAATGATTTTTATTCGGTATTCTGATAAATTTCAATTTAGTTTGAAAATATTATTACTTTTTCTATCCAAATATATTTTATCCACATCAATCCTAAATTTAACCAGTTTTGCTTCTAAAATCTCAGGCGACGTAATTTACTTCGCTTTTTGACTTATGTTATTTACTTTTTGAATACCTTAGAATATTTATATCACTAGTTCGGAACCAGGTGGTAAATAAAGATGAACTGTCGGTTTAGCCCATATTAGTCAGATTAACCATTCTGAGCAAATTATTAGGAACCGTAGGAAATATAATTAGATTGCTACACCGGTAATAGACTATTGTTATATTTGCAGGAGACATTTGAAGTTCAAATTTTAGTCCTGACCATTCATTTATTACTTTAAAAAATGTTTACTTTTTAATGTTCATCATTATAAATAGTAATTTTCAGCTACCTGCAGAAAAGTTATGAAAATATTTTACCCTGTTCAACTACAAAGAAAGAAGATGAGTTAAGAAATTTAAGACTGGTGAAATGTTTTTTACTGACCAAATATTCGGTTGCTCAACCTATCCTTTTCTGGACTTTGTGCCATTAAACCCAACCAATCAAATATTTTGTTGTCTCGAACTTTTACAATAAATGATAAACTTACAGTAAAGTTATCCAATGGTAATCTAAGTATTGCATTTGTGATTTATTCAATTATATGCCTTTTCAAATGACTTCTAGCATTAATAGTTGTGAACAGTAGTCCTGAAAGTAGCATCTAAAGGTGTTAACCTATAGAAACAGAACACCGAGAATGAGTATTACTTTATATAGCGTCTTTGAAATGGCGTAATGTACCACGCTGAAAACTCCACACCTTTCGCTTCCGAATAATGGACCTCCTCCAAGAATGATTAAGTGTTTATTTATAATACCAACATACCTACAATTCCCTCGCGTACCACCTTGTCTCTTCACGCGTGGAAAGAAGGTGGAATTAATGTTAAGCCCGTCTATATTTGACTAGTGTAGCGTGTTCTCTCCAAAGCAAGGTATCTCTTGCTGTGTTTTTCATTTGTAACAGCCGCTTGTCTTGCAAAAAATCCTATTTTGGAACGGGGCCCGCAAGGGAGTCTAAAATGAGTAACTGCGAATGTCAGGGGGAGTAGCGACCTGACTCGGGAAACGACACATGTAGAGCTTTAATGTCGGTGTTGTATATACGAACATAAATACTGCATCGAAGTGTATGTAAATTGACATTAATGTGCTTTGAGTTGGCTGGTGCTTATCACATGGTGCTGGATAAATTCTACACCCAGATATGGAGGTTGTGCAAATTCAATTTTTCCGATTCCATGAAATTTAGGTATAAAGCGTCTGCTGTTGATCGAAGATCTGGAGCATATTTCTGCATCAGTCTGACTTAGATTCATGTCATCTTTCCTTATTAACCTGGTGCTTATCACAAGGTGCTGGATAAATTCTACAAACAGATATGGAGGTTGTGCAAATTCAATTTTTTGATTCCTTGATATTTAGGTATAAAGCGCGTCTGCTGTTGATCGAAGATCTGGAGCATATTTCTGCAACAGTCCGACTTAGCTCCATGTCATCTTTTATTAGCCGGGTGCAGCAGCTAACTTGCACCCGGCTAGTAAAGACTTACACCAGGTGACTTCACGCCTTGGGGGATCCTACCAGGACTATGCACTTCTCCTGTTACTTCACCCGTGCTACCCGTTGTCTCTCACCATGTTAAGCGCATTACTGGGTGACATTTGAATGGAAATTAAGTTGGGATGATATATAACTGTTAACTGAAAAGGTTACTATATTTATATATCGTACTAATGGTGCCAAATAAAGTATAAAAGTTACGATTATCGCAATTTGGATCGCGTTTTAAAGATGTATTCAAGGGCACAATTACGGTGAGGACATGGGACTACAACCCTTCCCAGACTTGAAAAGGTAAAACAAATTCTCATTTAACTTAATTTATGTGTTCATTAAAAAGAGCTTCTGACATTTTCTACTAGCTTCAATCAATTTTTAAGGGCAAAATAATTAAAATACTTTGGAAATATTTAATATTTTTTATAAGAGAGATGGATCAACTTACGGTCTTTAATACAGCTCCTATCTGTCTGAGAATAACGGCACTCCAAAACTTGTTTAGTATCACGCTCTTAAACTAGTCAAAATTTCAAAAATACATTTAAATATCAACATTTATTTTTATGGTTTTCTTGGGTTTACAGTTCATTTCTTCAAAATTCGAAAGTAGATATCCCACTAAGAATAAGTAGATCTCAAAGTAGCCCCCTTCAAATCGATATTATAAGAGCTCCTCCGTTGTTTTTAAGAAATGGAAAACTTTAGTGATTGAAGCTACTAAATAATGGGCAATAATTTAACGAACTCTATAGATATTAATCGAAATAAAATAAATTAAAGAACATAAAAGATTTCAAAATTAGATTAATTTCATATGTGGAAGCGTAAATCGGTATGAGAGTTTTTTTGTGTAAATTTAAAAGTAAATGGTGCTAATTTTTTTAAAATTAACCTTGCACTGAGGAGCAATACTAAAGGTTGTGCTTTTTTTGAGAAAGGGTTTCCTGTAAGGTGTTCTATATTGGATAACCGGATACAAAACAATCGTCTTCCAGTAGATTTTTAATTTACACTGAAATTCCATCTAATGAACTCCATGTAATTATTAAAACACTATTATTTAAAAACGAAACAAACACATGGACAGCTTCTAACGCGCG
Source organism: Metellina segmentata (assembly GCA_947359465.1). Lineage (NCBI taxonomy): Eukaryota > Metazoa > Arthropoda > Arachnida > Araneae > Tetragnathidae > Metellina > Metellina segmentata. The sequence continues at coordinate 62,183,294 of OX375879.1, read as the reverse complement.
TTTCAGCATGTTATTCAAAATTACCAACTGTATTATCAATTATCCCATTCAAGAGTTTTTTTACAAAGAAAGTGATCGCTTTGTTTCAATTAAAAAATTTCAGACATCTTTAAATTTATGATTATGAAAATTATTAAGAGGTTTTTATCTATATAATTTACTTTATATAGTTTAACATCCATAACTTGTAATTTTGAAGATATGTTTTAAGATGATTCATTTCCTAATGGTTAAAACATCAGGAAAAATTAGAAAATCAGTTCTATAACATTGCGAAATATATAATGGACTGTTTGTGCACTGAATATTTTCCTCTCATTCGAAATTATCTAACCTTTAGTTGGACCATTTGAATGCAAAATTTATGACCCGTGTTTCGTGTGTATCAACACACAACATATGTACTGATGATTAAAATATAATTTTGCTATTTTATATCCAGCAACACCAGAATATAATCGATACTTAATTTTTTAATCGATTTTTTTCATTCCAATTATAATTCTGAGTTCATGAATCGACGTTAAGACAGCAAACTGTTGCTGCTATATTTGCACATTTCTATGCATTACGATTGGGTTCTTTTCTGAATAAATTATTTCATTGAATCGTATTGGAATTCATTTTTATGAAACACAACCACAATATAATTAAATACAATATAGCCAATGCAATTGCCGTGACCAGACGATTTTTGTTCTCCCAAACTCCAGAACCTTATGACCTCCATTAGTCATGCACATCGCATAAAATTAATATTATATCTTTCTTTCGGAAGAAACGAGAGCGTCATAAGTCAAAAATATTGATAGGAAAATTATAAATGTACTGTTTATTAATCGCTAATTAATCTTAAGTTTTACTATTTTAGTTACGGCGATTTTACTGGAAAATAACTTATAAAGGGCTATTTGTAATCACTACCGAATTCAAAAGTGACTCGTGTATAAATAATATTTTCTTGTTTTGTCTCGCAATCGAGTGCGATGAATGCGAAATGGATTTTATGGATGGATGTAGCATAGATACACGATTTGAGTTCAAACCAAATTGTAGAAACAAAATATATAATGTTTAAACGGCGTTAAAATTTATTTTCCGGAAACTAGGATTCTCATATGACAGAGAAAAGTAATTATTCTGGTCACGTTTTCCATCTACATTTAACCAATTCAACCCGAGAAACACCGGCTAATTCTGTTTGTAATAAATAAATTGCAAGCACAATAATATATCCCTGTGTAAAAACAGATGGTCATGTAATAAATGACGTCATCAAGGCAGGATGGATTATTCTAAATCCAAGTGAAGAGTGAATTCAGACATCTGCTAGACAGTCTACCTATTATTTTTTTTGAGATTTCATGAAAAAAATTGTCTGCATTAAAACCAGTGGTTCATGATTTGGCAAAGGGAACAGTAATTTATTTTTATTTAATGTCAACCAGACGAACCGTCTACAAAATGAAAATGACAAGTCGATATTGGTCTATTAACTGCCACGCTTTTGATGTGATAGTGTTCCTATTAAACACAACATCCATATGGCATCATGTGTGTTAAGTCGTGAAGGACTACGTTTGAGACAGCAAGCAATCGATACTGTCTACATCCCCAATTTGAAAGTCGTCTTTTGTCTTCTCAAACAAAGCGTGTTCTTTAGGAATGGCTTTCAAATTTACAGACAAAATAATAAAAAGACAGTAAACTAAAAAATTAAAAGGAACAAAAAAATATTAAGCGTGAGAGGCAATTTAAAATAATTGAACACTTTGGGAGACCACGAGAAAGAAAGCTATTTAGGAGTCAAGTTAAGATGAAAATATAAAAAATGTATACTCTTCGATCCTCAATTACGCTGTTCTTTTTCAGAATCCGACACTTTAAATGCTCATAATGCCCCTTCGGTAGAGGCAGGAGATGAGCTAATTTACGATAATCCGCCTCATTTATGTGACGAGATCTAACAGGTGGGAAAGAGGGGTGAAACGGTAACGGTATATCAAGTTATTAAATGATTATCTACTTCGTAAATGTGTGATGAATTTCCTATTTTCTACAGAAGCCAGTTTGAAAAGGAGGGAGAAGCTAAAATGAGGGTTTTGAAATGAAACTAAAATAAGTACTTGAAAGTAGAGTAAATAACTTAAATCTTCAAATAACATATAGTTGAAAAACATTAATATTTTTGTTCTCAAAAGCATTTATATTATTTAATTATTTGTGTCATATTTCCATTATCATTACTCCTTAAATATTTAATAATAATAATTTTGATTTCAATGCAATACCACATGTATAAATAGTTATCAGTATCAGTAAAGATAAAGCCACACTGCAGAATAATAAAAATGACATTAATGTGCAGGTGTAAATCTAGTATGTTGATACGAACAAAATATACAAACCAACAAAATATAAGTGATAGGAAATTATTTGCTACACTCCTGTTATCCATCCTTATATAACAGCGTCGGCTTTTAGATTTTTGACAGGATATGTCCGGTTAAAAAACTCTTACATCGTTTGGGCATCAATGTAGCCTGAAATGTATCTTGTGTAGAGAGAGGAATGGTTGATATAGACTGCAACCACCTTCCAGAACGTTCGGCATTATTAGAGGAAGGCGTCCACGCTTGCTTTAGGAAGGACAGAAAACTTTCAAAGCGACTTGTTGATCTTTTTATTCCTATTTCTTTTTGTTCTATTCTCTTAACTTCATGTAGCACATAATGAAATATAAGGAGGAGGGGGGGGGTTACATACGTATCTCTCTAAGCACTTTTACAGAAAAAATAATTTCGAAATGTATGAGCTAAGTAGTAAGTATTGATATTGCTTCAGAATGGTACCCTTCGAGGCCTACTTATTTTAATTCGAATTTTATTACATTTGTAGTGAATTGTAGTTCTAAACACTATGTTAGAGGCCCTACAATAGTTTTGAAAATAAAATGTATTATTTCACTTCTAATGAAAGAAAAAATTAATCGAGTTAAGTGAGTGTGATGATAAGAAATCAGTTTTTCTAATGAATATAACAAAAATATGTAAATTCTTTATGTTATTTCAAAAATGAACTAGATTTGATGGTACGTGTTCGAAACAACTTGTAGCCTCCCACAGCAACGACGAGGCCACCTATAGAGTCAATGGGGTTTTGTACGCGATGCCTTTAAGGAATCCACATAGGAAGAAATCCATGAATAATAAATCGTTGGATCGTGAGGGCTAAGCGACTAGTCCATTATCGGGCTCCGAAGGAATCCTCCCGAGCCCCTTGCGGACATACTGTGTAAATATGGTTAGAATTTTTTGTTTCCTACCTACCCTTAAGCAATTAGCTACATGACTAACTCACTTATAAATGGCATTTAAAACACCAAGTGATGTTCATTTCAACGCTGGTTTTCTAAATATTTCAAGAAACAAGAATTCAAAAAGCTAATTATTAAAAAACTAAAATCACCTTTGCTACAACATAGACAGTATCTGTGAAATCCTGTGTAGAAATGATCTTACTTATAATGATCCTAAGCGATTTTACATGCCGTTCTTAAACTTTCCCCACTACCGCTCCCATTATTTGGTTTCATTAAACTTTACACTATCTGAACTTGCTCATGGTTTTATAAATTTCATTCAATAGACTAATTAAAACATGTTAAATTTTCTTTCATATGTAGTCTAGAATAGCCCGCGGAGTTCTTCATAACCCAATGGCTCATTTCCGGGATAGAAATCCTCATACGAACATTTGTTTTGACTAGTCCACTCGTTTTGTTGGTTGGGGTTTTATAATGCAAGGACCATATTTGGCACTAGCCACTTTAAGATATGTTGAAATTCACTAATTACGTCAACATAAGCCTCCCCTTAAACTATACACAGGAAGTGTAGAAACAACTGGGTAGATTTATTCTACAAGATTACTTTTGTTCGCATCGTTCCCTAGAAAAGTATTGTTACAAACTTATTTGAACTATCTTAGTAATTTTAAAGGAAACGAATATTTCTACAAAAGTTTCAGAAAGAAAACACCAATTCCACAGCCTTAACTACGTATAACAGATCAATCAATATAAAACCAAGAAAAGTTTCCAAACTGCACTAGTTTCTAAAGATGACGAAAGAACAAATCAGTTTTAGTATCCTGTTACTGCTGTTAATTCTTTTACGTCGTTAGACTTTCTAGGTCGCGTGCGACCTTTTTCTACTTTTCCTCGGAACCCAACACAAAACAGTAACATCTATCGGTAGAGAATAAAAGAATACTGGTCAAGGATTTCGAAATTCGTTAGAAATCACGCAGGGTTGAATTGCAGGTTGTTGAGTGGAAATGCGTGAAAACCCTTCAGAGGGTTTATGCTATAAGCTAATACTAAATGCCTTTTTCCAGACTTAAGTTGTTTCATCCATGGGTGTATATCAATCTTCTGAGTCAGTAAAGCTTTCCTTGTGTGTATGTTAACTACTTTACATTAATTTGAGCAGCTTATATGTCCCTTGCGCCATAAAACCCAACATTACAAAAACTTTACATACTAAATTAATTTGCTATAAAATAATCCCAAGAAAAGGTAAACTAAACATTTCCAGGCAAAGACATTTTTTTAGAAACTCATACCATCAACATCAAAATATCATTTTATGCATTAAATATAAAACTTTATTTCAATGCATTAAACATAAAACTTTACTTCAATGCATTAAACATAAAACACTATTGTATTCTTGTATCAAGTTCTATCAATGTCATAACCTAATACTAAATGTCCCTTTCCATGTTTGGGATCTCTGTGCCTGCAACCAGCGAGTAGTAAAGAGCACAGGTTCAACTCCTCCCTGGCTGGATTTCTCTCTTATGCGTCAGCAAATCTTTCCTTGAATGTTCATTTACTTGACATTTTTTGGAGCAGCTTGGTCAAATATGACCCTTGCGTCGTTAAACTTAACCCAATCAATCGACTTTCCACCCTTATTTAATTTTCTTTGGTAAAATAATTCCGAGAAAAGGAAAGACTCATGAATACTAAGTGACATATTTCCTACTAACAAAAATGTCTTCTTGAATTTTGTCCTTTCTCGGGATTATTTCAACAGTGAAAATTAATTAAGGGTGGAAAATAGAATGTGCGTGGTTACGTTGTTTTGCTGAGCAAAGGCCATATTTGTCCAAGCTGTTTCCATCCTAGGGGGTTCTTGTGATTCAGTGATTTTGCTCACTGTGCTAGCAACCAGCGAGGTGTAAGTGGCGCAAATTCAATTATTCCCTGGCTGTATTTGTCACTTATGTGTCAGCAAATCTTTCCTTGTATGTTCATTTACTTGACATTTTTTGGAGCAGCTTAGTCAAATATGACCCTTGCATCGTAAAACTCAACCCAATCAATCGACTTTCCACCCTTAACCCTTGACTGCTGTGTCACAAGCCGTCTCGTAACTAGTGTGGAGGGGTCTCTCAGACCTCGCTCACTATTGTGCGTATAAAGTTGATTAATATAATACATTAATGAAAGATTCATTAGATAATTATTATTTATACATTTTCAATTTAGATAATTCAATTCTTAACATGAAATATATTTTATATTACTATGTAAGTTAAGTAGATTCCATATCTCTTCAGGCTATGCTTTCGGACCTAATTTTGCAGGACGTTTCAACCCTGGAAACTGTAAAACTATGTTGTGTTTTGGTGTTCTAACGGCACGATTAGCCCCCCCCAGGCATCCCACTTGAAGTTATTTTTTCCTTAGAATTCTACTTCTTGTGAAGACGCACTTGAAATGTCTTCATCTTCATCTGCATAAATTTCCTAATCCGTTTCGCATTCATTTACAATAATATTATCCGAAATTTCCATGTCCCAGTACTTTATTTCCGACCAATTATCAACAATATTCTGAATTTCTTTTTGTGTAAGATACACAGGTAGTTTCTTAGTAAAATTTGTTGCCATTTCAGGCACTCTGCCAAAATTCACTAGTCAAACTTAGACGATTTCATTCAACAAGAACGGTACCGCAAATGCTGTGGAGGGGTCTAAGAGACCACGCGGGAAATGCAAATAGTGTGGAATACGAAATAGTTGGGGCAGCCAAACCAGTCTTGGAATGTGGCTTCTGTTGGACGTAGTTGGAAGGTACTGAATAGGACAGGGACCAATATTCACTTTAAGGGGTGGAAACGACCTGCCAAAAATGACTCGGGGTCTGTGAGACCCATGACAGCAGTTAAAGGTTAATTAATTTCACTTACTAAAATAATCCCGAGAAAAGATAATATTCAAGGATGACAAGTAAGATATTCTCTACAAACTGATACCATCATTATTCAAATAACAAGTCAACATAAAACGACGAAATAAGGTTAGCTACCATTTACCAAAAAAAAAGAGCGAGCATTGTAGTGTGTGGGAAACAATCCCAGTACGAGTTTGCGTTGTGGATAGTGAAGAAAAATCGATTAAGCGACCATTAGTACCCGAAATAGGGACGAGAAAGGAAAGGAGAAATTCAAACATAGAAAATAGCCGCGAAAGGAAAAAGCGATCCGTCTTCCGAAACAGAGAAGAATTGGCGCAAGAAGATTAAGACCCGATTGTTTGAAACCAGAATCGATCCACGGCAAAGGAACGAATTTCTCCTTCAAAGAGAGAGCGAAAAAAAAACAATAATAAATAAAAGAAAGGAATGAAAAACAGAATAAACGAACGGGAAAAAAATAAAAGGGAAGGAAATTCCAATCCCCCACTTAAAAATAAAGGGGAGAAAGAAGGAAGGCACAGAATAAGACTAAACAAACCTCGTGGAAAACTGCCAGGAGAAAAAAACAAAAGGTTGCAAAAAAATATGGGATAAGAAAATGATGGTTACGTTGATAAGTTGGTTGCTTCTGGATTCTTATCATAACCCCTTTTTAACAGGAATTTTTCCAAGTTTGAAAATTAATGGCGGAGGTCAATGAAATATATCACGTGCCGCAAAATTCGAGAGAGGATTCGTTCTCTCTCGAAAGGTGAGAGAAAACGTTTTACGGTAAATTGCAACGATCCATCACGTATTTTGATTGATATTACGGCGTAATCAAAATTTGCTATTAGAAGCAAATCTATCGGAGAACTTAGCTCCTTTCTGGATGACGCTGCCAATTTGTAATTAAATTTTGGGTTAATGCGGAGTTTTTTGAAAGATTTATCCTGAAAATGAACAATTTTTTTCAGAATTGTAACGATGTGCCTGCGATGAAAAGATTGAAGTGTTATGAAATATTCTGGAAATAATATTATGCAATGGAGAAAGAGATATTTTAGATTCCAAGAGTTCGCAATGGTATACAAGTATATTAACTTATATATTTGATTGGATTGGACGCCGTAGATGGATACTGTATCACCTGTACGGCTTTCAGTCAGTTAACCCGTCGAACGGACGAGTTACAAAAATTAGGGGATGGCCCGAAGCTATCCACTATACATATATAACATGTGACAAAGGAAAGAATAAAAAGTACATAAGGAAAAAGATGGGCAAAACATGGACGACGCTCATATATAAGGCTATCAGAACAAGAGTGGCCTAACCCACCAACATACTCAATATAGAAAAACGCGATTTTCTTGCACCCATTTTTTATATATTGTAGCGAAACTTATTCCTTCCAACCGGGACTCAGTCAGTATAGTATCTGACTGCGAAGCGAAAGGTACCGAGTTCAAATCCCGCGCGAAGCAAGTTGCCTAAAAATAAAAATTCATTAAAGTTTCCTTTGTGCTTTTTTCTCGCTTCTTCAAGAATGTACTTGAATGTACTTGTCTAATGTTCTACATTATTTAATTACTAGAACTTTCTAAGTCTGGAATGTTCGAGTCGTTTCGTCAAATGTATATAAGCGGAGTGAGCATTCAGTTCAAGTTAATAAAGTCTCGAGTTGAGATCAGCATTCTTGGTCCTCACTCGCGTTTAGCGAATATACACACAAACAGGTTAGCCCGTTTACCTACGATAAATCTACGAGACAATATTTTTATTTATTAACAATAATATTTGAGATTCTGAAAATTTATTTATCAATGATCAACAAGAAGTTATTGTGTAATTTAAGAAGACTTGAACCTGCGCATTTCAAAAAAAGCAAAAGGTAGAAATAAAAAGTAATAATAATTTTCGGAATTATGTGGGTAAGGCCATTTTTGCTCCGATGGCCCTCATATATACAACGACATATAAATATTACAAAATTTGTTATATTTTCGGAGAAGAGTACGATATCATAGGTAGGGTAGGAGTAGGTAGAACATTAATTTTGCACTGAAGCAACATAATGGACTATTGGCGAAAGTTCGGGATCAATCCCAAATGAATAATTCACGGACAACACCTCGAAATTTTTAACCACGGTTACGTGGCATAAAAATCGATATTATTGGTATATTGTGGAAAGGAAAGAAACCGATTTATTCCATATAAAATCACTACCACGGTAATTGGTAATTTTTAGTTAACGTCGTACTAGAGCAACACAACGGGCTATTGACGACGGTCCGGGATCAGTCCCTTAAGGGAAAGATTCGAGGACAACACCTCGTAATTTTGAACCACGGTCAGATGACGAAGCAACACCTGAGCTGTCACCCCCACTCCGAACTTTCACACCAAGCCATCGTGAGGACTTTCGGCCACGACAGATTTAAGTTGCATCAGCCACCTCTACACCATAGGCTTACAAACATCCATGCCCAGACCCGGATTCGAACCAGGAACCTTCCGATCTAGACTACCACGGGGGATTCATTCACAGCTATGTTTAAATATGCTTGATTTGATTTATGGAGCAGTATAATATTTCTGAAAATCCACAGAAAAACTCGCAGTTCTAACGAAACTCTCCTGCAGTCTGATTACAGAATGCAATGATAACTTAGATTGTAAGAAATCAGAGCAGAAAAGACGTTAAAAACGATATCTTTGAACAGATTAATAATTGAATTGAACGCCGAAGCCAATTGCTGTAACGATATGTAATATTTTTCCATGCATCCTATTGTAAACAAAAATTAACAAAAGAAAAACACACCAAATGCTTTTACATCTTTGACAAAGTTCCTTTTATTTAGTCATTAAAGCCGTATATCTATTCTTATTTAATTTAAAATGTATATAAATAGGTGTAAATATGAGTAAGACGTCACTCATCACGTTACTCTCATCATTAGATGTAAGCTATTAAGAAACTTTAGCGCAGATGTTATGAGTAGGTTTGTGAGTTTAAACTAATCTTATTATGATAAATCTATCTATATGAAATCCAACCATCAATTTCCATCCAACTTTATCATTCGTTATACCTACAGCAATACCGATCTTTCCAGGATCGTTCATTTATGAAAAGCAATTTATTACCACATGATGATACATTTTAGAAGACAGTTCTGGACACATTGAGGTATCTCATACGTGATAGTTTGATAACTATTTTGAATAGAATAAAATTTTTCTCTACCCAAAAATTTTGGATAAGCTTACTTGGAGTAATAGGTAGTTTAGTACATAAAGATTTTTGATTAATAAAAGAAAAATAAAAGATACAGCTATTTCTGGAACCAAAATTTGTGTTTGATTATCCCATACGTGACTGTGGCTCTCCACAGAGCTAGCAACTTGTAAATTGTAGGCGACACAGATTCTATTCACCCATTGTTGTATTTCTCTCTTCTGTGTCATTAAAATTTTCATAGTTTGTGTTTATCCGTTACATGGCGTATTTGTTTTCAGTTTGGCTTAGTTTTAGCCCATGTACCACGATACTCAATTCATACAACCAATCAATACATACTTGACAGCGAAATGCCCCAAATATGAGACATTTTGATATACGAGACTGTTGTATGTTGAGTCGGTGGACTGCAATTCTGAAATCACTACAACTACGTTGTGCAAATAATCGTTGATGAAAAGTAAATTATTAACTTTTAAAAAACACAACGGCAACAAACATGAAACACCTAGTGGCACTAAACTACTAGAATGAATACCATATGGCCGCTTATATTCGTAAGTAAAAACCAATCAGTGCTTCTATTATCGTTAACAAGTCATGTTCACCTTACAAGACTTGTATATCTATAATTATTTCTTACGAATTTATTATTAAAGGAATTTATCTATTAATTTTTCATTAATGGAATAATTTCTAATACATTAAGAATAGTCTCACTGTAGTTAGTTTTTTGAAAGATACTGGAAATAAAAAATCGATTCTATCCGGAGGGAGCTTTGGCGATTGGATACCCCCTCAGGCTCCCCTACTGCCCTACATATTAAAACCTCAGATGTGACAAGTTAAAGGGTTAGGTACCTTTTAAATTTTCAAAAAAATCAAAACAAAAATATTATGATCTAATTTTAATGCTCTGTTTCTTAGTAACGTTTTAAAACAAACCTAGTGTAAAATTTCACTCTAGAACGGAAGTTATGGTTAAAAGAGTGAAGCACTTAATCAAACATTTAGAGCCAAATGGTTTGTTTCCATTTTGTACTTCGTCGCTATCAGTGATCACAAAAATGTAATTTGACTACGCTCTATATAAACTATCTCCATGTACATTGTTTAATTAATTTTATTTTTTATCTGGGAGCAATGTATTTGACTTCTACTTTTAGTTTCATTTGTTTAATTCTTTTAATGCGAAAGAATTTCACAAGCGAATTGTTTTTAACGACGATATATCAAAACTGTAATTTTACCACTTGCGCGCAAGATTTCTCTGGAATGGTTCGTTAGAATTACATGAAATTTTAATTGATTATGTAAACCATATATATGTTTAAAATGCCCAACTTTTTTGTCTATCCTGTTGAAAGTTTTTGAAAAAAAGTTATTTTTGTGTTAAAAACAATAATTTAAAATTTTTTTTATTAAAATTTTTTTTTGTAAGAAATTAAAAAAAAAAAAAATACAAGAGTTGGTCATTGGAAGTATAGTATATATTTTTAAGTATATAAAAAATTCAGCTCAGAATAATAATTATTTTGCCCAGAATACTGCGCCATATAATATTCTAACAACAAAAACAATGCATTTCAATTTGGTCCAATTTACAATATATTTAAGGGATAGTAATTTTTTTTTAATAGTTTACAAAATATAAAGGTAATTAAAATCTGCATACAAAATTTCATTTATGTAAATAGTTTATTCATGGAGATATTAAGATTCGAAATGTAGTGATTTTTATGCATATTTTGACATTTAAAAGGTACCCAACCCCTTAAAGATTTTTTTAAAAGGCTTAGTTTGACATAGGATGATTTTTATTGAAATTATTATGGTACACTTATAAAAAAATCTCTACAATTATGCACAGTTGAGATTACTTTAAATATTCATACTTTCAGAGCATGTCAAGGTAATCAGTTATAGTTCATCCGTAATTATATTCCAATCTCAGACACGATACCGCTGAAACTACTTGCTGGATATGTTCAAGATCAATGTAGCATATCAGTAACATTCATAATACCTTTCATTATGTTATTATGAGCTGTAATGGATGAGTGCTAATTGATACGTTCGATAGTGTTACGTTGCTGATAGTTGCTAACCTCCTTGCTGCAGATAATGGTTTGTAGATGTTTTAATTAGGGAGTATGAAGTCTCTTTTCTTTAAAGACCCGCACATCTCAATTGAAAGCCCTTCAGATAGAAAATTGCAACATCAACAATAGAAATAATTAATTTCAAGTACGTGCTTACTTTTACAGTTATATAAGCTCTTCAATCTTTGTGACGAATATACTTTTATCAATAAGAAGATAATTATGGTCACAAAAATATACTAAATAAGAATAGTGTGTATACATTCGAAATTTAACTTTATTAAAAACATTAACAGTTAGTAAATGTTAGTTTAAATATGGAAGCAGAAAAAAGAGGTACACTATTTCATTTAAGGGTATGATTGGATTCAGTCTGCTACAGCGTAATTATTAACAATAGCAAAAATTGTACATGAAAATATCATAGTGCATATTTATTTTACGTTTGTAGAATAATCAACATATATTTTTAGTAAGAAAGGTAGTTTTTTTTTTTGTAATTGAAAACAAATTTTACATTACTAATTTTTGATAATCGGAACGATTTCTAAAGAACAACATTAAAATCTGGAATACCTCCTTATAAATATTTATGCCCGTTAATGCACATCTTCGCCACACATACTATTAAAAAGAAAGCTCTACATTTTATTTAACAATTGCAGGACAAAACTTCCATCCTCGATTTTTGATAGTCGAAACAAATTGCGTGGTACAATATCAAAATCCCAAACATCTGCTAAATATTTATGCATATTACTGCATACCATTGGCCATTAATACTGTCATACCCGTTAATCGTGTTTCCTAATTTTTATATACTGTTTTCATCATACTATTTCTCTTGTGCAATTGTGCATTTATTTTTCATCTCATACTTGATGACATCTTTCTTTGATACTTGATGTAACTACTTGCTTACAATCCAATGTAAGTAAACGTTACAAATTGGCCTGACAGTGAAACATCAATCCAAACGACGGATAAATGTCACTTATAATTATTATTTACGCATGTCCAAATGTCTAGGAATATTATGCTATCAATAAGCAAGTGTACAGCAATCATTTAACACATAAGTTCTACTCTTATTAGATTTTTATAGAACAGTTTTCAAACAGTTCTCAGCACATATTATTGTCTAGAGTATTAGACAGCCGAAATAATATTCACCTTTGTTTCATTACTGAAAGATACAGAACAGAAATTTATATCACTCAGCCTTATTCATCGTTATTAAATGAAAACAGTGAGACACTCAATATATATGAAAGCACAAGTTTCTGCTTTTGTCTGAATACAACAACCTCCCCCCTTCCTAAATGTGTTGAAAAGTAATAAGACGAAACGGATTTTCTTTCATTTCCATTTCCATTCAAGGAAAAACTATTCAATTAAAAGTGTTTTGATATGAACTGGTTACATGACAAGCGGAAACGAGAAGATGAAGAGTAGTGACAGATATCTTCGGAGCACAAAAAAGAACATGAAAGTTAATAACTTGACCACCCAATGGAAGCATGAAACTCAATCTCAATGAAATGTTATTGAGATTGAGTCTCTCTTTATTAAAATAAACTATGACAAAAATTTTAATCTCGCAATTGTATGATGGCTAGGAAATAATTTTTGTATCCTATTTCCTCAATGAATTTCAAGATAAACTAATTAAAGTAAGTATTTTTATTTATTGGTTTTAAAATCGACAGTGTGCTGATATGCATTTTTGAATAGTCTTAAAATAATATTTCTATTCAGTGTATTCATAAATGGGAATATCGCACTAAACAACACATAATGTTATCATTTGTTCCAATTGTATTATATAATTTATATTATTCTATTCTAACAAAAATATCCATTTTGATCACTTGAAAATATTGTTAACCTATTTTATGTTTAAAAACGACAAATAAACTAAATAAGCGAAAACGCATTAATTATTCTCTTTGCTTCCAACCTGATTCCTTTTCATATTTAAATAAAAAACTAACTATAATCCATTTTATTGTTGTATTTTAATGTTCTTAAATAATCGAACTATGAAAACTAAATGGAAATAAGTAGGATCTTTCATGTAGAAAACTCATCCATAAAAATTCGGATTATAAGTTTGTTTTCACACTTTTATTACATTTTATTACTCTTATTCTTGTTCTAAATCCTGTAGGTTAAAAAATTAAACTGAGAAAAATGACACATATTATGAGGATATAGCGTACACGTAATTTATACTCAAATTTGAACATAAAGTACAAATTAAATAGCTTTTTCAATAATTTTAGAAAAACTTTTGATTGCAGTCTAAAAACACCAGTTATCAATATTCAATTTAAAAAAATACAAATAGTTCATTAAATGTTAGACATTTTAAAAGAATACTGTGCACAAGTTGTAAAATCCTCTCTTTTTTCCTTTAAAGTTATAACAATTTTCAGCTAACATGTAATTAAATAGCAGTAGTCAGCTTGAAAACGAATCCATATATCTAAAGACAATTTAACTAGTAGAAAACTATTGAAGATAGTCGATAGATTTTAGCAATGCTTTTCAAAAGCACTCCTTTCTTACGTTTTTATTGAAATTAAAAAAAAAATTAATTAATTAATATGATAAAATTTTGAAGTCAGACTTCTGTTGAACGGTTAATTTCATTTTATGAAGCTCTTTACTGTGTTTGTAGAGTCAAATAATACAATTATTTACCATACATCATCACTAAAAATTTGAAAAAAATCGGTGCTTTTACACGATAGTATTTACATTAAAAGTGAAAACAACGTCAAAACGACTTTGGTAATTGGCAATTTTAGTTAACGTCGTACTAGAGCAACACAACGGGCTATTGACGACGGTCCGGGATCAGTCCTTTAAGGGAAAGATTCGAGTACAACACCTCGTAATTTTGAACCACGGTCAGGTGACGAAGCAACACCTGAGCTGGCACCCCACTCTCCAAACTTCAACGCCAACCCAACGTGAGGACTTTCGGCCACGACAGATTTAAGGTGCACCAGCCGCCTCTACACCTTACGTTTACAAACATCCATGCCCGGACCCGGATTCGAACCGGGAACCTTCCGATCCAGAGGCTTACCACTATACCGGTAGGCTTACCACTATACCTTAACCACTATACCGGTTGGTCGGCAAAAACGACTTTGAGGATAAATCCTTAAACTCGTTATTAATATTATCGTTAACAGTAACTTCGACGTATACCAAATGATCAATAAAAAGTAGGTAAGAATTTTCATTATTAATAATATTTATATTTATATTGAATCATTCATATCAAATTCATTGAACCGAGTAAATTTTATCTATGGAAGAAATTTTTAAAATGGTGAAAACCTCAAATTGAGAAAAGAAACGTTTCTAGTGTAATAAAATGTGTTTCCTAGAAAGCTCAACTGTAAAGCTATCAGCGTACACAAATGAAATAACTTGATACCAATACAGTTTAATACTGAAGAAAGTTGAAACAATATAATTTTATTTTGAAATGTGATGCCCATTTGCCATGAAACTTTTTATGAGATAAAGTGTATGCAATAGCTGTATAACATGGGATCCATACTCTTTAATGAAATGATTGATATCGATAAACATCCATTACATTTTTTTACTAACTACATTTTTTTACTAACTTTGTAGCCCTGGCCCTGGTGGTGCTTTGAGCTTTGGTGGTGAAAGGCGGGACCAGACAGCTTTATCTAGGTTCAAAACTGGACACCTTAGGACTCAAGGTTCTCCCGGGGAAACAAAATCTTCCCCACTTGTACAAAGTGCAACACAATTTGCTAGGATGCATTGCGTTATCGCGGGAGGACCTACTGCGTAGCCCTGGTGTGGTTCTAGGGAGATTGAGGGCAGAGTGACTCATGGACCTGATCTGATCCAGATCAGTGGGTTTAGAAAGAAGAAGACTAACTACAAACTTTTGGACTTTAAATACAAATATCGCACCCCGGTTCTAAGAATGGCAAAACTAAAAACAAATCTATTTCATGTTTTTAATGATTATAAATTCTCCATCTCAAGTTAGTCTCCTGTACGATTTTTGGAACTCAAATTGTGAAAATGTTATATCTAAGGGAACCAACAGAGTACTATATTCAGTGCTTTTTGTGGCTTCAAATTTGTTTAAATACTTCTTTTGGGTAAAATAATTTTTGGAGTTGTGACATTTTTGAATTCAGAGGGATGTATATATATTCCATTCCAACTATTTATCTGATTTTGTAAATTTGAAAGTGACGTTAAAAATTTCATTAAACTTTATTTTGTATGATGTAAAAAATTACCAGGTGTGTAAAAACGTGTTTTTCTTCAATTGTTTTACATAAAGAGCTGTATAAGATTAATTATATTAGCTTGAAATTACTGATCTTCTCTCACTAACTTTAATTTATTTTCTGACATGTACCGTGACATATTAGGGTGGGATGGAACACATTTAAACATATCTTCATAGCCCTCTCCCCATATTTAGCCAATCATCAGTTCAAACAAACAAAAAACAGTATTTTTTGAAAGATTCATTTATATACAATAATACCTTTCACATATTTTTTTGTTTAAACGTACAATTAATAATTAAAAAAACCATTTCGATTGGTATTTAATGGTGGTCGGCTGTTTTCCTGTTTGCATCGCAATAGATTGAGTGGGGTGAGAGTTATTTAATTCAAGTCCGGTTTTGGTCTTCGCAACTTCCCTGAAGGAATTTGAAGCGCACAAATATTGAAACTTATCTATAGGACTCCATCAAGGATTTTCAGTACTCTACTTGAATCAGACACGTTTTATACAGGGTGGTCCCGAATTCATGGTACAAACTTTAATGGTAGGTACAGGACATTGTAACAATGATTTATTGTATAGGAATGTATAGTCGCAAGTGACGCGGTGAGGCGTAAACAGGGGAAATAAAAGGAAAGAGAAATGGAGTGATCGGTTGGTATCATTGCCGGTAGAGGGCAGTAGATGTCTAGCCGCTGTTGAACATGATGCATCGCAGTAGGGAAAAGCGCCATTCACAATTGTGCTGCCGTAGACGATGGGTGACTTTACGTATGCAGAAAAAGCAGACATGCATTACATGTACGGCCGTGCAAATGGTAACGGCAGAGCTGCGTTACGAATGTATCGCGCGGAGTATCCTGATCGACGAATGCCGGATCATAGAATTTTTCAACGGTTACATCGTCAACTTAGTGAAACAGGTGCGTTCGACGTCAACAGACATGGCGCTGGTCGAGTAAGAGCTGTACGCACTCCAAGGCTGGAAGAAAGCATCTTGAACATTGTGGCTGATAGACCCGAGTCAAGCACAAGAACTGTTGCGCGTGACGTAGGTGTGAGTCATCAGACTGTATGCAGAGTGTTAAACGAAAATCGCTTACACCCCTTCCATTTTCAGAAAGTACAAGCATTGAATCCGGCAGATTATCCTCGCCGCGTGAACTTCTGCCTGTGGGTGATGCAGCAATGTGCGTTGCAGCCGGATTTCGTAGATTATGTGCTATTTACAGATGAAGCGACATTTTCACGCGAGGGTGTCTTTAATGCGCACAATTCCCATGTGTGGGCAACCGATAATCCACATGCAACGCGTCGACATGCGTTTCAACAACGTTTCAGTATTAATGTGTGGGCTGGTATTGTGAACGACTTTTTGATTGGCCCATACTTACTACCCACGCGGCTCACTGGCGGAAGCTATCTTATTTTTAAGAAGTGTTACCACAACTGCTGCATGATGTTCCGATCGCCATTCGTAACCGCATGTGGTTTCAGCACGATGGGGCGCCAGCACACTTCAGCATTGATGTACGGAATTACCTGAATGCCACGTTTGGTACTCGATGGATTGGGCGTGGTGGACCAGTCCCTTGGCCACCCCGATCTCCCGATTTATCGAGCCTCGATTACTTTTTATGGGGACATCTAAAGCATCTTGTTTATGAGACTCCAGTTGACTCAGATGAGGATCTCGTCGCTCGCTTATCTGTAGCTGCTGCAGGTGTGCGTGAAATACCAGGCATCTTTGAACGTGTACGCCAATCGCTCCACCGACGCTGTCAAGCATGTATCGATACTGGTGGACGCAATTTTGAACAATTACTGTAAACATGACACTTGTCAACAACGCTTTCAATAAAATCTTTGTTTTTCCTTTCGGCCGTTATTTCCCCTGTTTTCGCCTCACCGCGTCACTTGCGACTATACATTCCTATACAATAAATCATTGTTACAATGTCCTGTACCTACCATTAAAGTTTGTACCATGAATTCGGGACCACCCTGTATTCAGTTTTATATCAGACACGTTATACTTATCCCTCAAATACAATGGACCTATCTTCCCCTACATTTTAAATTGAACGTTTACAAGTGTAATAGTTATTCAAAAATCCAATGTATGTAATAATTGTTCAAAAAATGAATACACTAAACTTTACAGTAAATTTGCAGTGTGCTGATTAAAAAAAAATACTGTGCTTTAATTTTTCTTCAATTTAGTTATTTATAGTTTTTAAAATTTTTATACTAAAACAGTTCCATTTTTAATAAAAACAATTTTCGTAGGATATTTTAAATCATTTGTCTGTTGAAATACATTCATATATCGTGTAAAAATATTGCATATTACAACTCTTGTTGGATTCTGAGAAAAATGGACCTGCACATTGCAAAAGCACATTTTTGAGATAAACATGATTAAAGAAAAACGATACTTTCATGCTTATGCCCATACAACAAAGCTTTGCTTGTAAAAATACTCTTAGGGCCGATATGACTTTTTATGCAATACATCATAGTTTATGATTACAAACTTTCCGAAAAATTCATAAAATGCTCTTGAAATGTTATTCGTAAATATATGTGTGGTACTGGTACTTACAAAATCTTTAAATTCCTTACTCTAATGTATTTAGAGTAATTATTGTAGAGTAATTTGGGACCAATTTTATTTGTAATTTTCATAGATGATATAGGTCAGGGGATCAAGAATAGAATCAGTATATTTGCAGATGACTTAAAAATATGGGGGACAGTGGATACCAAGTTACAGATAGAAAATTTACAAGGGGATTTTGATAAGATATCCGAATGGGCTGTAAAATGGGGTACGTCATTTAATGTAGGGAAATGTCAAGTTCTGCATATGGGTTACAGGAATAGTGGAGCCGAGTACTGTCTGCAGGGAGTAAAGGTAAAGGAGGGAGAAACAGTCAGGGATCTTGGGGTGATAATTCACAGGGATTTTAAAATGGGTCACCAATGTTCAGCTGCGGGTAAAAAGGCTAATAGGTTATTGGGGTATATTAAAAAGACTGTAACTTCAAGGGATAAGAATATAATCTTGCCATTATATAAGGGTTTAGTAAGACCACATCTAGAATATGCTGTACAATTCTGGGCTCCATATATGAGAAAGGACATAGAATCAATTGAAAGGGTTCAGCACAGAGCTACAAAAATAATAAAGGGGCTAGCAAATTTCGACTATAATGAACGTTTAAGTAAGCTAAACATGTATACACTGGAAAGAAGAAGAAGGAGGGGGGATTTGATTCAGCTTTTCAAGTTTGTAAAACAAGGGGACACAGAGGGCTTAAATTTCAATAGGGATAACAGAACAAGGGGCCATGGGTATAAATTGAATAAGACACATTTTAATCGGGATTTAAAAGGAAAAACTACTACTTTAATAGGGTAATAGACAGTTGGAACGCGTTGCCAGAAAATATAGTTAATTCAAAGGGAGTGTACGAATTTAAGACACAATTGGATAGTCAGTGGTAATTGGAGAATTCATAAACAAAGGACCAGCCTTGTTGGGCTTGAGCCTGTAGCTGGTCGTCAATATTTGTATTTGTATTTGTATTTGTATCTTTCGTCGAACATATATTGATGTATGAAAATTTATATAACAATTTATCAGGAAATCGTCTTCCAAAAATGCATAAGCTCGCATTATGCATTATCTGACATTACGGCACTGGTACTTGGTACTTACAAAAATCTTTAAAATTCTCACTCTACTGTATCTTTTGTGGAACGTATGTTGATGTATGAAAATTTATATAACAATTCACCAGGCAATCGTCTTCAAAAAAATGCACGCCTACTGCGTATATAATAAAGACAAATTTTAAAACCATTTCTTCTCCCCCACCTCTATAGATCGTCACCCCCTCTCTATTATCGGTTAAATATAAAGAAGCTCAGTGCATTTAAATCACCAGAGTACGGGCTGAGTGGGGCACGAAATAAATATCGCCCGATGAGGAGCGGTGGTGTCTTTTGAAAAGAGCGCTAAGTTGTCGTTACGGAAGCGTTAATTCGGCGAGTGTTTTGCTCTTGGAGAAGACAAATGCTCCGGAAGAGCATCTTCTTCATTCTGCGTGTCCAAATATTACATTAGTCGTTAAAGTAAGTGAAGAGGTCGCGGGCGAGGATATCTTTTTCGGAGCGCTTGGGGATGAGGTAAAAAAGATGCGTTTTCGCCTGCGCCTTTCTGCGGGAGGCACTTGAATTGAATCAGTTTTTCTCTTCCCCGGAGTTGATGACAACGCTCGCCTTTTGTAATAGATTCAAGGGAGGAGAGGATATAAAATAGCGATTTTTTTACGTCTTTTTATACTTTGTCTTCAGAAGGAATTTGGTTGAAATTTCGAGACCGATATATTGAAGTTGGTTACAGTGGAGGAAATTTGTGAGTGTACTAGTTGTGTCTTCGTCCTTTTACTCTTTCCACTTAGCCTAGTCTCAGCCCCAGGTGCAGATTTATATTCAGTGTTCTGCTACACAACTCCAAGCAATTGCAATTGTTCTGGAGGCATTTTGTCCTAATTTTGAAAAGTGCAGTAAAATCAAAAACAGACGTAATCGGCTAAATATGATTTAAATATTTATAGAAAAACATCAAAATGAATAACTTGCTTTATTTAAAATCAAAGCATACTTTCAGAATTTGCAATTCTGCCGATAACTTTGAAGTTAAATATTTTGTCAAGATGTGTTATTTATAAAGTGTGGTAATTTAGGGCCATATAGGGAGGTTGTTCCGTAGCTAGAGAAGAAAAAAAAAGAGTGGCAAAGAGCGCACTTTGCACTGCAGAACATCGTAACTTATGTTTAAAAAAAAACGGCCAAAATTTTGATAAAATTAAGGAAAAATTGTTCTGCAAAGACTTTGTTTGATCTGCGATGTACGTCGCAGTTTTAAGTACTTTCTGTTCCCGAGTTCTGAGCAATGGCAAGCACAAAGAATCTTTAGTTCTTGATTTCAGCAAGAGCCAGTACATGACTTTTAAAAATATTCCTTACTGACTCTCGTACAAGAAAAAAAGGTGCGCAAGTGAATCCGAAGATGAGTGTACTATTTGTTTACTATACGACTGCTCTACTTGTAAGTTCAAGAGCAAATAATATTATCATTTATATCAGAGTGAGAACATATATATTACATCTAGTATAAACAAATAGTATATCATAGTGAAAATCTAAACACTTTAAAATATGAATAATAAAGCTTAAATAAAAACGTGCTAAAAATCGTTCACCAACATCATTACAGGAGTAGGCGACGAGAAGTAAACCCAAGTTTACAAATATCCTAGAAAACGTTTCCTTCTTTTTGGAATTTTTCTATTTAAGTTTCTGCCCTACATTGTTGATAGTAGCATTTCAAAGTATGAAGTAATGTTTAGTGTAAAAGGTGTGAGAATATTTTAAAGAAAATTCTAACTAAAAGAATTTTTTTTATTAGTTTCAGTATCCTTGGATAACATGGAAAGGAACCTAAAAAAACAACCCTGAAATACGTCAACGTGACGAATTATTTGTTTGATTATCGGGGCACAGTAAGAACATTTTTTCTCTATTCCTTTGTTGAAAAGGGGCAGAAAGACGCTGAGAAAAAGTATTTAAAATTATTGGGAACATACACGAACTTATCTTTTTACCCCCAGAAGAAATGTCAACTCCCTTGCTTAGATGTATCAAAACGTCTGAGCAAATATGTCACGAAAATTTGTCAAATACGAGTTCCCCTTCGAAAAAAAAATGACAGAACTGTCAAAGGTGATTGATGAAAAAACGTGGGAAAACCCGAAGACACTCTCCTTCGTTCTCCGCATACCAAAAGCAAACTCCACTTCCTCTTAATGAAGCCATAAAAGATCTTCCACAACAAAGCTACCTGCATGTGATGAATTATTCGAACAACACCGAAACTGGAGCTATAATGGCCCGAGGTCTCCAAAGCGAACCCGAGTTGGTTACGTAAAGGGCCTTTAATGAAGACATTTGAGAGACATAAAAGTGCGACAAGACCCAGATTCCATTTCAGGGTCGGCAGAGGTTAAGCCAACAAAGGAGTCCTAAGCCCCCATCCCGTCCCACTGATACCCAAACACCCTCTCATTGGATTCCCATCGAACCCAAGGTCTGTACTTTTTTCAATTGCTGGCCTTCAACCTGAACTTCTCGCAGCACAGAGCGCCCCCAAAAAAAACAGTTAAGCGCCGGGCTGTAACAGTTATTAGCATGCTGCAGCGATCGGCAGCTGTGCCTAAAATTACTATTCGCCGTATTTCCCGCCTTCTTTCCACTTGAGAGGGGACGGAGAACGTCTCAAAAATTTTTTTTGTGCTTTCTTCCCCTGTCTAAATCATCGTGTAAAGCAGCGCGGTTTTTTGCGCGGAGGATTTTTTCATCTCTCTCGTTGATCATAGGCTAGACAGGGGGATGGAAAGTTGGTCGTAATCAGGGGAGGATGAAAGCAAGCGATAACGGCGCCTAATACATCCCTTCTCTTGGAAATATAATGTAGAATCGTGTGGCTGACATCACTTCCTGCTCATAATAACTCAATCCAACACGAATAGTCTTCGGTGGGGCGGACAAAATATTGCTCCGTGGTTAGCCTTCACTTTTGGAATTTGTGTGCACCTCATTTGCTGGGGTCTTGTGTGGGTGTTTCGGAACCGTTTGCATTACTTTTAAATTTGCATGTTTGAGGCACATTATTGAAATAAATTATGCTTTGGTTCACAGGGTATGCAAGTTTTTATTAAATTCATTTAAATATCCGATGAAAAAATCTCTAGTTTTACGAATAAATTTATAAAATTATTAAATCTCAATTTGTTCAGGTGGAAGTTAATTTGATTTTATATTACTAATATTCTGATATTACTTTTGTTGTAAGGCATATTATTGGTAAAAGTTATTCTTTGATTACAAGTTTTTATTAAATTCATTAAATACCGGATGTGACAAATCTATGGTTTTACAAGTACATTTATCAAATTATTTTAATCGCAATTCTTTTAATGAAAAACATTATTTGAGTGTAAAATAATATTTTAATTTTATGAAAGTTTCAAGGTATATATAATAAATTATATTTTGCTTCACTGAACAAAAAGGTTTTGATAAATTAATTTAATACAGTTTGAAAAATCTGTAGATGTACGAGTAAACTTATATAATTAGATAAATCTCAATTTTTTATGGAAAAACATTATTTAATTTCTTATGATAATTTTCCGATTTTATATGTGGTCATATTAATGCATTTTAAAATATTATCATAAGTTACTTCAATAATTTATATGAATTCTCATTTTAATGCTTTAGATGCAATTCCGGTGAAACGTTATTATTAAAATTAACTGTTAAAACTGCGAGTGCAAAAAAAAAAATGATTTTTTAAAAACACTTTCCTAAAATATTTTCTGAAGCTTTTAGATTTCACACATAAATTAAACAATTCACACTTGTACAAACGTACTAAAAATATTCAAAATTCTCTTCACTCAATGCTCTTCAAATATTCTAAATTCTCTCGCTAGTAATTTCTTTTTTCATGAGTTAATTATAAAGAAGTAATATTATTATCCTCTAATCAAAAACTATATCATAGTATTTAATGAAGTAGGTATAGAAAAAAAACAGGCTACTTTTTGAGTGTTGACATTGTTTTTACAATAATTCGTATAACACGATGAAAAATAATCGTAAAATGCAAGGTAAATTACATTTTTAATCTTTAGATAGCAGTTATACCTTGATCGTGCTAAGAAAGAATTTAAACTACGGCCAGTACAGCAGTTGTACCTTGAAAGCTATAAGAATTGCGTCAAGAAAGAATATAGACTACATCCGGTACAGCAGTTTTACTTTGAAAGTTTTAAGAATCATTCCAAGAAAGAATCACGCCAGTTATATCTATAGCCGTAGTTAAGAGGTTAATTGTGTCTCATCTTTACATTTCGAACTAGACTTATTAAATTTAAATTAGGGGGCCCGGCGAATGATCGCTGACGCTCGCCAGCCCCCGGAGGATTGCTTTGCAATCTTAATTGGTTCGCTGCGGGAACCATGCTCGTTTCTCTCGCATCAATGAGACATTATTTACAAAATATGGTATTCCAAAAAATATTTTTCAAACATAAATGAGTTGTACTAAAGAAAAACTATACAGTACCTCTGGAATCAGAACTCGATCAATTTGGAATTCAAATGATAACTTTGAGCAAATTTTGATTCGAAATGTGAGCGCTGCTCTCGAAATCCGATATCAATTCAATTGAGGTGCGAGGCTTCGTGGTAAACAATCGTACATTGTTGCCAAAACGCGATAACAAATAACGTCTTTTTTGCGTGCCACGTAAGAGAATTATATCTATAGATATTTAATGTTGGTGTTGATAGCAAAATGTAGACACACTCATACACGACTGAGCATCGTTTTACGAACAACTAACTATATCAAGACACTCCTTCAGGGCATTTTAGAAATGCAAATAAAGTTTTATGTTTTAAGAAAATACATGTGGTTAGTTCTTTTCTCTCTCTCTCTCTCTCAATCTATATAACTTCAGGTTTGTACTCAAAATTTGCTGAACGAATTAAATTTCTGGATTTATTAACTAAAAGAAATACATTCTCAAAGGGAACAAAAATATGCATAATTAGGAGCTAAATAAATGTGTATAAATTCCGAACTATAAAGACATTTTAGATATAATTTATAATTTAACACAATATGCAATAGAAGTATTATCTTCTTGAGAACTAAAATTACAGACATGATAAACAACTTATAACATAACTGAATATGTAAGGCATTATGCCCAGATTTGTAGTAATAAGAGCATAAATTTTAAATTCAACACTTTTGAGATTGCACAAAAATATCAAGCTATGGTAAAAATATTTTCTTTTGAAACAGAATCAAGACTGTCTTAAGTACGATTTTTCACCTTCATATCTAAAGTCAGCAAAAGTTTTCTTTTTATCTCTTGTTTGGACCCGAAAGTTACAATTTGTTCACAGCCCCTAACTGTCGAAGTACCCGGATTTTACTTATGACTTGCCCTACCCGCCCTGCACACGCAAACACTCCCTTTAAAGTCCCGCACCTAATGAATGTTCTCCAATGACAGGTAAGGACTTCTAATAAGAGTCCGATTCTTTTCCATTTGGCTACACTGTAGCTCTGGATACCAACCCTTCACTCTACTACTGTGTGCCCAAAATATAGGCTACAGATTCTGCACAGGGACAAAAAAACATCCTCCGACAAGAACAAAAATATTTTTACTATCTCCGAAATCTGAAGTTGCTGTTTTTTCCTCTTCTAGTAATGGCTTTATTTTTTATCCCCCGAGGAGTCATTTGGCAGTTGCCCCCATCGAAAATGACTTAAAGTTTAAATTGAGCCTTGGTATCATCCCTATGATCTCGGTTCAGAAACTAGTTTTTCACTTGCCGCGTGCTTTTTTTTAAAACTTGTTTAGGGCACTTGCCTTCGCTCCTGCTTTCCACTCGTGTCGCTTTTAGTGGGTATGTTATAAGAGATATGGGATTACGTCCCTGATGCAACAGATTTTAAGTCGCTTAACCTACGTTTGCGTGCGGAGTGCATTTGTGAATGTAATGTTCAAGAAAACTTGACGCCGAGAACGGCCCACAAAAATAATTTAGCAGTGGTTTTCATAATAATTACCAACAAGCCTAATGTGGCGAAAATATTAAATTTTAGAGGCGCTTTTTCAAAATTATCTAACATAGAATTCGGAATTTATTTTTTATACGTGTTTTGCTGTCACAGAAGACGGACGTGTCTTTCTAGATGTTATTTGAAAAAGAAAAAATTTAAATTGAGCTTTGATATCACCCGTATAATCTTGGTTCATTTAGCACCTAGTTTTGTGCTCGCTGCACACTTTTTGAAACTTGTTTAGAGCACTCGCCTTCGCTCCTATTATCTGCTCATATTGCTTTTAGTTGGCATATATAAAGATATTGCGCCCCGGATGCAACACAATTTAAAGTCTTTCAACCTACATTTGCGTGAGGAGTGTATTTGCGATTGTAATTTTCAAGAAAACTTCAAGAAAAATAACGGCTCACAAAACAGAATTTAGGAGTGTTTTTATAGTAATTACCAGATAAGCCGGCAAACAGGTTCAGTATATGTCGGTTAATCCAACTTATAACTGCGTGTTAATTCATCCTCAAAATTTGGTAAGAATTTATAATTTTAGAGAATTTTTCAAATTTGCAGGTGTTAACTTTTAAAAATTAGAGATTTATTTTTTGTACCGGTTTTTCTGCTTCTGGGGACAACGTGCCCTTCTAGATAATTTGTAAAAATCAACGGTTAAATTGAGCTCTGATATCATCATTATGAACTTGATTCAAATAGGAGCTAGTTTTCTCATTCTGAACTCTTTTTGAAACTTGTTTAGCGCACTCGCCTTCGCTCCTGCTTTCTAATGTCACATATAGTGGGTTTAAAGAGATACGGGATCTTGTTCCTTATGCAACCGCTTAACAAACATTTGTGAATGTATAGTTAAAATATATTTGATGCTGGAAATGACTCACGACAGACAACGTGGGCGTATTTTTCATAGTAATTACCAGATAAGCGGACAAACAGGTGTCGCTTATGTCGGTTAATCCGACTGATAAATGTGTCTAATTCGTCGTCCAAATATGGTGAGAATTATTCATTTTAGAGGCGATTTTTCAAAATTATACAGGGTGTCCATAAAGTCTCTTTACAATTTTTAAAACCAACTTCAACCAACTATCCTTTTCGAGCAAGATATTGCACCACCATATTGAGGACTGCATGTTCGTGGGTTCCTAAATGAAACGTTTCCAGACCGGTGGATTGAAAGAAGTGGCCCAATTCCGTGGCCACTTCATTCACCAGGTATCAATCCCCTCGACTTATTTCTATGGGGTTATGTTAAGTATATTGTGTATCGAACAAAGGTACGGAACATCCCTAATCTAAAGCAGAGGATCACTAATGTCATTGCCACCAGTGATGAGGGTATACTACAGCGAACGTGGCAAGAAATTGAGTACCGTCTTGATATGCTTCATACAACTAATGGTGCCCATATAGACACGAGGCAAATAAAGCTAATTATATAGGTTATATAGTTTTGCTAATTATATAGTTTTGTAATAATTTCCACTTTTCTGTCTTTTCATTTGCTTTTGTAATAAACGTTTGGAATTATGAAGACACTTTATGGACACCCTTACAACTTAAATTTTTTACACGTATTTTGCTGCCACTAAAGATAACATGGCCTTCTAGACACAATTTGAGGACGAAAAAGTTTAAATTTAGCTTTGATATCACCCGTATAATCTTGGTTCAAATAACAACTAGTCTCGCTGTACACTTTTTGAAACTTATTAAGGGTACTCGCCTTAGCTCCTATTTTCTACTCATATTGCTTTTAGTGGACATGTATAAAGAGAGATTGCGTCCCAGATGCTCCAGATTTTAAAGATTTTTGTGTGCTGAGTACATTTGAGAGTGTGGAGAAGAAAGCTTGATGCCGGAAAAACTCACAAAATAGAATTTAGGATTCTTTTCCATAGTAATCCTGAGGTAAGCCGTCAAACAGATTTCGCATGTGTCAGTTTATTCAACTTACAAATATGCTTGATTCGTCAACACAATATAGTGTGAAATTGTAATTTTGGTACATTTTCCAAGTTTGTAGATACAACTCTTGAAAATTTGAGATTTACTCTTTTTTTACACGTGTTTTGCTGTTATAGAAGACCAAGTGTATTTCTAGATGTTATTTGGGTATAAAAAAAAAGTTTAAATTGAGCTTTAATGCCACTCGTATGATCTTGATACAAATAGCCAACTAGTTTTTCACTAGCCTGAACACTTTAAAACGTGTTTAGGGTACTAACCTTCTTTTCTATTTTCAGATCATGTTGCTTTCAGCGGGCATGTATAAAAACATATAGTATCATATCACGCATGCAACAATATTTTGTCACTTAACTTACATTTGTGTGCTGAGTGCATTTGCGAGTGCGTAGTTGAAGAAAACTTTATGAAGTGAGCAACTCACAAAAGAGGATTTAGGAGTATTTTTCATAGCAATGACGAAGTTCGAATACTTTTTTTTAAATTTACCTTCAAAGATGCCTTAGAAGTTCGTTAATGCAACTAACAAATGCCCCCAGATTGAGTGGTATTTATAATTTTTGAAAACATTTCACATTTGTAGGTATAACTTAAATATTTTATATTTATATTTTCAAGTGTTTTGATACTACATGGAGACAATATGCCTTTCTGCATGGAATTTGAAAGTAACAACAGTTAAATTGAGCTTTCCATATGACCTTGGTTCAAATAGAAACAAGTTTTTCACTCAGTGAACACTTTCTGAAACTTGTTTAAGGCAATCGCTTTCGCTCTTACTTTTTGCTTATGTTGCATTTACAAGGCTCTCACGAGCTTAAAAAAGCATTTAAGAAACCAAATTTCTTATTTTAGTTTTTAAGGATACCCTTAAAAAGCATCAATATTTCCTTAAAGCACAATACTTAAAAATGTAAAGTAGGCCTTTCTTGCAAAAATACTAGTGATTTTATTTTGTCTTCATTCTGAACACAACATGGCGATGTAACCATTTAGACAATTAAGTCCAATCCTATACAGATCTTCCCTTATACTCACCAAAACCCGTATCAATGACACTTGACCTTAGACAAGTACCATTACTTTAGAAAGGTTTCTTCACCTGTGCATTTACGGGTTAATCGACTCCGGTCTATTTTAAATGTTGTCTTGAAACGTAAAATAGCTATAAAAAAGACCTTTAACCTTTTTTTTTGCTTAAGGAATGGGAAACCTGCTCTGGTGAGGATATATAATAGATGTAGCACTATGTCCCTAATATGAAAAAGATTTTAAGGTGCATGGATTGCTTTCATTGAGATAGTCACAAAATGACCACTGATATATTTTCTGTTTTGTCTATTGTAAGCATGTTTAAAGTTTAATATTGACACGTGAGGTTTTACATAATTTAATTGCAAGAAAAGATTAAGAAAAGTTGGTAGTTAAAATGAAAACCCTTTATCGAATAAGTGCATAAGACACAATCAAAAGCATAGAGAACACTCTAGAAAGAAGTAAAGAAATGTAGGAAAAGTGATGTAGTACATTATTAACTCTTTTTAGTTTCTTTCACTGACGTGGATTTCTTTGCGACCAATTTTGTCTGTATAAATGAAAAACTGAGGTATAAACATGTGTTCATTCGACATTTTGCCAACATACTGCTCTAAGGTCAACGTGAATGCAATGAGAAGACTCCAATGGCGTAATAAAAACCACATAATTTAATTACAGTCAATAGACAGGACACCTATTTATGCTTACAGGTTCTATAGTAACGATATATATATATATATATATATATATATATATATATATATATATATATATATATATATATATATATATATATATATATTATAGTTTTTTCTACTCATATTTTGTAGTGCCAAGTGGGAGTACGATTCAAAAAACATTTTTCCTACATTGCTCTGGTTATAAAAGAATGAGATTCCTTTGCGCTTTATACAAAAATCTATATACTTATGAGTATATTTCTTAACTCTCTATTAGTCGCTAGTCTTTTTTAAAACAAATGAGATCGTGGTGTATGTGTAAAATGATTGACGTTTTATCGTACTTAAAAAACCACGTAGTATATTTTAGAATATACTAAAATATAATTAACTGTAAAAATGTATTATTTCAATTTAAAATTTATGATTCTTAAATAATACACATTTTACAGGTATATATTCTTTCCATTGGGTAACATTAGGAAAAAAAACTGAAAATAGGACAATGTAAACCTGTAAAAGGATCATAACGATTAGCGGAGAATTTAAGTACTAACTTAATAGATATTGGAAGAAAATTTTTTGTAAATCAAAAGAATATAATAATCGATATACTTACTAACTATATCACTCTTAGTTTAGTCAACAGAAAAATTCTCTTAGGGACAACCTGAAAAAATCGAAATCAGATAATCAAATATGAGTCAAACGTCTGTTTAAAGAATTATAGACAGTTTTATTTGGAAAACTTTGAGGAATTTGAATATAATAATGACGATACAGGAATCTTAACACCTTGAAGGGTTCACACACATATATTTGTTCTGTAATCTGCATGATTTATCTACAATTTTTATCTTGACCAATCGATTCAATTCTGGGGTTTCAACCAATAAATATGGTTATTTAAACATAGGTATTTTGTGGCGTATAAACGATATTACGCTACTCGGAGAAATATCGACGCTCAGACGATATTAAAACCTTTGTTTGCCAACGCATGCATAAAAAATAAATAAATTATCCCTATATTTAAATTTTATGTTAGTACAAAAAGCGTGTACTATTTACTAATGTTTATCTATTCTTACTTTGCCAAAGTCACTGTTCCTTTGCGAAAGTCGCCACACAATTTGTACTCATTACTTGACAGGTATTTTATAGCCATACCATAGTAAGTAAAGTAAACAATAAATTCGAAGAAAAAAAAGATTTCGCATGAATTCCGAATTCAAAGTAAATTCTTTCCAAATGCGTAGGTATTCTGAATTTTATTGCTTTGGATTGAATAAAAAATACGTTATTATAAGCTGAATCAATAAACACTCATCGATTAAGCATAATTTATGAACAAAAGGAATTTAATGATTTATGCTTCAAGAATAAGGAACGCAATTTTTATAAATGAACGTCTGGCCAGCAAATAAATTGGTTCCTTATATTTTATTATAAATAATATCCAAACATTTGAGAAATTAGGAACATTCAAGATGAAATAGGATTTTGTTCCACAGAATAAATGATCGTTCCCAGTATATTTGTTTAGAAAAAATATTATTAACGATTGGGGTTCTTATAGTTATCAGTCAAAGCAACATTTTATTCCTTTTTCTTAAAACAAAATCAATAGTTTAAAGAATTTTAAGCAAAGCTGGATAATTTCTCGAACACAGGAGAAAATTTACTACAGAAATCTTAAGATATTTGATGATGAATTTAATATATGTTAGTTTAAAAACTTGGTGTTTTAAGCAACACAGTGTGCTTTTATATGATTATGCATACAAGAGCTCGTTGAATCTCTTGAAAAGTCGAATGATGTTATTACTGATTAACACTTAAAACCCTGTTTTAGAATAACAATGGATATTGAAAGCAACATTCAATCAACACATTAGAAAGAATTTAGAATAAATTAGTTAACAGATTAGTTCAGATTGTGTAATATACGTTTTTTTTTTTTTTTTTTTTTTGTTTTGTTTGTGGTTTAGCTTTGCATTCAGCACATCAAAAAAAAGTACACTGAAGTATGCTTTCGTACGCGCAAATGATGCTGGTAGGAATATAATTAAATGTATGTACAATGACGTATCTAAATAATATTTAATATAATTTCACTTGGGCTGTTGTACTGAATATGTTATATATCTGAATATGTGTACCGATTATGTTATGCATTTTAATTTATGTACGAAATATGTTATACATCTTAAAATATGTTGAAATGTATAATAAAGAGTTCAGAGTATATTTAAAATGTACATAGTTGTAATAAATAAAACTCTTAAGTTCGAGCTTGTTCCACAATCAGTTTAACAGAGGTTTCAATTTTCAGAGCAAGTCAATACAAGACTATATTCTACATATGTATTCATGTCCAAACTGGATATATATATATATATATATATATATATATATTGTTTACGAATTTCCCTAAATTTTGAAGGGGGTGGGTGGAACAATACTTTTAAACTGCATGATATCAACATCTAGAGATTTCATAAATCACTGAATAGATTAAATTGGTAAATTAAAATAAATTTCGATAATTTGAAATTGTTCAGTGTGTTATCGAAAACACATACATGTTTGCTCATATATGAAAGATAATGCCTTGTGTGTTGATGTGTTTTGATGCCTGCCTATACTATAGTATCCAACATTAAATAAAAGTGATCGTACTTCAAGATATTTTTCGTCGAGGATTTTAGATCATCATTATAAAAATAACGTACTTCGACAAGAATCATTCCGTCAGAAAAGATCATCGCAGCTTATTTTATCTCATCCAGCAAACATGGCAATATTGATACTATCACAGAAGAGTCTAGATAAATTTAAAGTATGTTTTCAAGGTATATTATGTAAAAGAAAGTGCTGCGGATTTAAAGATCATCATCAGAAACTGATTAGGGGAACCTCGCTACTCTTTTGTCAGCGCATCATTACAATGGCAGTGTTCTTGCCCACAAAAATTTAATTTGTAGGTGGAAATTCAAGGGACAGAAGACCATAAAGTTGTGATTAAAGTGGCCTTGTTCACCGACAAGGTTGACTGACAATCCCAAATCTCGCTTCCAACACCACCCATCGACGCTACTGGATGATTCCAGCTACTGGAATATCCATGAGATGGACGGCCCTCTTCTTGGGTCATTATAATAATAACTTTTCCAGTGTTCTGCGCTTACGAACGCGTGACCGAAGGAGAGGGCTAAGAGTGCAAGGTGACATTTTCCACACGCAAGTGGACTACCTAATGACAGATCCGTGTCCCACTCACTGACAAAAGAAATCCACCTGTAATGTCTTCTTTTCCTTTTCTGTGTCCCGGTAATCACGTGTTAACGGGGTGTGAGCAAAACGTTTCTGGGACCGAAAGGTGTGGGAAATCTCTGGGAAATTTGATAGAATGCAGTGGGTAATTTTCCGCAGGTGATCTTTCATCGTTAGCCACTGTTTTTCTGTACCGTCATTTCGTGATGACGGTTTGGAGTATTTCTTGAAATGATTAAATGTAGGATTATTGTCTGATGATTGGAATTAGTGTCTTGGGCAGGGTTGCACCGTGTTTATAATAATAGGGACGCTCAGGAAATGTCAAAATCGTGCGGCCAGAGTTTGATCGCTTCATCAAGACTTTCGGTTGGAGGTGATTACAGCTGCTGATCTAATTCCAGAAAACGAAAATGAACTTAGAAGCATTTTTCACGTATTTTATATTGATTTTCTTATTTAAGTGCCTGGTACAAATGAGGAGTTTTGACCGTAATTCTGTTTCCATCCATCAAACCAACCCATTTTGGTCAACTAATGCATGTTTATAAATACAGGCTTTCTTTGAATTATCTATACATGTGGTATAATTTCCATTTCAGTTAAGTGCTGATTCAGAGTTGATTTTGCATTCGGTGCACAACATACAAGAAAGTGATGATGGGTTTTGAACAAGATGATAGAAATATTTTTAATTCATCATTGTGCCAGTTTCAATCCGAAAAATGTCGTCCACGGCGGGAAACTTCAAAAAAATATGACAATAATTTAACGATATTATGAAATGATAATTCATGAAGAATATGAAGCAAATTCATTCCTCTCTTTTTCGAACACAAATTTTTCATGAAACCATATAATCGTATAGGGGTCGAAAATGATACGATAAATTTAATATTTCAATGATGGGATAAAGTTGTGAATCGTCTAGCCTTTATTGCATTTAAGAATGATTTTTAAATAATCAATTATGTTCACACTGCCCTAAAAAATGTGAATGCATCATATGCTGTATTCTCGGTATTGTATATGTATGAATGGAAGCGTTTGAAATTTCAATCAAACTTTTAAAGGATTTCTTTAGACAATTTTCATCTTTAAAACAGAACTGTTTAACTATATTAACTACTTCTAATAAACATAATATATTATTTAAATGTACAAGAGACGAAGAGGTAGTTGAAAGTTCACTTCCTTCAAACCTTAAATTTTTCCAGACGAAATCTTTAAAGCTAGCTAGACAGTCGATGAGTTCATAAACCCAAAGTAAATCCATGTTAGAGCTTAGCAGATTCTCTGTGAAACCCAATGCAATAAAGATGATTGGGAGAAACCTGATCAACGTTTGGCACATATGGCTCATTTGGTAGACTTGATGTCTGGACTAAATTGAGTGATCTAACCTAATCACCATGCGTATCTGAAAGATCGTCTGCAAATTCAAGTGCAGCTCCTGAAGGATTTCAATGTACCAATTAAGAGCAAGAATTCTCCATGTTATTCTTCAAATTTTCTTTTTCGTGTAAAATTCTTGAAATGATAGTAGATTAGATGAATTTGCCTCGTGGAATGTCCTTTTTTTACGTTTCTTGCACTGTCATTGTATCATTTGAGATTTCCAGTGAGACTTCGATTAATCGTCAGGGTCAAAACTGTGACGGTTAATCGAATAAACGGATAACCGAAGAAACCTTAAACAACAACTCACCTAAAACCATTGCATATGAACGAATGATAAAAAGTGTTGTTGTCTACATACTGGAAATATTCTGCACATAGATATATTTTATTTCATAGAAGCAAACACTATACAATTTACATTTAGTTATTAACATTAAGTTAATTTACCTTATCGCCTCTCAGCAGTAAAGCGAGGATGCTTTTTCGTGGCAATCTGGTTACTGTACATAGTGTACAGTATGTTTACTATATAGACAAAAGTATTTATATAGACACTGCATGTTTTTCAGAAAAAGTGCTTTATTATTATATTTAGTAACGGGTAGGCCCTTCTTTTGCTTTTACAGCTGCAACACACCGAGGCATACTTTCCACAAGTTCTCTGTAAAACCGAGCAGGAATATTTGACCATGCTTCCAAGGCTGTGAGAATATATTTTTGTGGTGATGGGTGTACGTGATGGTGTTGTACTCGTCGCTCCAGTTCGTCTCACAAGTGCTCGGTTGGATTAAGATTGGGGTTCTGAACAAGCCAGTCAACCAAATTCGTCACGTTTTTGGAAACCAGTGCAGCACGCGTTTTACAGCCATGGCATGGAGCTCGATCCTGTTGGAAGAAACAACCATCATCGCCATAGTATTGCCCTAGTGTAAACAAGACTGAATCCTCCAGAACGTCGAGGTACACGTCATCGTTCATGGTACCAGGTACATAAAGCAATGGGCAGAGTCCTAACTAGGAAAAACAACCCCACACACTAAGATAGATCCTCCTCCGAATTTCTGAAGTGCCCAAATACTTTTGTCCATAAAAGTTGTGTTGCGTACTAACAACTTTTAATAGTGGACAGATGGTTTACAGAAACTGACGGTTAAACGAGTGACGGTAAATCAAAGTTTCATCGTACTTAAGAAGGTTTAATATGAATTTCATTATGAGAGAGAGAAAATTATTGCATTTGTTTATTTATTATTTTCCAGTTTTAAACAAATCCTAATTATTTATAATATTGAAAAAAACCGAAGCTGTCTATAAATTCGCATATTCATTTGCCAACTGAAACATGCAATGTAAGTTACTACAGTGAAACCTCGATTAAACGTATTTCAAGGGGGCGGAAAGAAATAACGTTATATGCGGGAAAATGTTAAGCCGGGATCGGAAAAATACGAAACTTAGAGCATGAGATAAAGACTAATTTAAGTAACATACCTTTTATTTCTTCCTTTACAGTAGCTTATTTTTTTTAGAAATCGGTTATTTTAGTTAGAGCGTTTTGCTTTTACTTGTGTGTGTGCTAAATCATTAACATTATTCTCTACTGATATGAGTTTTCGTAAGTTTTTTAGCATATCTAATTTGAATTTTACGAAGATATTCATTACGAACACTAAAAGGACTGTTTGAGGTTTCCTATCTTCGCAATCGTTAAAGATAGAATGAAAATTACAACGAATTTGAAAACTGCAGAAAATTTTACACCAGATCGGTTTATCGAGTAGTCCGAATTTTATGGATATTTACGACATGTCCGTGTCATGTCGGGTGGGGGTGGGATTCATTCTTAAAAGTATTGTTTTTCTCTTTAGTGTTTTTAGTATCAGTAAGGACACGAAAAGAAATGTCACGCCCAACGCCGTGCTAGTATCTGACTATTTTAAGAAAATCGCTTTGAGTTCTCCCCACTGAAAAACGTTAAATGCGGGAAATATTTCCAAGTGATAACGTTAAATACGTGATTTGTTTTAACATTGAAAGTATAAGAAATTATTTTGGACCAATTAAAATCGACGTTACATGCGGGTTACGTTAAAAATCGGGGTTTCACTGTATATAACAAAATTGATAGCATGCAAGTTTACATAAAAAGCTCGCGTGTAACACAGTTTAGAAACCGCTCTATCAGCTGTCCGTTTTCAGCGAGAAGCACAAATGGGCACATAATAACCTCGTACAATTGTAAGGAACTGTTCTCTTGTGTGTGAGTTTGTTTCCTTTGAATTAAATCATTTTCGTTTTCTACACAGGGCTGCGTTAGCCAAGCTGAAAGATTAAAGGATTAGCGGAGTATTAGTAACCAAAATTGAGTCCAACGAAAGATCGTCGTGTACACGGGACCTGATGTAAGTAAAATCTGCTTTGGCCTCAAATGTCCTGTGGAAGTTTGGCTAGTGGGTGGCAGCTGAAGTATTGACCTGTTCATCTGTTTGAAATTATGAGGTGTTTTTCCTTGGATCTTTCCCTTCGCGGTTGATCCTTTGACTGTCATCAATAGGTGTTGGTGATGCTCCAGTATGACGTCAAATAATTACCCATCTAACTTTTCTACACATTACAGAACTGTGGATTCGACCGTAAGAACTGTGGATTCCTTTGTTCCTTTGACAATGGACTGTTCTTGATTTGTGTGTTGGACATTGGACTTGCACGTAGACAAAATCAATCGGGGTGGCATAAGGAGTAGCATACCTCCAACATGAAAAATCATGCCCAGCAATAAATTCCCGCTATCGTTAAATGTATACTTAATGTTTTAGTACATTCTTTTGGCGTTTGTAATATAAGATACTCTTGAATCTGTGTATTTTGTTTTTATTTTACATTAGTAGTAGGTGGCTACCGCTCGCCAACCCCCTAACTGCTTATGCAGTTCCTTTGGATCGCTTCGCTCGCCTCGTCGGACGCTAAAATATTTTAGTCTAGCTTTATCACTATCACAGAAAGAATAGCATCATTAAGTGAATTCATTTACATTAAAAATAAATCTGGGATGATATAATATGTACAAACACGGTGCCAAAAAATCTAACCTATAATATTTGCACGTTGTAAAGAGTAAGTAACTTTTGTCATTCTATGGGAGCAGTGAGTAAGCGAAAACCTTCCCCCCCCCCCCGATGTAAAATCATTCCTAATCTAACCTATAGTACTCGGAAACGTTCGTTTCGACTTGGGAATTCACCCTATTAGCCATTTGTTGCTTGCCAAAACCCGTCGGCAGTATTTTTGGCCGATCTTCGTTGAAATCTTTCATCAAGGGTTTCCCTAGCACGCTGCTCTCTTCTACGCAAATTATATTCAATAGATCGCAAAAAACTCATTTTGAATAACGAATGTTCCTATAATGCGTAAACGAGTAGCTCAACAACACAGCGAAATACTTAATACCAGGGTTGAGATTCGTAAACAAACTGATTGTTGCCAACTATAAGAAAGAAATAAACACCCTTTTTCTTTCACGCATAAGCGTTTTTTGTATATAGATTATTCCAAAAACACTCAAGGGCAGGGATGATTTGAGAGTAAAACGCCTTGGAAGGACTTGAGGCTATTCCAAAATAATTTTGGTATTTTTAAGCTATATCAATGAAAATTGGTTTCGTTCGTTATGAATAAAATAAGTTCTTCAAAAGTCTGAAAATAGTCGAAAAAATCTTTAAACGCAACAATATTTTAACACTACATCAGATGGCCTGATAAAGTTTGCAAATGAAACTGTCCTATGAATTGTTCAAAAATCCGAAGGCAATTACAGTAATCGTTACATTTTGCCACAACGAACTGTGATTTTTAATGTAGCCAAATTTGCTAGTATATATGAATGTCTTCACGAATAACTTTAAAACTCTCAAAGCTATCCGGGCTGTTTTATTTTTATTTTACAACACTGAGAGTATCATGTAGTCTCCTGGCGCTGTAATTGTGTTGGCTAGTGTATACACTGCCTTGTAACAAGCATATTTTCCTATCTACACACTACAGCACTGTGGATTCGATTACCCAAAACCCAGCATTGTACAGTGGTTTCGACTACCAAAATACTGTGGATTCGTCCGTTCGGGAAGTTTTACAAGGTTTATATCTACTTACCATTCACATATGAAGACAATTACACTAGTTACAACATTTCGCCTCATATGGCTGACAAACTGTGACATGTAACAACCAAAATATGTATGCCTTGTCAAACAATATTGAAACGCTTGGATCTGTCCGTGCTATTTTCGATTTTGTGACGAACAAAAAGTGTCTCGACGGCTCGTAGACGCTGTAAAATTCTATTGGTAAGAGTGCACGTTTTTTAGAGTCAAGCATTTTTTCATTTTGAACCGCTACTGAACTATGGATTCGTCGATTTGGGACGTTTAATGAGGTGATTATGGACGTTTCGTTTGCATTTCAAGCCGATTACAGCGATCGTTATACTTTGCCATGTATCACTGAAAAACTGTGACGTGAAATGTAACCACCGTACAATCGCTAATATGTATGCCTTCTCAAACAAGCTGGAAACGCTTGGAGCCAGCAGTGATAATCGGTTTTATGACAAACACAAAGCGTCACTTGTAAACTCATGGACGTTGAAAGATTCTGTTGCCCAGGGGATAAATTTTCTGGAACGAAGAAATTTTCCCCTTTCTACACAACATAGCACTGGGGATAGTCAGTGGGGAATTCATAAACAAAGGACCAGCCTTGTTGGGCTCGAGCCTGTAGCTGGTCGTCAATATTTGTATTTGTATTTGTCTGATTGCTCGCGACTTGATTTCAGACGATTGTGACTTTTACATGATTAAAAATATGACTTTCGTAGTTTCATACATGCCTCAATGTTCAAAACTACTTTCTTTCCAGTCAGATTGGTGGTATGTAGATAGGTAAGTGAATTAACGTCGCCATGGAGTAACACAAAGGGGTAATGTTGACAGTCCAGGATCCGTTCTAAAGGATAGAATCCGAGGACAGCACCTCGTAGTTTTGAACCGCGGTCAGATGACGAGGTCAATATCTGAGATATTTTACATCAGAAACAGTTACAATACGCGTTACAGTTCACTATTGGGTACGCGGCTGAACATATAACAACTTGCTGGCGAATTCATGTAAATTGGGTCCTACGCTAAAAAGGGGATGGGGAGAAGTATCAAGTACAAACTTTGAAAACAAGTGTGCTGGCAGTTTCGTACCCCACTGCTACCTTTCTCGAGAGGGGCTTTTCATAATTCCACCCCCACAACCCGTCTGAAAACGGGAAACGCGAAGAAGACACATTTGCGTCCGAGTTATTTGTGATCTGGGGGAGGGCAGAGGGCACTTCACTTCAAAGAGTGCTCCGTAAATGTCGGGGACGCCGTCGGTATCGATCAAACGGCAACGGTCTCCATGACAACGGAACGGCCATTTCCTCGCGTCGCAAAAGAAAAGCTTTTTCTTTGGATAGCAATGAGCTATATCCTCCTTCCACCCAGAGCCAGCTGAGAAGCCGCCGATTGATATTTGGAGTGGGGCCTCGCAATTAGAGAAAAGAGTTGCTCCACACGCTTGATTAATTGCTCCCGCTCCGGGTGAGGGGCTGGAAGGGGATTTAAATCTCCTCGCGCCTTTTTCATTTTCCATCAACATTCACTCCCCCTCTTCCTCTTCCCCAAATACCTTTGAGTCAGATTTTTAAATTATGCTAAGGCAATTTGTCGTGGATTTTTTCCTGCCGCGGTAACCCTATCCGTGCTGCGAATGACCATTTAGAACTATGACTGGAGGTTTGAAAAAAGTTAAGAATGGTACGAGTGTCTTTTTCAGGAAAGAGCGACTTTGAGGATTCTTCGTGGTGAGGTTTAGCTGTCTTTCCTGGATATATTGTTCCATAAATAGAGAGAGAAAGTTGATACCTTCTTAGAAGAATATATTTTTGATACTTTTCATAAGATGCGAGCCTTAATTGGTATGAGTTGAAAAAGTACTAATAAATCACATCTGATCAGCAATGTGAAACCAAAAAAAAAAAATGTAAGTTTGTAACCGAACTGATTTTTTTAAGAAGAAAGGAAGGTAGGTACTTGAATTAAAACTTGCACTTGAACAAAACAAAGGACTATTAACGACTTTATTGTATCAATCGCGACCAAAAAAAATGTAAATTTGTAACACAACTAATTTCTTTCAAAAGAAAGGAAAGTAGGTAGTTGAATTAAAACGTCACACTTGAACAAAACAACGGACTATAAACAACGTTATAGTATCAATCCCGACCAAAAAAATTGCAAATTTGTAACAGAACTAATTTCTTTAAGGAGAAAGGAAAGTGGGTAGTTGAAATTAAACGTCGCACTTGAACAAAACAACGTACTATTAACGACGTTATAGTATCAATCCCGACTCAAAAAATGTAAATTTAATCGAACTAATTTTTTTTTAAAGAAAGGAAGGCAGGTAGTTGAATTAAAACGTCGCACTTGAACAAAACAACGGACTATTAGCGACGTTATAGCATCAATCCCGACTTTAAAAAAATGTAAATTTGTAACAGAACTAATTTCTTTAAAAAGAAAGGAAAGTAGGTAGTTGAAATTAAATGTTGCACTTGAACAAAACAACGTACTATTAATGACGTTATAGTATCAATCAAGCAGGTATTGATACGAGAACAACACCTCGTCATTTTGAACCATGCTCAGATGACGTAAAAGGAAGGTTGATATTTAATTAAGGTTGCACTGCAGCAAAACAGCGGGCAATTGGTGGTGGTCTAGGATCAAACCCAAAGGGAAAGTTAGAAGGTCAACACCACGTAATTTTGTACCTTGGAAGTTATAAGAACCGCGTCAAGAATGAATCCCGCTTGTTATATCTATAGGTCTAGTCATATGGTAGAGGACTTTCATAGATTCTTTAAGTTCTCCATTGGTTCTAGTGTGATTTTCCTAAATTATCTTTGCTCACTTTCGCCCGTTGTGTTGTCCCAGTGTAACGTTAATCTAATAAATACCAAATACTCTACTCACTTTCTTCCGAATTAAACCCATGGTGCTGAGGCCCGGTTTGAAAAGTAACGGATATGCAACCAGAGGGTTGCGAGTTCGAATCCAACAAACACCATAGTGTACAAAGGAGGCTGGTCCACGTTAAGTCTCTCTTGATTTGAAATTTCCTCACATTGGCGTGGTGTGGAGGTTTAGAGAGGTGCCAGTTCAGGTGTTGACCATAGTTCAAAATCCCCTAGTATTGTACTCGGTAATTTGGTAATTTTTAATTAGCGTCGTACTGGAGCAACACAACGGGCTATTGACGACGGTCAAGGATCAATCCCCTAAGGGAAAGATCCGAGGACAATACCTCGTAATTTTGAGCCACGGTCAGATGACGAAGCAACACCTTGTCATCAATAGATCCGTTGTGTTGCTCCAGTATGACGTTAATTAAATATCTACCTAACAGAACTGTCGTCAATAGCCTGTAGCATTGCTTCAATACGACGTTCATTAAATACCTACCTACATAAATCATCGCTAATAGCTCGTTGTGTCTTACCAGCGCATAGGTTAATTAACAATCTACCTACGAACACTATTCACTTTAGTCGGAATAGTTATGTTCATATATTTTTTCGCCTTAATTTCTATTATTTTTATTGATTAATATCATTTTAAACAAAAACCAAAATACTTGCATCGGATAAAAGAAGACGAGATTAGCAACCGGTTGAATGATTTATATAGTTCCCATTGTGTATAAAGGAGGTAATAATAGTTCCGTTTCCATCTTATATACCAAAATTCACGTGAATTCAGAAAATGTTTCCATTTTACTATTTGTCAATTATCTCTTTTGAAATATATATTTAATGCACTTCTTTTTTTTTCTGTCTATTTTAGTCTACTATATTTTGTGTAAACTGATTCCTAAAACTAAACTTTGGTTCATGGTATTCTGTTAACTAGCTTACGAGCTCTCCTTATATTGCTGCTACAAAAATATCCAATAAAGAAACCTGATTAATATACTGTCTTCTAAGAAATATTTGTTTCGTATATTTCTATTTTCCAGCCAAATAAATAACATCTTGTTACTACAGTACTCAATTTTCTTTGGCTTACAGTAATCTTCATTTTAAATTTGCGTTATAAATCAATCTACAATATAAATTTCAAACTTTTTCTTCTATTATTTAACCCTATTTTCAGGTCGGCCTCCAAGAAAATATTTTATTTTGAACTGAATAACACGTCGAGCCCACTTCGTTTATCATTTCCTTCCCTGTGAATTTTGAGGCATTATAAAGATGGGCCTATAAGTTAACATAAATAAATACTTCGAGACATAACCATGTTATTTTA
This sequence comes from Metellina segmentata, assembly GCA_947359465.1. Classification (NCBI taxonomy): domain Eukaryota; kingdom Metazoa; phylum Arthropoda; class Arachnida; order Araneae; family Tetragnathidae; genus Metellina; species Metellina segmentata. Next base: position 62,140,904 of record OX375879.1, on the reverse strand, counting down.
ATTGCAAATTATAACCCCAATCACAGTGTTATCCAACCACAAATATTTCTTAAATTTACAGAATACAATTACCAATTGCGTAGCATTCACGGAAGTTCAAAAGTCTATTAACCCTATATAAGGCCCGGTGCACACATCCGATACAGCGCCGCTGCGTTGCAACTATGTACATATGCACACATTTCGCGTCATTTGCAATGGATGTTTATCAAAGAAAACGTGTTTATTCGCTTACTTGGTGCACAAAAAATATTTTTTTGAAACAAAATAGACGTTACTGGTTATATAAGTTTCTTAATTATTATGTGTATTCCATTTATTTATGAAAACAAGGTACTTGAGACCGGAGAAGCGTGTGCGGCGAGCTGCAGCGTCGTGGTGAACTGCGGTACAAATTGTACGCAAGTTGGACGTACGTCGCCGCAGCGGCGCCGGAGATATGTCTGCACTACTCTAATGGATATAATGTATCTCAGACCGCACTTGCGGCACCGAAGCCCAACTATGCACAAATAACCGTGAAATGACGCACGAACTCATTTCGCGCCATTTGCTATAAATATTCTTTCAAAGAAAACGTGTTTATTTCGCTTTCTTGGTGTAAAAAAAGTATATTTTGAAACAAAATAGACGTTTCAGGATACAACCATTTATTAATTATTATTTATATACCATTTGTTTATGAAAACAAGGTATTTCAGAACAGAGACTCATGTGCGGCGACCGTGCAGCGACGTGGGAAACTGCGGTACAAATTGCACGCTAGTTGTACGCGCGTCGCCCCAGCTGCGCTGGAGGCATGTGTGCACTAGAGTGCCTATATAATAAGAGTGGCGATATACGGGAAACACTTTCTGATTGGCTTAGAGACCTTTCTACCACCCGAGGCGGTCTTTTCCTAGCTCCCTTAGACTTAACATGGGAACTTTTTGTGTGTTCGAGAAAAACGTGTGTAAATTAAATTAAGAAGAAAATATAGCTTTTTCATGTTCCATTTCGTGTTCCAGAATGTTTGTTTATTATTATTTAAGTGTTTCGTCAGTATAAATTTGAAGACTTTTTAAGGAAATAGCTTTTTTTGAACAACATGGTGTTTTCCGCAATCTAAGTTAGCGCGTTGTGCAATCCATCTCATCAATTACGCATGTAATTGAGCGTTTATATGTCTCATTTATACCGAATATATCCATATTATAACAATCATATGCTTTTTGTTCTCCCTGAAATGATATATTAATTCGCCCAGCAACCTTCTTTGAGACGATCCTGGTAGAAAAATGGCTGCCGCGCATGCGCATTGGGCCAAATTTGGTCCCTTGTCGCCACTCTTATTATATAGGCACTCTAGTGTGCACTGCTCCATTGGATCTAATGTATCTCAGACCGCACTTGCGTTGCGGCCGAGGAGCCAATCGTTAAAAAACCGGATGTGTGCACAGGGCCTTAAGGTCCTTATTTTCACCGCAAAAATCCAACCAAGATACCCCGTCTTTCCCTCAAATGGTGTTTTACTATAATTACTTAATGGAGTTGCGCTATAGGAACCTTCAGCTTAAACTTCCTACTGCAGTTATAATCCACTCCAGCTAATATGCGCAGTGATTCTTGCGCATGGTCTATCATTATCCCCTTTGAAAAAAACCTGCCATCGAGGTCTGAGACAGCGTGTGGATGATCCATAGAGGATTGAGCACGATTGTACATTTTGGGCTCTTTTTACCAGGGCTAAAATGATTTATATATTATTGTATTTGGCGGAAAAGAAACAGCGGTGAATCGAATTGGACTTATAAAGTTTTCTGAAGATAAGTGTTGCCGATTCTTTTCTGCTTCTGATCTAATCTCGGCGTGTATAGTCATCAGTGTTACGCAATTCCTAGCGCCGATTACACTTTACTTTTCGGGTGGTTTGAGTCGGAGAATACCCCGATTAACTCCACGCATCCTAATAACAACAACGCCAACAGGGTCTTTCCTTCATTAAACCAACAGCGGTGCAGATGCTGATAGACACTGCAGCGGGCAGCCTGATTAATTGCGACTCGGTCTGTTCTTAGAAGAGTGAGTTTTCCTACCGCAGGAGCACTGCCGTGACGAGGGTGTGAAAGATGCTCTGTTTTCACAGAGATAATAAGCGATTATGTACACTTCATTCACATTTAACACACTGATTCTAACACGAGACCCGTACTATATTTCACGCTGGCGTGGGTAACAGAAACAGTCGGGTGATTAATGCGCGGTGGAGGGAATATTTTTACAAATCAGAATAGTTGCTGGTTCATTTAATGGGCTACTACTAAGGGTTATTACTACGTCACGAGTAAAGGTGATGTTTAGGGAACTCGTATAGATAGGCTAATGGTTTGGTTCAAGTAGTTGCTTTGCAATAAGGTTTCGCTAAATAAGGGCTGATAGACTTTAAAGGCAAATTATAATTGTTTAATTTAGATTCAAACTTTTAGTGAGGTGATTTTCATGAGTTCGATTACACGTAAAAGTCATTAAATTTTTTTAATTGAAGTCCATAACTGTGTATATCAGCTGTGCAGAATTTTAGTTAGTTTATGTGTGAAATTAGATAAGGCATACAGACCAATCACTTTAGAATGAGATAATTTTGTAACAAAACGTTAAATTATTATGCTTATTTTCCTTTCTTATTCCGCCACACATTCCGCCGATTATTAAAACACATGAATGGGCTGTATACCCAACATGCAAAGATTTTCCAGATCATTTTTTAGTATTTGGTACAAAGTATGCAAATGATCACAAAAAGGACACAAAGTTTAAGACTTTTAGCATATTGAAATTGCGGATTTTTTAATCTAATGATCCATACATTCAAGAATAAAAAACATAAACTAAAGAACTTATATCTTCTTTCTGAAACTTACGGACAAATTCTATACCTCGTTAATCTAATTTTGCTTCCACATGATACGTCAAGTTGAGTACCCTAGCAATAGATACGAACTTTAGCAATTCCGATTCAAATCATAGGATATCAATCTTGAATCTCCATTTGCTGTGCAACAAAAAGTATCGTCAAATAATACCGACATGCTTCAAATTTCCCAACTGCAAATCCTCATATTTTGTCTCTAATTAATATTCCGATGTCATCGAAACAGTCGAGTTACTTAAGTCTTTAATTCGACTGCCGAACAATTATTCGCTGCTATTGAGAGCCTTATGGATGAGAGTGCAATCAATATCTACAGCATTCTGGCATTTCCATTAATTTCGTGCTGCTTGTTGGAAGTTTCACTTAATTTGTTTTTTAAAATCTCCAGTGTTCTCAAATAATCGACACAGAAGCATTCTCTCATAAATTTGAACAATTAATTTTTCCAAGAGTAAATATTTTGACATTTCTAATAGCACAACATTAATTTTGTCATTAAATCACTTGGGACTGATTCATAACCTTTGTAAAAGTAAGAAATTAATGAGTTGTACAGTTAGTTATCTTTTGAAATTGTGAATATTCTCAAAGATTTGATACCGTGTATTATTCCATTTTTATAATTAAAATAGAGTATGTTAACTAAAACTTCAAATACTATTTGGGAATTCTTGCAGAAACATTTATTAGAAATTTGGAATTCTTTACACAATCACGAAGCTTAAAATTAAATTTCATTAATTATACACAATCTGCAGTGATCTAAACAAATTGATTATGGATACTTCAAGTAACATTGTTCTAGGAAATCATTGTATATCTATATAAATAAGAATGGAGTGTTTGTTTGTACATTCAATATTTTCGACCCATTTCAAGTTTTCTATCCGTTTTGGACCCTTCTGATGCCGAATCCGCCTTTTTCTCGTTTGGTGTCTGTCCGTCTGTCTGTATGTATGTATGTTGTGCCCTATACACGTCCACGCGGTTTAAGATATTTTCATGAAAATTTGCATACAGTGAGTACTTATCTTCATTTAGTGAGTGGCATTGGTTGCGAAAGTCTGTCTGTTCGTCTTTCTGTTCTATGCTCGATTTTGTATTTGTGTGTTTGTGTAGACATCACATGAATTGTATTCCAGATATTTGATTGCATTGTATTTTATTTTATACATTATCTATTAGTTTAGTGAATGCAATATTAAACATTTCTTTATTGTTATATTTAGTTGAGTTTCATGCTAAAACACCTGAGTAAGTATACTTAAATCAACCATAATTTGGTAGTTTTGGAAAAATTGGAATGTCTATTGAATATTACGATTACTTCGATTGCTTTACCAGTACTGCTAAAAAAGTAATTATTCTTAAAAAATTTTTTTTTAATTTTTTTATGGAATTTCATCTCTGATACTTCATTTATTTCGAGTCTTATTTTTATTCTTTGCGCAATGAAAACGATTTCCGAATATTTGGGACAGACGATAGTTTTCAATGAAACGAGAATGAACAAGATCGCGCGAGCAGTGATATTTTTCTGGTTCTTTCGCTCTGAATTCATTTCACATTTCTAAATTTTGTACACTTTTAGTTGTAAGTTGTGGCAACTGTGCGAGATCAAGAGATAAAATTGAATAACAAATTAAGATGTTTAGAACAATTTTTTGCGACATCTTTTATTTTGTTTTACTTCGCTGTTTCCTGTTTTAAATATTTATTATTTTAATAAATGTGTTTTCCTTCTCATCACACGCAACAGCACCACAAAGTATTAGACTTAAAAATGTTAGGTAAGTCAGTATAAATTTTCAATAAATTTTAAGTGTAGTTATGCCATTATTGAAAGAATAATGCCGTTATTTAAAGAATAATGCCGTTATTTAAAGAATAAGGCCGTTATTGAAAGAATAATGCCGTTATTGAAAGAATAATGCCGTTATTGAAAGAATAATAATGTTTATTAATCCAAACTGGAAGTTTTTCCAACATTAAAAAATTCGTTGTAATAATGACAGGAGAAGATTGCAAAATTTCACAATGTCGCATACCGCAAGAATAAGGCAAGAATGCCACAAGTAAAAAAATATTGTTTTGTTGACTACGAGTGCGAGAGCACTCGCCGTAAATCGTAATTTTAATTAATTGAGTTGAACATGAAAAGTACTTAAGAAAAGGAATTCCAAATCTTCCTATAAATCGTCTTTTATAGTAGTAACCTTAGTATCACCTTTCGTCATTTTGTAGCTTTGTCATACAGCAATTGTGCGATGTATGTGAAATGTATTACATGAATGGATATGCATGTGTAGGATTTGTGTCCAAAGTAAGTTGTAGAAAATATAAAGATGGCGAAAGATGTTAAAATAAATTTTTATTCTACAAAAAACGTAAGTCATTATATATTTTGATTATCTCTTCAATCTAGAGTAAACCAATTCAAACCGAGTAAGGTCGGGTATTTTGCTAGTTAGTGAATATTTTGCCTTGAATTACATATGCACTGGTTCGATAATTGTAAGAGCAGAAAAGTGTGCGAGTAACTTTTAATTACTATTATAATAAAATGAATGTTTCCGAGTGTAAATAAAATTATGTTAACTTTAAATTGTATTTAATAATATTTTTCGTCGCATATTTTGTTCTCGGAACCTGTGAGCACCAAAATAAAAATTTAAAACTGTGTTCTAAATTTCATTTTGTTCTTCATTTCAAAATGTTTTGAGAGTGTATCATTTTTCAAAACTACCTTCAAATAAAACAGTGATAGAAAAACATAAGAAATGATGCACATTGGGCGATATTGTTAGAATTTCATTTTATTTTATGCATTTTGAGGGACATTTTGATACAATGATCTATTTAGAGGCAATAAGTAATCCTTAAACTAATTTATATTCTATAAATCATTTCCCATGCAGAAAACTGCCGTCATATCACTCGCAAGCATTGATACTTTATATGAAATAATTCTTACATGAAATAATTCTTAAATAAATATCTTATACGATATTTTATAAAAGTCTAACTGATAAATAGAGGTTTAGTAACCAACTATTATCAGCTTTAAATTATAAAATAAGAGCTAAAATAATGATCTACTTTATGATATGACTCAAAAAATGATAATGTAAGTAATTTTGTACACGATCAATTTATAACTTGAGTGAACTGGAAATGCAATTTTCAGAAACATTTTTAACTGGTTTAGTTCAAGAAAGTTACACAAAATACAGAACCTACAACTATGAAGATCTAAAGAAATTCTTAAATTCTGGTTGCTATCATACACCAATGCTAAAGGGGATCTAATAGCAAATAAGAACTAGAATCAACTAGCTTCTTTTCACAAAATAAAAAAATAAGAAGTGAGAAATTAATATATATATCTAACAAGAGTTGAAAATAAAACAGTGACTATTTTACAAGCGATTTTGTATTACATATTACGATTGTATTTACATTACATGAGATACATTTGGTATATAATATAAAGTGGGACCCATGCATGGCATCTGTGCTAAATTTCTTAATTCTTATGTTTTTAATTCGAAGCAAAGATAGTCGCGTGCAAAGGGGCTGGTCAACGTTACATCTGTTGAGGCCACAAATGTCTTAACGATGGCTTAGTGTGAAAGTTTGGAGTGGGGGTGCCAGCTCAGGTGGGACCTCGTCATCTGACCGTGGTTCAAAATTATATGGACCTATCCTTGTATCTTTCCCTTAGGGTTTGTTCCCAAACAGCCGCCTATAGCTTTGGTGTTGCTCCAGTATGATGTTAATTAAGACATCTGCCATATATCTTTTGGTGACAGTGTTGTTTCTCACATTAAACCTTATTTAAATCCACTAGTAATAAGAACCAATGAGCACATTAGCCCTCCAAATGGATAAAAAATTTGATAGACTGTGTCAAGTCAACCGTGTAGTTTTAGCCATATCATGCAGCTCCATAGCTCAAATGAAGCATATCCAAAAAAGAAGTCGAAATTGGCAAACGAATACTGCAGTGATTGATCTTTGTTTAATATACGTTTGGTGCGATTCGATAATATACAAATAATGTCAATTACTAGTGTTACGTTAGTGAAATATATCTAAGGCGATATTTCACTTGAAGCATTTTCGTCCATATCTACTATTATAATATAGAATAAAACTCAAATTACCTAAAAACTAAATAAAGAAAAACAATCAGTATTTGATTTTGAATTTAATCATTTTTGTCTAAAAATAAAATTTGCTTTGGTCTGTATTCTGTATTTCAATAATAAGAAGTTCTAAATCTTATATCAGATGTGAGTATTCTGGTAAATTTACAAAGATACAAGATTGAATTCCTGTGCTACCGAATTCATAAAATCCGCAGCAATTAAAAAGTTGCCATACCTTTAAGTGTCATAAAATGAGTTCGTACATTTTTTTGCGTCACTTTTCAAGTAGCTTTACGACGACAATGGGAAGAGGAAATTGTTTCTTAGAACAGCTTTTATCCTCATTTATAAAGCCACTTGAAGTAACTTGACTTCCGACCAAGGAAAACAAAAGCGTGCATTATTAGTTTATTTTTCTCTCATTGCTAAACATTTTTCGGTTCAGCAAACAGAAACTTCAAGTAAATTAGCTGATTTCAAGTCAGCACCGGAAGATTTGGAAGTGTTCCATGGAAATGTTTGTCAGTGCCAAAACTGTAACGAAAACGCTCTTTCAAATGCTAAAACTCAGAGCGCTTTTTGTGCTTCCGTTACACACACTGCTTGGCTTCTCATTTGAAAAAGGAATGAAAAGGAATCGAGTTCGCGATTCGCTTGTCAAGTAATCAGAGAACAGTGTTCGAAATTTAGAAGAAAACCATGATCAATGTGTTCATATATTCGAGATTTCAGCCATGACAAATGATTCTAGACCAAATAGATTATAAAGGGTTACTCTTTTTTAAAGTTTATTTAATTCGAAAGTTGAACAAAAGCGATAGGCGACAATGTACATTAAAAAATAATAGAAGTTAGAATGAAAATTGATTGAATGAAAAAGGAATCATTTTGGAGTGCATATTTCTACATATTTATTAAAAAATCCATCTTTTTGCAGATTTTTATCAAACTTTCATATGACTCACTGTGTCATCGTGTGTTCATTGTCACATTGTAAGTACAGAAAAACCATGACTTATGACAAGGTTCCAATTTTGGTCACCATAGTCAATATTTGTATACTCCTGATATGCTTAGAAATCAATTTAAACATTGTAGTGGTGAAGGTACTTCTAGGTATTTTATCTCACAACGGTTCAAATTTCAAAACATTGAAAGATTTAGCATATCTCATGCAGATAAAAGTAAATTTAATTAAGCTTTCATCTGTCACTACCATCGAAATGCATTACGCTTTGAAACAAAGCAGATCATAGCAAAATCTAATTTACTTCAGTATTTATTTTTTAATTTTAATTTGTACTCCCTACTCTAACTACACTATTTCAGCTTTAACTTTTAAATACATCACCACGCAATTGATATTTCTTGGGATTTAATATAAGAGAAATTTTGTCTGAAACACTTACAGCAAGATACATGATGCGTTAATTAAGCTAACTACAGTACAAAGTTTAGTTAAAGTTAACTACATTATAAATTTATTACAAATTTCTTGACAGGATTTATTATTTGTACCAATGTATCATAATCCATCTCTATAAAGAGTTCACAAATGCAAAGTATTGTTGTACATACCGAAAAGTTTTGTATAGTTTAAGATAATATATCCCACATAATTCAAATAAGTTATTCAACTTCATATTATGGTATAAAACTTTACATCACCCGGAAAGCAGCACATATTTTTCAGATAACCCTCTAGCTTAACTGGTATGTAAAGAATCAACCAAGGATTAAAAAAAATGATTCAAATGATTTTTAGCATGGATTTAAATGTATTCACATTTTAATAGAACTTCCAGTTTCTCACATACGTTCTTATTAGAAGGTTGAAAATTTAGAAAAAAAATCTTTATTTTTAAATGTTTTGGTTAATAATAGATCAGACAATGTTTTCGTCGATCGTTCATGTTGCAGTGTAGAAACAATTATTCACAAATTGTAATTTTGTTTGTCCAACATGTTGTAACTCAATCTTGCAATGACATTTTATAGTTATAATTTAATGACATTTTATTACTAGGTAATTATTTAATAAGTTAAATGGTATTATCTGATAACACAACTTTTTTGATTAATGAACATATCGTTGGGTCAGAAATCAAACACACTGTGTCAAAAAACTTAGTTCTGAGAAAACGAAGTGGAAAAATTCTACTCACTAAGCTAAGCTCACCAAGCATGTTTCACAAGAAGAAATCTAATCTTCGTGCAAAATAAAATAACTTATTGAACTCCTAGTAAGTATCTAAAATCTACTACACTTGGCAAAACCACAATGTTCTGATCTAGAAAAGGAAAAAAAAAATTGTTACATTAAAATTGTTACAAATGTGTATCACTTATAGGCCAACGTCTAAGCACTTTATTCGATAACGACCGTAACTTAATTTTCGTTTTTAAATACTTCGCATCTGTCAGAGAAATAAAAAGGTTTTTTCCAAGCATACAGAAACGAAATTTTTCTTACTTTAACGAAAATCCCTCTACGAGCCTCAAGCACCTTTCAACAAAAACGAAATCCCTTCATATCTTGTTTACCCTCGTCATTAACGAAACAATATCGCTGAACGAACAAATTCATGCGTCAGAAGTGCATCAGCTGCTTAATTTAACATGCAGAAGACTTCATTTTCGCGTTCACCCGTAAAGCAGAGAGGTCAGTTTCGCCTTTCATCTCCATGGCCATTCCCCCGGGAAAAGACGGCGGGTGGTGGGCGGGCAGGGGCGCGGGATCCGGTAGCCCCTGGTCGCACCCCGTCATCCATCAATCTGACAAGAGATGCAGGGGCGGCGCCATTCCGACCTCTCTCTCAGGATTACCCCACCTTAACTCAACATTACGAGCCTCCCTGCCGCTATCTGACATTAGAGAGACGCATGTTGTGTTATTCTGGGGAGAAAGACACCGCTGTGGATGCGGAGAGTAATGAACAGGAGGAGAAAACACGAAAGCAGTTTTCCCGGATCATATCTAAATAAAGAATCCCGAACCAGAAGCCCCGAGTGTCATACCTCTCTCTCCCCGAGCTGCCGTAATCTGTCTTGATCAGCCATGGGCAGGAGGTTTTCGTGCAGAGACATATAGTTTTCGTGTTGGGGATGGGCAAAGCGCTGTCGATTGAAAAATGATGAGTGGTGCCCGAAAAGTAGTCATAAAAGATTCAAATGCTATTCCCATCTAAATCTTTTGAGTCAGTCTTTAGAGTAACCTCGTCGTAATTCAGCAACCTTATGTTGGATGATTTCATACTGAAATATAGTGTTATGGACTGCTGGCACATGTAATGAAGAGGAGTAGAAAACACGAAAGCAGTTTTCACGGATCATATCTAAATGAAGAATCCCAACGAGAAGACCCGAGTGTCATTCCGATCTCTTTCATTGTCTCTTTCCGAGCTGCCGTAATATGCCCTGCTCAGCCACATGTAGGAGGTTTCCATGCAAAGATATATCGCTTTAGTGTGTTGGGGAGTGTGTAAAGGGTTGTCGATTAAAAATGACGAGTGGTGCCCGAAAAGTGGTCATAAAAGATTTAAATCTTTTGGGTTAGTTTTCAGAGTAACCTTGCCGTAATTCAGCAGCCTTACGCTGGATGATTTCATACTTAGTATTTGAGATCCTGGCAACATGTAATGAAGGAAGTACAAAACACGAAAGCAGTTTTCCCGAATCATATCTAAATAAAGAATCCCGAATGAGAACACTCGAGTGTCATTCCGATCTCTTTCCGAGCTGGCGTAATCTGCCCTGCTCAGCCACCTGCAGGAGGTTTCCATGCAAAGACATGTCGCTTTCGTGTGTTGGAGAATGTGTAAAGCGTTGTGGATTAAAAATGATGCGTGGTGTCCGAAAAGTAGTCATAAAAGATTCAAATCTTTTGGGTCAGTTTTCATCGTGATCTTGTCGTAATTCAGCAATTTTAAGCTGGATAATTTCATACAGAGATCATAGTGTTATGGGCTCTTGGCAACATAATAAGGCAAGGAAATGTGTTCCGTAATGAAAATAAATCATTCAAGAGTGTCAAAAGAATTGATTGCTGGAATGGGTGCTTATTACTTGAATGTTTAAGAAAAAATGCCTTCTTGAATAGTGGATAAACCATTATAATTTTGAAATTTTTTTAAAACTTTAAAATTGCTGTCCCGAAAAATTATAAAATGGCTTGTTATTACTTTGCTCGAACCTCTTCATTTGCAAATTCAGAAAGTGTTATCAATTAACGAGGATAAAAAGAGCAAATATCAATCGTAATATTCTAAACTCTGTTCTTCCTCGAATTTTCCGACTCCTCTATTGTAATCGATCTCAATTACAGTTTGATTTTATTCGGAGATTTAAATTTTTCGTACTTGTGGAATGGGCAAAATGCTGTCGATTAAGTAATGATGAAAAAGAAATAATGACGAATCACAAAAATCTGATTAAAATGTTGTTTCTCCATGCATTCGACTCAAATTCATCCATAGAACTTATAAATATAGACAAACTGCAAAACAAGTAACAACTGTTCTTCAAAATTTTACATGTATTTAACAAATTTGTGAAATTTTCTGCGTGAATATACCAATAAAAACTTGGTCTAATATCATCTACAGGCTTTAATTTTACCATAATTTTTCATAATTTATTTCATTTTAATAAATGACTGACTAGAACGGCTTCCGTAGTTCCTTTAGTACTCTGCCGAACAGAATCGTCAAAGGGATCTGTAAAGGTTTGTGAAAAGATACCTCATCACCTCTGTTACATTTAATCTTATCAATATAAAACATGTAGGAGAAGAAAATAATTGTTGAGAATTATAAATAAAGCTCAATTCTCCTAACTAAAACTGCCCCAGCAAATAACAAAAGAGATCCATACACTAGGAATTTGTAGAAGAGTGATAGAGTAGAGAAAACGCGAACTGAATTTTCCCCTATCTCAACAGAGGGCCGTCCATCCACAACCAAAGCCTTTCTCTTTCTTCTGCCTCTTTTAGATTTAGTGACTCTTTATTCTCGGGGAATTGAGAAAAGTTGCCAAGAGAGAAGAGGGAGTAAGAGCTCCACAGCTTGTCAAAACAATATCGGAAATCAATGCTCTGACCTCCGGACGTTATACAGATCTTGATGGACTTCAGCGGGGCATTTTCCCCTTTCAGAAAGCAGATCTGAGCAGTTGTCTTTAGTCTCATCAGCAAAACAGGGCAATTTTGGGTGAGTGGCAACATTCATTAGGATGGTAAATTAATCGGGTAAAAATACTATTAACAATGCTCCATCCAGTTACAAAGCGTTGATAGTAACTGCCTCTACTGAACTAATACCAAAGCATTGAGAAGCAACTAAAATATTAATCCTACTTGATTCATCTTTACAATTGTTTTTGTATCTGAATATTCATTTTCGTATACATTTAAGCATGTTAAATTTTACCATATTTATTAAAAGAAAATATATACTTGACTGAAAATATAATTATAATTTTTAAAAATAAACTAATAAATCTTCACGGTTTTTAAAATGATGAAAAGACTACAAAGATAGATGAACATTAACTACTACTTACCATACTACTTTCAGCTTCTTATTTCAATCTGCTGCTGTTCTGAGAAAAAAGCTATCGTTTTTGAACCGGAATATCATATGAAACAATGTCGCCCTGAAGACTATTTTTTTAGTGTAACAAAATAAAAAGGCTCTAATCAAGTAAAAAGGGTTTCCTGAACAGTGAAAGTTATTAAAATTGCCATAGACAAATCTTTAAGAATGCTCCAAAACGTAGAACAAATAAGAAACCGACGGTGCAGTGACATAAGAATCCTAATTATTCAATAGGAAATGTATCTTGTATTAATTTACTTCATAAAATTACGCCTGCAACTATGCGTAGTTTAAAACCTGTAAAATATCAAGTTTCGAGACATACTATTTATCCGAGGTTCAGTGTAACTTGTCCAAAACAACTAATATTAGTTTGAGTCTAGTTAACCTCAGTGGAGGCGATAGTTCTATTAAATAAAAGTCAAAAACATCCAAAATGGAGTCTAATTCGCTAGAAAAAAGCGTTATTCACTAATGTTAATCAATTTACGTTGGCTTGCTCCATGTCTCGCGTGCAAGAACCCTTATAATCCCAATGCGATAACAATCGATGCTTTTATAGTATCATGGGTATTCAACAATTGTCTTCGACACGTACCAGTTTTGTTCCGATGTACGAAAATTCTGAGTTTCATTAATTAACGTATCACGTTAAACTTTTCAAATTTTGTTAAAATTAACAACAATGTAGTACACTATTTGCAGGATGGTGGAATCTTTCTGGAATCTTTTCCACGTGAAGACGTTCAAGACATGGAGGTCTCTAGAATCTACAAAGGAGGATACATGGATACTAGTCTATAATCGAGGATACATTTATAATACATGGAGGTCTCTGGCCCAAAGGAAGTATTTTGTTTCTCAAACTGCAATACAGTTTAAGAAGCAAAATACTTCCCTTTGGGCTCCACCAAGGACCATCCGAAGAAGTTCTTTTTTAGGTGTGGATGTTAGCTTTTATACAGTCTAATAAAACGCACGAGAAGTAGATGCCAGGTTTTACTGACTGTATACAAAAAATTGCTGACCGCTTCATAAAATTATTATTAGTTCTAATTCTAGTAAACTCCAGCTCAAAATTTTCAGCATATGAGCATTCGTAGGCACAATGTAGCAGGTCAAAAAGCACGTGGTACGACTTTGAGACCTTTTTCTATAAAAAGTTACGAATTTAGCATACAAATTAGAAGCTTGTTTCATGTGTTTAAATTAAATCGAGTTCAGTTTTTAATTAAGTAAAACTTGATGTGTGAAATTGTTACCAAATGTGACCCATATTTCGCCTTTTTTCAAGTTTTCTATAATACGTAATTCAAAAAATAAATTCGATATGCATCTTCTATTTTTCATTTTATTTCTTATATGAGGCTGTACATATACTAAATTTCATTGAAATCGGAAAAGGTCAGTTTGAAAGTGATATTTTGGTGTGTTGATTTGACACGGAATGATCCATAAATCACATAGAGTGCATCGATATAGAAACTGTGTCTATCCATAAAAAAAAAAGGTTTCCATTTCAAAGTCCATAATTACTCAAAGTAAGGGGGCAAGAATCATCATGAATCATTTAATATCTGAATGTGCAAAACATAACGGCTATTTTTATGGAAACACTAACTAGTAGATCACTTGTGAATCAAATCAAAATTCTTATATCTTTATTGTTATGTTAAAGCTGGGGTTCACAGGATGATTAGCTCTAAAATGTGAAATATCTACAATGACATTCGTTTTCCTTTATAATTTTTATCCATTCCTTTTCGTAATTTCCAAACATTTGCAGAACTCTTTTAGAATAAAGCTTTTAACTTTAACAGTTCGATGTTCTGTCAAAATATTTGAAAATTTTAAACTCCTATAGCTGAGATTGAAAAGAAATTTAATCCTATGGCTATAGAGGGAGTGTTAGAAGTTGACTACTTTTTATCATTACTTTTCTTGTTTTAGTACTTTAGTTTTAAGGCACAAATATTAAAACGCAAAACTTTAAGGCACTTATTAGGTTTTTAAATAACGATCGTTTGTCTGAATTTGAACTGTCCATTTTCAGTAATTTCTTAGCTGGAATACAAATTTATTGTCTGATAAAAAAACATTAAATATTTTTATGTAAAACGTTTTTTTCTATCCGTGGGGAATCAGAATTTCCATTAAGAGTCAAACACAAAATGTTTTCATGACATATTATAAAACAGGTATAGAAATTTTAAAAAATATGAAAAATCCTACTCGACATTATCAAATATCATACTAAGAAAATCGGAATACACCAACCAACATTAGATCAGATGATTATCATGCAAGTATAATTACTGTATGGAAAATTTTGTCACGCAACATCTAGAAAAGGAATAATTTTTCTTCAGCGACGCTATCTATGCTTCCTGTATTGTCATCAAATAACTGAACGCATTATGACAGGAAATTGGGGTACAGTTCTTTCATTGCGCAAATTTAAATTCCAATCAAAACTGGATATAAAAAAAAGAAAGCTAGATAAGGTTTTAAATGAAAAAATCTCATTAAATCGAACAAGACTTGTTAAAAAAAGCATTCGGGTCTGGAATAATTAATGACAGGCATATAAAAAAGGGCCTATCCGGAATTCATTACATCTCTAAATCCCGGTTTTCCCTCACTCAAATCAATCCACGCCATGCCAGCCAATAGCTGGAAACTCTCACAGTTCGTATGACTTCCTGACGGTTGCTAAGCAACGGGATGAGATCGGTTTCCATGGCAACTGTCTCCGGTTGTCTCAAGAGTTCAAATGGAGTTAATTGTTAATGTCCCGCCATTAGTTAATAAAGGCGCGCGAAGACCCCTGACGTTAATGAACGAGATCGGCCAATGGTCAAGTCGAAATGCAGGCGACGATAGGCGAGCGGATCTTATTACTCATACCGGGTATGGACAGTTTAGTATTGGTAGAGATTACCTCATTTGCAAACACAGATACCATTCGTGGTTATCATCAGCCTCCATAAATAACCCAAAACGACTCTCGTTTTGACATCGTGAACTGGCGTGTAAGTGCTCGCTTTTCCGCGTAAATAATCAGAATTATTACACTGTTACACCAGAATGGAGTTTAATGTTATTCTGCGTTCATCATCGGGTACATTCGGGAAACACAAAACTATGTAAACTACGATTTTATTAGGAAAAATAGATTTTGCGTCAGCTGTATTTGTGTTTCAATTCAATGTACCATCAGTTAAAAGTTAATGGTAACAACCCCTCCGACGTTTTGCTCTCGAACTCAAAGAAAAATTAGACATTAATTGCAAAGTTAACTTTAGAGACATACATTTTAAATAGTCTAACACATTTTTATACATTCTTGTGAGTGTGTGTGTGTTATAGCTATTATTTACTTACTGTAATAATTAATATATGGCAGTGCACATGGAATAATATAAAATGGTAACTATTCTAATTAAGGTATATTTTTTGGCACACATAATGAATCAATAAGTCTTTGAAGTAAAAATAATCCTAGTTTTTGTTTTAAACATGAGCTTTTGTACTGCTTTCAGCTATCTTTTAAAAGCTATCATGACGCTATATTTAATTGCTTAACAAATGTGTTCAAGAGTAGAATATTGTATAAGTATTTGATTAGGATTGCTAGATTTTTGGCTCTTTCCTACTATATAGTATTCCACAAAAGGTTGATATGGAGTTATATATATATATATAACTGCTTTTTTCTAATTGTTATTGCATAGTCAAATGCAGAAACAATTTCATGAGAAACTCTCTTAAATTAGTTATGTAGACGAGAATAAAAACGCTTGAATTAATCTTTTGTGAGTTGCATTACGGTTCCTGATTCCGTTGAATCTTGTGAAAATAAAAGCAAATTCAGTTAAAGTGTAGAGAAATTACTATTCTTGTTTTGGCATTTTCACCTCAGAGTAGAAAATTTAATCTTTCAATAATGAACTTTTAATGTTAATCTTTTGAATTTAATATCTTCGATTTTGTTTGATTGAACTATGAAAATATTATTTGATCCAAGATATTATCTTCAATTTCATTTTCTACGTTTCCTTGCGTCTTGTGATTTGAGCTAAGACTAGTGTTGTTATGATAATAACTGTCAGATGGACACAGTTTTTATACGAAGTAATATTCGTATTTACAAGAAGAAAACCTCTAAAAATATAGCATTCTATCTCCGTTTTCTCAAAAAGGAACATTACCTCTTTGTTTGCATTACAGATAAATGACAAACAGTGTTAAATCAATATATGTAACTGCATTTTCCCCATCATATATTGAATCTAAGATCATTATGAAGCACTCAATACGAAGAAGGTTGATTGGAAGCAGACGTAACTGAAATGTTGTCCCAGTTTCATACTAAAGGAAGGGGTAGAATTATTCTTATACTTCAGGGAAACTGACGGGGTCAGTAGAAACAGGCTTTTAGAGAAAATGCGAAAAATCTTCACTTTTGGAAACAGGTCAGACAAGTCCTTCTTTGTCGCAAATAGCTTCTAAATGGAATACAATTCACTAAAAGGGAGGTTAAACGGACATCAGTGGACAAACGATTCTATCCCCCGACCCTCCAGAAAGCACCCTTTTGTACCAGAGTTTCCGTTTGTTAAACGCCTCTTCTCTGCGTGAGGTTGTCTCTCTTGAGGTTTTTCAATGTCCCTTGCCTGTTTTAGGCGTTTAGAGGGGAGAGTTTTTTAAAATTTATGGGTTTGGTTCCCGTTGCGTTTTTTTGGCCACAATGGCTTAAAAAAGTTCTTGTGTTCGGATTTCCTTTTGTTTGAACACCTGTTTGGAAGGCGGTCTCCAAGGAGGCATGGTACACTTTTGAGAAGGGAAAAAGCGAACTCGCACAAAAGAAAAAATACAGTACATCTTATTACACCTGAAGCTAACAAAACGACGGTACAGCATTCCGACACACCCAGCATTCAAACTCAAGGTTCATTCACAAAATTATTTTTGACTCTTTACTCGTTCTTTGCTATAGAGATTTTATGAAAATGCGTTGAATACTTGTAAGGCATAATACGTACATGATATCGCCCTTGTGGTACCAAAAATCTGGATTAATCGACCAAATAGAGCTTAAAGGCATGAACGGGATAAAAAAAATTTATAAAAAATACGAATAATTGAAGCCTGGTTAACTCAGTAAATATATTTTTCTAAGAGTTGAGTTCAATATCCCTTTAAAAATTTCTTTAAGTTCAAAAATGACCTTCACATGAAAGATATCTTTGAACATGATTACTTGTAGCATAACACTTATATTTCAATAATTACAGTACTTTCACACTTGAATCAGAGTTGACATTCTAATGTCATTTGAAAATATTCATAAAACTACATTTTAGTTATAAAAGTTTATTAGTATGTCAATCATATGAAGTAATATATTTTTAAAATTCACCTTCATTCCTTTTGTTATAAATGCAACGTAACGATTTTCAGACACGCTTTACTCTTATACAGTACCAATAAAAATACGATGTGTAATGAGAATGTGATAAAATATATAATAATTGTTGACCTTTACATGTAATTATATAAACGTGGACCACGATTTTTTCAGTGGTTTTGCTGCAGCGTGTTTAAAAAAAAGCGACGAACGTACTGAGAAAGAGTTAATGTATCAGACTAATGAAATGAAAATAGTATAATGAAAATCGCAACTCACCCAAGCACATGAATAATGCTACATAAAATTATATAAAGCACACTTTATGTATATATGTAGCACAGATATTAAACAAAACTATTATTAAACCATATTTCATTCTTAGATGGTAGAAAGCAGCCAAAAATGCAAACGAAAGGCGTCAACAATGTTACTTCATCTAAGATAAATTATGTGGTTTCATTGCTAAAATTCAAGGCCTTGCAGAAGGAGAAGGCTACAATGGCTCATGCCCTACCCTTTTTGTCTTGGTTGGTAAATTGGAAGCTGAATTTAAGTCGCATTAGAGCAACACAACGAGCTATTGATGACTGTCCGGAATCAATTCTGAAGCGAAAGATCCATACACAGATCAATCCCTGATCTGGCACCTTACTCCTCAAATTTCCACACCATGCCAACATGGGGACATTTGAGGCTATGGCAGATTTAACGAGCACTAGCCCTCACGTACATTATGTACTTTAATTGGATCGAGTTTTAAACTCACAATCATCCGTTTGCTAATACGTGACTCACCCAAGTAGGTTACCACGCCCCTTCTTTTTGTCTTGGAGTTGCAAGATCCCTTAGCGAGAATAAAATGCCAAAACAATTTGCAAAATAACAAAATATATTTCTGTTAAGCTTTTGTTTGACCCTATGGAATTTATTTGTTTGGGTCCTTATTCAACAGTGAGTTCTAAATTGAAGCGCACTGAAATCTTTGACCTTAAATACTGCAACGACGCTCTTTCATTTGAGATCGGACCTGAATCTTGATGACATTTTATACAAAATAGATATGCGCAGAAATATACGTGCATTCTTCATGCGATATAGTGGTGCATTCTGCTACAACATAGTAACCCTCATTGAGAGAGCGAACTGTAGAATATGTAAATACAAAAGGAACACTATGAATAAACGTTCGGATTTTTGACAATAAAGTAAAAGAAAAATCAGTTACATATGATATTTTAAAAGAGAACTATTTTTTGTACTTGTGTGTGTGTATATCGTTGTTTTTCCGTTGAAATATATATTTTTATGTAAAAGTTCATGTCCAATATCATTCGTCACTAAACAACAACGTTTGAAAATACTATTTATAATGCATTTATTTTTTTAATTAAAATTTTTTTTCCTGTAAACCTTGTTGTATATTAATTAGTATTTGAAAAGTGATTCGAAGTCATAGATAACTTTTATGATTTTCAATGAATATATCTGTATGATGCATACCCAGAATTATTCGATAATCTTTTATTGTTTCGGGGAAGCCGTCGCCTGGTTGGAAGAGTAACGGCTTAGCAAGTGGAGGGTTCACAGTTCGAATCCAATCAAACAGCAACGTGTACAAATGGCGCTGGAGGTCGTTAAATTGTCATGGCATTAAATGTGTTCACTTTGGCGTGGCGTGGAACTTTGGAGACTGGGGTGCCAGCTCAGGTGTTATCTCGTTATCCGACCGTGGTTCAAAATTACGTGGTGTTGTCTTCAATCTGTCCCATGAGGATGGATACCGGCCAGTCGAAAATAGCCAACAGTGTTGCTCCAGTGCGACGTAATTAAAATCACCACGGTATCACCACGTAATTTGGAACCACGGTCAGATGACGAGGCAACATCTGATCTGGCACCCCACTCTCCAAACTTCCACACCAACCCAACGCGGTGATATTCGGCCACGACAGATTTGAGGTGCACCAGCCTCCTCTACACCATACGCTTACAAACATCCATGCCCTGACCCGGATTCGAACCAGGAACCTTCCGATCTAGAGGTAAACACCTTAACCACTATACCGGTTGGTCGGCACGGTCATTGAATATGGAAAGTATTCACTTCACTTAAAATCTAGACCATTTAGAGAAAAACATTAGTTAATAGTTGGAGGTGCAAATGGAAGGAAATGCAGTTCATAAACACACAATTTGTTTGGGGTTTTATGGCGGGCGCAAGGTCCCATAGCAGAAAAGTTTCGACAGTTCTGAGACGAAGGAAACATGTTTATTTGAAAAGCGTGGATTGGTGTCTCAAATCTACATCTTTGTAAGATTAAAATGTGTTCACACTTAAACCATCGTGTCTCAAGCTTCATAGTACAGTAATGATTTAAAATTACAAATGAAACGAGTCTACACTTTATACTCGATACAAACACAGTAACACTTTGATTTCAAAAGTTATAATTAATATCGGTTTCCAATAAAATAAAAATTTAATTATCTGTAGCAATGGTTTAATTCTAGTGTTTTTGAATACTTAAAATAATGAATTATTTGAAATCAAATTAAACCAACTCATCAAGAGTAAGAAATCTAACCTACATGCATAGACGAAAGGACTCATTTTTCTTCGTCAGTCTAAAGACCACCAGATTCTGGTCAACAAAATCAAAACATCCATATCATGGAACTTTTGACGGTGCGTTTCACTTGTAAGCTGACGATACGAGATAGCAGGATACTAACCCCTCGACCAATCAAAGCGGCACACTATAGCGCCCTCTGTTGAGTGTAGATCTAATTAGTCAGTTGTAAGACGTACTCCAAGGCGATAAGTTCCCAAGTTGAGATGTAGATGTAATTTATATTTGTAAATAAACCTTTTTAATCCTTCAAATGGAATGGTGTTTTTTCCTTCTTCCAGTTATTATGACGTATAGACTCCCACAACTGGGAGTTCGACGAGGACCGTCACTTTTTCCTTTGCGACATATTCCGAACTGTTCTTACATGTGCGAGTTTCGATGAATACCTCGTTTTGTGACTGTTTAACTGGTGTTTATTTTTTCTGATCATCGCGACCAATGAATCGGCACACACAAGCGCCCTCTGTTGAGTGTAGCTACTAACTAGCAAGTTGTAAGACGTACTCTCAGATGATAAGTTGCCTTGTTCAGATTTGGGTATACAAATAATTTCAATATGTAAATAAACATATTTAGTCCTTCCGATGTTATGATGTCGGGTCTCTCTCCTTGTTATGATGTGTAGGCTCCCATAAGACTATGGTAACAAACTAAAAGTACGATTGAAAGGAAACCACACTCGACTGAGACAAAGCAAATAATTTTATTTGAAATGTGATGATTGAGATCATTTCCAAAATCTTAAATGGTAACACTTTTGAAGATAAATTATTTGAAAATACAGTATAACTTCTTGACAAAATAAGTCGATCAAATTTAGATTAACCTTAACTCGATCCTAATTTCTATTTACTGAGAAGGAAGTACATGGTTAAGCAATAGCGTTGGATGATGGAATACCACATCCTTCATTTCTTTCATACACTGAAAAGTTGGGATTTCAGATTAATGGACAGAAGAGGGTGAAGAGAGTCAGATATCCATGACGAAAGATATTAAATAATTGTAAACAATTAAATGCGCGATTAAAAGGACACCACAAAGATACAAAGCAGATATTGTTTATTTAAACTGTGACAATTGACATCATTTTCAAAACCTAATTTGGCAACACTGTAAGATTTATCATTTGAAATCACTAGCAGTAGGTATAACCACACCGCTAAATCAGTCTATCAAATTTAAATTACTCTAGCCCTACCACGATCTAATTTCTATTTACTGAGCAGGAAGTCCATTGTCAAGCATTAGCGTTGGATGATGGAACAATAGCTGGCCGTATTTCCTTCGGAGACTGGAGAGTTGGGGGTCTCTGAGAAATCGACAGAAGAGGGTGACAGGAGTTAGAAATCCGTGACGAAGAGTTTCGCTGTCTGGAGACGTTTAATCTCGCAAGATGTATTTTGGGCAAAGAAAACCTTTCTCTGCCTGGAAGGGAGCTGCAATCTACCTGGCTGATCGCATGCCTCCCCCTGCAGCCCCCCTAAGATGGCGGATCGAGCTGGAAAGGGGAGGGAATCAATTCTGGGAGAAGCAATTATTCACTGTCGCGAGGTTCCCCCGTGCCCCTAGCGAGATCCCGAGCAAATCAAAGCCCACATCGCACAACTCACTGTCACCTCTGTTCGTGCGAAATGGGAAGGCTGAACTGAAATAGACGACCATCCAATGCCCCCGCGAATAAAAATGCTGCATTGGAATTGAATTATTTTGTGACACGCGCGTCAGATATTTTAAAAATTTGCAGGGGAGGATGACTTGTTTTGAGACTCGCGGTGTCTTGCATGCGGAATTGTAATAAAAGTTGCAGAAGTGGGCACGCGAATTTCTCGATACGGCTGTTTTATGGAATAACAGTGGCCAAACTTTCTTGTTGAGTTTCGGGTCGCGGAGGTCCGGTTTGGATAGTATCGAATTAGCAACTGGTGGGTTACGAGTTCGAATCCAATCAAAGACTATACTGTACAAGGGGACTGGTGCATAATAAATCTGTCGTGGCCTCAAATACCTTCATGTTAGCGTAGTGTTGAAGTTTGGAGTGGAGTGCCAGCTGAGGTATGACCTCGTCTTCTGAGGGTGGTTCAAAATTACGGGGTGTTGCAATTGGATCTTTCCCTTCGGGTTTGAACTCAGACCGTCGCCAATAGCCCACTGTGCTGTTCCTGTGAAATGTTATTTAAATACCTACCTACCACTGGTTGTAAAACCCAAGATAAACACATTTTGCTAGCTAACTATGTAATGTGTTTTCTTATTGTTTACTCAATTTGAAATTATATATGTACTGTAGAGATTCCGACCTATTCGGCCGTTTCCAAAGCACTAGATGAATAGCTCGATTTGAAAGCGAAAACAAATCAGGTCGGATGAGGTTTTCGAATTCGAAGAAAGCAGAATGAAACAAGTTGAAGACGGCCTTTAAATAAAACTTTGAGCATACATGCGAGAGTGCTGAAAAAACAGAAGACATTTAAAAGACAGCTCATAGAAAATACACAACTCAAGTCCAGATTTATTGCAAAATAATCAACTGCATAGAGTGACACAAATCCAGCTCTGGATTATTCTTAGTCCTAACTTTATAAATCTATCAGTAGCAGTAACAAATAGTGAAGGAAATTTTTACTTTATTATGTATAGGATGTTTTTTTACTACTACCATAATATTTGAAATCCATAATATCTCGAAATTTTCGTATATCTAATAGTTTTTGAGATAATGCGATGTTTGCTGCAAATATTTACGAATTGATTCCTACGGTAAAAGGAGAACATTTGCGCGTTTTTGGCTGAAATTACGGGCGAATTTTTCCAAACTGGAGCAACATGTATTGAATGGGATAATATGGGTTTTTGGTAATCCGAGATGACCTCGGTCCGCTTAATCCTGGATAATCAAAGTTCTAAAATGTAGCCAAATACACCATATAATCTTCTTAGGATCGTGATCAGCACACGGCACTCGAATCGATATGAGTTATCTGAACATATGTCCAGTTTTTGCGCTTTGAATACAAACTGGTTCGTAGAAAGCAGTAAGATCTGTGAAAACTGCAAATAGCTGCTGTTCTCTCATGCGTATGCTTCCTCGAAACAAACATATATTTTCTTTCTTCACATTGCAAAACTGTCTAAGAACTGTGAATTCGATAATCCAAGAACTGTGAATTTGATTGTCCAAGAACTGTGGATTAGATTTTGAAGAATTATGGATTCCTTTATTTGGGACGTTTTGCCAACTGATTGTGAAAGTACCGCTCACATCAAAAGGGTGATTACAGTATCATTACATTACATCGTATCACTACACTGCCGAGCTTTGACACGCAATGCAATCGAATTCTTCGATCTGTATAACTTCACAATCTTTCATTACCAGTCCCATGACACTAAATTGACTGAAATATAGATGCGTAACGACAAATTTTCTATTCAGATACAGAGTACGCATGCGCCTGTAGTATGTTTTGTCGCATGCCGTTTCAGTGTGTTGCTGGGCTAAGAAGTACTAACGACTCACACACTGCTTTACTGTAAGCTTCTGGCAATTAATACACAATGTGAGGCAAATCCAAGTATCGATTATTTTTAATCCTAGCTTTATGAATCTTCCAGTAGAAGTAGTAGTAACATATAGTACATTAAATGGGGTTTCTGTATTTCGAATAGGCGTTTGTCTTACTACGTCGGTATTATCCACGATGGCTTTGGTTCGCATTACCTCAAGTAATCAAGATCATTCTGTACATACTGTTCTAAATACCGTATAGGGTATTTTCCATCAGATAGATAATCTTCTAATATAGTATTTTAATTCCTAATAGAGAATTCAGTTTCGTCAATAGATAATACTTCCAAATAAAAGAGTTAGTTTCACCAATAAAATTTTTTAATTCCCAGTAGGGCATTTAGTTTCTGCAATAGACGATAATTTCCATTCAACCATTTTCTTCTTCAGTAGAATTGTATGATTATATTAATTTTAACAAAAAACCAAGTGCTCTATTAAACGATTTAATATCTAATTCATCGGTCACATTTCCTTTTATCCGAATTTCCGAAATTTTTTCCCCCGACATGTCTTCGAAAGCAAATGAAAAGCAAAAAAAAAAGCTCATTAATAAATCGCGGCGTAAAACTTCTGGAACAAAAATAATTCTGGAAACCAGGAGAAGAGAAGGGGGTTGGAGAGTTTGGAAGGAACTTGGCTCCCGGTCCCATTAATCACTGGTGTCCGGGCAACAGGATTAAAAATGCGTATTTAAGAATTGTTTGCCGAAACTCCGCAATATCCAATTTGTTCCTGCATAACACGCCCGGAGAAAAGAGGAGCATGCTTTTGTTCTTTATGCATCGACTCCGAACATTCCTAAGGATTCAAAGGCAAAATATCCACAAACGTGAGGGTTGCCCTCTGGAATGCTTGGCTGCGGCAGCTCCCGTCGCCAAGCTCTCGGCAAACATTTTAAAAGGTACGGGATTCCAATTAATTCCGCGTTTGGAATTTATCACTTTTTCTCCCCGATTGCTCCAAATAAAATGAACTAAGAAAGGGAGTTCTTTTCCTTTTGTAAAGTTCTCGTGTTTTGAAAGAAAAAATGTTCACAAAATTGCTTCTGGAAAATACTTTAGGATTTTTAGAGAATTCTTTTCAATCCATGCTAAGACTGCAGCTTAATTTGTCAAACCTGTTTTTAATTATATAAAATTAGCTTTCTTGAAAATAACAATACCGATATAAGTTCGTTAATTATTATTTTTTGATATTTATGAAATTAAAATGTGCATTCTAAAACCAGGTAAAGTAAATGAAATAATTAACTTTTAACCACACTTGTTTATATATACAGATGTTTCTTTAAGCTTATTTTGCAAACCTCAAAATCGAAGTAGAAGAAACGTACACAAAAATAAAATGTTTTCATTTAGGGTATGTTCTCTCACACACACAAGCAGCATTTGGATGTACTGGAGGTATAAAAATGAAAAGTGCAGCATGTATGACAATAATATTTTATTAGCTGTAGTTATTCATTTTGAAAGTACTTGTGCATTTATATTTATTCACAATAGCTGCTCGAAGTTGCAACCACTATCATTAATGCTTGCATGACAGCGTCAGCGCATGGATTACTATACACGTTCAAAAATTCATATATTCTCGCTGATTTGCTATCGCGAGAGTGATTCTTGCGAAGAGATTTAGCAAATCGAAATGCACTTTTATTTCCTTTTCCTCTACCAGAGTTTCACAAACTCTTAAAAATACATCCATCTCAGTACCTGTAAATTCTAAACGGAGAAATTATTCTGTTAGTAAAAATTTTACTGTTTTTAGCAGTGTACAGGATTTAAATGCTTAATTGATTTAGTATCGAACTTCTAAAAAATATTTTCCAACCTGTTTATACAACTTGATTAACATTCATTCAAGTATCAATTAGAGCAGATCTTATAACGAAGTCTGGATATAGATAGTTATTTGTTTGATTATATTTGGTTTTTGATAAATATTTGAGCATGGTGAAAATATATTGGTGCCAAAAATAGTAATTTCATTCCTCTCAACGAAAAATGTTGTAATCAGGCTTCCGATTCAATGTCAAAGTCAAATGCGGAATCAAAACACACTTTAAATTCAATAGCAAAATAATATTTTAAATCCCAGTTGTGTAGGAAGCTCTAAATTTAGAGGAATCTTTTATCTCGAATCATTAGCAGTATATTCAAACGATATGAAGAGGACTGAATTCATTGAAAACAAGGAGGGAAAATATTTTCCTTGAAACAGGTTCAGTCTCCAACTTCTATTTCCATTCCTCGTTAACCGCTTTCCCACTCTTCCATAGATCTGTACTTGGACTATTTAAAGATCCATTGGGCAACCAACAAAAGTTCATCAAGGGTGCTGTTCACGAATGAACGGCTGTAATCAAAGGAATCTTTTCCACGGGGAGAGCACCGCTCCCCAGTCTTTAGGAAGCACCCCCTTTCAGTCTTCTTTATCGGTTCTCTGCGAGGTTCTTTTTTGTGGGGTAGTGGTGCTGTCCGCCTGAACCCCCATCGACCATGGCAACGAACTGGCGAAATTCAGAATAACCTCAAATTAAATTATAAGCCATGCAGAAGAACGGCTGGGGTTCTTTTATTGGGTAGTGGGGGTTCTTTTGTTATGAACGCTATTGTCGACTTTTCTGTTTCTTTAAATTTAATGTTATTCTTTGTTTTAATTTAGCATGCCAGAGAAAAGGAGCCGTCATGGCTGATTGTACTTACCTGTTTTAGAATAATGAAAGTTTAACTAGAATTTGCAATTCAACGAGCTTTTATATTATTTTGCATACATTTATACAAAACCTCTACTGTAAACACCCCGAAAACTTCAGTTTCCACCTCGCTGTCCTTTACAGAAATTCACTAAAGTAAATAATCCCTAGAAAATGACACATAACTCACACATATTGTAACTTTATGAACCCCGCGACCTTCCTTCTCTCCTACACGGGCTTCACCAGACATTCAAGAATAAAATACTGAATGTTCTTCAGGACCTGTGGTCCTAATTTCTTTCCATATAATCTTAGAGATATAATGAATGATCAAGAAATGCTCCTTAAAGTCCATCAGTCCCACACTCGGCCACGATGTTGAGTAAATTCCTTTTGTTTCCTAGAGTTATTACTAGCGAGTCACAAGTGATACAAGTCGGATTCCTGAAACTTACCCTGAGCATATTTCTTCGTTCCGTGTCAAGAAAAGTCATCTCGTGTCCATTTCTTGAAGTTGTATGTTTTATGTATGGTGCACCTTGGCCAAATATGGAATTTGTTCTATAAAACCTATTCAATCATCCTTGTGGGGATATTACGAATCGTAGTATTCCAGTTGGAAGAGCAACGGATTAGCAACCAGGGGATTGCAAGTGTGAAACTCGGTCCAGCCAAAACCGTTATCAGTAATGGGGCTGGTGCAAGTTAAATCTATCGTGGCCTCAAATGTCCACCCGTTGGTAAGGTGTGGAAATTTGGAGAGTGGGGTACCAGCTCAGATGTTAACCTCGTCATCTGACCGTGGTTCAAAAATTAGAAGGCATTGCCCTTGGACCCCTTAGGGATCGATCTGGGACCACCGCCAATAATTACCTACCTAACTAATTACATCTCGGGAGTATTACACACATATTTCAAAATAATACCAAATTGATTTTTTACTTCTTTCAGATCAGAATATCTTACTTCTAACAAAATTAGGATTCTAGTTGTCTAATAGGCAAGTCGTGGTGAAAGAGAAACAAGAGACACATTGTATAAATACTTTCAATTTTATTTCTCGTTGAATACTAGTTATAGAGCACCATTAAACCAAATTCCCCTATCTTAAACGTGTTTCATTGTCACGCGAAAGCGAATATTGGCAGAACCCGCATGACTCAATCGCCAAATGTTGTAACCCTTTCCCTGGTGCGAGAACGAGAATTGGTGCGATGCAAAAGCGAAGAACATGCGATGTTCGCGAAGGGGCCGGGGGTGGGCTCGCCAAGAGCAAAGAAAAGATGTGTAAGTGGGCGAAAAGGCAGGACACCGTTCCTCGATTCCATCCATCAAAACGTCGCAGACTAATGGCCAACAGCGAATCCTTATCCCGGGCTTCTCTCCTTTTCAAAAGACATTAAGCAAGTCGATTGCCAAGCTCTTTGACACGGCACCCGATGAAAAAGAAGAGCGATCAAAACAGCACAAAAAAAAGGAAGAACGAATGATTCCCAGCGTTTCCGATGGTAACGATCTGAGAGTAAAATGTACCGACGTAATCGCTGCTGCTTCGAATGCTATGCAAATGTCCGAAAGAGTGTTCGGGAAGGATGGGGGAAGAGTGGTGGGAATCGGGTCAGTTTCCAGAGGAGGGAATATTTAATAGTTTCTCAAAGTTGGCAGCGATTAAGCATTCGAAACCTCCTCTTCCTCAGTCGCACACACGTCTTGATATGTTTTGGCATGCGAATGTGGCGAGGATTTATGGGGCTGCTTAGGTTAACAAAAGAGCCTTAACTGAAAACTCGCAAACTGAGGAACACAGTGTTAAAGTAACTACTGACAGCCCCCAGACAAATGTCTGAGTTTCTTATAATTTATGTTCTTAGGGCAATAGTTATGTTTGCAGGATCCATCGGTCTTGTTGACTGATGATGCGACTGAAATAAACAAGTAGCACTTAATTCCAGTAATTGACTGTTTGCTAATAGTTTTACGGGTTTGTTTTCTTTACAATTCTAGAACAATGCTTGATGAATTTTAGACGAGTTAAAACAGCTGAATGCTGAATGTTTCGGAGAATTTTGAGATGTAATCTAAATAGCCACATCTGTATAAATATTCAAAAATAAATTTATAGCATGATCACTAGTTAATTGTTTAGTGACCAGCATTTCAACTCTTCGTCTTCGGCTCTATAAAGGGTAAACGGACGGATATTTGTGAGGGAACGCGTAAGCCACCGACGCTAAGACAATCACCAACATCTATGTGTTATCGAACCAAAATTCGAATACGGGACAGGACAGACGAGTACTATGACCACATACCAGTTAGTTGGAGCTCAGGTAGTAATAATTTAGATCTTCTGTTGCAATGACTTTTTCATACCAATGGCGTATTTGCCTTAAAAATTTACTACGGCAAACTTTATCCGACATATATCTCAAAATATAAATAGATAAGTCTTTTTTATCTTTCAGTTTTTTACAATTACTTGAAAATTAATGTTATAGTTATAAAATATTAAAATTATAAATTAAAGGTTTTTGGCGTTGACCAATTAACTATCACATATAAATTCAAAAATCATTCTTTGCAATTTCTATAGCCCGTTGTGTTACTCCACTGCGACGAAAATTCAACGATAATGTTTGAAATATTTATTTGCGACGTACTGAAATCGTATTCAAAAACAAAGCCAAGTGACATCGCGTCCAGAATAGGTATATAACCCGTTGTGTTTCTCTAGTACGACGTTAACTAAAATTACCATTACCATTACCAGAATAGGTACAAGAAGTATGTTTCGCCTCCCAAACACTGCCGCCCCCTACATTTAGCTTGTGACTGAAAAGGCCTCATGTAAGAGTTTCAATGAAATAAATATTTTTCTAGCGTACTTCGTGATTTTATGTATTACAATTTACAACCTCTACATCATTATGTTCCTATATCATTATATTTCCACTGATTTCTGTCTCATGACATTATTATCCACTCTTATTTGCTCTCAAGAAAGGTAATTTAATTTACGTCGTATTAGAGCAACACAACGGGCTATTGACGGTTCGGGATCAATCCCCAAAGAAAAAGATATGAGGATAACATCACGTAAATTTGAATTACAATCAGATGACGAGGCAACACCTGAGCTGGCACACTACTCTCCAAACTTCCACATCAACCCAATGCGATAACATTCAGCCACGGCAGATTTAAGGTGCACAAGCCGCCTCTACACCATACACTTACAAACATCCGTGCCCTGACCCGGATTCGAACAAGGAACACTCGAATCTAGAGGCTAACACCATAACCACCATACCGGTTGGTAGGATCATTTGTTTTCAGATAGACTCCACAACTGTTGCTTTAATCATCGTGCTCTAATAAACTTGTTTTGTGTAGATTTCCATTTATTTTTGCACGAAATATGCAAATAATGTTTTTAGTTTTAGTAGTAACATTGAACTGATCGATATGTGCTACTTGTTTAAAGTATTAGTTTTTTCTTGAATTAGATACTTTGTGTTTGCTTTGCATTTGAAAGCAAAGACTGGCATTTTAATTCACATCTGTTACAATTTAAATTTATAATTAATTTCCACGGTTCCCAGTATTCAATCAAAAGAAAATGCTTAGTACTTTTAAAAGCGCTTTAGAGGCTGTTTTCCATTTATTATGGCGCACTTAACCCTCCAGTGGCACTCGTGAAGAAACTTTCCTGACTGCCATGTTTTGATCTCACAGATCCAGCAGGAATTTTTATTTAATCGTTAAATATCATGCCATCCATTTTTGATATCACTTCATCAGGGATGAGTATCATTGACCTTGTATTTTGAATGCAGGTGAAATAAAATTTGCCGTGTTTCGTAAAACTGACTACCTTTAAAAAAATTTTTTTGTTGTAGTTGTAGTTACTAACCTTAACTTGTCTAGGCAATAGGCTAAACCAGATCCATGGGACCAAAAACACTCAAAAAGTCCAAGACCAGGAGGGGATTCTGCGTCAGATCCCCCTTTTCAAACCCCAAGCAGGACAGAAGATGATCAGGGATGGATTGATTGATGTTACAATTTCCCCAAATGGGGAAGGTCTTATTACCCTGATCAAATTTAAGGTACCTCAAGTGACCACTTAGGAGTCCAGACAAAGCAGTCTGCTGGACACGATTGCCCGCAAAAGCAATAGCTCCACCCGGCCGCTTGCCACTATACCAGTCGTCTACTGGAGGAGTAGGCCATGAAAGGGCGGTGGTAGATATAACTCATGAGCAGATCCCTAAAAAAAGTCAAGGTGGAATAATTCAAATCCATTGAAGTTCCCTCCTTAGCCAGATTATCAGCCACCTCATTGCCGCTCATGCCAATATCCGATGGGATCCACTGCAAATAAATATCGTGGTAGAATGAGAGTTCCTGTAGTAAAGTCAGAATAGAGATTGAAGTTCTATCACCGATACGAGACCAGTTCTGAAGGTGTTTAATAGAACTGCGGCTATCAGTCAAAATCCAGATATCTTTATAGGTGGTACAGAAAGCTGCAGCCTTGAGACCCTCTTCAATTGCTATTAGCTCCAATTGAAAGACAGAGCAGTGGTCCGGATTTCGAATTTTGATAGTAAAGCTACCCGAAGGTTTTTTCACCAAGACACCACTACCACAATTGCTATGTTAATTTTTACTGCCAGCCGTAAATATTCGAAGGGCATTGGAGGGAATACTGTTAAGTGTTTCCAAAGCAACATGTCGAAGATATTCTGGTAAATTTTGTTGTTGTTGTTGGTAGAACAGACAAGGTATGTATTAAAATGAACTCTGGGAAGTCTATCCAAAGGATTGATAGAAAGTTTCAGAGAGTGTCCTTGAACACTATTTTTCAATGTACCCCATTTGGTATGCCAGAGAAAGGGGGCTGTTTATTTTTAATCCATGACCTCTGTCCAGTCATGAAGAAACCTAGAGACACAATTGTGATTATCCTAACTGTGGAGTTTAAAAAAATTAGGAACTTGCAGCAAATATTAAGTACCTAGTTAAAGCGTATTAGTGCCCTCAAAAACTAAAATGAAACAAACATCGAGTCTTCTTAAGACTTTTTAATGCCCATGGAAACCCAGTTTTCTAATGAATCAAAGCTACCTGCTGCGTCGACACACACACCAAACGTTTGGAAGTCCATCCCAATGTATGAAGGAAGTACATCCCATGACCAAAACAAAAACATTTCCAAAATTTAATACATAGATTTCAAAAACTTACATCCACAGCCCAATTAGAATTAATTTGAAACCATTTTCAGACTGGAAAAGAAACAAAGCCAAAAAGGATCGAGGAAAACGAAGCAAAACTGAAGACACGGAGAACCTCGAATGGCCCTCATTCCAAAGTAAAAAAAAGACTGGAGCAGTAAGAGCATCCCTTCAGCAAAAACAGAAAGTACTTACGGGCGAAATGCAAGCTAAGTTAACCGTAACGTGAACTATTGGCCTCGCGTCTAAGTGGGAGAAGGTAAGGCCTGCACTACAGGTGCATTTCTTAGGTTGTATTCGTGACTATCCCCTATACCAGAGCCACGGCACAGATGGTTCGCTTCCCGCAGTATCATAGCGCAGGGCCCTTTCATTACCGCTCGCGGCCGAATCTTATTTACTCCATTTTTCTTCCCGGAGCATTCTTAACTCTATCAGCCGAGGAGATAAGTGATCTTCCTGCTCCTCTCTCTCTCCCTGATTACCGTTTCTCGTTCTCTCCTTACTCGCTCGCTCATTCAACATCTTGCTTTACACAATAAATGGTAATCAGCTGGATGACCGATTGCTCGGTGTAAACAACGCAGGGATGGGAGAAGAAAAATTTTCTGCCCGGCTCCAATGGGTTGAGAGGGTTTCCCATAATTTTTTTCCTCTTCTCTCTCCATCTTCGTTCATTTTTCTACGTCCTCCGAATGTCCTCCTGCATCCGACCAGTGGGGGATTTTCAATAATGAACCATTACTTGAAATCGTTATACCCCGGGTCGAGTTTAATTCGGTTGGTTGTGCATGCCCCCGCGCATGGAGGAAGACAATGGGATGTTTAGATTTTTAACCAAACGTTTGTATTATTTCAGTATCAATGTTATCGAACGTTTTTTGGTTATTGGTTCAAATCAAGTTCAATAAAGTGTAAATCTTGCTCGTAAATCGTGGATGATTTCTGACTTTGTAGTATCCTTCTGAGTTGCTTGGGTAGAAATCACAATATTAGGGACATGCAAATGATTAAAACTAGATGAAAAACTGTTCAACCTCATCTCAAGTATCATGAGACATTACATTCTCATGTGAGTGTTGCTTGAACAATAAAGTGAATAGGATAAGGTATCAAGAAAATAAGTAGAATCAGTCTGGAAAATGAACAGGATAATTCTGAAAAATGAATAGAATAAGCTTGAATGTTCTCCTTCATCCGACTTGAGTAGGATTTTCAATAATGAACCATAACTTGAAATCGTTATACTCCGGGTCGGGATTAATTTGGTTGATTGTGCATACCATCACACATAAAAGACAATGGGATGTTAGATTTTTACCCAAACGTTTTAACTATTTCAGTATCAATGGTATTGAACGTTTTTTGGTTATTGGTTCTAACCAAGTTCAATGATGTGTAAATCTTGCACTTAAATCGTGGATTATTTCTGACTTTGTAGCAACCTTCTGAGTTGCTTGGGTACAAATCACAATATTAAGTAAATGCAAACGATGAAACTTGATGAAAAACGGTTCTGCCTCATCTCAAGTACCATGATGAGACATTACATTCTCCCGTGAGTGTGTCATGAATAATAAAGTGAATAGGGTGGTGCTTCTGGAATAAAATGAAAAAGACAAGCCTTCTGGAAAATGAAATTTACAAAGCTTATGTGTAATTGATTTGGTTAATCCCTAGTACACTTCTTGAAAGGAAAATGAGCAATACTCTTTTGCGAAATTTAGTTTTATTGAATAAACTTTATGAGTGGGGCTATATAAGCTGTGTTATCAAAACTTAGTTTTTTATTTCAAGCAATGATGATAAAAAATAGTTCCCTAATATTTAATTGGATTAAAGTATGAATAAAACTTTTTGTTTGAACAATAAAATCGTATTTTACAAATAAAGAAATAATAATTTCCTGTTTAGGCGAGTTCGAATTATTAATTCATGTGAATGTAATGTAATTAATTAATGTGATTAATTTAATAGAACATGAAGTGGACATTCATCTTCTTTACATAACTTTTTTACTCGATTGTCAGATATAATAATGTATGTATAATTTAGTAGCCTCCACAAGATAGCTCTTGTATCACGGAACTGGATGTATATACAGGGTGTCCCTGAATTCATGGACCAAACTTTAAGGATAAGTAAAATGCATATACAGAAGCATTTTTTGTACAGCAACAAGGGGTCGGAAATGAAAAGTGCAGGTGGAAAAACAAGAAATACTGAGGAAATGAAAAAAAGCTCTTTACTTACATAATATGTTTAGAGCATATGACTTACAAAGAACGCAAGCACTGAAGTAAGCTGATTATCCTCGGCGCGTAGATTTCTGTCGTTGGTTTTTGCAGCAGAGTACATTCACTCCAAGCTTATCTGCAAATGTACTTTTCACAGATGAGGCCAGCCTTACGCGAGACGGAATTTTTAGTTTGCACAATTCCCATGTGTGGGCTACCTCTAACCCATATGCTACATGTCCGCATGCTTTCCAGGAGCGGTTCTCTGTTAATGTGTGGGCGGGCATTGTGAACAATTTCCTTATTGACCCATACTTGCTCCCAAATCAACTTAACAGCAGAACGTAACTAATCTTTCTGGAATAGGTATTACCAGAATTACTTGACAGTGTTACAGTTGCTGTTCGAAATACCATGTGATTTCAGCACAATAGGGCTCCAGCCCATTCCTGCAATAATATGCGTAGTTACCTCAATGCCACCTTTGGCATTCGATGGATTGGACGAGGTCTCTTGGCCAGCACGTTCACCAGATTTATCAAGTATTGATTTTTTCTTATGGGGACACTTAAAGCCACTCGTCTACGAGACTCCAATTGATTCTGATGAGGACCTCATTGCAAAACTTTCAGTAGCCGCTGCAACAGTTTGTGAAACGCCTGGTATCTTTGAAAGAGTACGGCAATCACTTGCTAAGCGCTACCAGGCCTGAATCGATGTTGGTGGTGACACAATTGAGCAGTTACTATAATATTAGGTAAGTAAAGAGCTTTTTTTTTCATTTCCACGGCATTTCTTGTTTTTCCACCTGCACTTTTCATTTCCGACCCCATGTTGCTGTACAAAAAATGCTTCTTTATATGTATTTTACTTACCCTTAGGGTTTGGACCATGAACTCAAGGGCACACTGTATAGTCGTTTAGTCGGACGAAGTCGTTGGTGGCATTTGGTGTCGATCTTCGGGCTTGGTATTTCCGATCTCCCGGCTGTTATTGTGGGTTTGATTTCGTTTATTCCTACAATTTTTAATGTTTTATTTTTTTTTGTTTGCTTTTTAATTGCGTATGGGGGAGTGTATGAGGAATTTTTTAGCGTTACGCCGCTCATATACATAAACATCATTTTGTGTTGTCTGGGAGAGGCTCCTCCCTGACGCCACCATGATTCAACAACAATTTCATTTTCAACAATTTCCTTATGTTTTTTTTTTCTAATATTCTCTTGTCTTAGAAATTTTATTGCTTACCTTTTTATGTCAGCAGGTTCAGCGCGTTTGCATGATGGTTAGTTTTGAGTTTCGTTTTCTGGGTTTATTGCACACCGGCTGTTTGGTTCTTTGTTTTTATTTGTTTTGCGTGTTACGTAAAACAATTAAAAAGCACAGCGCAAAAAGAAAGAAAACAAAGAGGTAAACAGTTGGGGAATACATTATTTGGAAATTTAAAATCCCAATCACAAGGAGCAGGGTAAAATAAAAGGGCATGTTTAAAACTAAATCACTCGTTTTTAAAAATAATTCACTACACACCATTTTTAAGAATTTCATCCAGAATTACCTTAGATTTTTTATCATATAAAAGGTGAAGCGATTTCACAAAATGGAAAAAATTCTTTATAAAATTGTAGAATCTCTAAGTTCATAGTTGTTTCTCACAGACATAAAAAGAATCAAATTTTCAACGCTCAATAAAAACGCTCAAATTTTCAGCACAGTAAAAACCCAACACAAAAATCTCATGAAAAAATCCCTACCTTTTTTTTAAAAAACCTCTTAAAACACAGAAATGTACTTTCTCTCCCAACTGTCTGCAGTGCGCATAAAGCAAGCTCGAAACAAATGGACATTACCCTTATGAAAAAAGGCTTCCTACCAACAGTAACGGTTAAGATCAATCATAAAAGATGTTTCAGGTTTCATTATATCGCCGCAGCATGGCTCGGAAATCTCACACGGGCCATTATCGTATCATTTTACAAGATTTTCTCAGCCAAGGGATAGGAAAGTTTCATCAACATGCCTCCTTAGACGCCGTACGCACTTGCTGAAAATCTGTCCCTCTTGAATACGAAGCAATATGCCTAAAACGCTGTTGGCCCCTGCCACCAGGACAGACGCGAAAACGCGGCTCACTCTTCATTTCTTTCGATTATTATTCCCAAGGGAAATATAAAGTATTGTGTACTTTTTTGGAAGACACCATTTCTCAGGAAAATATATTTGTTTTGACTTTTTTTCCCTTCAAAAATTTCTTTGCTCACGTTCTTTCCCTTTGAAGACGAGGGATCGACAAGAAAAATGCCCATCGCATTTTTCTTCCGCGATAGAAGTGAGTTTTAAAAAATGGGGGAGGCTCCCCCTGGAGAATGATTTTTAATCTAGTTTAAAACAAAAAAAACCTCGCATTGAGACATATTTTTGGTTTGTTTTATTGTGCTAGGCACATACGATTTGATGAAATCTTTTGCCGTGGTTCCAAAAATAAACTGATCTTGAAGGATTTGAAATCTAACTTCCCGACAATTCGGTTCAATCCTTGTGTATTCCATGCAACGGGATGGTTCCGATTTG
The DNA here is from genome assembly GCA_947359465.1 of Metellina segmentata. NCBI lineage: Eukaryota > Metazoa > Arthropoda > Arachnida > Araneae > Tetragnathidae > Metellina > Metellina segmentata. The sequence continues at coordinate 62,103,886 of OX375879.1, read as the reverse complement.
AAGTAAGTGTGTCAGTAAGTAAATATAAACAGTTGAGGTAGTTTTAAACATTACTTAGCAGTAAATTATTGTTTGCGTCTCAATTTACAGCGTGACAGGTATTTAATTAAAGTCACACTGAAGAAATACAGCGAGCTATTGGCGAAAACAAAGATCCAAGGCCAACACCCATGTAATTTTGTAACACTATAGAGTGACAAGAAGTGACTGTAGAACAACAAACCAACTTATACTCTGCCACTATCTAAGACTACTTAACTATTTGATGATCAGTGTGCTAATGAATATTCCTTTTCTAAATTAATCAAGGTTTACTTTTAAAGCAATAGAAAAATTAAGGCTTTTTTAACCCTCAAAGTGATTTTCAAAAGATATCTCGTCCATCTGATAAATTTTTTGCTAATGACGATCTTCATCAAGATATTGCTAGGTTTTTTTCATTATGAAAAGATCAAGACCTGGTCAGGTTTGCTAATGACGCAATACTTGGTCGCGATAACACAAAGAGAGTTAAGATAATTTTAATGTATATAGTTTTAGCTTTAAGGCTGCATTTTTCACAAATAGATTCTCCTACGAGTACACGAGGGTTGAAACTTTTATGACTGTTATGTTTGGATCTCACGGGTCTTTTTTTTTTAATCATCAATTTTATCTTACCTAAAATAGACTCGTCGACCTTGGAAGAATTATTTTCTTTTATCTAAAAATTTTCTTTACGATCTGTAAGGAATATTACGGACTCTTTCGAGCGCTCTTTTAAAACAAATAAAATTACAGAAAAACTACAAAAAAAAACAAATCAGGCCTACCAGATTTTTTAAAATCCATGGGAAAATTTCGTGGTTCTATAAAAGCTTTGGTGGGTTTCACCCATGTATAAAAAACTATATGGGTGAAGATCTACAAGTTTGTTTGAATGTAATTCGTAAAAATAATAAACATTTTGTACACATAGCACAAAATGTGTGCAAAAAATTTGTACACATTAAAGGGTGTTGCAATTCCTTTCGTCTTACCACCTATCCTAAAATTTGATGAGAGATATTTGTTTTGATCTATGAGATGATATTTGTATCCTAGAAGACTTATTATCCATAAAAGATTTATATATGTAACCTTGGCCACTTCAAGGAGGTGGGACATAATGTGTGTCCACTTCTTTTGATAGGTTCAAGGCTTTGTCTCCCGATATTCAAACATACCTTTCAAAATCATTGACAAGCTTTAGCAGATCCTGTAACTTTAATTAATTCTATGACCACCACGTTTAAGTTTTATTTAGATTTTAATCCCTCTATTAGATTATTTTCATGCTTAATTGGCAATTTTCAATGTGATTATTGAGTCATTTGTCATTCACCATATTACTCCTTTGTACATTTCGTGGCAATAACAGCAAAATCTCTTCCTTCTAGTGAATAGAATCTTGTGCTATCATCTGGCTACTTTGGTGTAATAATCTCGTATATCTCTTCCTAACAATCACAAGATCTTCAAGTAAGAGATATTTACTCTTGTCCCCCCCCCCTAAATTATCAGTTCTAATATAATCTACTCATTGCTATGTATTCACTACGAACGTTATTTTAAAAATGTTCTTGTAATTATTTTGTCCATTTAACATTTATCCACATTTAATTTGTGAAATTTTTAGTTTATGTGTGTTGCGCGCATACATTAAATCTCAGGCTTACGAGTGAAACACACTACATCAAACATTTCAAGATACGAGTTTCTTTTCAATACCGAAATCAGGTGATGGAAAGATTGGTTAAGTCCACTATATCATTGTTTCATTGTCTGAAAGTTATATTTCTTCGTAAGATGCGCACTTAATAGTTACACTACTTGTGAGCAGAATTATTTCCCTTAGGAACTTTCAGAATTATGTTTTTTGACGGTGTGTTTCAGTGTGAGATATTGTTATAATACATATTCAAACTTTATGCACGAAAAAAATAAGAAACATACATTTACGCATCTAAACACATAGCATTTACTTATTTAAACTACAAATAGACACGTAATAATTAAAAATCTGTACTTACATCCATGTCTGTATTTATTTGCCCTCCCTCCTTATAGTTCAAAGAAAATTTTCTATTCATGTCCTAGAAAACATGTATAAGTACTAAATTAATTATGTCCAATTATGCTGTTCATTAATTAATTAAGTCTTATTTTTATTTGAAAACAAATTGATCAGCAACAATTTAAATAAGTTTTATAATCCCATTAACTTAAATATTTTGATGTTCATTGTTTAACATTAAATAATCGAAACATTTTTCGTTCAATACAGCTTCATTCTGTAATACCTTCATAACCTAGTAGTTCTCAATGCCAGCCTCTCTCTGCCCATGCCCAAAAAATATACCTACTCTAAAATACTTATAAATAGTTTTAGCTTTCAAATTCGTACAAATTGTTCAGTAACCTTACGGACAGATATAAAATAATTTTAGTATCATAAAAAAAAAAAAAAAAAACTTATACCGAGGCTAATATGCTTAAACCCTAATTTATTGCAATTAAAAGTTATATACACTACTAGATATCTAACTAACATCTAAACCCTAAAGTTAGAAAAATATCTACCGCGACGGTACGATTAATGTTACAATACATACTGTACATGGGAGCTGTGTAATTTTTTGGTAGTATGTAATTATCTAATGGCACAAAAAAAAAACACCATTTAAGGTCAAAGAGCATGTTTTCATATTTACAAGGCTTATTCCGTCTGTAATGCTCACTGGTTGGTTCATCGATCATTGAACGCCCGTATGCAAGACCAAGTTTTTAGGCATCTCTAATGTTTTATTCAATACCAATTAAGGGGTATACCTAGACATTAGGATCAAGAAGCATAGTATGTAATCTTACTTCAGAAATGAGAAGTTGATTACCATTGCGTTTACAACATATACGCAGGTTTTTTAGTCCAGAACTGTAAGTGGCAATTTCTTTGTACTTGTGTTTACGCCTTGATTTTTTTAGATGGTAGTATTTGTGACATTTTTGGGCACGTACTATGGTATAAATAAGTGAGGGAAAATCGTTTTTCTTTGCTGCTGCTGCTTGAACGTATGATGATTGAGACGTTGGAACATAATTTATTCACAAAGGAAAAAAACATTCAGATATTTTTTCAATTCATTTTCTTTGATTTCGGCTATACATCTTTTTTTAATTTACAAAGTCTTTTTTATAAGTGTTTAAATTTTTATCAAAAGGATGACCAACGTTTCGACCCAAACATATTTTTCCAATTTTTTTTTCAGAATTTTTTTTTTTTAGAATATTTAAATACAGTGATTTTACCCGTTTGCAGTCAATCAAATATCAATAATAACACCAAGAAATCAGAACTACAGCTTTGGATCATTTACTACCATCGCCTTGTCTTGTGGGAGTAAGAGTATCCTGTTCATTATAAGTATTGGGCTTCCATCAAATAAAAAGTATTGAATTTAGATCTATCTACAAATATAATTGTTACTGAGTTACAGAGTTAAGTTAGAGAGCTGATTAGTATAAACCTCTTACCGAATTCTCATTGATTCTCATTATTTTTTATCGCGCTTTCTCTAGACACTCAATTTTCAAAGTTGATATAAATTTTCTTAGAAATTTAGAAATAGAGAACTTTTTAAACATTTCTTGATCTTAAAGGATTAGTTTATATGGTTTTTGGTTTTGAGTATATTTATGATGACACATCCCTCTGCATAATCACTGCCACAATTTGGAAGACCAGTTAATGATTTGTTTTCAGTCAAATTTGTATTTATAATAAAATTTGTCTTTTTATAGTGTAGACTTGCTAGCATTAAACAATTCACAGAAATTTCTCAGATTTTTCACCATTCCAGGTAAAAATAATTTTTTTAGATTGAAAGAAATCTTTCATATTTTTTTTTGACCCATTCTTCCAAATTTGTTGCGACTACCTGAAATTACTATTTCCGTATTTAAGTACATTTTTATCAAAACTACTGAGAAACTTACCTATTTATTGCTTTTTTTTTTTCAAACTCCTTGGTTTTTTATACCTCTTCTTTACTATAAATACAAAAAGTGCTGTGTAAAATATTCTTCTCATATGTTATTCTAACTTTATTTTAATCTTTAAAACCCATTGAAATTGAAAAAAAAATTAGTTTTGCTATAATAGTTGTTGAGTTTTCATTCAATGCTTGAATACTTCGCTGTGCCTCGATACTTTTTTGCGTATCTGTATGTTTCATCTAATAACATACAATAAGATTTGTAATTATTTTATGCTAAATTTTTAAACTACACCAGTATCAATTATCCTCAAGATGAAGAAGTTTTAGGGCGTTTATTGCTTCATAACAATAGCTATCATATCGTAATTAACAATATCTACTTTTAAAGAGATATTTATATGAGTTTGCGTTGATATTGATTACCAATGAAGAACTGTAATGAGCAATGTTAAACTCATTCATTCAATTCATATTAATTCCGTCCCCTCTTTTCAAACACAATTGCGCTTGCGAAAGAAAGCTCGTTTCCGTTGTTTCGACAGTTTCCAACAGAAAAACGCCACAGCTTAATATCGCAAACAAGCTCAAACGAAAGAATTATCTCAAAATCGACTACAGCTTGTTTCAACAAGATCGCGCACACATCATCAATAACGAAAGCAAAACCTCCTCCCTCTGGTCCCTTCAATTACGAGAGAGTGAGACAGATTTCGCCAGGCGTATCATTGCCTCTTCCACAGAGAACCCGGAAATTTTCATTAAATTCCTCTGTTCCTGGGGAGAGAGCGGAAAAAAAAAGTTGCATCTCGGTATAATTTAACACCTCTTATTAAGGATCTCCGCATTAGTGTTTTCATTAAAAAGAGAGGAGAATGAAAAAAGAGGAAAAAAGAGGCAGCGTGCGCCGGCATGTATTTGGACAGCCCTCTCCAGTTGGAGGTAGCAGCCAGAGGCCTCGATGCGTGAACGTAGATATTAATAAAAGCAGCATTAGCAATCAATATAGGGGGGGGGGGGCGGTGCAGGCGAGCACCCCTGGAGGCTACCAAATCCCTATCAGGCCAAGAAACCGAGAGGCTAAGGTGGGAGGGTCTGTCTCGCAATTAGTGAAGGATAAAAGTTTGTCGTTCCTTAATGAAAGATTAATCGGTGTGTCGGGAGGCGGGATGAGGGATGGGCCGACGTCTCAATTTCACGGGGGCTCCTTGGAACACAAACGCGCTCGCCCACACACTCCAAGACGTATCGATTCTCTCTCCAGTTTGCCTGCGATTTGTTTGGCTGCACAAATTTATTCCAACACACCGTTGCGGAAGGGCTATCGGGGATCAATCACTTCGAAATTGCTTTCGCAATCTTTTCGCTTTCGCGCCTACAATTATAGAAGTCCAGATTGCAAGCGTGTGGTGTCGGGAGGCCATTACGTTGCAGCGCGCACGGAGGTGGAATTGTCTTAATAGAATCGGGAACGGCGGCGTTTTCTTCGCACTTTTCCCGTGGCGGTTGCGTCACTTTTCGGTGAAAGGTAGCGCGAGGTGAGGCGTCGCTTGGCCTTAGAGGTGGTGAGATCTTGGAGGCATGCTTGCTTTCACTCAAGGAAGAGTGAAATTTTCTGAGCCATGATTTTTCAAGCATTTACCACTGACACGTTTAAGTTAAATTATTTCATCCCTCGATTCATTCAACCCCTTTTAGTGGCCACGTTGTCTTTGGCTTTGCAATGAATTACATTTTTGTTTATTTTTTCAAATTTGACAAAATTTAAAGAGATTTAATAAAGAATTATTAAAGATTATTAAGATTAGAAATAATATTTATGAGAAAACTCTTGAGGAAGATTGACCCTAAGGTTGATTATCGGTTCATCTGTGTGTGCGCAATTAACTTTTAGCTAGCACGTATTCCTTTTCATATGTCTCAAAATATCTTCCTTTGTTGAAATTCATTGACTCTATCATTTGGTTGCGTTTTACAATGGGTAATGGTGATTTTTTTAAAATTTGATTCAGTAACTCCTCACAGTTTTTTTACTGACATTCGTAACAGATCTCTTTTTATTTCTCTCCAGAGCAATTTTTTATGTTGTGTTTGACTTTTCAATTAATGTCAATTTTTTTCATTGCTTCGGAAACTATTTGACAAAATTTAGGGATTTACATGGGAGTCAGAAATAAGTTTCTTTTATGAGCATGAACTCTTTCGAAAAAGAAAGTGATCGAATAATTTGTTTTTCAAAATATCTTCTCTTCGATGCTACTCATTGATTCCATCATTAGGTTTACGTTCTTAATGCGTGTGTAGATGACGATTTTCTAGTACTTGGTTCACAGCATTCCTTGCACACCTCTACATTGCTTGAATCACCTCTACATTGCAGACAAATTCAGTCACACCGAACATCTCTTAAGGCTGAGAAAACTATCAAGGGACATACTAAGACATTTCGGACCTAATAGCAAGTAAGGCAATAATTTAATCTCACGTTACGTATTGTTCCCAGCCGCAGTACTGTTGAACACAAGAAGTTGTAAATGGGAGTGCATTGCAATGTCTACTAACAAATCTTACCACTTCTATTAATCGTGTATTTACTATCTCGTTATCGCCCTATGCACCATTTGGTAATGACAATCGTATTCTACTACATGATTTTTCTGAGATCTAAAACTTTATCAACATCATCTTGAAAGCAGATTTCGACTGTCGGACGTTTTTGGAAAGAGGCCATCTATGTTTCCAGAAACTCGTTTTGTATTTGATAAGAATGTCAAAAAAAGAGGCCATAGGTCACCTTACTGGCTATTTATGGCTTAGCAAATCTGCATCCGTAGAAAGCATCTGTTTTCATCCGTAATGCACATCATTTCGACCTAACATTTATTTGCTCGGAAGCTAGTATTAGCACCCTTTGCGCACACGCCTGATACGGTAACAGTTTCTCGTGAACTATATAAAAGGTTGATAGTATTAGAAGTGTTCTCTCAATGTCATTGCAATGCTTTTGCATCTCTAGTGTTAAGTTTATTTTACAGAAGAGCCCAATGTTACAGTTAGACACCTTTGAAATCCATATGCCTTGAACATTGGAATATCGACAATTGGCTCAACAAGCTTCTTTATTAATCTTTCACATTGGTATTACCATTCCTGAAGTCGCTTGGCCAATCGTTAAAATTTTTTTATCTTGTACAGTCTACAAGGTCTACAAAGATAAATAAGACTCTCATTTACATTCTTTTAATTATATATATACAATTTTTTTTCCCCAATGGCGGGCACTCGACTCTATCCTTAGTCATCACAAGGCCTGAAGTGATGGTTGACTACTTCCAATGGCGGGCTCTGTGGACCTGTACTTGGCCACTACAAGGCCGGATGTGATGGTCATTTGTGAAGGGGGCCCCAGTGGGAGGACCATCATTGCCCCTAACAAAGCACAGCACAATTTTACATCCATGCCCTGACCCCGGATTCGAACCAGGAAGCTTCCGATCCAGAGGCCAACACCTTAACCACAGACCGGTTGGTCGGCTGTATGTATAAAAAAATGTATTATAAAAGTGTTTGTCTGTTTCTTGCAGCAAAATCCTGACGATTCTATGGCACTTACAGCAATGAGATTTGGCACACAGGTAATCCGCATTTTTTTCCAATTTTTGGGTATGGTGAAATTTTAAAATTCAATCTAGAATATTTTTAAATGAATTTAATAGTTTTATTCTCTACCTGGTTCTTCAAATGCGTTTTGTCCGGACGAAAGAAGAATAACCCCAATCTTAACTTTTCTACCCACGTGACCTTACAGCCAGCCTTGGAATCATGTCAAGTATGTTTCATCGCCCGGGAGAACTCTAAGAAAATAATTTTTTATGTTTCCGCTTTCATTTTGCCCGTAGGAATGTTTTCCTAGCCAGACGATAAATCTTTTAACTATAGTCACAGTTCTTTTTTTCTATCTCCTAGACCGTTAAATATAGAGTAAAAATGTCAACGGATTTGAAATCTGCGGAAAATTTCAGTTTAGATTGATACCCAAAAATATGATTTTCTTTAAATAAATTATTTTTAAACTGAATATATCTTCAACGGATTTGAAATTTGCGGAAAGTTTTACATCAGATTAATACCTTACACCACGGCGGGCTCGGGCAACGCCGGGTTATATATATATATATATACACACACTGAAGATCTAAAACATTATGACCACCTACTCAATAACGCGTTACACCTCCTTTGGCCTGCAAAACAGCTGCAACTCGCCTGGGCATAGATGCCAAAAGCATAGGTGCAAACTGGTACATGACTGGAGACAGGTTGTACCAAATGTCAAAGCAGCGGTCACGCAAAGTTGAGATACTCGGACATGGTGGTGTTTGAGCTCTGAGCTGCCGCTCCATGACACCCCAAATGCGCTCTATCGAATTTAGATCCGGCGAGTTATGTGACCAGGACATTAAGTGAAATTCATCAGTATGCTCCTCAAACCACTCCAACACAATCCGACCCTTATGACATGGAGTGTTTCCCTGCTGTAAGATTCCATTTCCAGTTAAGAAGACAGACTCCATGTAAGGGTGCAACTGATCCGCAATGATGTTCAGATAGTTCGCAGCGTTCGTGGTCTGTTCTACCACAACTGCGGGTCCCAGAGTCGCAAATGAGAACTTTCCTCAAATCATAATGCCTCCATAACCAGCCTGTGTGTGACCTGTTGTACGAGAGGGGAGCAACAGTTCGCCTGACAGACAGTGTACCCTTAAAAGACCATCGACGTGATGAATGAGAAATCGAGATTCATCTGACCAGGCAACTCTCTTCCACCCATCCATGGACCAGTCTCGATGTTCTCGGGGCCACTGTAGGCGTAGTTGACGACAACGCTTGGTCAACAGAGACGCACGAGTGGAATGTCTGCTGCACAGTCCCATATCCAACAGTGTCCGTTGAACTGTGTGTTCCGAAACATTTGCGCTTGGACCTGCATTGAATTCGGCTGTCAGCTGAGCCAGTGTCTCGCTCTGATTTTGCTTTACCAAGCGGGACAGTCTCCGACGTCCTTTTTCTTTGATGACGCGTGGATGACCAACGCCTTGGCGTCTACTGCTGGTGTCACCGTCCTTTATCCACTTTGTATGAATACTAACAACGGCAGATAGTGAACAACCTACCAATCGTGCAGTTTCGGTCATACTCCTTCCGAGTCAATGGGCCAAACGATATGCCATCCATCAAATTCGCTTAGATCAGCAGCTTTTCACATCACTCGCAAAATTAAGTGCGATAATGATTACTTACCGTCTCCAGCAGCAGTTAAATACCATTCTCACTTAATCATGTGCCCTCCACGTCATCCAGACTAGTTCATTGAAAAATGTGGGGATGGTCACAATGTTTTGGCTTGTCAAAGCGTAGGAAGAACATGATTGTCCAAAATGTTCATGTTGACGTCGGCGTGCAATTTAACAGGAACAACATGCAAAGGTATCAGGTCATACCACGAAAATCACCCCCAAACAAGTAGTCGGATTTTTTGCAAAGCCGCCGGCGTCTGGTCCATTATTGTAGGGTAGTATATATATATATATATATATATATATATATATATATATATATATATATATATATATATATATATATATATATATATATATATATATATATATATATATATATTATGTGTGTGTGTGTGTGTATGTATATAATGTGTAAAATGTAGAATACCTAACCTTGTCGTGAGTAAGAATTATGTCGAGCGCATTCTGAGCTGAAATTTTGGGTCATGTGTTAATTAGTAAAATTGTTGTCCCTCATCCTGTTAAACCTGTAATAATCAGTTATTAAAACCCATAATTCCCTTTGTTTGTGAGTTGGTAATGCTACGGTAGAGGTTGATGGCTTCTGTAGAGATTGATTAATTTACCAGTATGGCTGGGAAAATATATTATACATTATTTCGGTTCTTCTCAACTAATACAAACACTATAGCAATGAAAAATGAATTAGTAGATTGGATTTCTTACTGACTTCGGACATAGCATACTCAGTTTACGTTAAAATACATTGTTTGTTTTAAAAATTATGTTAATTTAACTGGCATCGATTGTTCGAAAAGAAATTACGAAAAGAATTTGCAAAACAGTTTGTTCAAGGCCTTGAAACCTATTTTAAAAGAAAACACAGAGCTGCTACTGGTCCCGGAGACCAGTCGTTCCAGGTCCGATCGTAATTTTTGTGGTCTCAGACCAGCGGATCAACAGTGATTACGAACGCTGTATACATACATATAAGCAAACAAAAATGATTAGCACAAACGTTATGTGAAAGTCTGCTAGTAAATCATATCCTACTGAGACAAGTTTTCCATTGCTTAATGGAAAGTATTGTCCACAAAAGTCACGAAACGACAACACGAAAATTCACGTCATAGTGTACGATTCTAATCGAAATAAATCTCTTAATTTCGGGGGAGTTATTACTTTCTCATGCGTCGCACAAACAGCCGCTACTCGTGCATGAAAAAACGGTTAAATTACCCTTAAAGGAGCCGATTTTCCGATTTCCTTTTTTCCCCTCAAGCATCTTGCGCATCTCCGGAAAAGCTCTAACGAGTTAGAAACAATTCGTAAAAGATTCTACAAGGTCTGGTAGGGAACGGGGAAAAAAAGGAAAAAAAGTAAGAAGAGGGAGAAATCTGTCAAAGATTCGTCCAAGTGTAAATTTTCATTCGTAGCATAACGGTTGATGTAGATCGATACAATTTCCTTCCTAAAACAGCAACAATACGCACGATAGAATGAAATAAATAAGTTATTTCTTGATCTTTCCATGCTCAGTATGAATTAAAATTACGGATTTAATTCATAGAAATCGCCAACAATGGGATCTCGAACAGAATGAAAAAAAAGAAAGGTGAAATCAGTCAAAGATTTGTCCCAGTGTAAATTTTCATTGGTAGTATGACTCGCAGAGTTGATGAAGATCGATATAATGTCCTTAAAACAGCAACAATACGCACGACGCATTGAATTAGAAATCTTATTTCTTAATGATTTTCCCCTTGTTTTGTATGAATTAAAATTATGGTTTTAATTTAGGAAAATGATCAACAATAAAAAAAGATTCTAGTATGGAATGGGAAAAAAACCGAAAGGAGGAATCTGTCTGATTTTTCCCCCAAGTGTAAATTTTAATTAATAAAGTTCACGTAGATCGATACACTTTCCTTCTTAAAACAGCAACAACACACACGATACATTGAATAATAAATGTTTTTTCAATATTTAGTATGATTTAAAATTACGGTTTTAATTCAGAAAGATCGCCAACGGTAGGCACCAATGAGGTCTCATAGGAATCTCTCTATATTAAAAAAAAGTTACCGCCGCCGCCGCAGAATTGAAATTTTTGTTGTTTAGCTCCATTCTTAGACGGTTTCCCGAGAAAGTACTTATCGGAAAAATATGAAATTAACATGCTTTGTTCTTCATCGTATTCCCTGGATAATTATTAAGATTTTTTTCCGATGCGGCTATTAGTTTAGGTTTTATTAAGTGTTAAAGTTGAAGAAGTGAAATTTCTTCCGCGAGTGAGCAAAACACATTCAAAATTTCAGTCTTTAGTCGTGGGTTTTTTTTTAAGAGTACCTCTCAACGTAAATTTTTGCAGCTCGTCGAGTTTTTTTTGAAATTTAAATGTGGTTCTTGATAATATTTTTTTGAAATTCGGGAAAAATCGGGACATTTTTGTTACTTTTTTTTAAAACTTCCGTATCTATATCTAATTACTATTAGTTTTTAATTTTTAAAATATCGCAGTATACCTCAGAATATACTCTTTCTTACGGTACTATTATTTTTGAAATCGGTTAATAATTAAATTGGATGCGATCAAAAGTTCGTGATACAAAATTCGGAATCTTCGGATATTTTCGCTACGTTTTGTTAAAACCGTTATGTCTACGGCAAAAACCATTATTTTTTAAATTTGAGAACATCACTGAATACACTACATTACACTCTTTCTTATGGTACAATTATTTTTCAAATTGGTTAATAAACAAAATCGATGCAATTAAAAGTAGGTCATACAATTTTCGGAACTTTCAGATCGTAACTTCCGATACAAAACTAAAATGGTCATATCTATATAGTATTACTGTTAGTTTTTAATTTTAAAAATATTGCAGTATACCTCACAATGTACTCTTTCTTACGGTACAATTATTTTTAAAATTGGTTCATAAATAAATTCGATGCAATCAAAAGTAAGTGACACAATTTTCGTATTTTTCAGTTCGCGTAGCTGGTTCCGCAAACAGCAGTGGGTTGCATTTTCTACTATCGGGTTTGCCAGATATCAAATTTATCGTAGCAACAATTGCCATAAAAACGATTTCTTTTTATTTGGCGAGGAAAAAGGCTCGCTTTTTTCCCTCTGTTCTCAAGACAGTTTACCGACAAAGTACAATCGTAAAGTTTTGATATTAACACTGTTTACTTAAAATTGTACAGGGAACAAGATACAGAAGATTTTTTACTGATGCGGCTATTAGTTTAGGGTGCCTTAAGTGTTAAAGCAAAAAAAAGTGAAATCAATTGCGAAAGAAGTATTGATTTGAGAAAGCAAACCAAACGGGATTGCGTAGCAATCCCCGGGGTCGGCGAGCGTAAGCGAGCAGGGCGCGAAGCCCTCGCTGTGACGTCATGTACCGGAAAGTGAAATCAGCATAATACGAATTATTCAGATAGTTTCACTCTGTGAAAGGAATGTTGGTTTGCGAAGCAAACCAAATGACATCTGTGAAAGGAGTGTTGGTTTGCGAAGCAAACCAAATGGGAATGCGCAGCAATCCCCGGGGGTTGGCGAGCGTAAGCGAGCAGGGGGCGGAGCCCCCTAGTGGGGGTAAAAGAAAGAAGAAATACGTCAAAGATTCGTCCAAGTGTAAATTTTCATTTGCAGAATAATTTGTAGAATTGATGTAGATCGATATAATGTCCTTCTTAAAACAGCAACAATATGCTCGATACCATAAATTACAAATGTAATTTTGTAATGTTTCCATGTTCAATAGGAATTGAAACGGAGGGCATGAACAGATGGTTTGAGTTGAATTTTCATTGCAAAGTAAAATCAAACCAGACTATCTTCCAACAAAAACCGGATTTTACTTATGCTTTCCAAATGCTTTCGCATGATAAATATCGGATGTTGATATTTTACGGCGTTGCTGTCTGCAATTCAGGACAGAATTTTTAAGTGTGACCGGAGTTGACCCCTTTCAGCATGTAACCATATCCAGCGCTTGCATGGCCACGTACCGATCCCGTTTCATATCTAATGGAACAATAGCATATATACCAAGAAATGAGGGTGTAAACCGTACGCGGTACAGCGTAACGTCCATACAGTGGTTGGATTTTTTAATCCATCAGCACGGTACACCTATTCTACATGCAGGCAATGGTCTTGGTGAGAGGAAGGTAGGAGGCATTTCTGTGGATGGTTTTTGCGAAGAAACCAATACCGTGTACCAGTTTCAAGGTGAGTTAAGAAAACGGTCAAACGAGTTATGAAAGGCAGTTTTTTTTTAATGCAGAACTAATAAAAAAATCTTTTATTTACATTTAGGATGCTTTTTTCATGGTTGCTCACAGTGTTATACGGACCAGGATATTGTAAACCCAGTGAATGGTCATTACATGTGGGAATTACGAAGAAAAACTGAAAGCACAGAGCAAAAATTGAGGTCTCTGGGGTACCAGTATATTGAAATGTGGGAACACGAATTCACCACTTTGAAAACAACCAACCAAGAATTGAAAGCCTTTTTAGTAACACACGACGTGGTGGAGCGTCTAAACCCCAGAGATTCGTTCTTTGGGGGCAGAACAAACGCTGTTCGCCTTTACTATGAAGGAGAGGCTAAGTATATAGACTTCACTAGCCTTTACCCCTATGTAAACAAGTACTGTCGGTAAGACCCTATTTTACACTAGACAATTTTGTAAAATTATTTTTGGAAACACTTGAAACAAAAAACTTTTTTTTTGTCTTCTAGATACCCTATTAAACATCATGAAGTTATTACATCGGATTTTGGGCCTCTGAGTGATTACTTTGGAATTATTAAGTGCCGAATTTTACCCCCCAGAAAATTATACTTTCCTGTGTTACCATACAGGTGATTTAATTTGTTCTTCTATTTTAACAATTTATTATTATATTTTAATGATACACCTTTAAAAAAAATCTTTTTCAACACAGATCAAACAACAAACTGATGTTTCCTTTATGCAAGACCTGCGTTGAAATCTTTCAACAGTCAGAATGTCTACATGACAGTAGCGAACGCAGTTTTGTAGGAACATGGGTTACAGAAGAGGTGAAAAAAGCACTCCAGAAAGGATACCAAGTTCTCAAAATTTATGAGGTTGTTAATTTTTTTTAAATGTTTAGTAAGTTAAATACATTGCAAATTTTATAGTACAAGTACATTATTAACTTTTTTCTTTTAGATATACCACTTTAAAGAAAGTCAGACAGGTCTCTTTTCTGACTATATTGACACGTTTCTAAAACTTAAGCAAGAATCGTCTGGATGGCCTGTTAACTGCTCTTCTGCTGAGCAAAAAGAAGCTTATGTAAGAAACTACAAAGATCAAGAGGGAATTACTTTAGACCCTACTAAAATAGGATTAAATGCAGGAAAACGTCAAGTTGCCAAACTTTGTCTGAATAGGTAAGGGGAGGACGACGTGATTATGTGTGTGTATCTTTTCAGTTTTTTATTTATGCATATATTTAATAATATTAATTGTGTCATTTTATAGTTTCTGGGGTCGATGGGGGATGTCGGAAAATAAAGTACAGCTTCGCTACATCACTAAACTGGTTGATTTGAACCAAATGATAGCTGATTCAACTATAGAGGTAATACTATTTTTATAATCTTTACAGGGAGAAAAGAAGAACAAAGAAATGTTTAATAATAATACAGCGAACATTTTTTTACAAGTGAAATATATTTTGCAAACCCTTTTCCTATACATTACAGGTTAAGGATCTCTATCTTCCAACAGAGAATGTAGCAGCTGTACAATACGTGTACAAGGAGGAATTTGTTACGCCTTCCAGCAGCACCAACATATTTCTAGCTACGTTCACAACTGCATGGGCCCGTCTGAAACTCTACGACGAACTGGAAAAGTTAGGCAAAGACGTACTCTACTTTGACACTGACAGGTAATTATTTGTTCATGGGGTTATGTGTATAGATTTTATTTGTTAAACAGCGAATAACAAGGTTTTTTTTTTGCATTTTTAGTATCATATACGCTTCTAATGGATCGAATGACCCTCCTTTGGGCTCATTTTTGGGAGAATTCACAGACGAATTAGATGGCAAATCTATTAATGTTTTTGTTTCTGGTAAGTTTATTTTTATTAAATCTGGGATGGGGGAGGGATTTTATACACCTATGGAAGTTAATTACAATAAATACTTATACTATTGCCTTTATTTTTTAGGAGGAGCAAAGAATTATGCCTATGAAAAAAACGACGGAACCAGGTGTTGTAAGATTAGAGGTTTTAGCTTAAATTATAAAAATTCAGAAATTTTAAATTTTGAATCAATGAAAGAGCTTGTACAAGATCTGGATATGAACACCACTCTTTCTGTCCACAATCCTTCAAAAATTACTAGAGACGCAAAAAGACGTAAAGTTGTCAATCGATACGAAGAAAAGAAATATAAACTTGTCTATGACAAAAGGGTCGTCAAAGAAGATTACTGTACTCTTCCATATGGATACTAAATGAGAATGATATTTTTGTACATTTTTTTTGTATTTATTTTGATTATGTATAGATATTTATTTATAATTTGCAAATTCAGTTTAGTATTTTTAGGATAGAGGAATTTTTAAATGTCTTAGAAAGAAGTTACTAATTGTTTTTAAAAATATGTGTGTAAATGTACTCTGTAATGCAAGAAAGCTTGAAATAAATATTCATTTTGAGATTAGTTGCTTTTATTTTCCAACTTATTTTTTGTATTTTTAAACCTAGAAACAAAAAAAATAAGTAACAGCCTAGAAAGATAACACCAAGATAGAAAGAAAATGAATAATAAAAAAACATTTTAACATACCTTTTCTTATTATTTTTTAAAAACATTTCGATAAAAAAATTTGCAATTGCTCAAATTTTTTGCAGTTAATTTTTTTTACTGTTAAATCTTTTTTTTTGTTACAGCATTATTTGTTTTACAGCGTAATTTTTTTAAACACTTAACTTTATTGCTACTGTTTAACTTTTTTATTGCTTCGTAATCTTTTTTTTTACAGCTTAACTTTTTCTTTAAACTGTTAAACTCTTTTTGCTACTGGTTTACTTTTTCTTTACTGCGTAACTTTTTTTTTTACTGCTTAATTTTTCTTCTACTGTTTAACTTTTCTTCTACTGTTTAACATTTTTTTTGTTTAACTTTTATCGATCATAAAAATAGATGTATTATTAATTTCCTTTCTTCAGAAATCAAAATATATTTTTTCTAAGTTTTGAGTTATGAACCAAAGGAAATATGTAATCATAGACGCAAAGACATACATATTAATAATATTTTTATTTAAAACCCTTATATATTGAAATCCAGGAATTCTTTTTTGGCAAACATTTTTTGTTACATTCTTCTTTAGATGCATTTGAAGAACATGTTCTTAACACCAGATAACAAAAATTGATTAAATATATATTTACTAGGTAATTTCATTTCTTTTACAGCACTCTTTTTGGAATGTGTACCAATTAAACAGACAAAAATTTTGAAGAGTATTCAAAATATATTAAGGCGGTCTCAAGGAGGTGTTATAATTTAGAGTAACAAAATTATTCCATTAATGATTGATCACAGGTTAAGAAATAAAAATGAAAATTCATTTAGGAACTAATGTGTTTATGAGTGCTGTAAAAGAAATGAAATTACCTAGTAAATATATATTTAATCAATTTTTGTTATCTGGTGTTAAGAACATGTTCTTCAAATGCATCTAAAGAAGAATGTAACAAAAAATGTTTGCCAAAAAAGGAATTCCTGGATTTCAATATATAAGGGTTTTAAATAAAAATATTATTAATATGTATGTCTTTGCGTCTATGATTACATATTTCCTTTGGTTCATAACTCAAAACTTAGAAAAAATATATTTTGATTTCTGAAGAAAGGAAATTAATAATACATCTATTTTTATGATCGATAAAAGTTAAACAAAAAAAAATGTTAAACAGTAGAAGAAAAGTTAAACAGTAGAAGAAAAATTAAGCAGTAAAAAAAAAAGTTACGCAGTAAAGAAAAAGTAAACCAGTAGCAAAAAGAGTTTAACAGTTTAAAGAAAAAGTTAAGCTGTAAAAAAAAAGATTACGAAGCAATAAAAAAGTTAAACAGTAGCAATAAAGTTAAGTGTTTAAAAAAATTACGCTGTAAAACAAATAATGCTGTAACAAAAAAAAAGATTTAACAGTAAAAAAAATTAACTGCAAAAAATTTGAGCAATTGCAAATTTTTTTATCGAAATGTTTTTAAAAAATAATAAGAAAAGGTATGTTAAAATGTTTTTTTATTATTCATTTTCTTTCTATCTTGGTGTTATCTTTCTAGGCTGTTACTTATTTTTTTTGTTTCTAGGTTTAAAAATACAAAAAATAAGTTGGAAAATAAAAGCAACTAATCTCAAAATGAATATTTATTTCAAGCTTTCTTGCATTACAGAGTACATTTACACACATATTTTTAAAAAACAATTAGTAACTTCTTTCTAAGACATTTAAAAATTCCTCTATCCTAAAAATACTAAACTGAATTTGCAAATTATAAATAAATATCTATACATAATCAAAATAAATACAAAAAAAATGTACAAAAATATCATTCTCATTTAGTATCCATATGGAAGAGTACAGTAATCTTCTTTGACGACCCTTTTGTCATAGACAAGTTTATATTTCTTTTCTTCGTATCGATTGACAACTTTACGTCTTTTTGCGTCTCTAGTAATTTTTGAAGGATTGTGGACAGAAAGAGTGGTGTTCATATCCAGATCTTGTACAAGCTCTTTCATTGATTCAAAATTTAAAATTTCTGAATTTTTATAATTTAAGCTAAAAACCTCTAATCTTACAACACCTGGTTCCGTCGTTTTTTTCATAGGCATAATTCTTTGCTCCTCCTAAAAAATAAAGGCAATAGTATATGTATTTATTGTAATTAACTTCCATAGGTGTATAAAATCCCTCCCCCATCCCAGATTTAATAAAAATAAACTTACCAGAAACAAAAACATTAATAGATTTGCCATCTAATTCGTCTGTGAATTCTCCCAAAAAATGAGCCCAAAGGAGGGTCATTCGATCCATTAGAAGCGTATATGATACTAAAAATGCAAAAAAAAAACCTTGTTATTCGCTGTTTAACAAATAAAATCTATACACATAACCCCATGAACAAATAATTACCTGTCAGTGTCAAAGTAGAGTACGTCTTTGCCTAACTTTTCCAGTTCGTCGTAGAGTTTCAGACGGGCCCATGCAGTTGTGAACGTAGCTAGAAATATGTTGGTGCTGCTGGAAGGCGTAACAAATTCCTCCTTGTACACGTATTGTACAGCTGCTACATTCTCTGTTGGAAGATAGAGATCCTTAACCTGTAATGTATAGGAAAAGGGTTTGCAAAATATATTTCACTTGTAAAAAAATGTTCGCTGTATTATTATTAAACATTTCTTTGTTCTTCTTTTCTCCCTGTAAAGATTATAAAAATAGTATTACCTCTATAGTTGAATCAGCTATCATTTGGTTCAAATCAACCAGTTTAGTGATGTAGCGAAGCTGTACTTTATTTTCCGACATCCCCCATCGACCCCAGAAACTATAAAATGACACAATTAATATTATTAAATATATGCATAAATAAAAAACTGAAAAGATACACACACATAATCACGTCGTCCTCCCCTTACCTATTCAGACAAAGTTTGGCAACTTGACGTTTTCCTGCATTTAATCCTATTTTAGTAGGGTCTAAAGTAATTCCCTCTTGATCTTTGTAGTTTCTTACATAAGCTTCTTTTTGCTCAGCAGAAGAGCAGTTAACAGGCCATCCAGACGATTCTTGCTTAAGTTTTAGAAACGTGTCAATATAGTCAGAAAAGAGACCTGTCTGACTTTCTTTAAAGTGGTATATCTAAAAGAAAAAAGTTAATAATGTACTTGTACTATAAAATTTGCAATGTATTTAACTTACTAAACATTTAAAAAAAATTAACAACCTCATAAATTTTGAGAACTTGGTATCCTTTCTGGAGTGCTTTTTTCACCTCTTCTGTAACCCATGTTCCTACAAAACTGCGTTCGCTACTGTCATGTAGACATTCTGACTGTTGAAAGATTTCAACGCAGGTCTTGCATAAAGGAAACATCAGTTTGTTGTTTGATCTGTGTTGAAAAAGATTTTTTTTAAAGGTGTATCATTAAAATATAATAATAAATTGTTAAAATAGAAGAACAAATTAAATCACCTGTATGGTAACACAGGAAAGTATAATTTTCTGGGGGGTAAAATTCGGCACTTAATAATTCCAAAGTAATCACTCAGAGGCCCAAAATCCGATGTAATAACTTCATGATGTTTAATAGGGTATCTAGAAGACAAAAAAAAAGTTTTTTGTTTCAAGTGTTTCCAAAAATAATTTTACAAAATTGTCTAGTGTAAAATAGGGTCTTACCGACAGTACTTGTTTACATAGGGGTAAAGGCTAGTGAAGTCTATATACTTAGCCTCTCCTTCATAGTAAAGGCGAACAGCGTTTGTTCTGCCCCCAAAGAACGAATCTCTGGGGTTTAGACGCTCCACCACGTCGTGTGTTACTAAAAAGGCTTTCAATTCTTGGTTGGTTGTTTTCAAAGTGGTGAATTCGTGTTCCCACATTTCAATATACTGGTACCCCAGAGACCTCAATTTTTGCTCTGTGCTTTCAGTTTTTCTTCGTAATTCCCACATGTAATGACCATTCACTGGGTTTACAATATCCTGGTCCGTATAACACTGTGAGCAACCATGAAAAAAGCATCCTAAATGTAAATAAAAGATTTTTTTATTAGTTCTGCATTAAAAAAAAACTGCCTTTCATAACTCGTTTGACCGTTTTCTTAACTCACCTTGAAACTGGTACACGGTATTGGTTTCTTCGCAAAAACCATCCACAGAAATGCCTCCTACCTTCCTCTCACCAAGACCATTGCCTGCATGTAGAATAGGTGTACCGTGCTGATGGATTAAAAAATCCAACCACTGTATGGACGTTACGCTGTACCGCGTACGGTTTACACCCTCATTTCTTGGTATATATGCTATTGTTCCATTAGATATGAAACGGGATCGGTACGTGGCCATGCAAGCGCTGGATATGGTTACATGCTGAAAGGGGTCAACTCCGGTCACACTTAAAAATTCTGTCCTGAATTGCAGACAGCAACGCCGTAAAATATCAACATCCGATCTAAACAATATAAAAAAATATATGTAAGCAAACTACTATAAACAGCCGCAAGTAGTAAAAACTATTTCAAACAAGAATACTTGCCTACAGTACTTTAACATTTCATCTTGGAAGTTAAAATTCGCCCTCTTCCTCTTCTCATACCACGCATAAAATTTTTCCCGGTCAGCAGCAAGCATCGAATTGGGTGTGTAAAATGATGCATCGGGTAAATCGCCTACATAGGTTTGATTGTTAGGGGAATTAAATAAATGGGGGAAGTAACCTTTAGCTAATTCTACTACGCCAAACGTTTTGGGGAATTTGGAAAGAGCCATAGGTAAAAAGTTAAAAGAGTCAATGACTCTTATTTTAAAAGAGGATAGTTCTATTTGCATTATTTTAGAGCCATTCGGAATAATGTTAGGGGTTAAACCTTGTTGCAATAAATATGCTAAAACAAATTGTCCATCAAAGCCTCTCATGTTATGGGCAATTGCAGTGTACTCTTTATGTTGTGAAGAAAATAAAAATGCGCAAAACTGGTTGAGAGCTTCATATCCCTTAAACACAAATTCTGTACCATCCGCATACATGGCGACGGCAAAATTCACTTTATGTTCCGAATCACTTTGGTCCGTCTCAAAATCAAAAAATATTAGTTTTTCATTAAAGCATTTGGCCGTGGTTTTCTTAAGGAAGCATGAATGTTCAATAAATGAAAATGTGTTGCAGTTATTGCAGCGTATCTCCCCACATTTATGTAAATGACGCGGTCGATCTTTCGATTTAAAAAATTTTTTACAAATGGGGCATACATAAAATTGCTGGCAGTAACTATTCTTTTTGTTAATTAATGATTTATGCCTTGAAAAACATTCATCAGACCTACATGAGCGATTACAGTCCGAGCACATCTTATATACACCTTCTGTGCACTCCCGTGAATAGCATGTATGACATAAAAAATCACATCTGTGTTTGTGGATATCATTGTACGCTTTGTCACAATCAGAACAGTAGTAGACAGAGGCATGGAAACCTGTCATAGACTTAATGAGATCAAAATGATTATCGTTGAAATAAAGAAATAGTTGAGGACGAGATGGTCGTAGGGGTCCTTTATAAGCAACCTGAAACATTTAGTTAAAAAGCCAGTTTTAGGTTTTTCTAATTTATAATTCTCTAACTTAAAACAATTTCCTTTAAATAATAAAACAAGAATATACCTTATTCAAGTTGTCTGAAGAAATCACATGAATCTGTGCGTTTAGGTAATCCTCAAATTTTCTAATTTCTGTATAGCCACATGGTCCCAGGGGCACACCAGCTTTTCTATGTAGATCCTCAGACATCTTCTTTTGAAGAGGTTTCCTACCGTCAGCTATATAACTATAGTTTGGTTGTTTCTCTTGGTAGGCCATGCCAACAACAATCGCACGTGCGCAACAAAGTCCTTTATCGTCTCTGGGTATGCTCACGATGCAGCGTTTCTGTAGACGATTGGAAGCAACATCTAAAAGGCGTCGCCTTCCACCTCCTTGTGGATTTCGTACTGTAATAACATCAATTCGAAAGCTCCGGTCGTCAAGTGGAATGTTGTCTTTGCTCTAAAATATAAAATAAAAATTAAGAAAAAATGCCATACAAGTTAAAAGTTATATTCTTGAAACAAATTTCATGTAATGTTACCTGTAAGACTTTCATTATCGTTGAAAGAATGAACTCCACCGAAATATCCCGAATCTTTTTCAAACATGTTGAAATCGGTCGATCCAAGTTATCCGAAAAAAAGCAGAATCTGTAAATAAATAACATTCATAAGACCAAAGGAAATATGTTAATACTTCTAACACATCTATTTGGATACCCAGTAGTACCTTATAAAATCGTTCTCTGTCATGTTTAGAGTTGTTTCCGCAATAAGTGCTGTTATGAGCATTTGCAAGAACGTCAAGGCAGTATTGATGACACTTCCTCTGTAATGGTGGGGGATTTGCTCAGCATTAATATGGGCGGTAAAAGTTCGTTCCTCAGTTTGAAAACGAGTGTTGATCCTTCTCCTACACTCTCTTAATGTGTAAGGCATATCAATCTAATAATAATAAAAAGTATGAATAAGATGATGTTAATAGTTTAATTAATACGTTACACAAAAAAGTATTCTATAATTACCCCGTCATTTCCACCTCCAATTTGATTTTCAAAATTATAAATCTGCAATTAAAAAAAGGTATCAGACATGTGTTAAACCTTAACTTTGAAATAAACATAAAATTACAAAAATACTGTACAAATAGGTGCGTAATTAGTTACACTTACAAGTGGGTCACTTTCAATTTCTTTAACCCATTCAAGCTCCTTTTCTGTCATAGGATAATCGGAAAACAGTTGCAATATCACATCCTCTTCCTAAAAACAAATGAATTTGCTGTAGAACTTAAAAGTATTCTTAAAATTAATAATTCCTTACACATAATTCCAGAGAGTATTATAAAAACAATAATACTTACATGAGCTTCCTTTTCCAGTTCGTTGATCTCGTCCATTTCTTCATCGTCATTGGGGTGTTCAGCAAACACTCTGGATACCTCGCCTTGGTCACTCGAATTCATTTTACACCCTTAACATAAACTAACAAGAATCACCAGCATAACTAGGCAACCATAGTTCTCTTGAACGTATGGTCAAGTCTCGCACCGTATATTGGCTTTTATAGTTTTACACTGACCTTTTATATCACTTTTGAGTCACGTGTCTTGTTCTATAATCTCAGTACGTGCCCACTATAACAAACCAATAAGAATCGTATGCTTACTCCTTCCCGATCTCAAACATCACTCCATATCCATTGTATGCTTGAAACTGTTATCTGTAAAATCCGTATTGACCCCTTCGTTTCATTTTCAAATATAGAACCCTTATAGAAAGTTTCAGTTCAAAGATATCATGTGTGACTCATTAGTGTTGGTCATCAAAACAGCACAAATAGTTCTTTCGTTTCCCCCAAACATTTTTCAGATACCACAACACTTGTACTTCGGTAGTTTAAACTAATCTTTCCTTTAAGTCACATTTATCGTATACTCCGTGTATAAGTCCGTTCCTTCTGTTATCTTAATTAACCATACACACATGCTAAACAATCCTTAGTTCCAGAGACTTCTAGACGTTTCATCCTTGGTAGTATGTATTTTGTCACGTCAGTGTTTAACTCTGTTATCTTATTAGTACAATTATTTCTTAGTCACCCGTTTTAGAAGATGGCACTACCAGTCATTACCTTGGTAACATAGCACCAATATATCAACATAATGATGTTATCTCACCTACGAAAAAAGTAAACAAACGTCAACCCCTTCAATTCCTTATCAGATGTGATTCCCAACTCCTTATCAAAAACCCTAACCCCTTATCACACGGCGGCCATCTTGGAAAAGGAGGTATAGTGACCTCCATACTACTGATATGTGTGTCTTACAAAGGCGGCTTTCTGAAATACCCGACTTTTCCAGGAAAAATCAAATAACAAGCTTATCAAGATCAAAATTTAATTAGCCGTGAGCCCTAATTTTTCTATTGAAGTAACTCTAACTAGGGGGGGGGGTATTCGGAAGAGAAATGACTTCCTTCTAAATGTGAAATGACATCAACATTTTGAGGTTTTTAATGCTGTTGATTATCGTCCCAATTTGCCCCTTTCACTGTTGTTTACAAACTAAAGCTAATCATCATTTTAGAATTTCTCTTAACCTCTACTTGGTTAAATTGTATAGCACTTAATGGCTTATTCAATTAGCTTAAATGCGTGTAACAAAAATATACAAAACGTCTTGCAAATATTGCGCACTCAGTTGTTTTGGCATGGTTCTTGTATAGAAATGTAGAAGTAGTTTATCTTTACATTTTTAAATGAAAAAAAAAATATTTTTATAAAAGATAGATCCGCATGTTTCAATTTAACTATCTGTTTTGTGTTATATTACTCCAAAATAAATTAATTTTCTTTTTGCTGTCTGTCAAATGTTTGTACAAGTACTGCCAAATGGCACATAAATTTTTCGTCAAACTGTGCAGATGTTAATGAATAGGAACTCATGTCATACAAGTTAATCGAGGAGTGCAAAAGGAAGTTGTAACCAAATGTTGTCTATATGTTAAAGCAATAGTAGAAAACCACAAAGTTATGATCTTTAGTATGATGTTTGTAATACTAAATCAACAAAGTACAGTCATACCATGATTACCTGGAATATAAAAAGAAATTTCACTTTTTTATAATTCCTTAGGCTAACTTTGATGGAAGAATTAACAAAACCAGCCGAATAATTTTTAATCCATGTCAGCATAATTACTTTCTTGAATTTCACCTAGTTTTACTATAAAAACTAAATGACTAGAGACAAAAATATCCTTTGTAAAATTGCATTTAAAATGTACTAGTTTATATTAATTTAATATAAAAGTTTACATATGTGACAGTTCTTCCTTAGGCTGATTTCCTAATCCTCTGCCTTGTCGTCCTCCAAACAGTAACACTAGTCCATGAGCATATTTCACTTATTTATTTACAAATTTCTTGACTATAGTATTTACAGGTATAATACATGGTCGGGAATAATACCCTTCGATCTCCAGCGCAAAACAACGCGTCCTGCTTCCTCGCTGGTCTTCGTGCAAGTCCCTTCTCTTTTCCAACCTTCCCCAAACAGGGTTCCTTTTCCAAAAACCAGAGGGGGACCCCCGTGGAGTTCGATTCTATGTCCATCGACCCGTTTCAAATCCGGTGAGGTTACGGGGAACTTCACAACATAAATTTTAGGTACTAGTTTAAATTAATTTTACACGAATTTGTGCATTCTTTAGCAAATTGAATGCTAATATATCAAGGTGATTTTTTTCAAATTCAACAGTAGAAGTCTATTATTCTGGATTAATAATGCTAAATTTTAAAACTTCAGCACTCAGAACAGTTGAAAAGTGCAAAATATGTAGTTTAAGCTATAAATAAAAAATACAAAATATATTAATATTAACACTTGTATATGTAAACAGAGCACATATTTCGGATAATCTCATTTCTTATAGATACTTTAAAATGTGAAGCACGCCTGTTAGAACATAACAAAGTAGAGATACTTAAGGCTAAGGTTCACCTTACTGTTTTTCATCTTATGTACTGACAATTTTTTTCTTCACAAAAAAGTTATTTAATCAATTTAATGTTATTTTAAATGTTTTCATTTTCATTTTATAATCAAATGCTATTTTCGTATAGAGATATTAAGTACTTTAAGGGGAGTTAGTACCTTTTAGACCTTGCGTTGCTTGCGAAAACATACTTTTTTCGATTCATCATAAATAATTGAATTTTTTATATTGTAGTATAAAATTGATGCAGTTTAAAGATAATTGTATGGCTTTTAAAAAACAGCAGTCATATATGTAATTAAAAAAAAAATTTTTTATAAAACCTAGCAAAACTTATACATAATTTCTTCGTTTTGAAATTTACCCACTTGACTTTCCCTCAAGTTAAAAAAAAAACTAATAAACGCAGAGTTAAGAAATTTGTATGGTCATTCTAAAAGAAGATCTTAGTTATCTGAAGTATGGATTTGTGTATGAGAGCTATAGTTTTTTTATTTATGGATCCATACATAACTAAAAAAATTTCAAAGTTGACTTATTTTAATACTTTTTATTTTTATAAATATTTGTACTTCAAATATCACAAATTCCTTAGTTCACAGAATTAAGACATTCATGTACTTCAATTTGGTGCAAACATTTGGGTTTTAGAGTGCATCTTTCAAAAGTTATCTTGTGGGAAAGTTAAGTGGGTAAATTTCAAAACGAAGAAATTGTGTATAATTTTTGCTAGGTTTTATAAAAATAGATGTTTTTAATTACAAATATGACTGCAGTTTTTTGAAAGCCATACAATTATCTTTAAACTGTATCAATTTTATGCTACAATATACAAAACTCAATTATTTATGATCAATCGAAAAAAGTATGTTTTCGCGAGCAACGCAAGGTCTTAAAGGTACTAACTCCCCTTAATCAACGTCGTATTGACGTAACACAACGGGTTATTGACGATGGTTCGGGATGAATCCCAACAGGAAAGGTTTGAGGACAGCGCCATGTAATTTTGATCCACGGACAGATGATGAGGTAACACAATAGCTGGCACCCCACTCTTCAAACTTCCACACCAAGCCAAATTTTTGTATAGAGATTCTTTTTCTGTCGTTCATTTATTATTTTATTCAAAATTCTACAACTTAACTCACAGATAACATTCGTGGTATTTTCACTCCATAGCTCTCTCCCATCATTCGCCGCCCAATCCATCTGTTTTTACTTTTCAAGTCATTTATTACTTGTAGTTTGTATTGTGTTTGGCACAGTTTGACCAAACGTGGCTCTTGTGCCATAAAAACCAAAAACAACCTACCATAACTTTATTGCCTCTATATTAAGCATGAATTAAATCTTAATTAGCATTCTCAGTAATAAAATTATATTAAAATTGGCGTTTCTAATCTTTATACTGTTAAAGAACGTTATTCTTCTGGAAAAACCCATATTGGAAATAGATATCACTCTTTAATCCAATCTTAATTTTCCGAAGAGAGTTACATTTAAGAATTTGGTAGCAGAATAAATAGGAAACAAATCAAAACTCGCGTAGTACCACAAAAACATAGCAAACTAACAAAATTTCATCAAAATCTTTTCTTGGATTTTCATTTACTCGCATAAAGAACGAGAATCTCATTTGGCACCGTATAATAGAATTCTCATCAGAGACTATCGTTTAAGAATTTTGAAGAATGGTCCACAGAGGATTTTAAGTATCTGTTTGTACAGTAAATATTCAAAACAATTCAAAACTCGTACTACAAAAAGTGAACGAATTATTAAAATTCCATCGAAATCCACTCTTGATATTTCATTTTCCACAGATGACGATAATCTTATCTGGCATTATACAATCAAACATTCCTCGGAGACAAAAGTCTAAGAATGAATTTCGGAAGGTTTTACATAAGTATCTGGCATCACAGTAAATATTAAACAAATCAAATCTCGCACCACAAAACTGAAGAAACTATTAAAATTCCATCGAAATCCACTCTTGAAATTCCATCTTCTTGCATAGAGGACGAGAATCTTATCTGGCCTGGCATTGTACAATCAAACAGTCCTCGGAGATAAACGTCTAAGAATGAATCTCAGAAGGTCTTACATAAGTATCTGGCAGCACAGTAAATATTAAACAAATCAAATCTCGTACCACAAAACTGAAGGAACTATTAAAATTCCACCGAAATCCACTCTTGAAATTTCATCTTCTTGCGCAGAAAACGAGAATCTTATCTGGCATTGTACAATCAAACATTCCTCTGAGATAAACGTCTAAAAATGAATCTCAGAAGGTATTACATAAGTATCTGGCAGCACAGTAAATATTAAACAAATCAAATCTCGTACCACAAAACTGAAGGAACTATTAAAATTCCATCGAAATCCACTCTTGAAATTTCATCTTCTTGCATAGAGGACGAGAATCTTATCTGGCCTGGCATTGTACAATAAAACAGTCCTCGGAGACAAACGTCTAAGAATGAATCTCAGAAGGTTTTACATAAGTATCTGGCAGCACAGTAAATATTAAACAAATCAAATCTCGTACCACAAAACTGAGGGAACTATTAAAATTCCATCGAAATCCACTCTTGAAATTTCATCTTCTTGCATAGAGGACGAGAATCTTATCTGGCATTGTATAATCAAATTCTCCTCGGAGACTATCGACTTTTAACTCGTTCCCTGTTCGTTTTCTATATTATTACCATCCCGTCCACACCAACCCCTACCCCTTCAACCTACTATCACAATGTAACCTGATCCCACTAGGGAGAATAGTCCAATCTCGGTCCCCGAAAATCGCTCGATTCAAAAGAATAAATTTGCGTTTCGTATTGAAGATCCATAATCCAATACGTTCTCAAAAATCCCAAATAATTTTTCTTTAAGTCCGAAAGCGAGAGAAAGGAAATACTTTTTTTCATTCCAACAAAAGGCCAGAAAAGTGGGAAGGAATAATATACATATATCTATCTATCCATACCCGAGTTGTAATAATAACGGAAGCAAAAAAAAAATATTTTCCACTCGAGCTGTGGGCTTATTGATTTATTCCCAACTTTTAAAAAACAAAGAGTCCTCTCTCGACCTATCGATCGGGAACGGCTTTTGAAAAGCAGCGATCGTCCCACCAAACAAAAGGATGTGCTCTTGTCGAGACAGCAGCTATGAATATGTACGTTGTCCGGACGGACGGACGGGAAAACGGGAGAGGAGGGCCGGGAATGGAAAGAGCCGTCGTGTCGGCCCAATGTAACACCGCAACTGTCATTCATAAAAGATGGCCGACCATTTCTTTCCTTGGTCTGCAGAATGTTTGGCATTTCTACGCCCAAATAAGCGAAAGCATCCTTCTTGTTCGGAATCTTTCGGCTTTCTCGTCTCCGGGAGAACGAAAATGCCCGAATGACGATGACGAATCCGTTGCTGCCACTTCCATTTCGCCAGATTCTTCCTTCCCTTTGCGATGCTGTTATTGCTAAGGTTTGTTTAGCCAAAGCTGATGCTTTACCTCGAAGTTTAATTCTCTACATTTAATTTTGGGGCGATATTAGGGCAGTCTAGTAAACAAAATATTATCTAATAAGCAGAATCTCTGTCACACAGTCAAATAGCAACGAATACAATTTGCTTAGTAGTATTCATGTAGCTTTTCATCAAAAGTAAATGTAACCATTTAATGTATGTGGTCTACCCAAGGAGACATAATGTCTACTTCTATTGAATCTTTTTCTACTGTTGTTATTACAACTGTACTAAGTCAAGTTATATGTCTTATGAAATCTATAAAAATCTATGTAATAGATAATTAATACATTCAAGATAGCAGGCAGGATAGATTTCGTTGATTTCGCTTGCGTCTATATTTATCATTTTCGAACTGAAATTTTCAGGATTATAATATCACTTTCTATACTTTTGGGGTAATAACAATAACATAATTTATATTGATCATCAAAATAACCAAATTCCCTTGAAAATGTGTTACTTCGCAAAGGTTCCCTTTTTTATGCGCGTCAAGAACTCTATTTTAAGGATTGATCTATCAATAATTGCCGGATAGCTAGTTACAGTGGGTTATGACATTGTTTAGTATGATAAACGCATTAATTGTGTTATTGTTTATACTGACATATAAATTACATAATTCAACTATTAAATGTGCGGATCAGTGTCAGAATAAAAAAAATCACATCATTAATAAAAAAAAACATATTAGATGCACTATTAAAACAAGAGAGCTGTCTTCTAAGTTTGCTTTTTTTGGGGTCTTGCCAAATAAAATCCTTTACTATAACACCCAATTTCTAGGACTTCCTTCCACTCTGCGATACTAGACATCTAGTGAATTCCAACTATCAACGAGAACAGCAAGATAGAGTATTTAGAAGACCATGGACTAGTGGTTTTTCTTGAAGAGCTGCCTGACAAACCACGGCATGATGCTGTTGCAACCTTTCGCCTTATAAGAGGACATGATTGTCTTGTCATCATTCTATATAAAATTACCCTTGTCACCGAGCCCTTTTGCTCGTTTTGTAAACAGCCCGACCTTGTGTATAATTCCCTTCTGCTTCGCTGCTAAGGAATTCAAGAAAACTCCGATTGCACGATAGTGATTTCTTTCTCTGTAATTTTTCTTTTAAGTTGTGTACAACTCGTTTTGAGTTGTACTGCAGTAGTTTGTGTTGTATTTCCTCTTCTGTTTGTATGAAAGGATGAGTTGTCAGAAAATCCAAAGATATTTCTTCATACTTTTGATTTATTTAATCGGATTTTTATTGATTTTATAGCATTCGTGATAAATTTATATTGAAGTTTTTGTCATTGTTTGGGAACAGTCTTGTATGAAAAAGTGTTAATTCGTACTTTCTGTACATTGTCAACTGAAAGACTAACACAACATGAATATTAATCCAGCATTCTTAAGAGAATAAATTTTATTTACAAGCAATTTATTGAGATAGTCCGATTAATTTAGAGTATCAAAAGTTATGATGCAAATATATGTGTATGACTTGTGCATTATCACAGGGAATAATTACAAACCCAATGTTCCATACCAGAAAAAGAAAAGAGGAACACAAAAGTTTAGGGTTGGGAAAATATTAAACGCGTCATAAGCATTTCAAGAGATATATCTCTTTCAAGTTTGGTCTCCAAATCATTTTGATCCCGAAGGGTTTGATCTGAAGTAAAAGATCCAAGGATAACACCTCGTAATTTAGAACCACGATGAAATGACGATATCAACACCAAAGATGGAACCCCTCTCTACAAACTTTCACACCAAGTAAACGTGAGTACATTTCAGACTACGAAAAATTCAACATCATAACGTTCATCACGCGACGGTCTTTGGCTGGACTGAGTTTCTAACTCGAAACCCTGCGGTTTGCTAATCCGTTTCTCTTTAACTGGGCTTCTGCGGCCTTTATAGTCTTTAACAAAAACATTCTTTTTGTAGTTAATTACCCAAAATCATTAATTCCTATCTGTTTTAGACCTAACTGAATCATCAGACAAATAGGTAAGAAACTTGCAGTTAAGAGGTCATAGAGAAAAAGCTACTTTGTACTGACTTTGAAAAAGCATGTAATCTTTTAATTACCCCAAATGTTCTTTTTATTCTTTCTCCGTTTTTGTTACATGAGCTTGATATTTACAATGACACCGCATATTATAATTTGCATTAATATGTTTTGGTAAAAAAATTCCTTATTATCTCAATGAATATCTAGGTATATGAACACACACTCTAAGAATGTGGGATTAATATTCATATTGAGGATAAACAAACTAATGCCTGAACGAGGGGAGCATGCGCAAAAGCATATACAGGACATCTTGGTCTGAGCTACGACACGCGCATGCAAAGACAATGACGCTCCAAGGACATAGACCACGACTATCAAAAGTATAGACCACCACGTTCAACTGAGGAAGACAAGTGATTGAAACGACGATGAGCTCAGAGATATTGTTGCTGACGACAAGTTTTTATGTAAACTGTACATATAGCTGTCCATCTTGTTTGTTTCATCGAATTCATTAACCTTTAGACTACGGCCGTTATAGCAGTTGTACCTTGATCGCACCAAGAAGGAATTTACACTACGGCCGGAACAGCAGTTGTACATTGAAAGATATAAGAATTGCGCCTGTTATAACGATAGCCGTAGTGAAAAGGTTAAACAGTAGATAAAATTCCAGTGAAAGTCTCTAGTTATTATCATCTAATATTATTATATCCGTCGTTCATCTATGTTACATTCTCCTAAATAGAAAGACATAAGACTGAGACATCTCCAATAAAAACTCGGTAGTTCGTTTTCCTTCTGTGAGTTGGCCATCGCTTACAGCAAAGGAGACCAGTTTCGGAGAAGCCTGATGGCGACTAAATCGGCCAGAAATGTATGACATTTCTCGTCGGAAAGAGCCTTCTGCTTTCTTCGATGGATTCGGATTATAAAGAGCCATTTCAACGCATTATGCGGTTAACTAAATTACACGCGAGCGCATCGATCAACAGGGCCGTCTAGCGGGAAGATGAGTGCCATAAATAAACTTGCCTCGCCTCGTCTCAGTGCGGAATCCTCCTTTTTAAATTATTTCTCGCCAATAGCTTTTATTATTATTACACTGATACTTTCGATAAAAGAATATCGGAGCTCAGTATAATATTTTGACTGAATCTGAGTATGAAATGTGTTATTGTCCTATTAGAATCGAGCTGAGAACAGAGAAATCTATATAATGTAATACGATTTTTGTGTTCTGGTTTCATTACAAATTCAATTATTCAGGCTTTCAAGGACAAAATCCTGCATTCTCGTTTGTTTAGAAAAGACTCACAAAGTTATTTTTGATTATTTACTTTTCATATGGTTTGATCTGTTTTGATATATTTTACAAAAACATAAAAAGGTTGTTGGTTTAACTTTTCTAATAAAATTTTCTTCTATTGTATTTTTATTGATTGATCTTACAAATAATAAATGCATTTTTACTGATTAATGTACTGTAAAAACTAATAATTCAATATCTCTATGTTTTCTTACCGAAATGAATCTCAATGAGTGGTTGAGAAAGCTAAGTACTTTAAGGTTTTACAACTTTAATTTTCATGGCAACCAAGTGCATCAAACTTATGTATTTTCATATTTAGCTTATTGTTTAATGTTTAGTCTCTGATGTATATTACATTGATTTGTGTTTCATTAAGTCAGGACATATGGGGTCATTATAAATTAAATTAATGAAATTAAAGTTATTTATAAATAACCTCATGTCCTGCAATATCATTTATATTCTTAATATAAGGGTCGTTCTCTGGAAAGTAGCCTGTAAATTACCGTCTCTAATTTAATCCCATTCTCCGATCATAATAAAAGCTTAACCGTTCTTCACTTCCCTCAGTCTGGTGAGCCCTCGTACAGTAAAAATGCCCACAAAGCGTTAAAACAGCCAAACATCCATTTAATCCATACACACATTGTATTATCATTTTAAACAATTAAGAGATGTACGAGATCCTTTTCTTCTGACTTATTTTTGTGATACATTGAATACCTATCTATTAAAGAAATCTACTTTGCGTACCTACTGAGTGCTAAGGAAATTTGATGTATAATAGCTCAATTGCTTTTAAAATTAACCTTCATTCTCATAGTTGTGTACCTGCATAGAAGGGTATAACGCTTAAGCAGAGATTAAATTTAAATATCGTAAGATACATATTGCACAAAAATATGATTTTCATAACCGTTTTTGGCGTTAATTGCGCAGCTTATTTTACCCTCTGAAATATGATTTAGATTTAATATCATAGAAGAAAGGTTATGTATGCACATAAAGTGTCCAAGACTGGATTTATGCGTTTGCTCAGGAGAGATAGTACTGGAAAGAGGGATTTGTATTTCATGGAGATATTACAGCATGCATTAAAAGAAGATCATTCGGGAAGTATTGAATCAAGTCTTGTACAGATCTAACATAAGATCTGTGAGAAAGAGCTAAATTTTTATTGAGAAAATTCAAAGAATAGAACAGATGAATGGAAAGTGCTGAATCATAAAAATAAAAAAATTTGAAATAAAACCCATCAAAAACACAAACGTACGATTTGTTGTATTCCGATTTATTTCAAATTTAAACAATTAAATTATTTTAATGTTAAATGTGAATTTCTGGGAAATTGAAACAACTGAAACTTAATTTCTGGATTCGAAGCAGGAAAATACATTTGCCACAGCGGACCGAATTATCTCTCTCAAAGGATCATAGAATCCAATACTAAATTTTTACCATACCTCGGAATGTAATGACCCTTTCCTCAATTTCCAGTGGGATGCTGGTTTGCTCATAACCATATGTTAACGATATCAGAAAAGTTTTAGCCATCTCAAAGTACACGTTTCATGAATAACAACAGCTTTTCTACTTTTCCTCTCTTGATATTTCTTACTCTTTCTGTCTCTCTCTCTCTCTCTCTAACCACATGAATATTTGAGCTTCAGTCCCCCCGTACCTTTCTCCGGTTAAAATCAAGTTTTCTCCCATTTTTCCATTTTTCCTCGATCTCTCAGGGAGCCCGGATCAGGAGAATATATATCAGCTATCCATCACGGCCAACTTGACATTTACAGAGAGGCGTGCATAACTGAACGAATTCGGAAGAAAACATCCCTTCGGCGTGTGTGTGCTTTTGTTGCAACAGTGGAGGGAGGCGGTCGGCGGTGGCTGCATACATTTACCAAAAACTTGGGGCTTTTCGGGGCGGATTTCTTTTTGGGGCGGAAGATTTCTCCCGGAGAGTGGTGTGAAGGAGGTGAGGCAATTATGGCGGAGTGACTGTGATTAACGACGCTTGACGGCAAGGGAGACTGGCTGGCTAATTACGGACGCAATCTTCTGCCTTTACCTTTTTCCGTTCAGATTTCTTTTCGGTGGTGCTAATGGTTGAGCCCCTTCTGGACTAACCCGGCAGCCTTGGAGAATGTCGTGTGAGCGCGATTTATATCACTAAAGCGATTTCTCAGTTTGAACTTTTCGAATGCGTGATTCATGGGCACAGTCCAAGTTCCGTGATGCAGAATACAAAACCTTGGAGTTGGATGATTTGAAAAACAGAAAATTCTTTGAGTGTTGGAATAGATGAACAGAAAATTCTCGAACTTATGTATCGTCCTTCGACTTACAATTGAAACATACTAAGTCAACAAACTTCCGAGACATGAGTTTTTTAGCTTTTCTAGTTCAGATTGGTTTGTTCTTCAAACTGGTGAAGTGTGTTCGCTAAGCCGTTTCTACTTTCATATTGAGAAAGACGCTTAGCGAGTTTAGCATATAGTAGTAGAATTTTTTCACTTAATTTTCTTAGAACGGTGTTTTTTCAGTTAGCATGCTTGGAACCGACGATATATTTTAGAACTGTCCAATACGCTTAAGTATTTTCAAGTTTGGAATCCGGTTTGTAAGTGCATGATGTTGATGATTGTTCCTATTAAGAACAACGGTATAGTATACTCACTAAAAACGTCCAGTTCGTTTCTTGTGTGACCAAAGACAAATAAGGTAAAAGACCAGTGGTCGAGCATTAAAAATGAATATATGCTTCAAATATTAGATTGCAAATTTGTAACGTTTTGAGGTGGTAGGTATCAAGGACACAACCTGTAGTTTGGACGTGAGTATTCGGGCGTGGTATTGCATTGGGGAATGAATTAAACAGACCTAAGCGTATAGTATACTCACTAAAAACGTCCAGTTCGCTTCTTGTGTGACCAAAGACAAATAAGGTAAAAGACCAGTGGTCGAGCATTAAAAATGAATATATGCTTCAAATATTAGATTGTAAATTTGTAACATTTTGAGGTGGTAGGTATCAAGGACACAAGCTGTAGTTTGGACGTGAGTATTCGGGCCTGGTGTTGGATTGGGGAATGAATTAAACAGACCTAAGAAGTTTGAACGATTGTTTACTGGGAATATATTCAACAATTAATTTATAGTTTGAACGATTTAATGCAGTTTGATATTACTCGTTGTAGCTACAAAAAATTGTAGCGTAGTTGATAGCTTCCGAATGGCACCATTTGCGCTATCCTCACTCCAAGCACTAAATACAAAGGTACACTGGCCCGATTCTAGCCCTGCACCGTACAACTGCGGATCCCAAACCGCGCTCAGTGTGTCTGCGCACTAGATTCGAAGATTATGTCAGATACGGACATAATTTGTCTACGTGACGCTATATTTATTTTCTGGGTTAGTTCAGAATGGCTGTGACAAATATAAGTGAATAATCAGAAATAGTTGCAGGTCCAAAACAAAAGGAAACCTAATTAATTCTGGAAAGGCTGATGTGTCCGCTTTAGTTTTCCACCTTCTCATCCGTGCTTCGTTGATTCCTTTTTCTAAAGACTAATGCAAAACTAAATTCAGAATTAGATATGCGAAAAAAAAAATGCTGAAGAAAAAAAAAAGACCAAATATTGAAAGTACATTAAAAGAGATTTGGGGATAGTTGGACTTCAAAATTAAAAATAAAATTTCAACCGAAGCTTTTTCGATTGAATATTAAGCTATGAATGGCAGTCATTAATATTAAATTTACAGCTTCAAAATATACTTGATAAGTCAAACATTTATTAATAACGATACAATTTAAAACATTTTAATACTTCTTTAATGTTCCCAACAAGAATCACATCCAAATATTGGCTTGAAAATTCGTTAACACTGATAGCTTTACGAGGGTAGCTATTTATATTTCAGGCCTTGGCAGCAGTAAGTCTTGCTAGGGAAATGTTGACGTTTGCAAACGATAATTTAATATTCTTTACTATAATTTCTTTAGAACTTTTGTCATTTTAGCGTGATTTGTGTTGTTTACAGTGAATTGAAAAATTCATCTCGGGCAAAAAACGGAATTGACTCGTGAACATTTTCATGCGATTATTTTTCACATGGATTATCAAGACAAGAGTGCTTTGATGAACTTAATTCTTTATACAGCGATAAAGTACCATCCTACAGCACTGTAAAAAACTGGTATAACGAATTCAATCGTGGTCGACGTTCGATCCAGGACGAATTCCGTGAAGGTCGTCCAAAATCGGTTGTTGTGCCAGAAAATATCGATGCTGTGCATGAACTGATAAAGCAAGATCGTCATGTGACATACCGTAAGATTGAGGCATCTTTGGGCACTAGTATGACAAGCATCAATAAAATATTACATGAACATTTGGCCGTAAAAAAAATTTGTTCGCGTTGGATC
The DNA here is from genome assembly GCA_947359465.1 of Metellina segmentata. Classification (NCBI taxonomy): domain Eukaryota; kingdom Metazoa; phylum Arthropoda; class Arachnida; order Araneae; family Tetragnathidae; genus Metellina; species Metellina segmentata. The sequence goes on along the minus strand of OX375879.1, from coordinate 62,066,891 downwards.
CCGCATAATCGGACAAACGCTCAAAGGCTCGTGTCGATCGGTGCAAGGAAATGTTAATAAAATGCGTTCAAGGTACATAAAAGGCTGTGTATAACATCGACACAGGTGACAAATCATGGATCGATGCATATGAGCCCAAAACAAAACAGCAATCGACGGTATGGGTCTTCCAGGACGAGCGAAATCCAACAAAAGTTTTTCGCGGAAGAAGCACATCGAAGCAAATGGTTGCCTGTTTCATCGGCATTACCGGTCTTGTGGCGACAGTGGAGTTAGAGCAACGCAGGACGGTCAATTCTGAATGGTACACGACCATTTGTTTGCCAGAAGTCATCTGAGAAATTCGAAAAATGCAGAAAAAGAGACGAATCATTCTTCACCACGATAATGCGAGCTCTCACCCATCGGCTCAAACAAAAAATTTTTTGACCAGCCAAAACATCTAATTGATGGGTCTTCCGCCGTACAGCCCTAATTTGGCACCCAATGACTTTTTTTTTATTCCAGCACATTAAAAATAAATTACGTGGTCAACGATTTTCGACACACGAAGAAGCGGTTGATGCATTCAAAACGCATGTTTTGGAGGTACCTCGATCGGAGTGGAAAAAGTGCTTCGATAATTGGTTCAAACGCATGCACAAGTGTATTGATCTTCAAGGAGAATATTTTGAAAAACAATAAAACCAATTTAGATCATAAATATTTGTTTTTTCATTATTAGGCCAGAAATATAAATAGCAACCCTCGTATGTCCCCCAAAGTAGAGAACAATGAATTGAAAATGTGAAGACATGTTTACCATGAAAGAAACAAGTTATAAATTTAATACGGGTTGTAGTTATATATAATTATTTTTCTGAAAAACGGAGTTTTAGTAACACTTCTTTAAAATTATAGCTTAAACAATATATGGCTAATCTCTACTTGACGCCACATCCTAGTACTTGTCCATAGTTGTGTAGTTGCCAAGAACAAAGGATCTGTCCCCAACCTTCATTCCGGCAATCCGCCTAGCATTATCGAAGATCAGCACGAATGATCAGAATTGAGAGTGTATCCTTCATACAATCGCCAAACTAACGCCAAGCTAAAGGCTGTACTGTGCATACTAGAAATTAACTCAATGTACAGAATAAAGATCTCACGGTTTTAATATAGCAATCACAAATCCTTCGCATACACTGAATCGAATTATCTCATGTTTCTCCAAATAATTTCTTAGTATGAAAAGTAAATTTATCATGCGTTAAATAATTCATTTATGCATTTGTTTAATTAAAAAAGGGGAATTATAACGATTCTATCGACCCCACTCGGAGAGAAGCCATAATAAATCTCAAGTAATATTATTTTCATTGCAAAAATAACGTCCGAAAAATGACTTTCCGTGAAAAATATGAGATGTTTAGAAAATGATTGGCTCCATTTGTTTAATTAGTTCCGTAAAGTAATCAAATACACATCCCTGAAGTTTTTCAATTTGATCCTGGAACTCTTTTGAAAGCCATTTAACAGTCGCGGGTTAAAATCCCAATGCATATTAATGAAGGTGATAATTAGAGTTTTGGGGAAAGAGTTAAACTTCCCCAGCGAATTTTCTTCGGACTGAGGCGGTACCAGTCTCCAGCGCGTGTGTAATCAACAGCCTTCCAAAGGTCTGGGAGCTTTGGGGCCTTATCTTCTATTTCAACGGAATGCTTTTATTTGCTGTTTCATCATAAGTTGCATTTGCATAAAGCCCCACTTCGGAGAGATGGAGTGGATGAATCTGGTTAAAATGTAATTGAAGTGAAAAATAGAAACATAAAAAGCTAGTTGTAAATTAAATTTTTTTTTCAATTCGTATCGAATCATGATTATTTAAAATTTCTCGAATAAAACGACTCAGGAAAATTATATAGGTAGCATTGAGGAAGAAGAAATAATTTGGGTTGTTTATATGGATTAAGAAAAGCACTTGATTTCTGTATGAGATATGGAAAAATATGGAATCTCTTATGCAAATAATTCCTAAAAATTATATATCTGAAAAGGCTAATGGATGTTTAAACAAATGTTTTGTTCAAATCACTAAGTATTTTTTACTCTGTAAACATTAAAACAACGTTATTCTATTTCTTAGAAATTCACTATATGGACAAAAGTATTTGAACACTGCAGAAATGCGTAGTAGGAGTTAATGTGGGGTTGTTTTTCCTGGTTAGGACTTAACCCGTTGCTTTATGTACCTGGTACCATGAACGCTGACGTATACCTCAACGCTCTGTGTGATTAATTCGGTCTTGGTTACAATTTGGCAATACTACGGCAATGATGGTTGTTTCATGCAACGTGATGTGCTCCATGTCAAACTGCTAGACGTGTCCTTGCTTGGTGTGAGGTGAATTTGCTTGACTGGCCTGTTCAGAGTCCCGATCTCAAACCAATCGAGCAATTGTCGAACAAACTGGAGCGACGATTAAGACACCTCCACGCTCGCCCATACTCACAACAATCACTTCTCACAGCCTAGCAAGAAGTATGGCGAGCTATTCCTGTCAAGATTTACCGAGAATTTGCGGAAAGTATGCCGCGACGTGTTGCAGCTGTAATACAAGCAAAAGAAGGGGTTACCCTTTACTAAATGGAATAAGTTTTTAGTATTTAAAATTTTAATATTTGGACACTGCATGTTTTTCTGAAAAACATGCAGTGTCCAAATACTTTTGTCCATATGGTCTATATTTCTAACAATACTATTTACTAAATTAAGGAATGTGTTGAGCCCATGTATTAGTTAAAAATATCTCTCTGAGAGGTTCACGCGCATACGCCTATTCAGCCAACTGTAGTCTTCCATGCATACCTTTGGAAGCCAAGTGGCTTAGTGAGTATGTTCACTGTGCCTGCAAACTTCGAGTTATAGGTAGCGCAGGTTCAATTCCTTTCAGGAATATTCCAATCTGGGTGTATTCATCTCTTCCGTGTCAATGAAACTTTTACGGTGCGTATGTCTATTTGTGTATATAGCATGTTTTGCAAGTCTTGTGTCCAGTGTGCCATAACCCCCCCCCCATCCCAAAAAACCTCTGCATATCTTTAAGGCTATTTAAAGGAATTGCTACTTTACGCCCCTTATACTAATTACTCTATACCAATATTTTATCTTATTACTACTTACTATTGGATCTATTAGTCTTTATAGATATAAAGACTAATATAGACTCAATCTACAGTGGAATGCTTTATTGAGGAATAAAGTTCGTATCAAAGAATTCTTACCCAGAGCTGCAGCAGTCTCTTCGCAGTAGCTTCCGACTACTCACCAGATATGACTACTTACAAAGACACTTGCACCATATTGTAGTAGCGAGTGTCCCCTTTGCGAACTAGATAAAATGATTGGAGACTACCTCAAGTACTGCTCAAAATTCCAGATAATAGAATTGCAAATACTATAGAGAGTGCCTTCGGCTAGACCAAAAACGGATGTAGAGTAGTAACGAAGGAACGAGTCTATAGCAAACTGGTAACACTCCAGCAACTTAAACAAACATATGCGAAGAAATTGAACAAATCAACCCGGAAATGTGTCAAATGTAATGGAGAATGTGGTTTAAAAGTGCTCATATTTGAAACAGGGTCAGAGGCGATCTTTTGACCCCAATATCATATTCTATAAATAACACTTGTTTCACTAAGCAGTATGTAGAAAAAAAATAAGAGGTCACAAAGTAAAAAGTGTTTTATTTAAAAGTTATTCCAAATGAAAATGGATACCCTTAAAAAATTCCCCTCGCGATGTCTAATTTTTTTTAATTGAATTGTTTTCTGATGTTCGATTTGAGCTCTGAATAAAACAGCTAGATATAGCGAATTCGGAATTCCATACAGTTATAGCAGTCATAAACACAATGGAGTATGTATTCTCTTTCGAACACCGACTAGAACCTACAGCGAAACTCCAAAATAGATAAATGCGTACTTTAACTTACCCCCTATAATCCGCAGCTTCCCTCTAGCAGAAGTCTCAAGTATCTCAACTATGGTTCCGACGTAGTTTTTCTTTTTCTAACTCTACGCACTCACTGCAACACTTATACATCCATAAATTGTCCGCTGTGACTTTGTCATTATCAGATTTTTAAAAGTTTCCAGAAAAATTCTTCGCTCTAACTGATCAATTAAATGGATTTTTTTATTCTTTCCTTCTTCCGAATTTAACTCCGGTCATTAATCTTAATCTGCAAACTCGCTCGATACTATCGATTTCAACGGAAGAATTTCCAAATAATAAGAGGCATTAATTATTCATTTTAGGAAACGCAGTTTGTGTGTGTGCGGGCCCTTCTCCCTGGGCATGAAAATCGATGGCTTAAATTAAGGGACGGCTAAGATCCTTTACGCTTGCCAAAAATTACCAAGCTGTGTTTGGGAACCGAAAGTTATGAACACCAAATAGAAACTTCAGCAGAGTGAAATATGAGTCTGGTTTTAGACGGAATGCTGTTAAATAATTTTCAAACACCACAGTTAACCTTTCTTTTAGGTCATATTCTAAAGCCAGAATTGTAGTCCGGTTTCCTTTCATTTAAATACTATATTTAGGCTTTTTTACTACAATATATAAGAGATCGTAATATTACTTTCAAAACCTCGAGTTCAAATTTTATTTTATTTGGGGGATGTATCTATATTATGATTATGATTATTAAACAAACTGCAATAGCTCCCAAGTATTCATAATTTATAACCCTCTATCGACGAATTCGTAAACCTTATCTACAATTTAGTAACCAATGTTTTATAGTTCCTGTAAACTATTTATTTCATGACTTACAAGATTGTGACAGCCAAAATAATAGGTATTAGTTTCCTGCTACTACTATGAAAACTGCATTCTAAGTAATGTGCTATTATGTAAATTGCTTTCTAAGTAGTGTAGTGTGGACTCCTACTGCTCTTTGTGTAGGGCAACTACTACTGTGAAGAAATACTTAAAAAAAATTTTCTTTTCCAAAGAAAATAGACAAAACCTTGCGTTGTCAGTAAGATACAAATTTGAATCAAATTGATTAATTTAACTACTGCATCTAGCTAATCCTTTCAGTATGAATAAATCGAGGTAAACAAAAGGGACCCGGTGGATAATCGCTATAATTTCGAAGAACATAAAATATTTTTCTTTTAATAAAAGTGGTTGATTATGAAGAGAGAGTATTTGTTTTACGAATATTAAAATTGTGTACTTTGTATATTTAAGATTAATTTTTAAGATATCAGTTTTTGTCAGCATAGCTGCCGTTTTTGTGACTTATCTCAATTGGAATGAATAATTTACATCAAGTCAACTAGCCAGTGTGTCTTGCGGCCTTAAAGAACCAGTTTGGCTTGGTAAAAAACTGTCCTGATGGATTGTAAAGACAAGAGATGACGTGCTCGTTCAAAGCCTGATCTGAACTGCAGACGTAAGGGCGTCCAACCCGATTCGATTTTCAATAGCTTCGTGTCCTCTACAAAGCCTAGAGTGCAATATGATATTTTCCCGCCCATTTTACCCAGGGTGTTACTGGTCATAAGTCAATCGAGTTTTCCCCAAATTCTCATCACTTCCACTTAAATTTTAGAGTGGGTCAGTCTGCAGAAAGATGGTATTATTCAGATTTCTTATAATACAGCATACATTTTTGTACACTAAATTCTTGCTCCAAGTCAAAAAAGTTTTTATCTTAACACACTTTTGAGATCTTTCCCATCATAATATTTACGAGTTCTTGGTTATTAGTATCCACTTCCCAACATTTTTATCCAATGATAGCAATCAAGGATTGCTATAATTGGATAGAAATGCATCATCAGGTAAGTAGGTGGGCAGTTGAATTTACGTCGCACTGGAGCAGCACAACGGGTTATCGACGACGTTCTAGAATCAATCCCGAAAGGAAAGGATCACATCTTGTAATTTTGAAACTCGGTCGGATGACAGTCAACTTGACTTGAGCTGTTACCCACTTCCCAACATTCCGCACAACGTCAACGTGAGGACATTGGACACCACGACAGATTTGACGTGCTTTAGCTTCCACGAAAAAGAAGGCCTTTGGTTGAATCGAAGTTATTAATTTTTCAAAAACAGAACCCTCATTTTATCAATATTCTTAAAATACCATCCCTTTAATACCTGGGGCTCTAGGTTACCGTCCTTTACTTAAGCTACTAATCCAGTGTGCATTGAGTATAAGTATTTAGCAACAAAAATATTAAACAGAAAGTATAAATACATTTCTCTAAGCGCTCGGAACAAAGGATGTTTGACTTATTTGACGAATTACACTTTTCAAAATGGAAAAGAACAAAAATGTTCCATTTGACCGATCCCATTAGTGCCGTCCGGCATGTTTTTTTCTGAAAGTTTTAAAAGGAACAGAACACCCGAATCTCTTCTTCCCGAGTTTTTAAGCGAAATACGAGACCCCTTATTTTCCTCATCGACACAAAAAAGACGGCTAAGCGGCCCATTCATTCGTAAAAGTCCAATAACTAAAAAACGCAGGGAAGTGACGGGAAAACTTCGCAGTTTCTCAACTTTGGGCAGCGAGAGGCTTCCGAGCGAATGCTCCGGGCACATACACTTAGCCACAATGTCTCATATCAACCGGGTCTGTAGAAATCTTTCCTCTGTCCAATATATTTCTCGGTCTGGGGTCGACGGAGGGAAAATATATATCCTCTGGAACAGCTTCGTTCACGGCAGGATGCTTCTTTCTTGAACTTTACCGAGAAAAGAGGCCACAAGATCAATATTGGGACACGGACCACTTCGCTCTCTTGACCGACAAGCTTCCAGACATTTTGGACCGATTTCTCTCCCACCTAAAAAGCTTCTCTCCTCTTCCTTTTTTCATCCGTTCTGCCTCTCATCTTGCTCGATTTCCTTCTTTCCATCATTTTCATCTTTCTTTTCCTTTTCCCTGGTTGCCTCTTCAATCATCGTAGAACTTTTTTTATGTGTATACGCGTTCGGGATGTTCTTCTTTCCATTCACTAAATACCCCGCGGACTCGGATTTGTGGCTTCCCCTTGTCTTCCGACGAGATCTGGCTTTTTTGTGCCTTTTCTTCCACCCTTCACATATCTCTTCCGTTTCTTTCATTTCTTCCAGTATCTTCCATTCTTTTTTTAATTGTGACCCCATATATATTTGGGCGTGATGGCAGTCAAGATCCCAAAAAATCTCGCGTAATTGCAATTTGCGTTGATTGATTGATAATAATTTCGACAAATTTATTCGATGGACGGAATACTTTTCAATATTCAAATACATAAAGACCTAGCTGCAATGATTAAGTGGCCCCAAAACTATTTATTTCCAATACGTACTATTTGTAGAGCAAAGCATTATAGGTCAAATGAATGGTTATGTAAGGATTTGTATTACAATGGATAAATTCAAATGCCATGAACAGTATAATGGATATAAAAATTATTGATGTTGAAACAATTGTAATAATTTCAGAGTACAGTACTACCCCGACTTACTCAGTCTCGGAGTTACGCGGCTCTTGATAGTTTCATTTGACAACACTGCCTACTGGTATCTTCTGTTTTTTCTTGCATTGCATACGCATTGAACGCGTTTCATGCGAAATCTACGTGCAAATCTACATTACAAATTTTACGATTACAAATCTACAACGTGAATTCGATTTCAAGGGTCTCGAATAGCGTGTTTCGTCAGTCTCCCCCCTATTGCTAAACTTTGGAGTATTACCTGTACATAAAATTAACTTTTATAAATTTGGAAAACTTAAAATGTTTGCATTAGAAATAATATACTAGAAATCAGACAAAATATTGGGTTCCAACTCAGAACATAAAGCAAGAAATTGCATTATACAATATATGGACAAAAGTATTTGGACACTGCAGAAATTCGGAGGAGAATCCATCTTAGTATGGGGCTGTTTTCCTGTTAGGACTCGGCACATTGCTTTATTTACCCGGTACCATGAACACTGAGGTGTACCTCGACGTTCTGGATAGTTCGGCCTTGCCTGCACTATGGCAATAATACGGCGATGATGGTTGTTTCTTCCAACAGGATCCAGCTTCATGTCATACTGCAAAACGTGTGCTCGACTGGTTTACTGAAAATGAGGTGAATTTGCTTGACTGGTTTGTTCAGAGCCCCGATCTCAATTGTCCGATTGTGGGACAAAATGGAGCGACGAGTACGACACCGCCATCACGCCCATATTAACAACAATCTCTTCACACGGCTTTGTAAACGACATGGTGAGCTATTCCAGCCCATACTTGCAGAGATCGCGATGAAAGTATTCCTCAACGTGTTGTAGCTGTAATTCAAGCAAAAAGAGGGCCTACCCGTTACTAAATAGAATAATAAAGTACTTTTTCTAATAAACATGCAGTGTCCAAATACTTTTGTCCATATAGTGTACATGCTTTCTATTATTTTGATCGCTATGTGTAGAAAAAAGGTGCATCATGAAAAAGACTTTATAGAGTAAAAATTACAATTCGAATGTTTGCAATTTAAATGAGCCCTGAGCACTTTAAAATTACATAGTTTTTCGGAATGATTGGCGTTAGACGTTCTTTTAACTATCTTGGTGGTTAACTCGATGAGGTACTTAGTAATTACCAATAACTGACCCGATCTTTTGTCATTAGGAAACTGACCAGAACTTAATTTCACCATAGTCAAAAATTCGGCAATATCTTGGTGACGAGATATCCCGTCATTAAAAAGTTAGTCAGATCTTGATGGAGGAGATATGTCATCTTAATCACTTGGAGGATTAAATACCCATAGGAAAAATTCGGCGTGGTAAAATCATGAGAACAAAAGTAGACAATCGAAACTTCTAGATTTTGACATTATTAGGAGAGGAAAAACGTCCTTTACAAAAAGCTGTATGGTACGTTGCTTACGTCTTCTTGAAACCTAATGGGCTTTAAACATCGTCTATCAATTACAGTCGGAACAAAATTTTGCGTTCAGCAATGGAACACGTGTGGGACAAACTGTAGCGTTGAGTACGATTTTGCCACGCACGCCTATCGTCACAATTACTATTCTCACAGCCTTGCAAAAGGTATGGCGATATAAAATTAAGCATTATGTAATCGGTAATGACAATATAATTCAATGAGTATATAATTCACCTTTAGGATTTATTTGATTGCTTGTACTCAACTTGATAATTAGACAAAAATTCTCTAAAATCATAGCAGTGTCCTCCACAATTGACAATAAAAACATTTTTATAAGCAACCGAGTGAAAAAAAAGTGGTTCAATAATGGTACCTCAGAAAATTACCAACTGTCATTCGTTGAATAAACAATACGTTCCAAGAAATATATTTAAAAAATGCTTTAGTTAAAATTTTTTGGATAAAAAACATGATACTATGTAATTTTTCTATTGTTTTGTTCAAACATTTTCTACTTGATCATCTGTCGCTAAAAGTGATTCGTTAACAAGTTAGGAATGAATTACTCTCATTAATATTCTATTTAAAAGAACTGTATACAGCTCGAACATACTTCAACAGCTTTGTCTGAGTATCAACTCACACAATCATCAATCAAAAACAAAAATCAAACAGGCAATAAATTGTCGTAAATACTATACTCCATTTTGTGATTCCAATGCGGCAGAGTTTTCACCTGAAGAATTAATCTTCATCCACTAATGAAACGGCACAGGAAAATCCAAACAGTAGCACGGGATTCGCAAACCGCAAAGTAAAATAATCAACCTTGCTATCCATTTCATAACCAAATGCTGTGATTGATTATCGGAGCGATTTATCATGTCTTGATGAGTGAGGGTTTTGACAGTTAACTCATCAATCGTTTAAAAGAATTCCACAACTGATAAAAAGCGTGCCGGAAAAATTCAATACACGCCCAAACTGTTTAGATTGAAGCTTTCGATATGCAAGCTGAGATTTTGCTAATTACTCACTTTCAAGTTGTTTCTGTGTACTTCTCTGTGAGTGTTAGACAGCTAGCTGTTGTTTTGTGTAATTTCCATTTATTACTCGATGATTTGTTAGGAAGATGACCTTGGGAGATTTTAAACTCCTGAATTTACGTTTGACTTGATTGACAATGTTACGCAATTAGATGTAGATGCCCTTGAAATTCATTATTATTAATTCTAATCCTAACCTGAGAAAAAAATATGTTCTTTGGTCATTGAAGACAAATGAGTTCACTAGTTTTAAAGATAAGGAAAAAAACTGTTTTTAAAGCAAAACTATCTTAAACAAACTTATCTTTCTAAGAAACAAACATTAAAAAAAATATCAACTGAAGTTTTTGAAAACATCACTAATTATAGGTCTAGAAAAGTTTTTTCAGATGCGCTTAAGGTAAAATTAATGATTATGAAATCGGTAATGTCAATATAATTCAATGAGAATCTGTTCCACTTTTGTGGTTGATCTGACTGCTTGTAGTCAACGTGATGATTCAACGTCAACGATAAAAAATTTGTGATGACTGTCTATGAAATGACATTTTTTTTCTTAGAATGGGCTCAAAATTAGATAATCTCCACGAAAAACTTCCTAAAGAAGTATCGGTTTAACTTGGTCCTCTTCCATGACACCCTTAAACACTGTAAGACATGGTCAAAACTTATTTTTAAAGGAAATAGAGACGACAACTAGCCCTAATGTTACCCTGACAGTTGAGACCGTCAGGGTAAATCTAATAACTTGCCATATGTTTCATAGGTTTGGCTTAATTCATAGCTTGTTCTAAATCTTGATAATGTGACGGCCGTTCTAAAAGAGACATCCACAGTTCGTCAATTGTGACTTCAGGTGATGACGTGCAGAACAATTTTCGAACAATTGAATCCCACAGATGTTCGATCTGGAACATATTGGACCAAGCAGTCAAGAAAAAATGTCACGATGGTCATAAGAGTAACGTTGAATAATTTAGGCGACATGGAGATGAGCATTTTCCAAGGGCCTGTATGAGAGGCAGGACTTCTACTTCCAAGATCACAGTGATGTACCACATTGTATGCGATACCTCATGACGTTGCCTAGAGCCTTCTTGGGTAATCCAATTGTGCATAATTGTACCAATGTTCCGCCCAACGCTTGAAGAAATCCGACTAATCCTCCTTCTCTCAACACAGTAATTTTTCCTTTCTCTTAACTCCGTCAACTGTTCATAATGTTATTGTCTTGTATCAAATTTACATGTAAATGTTATATTTATGTTCGCTTAGCTAGTACAGTGTATAGGTAAGGAAAGGTGTGTTGGCGTTAGTTTTTTCTTAAACTTTCAAAACAGTGGATATGGTCAATTTTAATTTATAAGATAAGCTGACTAATAGGGGTTGTGGCCAGTATACTGACTTTGAGATCTAAGGTCCCTGACTCAAATCTGGTGAAATGTACGAATGTTTGTACACCTCTAGCGAATGGGCGGTATCTCTATAAACTGGTTGAGACTCGAATGTGTGGTATGTATACGAGTTGCAACGTGCATCCACCCCCGTGGTGTACCATAGTAGCGCCAAGTGGGTCACAATTTCGTCTTTTTTAGTGCTATAATGATTGGCATTTCTCATAAGAAGTTAAATTCGCCATGAAGGGGTAAAAAATATATAACAATTAAATTTCTCACGATGTAATAAATCCCCTTTAACAATGACTACATTCCTAACTTATGTAAGAATGCATACCCGACATAATATCATTCATTCATTACCTTCTTATAATATAATTAGACATAAAAAGTAACCTTAAAGTATTCTTTTAACTGCATTTGTGTGGGGAATACTTATTTCATTACATTAAAGTAACGTTCATAACTTAGGCAGTTAAATTAGTTTCCACAAATACAGGGTGTCTCTAAAAGGTCCTGTACTCCAACTTTAAAAATATTTATCGCCCGTGTTTTTTTTTTAATATTGAATCTTATCGTCTGCTTATAGTTTTATCAACTCTTTTAATTTTCATCGTTTGATTTTCTTCTCACTCCAGATGTGCGATAATAAAGTTCCACGTCATTTTGTTCTTCATTGCGAGAAGAATATATCACGCATTCAGAGAATTGAACGGTTAGAGGCTTATTTTGAATGTAAATAATATGAAAGATGTAAGGAATTTGGCGATATAAATATCCAAATGATGCAATACCGAATAAAGATACAATATATCAATTTATTCAACAATTTGTTGTAGTATTAGAATTGAATGAACGAGACTCTTAGTTCCAAAAAGACGTTTTAACCTGCCATACAAGTTATGAAACCATGGGCATGTTTCAAGATTTTTTTGGCGATATCTCAAGAAACCTTTGACTACCTCTTTCCCTGATCTACCTCTATCCCTGACTTTTTTTTCTGTTGGAATATTTGAAGAACAAAGTTTATGAAGATAATCGACAAACAATAGGTGATCTAAAAATCGCCATTATCAAAGGATACAAGAAGTCACACACCAGCATCTTAAAACGTGTTTCTAAAAATATGAGCAAACGACTTCAGCTTTGCCTCCAAGAAATTTGCGGAAATTTTAAACATTGATTATAAATGTAAGTCCAACGTTTTTCCTACGTTATGTAAAATTGCTTTTCACCATTAGCATAAAAATAGTTTTAAAGTTTGTTGATTTTGTATAGTAAATTCACGAATCGTCAATACGGGAACTTATAGGACACCCTGTATAAGCCTTCACATTCTTTCAACAGCATATGTATGGGAAACACTTATTTCATTGCTAATATTAATTCCACACTGCAATGGACAGTACATTGCAAAAGTACCTGGGTGAGATTCGTCCCTCACATAGCATTTCACACTACGGAATAATTTTTTCAAGAAGTAGTTTAGATCTCTAATACTTCACTGCACTTTAAACTATTATTTACATGTTTGGAGCACCTATTATTTTCTCCTGGGCTTTTTAGCGAGACTATAGGATCGGAAGCAGCCAGAAAGCCAGTGAATCAGTAGTTTAATCAAGTCCAAGCAGCTCAGAGGAGCGCGGTGCAGCAAACAGCAGGTGTTGCTAATGTTTTATCCGCCGCCATTTCTAATTCCCTTCGTGTAACGCCAGCTAATAATGCACCTTTTCGAACTAATGACTTGAGCCTAATAACGTATTAATAACAGCGTTAGCCGCTTGTTTTCAACATTTCAACGCCTCGCACGCGACCCCCGGCTGCATACACCGTCCCTAGCACTAAACTTTCCAAACACATGCGACTTTTGCGTAAATTTGATCGTTAGAAAGGAATTTTTTCATTTTCACACCCGATCGGGAAAGAAAAAGTTTTAGTTCCTAGTTTATTTATGCATTTATGATTATCATTTTTTGATTTTAAAGTACAGTATGAACTTCGGAAAGTTTCGCGCTAATGATGTGAAGAGTTTATTTGTTTGGGGGTAATTGTATAACAACATCATTCATCTGATAATGCTTCCACGTTGGGATAGTTGGCTGCTTCGGGATCTTGGATTCTAGAATTTTTATCAATGCTCGCATGTCTAGCATATCCGCGCTGAACTTTCTGAGTTTCTTATACCTATTGACGAAAAAGTGTCATCCGCATTAATCATATTTTATATCTTGTTCGATGTATTTATAATGAAGATTAATCTTAATTCCAATACAGTACACAGCAAAACGTATAACTCAAACATGTTACCACAATTTGGTTCTGAACGTTCATTTCCTTGTTCAAAGACGATTCACCATTTTTTTTTACATTATTTCTCTGTGCTTATTTCTATCATCCAGAGTACTCGTTACTTTCTGTTATCAAACTGATTTATCTTATTTCCTATAAAGTACACCTCAATCATGTTACCAGAATTCGATTCTGAACGTCTTTCTTCAATTCCATCTCATTCCCTTGTTCAAAGGCGATTCTCCATTTTTTTTACGCTAAACTTTTGTATTTTCTTATCTGCTCTTATTTCTATGACCGAAATTTCTCGTTTCTTTCTGCATCAGACTGCTGTACAAATGTAATTAGAGTGACGAGCTCTTTCATTTGGCAATATTATGCAACTCCGCCGCTTATATCGCATATTTAAATTAAGCGGCCGAATTCGCGAATGAATTCCGAGACGATTGATTCTATACTCTTGATATCCGTTGTTGCCAATCGACAGTAAAAAAATAACGTCAATTTTAATGTCAGATACATTGGTAAAATATATATATGATTTTATATATATGATATGATTTTATATATATATATATATATATATATATATATATATACTAGAGGCCCGCCACCTGCTCGCTAACGCTCGCCAACCACCGGAGGATTGCTTTGCAAGCCTAATTGGTTCGCTGCGCGAACCTCGTTCGCTTCGCTCGCCATCAATGAAGACATTGTTTACAAAATATGATATTCCAAAAAATATTTTTCAAACATAAATAGGTTGTACTACAGAAAAATTATACATTATCTCTGGAATCAGAACTCGAACAATTTGGAATTCAAATGAAAACTTTGACCAAATTTTAACTTGAAATGTGAGCGTTGCTTTGGAAATCGAATAGCCAGCATGTCGTTTGTGAGCTACAACAGCTCAATTAATATTCATTTTTTTTCGATAAAATTTTATCCTATAACGCTATAAATTCAATTGATTCGCGAGTATTAGTGGTAAACAAACAGTCGTACAGTGTTGCCAAAACGCGATAACAAATAACGTCTTTTTTGCGTGTCACGCAAGAGAATTATATAGATAGATGCTTTCATTGACATTTTGTTTGCATAAATTGCTTAGTATAACATGCTAAAATCCTTATCAGAGTTGTGAATATATCTTTACTGTAAATGCGTGTTATTAACTTAAGTAGAGGTATTAAAAGTTAGTCTTAACTGGTACTTAAATCCTTAAATCGACAAAATTTTAATTAATTATACTATAAATATCAAATAATTTTTTTCAATAAATCAAGTGACTTCAAAGAATGAAAATGAGAAGGACTAATTTTTGTTTCCGCTATAAAATCAACAATGTGAAACAAATAATCTTGGAAAAATTCGAACTAAAATAAAGAAGGATTTTGTTGGGAATAACTATGAGTTATTGTCATTGATGCATACTCTATTGTTTTTCCAACTCTTTCAGCTCGAGTAAGGTCACCTGCATTCCAACGCAACACGCATGTTTTTATCGCGCTTTTTGCTTCAATTTCTTTTTTATCCCGTTTTGATGTTTCGCCCCTTTGTTCCATGTCACCATATTTTTGTTATGCTGTCTAATCTAGTGGATGAATGTATTTCAAGTGCTACACTTCCAAAAAATAAAAATAAAACTTCCGTTTTTCCTTTTCTTTTATGATTGATTAAGTTGCGAGTTTTTAAACTGCTAGTTTCAAACTGAATTCAACTCAATAAAATATGTATAATGCGGTCAAAGGATAAAAAAGCACGAATAAACTTACGTTTATACAGTTATGTATTTTTTCCTTAACATTTACTTCCATTTTTATACAGTTTTATAACGAAATCAAAATTAGATTTTAATGTAACGTTTTATCTGGTCCTTAAGAAGCAGATTCTCTAACATAAAACACAAATATAATAAGATTGAATATAGGTTAAAAAGGGTGGTATTATTGCTTTTAACATCTTTCGTGTTCATCTACTAAAACATAAATTTACCGGCATGCATAGCTGTTTACTGCATTTTATAGATTGAAGTGTTTAATGTACTTCACCCAATACACATCTCACAAATTTTGAATTTTTACTTAAATGAGTTTGAACTTAAAATGGTTTATTAGAAAACTCGTATGAAAATTAACTGAAGTTTTAATAATCTTCCAAGTCGTCACTTATGTGCCACAATTTTAATGGTAAAAATAAGAACTTACAACCATAGAAGATAATAATCCAAATAATGTAAAAAAGGTTAAACTGCATTGTTCACATTCAAAGAGAGATCCCACATCCACATTAAGAGTGAAAATACTGCGTAAGTACTTTTAAAGTTTACATATTTCCAGCGATTTACTTCTAATTCAAAGTAAGGACTTTATTACATTTACTATTATACAACTGAGGCCCTTATTCCATAAAAGCCCTTATTCTATTAAATCCCCCAACATATTTTTCATCCACATATTTCACCAACCTCTGATCACTAACCCGATTGGGCGGCATCCAATCAAAGTAAACAGGATATATTTTTTACTTAATTTAATTATAGTAACATTCTTGCTGTAGAGAATTACCTGCCTCTTCTAAAAAGTAATCAGATATTCATATCCATATATTGCAAGCCTTGAATACACAAACAACTCTTACTAACACTGAACATGGATTTGTACCATACATTTACTATTTCGTGATTTGATTTGTAGTTTCTCACTCTTAAATTCATTCAAAGGGCTTCTATAGGAGTAGTTATTAAAGAATTTCCTTTCCAAAAGTTTGAAAACTGCATTCCCCTCCTTTTGAAAATGGTCTCTCGGTATATTGGAAATCGATTGGTGATTAATGGATTGCCTGTTGTCCTCGTGACTTTTTGACAGGTAGAGTCATTTATCACAAGCATGTCAATGGCGATAAGGCATGAGATAAGGCGTCCAAAAACGGGATATGAATTTTAAATTGAAGTTTTCATAAGACTGTTTTAAACTTTCAAAGTATAGGTTATTCAATCTGCATCCGTCTTGAAATAATTGCAGAATTTGAGATATTTATTGCAAGCATTATCTAAAGACATTCTATAAAAATCTGCAAATTTAGATTTTTATAGAATGAACTACACCAACAATAATATGTAGATTGAATCACCTTAAATATTTGTTTTGAAAAACTTATTGATTGATAAACAAAATGATAAAAGTTGTATAAGGTTATTTTTCTGCTAAAGGAAAGAATAATAGCATCTCATATAAAAGTAAAATTGGAGTTGGTGAGATATAGTTTCAAACGTGGAGCTTCCATCAATGCTGATTAAGTAACATATGACAGAATTTTGAGTTAAATCTCTTAAAAATCATTAGGGATCATAATGATATTTGTGGGTTTTATCTTTAATAGCTCATCTTTGAAGCTCAGCTACCTCAATTTAATTCATGCTATTGAAAATAGTTTACTAGAGGAACAGTGCTCTAAGTTTGTAGCATAATATTGTGGACTTTTTTTTATCATTAGATTATTTAAACAGGTGATAGGAATTTGCTTTTATACGATACAAAATATTTAAATTAATGTTTAATTTTTTGTCTTGAAGTTTCATTGAAGTTTTTGAAAACTGCTTTCTTAATACATATATTTGAAAGCTATAACTGCTGATTCCTCCAAAAGTTTTCCAATATTGCCCTGTTATGCAACAATTGCACCAGATGCGATAGGTCACAGAAATAAAATACATTTCTCTTCAGTTAAATGCTACCTTAACTTTAGATTCAGGTGAGATAGAGTTACTCTATTACTTTTGCTGCGCTTCTCTGTTGTTTATGTTGGATATAGGAGATATTTTTTTAGAAAAAAAAGCATCAATAAGTAACCTTGGCTTAATAAAAGTGTATTGAAAAATAACAAAATACTTTGACTATTACAGCTTGATTGCAGATGATTGCGCTATAAAATTGTCATTTGTCTCAATATTCTTCTCATCAAGTAAACTTGAAATATTTTATTTCATATCACTACTAAATCTAAAACCATTTTTAGTCACCTCATATTCCGAAATTTCTTTTTCAAATGAACGAATAGAATAACATGACGAAACAAAATGAAACAAAAATGGATAAAAATGATAAATAATTTATGCAATGGAAAATTCTGCTGGTTGCAAAGGTGTGTGAACTGAGGTTACACAGATTATGCGTGTTTGCGTGATGAGTGTACGTGCGATTATCATTAAAAGTAATCATCCTTCCTGGAAGTGACAGATGTTGACTATAGAAATAGAAGTTGTTTTTCATGTTTGGGATAGATGATAACAATCGAAAGTTTACACATATTGATTATTTAATCTGTAATAAAAGCTTTCGCAGTATATTGACCTAGGTTTAGGAAATTTTATATTTGATTTTATTTACATAGTTGATCGAGCTATAATAAACTATTGGTGAAAGAAAAACATTTATATACCTTACTGTTCTAAATTATTCGACAATGTTGCATGAAATATACATTCAGAAAATCCTATTATGGCGAATCACACTCTTGTTCCACACACACTTTTTGTTTTCATAGTTTGGAAAATTTTAATTTAAAAACAATGAGAAAAATGTTCTTCCTCTCTTCACTTTCATATGGCAGGTGAAATTAATTTCTAAGTTGTGTTTCAGTGACGATGCACCAGACGCATGTAATGAGATATAATATTATAGTGCTTTTATTAACATAATTCTACCGTTTAATATATTGTTTAGTTATGAAATATGGTGTAAAGTTATAAAAGCTCAAAAATTAAACTTGTGAGCATTTTCCAAGTTTTACTTTTTATGCATAAATGAATTAAGAATTCAAATAGCTTAGAAGAGAAATAAGTGTCCTGATATTTCATCAGAAATTTGCCCTTTTCATATAAAATCTTTTCCATTTAACGAAGTATTTATAAGTGCAACGCAGTGATTTGTTTTCTATTTCCTGGAAACTTGATACATAATTGGATGGTCTGCTCTTTGAGGTTGGTTGGGTTCTGTGGCGCATGAGATATATTTGACTAAGTTTCGCAACAAACAAGGCAGACAACGTCAAATAATGGATACATGTATACAAAACAGGTTTTACTGACAAAGAGGAGAGAAATACCCACACGGTAAGTTACGCGAACCAAACCAGTGCCATCTGCAACTCGCAGATGACTACCGTATTGAGCAAATCCGGTGAGCCACATGTTAGTTGAGGAAGTGAAAGATAATTTTTTATATTAAAATAATGTCGTGAGCATTCGGAGTGTGAAAGAAAGGAACTTCTAAGAAATAACATGACAATTCTTGTTCACTTTCTCAAAATTTTTGTATCAGAATAAATACTTTATTTACATTTCCTTATCGAACTTTCGTATTTTATGAAGTAAGAATTCTATGGCTCAAGGAAGAACTAGACGTCGAGGTGCATCATTAAAAATTTCGAATTCTACGCAGATTAAAGCTAACTTTTTACACATTAGAGCTTCCTCATCAACGAAACGCCATACCAACAGTAGTCCGTTTATCTCTTTCCCTAAATTTTTTATTCGGATCTAAATAGACTACCCGTTAGAGGGAAGGAGATACTTTTCAAAAGTGTCGATCGCGCGGGAATCTCCTAAAGTGGGGAAGCTTTAAAAACAAGAAAGCGAGTCGTGAAAAAAGGGAACGGGAATCTCGACTGATGGCTAAATTTTATTAATTCGCTGCTGGAGGATTCTATTTTCATTTAAATGCGCAACTCCTTCATCTGCGCTCCAGAGGATACTGGAATAAGTGATGAGATCGTTTTCACACGCACACGGCCCATCATCTCGAGATGGGGGAGGGGTTGAGAGATCTGTTGCTCACGTGACCCGGGATTATCTCTCAATCTTCGAGAGTGATTAATTCTCCGGGAAAGCCGTCAGGGATTCGTTATTTGCAAAGAAGAAAAAAGATCGAAAACATTTGTGCTTCACCGAGTTGATACATGGGATTTGAATGGCGAACTTTGGAAATGAATTTATGGTGATTTCCATGGAGTTTTAAAGTCGTAATAGCATTTTATAAAAATAATTTATGAGTAGAATTTTATGTCATCTCAGTACTGAATACGGAGCTGACTGTTTCCGGAAAGAAACAAATACTAGCAGGGTTTTATTTGTCAAACGAAAGGTAAATCTCGTTGTGGATGAACACTATTAACTATTTAAAGACGTGTGTTTTTGCACAAATTTTGTTTTGTACTGGCTATCATTTTATTATTAAATTTCGATAGTATCATGTCGCATTATACGACGCTGTGTCTTGTTTGCGATAAATTTAGTCAGTGAAACTGGGCACTAAAGTGATAAGTTCAAGATTCTGACAAAGTTTCATTTTAAGACAAATTATTTTCAATTTATTCTATGATTCGAATTTTTGGAATTTTGCACCTAAAACAAATTTTTTCCGTGTTACTTGTAAATTGCGCTTATTGTGCTGAAATATTAATCTGAAAAGTTCAGAAATAATATTTAATTTTACGGCTTTTATAAAAATAGAAACGATGATACAATAAGGTTGGACATCGATAACATAAAAGTTGGGTAATGTAGATTACAAGAAAATGTTACTCTATGGGCAAAATGTGAAGTAACAACCCCCACCCCCCACTTCTCTCAATTCAAACATATTTTTAAATAAAAAAACATTCTTGATTATTAATATAGTAACAGTAATAAAAATGTGTATCGTTCTATCTACTACTATGAATGCAATTCAGTAGATTTGGAACTGTTTAGTTATGTCACACATATAAGACCTGGAAATTAGAGATTACTTTTTAAAGAAGCACTCTCTTAATTTGCCCATTCATAATACCCCACAGCAAAGTAGATTGCAATACCTCCTCCGTTTCGGAAGCAATTCAGTAGAGATTTCAAACGCAATCTACGAATAAGAGCAAGGGGAGAACGTGCAGCGATTCGGGGGTGGGATCTCCATTGTGTTACTCCCGAGTATCTTTCGGAATTGGCGGAGGGGTGCAACACGTAACACGGGCAGTGCATTAAATCGCTATGTTTCCCTATGCCCGGCCCGCTGCTCTTTAAGCTAACTGATTGATAAGGGCAGGTTTTAATTTCCGAAGTGAGTGCAGGGCCATTCATCTTGCGCGCTCTATCGAAGCGACCACTTCTTTTGCACAACACCCAACCCTGAGATGTCAACCTCCTCCTTTATTCCCCACCCTCGTTTTTTTTTTTTTTTTTTGAGGGAGCGAACCCTCCGAGAACCAAATCCGGGACCCTACAATGAGCGGAATTTTGAAGCGGTTCTGGTAATCCGGGGACACCTGAGGATCCGAGAGGATTTTTTCCCCTTTTCTATTATTATTATTTTTATTTACTTATTCAGTTTGTTCCTCTCCCCTCTCTCCGCATGGGATATAAGGCTAGGGAAGAGAGAAAATTGAACGGCGGTTCTCCATCAAATCTGGATTGGAACTCGGTTACCGTAACGAGGATGCGAAAATTAGGGGAAGGTTTAGAAATTGCGGCCGGGTGACCTCAACTGACCTTCGCTAGCAATTACTTGTAAGGAAGTTGAACTCACACACACGTCGCACTGAAGCAACTCGATGGGCTATTGGCGACGGTCCGGGATCAACCCCGAAAGAAAAAAAAATCCGAGGACAATTTTAAACTATAGTCAGATGAGGAGGTCAGCATCTGCGCTGGCATCCCACTCTCCAAGCTTCCACATCACGCTAACAGGAATATATTTGATACCATGATGGATTAACATGCATCAGGCCGACATCTTTATTTGGTTGGTGTTTGGGCCGCCTTTGGTTGGATCAAGTTTCGATCATGTAACTCTCCGGTTGCGAATGCGTTACTTTAGTTATATTTTCCAGATTACCTAATCCGCACTTAAATTACTACCTGTTTGCTTCAAATATACGGATATAAAAGCACTTTAACCCATAACGACCGCACTACTTTTCGCTTGAAGGAAATGAACAAAAATCATTTTTCAGACGTATTAGAGTCTAATTAAGACCAAAAAAAAGTTTCATAAATAAAACATTTATTTGTATAAAAGATACAAAATGTTGCGAAAACGCAACGTCAGTCAATACCGACTACTATTGGGAAATATGAAAATCTTTGAAGCACTTGCTATGTAACGGCACATTACATTTTTTACATGCAATTATTGTTTGGCTACTACAGTTTTTGCATCCTTTACTTTTGTTTTTTTTGGGGATATTTCTCGATAATAGGACTTGTGGTATCCTAGGCCACCACCATTTATTTCCTTTTACTTGCACTTTTTCATTCCAACGAAATTATCAAGCAGGTCCACCCCACCCATATGTTTGTTGTAATCCCCTATGAGTTTAGGTTGCTTTACAGATGTGGATTTCTTTATTTTCTTGAGTATTTCTTGGCCATTGAAGATGGATTGATTGTATCAAAGTTGGTGGCCAAAGAGTAACAGAGGAATTTTCGTTCCAACGAACTACTGCGATACTATGCTCCTTATCAAAGACAAAGTCATATATCCCACGTTGTTCCTTTTTTCATTTTGATTACAGGTGTATTAGGGCATTTTCCAAATCTGTTGTCACGGGTCATTCCAGTGGCATGAAACCACGACTTTTTTAATTTCTACAATAGCACATGTGATGTAAAAAGTTGTCAAAGTATACATAGTGGTTTGAAGGAACTTCGACTACACTTAAAAGACGTTTCACTTAACCCGGATCCTTCGTTTTAACTGCATATTTACCTGAGTTTTTTTCAAAATAATATAAGTACCCCTCAGAAGAAGACAACTGCCAAACTTTATACCCGAAACGAACGGGTTTTCTTTTCAGAAACATTTTGCACGAACATTTTCAGAAACATTCTACCGAAATAAGGTATCATTTGTTCATCGATAGAAAGATTTGATGAAAAAACACACGCCACTGCATGAAATTGGCATTTAAAATGTTTACACATGGACGAACTTTAACCATTTTATCTGTTTTATCCAATACATTGTTACCCGTTAAATGCAAATTCTGTTTGATAGTACTATGCATAGAACATGTTAGTGATGTACGTACTAATGGACAACTGACATCTTCTGCAACTGAACAGTTAGGTCCCTCTTGAGGAAGACATACATAGCCAATGTAAAGCAGAAATCCTATAAAACTCTTTAATATAACAGAAAGAGGAAACATTTTAAAGGTTTTCTGTTGTGCTTATTTTATACTTTCTTGAGTAATATGTTCCAAAAGATTCTGATTGTACAATTGTAAAAATACATCTATTGTCTCTAGATCATGCAATTTTTGTATAATTAATTATTTTATTGCTTTTTCTACGGTTTCTTTGTCAACATGCATTAATGTTATACGGGAGGCAAATTTCTCCAAGCAATATCTTTTTAGGTGATATAGACAAATGTGTATCATTTTGTGATGAAACCGATAAATTTTAAAGTTTTTTTGATGAAAAAAGTTTAATATAACCAGATATGTCTTTCGGTTTTGGCAAATTATCTTTTAACATATCGTCATCAATGCATTCCTCGTCGGTCAGTAAGTCAGGAGGTCTGAGGGGGGGGGAGATCACTACTATATCTGCTTGACCTTGACAGTTTTCATCTGATGCAAATTCAGAAACATCTTCATGATATAACTCTTTCATATATTATAATGCTTCATTCACAGTAAAAACCGTTTTCTTCGACATCCGTTATTTCCGGGAAAATGTTCATAAAGACAATACTTTGGACTGACGTTGCGTTTTCGCAACATTTCAAAAAATGCATATTTATACAAACAAAGACAAAATAGTAACCTTATTTTTTTATGCCATTTTGCAGACTTGTGTTACTAAAATATAAGCGTCTCTTCATGAAGTCCTTTGAATTGTTCTGCCATGTGTGAGATTTTTTCAAAATTAGAGTAAAAAAATCGCAAAAAAATGACACTTTTAGAAATTTATTTTATAAAATCTTGCATTGAGAGAAAAACAATTTTTTTTCCATGGAGACATTGAAGCTTTGTCTACAGTATACAAAAAGAATTATATAAAAAAACCGCAATACAGAATAAGAAAAAAAATGTTTTTACTAATGTTGCGAAAACGCAACGTCAGTCGTTAATGGGTTAACGCAAGTATGAATACAAATACCTTCCAACTTTTAGCCTTAGAGTAACTAGAAATGATCGTGGTGCGACTAAACCTACAAGGCATTGCATCCATTAGGAAAATAGTATACACATTCAGAATAGAACACGAACAGTGGACAGATGTCCTTCTATAAAAAATGTATTGATACAAGATTAGAATGAAATACTTGACATAGTTTACAAAATATCAAGTTCTATATTGTGAATAAGCCTCAAATGTATGCTATAGAATTCGTACGTTCGTAGCCCTAGAAGAGTGAGCATTCTCAAGATGAGATACGCACTTGAATCTTTGATAAAATATACGAGCCATGGTGGCCCAGTTGGTATGGTGTCACAGATCAGCAAACGGAGTCACGAGTTCAAAACTCGATCCCACCAAAGACCGTCGTGGTTTGTGCACGTTAAAGATGTCGTGGCCTTAAATATTCTCAGGTCGGCGTTGTGTGGAATATTGGAGAGTCGGTGCAAACTTAGGTGTTGACTTCGTCGTTTGTCCATCGTTAAAAACGACGGGGTGTTTCCCTTCGAAGTTGATCCCGGAACGTCACCAATAGATTGCCGTGTTTGTACAGTACACGGCATAAAATAAATTTCCTTCTTACCTCGATAGGGAATGCTTTCTTTAATGTCCTTATTCATTTATTCTTTTGCAGATTTTAGCATTTTTGCTATGAAGAAAATGAATATTGGTTTGAAAAATGACTCAACATTTTAATATTCGTTGTCAGGTTCGATTCATAATTTATGGAGCTCGCAATAATAATAAATCTTTCCTCCAAAACAAATATCATTTTTTCATATTTCAGCCTCCCCTTACACAAACTCTAGCCGGTGTTGAAACGACCACACGCACATTTAAAAAACAAACTCAACAGTCGAAGATCATAGTTTATGGAACTGAGACCTAACCTATAAATAAGATGGAGAAATTGCTGAACATACCCTCATCAGGAGAAGTGCGAATGCCAGTGCGCTATCCCAAAGGGGGCAGGCGACCCCAGCTGAGTCAGAAGATGGCTTCTCCACCAATCAAGAAGCTCCTGCAAAAGGTACGATACTCTATCAATCAAGATCCACTGCAGAAAGAATTTAATTACACACATGAATAAGTTCGCACGAACAAACAGGGGGAAAAAAGGGAAAAGCACAATTACGTGCTCTGTCATTTCTCGAATCCTGTGGGACAGGGCAAGAGAGACGGAATCCGAAAATAAATTCCGCCTGGAGAACGTAAAAATAGGGCCTCCATGAAGATTATTCGGGCTTAAAATCCTTAAAATCACGCAACCATCAAATAGGTAGTGATTGTATCAAGTAAGCCTAACATGGAGAAAACAGTAGAAATGGAATGTCAAGTTAAAAGGATAGAATCATGAAAGACCCGTTGTAGTGTGTGAAAAATCCGCATTTACCATTCATACGAATGTTCAAAGTCATCTTTATAACATGGATTCACAGTGATCTAAAATGAAACAACACATAACGTGCTTACTTTGTGATTAACCTTTATGAGAGCGATTTTCAGTGTATATATAAACAAATCAAGTGAAAAGTGAAGGCTTCTTTTCCGCTTTCCACATGCTTTCGAATAAAATGTTACTTGGTTTCTTTAAATGTAGTTCATCGCCGTTTAAGCAACAGTTAGCTTTTAACCTAATTGGCGATGAGCAATCGATTATCATACATCGATTCGGAATTCATTCGTTTGAATTTTTATTGGAAAATGATGAAATTGTACAGAAAAGCAAGCCAATTTAAGGTAATTTTGGTAAACATACGAGAAAAACAATCCGCTGCAGAAACCACTATCAGCACTTGCATTTAGTTAGACAGAAAATGCTTCTGGTAGTCATAAAGTTAACAACACGATTTTAGTATTTTAGGGGTACTCTTCAATTGAATTTTTGAAACACCATCCATACAACTGCTATTTCCATGCAATCATTAAGACAGATTCATATTCCTAGCTTTTAAATGGTTTAAGCAACTTCAAAGTACTTAAGAACAAGATTTAACGCATTCATAAAAGAAATACAATTCGTGATTTATTTTCCTATTTTCAGACTCGAAAAACAACTGGCCAACTATTGAGCACCTAGAACAAGACGTTAAATTGCTGTTTGTTGTTGATGAATGCTGATTATTAGACTCATAGACCATAAGACCACGTACTCTCCAATATTTGCTCACAGTGCAATTAAAAACGACTAGTGAAGGCACTCGTCCATATGTTCACCAGGCACACATTATGTCTCGTAAATTAGTATGGGGGATTCAGTAAGTCTTATTAGTTGGAGATGTTCTGAAGAATCGAAACTTAACTTAGATATATCACATCCCGGAAAGAAAAGTGACACAACTCAAAATTGCAGAATTTGAGAAACATCAACTTAAAGGATACTATAAAACTTATATTGAAATAGTATAAGCTTCTTTTAAATTTCAGGTAAGTATTTATGGTGTTAACTTCTATTATATTCTATAGAATAGTAATATAACACGTTGGGGCACCTCATACATATTTTTCAATGACGTAACATCAAAATTTGTATTTTTTGAGGCTTCACTTTTCTTGCTGTGGTGCGATATGGTATCAACAAAATTTTAAAAGTACTTTGTAAATTTGAAAATAATGGTCACACACTCTGGAACAAACTGGCCTCACAAGTTGATCATATTCAAAATATTTGATGTACTCAAAAGGCCGAACTCTCCAAAAATTATTGAAAAGTCAATAATTAATGACATGAAAACAAATAATAAGACTCAAAGTAATACTTAAAATAAATCAGAGTGGATTTCTTTCTCGGAATAAAAGAAAAAGAGTTATTTCCTGAATACGTGGTTCCCAACCAAAATAGTTTCTTGTCGCATAAAAGTCTGAAGGGATGAAAGGTCCATATGGAAGATCACTTTCTTTTTGGGACTATTTTCATTGCTAAATCAGTAGGCGATGGGGCATTTAAGGGCTTTTTACTGAAATGAATGAAGGCGTTGAGTAGCGTGGACACAGTTTCAGCTCGCGACAAATGATTTCACAGATCCCGAGTCGCTTTCATCAAGTCGATGGTTTGGGTCCTCTTCAAGAGATTCCAACTGTCGTTCGTCAACTGATGAACTCCACGTGTTCACTCAGCATGCCACCCGGAAGTTTAAAATTTTTTCCCTCCTCCCATTCATCATTTCATAGTTGCAGGGATTTTTTCCTTTCCTTTCTCTCTCCGTTACCCCTGTGTCTCCTCTTTCTTCTATCACCTCGTCAATCATCATCCAAGGTTAGGCCGGATGTTAGGTGCAATTTGCTTCTTCATTGGTTCGAGACTAAACAACACTGGCAAGTTCAAATTTCAAAGATCAATCAAACTTCGCCATGGTGTGAGGCTTGGAATACTCAGGGACTGAAAAAGAGCTATTTTGAATGCCTGAAGTTCCAAATGGATATCAGAACTTTAAAATGCCCAAAAAATTTGGGGAATGTTGCATGGCGGTTGGACTGATAAGAAATGGTGAAAAGAAATTATGTAAATCAGATATAATAAGCGTCAAGATATCTACAGCAATTTTCAAGTCAAAGTTGTTTGTCAAGAGCATTTTCAAATTGAACTGATCTATCAACATCTTTGACGTCAACTGTTACTTCTTTACTCCGGTAGGTTTATGTTGTTAATGCTTGCACAAATATACGTTAGAGAAAATTAAAAGTTTAAAAAACAACAGTATTCGATTTAAATAGTTTTGAAAAACAGCACAAAACAACAAATTGATAAATTAGTGATAAATGAAGATAATTATCTTGCAAAAGAAGCGTATTTGGTATTCAACCATTCATGTCTTTCGCGGAATTTAGAAATAATTTTGAAATCACTTATTTTGCACATTTTTTCAAGGAGCATAGCAGATAATTATTGTATTGATGAATGCTTCTGTATATTTTAAATATCCTATGAAACTCATATAATAAGAAAAGAGACGTCCCTCTTTTGAACACATATCTGATATTTATTTAAATTATATCGTAAGACAACGTTTCCATTTCTATGTTCTTATCATGTCATGATTACATTTTGCGTTACTTGACATAAAATACATTTCAGTATCATAGCAGAATTTCATAAAAACTTTTAAAATTATATTTATGTTTGATTAAGCTTTTCAATTTTTCGTCAACTTGAAGACTAAGAATATTCAAACCATGAAGATAATAATGATTTGAACAGACTTGAATAAGGAAGGTGGAAATGTTGAAAATGGTTATACTAAACCGATGCAAAAGTTTTCTAAATAATAAATCATTTTCCATGTGACAAAATTTTCATCCTTGATGTTCATGAAAATAAGCTATCTGCTACCTTTCTAGCATTGATTTTCCCTTAAAATCTGTGCGACATCATTAAAACTCCCAACAACATATAAATATTATACTTGATAAGTCACAGCATCAGAAGGTCTACTGGTTACACTTAACATAGCTGCCTGGCCTAATCGCTGTTATTCTTTTGCTGCTGTTTTTCTTTGTCTTGCATTTTTATAGGGGTGATGAACTTTAGGACAAAGACCAGTTTCCAATCGAGATACTGCCAGGAATCCACGAAGTAGAAAAGTGTTAGGAGATGAGATGTTTTATTGGAAAAGTATTTTCTTTCTTATTTCCCACCTTTTTACATCTTGTTTAGCATTTGAAGAGCTTTCATAAGCCTGCTTTCTTCGTCTCAATGATTTGTTCTTCGACTTTCTTTAGTCGAGATCACCTCGCGCTATAGACTAGAAAAACCTTAGACTGACCGTTGCATGCTGAATGACCCATCATCATTACAACAGGTGTCATAATATTCGGCGTTCATTTTAAATGAGCAAATGCACTTCTCGTAGGTTTCGGAATATTTTGCTGAACCAAAACAATACATTGTTCTTCTTCAAACAGGCATTAACCACTGAAAAAAAAGCTGTACAATGAAAACGACTAAGTTACCTGCAGTAAAATGGCTTTCAGAAATTTTCCTGATTTGGCTTTGATCATATAAAGTAGCCGCATGGGAAGAGAAAACAACACTAACAAATAAACAGAAAAGAAAGAACCTTCATATCCAAAACAATTGACCAGTTTTAAACATAGTCCAAAAAGTACCCAAGACATTTTGCTCGTCCAAAATATCTTAGATTCCCAATGGTGACAAATAAGTCAGTGATTGAAATATCATGACAAGAACCATGACGCCACTTCTGCGATTCGGGCACAACAGCTATGTCATTGATTGACAAGTAATTGGTGGGTGGGCTAAGATAACCCTCCTGAAACGTAAGTATGGAATTCGGATACTTAATGTTCAAATTGCACTGATTTAAATTATTTCGTACTACCTTTGTTTGTATTATTATACAGCTTTTGTCATAAAACATTGAAAATATTCATAACTTTTTTAGCAATATACATAACAAACAAGAAAGCTATGTATCATAACAGCTCAGAACGTCCCAGATTACCCTGGCCTACGTACCAAAGACCCCGCTGCGGGTGGTCTGATGTGAATCAATGTAGAAACATACAAAACAACCAAATCAGAATCAAACAAATAAATGGATCTGAGGCTGCTGTGATGTCGGAAACGCTTTCAAGTTAACATAGCGGGGGAATGTGATAAGATCTTTCCAGGCTTAGAAAACCATATCATTACCAGGTACACAAAAAAACTGTTCCGACGACACCGAAAAGAAGATTTTTTAGAACCTTTTTCTCAGCTCGCCCCCTTCAGCACCCCACGGTGCGGTCCAGATGGCCTGATATTCTCAACTCCTCCTCTCCTGACACGTAGAAGACCTCCCCCGTAGGTTCCATCTCTTGCTCCCCTTCCTCCTAATTAGTTCCGAAATTCCATTACTGTCTTCCCTTCCGTACGGGTCTCGTTTTTCACCCTCTCCAGCTGAGAACCCTCTCCTTTCCGGCGATGCTTTTTTTTATTTATTTATCTCGCCCGTGATTCCCTTGCCCCTCCCCCGCTCAAAAATAAAAATTTGTTTTATGGGGAAACTGGAAGAGAAAGATAAATGTAAAACGAAAATCACAAAAGTGAAAAGGAAACACGAAAAGAGAGGGATGAGGTATGCTAGCCGCGTTGTAAGGTACCCCTTTTGAAATGTCCAAATAATGAAAAATTATGTGAGGTATATATGCATTTTTTGACTATTTTTCATTCAGGGAGAAAATGATTTTTGAGTGTACGCTACGTACGTAGGTGGATTGTTTGGTTGGACTGGGTTTTATGGCGCATATCGAGAAACGGGATAGCTGCATCAAATGCGTGATAGAATACGATCCGATAAAACAGATAAAATACTTAAATTAAAAATCCTAACTAACAAAAAAAAATGTTTTGAAAATACATAACGCTTTAAATATATAAAAGCGAGGAAAAGAAAATACGAAAAGAGTCAAATAAAGACAAATTATGGGAGGTGTATGTGCATTTTTTGACTATTTTTCATTCAGTTAGAAAATGATTTTTGAGTGTACGGTACGTACGTAGGTGGATTGCTTGGTTGGACTGGGTTTTATGGCGCATATCGAGAAACGGGATAGCTGCATCAAATGGGTGATAGAATACGATCCGATAAAACAGATAAAATACTTAAATTAAAAATCCTAACTAACAAAAAAAAATGTTTTGAAAATACGTAACGCTTTAAATATATAAAAACGAGAAAAAGAAAATACGAAAAGAGTCAAATAAAGTCAAATTATGGGAGGGTGTATGTGCATTTTTTTTGTTACTATTTTCATTCACGATGTGAATATTTTGTAGAGTACATTGCATAGAAAGGTTGATTGGTTTGTGTTTTATAGAGCAAAGCCTAGAAAGGTAAGTCTAGAAAGGTAAACCACACCAAACCCAAGATGGATATGACTCAATAAAATAGATAAATACTCGAATTGAAAACCTTACTAACAATAAAAAGTAGATTTAAAAATTGGAAAAGAAAAATAAAGCTAAGATGGACAGGAATGAGATACGCTAGCCATCTGTGCTGTAGATGTAAGTTTTAAAACATGTGGAAATAATAAAAGTCATTTTTGGAGGTATATTTATTTGATGACTTGGTTAGTTGCTTTGGGTTTTATGGCGCAAGGTTCAGAAACGCAAAAAAGAATACTACCCGAAAAAATGGATAAAATGCAAAAATTTCAATCCTAACGAACAATTAAAAGTAGATTAAAAAATGCGCTGTACTAGAAATACATTAAAAAAAACCCGATGGTACAATCGAGAAGTGTAGATCGCTAGCGTATTCCGGGATTGGGAAGCCCGTGTTTGATTGTAAAATGGAGATCCCCTCAGAAGGGGGATTTATACATTGGATATGTTGTAAAAGTGTTAATAAAGAGGCCATAGGTGGACTGAAAGAAATAAAATATTATAATTTTAAATTTATTATAATTTGTACACAAGAATTTTGTAACCTATTAACAAAGCAGTTATTTTAGAGTAAACTTAATAAACAGCAAATGTGGTGCCACTTC
The DNA here is from genome assembly GCA_947359465.1 of Metellina segmentata. Lineage (NCBI taxonomy): Eukaryota > Metazoa > Arthropoda > Arachnida > Araneae > Tetragnathidae > Metellina > Metellina segmentata. The sequence continues at coordinate 62,035,557 of OX375879.1, read as the reverse complement.
TACTCTGTAAAAGAAAATGTAGATACATAACGTTCTTTCTTTTTTTTTTCTAATGGCGGGCACATTTGACCTAAGTCATTGGCCACTTGTGAAGAAGCACCGTCATTGCCTCTAACAATTTATACTTCGTAATTTTGAACTATGTTCAGATGACGAAGCAACACCTGAGCTGGTATGCGCTGACAAACATCCATGCCCGAACCCGGATTCGAACCGGGGAACTTCCGATCTAGAGGCTCACACCTTAAACACTATACTGGTTGGTCGGCACATAACATTCTTGAATTCTTAATTTTAAAACATATTAATCAGAAGCCATCAGAAACAATTTTTGGCCAATGAGAAATTAGATCTATTAGAAGTCTGCATTTTTAAGCAAACATTTGATACATGCATAAGCATTTAGTTAAAACATGGAAAATATTTTTTTAATTTACTACTTACAAGTTATTACATAAAAGAGGATTTTTTAGTTCACAGGAGCGTAAATATTTTTTAAATAGTTATTTAATTCGAGTTACCCACATGTCATGATATTATTTCATCCTCCGATATATGATTCTAAATTAAAGTGGCATACTTTAACTTTACAAATATTTGTTTATTTTGTTGTGCAAAACATTTGCAAAGGATATGTATAAGAATCACTAAAGCAGTTAATCAAAACGGTGATAAAATGTACTTAATTATTTTCAGTTTTTTAGATTAAAAGTTATCTAATGGGTCTACTGGATTGAAAGTGCAGTACATATTCCGTGATGTAACATGTAATCAAAAATGAAAAAATTGCAATTTAAAAAACATATTCAAATGCTATGCAATATTTTTTCACTAACGATAGCAATCAAAGATAAATGCATTCATTTTAAATCCTATTGCAAGGAATTGCTAAATTTCTTGGCTGTTTTTCACGAATTCATAATCAATAAACAACGATAAAATTTCTGTCCTAAAATATTTATCATTTAAAAACTACTAAACGCACATGTGGTGTTTACGTAAGCAGAGAAAAGAAATTGCACGCAAATCAGTAAACAGCTATAGTTTAGGGAAGTTTTTATTAAATCATATATTTTACAGACAGAATTTGAGTTTGTTTCGTGTTATAATTAAAATAAAACTGCTATGCTGTGATTGTGAAAAATGTTCAGTCTGATACACAATGACAGCATAAACATTGCCTGTTTCTTTTGAAACACATCCTTAAACTATTTCAAGATTTACCTATAATAAATAAGATAAATAAAATGCTTATATATTTACAAACAAAATAGATTGCCAATTTAAAACTTATTTTACTTTTAGTATTTAACTATTATCTGTTAATATCGTATAACTAGTACAAAGTTTGCATTAAATTGAAAAATGGTAAAAAATGTGTGTGTACAAAATACATATGTTGCTTGTTTAGTGCATTTGTTATTGATAGCATCAAATCATCACTAAATAGTGTTTTAGGTTGCCTGATAAATGTTTAAGAGTTAGTAGTATAACGCTTAGAATGCGGAGAAATTCTGTATGGGATTTTTTGACGAAAACATTTCCCATGCTGCGTTTCGTTTTGGGGTACTTTTCTAAGGAAAGGGAAAAAACGCACAGCAATACCGATCTTGTTTTCTTTCATTGTATCCAATACCCTCCTTCAGTTATGGACCATAACTCACACTGCCCTCCATCCATAACTTATGACAGCCCATAATTTTGTTTTGCTAAGGCCCTCGTCTTTGCATTGTTGTGGTCATAATTGTTAACCTAAATGTGTCCAGTTCGCACCTCCCCTTTCGAACAAAAGAAGAAAAGGGAAAAACTTAACCTCTCCGACCGCACAGACCTGCAAACAAGGATGCGTTTTATCACACGCACAGACCAGTGGTGATTTATCGGGACCGCTTAACCATAAAAAGACCACCGTAGCTGCGCCTATTAGGCTTCACAATACGCCTAAAAGGTTATTATTACTTTTCGTGGTCGGGTACAAAAGCCTCAACCCTTTCAAGGCGAACGCCCACTGTCACATTTGGGGATGAACTATTTTGACAGAAAGATGACAAATTAAGTGGATGGGGGAAGCTGGAGATAAACCCATCCTTTAACCGCAGTCGTCAGAAAAGCGATTAGGCACAAAAACGGAGATAAATCTGAAGCCCTCCCCCCGTCTTCGCATGATTTATTTATCGCTAGTCGCTGCTCAAAAACATAACTCGATGAGCGTCACAAGAATTCCGGTCGAGGCTTCGAGTTTACCATTATTCAAGAGACTCAGGTGAGCCGTTGCCTGCAGATGGATTCCCGGCACTGGTGAGAAGAAATTGTTTAGTTTTCTGTTGCGCTAATTTGGATGTGCCGATTCACTTGTGCATCTCCGCGTTTAACCATCCGTGTGTCACTGGTTCTGACAGGTGCGCAGTGACTTTTCTAAAATACTTTTCAATGTTACGCGATGGAAAGAATAACAATGAAATCTTGTTTTGTGTAAACTTAAACAATGCATTTTTACGGTTATTTGTTTTTTATAGTACTTTCTTAGCTATACTAAATATTTTTTATGAATAATTAATGATTTATTTATCGCCAGTAGCTGCTCAAAAACATAACTCGATGGGTGTCACACGAATTCCGGTTTTGGCTTCGAGTTTACCATTATTCAAAAGACTCAGGTGTGCTGTTGCCTGCAGATGAATTCCCAGCACTGGTGATAAGAAATTGTCTAGTTTTCTGTTGCGCTAATTTGGATGTGCCCCTTCTCTTGTGCATCTCCACGTTTAACTATGCGTGTGTCACTGGTTCTGACAGGTGCGCAGTGACTTTTCTAAAATACTTTTCAATGTTACGCGATGGAAAGAATAACAATGAAATCGTATTTTGTATAAACTTAAACAATACCTTTTACGGTTATTTGTTTTTTATAGTACTTTCTAAAGTGTATTAAGTATTTTTAATGGGTAATTAATGCGTGAGTTTCTAGCAAAAAAGCCTTCGAGCACCTCACAGAAGCACCGCGATCTTATATTTTAAAAAAGACCAATGAATAATGAAGGAGGAATCGACTGCCGTATTTAGAGGTGCTTTGAGGATATAAACCCGAAGGAGGTTATACTATCGTAACATCTGTTTGTTTAGGGGTGATAATTTGAAATGAATAACATACCGAACCAAACCATCTCATAAATGCAGAGTGGTTTTAGAGGGCCTAATTTTGACTAGAGCTGTAGTGATACTTCTAGAATTGAAGAGAAATGGCGACCTATTCCTCATCACTGAGGGACCATTTGGTACAATTCCTTGTTTAATTAACGTCAGATTGGAGCAACACAATGCTACAATCTCGGATTACCAACCCGAGGTTTGTGAGTTCGAAATTTGATCCTATCACACACAGACTCGTTTACATGGGAATGGTGTAAATCTGTAATGACCTCAAATGTTCTCACGTTGGCCTGGTGTGTTAGTTTGGAGAGTGGGTGCCTGACCGGCATCTGACCATGGTTCTAAACTACGAGATATTGTCCTCTGATCTTTTCTTTCGGAATTGTTCCCGGACCGTCGTCAATAGCCCGTTGTGTTTTCCAGTGTGGCGTTATTTTTAACATACAGCCTACCTCATTAACGAACCAACTAACCGCACTTTCCCCAACTCCAGTTAATAGATGAGGCACTTTGTAAGGGTGACTTGAAAAAAGTCCGGGTAAAATAATATTTGTTGATAGAACAAGGAGATATCAAAATCATCTTCATACGCTCTTAATAAAAAAACATAACAATCGGGATATTTTTTTAGGATAGGTCAAATGAGGATATTTTTTTAATGACTGGAATGAGCTTTAGACCTCTTCTTCAATGGTGCGCATTGGCCGTACGTCTGGTTAATTTAAAGAATTTGAAACTACTACCTTCTTTAATTTAAATCGCCTGCTGTGTATTTTCTTCAATTCTGAAAGAAAGATGTTGAGATAGGAAATGAAATGGTGCGTTATATGTTTATTTTCTAAGGAGCGAGTTCTTTTATATCAGGATATATGTTCCGCTTACTTTTAATTTGACTAAAAGGTGCATTTTTCTGAGTGTTTTAGCGTGCATGCCTACTCTTGGATTATGTTTCCAACTTTTCTTTTTTACGTCTTAAAGTTCGAGGAAGTTGAGAAAAACTAAGGAATGAATCTGAGGCAGTAATATTTTAACGTAGCTTTTTTGAATGGGAAGAGAAGAATACATGTTTTTTTTTAAAACAAAGAATGAATTGTAAAATTCCATTATTATTTTGGTATTAATTAAAATTTATTCGTTTACTAATAAAATAGTTATGTTTAATAAGATAAACTACTGTAAGCAGTGTTATTCCTCACTTAAAACTTCTTTAGAAGATTGAAGTTCACAGGAGAAAAATAATAAACTTCAAATTAAAAGGTAACTTTTAATGTGGCAATGCAGAAATACTATTACATTTTAATATAATAGTAATTTTTCATTCTTACAGTAGCTTAGTCATACAGTATGACAAGACAAAATAATTTACATTTAAATCATTTTAACTTTAATTTATTAGCCAGTCATATATTAATAAAATCTAAATTTTACTAAACTTTATTACATGAATTTTCACGTCATATTTGTTGATTGCATATTTGGTGGGTAAATTATAAAATTTCAATGAACTAGTGGATGTTTTTCAAGGCTTGTCTTTGCTGCTTAAGAAAAATACAAAAATTGGTCCAATAAGATCCAATACAGTGTTTAAAAGAGAAACATACGTTAAGGACCAACAAGATTACTCAGAAAGAAGGAATTTTAATACTCGTCTTTTCTTTGCAACAGATGTCGATTACATTAAAACCATTAAATTACTATAAAGAAAGACGGATAATTACATAGATGGGGAGGGAAAATGCTTCGATTGATGAGATGTTAAAATTTTCAGATAATTACAATTCATTCGAGTCCGGAACTTTGCATGTTTACCTGTCGTAAATGAGTCTTTTTAATGTGTGAGGAGACAACGACCATCTAATCTAGACCTCCATTAAGGAAACATAAAAGTTTATGATAAAAAGGCACCACTAACACCCATTTCCTCATCTGCTTTGAGCTAAAGTGGCTTTCTTAAGTTCAAGTCAGAAAAATTAAAACAATTGTTCAAAAGAATTTCTTGTTTTAATTTGTAAATCTTACGTCCTGAAGGTTTTACGTAATTCTTTGATGTTGTTAAACATCATTAATTATAAATCCTCAATAGTTTGTCCACTAACCTAAGCAGCTTAACTTCGGTTATAGATACAACAAGCGTGATTCTTATTGTTTTCAAGGTACAACTGCTGTATCAGCCGTAGTCTAAATTATTTCTTGGCGCGATTCTTTTAAATTTCAACGTGCAACTGCTGCACTGGCCGTAGTCTAGGTTAATAGCTTTTTCTGTGATACATAGCGTACTTTTAAGTGTATTGTGTTATGCTTTGCCCTACTATTTTATACATTCGCTTTTATCAATAGGCAATAGTGTGTAAGAAATTAAACTGCATGCAAGTGTGAATAAATAAATAATATTCAATTCCAACGTTAAATAAAGGTAGGTAGTTGATTTAAAGTCACATTGGAGAAACCCAGCGGTTTATTGGCAACGATCAGAGGACAACACCTCGTAATTTTGAGCCACGGTCAGATGACGGACGTTAAATAAAGAAAGTGACAGTTAATATTAAAATTATTATGTCTATAATGTACTTCCCGATAAGTATTATACAATTCACATTTTATACTTATGCATTAGAATTTTATCATTCATCAAAAAAGAGTTGTTTAACTTGTGAGATTAGGTTATATCCGTATAGGATAATTTGCCTCACTATTAATCTACAATTAAAACTGAGGTTTCATATTATACTATCTCTATACTGAACCGCAATTAATGCGACAAGTTGTTTTTTGGAAAAAAATAGGGTAATGTAAAGTATCTAGGAAGATATCAATATCCTGATCTAGAGACAGTATTTTACGATGAATTCATCGCCAAATTATGTCATCTGATAAAATACTGTCAATACTAATAAAATAAATCTGATAAACAGCATGTTACTTCATTGGAACTCAGTTGATTTGCAGAATTTAGGTTTTTATACTCCGTAAAACTACGTTTCACTGAAATGCAAACAACAAGGGGAAAATAAATTTATTTTAAAATTACATACTTCACGTCGGGTGTTAGGACTATTTAGAAGATTGATGCCTAGCAATATATTCCAACACACATTCCCACAACATTTTTCCACAGAATTTTTTCCTGGCAAGGTAAAATGAAATTCTCGTACAAATAATAGGACTGAGACTTCCAAGTAAAAGAAGTTTAATACGTCTGATTCAAGTATCACATCTAGCACCAATAAGAAGTCCAATATCAGAGAGTAATATTTATAATTCTGCTTCGAAAAAACGGATATAATTCAAAAACTAAATTTATTAAAAGAAAAGTAACAATTAAGCTTACAATGATTTTGATAAATGACTCTTTTATTTTTTATGCAAAAATACTCATTCGTTGAAATTGTTTTCAATCCAAAAATACTGTTCTTCCCTAATTATTTTTTCTATCGAACAGTTACGCCCACAAAATTCATTTATTTATATTGTTGAGAGTATCCGTTGCTTTCTATCATTTTAATCATCCAGAATAAGAGATTTTTCTTCTTGGGGCACTATTAACGATAGTCTACATTTGCTACTAAAAGAAACAAAAGATTAAGAAACGCCAAAACAACCAAACTAAAAAAGCAGCAGGGTGTAAAAGTGTGAATCATGACTCTTAACAAAGCAGTGCTGTTAACTATTCAACAACTACGAGTACATTTCAAAATATAAATAAAAGTGTTTATTAAATCTCTTTCTAAGAGTCAACGTTAAGATATATCTGTACAGGAAAATAGTTTTTCAAAAGTTAAAGACTGTGCTGAAGTTTAAACGCATATAAATTTTCTCTAGTCATAAACATAATCACAAACAAGTGTATTTCTCTATAAAGGGGTTGTATAGCGGTGCTTTTAATCAAATTTATTAAATGTTCATAACTTATACAAAATGTTTTAACTGCTCGATGTATGAATTGAAAAGTTATAAACACTTAGAACGTGATAAAATATAAGGCAGTCAAATTACATTTATGTTGTGTATATTCGTGCTGTTTTTGTGACATAGTTTGGATTTAGGGGTGTATATATTTTGTAATACTACAAAAATCTTACGAAAGTTATCAGCATATGTTGGGTATTTAAGTATTACCATTTCATTCATACTTCTCATGTAAGTTTTTCGTTAAAAATGCAAGGAAATAAATCTAAAATATTAAAAAATAAAAACCAAAAAATGTTTCGAACAATAATCTGTTCAGTGTGAAATATATTGCCTGTATAAGGTTGTCTGTTTTAAGTATGTCCATATTTAGATGTTTCTCCTTCCTTACCACAGAAATATTTTACTATCCGTTATTTAACACTATTAACTACTTAAATAATGATGGGTTGTGTTTTCAAATACAAAAATAAGATGGCAAAATAGTTTTAAAAAATTTCCTTAAAGTTACGAATTTAATCTAATTTAACCCTTTAAGAAGTGTAGGATGTCTCGCATTTTATCACCCTAAAATGATTAAGACAAGTTATATTTAAATTTTAGGTTTCATAAAGATGCTAAGTTTTATGCATATTTCTTCACTAAATAATGTAACTTCAACGTGCTCTAGATAAGAAATAAAGAAATCCACCTCCCAATCTTTAAAAAATTAAATTCTTGTTTTTATCAAAATATATTGATATAAGCTTATAGGTCTTCACCCATAAAGTTTACCTTTTCTCGGAAAAATGTTTTAGTATAATGTCCTTCAGAAGGTTAACACTTGAAATTGTATTTCAAAAGAAGTATGGTAAAAATATTTTTCTAATGCCCAATGAGTAGATATTTACTTATTATACGATATACGGGAGGACTTATGAATCCCTTTGCGTTATCTGGTGTACCACGGGGTGTCAAATTATACTTCATATACATACCTTTTAGCCACAATCCGCTTATACTCGTAGAGGCCAAACAATCATTTCAGATGTGCAAACATCCATACTTTACTCTGGATTCAAAGCAGAATCCTTTGGATCCAGAAGCTACAACCCTGATTATTAAACTGATTGGTCCTCTTGCTTTCGAATTTTGATTTCCTATTTTCGCAGATTTATCTTCAGTGTCAAGTTTAAACTGTGAAATGTTCACAGGGTGAGCAAAACAACAGTTACTTAACTTTTAACAAAAATTCGTTGATATATTCTTGTATCCTTCATATTAAGCATCGGCCTGAATCACCTAGTTACTGAAAACAAAGTCAGTTTGTTTCCCTTTTCTGAACGAGATGAACACATTAAATGCATGTGCTGGACTACAATTTCATTTGTGAGCGGCCCCTTTCGCAATACTTCAGAAGGATGGATGTCCCTGAAGAGGCATCAATCCTGGAGTGTGCACCGTAGCCCTCCCTCCTTCATCCACATACACAATAAATGAGTTCTTTCGCCTATCTCAAACAACCTGCTTAAGATAATGGTTAAGTGAGCTATTTAGTAACGGGCTTTACATGATTAGCTTCGGAGGTGGGATTCACTACTTGCTCATTGGGCGTTGACCAACATATCTCGCTGCTCTTCTATGCTTATTTTTCTAAGTGGCCATTCACCGCTCCAAGGCAATCCAAAACTCAGATGTCGAATTTGCATCAATCAAAAAGAGATACACGCTTTGGTGCATGAGGTTATAAATTACACCGCAAACCGACACGTTTTGTTCTTCCTGATTGCAGCAATTTGATTGTTTGCTGAAGGTATTTTTGAAACACGAGTAAAATATATTCCCTGCAGCGATTTCGTGTCTTGTTGGAAATGCATGAATTTCCAAAGCGCGGCTTTTGAACGATGACAAAGAGATGTTTCGTTCCGTAGAGCCAAAAGAAATGTAACTCTGCTATAAAAATAAACGTTGTAAGACAGTTTTAAGTTAACCTTTGGAATGCAAGTTACACGAAACTATTAGATGAGACGACAATAAACTTCTTGATCGTAGAGATAAGTCTTAATTGAGTATTCGAAAAATATGTACTTAACAATGTAGTCCCATTTCTAATCTCCAGATCCACACAATTTACAATGTGTGTACACTGCCAAATATTAGAATAAATACTCGGTTTACAAGTGAAACACGCTAAATTAAACAACAGTGAGAATACGAAGAAGAAAAATCTTACTCAATTAGTGGTTTCTCAAGAAGAAATCTAACCTTCATATAAAGTAAACATGATTTTGTGGGCACACATTTCGCAACGCAAAATATTACCACATTCTTATCTAGATAAGATAAAAAAAAAACTCATAGCTTTTCACTTGTAAGCAATAGAAATATTATTGGCTCTTGCCGGAACTCATTTTTCTAATCTTTGGTAAAAATGTTTTTGATCCCAAACTAAACATACAAAGTAAAACAAATATTATTCAACATAGTGCACTGATCTAAAAATGTAAAGAGGCATGATCTGAAGAGCGTATTTTAAGAAAAAGTTAACTCTTAAAGAGGTACACCGACCAACTGGTTTGGTGGTTAAGGTGTTAGCCTCTAGATTGGAAGTTTCCTGGTTCGAATTAGGATCAGTGTATGGATATTTGTAAGCGTATGGTGTAGAAGCAGCTGGTGCACCTTAAATCTACCTTGGCCGTAAGTACTCACGTTGGGTTGGTGTGGAAGTTTGGAGAGTGGGGTGCCAGCTCAGGTGTTGCCTCCTCGTCTCACCGTGGTTCAAAATTACGTGGTGTTGTCCTCCAATTTTGTCCTTAGGGAATTGATCCCAGACCATCGTTAATAACCGGTTGTGTTGCTCTAGTACGACGTTAATACAAATTATCTTACCTTTAAGAGGTAAAAATATGATTACGATGAATTATTATTATACAGTATAATATGTGTCATTGTAACGCCTAATTCGCCATTGATCTGAACAATGAGCACTTTGGTTAATTTACTACAGTTCCAGTCATTTCTGATTGCTGATTACGTATGGAATATTATTTTTACTTCTACAATATTATCGTCATTGTTTCGAAGGGCAAAATATTTGGTTTGATGAGAAAAAGAGCGATAAAGAATTCAATCAAATTACTTAAATAATTAAAGGTTTTTCGCATGTGATCACATATTCTATGCTTAAATCCAGAAATATTGTTTCAATGGAAAAGAAAATGCGTAAAAAGTTAGACTTGAAAAACGTTAATAATTTTCGTGTTAAACATGACATAATGCATAAAATCTGTGTTTAAGACAGTCAAAAAAACTGTTTTCAAAACAAATTTTAAATTCAAAAACAAAACATTGAAGGACCATGTCCGTGTCGGAAGTCTTATGTTGAAAGTAGGTATGCTTATTTGCTTTTTAGGAAAGACATGGCCTAGACGTCAAATATCTTTTGGAACCTATTAAGCCCCTTCTTCCCTTTAAGAAATCTTTAATTTTTATGTTCCAGTTTTTCTATGTGGTGTATTTCATACATAAACACTGATATTTGATGGTAAAATCGTGAATTCTTTCGATAAACATGAAAGTTGGCTGAAAAATCACTCTTCCTTGAACCTGATTTTGACACTGACGTGATATGTTAGTTATCGCAGCGGTGGGTGCGACACAATCCTCCGTATGATCCCAGATTCTTCGCATACTTCTCTAGGATCTTCTATCCATTAGCAGTTAAAGCAAGAAAGAAATATTCTAGGCGAATAAATTGTCGGAGAAACATGAGACAACCTTCGACGCATCATTTTTTTTAAATCTTGTACAAGTGTGGATCATCGATATTTATATCCATTGTACAAAAAACATTGTCTGTGACACTAAAATGTGTTACTTATAAATTCCAAGCTAACATTAGATTGTGGTTAATATTATGTTGGTTTCGTGGTCTTATATGGCTCGACGGCTATATTCGGACAAGCTGCGCCAAACACAGAATAGACAACGTCAAGTAATGGACATACCCACGAACAAACACACGAGAAAAACCTTACTGATACTGATGGCCTCAGGAACATTTTTATACGCTTATAAAACTAGGGTTCTTCCAAACCTTTAAAGATGCATTAATCGTTAGAAAAAGTTACTTCGGTGTGTAAAGATCATGACAGTAGTGAATGTTTGGTATAATATGATAATTTGAACGAGTCACAATCCTATCAATACATATAAGGAACCATCGGCTCATACAGAGGTAGGTAGCTCTTGGGTGTCTGCACTCCCCCTCCACACACAAAAAAAGAATTAGTTTTTTGTTTTTTACAAATACATCTTAAACTAAACTATTATGAATACACAAATTTACTTTTTTGTATTATAGTTTGATTCTTAAAAGTATTATTTATAATACTGTTTTTCATTATTTCGTATAGAAAACAGCATTAACTTGACCACAAAGATGGTTCAAATTTCATAATGCAGTTTCATGATAGGAAATATTTCAGTGAGTCGATGTTAATTTTGAAGAAACTGATGCCTGAAGCATGTTTTAAACCTGACATTCCTGACTCAGCCATTATGATCCAGGAAGTAATTTGCTCAGTCGCTTTCTTGTAAACGTGAAGGGTTTACACGCATATATCCGATCTGCAACCTCGTTTCCCAGAATGAGATTTATCCAGATTTGAGCTTCTTAACCAATAGAATCCTTTAATGGGATTCTTTTAACCAATAGATGTGGTTATTTAGTCATTATATGATTTGAGATCTAAAAGCAATGCCTTCACTATTCAGAAAACTCGTTACCTCAGAGGGTTAATTAGAAAAAAATGTATTAAATTGTAAATAAATTTTAAAATTTTTTTCTCGAATGTGATTTCTTGTCTATAGAAATTAAAACTCAGTAAGAGTTATAAAAACTGGTTCGAATCTCATCTTGAGATCCAATGTGGTGTTTGATTGTGGCAATTTGGTGTGTAATTTATCCCAATGGAAGGTTTTTTTTCGTAACACAAGGACCACATTTACCCATGATGCCAGACACTAAACATACACTACCCTATAATAATGTACTGGACCGCAAGCATACTTTCTGGCATACTTTCTACAAGGTTTTGATACACAGCTATGGGTATTTGTGTCCATTCCTGCTGCAAGAATGTCGCTCGAAATCGCCAGACGTGGTTCCCTGGTCCGTAAACGTAGCTCTAACTCGTCCCACAAATGTTCTATGGGGTTTAGGTCGGGACTATGAGCAGGCCAGGGAAGACGTTTTACATCCATATCTTGTTATCACTGCTTGACAGAGGCTGCAACATGACACGGAGCCTTGTCATCCTGGAAGTAACATTCGTCCATTCCTTAAAATTACCAGAGCGTAGGAACAACCTGAGTGTTCAAAATGCTCATGTAGGCTTCGGAATTCAATTGACTAGGAACAACATGCGAAGGTTCGAGGCCGTACCACGAAAAACACCCCCAAGCAAGTAGTCGGATTTTATGCAAATCCGCTGGCGCCCGGTCCATTATTGTAGTGTTGTGTACAATATCATGTTAAAGACATACGCACACAGTGAAAGTTTTACTGACACAAAATAGAGAAATGCAGTGAGGGAGGAATGCGCCTGACAGGAATCAAACCTACACCACCTACAACTCAATGGTTGCTAGGATATACCCGCTGAGCTCCGACGGCCTCTATTTTTTAACCCTCTGAGGGTTATGATATTTCTGATTAGTATATCATAGTGTTTACCTCACAATCACCATAATGGCTAAATAATTACATTCATTAGTTGAAAGAATCCTAGGAACGATTTCAGTGTTCATAAAGGATAAACCTCGTTAGAAATCATTCAGGGAAGACAATAAACTGTGGAACACTGTTAACCTATCAGAGGGTTAATATTTCTGTAGAGCTATCTTAACCCCAAAGCAACTTTAATAGCATTTGACAGGTGATATTAATCTGCCGTTTTGGGTTCTCTAACTCTTTAAGACATCGATTACAAACTGCACAAGCCAGATCATCGATCCTCAGTAATCAGCACTCAGAGAAACACTATTTTATTGAATAAGTCGCCAGTTAAGACCCGGTCACATTCTCGGTGTCATTTTGAATAATCTCGACTTCCTCCTTCATTTCTTCCCTTTCAATTGGAACGCGAATTCCTCCCGCTGACCAGCCCCGGCGGAATTCGAGGTGGCTTTAATATCCCAGCTCGCGAAATCAAATACCCACACCTTGATCCGGCGAGAAGAGCGTTTTAAATCGTAGCCGCTTTAAAAGCAATTAACGCACTTCGCAGCTAATGATGTCGGGGGGCCCGTGAGATGAAGGAGCGAGCCTTTTCCTTCATTAAGCTCCCTCACTCCCACTTCCCAGACATGCTGATGTATTAAAAGGCGATTATGTTTCTATAAAGTCGCTCTCGGGCGAAGAATACACAGTCGTCTATCATAAGGGAGCTTTCGATCCTTCGAGCTGCCTTTGCTTTCCTTTGGAATTAGTGGTCGCTACTCGCTGGGGGATTGTATACCTGTTGAAGGGGAAAGGGTTCTGGACACTGAAATAGTGCAGTTTGGGGGTGGGTTGAATTAGATTATGTTTTGATTTTGGGTTTTAAAAAATACGTTTTACGTTGCTTAGTGTCCACTGACACCCATACTTCATTTCCTAATTTAAAAAAAATTTAATTCGGCGGAAAAAATAAAAATTAATAAACATGAAGCAAAAACGGCGATATTTTTATACAAACCTGATTGAGGCGTCTGTTATTTTTTCCAACGTCAAAGATTTTCACCGCAAAAAATCAACTAGGGATGGGATATCCAATCCTTTCAGCCTCAAATGGCTACTTACTATGAATGGTTAATGGCTTTAGTCTTGTGCATTGTATACTTTAAGCATCAACTCTTCTCTCCTATCTTCACTTCCACATCCCAGACACACTGGTAAATTCAAAGACGGATGGTAATGGTAATTTTAGTTAACGTCGTACTAGAGCAACACAGCGGACTACTGACGACGGTCTGGGATCAGTCCTTTAAGGGAAAGATCCGATGGCAACACCGTAATTTTGAACCACGGTCAGTTAACGAAGCATCACCTGAGCTGGCACCCCACTCTTCAAACTACCACACCAACCCAATTCAAAGACGCATGAGGGAAATAGTTTAATTAACTCATATTTATTAACTACACTAGGACACTTCGTAATTTTGAGGCATGGTCGAATGGCAAGGTCAACTCTTATGCTGGAGCCCCACTATCCAAACATCCACACCTCGCCAAAGTGATGACATCTGAAACCACGGCGGATTTAAGGTTCACCAGCACCCTTAAACACGACGTTCTTTGGTCGGACCTAGTTTCGAATTCGCAATCCTCTGGTTGTTGATCCGTTACTCTTCCAAGGCGATTATATTTCCATAAAGTAGACCTCGGACGAAAAATACAGTCGTCTATCTTGAGGGAGCTCTCGATCCTTCGAGCTGCGTTTGCTTTCCTTTGGAATTTGTGGTCGCTACTCTCTGGGGGACGGTATACCTTTTGTAGGGGAAATAACTCTGGTTACTGACAAACTGCCAGTTGGGTAAAGATGTTAAGAATTCTGGAAAATTCTTTTGTTTTGGATTAATAAATGTTATTGTAGGGCACTGGATTCCATTTGAGCTCGGAATCCCCAACTTAAGAAATGGCATACAAATAAAAATTCTGCAAGACCTGAAGCAAAAATGAAGACATTTTTAATGGAAATCTGATTACAACGTCGGTTACTTTTTGTAGAGTATGTAGGTATTTTAATTAACATCACACTGGCACAGTACAAAGGGCTATTGGCGGTGATCTGGAATCGACCCAAAGGGAAAGAACAACAAGTAAATTTGGATCATAGACTGATGACAAGGTCATACCTGTCTGGTATCCCACTTTCCAAACTTCCACACTAATGTCAAAGCGAGGCCATGACAAATTTAATGGGCACTAACCCCTTTGTACACGATGGTCTTTGGTTGGATTCGAACTCTCAACCCTCCGGTTAGTAATCTGTCATTTTTCAACCGAGCTACCCCTTTTTTAGTGTAATAGATTTTCACAATAAGAAGTGAACCAGGGACTGCTGATGCTCCATCCTTTCAACCTCAAATGGTTTCTTACTGTGATTGGTTAATGAAGTTATATGCAATATATATGTACAAGGGGACACGCCCCCTGCTCGCTCACGCTCGCAGACCCTCGGAGGATTGCTTTACAATCCTCATTGGTTCGCTGCGCGAACATGCTCGCTACGCTCGTATCAATGAAGACATGTGTCCTAGCAAAAGGAATTGCTTACAAAATATTATATCCCAAAAAAATATTTTTCAAATATAATTTTTTTGTTATACCGAAAAGTTCTAACAGTACCTCCAGAATCAGAATTCAAATGAAAATTTCGAGCAAATTTTGAGTCAAAATGTAAGCGATGCTTTGGAAATTGCATGTTGTTTGTGTGTACATTTCCCCAGCACTCGAGCCACCTACACTTTTTCATCGAGTTTGCTGTCGAAAGTTGTAGTGCATGCGTCTTGTTGAACTATAATTGTTGGCCTTGAAAAGGACCGTTTTTTAAATGGCCCTGAAAAGATCCTCCGCTTTCTTTGATTTCTATTATAAACTGAAACAGCTCGACTAAAAGGTTTTTTTTTCAATGAACTTTCATCTGATAACGCTAAAAATTCATTCGAGGCGCGAGGCTTCGGGGTAAACCAACAATCGTACAATGTTGCCAAAAAGCGATAACAAATAACGTCTTTTTTGCGTGCCACGTAAGAGAATTATATATAAAGATATATGAACCAACATCGCTTTAAAGCAACATAACGGGCTATTTGCGGTGGTCCGGGATCAATCCCCAATATCCGAGTAAAGCACCAAATAATTTTGAACCACGGTCAGATAACGAGATCACACCGAAGCTGACACATCACTCTCCAAATTTGTTTTACCGCCTCAACATGAGGGAATTTGAGGTCACGAAAGATTTAACGTGCACAAGTCCCATTTACATGAAGGTCTTTGGCTGGATTGAGTTTCGAAATAGCAAACCTCCGATTGGCAATCCGCTACTCTTCTAGCACTCCCCTGTTAAAGATGGATTATAGCTAATTCGATATTACTATTAGCTATCAATGGGATTTTTTTTCTCCGATTTCTTGATATGATCAATTTACGCTTTTCTTGCCAGTGGCTGAAGAGTGAGTATTATGACTAGAAGAGTCTATGAAATCATCCGAAATACAATGTGACTAGTGAATATTAGTTATAGATTTTTTTTAAAGGTATATTTATATGCATTTGTGTTATGTCACAAAACTTTTATTGCTTGAGTGAAGTGTTACACCTGCAAATTGGCATTGGATTCTAGTAGTTTTAAACGAGTCTACTTATTAATTTAGGAGTCTAATGAATACTTTCAGGGGCGCACACGTGTATGTACGTTCGTCAAACCGCATTCCTTGTTGCATACCTTCTAGCCAAATTTCATCTTTTTTAACAATAGAATGTTTCCTGTGATTCAATCAGTATAGGTTACTAAGTCATTAGGTTGTGATTTAGGGTAACAACAATATGATACTACTAATTAGGTTTAAATTAAATATGAAATGTAAATAGATATAATAAGCACTGTGCTTTGAAAAATATTTTCCACTGCATCATTTTGAGATGCTTGAACTAAGTGACTCATCATTTTTTAATAAAATATACTGTTTTCAAGTGCTATGAAAAATGTGTTGATGATTTTCTCAGTGATTTTTAACGGTTAATTTTTAACCTGCTTGGGTTTCCGAGCAAAATGAAATTTATATTATCTCTTTCCTTTCCCCTGAATCATGTTCAGTTGTCGTATGCCATGCATGCATGTAGTTCATGTCCCGAAAGAAATTGTCCAAGCATTCCAATGAAGTTTTCTTGGAATGATCATTTTTCTTCGTAGATCTCAAACTTTCCGATAGGGTTTGACAGAATGCAAATGAAATCTTTTAAAAGTCCTCTTTTCCCATGCATTATTCCCAACAGTATCCGACCACGTGAGGATAGATAACGTTCTTTAATATTATTCCAAACCGAAGACTTCTCCCAAAAACTTTGAAACTCCGGTTCTCAAAGGAGCACAATTCTTTTTTTCCTTCCCTTTTTTTTCCCTTCTTCTCCCAAGCCCGTTCGTTATTTTTTCTCTCCTCGCTACTTTCCACATTTTTCCGGAACAAGACGGGAGAGAATTCCTGTTTTTTTTCTCTCTCTCCCTTTTTATCCTGCTTTCATTTTTTCCCTCTTCATTTACTTTTTTTCCCCTCCTCCTTTACCGACGGACATATTGTTTTTATTATTATTTCTACGAAGCATCAAGATCCAGAACGAGCGAGAGAAGGGGAAAAAGATGCCTTTCTTTCGAATCTTCTTAAAAACAAACGCCGGCGATCGTAGTGGACGTAGTACAAGTACCCAACCAAGGAGGGGAAAAAATTCCTCCTAAAAGCGAAAAATAGTAATAATAATAAAAATACATCTAAAAAAGAAGAGAGAAACAAAAAAAATGCTGAAACGTTGGCGTTATATGGATTTTCAAACTTCTCTTTTCCTGTCTTTATTTATTTTTTTTATTATTATTATTATTTTGTTAGTTCCATCTCCCTTCATCTTTTCTCGTGGCTTTGTTTTCGCAGGGATACTTCATTTTTCCCCCTACACGGAGTTCGGTTTATTCCCTTTCCCTTAAAAAAGGGATTTAGTTTCGCTTTTCGAAAAGTCAATCGCTTATAAATGAGAGACACAGGATAGTGGGCGTCTCACATTTTTAAACTATAAGAGTCCGCGCTTGTCGAAGATTGGATAAAAAATTGTTTCTTTATTCCCCTCAATCTCTCCTTGCCTTTTCTTGCAGAAAAAAGCAGGAATGTTCGGTAAAAATCACGAAGAAAAACATGGCGGGTTTTTGCTGGAAACCTTACAACCTGTGGCGAAAGGTACCGGGAAGAGATTGAATTGTACCTGAATTAATCCTACTTTTGTTTTTCCTTTCCTCTACTTCAAATTGCGACAATTTGAAATAGACAGTAAAAGTTGAGATAGTTCCAAAGCAAAAGTATTTTTTAGATGAATGTGTTTTCGAATCTAAAAAATCCAACAACCGCTTTTTATATCGGTCTTTTTTTTTCATATTCTCTAATAAACATTGATATATCTCTCTATATTAAAAAAATGTTACCGCAGCCGCCGCCGCAGAATTGAAAACTGTGCCATTTAGCTCGATTCTTAGACGGTTTCCCGAGAAAGTACTGATCGGAAAAAAACAAAATTGACATGGTTTGTTCTTCATCGTATTCCCT
Source organism: Metellina segmentata (assembly GCA_947359465.1). Lineage (NCBI taxonomy): Eukaryota > Metazoa > Arthropoda > Arachnida > Araneae > Tetragnathidae > Metellina > Metellina segmentata. Next base: position 62,017,170 of record OX375879.1, on the reverse strand, counting down.
GGACAATTATTAAGATTTTTTTCCGATGCGGCTATTAGTTTAGGGTTTATTAAGTGTTAAAATTGAAGAAGCGAAATTTCTTCCGCGAGTGAGCAAAACACATACAAATTTTCAGTCTTCAGCCGTGAGTTTTTTTTAAAGAGTACCTCTCAACGTAAATTTTTGCAGCTCGTCGAGTTTTTTTTAAATTTCAATTTGGTTCTTGATAATATTTTTTTCAAATTCGGGAAAAATCAGGACATGTTTGTTACTTTTTTTTAAAACTGCCGTATCTATATTTTATTACTATTATTTTTTAATTTTTAAAATATAGCAGTATACCTCAGAATGTACTCTTTCTTACGGTACTATTATTTTTGATATCGGTTAATAATTAAATTGGATGCGATCAAAAGTTGGTCATACAAAATTCGGAATTTTTGGATATTTTCGCTACTTTTTGTTACTACCGTTAACTAAAACTGTCATATCTATATCGTATTACTATTTGTTTTTTATTTTGAAAATAGCGCAGTATACCTCAGACTGTACCCTTTCTTACGGTACCATTATTTTTAAAATTGGTTCATAAATAAATTCGATGCAATCAAAAGTTGGTGACACAAATTTCGTATTTTTTATTTCGCTTAGCAAATTTGCGGAGCATTGTATTCGCGGAGGGTTGTATTTTTGACTATCGGGTTTGCCAGATATCAAATTTATCGTAGCAACAATTGCCATAAAAACGATTTATTTTTATTTGGCGAGGAAAAAGGCTCTCTTTTTTCCCTCTGTTCTCAGACGTTTTACCGAGAAAGTACAAAGTACACATCGTAAAGTTTGGAGATTAACAGGGTTTACTTAAAATTGTACATTAAACAAGATGCAGAAGATTTTTTACTGATGCGGCTATTAGTTTAGGGTGCATTAAGTGTTAAAGCAAAAAAGAGTGAAATCACTTGCGTAAGAGGTATTGGTTTGCGAAGCAAACCAAACGGGATTGCGTAGCAACCCACGGGGGTCGGCGAGCGTAAGCGAGCAGGGGGAGAATCCCTCGCTGTGACGTGATGGACCGTAAAGGGAAATCAGGATAATACAAATTATTCAGATAGTTTCACTCTGCGAAAGAATGTTGGTTTGCGAAGCAAACCAAATGTCATATGTAAAAGGAGTGTTGGTTTGCGAAGCAAACCAAATGAGATTGCGTAGCAATCCCCGGGGGTTGGCGAGCGTAAGCGGGCAGGGGGCGGAGCCCCCTAGTCTTCTAAAAAATTGGTATTTCGAAAAGAAATAACTTGGTAATCGTCGCCAATTCCGTTATCATCACATCTGTTTAATTAGTAGAACATTGACCTATCTAATCAATAGGTGTAAAACTTAAATCTTCAAAGTACAATTTTTAGAAGAAAAATACGTTACATAATACTTGAAACTATTAATTTCTAACTTTATAAATAACTTTACACTTGCCATTGTGAAGTAACATAAGCGAATAGCAAGAATAGCTATTTTTAAACTTTCTTATCAAAATACAACTTATGTAAAAAAAATACAGAAAAGTACGCCTCCAGGAAATATATTATGCTACTATGGCACATTAAACTGCTAATTTTAAAAATGGAATCTATAAGAAATTTCGGAATAAATTCTTCAATTTCAAGCTGAAGAATTTATTCTGAAATTTCTTTGTGGTCATCAGTGGACCAAGATCGTAATCTTATACATCGAGAACTCTTAAACTAGAGAAAATAAAAGAGAAGATCATATTAGAAAATAAAAATTAGCTCTCTCCTTAACTTCTTTTCTGAATTTCCCTTTAATTATACTTCCAAATTCTAAATTGCCCGTTATGTTGCTCCAGTGCGACGTTAATTAAAAATACCAAATTCTGACTTAAAAGCATGTGATAAACATAAAATGCTGGACATACGAAGGCATTACATATAATGGCACTCGTTCATCAGTTGATTCCACAATAAATGCATGTTTTCCTTCCGTTTTACGCATTATTGCATTCAGTGTTTAAATGATTTCATAAACTGTTTTCAGACTGAGAAATGTATGTTTCCTAATGTTTTTAATGGATCAGAAAATTACACTGCAGATAAGATTTTACCTCAAATAAATTACCTATTATAAATCCACATCAAACAGTAGTCATCTTAAATGACAAAAGTAGTTTAGCTCCAATAAGACATCAAAGGTTGTACCTCGCAATTGTCTCTGTCAGTCATTTGTGATAGCACTATAGCACTTACAAGAGAAATCATATTTGTAGCAAGATAAAATTACTGATCGAATAATCAGATGACTGCATAGCGCTTGACGCGCCGGATTCAAATATGTATCACTTCATCAGATCTTATTGCTGTCCGAATCCACCTTGATGTGTCTATCAACTTAGTTGTAACACAAAGACGATTCGGAAAGTGATGTTTTGACAGCAGCGCACCAATCATATCGCGAAGAGGAAAGTTATCTGACCTTTTATCTACATCGGTTGACCATGAATGTCATCTTTCGTTTGTTGCTGCAGCGTACAATTCTTTTGTTCCATTTTTGCGAGGGGAAATTGTTATTCCTCTCTCACATGCAGTCGGAAAGTGAAATGTGGTACAATTTCGGGTTGATCCTCCAGAGATGCATTTGTAAGCGATTCACGGCGATCGTTTTGGCGACCAATTTTCTCTAGTACTATCTTGTCATCGCTGGGGCAATGTCGCAGAGAGGAAACATGTTAGCACTCAATGACGCTTTGTGTTTTCTCTTTTGTCCAAGGAGTGCTGTGCTTTGTCGTTTCATTCTTACAGAGTTGTGAATGAATTGACTAGAGAATTTTACAAGTTTTAAAAAACTCTTTTGGGCTACATTCCTTTACTGAAACTTCGTATATAAATTGTAGTGTCTGAAACTTAGGCAATCGTTTGAAAACAATAGAAAAATATTTCTCGAGCAGATCTTGATAAACAGTAAAACAAATTTTTGTAAAGGTATGAAATAAGTTTTGGCCAGTTTTTATGATTAAAGAGTAAGTTATTTATTAACGTACAAAATTTTATATAACAGAAAAATAATAAAAATTTATTTGCATAAAAATTTGTTTCACTTAGAAGTGTGAAAATGTATGTAAAGAACACACATTTGATTCGCGTATAAAATTTCTTATTTTGCAGAGAATAAAAAGCAACAAATGAGATAAATATCAAGAAACAGAACGAATTTTTATCGCGTACTATCTATAGTTTCACAGAATACCATTCCAGCCCAAGTTGCTTAAAATATAAGAATATAGAATTTAGAGAAATTAAAAAAAGTACGTCTTACTGGATGAAAATTAATTTATTCATTTAATTTATTCATTAATTTACTCATTCTTGTGACTTATAAATCTTAAAGTAATTTTTCTTCAAAAATAAAAACAAGTTAATTTTTTTAATGTTATCTTTATGTCTTTTGTGTTTTGAATTGCTAAAATTGTATAGAAGTGACTACACGAAGTTGGCAAATAAATTAGTTGCATTACAAAGTTTTGTTTCTATGAAAAAAAAAGTTTTATAATGTTTATTTTGAAACGTTAAATAAGAACAGGGTACGTCTCTTTAGTGTAAAAGGTTTTTAACAAATAGTAATCATACCTTTTTATGCTGGTTCTAGATTTGCCATTCGGAGAACTCCTTTCGGACCTAGGAAAGGAACAATATCAGAACATGAGATATTACAAAACCACACAGGAAATGCAAGAAAATGACAAAACAAAATAAATAAATCAGTGATATTGGTTCCCCTTTTTTCTGCTAAGATTTCATTCGAAACAAAATTTTACTGCATTTGATGCAGTTATTTAAAAGCATAAATTACTGCCTTTAGATGTTAATTTTTGACAGTGTGCCCTCATTCTTTGCTCGATATGAAGCATACGTTCTTATAGCAAGTGAAAACTAGGATAATTCCATATGTTAAAAGGAACGGGAAAAATATTTTGCTCAAATACAACTTGATCAGAATTTGAAATCAATGTATTTCCGAAAAATTAGAAAAAACACTTAGAATATTTAATGTAAATAACCTTGTTTAACTGTGTGAATTAAAAAGAACTACAAATAAATGCAACATGGCATTGTTGTATAGATTATTTTTAGTTGAAAAATAAATATTTTACTTGAAGGTCAACACTGTCCTTGAAAAAGAATGGGGACATACGATAAAATGTAGAACTATTCAGAATTTTAAAATATTTTGAGTTGGTTAGTGCTAGAAGGGAAGGCTTTTCCAGAGGTCCTGAGCGCAGCAAAAATGAAAGTGATTCCGCGATGTATTTCTTTTCCTACTTTTTAAAAAATGTTTTCCTTAGTAGGAACTTTTAATAAAAGAAATACTTTCGAGAAAATAGTGAGTGATTGAAAATATTCTATTTTTTGGAATTTGTTCATTATTTTCACTTTGTTTATGTTTGATCAACAATGTTACCAGTATTTGTTATCACAATTCATGTGGTATACGTTGTGTAACGTGAGTAGATGCTTTTGCAACCTCAATTTTAAAAACCTGTAGGTTGTGTCATGGACCCTTGTTTAGACGTGAATACTTGGGCCGGATGTATTGTAGAATGGATGAAGCAGACAGTAAGTTTGATCGATTACAGAGCAGTTTCATAATAATATTGACGAATAATTTTATCTTTTGTAGCCTTAAACTGTAGCGTAGTTCGGTAGATTTCGAACACCATCACTTACGCAGTCTTAACTCCAAGAAATGAGAAGTTACACTGGCCCAAAGTTCGCCCAGCACAGTAAAATTCCAACATAGTTCGGACAACCTCCCTCTTTTTTCTACATGACGTTATATTTATCTTCTAGATGCTTCTTCGAGTTCTGAAATCATAAGATAAAACATTTGTAACGCTTTTTTATAACGTTAAATTTTTCATGCGTGCCCCAATACAGTACCGATATTAAAACGTATTGACCCTAAAAATGGAGCTCATAATTCCAGGATATAAAGTGGATTTTAATAGACAACAGTATAATGTAAACAGGGTACCAAAGTGGGTTTTTTTTTTTTGGAACTAGAGGGGAGTACATTTAACGTTTTAGATCATTTTAGAATGAATACGATCCTTCCAAAAAAAGAGTAGGAAGGGGATGCCTATGGTGGTTTCTACAGATGGCATTATTTTTAAAGCCTTATACTCCAAAACCTTTCAGAACAATACTTGCAATTCAATAGCTTAGCTATCGAATTTCAGGTCTGGTATGCGGCTTGAATCCAAACTATGCTAACTGATCCCGACACCAATGCTAACTGATTTGTACCAGACGTCGTCGATTCCGGCAGATAGCGGCGTCATTATTTTCAAACTCAAACCGTTAAAAAGAGATCAAGTGCGAACCATCCAGCCTAATCTCAATGCCATTCGAAACAGGTTCCGCCATTCGCCAGGGATTTATTCCAACTGAACAAATCCCAACCATCCGACCAATGGACGAGGGCGTAACTACGGGGGTCGAGGCGAATTGTTCCTTCTGGGAGGAATTCTGGTACCGCTTTCGCAATCTCATCGCTCCAGCACTTTAATTAATGTCAGTCGCATTAATTGCGTTAAATCAGATCGACCTAAAGCTTGCTCAGAGACGCGGCCCCGTGGAAAACTCCTTAATTCGACCTTAGTCTGCGGATGATGGATGGCCGAACTGATGAATTCGCGTCCCCCGGTCATCCGTCATGCAAAATGGAAAGCGCTCTGGACATGCTCGGACGCGGGGAACCGAACGAAAATTTTAAATTAAATTTCGAGACCGCGTTACTTATGGGGGTTCGCCGATGCAGCATGAACCTCTGCGTAGAGATATTTTTGCCTGTCAAAAATGCTCTTTGAATTGTCAGTATGATTGCCAGGTCTGGAGAGAATAGCTGAATTTAAAACATCAGAATATCCGTAATATTCTTAAATTTATAGAATCCAGGCAATCCAATCGGTAGTTACAACCCAGGCACGGGTTAAGAAGCAGATGTCTGCGAGTCCGAAACTGAATCCAACTAAAGACCGTCTTATGGTTATCGAGTTTGCATTTCATGAATTACGAATTCAAATGGTTCATGGTAGTACATACAGTGCGGCAGTTCACTATAATGTTCGGATTATACGTGACTTAAAATTCAATTTATATATATATATATATATATATATATATTAGAGCTTTCACCAACAAAACATTTGAAGTATTGCAGTACCCAGTTGGTAGAGTCGCGAACTAGCAACTGACGGTTTGAGGGTTCAAAATTTGATACAGCAACGACTGCAATGTACGTGGGGGCTGGCGCATAAAATCTGTTGTGATTGCAGATGTCCTCATGTTGAAGTGGGAAAATTGAAAAGTGGGTGCCAGTTCAGGTGTCCTCATCCGCCCTTGGTTCATAATTACAAGATGTTGTCCTCGATCCTTCCCCTGGGAACTGATCCCTGACAGAGCCAATAGCCCATAGTGTTGCTCCACATTGCTTCGTAAATTCAACTTTTTACCTCGTTATTGATGAAGGTAAAATATTTTCGAAGTTCACTCATTGCCATAAAAATTTGCGAACCAAGAAATAATTGTGGAATCGTAACAAAACTTGGCATGAAGGTACATGTCGGCCAGATATGCAAATGAGTAGAAATGAAGCGTGATTGCGCATTGCGTGATGCCACTAGAGGGCGTTGAACTTGGTTTCTCCTTGGAGTAAAAACAAGTAAGAGAGCTTGTTTGAATGTACTTCATATTTTGCAAAGGAAACGCTGAGGTAAACATCCGTTACGCCGCCATTGAAGACAATATGAGCAGATGTCAGAGTTCGAGAGGGGAAGAATCATCGGGATGACGGAAGCTGGGTGGTCAGCTCGGCGAGTAGCTCGTTAAGTAGGTCATTCTGATTTTACTGTGAGGAGCTGTTGGGACCAGTGGACAGAAGAGACGTCATTTACACGGCGACCAGGCTCAGGACGCCCTCGACAAACCAGTCGTCGAGAAAACCCTCACATCATACGAAACGCACGCGTAGAGCCAACTGCCTAATTGGCCGCTATCCAGACACAGGCAGCACCTTCACTACGGGCCCCTGTGTCTTCCCGAACCATCGCAAGGCGCCTGGCTGAAGGACATCTGATATCACGGCGCCCATTACGTGTGCTGCCGATGACACCCACACACCGACGCCCCCATTTGGAGCGGTGTCGCGCACGACGGGATTGGACTGCAACGGAATGGAACCAGGTCATCTTCAGCGACGAATCTAGATTCAATTTGAGCAGTGAAGACAATTTGTTCGTGTGTGGAGGCCCCGTGGTGAACGCCTCAATCCTGCCTTCGCTTTACAGCGACACACCGCTCCCACAGCTGGTGTGATGGTATGGGGTGCCATTGCTTACGATACACGGTCACTCCTAATATTGATCCATGGCACATTGACAGCATAGAGGTACGTCCACGACATCCTTCAGCCACATGTGATGCCACTCATGATAGGGCTCCCAGGAGCCATTTTTAAACAAGACAATGATCGGCTACTCAGAGCTAGGATGTCACACTACTGCCTCCGCCACATTACCATCCTTCCCTGGCCTGCTCGATCCCCAGATTTGTCACCAATCGAGCAAATCTTGGATCATTTGGGACGGCAAGTTGGACACTCTACGAGTTTGGTCGAACTAGAGGCGCGTTTACTGTGGAACGAGATGTCTCAGGACACCACACTGAACTTATATGCCTCAATGCCCGCTCGTATAGCATCGTGCATTCGCGCTAAAGGGGGTCCAACAGAGTACTAAAACTTCCGTTCATTTGTACTTTTTTCTGCAATAAATGATCCTTTTTCTTTGATTTTCTAATCACTTACTAAAATCAAAGTAGTACTTACATGTGTAAAATTTCGTTTCATTTTGACGACTCTTTCTTGGTCCGCAAATTTTTATGGCAATGAGTGTATATATTAGTTTATTGAAACCTTATGAATAAAAGATGGGTCAGTTTTGTAAATCTAATTTTAAAAACGGATAAATAAATATTTGTTGATATAAAAGGTTAACTGGTATTGGATTTTCATCTCACAGGATATATAACGGGCTGTTTTTATACCAAGGAGAATATCAAATCATCTTACGGGAATAAGAAAGAATAAATTAATAAATACAAAAGTATATATATTTTTTAATACTTCCGGGAAGGGGTTTAAATGCGCTTGAAAGTGTGCACTCTAGCCTTACTTGTGTAATATTTTTATAAGTAATGCTAGTGTACTAAGGTAAGCATAAATATTCACAAAATAATAAAACAAGCCGTATAAATATTTTAACACTTTTTTAAAACGTATTTCAGAAATGCACAAAAACTTACAGCTCATCTTATAAAACTAAATATAAATAATTTAGCAGAAGAAAACGCGTCATATAACCAGATCGATAACAGATTAAGGTAAGTTTTAGACTTGTCTACGTCCTACTTTGGCTGTAAAAGGGTACTTCCTTTTAATTTAATCCGAGTTTAATACTTCTACCCTTTTAAATTTAAGTCGTCTGATGTGCGATTTTCAATTCTAAAAGTGAAATAAATTGGAAAATGAAATATTGCAAGTGTTTATATTTATTTTCTGTGGGGCAAGGTCTTTTTATTAGAAGGAATGTATTTTGCTTGCTTTTAATTTAACTAAAACAGCATATTTCAGAGTGTTTTAGCATACATGCCAAGTCTTGAATGGGATTACCAACTTTTCTTTTTTTTCCACTGAAAATTTCAAATTTTTACTCTTTCTTTATGTTTCTCAGGAGAAAATTTACCTTCACACAAAAAAATAAGAGTGGACTTCACAAGCTTTTAAGGATAGCCATATGTTGGTATTCTGGTTTGAAAGAGCTAAAATATAATCCGTCCCAGCCTTCAGGTTTCGGAAAATTTGACTTAGCAAGTTTTTTACTTGTAAGCCTACCGATCTACAGTTTGATTTTTAATCATTAAATAATTTCGCATTATTGTACAAATGGCAAACAAAATTGCAGTGAAAACATTATAGCAAGCATCAAACGTAAAATTAATTCGAAATTAAAAATAAATATTACAAAGTAAGTAAGCAATAGAATTAAAAAATTTATTTTGATCGAAGGATATTACAATCAGGATTACTATAACCTCAATAAATTCATAAATCAGTGGCAATAAACTTGTAGATAGTTTACAAACTCATTCTATAACAAAGCCTGATTTCATTGAAGTCTGATTGATAGTTTTTGCATTTTTAATCTTTGAGTCGATTTCAATAAATGAAAACGAACCATAATTAAAAAGAATATTTACTAAATAATCATGAAAAAACTTCTTTTTTTATAAATATAAATGGAAACAAACCAATTTTGCCAATTTTTTCTTTGCTAATTTATCACCTGGTGATAACAAATATATTCGTTTCACCCACATGCATATTCTCAGTAAAATAGAAAATTTCGAGTGATATTTCGTACTTTTATTCTGAAATATTTAATATTTTTAATAGCACATTTCTGATTGTAATATGCTGCCAACAAAATAGAAATAAGATTAATTAATTCACATTTACTACACACATGCATCTAATATTCTAATTATATATTATACTACAATTACAATGAATTTCATACCGAATTGGGAATGTTTTATTTGTCTGAAACAAGGTCATGCTTAATAATTTCTTTGCAGCATATCGATACTATAATTTCATGTCTAAATTATTATAATAAATGGGAAAATCAGATTTTACATTTTCATTACTTGAGTACTTATAGAAAAGAAAGAAATATTCGGCTTTTGATGAAAATACCAAAATATACCTTGATCTTAAAAAATATTTTGCTCTTGATTAAGTAAAAGAAAGCATAAAATAGTATTTTTGCGTTTGGTGTTAATAAAGCTTTAAGTCTATTCATAAGCATATGCAGTATACTTAATATATCCTCCCCATGCAAAAATATAAAAGTATTTTCTTTAGATATTTAAATCTGAGGAGTAATTGCAAAGTATAATGCATGTGTGCTCAATTTTGATTAATTCAAAACTTACATATTGATTATCTCACTAAATCTAGTGGTAGGTGTATTTCTACATATCTCTCGTGATAGTAATTTTTTTTCCTATCTACAGTGATAGGTATAATTAAAAAAAGGCCTATCTACAATCCGAAGGGATATTATAAAAATATATTATTAGAAAACTAGTAGTCTGTAGTAGAACATTACATAAAATGTGCCGTAAAAATTACTGCTACAGCTTCAGAGTTCTATAGATACCAACCCCTTCATATAAAGAGAACCCCGCATATTATAAATAATGCTCATATTAGTTTCCTTTTGTAATATATTAAAAAAAATTATGATAGAAAACAGAAACATCCGAATGGAAAATATAAATAATTCATAAATTAATCACTCCAGATGAAATATATATTAATTCAACTTAAATTCGACATTTGCAGCAATGAACACTTTGTTCACCATTGTTAAATGATCTTACCAGAATAAGTGTTTAATAAAAAATGTCGAAAAATTTGCGATGATTAAAAAAAAATTATGTATTTATTATGTAATCTTAAATAGAAACTCATTAACTTTTGGTGTTTTTTTATGACTCCAAGTTATAAGCAAGCATTTAAAAGCATATAAACTTGGGAAAATAACATTTAAAAATAATTTATATTGGGATGCTATGAAATTCAATAACAAACTCGAGACAACAAAGATAAAAAATATTATACTGTGCGATGTACGAGTACTTAAGACAAAAAAAAATCTTTTTTGTTGACTTGAATAGTTTCTATGTGGAATATAGAACTGTATGATGAACAGTACTGTTAAGCGAAGCATCACTCTATTGGAAGGTAATTTGCCAAATGGGAGGAGCTACAGGCGGGGCGTTTTGCGGTGCTGAAAGGGGTAACTGACTATCACTATTAGTGGTTGACCACTGTGGGGTCAAGGATTGGAGTTCGAATGTTCTCGGAGTGGTCATTCAGTCTATTGAATCTGTCCAATGTGATTCATTGTCCATTCAGTTACAAGTGGGTAGTATACTGTAGTAATATGTTCTTATTCATTGTTATATAAATTATTAAATATATTATATGGGCATCATTTCACTATTATATAAAGTATTATCAAGGGAATAAGTATTAAAAGAATCATCTTAAACATATTTTTTGTTTCTCGAACTTAAGATATGCTTATGAGAATAAATTCAAAAAAGAAAAACAATCCATAAAAAATAGACAAATTCAAAATGTTTAAAAATATCAGCAAATGCAAAAGTTAGAAAGTTTTTACAATAATAAAAAAGAAATAATTGTATACAATATTGTCTGAATTTACTTTAGCAGAATGTATTTAAATTTTAATAAAGTATGCATTATATATTCTTTGATTACGTTTTTACGTTTGTACTATTCTAGTATACATTATATATACTATAAATAAATTATTTGTAACTAATCTTTTAGTTTGATGAAAAGGTTTTTGAATTATTGATAATGTGTTATTTTAATTTTACATAAATAATGTGTTATTTTAATTTTACATAAATAATGTGTTATTTCAATATTATTTAACAAATTGTATTATTTTGTTCGCATTCAAAAAAGCTGTGCTACCGTCACTGTCGAAAAGACTACCAGATTAATCCTTAAGACATTTAATTTTCATTTTGAAAAATTAAATTACCTAAACAACAAAGGATAGCTACAAAACAAGTACATTATGCATGTTAAAGGTCGTAACGAGTTCAGATATAAAAAAAAATTATTTTATAAAAACATTTCCAAAGTATAATTTATTTTATTTTATTAGCATATTGTAGATGATATTATTTTCCTCCCGTATATACATTTACTATGAATAGTTTCAAATTCGTTTCGAGTTCATTTAAATGTTTGAAACTCCTTAAGCAGTACCTTAGCTATATTTAATGTCATAGATCTCTTATATACTAAATGTAAAAGGTGGAATTTTGGAATGCGATAGATTTCTGTATTTTAAAACTGCATATTCATTTTTTACGAATTTTTGTCCTAAACTAACAAACCTTAAAAATTTTTGCAAAATCGTCAACGTTCAGTGTCATTTAAATGAGCATGCTAAATAGCTTTCATTATTTAACCTCGAAACAAATTTAACTATTTTTTATAAAATTTTCTTAAAAAGTATTGTTTGAGACACCTAACATCAACATGATCATGGTCAGTACAAATCAATCTGAATCCTACAGAACCTGATTAACGCAGAATCAAGTGATTTAAAGTGGATCACTCTGGATTTAGGCACAGAAAGATTTTATGACAAAGCTATATATTCGTTAGTCCGTTTCTAATTGATTTAATACTGACTCGGATTCTGATGGTGGAAGCAGTCATAATTTTTCTCTGTGTTGCAACATAACCTATCTGCTAGATCATTGGATTACATATAAATAATGTTTAATAAATTCTAATATCTTCGGCTTAGAGTGACAACTCATTAACTGACATTTTTTTGGAGACATCTAAATGGTCATTTTCACTATAGTGAAAAACATGGTGTGCTTTTGTTATCTGTTTGAAATATACGTAACACAATGACAACTCATAAATTCTGTGCTCAGATGGCAAAATGTTATGTCACTTTTTTTTAATTTTTCGTGACAACAATTTTAAGATTCAAGATTCAACATGTGGTTCTGTGGTTTTTGACTTATTACAGTTTTAAAACCTTTGTTTTCTCAAATACTGAAAGAGAAAAACTTACGACATTTTGCCACCGTCTAAACATTAAGAAATCAGACTCCAGGGTTGAACCTACTCAATTTTTTGGGAAAAGTGACTTATAACATTTTGCCATCTGAGCACAGAATTTTACTTTTTAACCTAAAAACTAATAGCTAGTCTTCAAACAGTTATACACTAAAAAATTCTGATTGAGTAGCTGCTCTAAATCGAGATAAACAAGAGACAAAACTATTTAGAGAAAAAAAGATTCTGGCGTGGTTTCCATCATCTTACAAAAAATCGAATTGAATGAGTTTATACCAGGCCTCGAAATATATTTTTTAATACAGGTGCACCTTGAGCACCTAAGTTTTTAAATTAGGTGCACAGGTGCGCCTAGTGGGAAAAAATTAGGTGCACAATTTTATTTTCATGTGCACAGTGCACCTGGGTATTTCGAGCCCTGGTTTATACCCTCAAATATGTGTTAAATCAGATTCGCGTAAATTTCTGAATGAAGTAAACTAGCAAGAAAATGAATGTAAAAAACGTAAATTCGAGCTAACTTAAAAACTAAACTCTCTACCTCTATCTGCCCCCACATGCCAACCCCCGAACAACGTCTCCAACGGTAATCCCCGGTGTAAGGACGCTATTTATTCAAACCCTCGATGCGGAAGCACGTCTATCTGGTCACTCCCAAGTACGTTCGAATTACCGATGCAGTTGTTCGACGCTGGTCAAGCAAAGCGGAACAGGAGAGGTCCGGTATCAGCTCTCACCAGCAGCACTCATGCTCATGCATAACGCCGAATTCCTCGGAGCATGAGATCCATGCCGGAGCGGGAATCTATCTGAAGAGGATAAAGAATGATGGATTTGGGGATGCTGGTGTCACTTCACTTCTCTCTTTATCCCTGCCTGTCTTCTTGGCGGTCGGTTTGATAAACAGCAGCGAACCGTCCCTCCCTGCTTCCAGCTCGATCCCCCCACATACATTATTTTATATATGTGTGGCGGATGCCCGCGCACTTCTCATTTCTCGGTCTACAGGTTTTCGACAAAAACGCAGTGCTTGGGGGTGATCGAATCCCTGGGAGAAAGGGTTGGGGAATACCTTTTCATTAGGAGTCACCCCCGCTCTGGAGATGGAAATGAATACGTTTGGCATTGGGAGAGGTTGGTTGCGATGACAAAACGGTAATGAAGCATAGATGAGCTCTTGTTGGGAAGGTGGATCAAGTGAGCAGACAGCGCATACAAAACATGAGATTAAAGCCGAATGGCTTGCTAACCCCAGTGGACGGAGTGTATTATTCAACGAGAAGTGAAATAAGTTTCTGTTATAACCAGGGATTGCATAGGGACAAAAAGAATCCAGGCTGTTGCGGTGGGAACTTGAAAAGAGCCACAACTTTTCAACGGGCCTGTTGGAGAGAAATCACGTTTGTTACGCTGCAACTCGCCCTAGCTTTCACCGATGTCTGTTGTTAAACGTTTCGCAGATTGGTCTAACACAATCTTGATAAACGTATATACTTTTAGTGTTCATGTGCATCATTCAATTTTTCTGTTTACATCTGTTGTGTAACTTAAAAATTGTTCTGATTAAAAGCAAAACCTTCTTATTATATCAGCCTCACTGGTGACCCGGATGCGATTTGAACTAGCAATCTTCTTATCTGGAGTCAGGTCAGAACTTATTCTTACCAATATTTAACACTACTATTACCAATTATTTTAAAAGCAACAACAAGAAGTACAAAAGTTGATGTTTTTTTTTATTGTTTTTCCCAACTTTTTAGTAATTACCCTAATCAAATCCAGAGCAGCAAAAATTACTATGGTGACTAACCAGTTCTACCTATAGTCAAAACTATGCTGTTTTACAGTACCCAAGCTTCATATGGTTCTTAAATGCTAAATAAAAGGAGCAATCTGTATATTTTTTATAACTGTTGCTTAGTCATCTTATATATAAAGAAGTAAATCTGTTTGTCTAAAGCAGATAAACATCTCAAAGGCTGAGCTCTGGAGTCATTAAACTTGCATTACTTATACCATCTGCAATTTCAAGATAAAAGCAGCTATTTCAAGCTTGCCATGTCAAAAATAGCATCTTATTTTAAAATAAGACTGGTAACGATAAAAAAAAAGTAATTTTAAAATTAGACATGCAACTGGTACTTTATAAATTCAAAGCTTTAAATAATTTGACAGGTTTGACACATGTCGAATGAAGTCAGTTAAACTTGCATTTATTTCTGATGTTTCAAATTATGTTATTAGGTTTTATTAAAAGCTATGTAAAATAATCAAGTAACTACATTTATCTATTTAAAGAGTTACGGGATTTCTATTTAGAAAAATATCTGAATTTAAAGAAAAAATAATGTTTTGATTTAAGACAACACAACCGTATGTAAGTTGGAGTAGAGCTATTTTTAAACAAGACTTTAGCAATCTCAGAAATATTACGGTTAGGAAATATTCTAACTAGGACTTTTGAAAATTTGAACTGTCCTAGTCACACAAGGCCGAGGTTGCTTGCTTTACAAGTTAAAGCTATTATTATTCTACTCAGCTATCTGTGAAACATTCGTTGAAAACAGTTTTTTTTCTTTTTTTAAAGAACGCAATGGAAATCGAAAATTCGTGTTTTGAAAATTGTCTTCGAATCCTTTGCTTAGTCTGTAGTGGAGACATTTGATTTTAAAACAAGAGCTGCTATATTTCACATACCGCTGAATAAAATTAAAAACAAAATGCATTTCTTCAAGCGAAATTAATTATGAACATCGTATTAACTTAATTTTTCATAAAATGATGATAAAATTAGGAAGTATTGCATCCTTGCTGGAAGAGTGTAGCAATTCAAAAATCATGAATAGGATAACTGTTCAGCATAGGTTCGTAATTTTTTACAGGAAATTAACAGCATTATGATCATTCCAATATTCAAAACCGACTTCTGTAGTAGTCATCATAGTACCACTTTTTGTAGTTTTGCCAACACAGCAGTGCGATGGAGTGAGTTACATAGATGAATGTCATAGTTGTACATATTTGCAACCAAATTAAGTTTTAGAAGCTATGGAAGTATGAAAACTGTGTTGCTACATACACTTAGAGGAAACTAGTATTTTTCTATGAAAGAGGACGTGATTAATCTGATAAATTTTTCAATCAACATTAAACCTATTCGTCCAAAGAATCATCAGGTAATTCCGTTAATTAATTCGAAAAATATAAGTTTAAGAAGTTTTTTAATAATTTTTTTATTTGTTAGAGCTAATTATTTTTATGCATTATGAACTGACTAACATAGAAAGGTACTTTGTCGTATTGGAATATCTATCGAATACATTGTATTAATCACAGTTAAAGGACCAGATAATCGTCGTATTTTCTTTCCTTGGTAGTCATTAACTGCATTTGAGAGTTTGGTACTTCTGTTTACAAACTATCAGTACTGGTGTTATCAATATAAATGACCTAATTGTGAAAATTTTTTACGTTGGTTTATCTGTCTCTCAGTGGTCATTCTTTGTTAGAGAACATTTTTAAGCTGAAAAGAAATGAGTGTTCATTGGGGCCTATGGTTTAAGTAACATTTACACATTAAATGAAGAATTCATTGATTATAAACAAATAATATGAAAATTTCAGCAAACTACGCTTTAATTACTTTTTAGTTTATCCATAAATTGTAGGCAGGGAACTATTATTTTACTGATGTTCCAGAATTGTATCCCTTTCCTGCAACATCTAGCTGTATAGGTTCAATTTTAATACATCTGCTGTTGAAACAGGTCCCACCTGCAACAAAGGCCATAACATCACAACAATGAGCATAGCATTCCAACGTAGAGCACAGTATTCCAACAAAGAGCATAGCATTATTACAAAACTTAGCATCACAACAAAGAGGATAGTAATGCAACAAATGTTATGATATTGCTACAAAGAGATGATAATTATAAGAATTGCAAAAAAGGTTATGATATTGTTACAAAGAATGTATTATTACAATAAATAACTTTTTATTGCAACATTGCAACAAGTAACATATTATTGTAACATTACAACAAATAGTATAGCATTACATCAAAGATTATGATTTTGCTACAATTAGTTTAGTAACAAGACAGTTAAGACTAAGACAAGATTAGTTTAGAAACTGAGCACACACAGCATTGCAAAAAAGATATAATATTGTTTCAAAGAGCATTATTGCAACAAATAACTTTTTATTGCAACATTGTAACATATTATTGTAACATCACAATAAAAAAGCATAGTATTACATCAAAGAGTATGATTTTGTTACAATGAGTTTAGTAATAAGACAGTTAAGACAAAGACATGATTAGTTTAGACACTGAGCACACACATAATTACAACAAAGATTATAATATTGATATAAAGAGCAAGATGATTATATTGGTCGTAAATTCATTCTTGTGAGAGAAATTAAGTTTTGTTCAATCATGAAGACTATATATCATGCTCTACATCTTATTAAAAAACAGTTGAATTATACATATGTATCAATAGTTCTACAGAATGAGTGTATTTGTACAAAGATGACAAAAATGTTGCACTTGCTGTTTTATTTTCATTCGGCGTGAAGGCAAAAGATGAATACTTTTTCTTTCTTTGTGCAATCCTTTCGTCGGAAGATGACATAGAATGTTTGAGTTCTATCTCCAAACATCGCAAAAAAAGAGGAGAGTGGGGAAAAGAGCGAAAGGAGAGATCCCTACAGCAGTGGGCAGGGAACTTTTTTTCATTTTAAGCGAAGCTTCTTTCAGTATTTTTGATTAATGCGATTCACCCATCTTGGAGATATTCTCCGTTTGCAGACATCGGACGTTCGATCTTTTGAACGCCTGAGCCTATTTTTCTACTTTGGCACCGCCCACGGACAAGAAGAGGATGGAACTGGTTACTATTTTCTGTGTAGCTATCACTTGCACGTACGTAAAAAAGAAGGTCAAAGCTTCTTCTGATACGACATTCACGCAGATCAATATGATCCTAAATGGTATGGCTTGGAATTAGTGTGTCACTATTTCCAAACCACACCATTGAAAAGCATCTACTACCATTGAAAAACAGTAAATTTGGCACGAAACAGTAGTATGTTTGGTTTGATACTTCAATCAAGACTCGAGTCAGTCACTGTAATTGCACAAAACCACTTGCTGCTGTAAAATACATATTCTTCGATTTTCAACAAAACCTATCAAATACTTCAATTGTAAGAAATAAAAAATGCTTTTAAAACTGGAAATATTGTTTAAAAATATTTTATTTACTGAAATTTTTATTAAAAATCAGAAAATATTACTGGATAGAACTGTCTCCACACTTTGTGAAGTTTCTAAAATTCCTTGGAGAAAAATGAGCGTTTTTTTTTTTAATTTTCCTTTGTACAATTTGTCATGGAACCTGCATGGATTGAGTTAGTCACTGAAATTTGTACGCTATAGAATGTTTGTCATTCCAAAATATGCCCTTAAAGATTCGGTTAAAACTATTCATTTTTAATGAACTTTGTCCCTATCTGGTTAATATAAGGTTCGAAGTAAGCACCACCATAGAAAGACACCAAAATGTATCGATGCTCAATTATATCTACAGAATATTTCAATCGAATTGTAAGTTACAAAAAAGTAGAAAAAATTAAAGTTTCATTTAAAAATTAATTTATTGGGCTCTGGTAATCAAATACCCAAGACCATTACCACAAAGAATTGTTATCTACATACATTGTGAGTGTTTCTTAGTTTGGTTGGGGGAAAGAGTAAGTATTTCTTTTGTTTTTCTTTGTTCATGTAAAAAATATAGTTTTGTGCTTGCATTAGTAATTTCTGATGTTATAGATCTGCTTATACCCAATGCTAACTTAACTCCGACAATGGATCAAACCAAGTTGGATGCGGATATAGCATTATAGCATTACTTGTTTGGACCGATAAGAGATATTTGGGACTCCTTAATCTCTACGTTGACTTCTATTCGAATCAAGACGCTGGTAGTTATGTTTATTTGGTCAGCTTGTTACATTTAAAAGCCTTTAATTGAATACAAAGGTTATGGTCATTAAATTTGGATTCAAGTTTCTCATGTATTCATTGCACCAGTCAATATAGTATTTATGACTTATGACTTGTAAAGGGGTGACTCCGAAGAGTGCCAGCACTGCGACTAATAGTCTATTGTACTGTGCAATATAGTATTTAGATGGCTACAAGTAGTAAATAGCACTTAGTCATTCTGAATAAAAATATGGATTTTTTTTACAGTAGAGTATTCATAATATTTTTGTACAAATTTTAATGTTTTTAATGCATTATAAAAGTTTATCAATCATGATGACTACTCACAGATTGAAATACAAATCGATTTCTGAGAAAGCAGTACTATCTGGTTAAAACTGGTCACCAGAAACAATTCTCTAAAAAAAGAAATACATCTAAAAATTTTCAATTTTACTAACGATCGCAAAGAATCTTTAACTAATTTTGGTCCTTTTATAAAACAGAAAAATAAAAAATGGACACGTATTGAAATTTTCTGAATTGAATTTTCGAATATGAACTCGAATTAATGTACATTTATAGATATTTCATTTCAACAGAATATTAGAAAATAATTTTTTTCTTTTAGTTAAAAATAAAATTTGGCAAAGTATTACAATTACAGGTTTAGAGTGTTTTAATATTAAAAACTCTTTTATACATATAAATATTTCGTTGCGTTGCTCCACTGAGGCGTGAATTCACCTAATCTACTAATATTTTATATACACGATCAAAAAGAAATATTCGTTTGATCAAACAGATATTTAAAAATAATCATAAATTACTCTCAGTGTTGTAATATGAAGTTTTCTAGCCAATTTCTGAAACTACAAAATCAAAGAAATCAACCATGTAAAATAATGAGTATTCACTAAGCAGATTAAAAATTATTTTACACACTACTGTCTCTTATGATTCATAATAAAAACATGATTTTTTTGTTCTTAACTCTTTTCTTTATTTTATTTCCAGATAGTTTTAAAAGTGTTTTTCTTTGCTCCTAAATATGAAATGCTGGTGTGAAAAGAATTACTAATTGTTCTTACATTTCATCTTATAATTTTGGCACAAAAATACTTCAATTTGTTTCAAAACATATGCTTACGCAAATTTTTTTTTAAACAAGTAGGTTATTAGAAGTTAGAAACTAATCAAGGAGTATCTTGAATATGGGTTGTTTCAATGAATTTAATAGTTGTGTGCAGACATTTCTGTTTCATTTTATAAATGGAACAAAAATAAAAATTGTAATTTTAATCACATTGAAATCATATGCTTTTTTGTAAAATACAATGGTTGGTAGCTTAATAATTAAAATAGAATTCTTAAGCGTGTAGATTTCTATATTGTATCAGAAAAACAGATTTAACTAACAATCAGTTTTCAAACTAATTCAAAATATGTACATAATAGAGCACATTTAAAGTATGTTTTTTCTTATAAACATAGTCAACGTTAAAAAAATTAACGGGGAATCTTCAAAAAAAAAGTATGCTCGACCTGTAGATTTCTAATCAGATTCATCTAAACAAGTTCAAGATTATTTAATAAAATTAAAATATACTATAAATACAAAAAAGTACAGCTAAAATTTTCAAAATTTGTACAGTTGCAAACTTGGCAATAATATGTAGTTCTACTATATGAAGAATAAAATAATTGTAGAACTACTCTATAAAGAATAAAATAATAGCATTTAAATATAGCGGAAATATATTTACTACTATTCTGCTAACTAAAACTATTGCCATTCAGCAAACCATTGTGAAATATCCTCGATAATATAAACCAATATAGTATGCAATTTAAATTTTAAAAAATAATGCACAAACAGATTTTACACAAATGTTTTATGCCTCGTTTGAAAAATTATAGAAAAACGATTAGTGTTACACTTACATTTGGATGGTGGTTTTGTAAAAAGTCAGAAGAGAAACAAAACAGAAAAAATTATTGATCATATTTCTTAATAAAACGTGAGTCATTTTGATTATAGTAGGGGTATAATGCAAATTAAAATCTATAATATTGAATCTAAAATCAACTAAAATTCATAACGTACATCTATATATGCTCGCAGTGCTACTCTATAAAGAATAAAGTATTTCAAAATCATTTTGCACAGATAATTTTGGAAATGAATAATTGAATGCTGACACAAGTAATTCTATATACATTAGAAAAATAAATACAAATTAGTCTTCAGCAGAATTTTAAATTATAATAAGAAAATAAACCGCACTAAATTCTCAGCGTAAATGCAAATAAAGTCAATAAATGTAACACATAAGGCATAGTAGGCAACTTAAAAGAATCCGCTTGTGTTTAGTAGTCTTCTTCTTAGTAGTCTTGACTTTTATCTTTCTTTAGTTCATTGAAATTACTTTTTATTGTTTCCATGAAGGAACAATATTCGAATTTAATCAAGAACGTTTTCCTATTTTCATGTTTTTTATCCGTCAAGAAATAAGAGCAATTTTTTGTCGGTTATAAAGTAATTTTTTTGGAGGGGGGAGTCATAAACAACCTTGACTCTCTATAGTGTTAATCTGTATAAAAGTTATGTTCAATATTATTACATATCATTTTGAAATAAGAATACGCGAATATGTATTTAAAAGCTTCTTTGTACTGTGTATATCGATATTAATATACAGGTTATGAAAATGTTCATACACAAGTATTCGAATTATAAATATTCGTTTAAAATATTTACAATTGTTTATTTTAGTCTATGCAACTTGAAACGTTTTTTTAATTTTACAAAAAAAAAAAATATTAGAATTTTTTTTAATGTAATATGCAAAATTTTAATTTTTAAATAAATCACTTAACTTGTTATTTTAACAATAAATAATCACGGGTATATGTAGAGTTCTGGTTCCTCTGTTGGAACAGTTTATAGAACTTACGTTAAGTTTGCTTCCTAAGTTTCTGAACAAAAATACATAATCGCAAATAATTGAAAGATTAATACATCATTACTAAAACGTTGTTAACAATATATAGATGTAAATATAATTTTAACAGTACTTTTACTCTCTTAATGTAGGTTGATGTTTATGGATTCTGACGCAGAAATTGAACATTGATATTGAACCTTTTCCATTCTATGTAATTGTTATCATAACTCATAAGTGTTTCAATTTTTTTCATCTCATGGCACAGGTATCAATAAAATTGCTAAAATACAGTGATACACCAAAAAATACATTACATTTTTTCTGATCTTACAAAAAAGGGAAATTTTTGTACTGGTTTACAAATAATAATAGTAGTTACTTTCCCTTTTTCTCTAAAGTGGTGCTCAAAAACTTTTTTGAAGCAGTTTATGTATGTTATTCTGTAATGAAACAACTATTTACAAAACATTTACGGGTATTACTTGAAAGTATTTGTGAACGAACTTGTCACAAGTTCAAAACAACAGTTGAAATTAAATAAATCTTACACTATTTAAACCTTTTTATTATCTGAAAGGCTCACTCAGCTCTTTTCAAAGCCTGACAATATCACAGAAACGCCTTTTAAGTTTATCTACTTGGACACTTCGTGGTTTTAAAAGTATTTACACACGTTGGCATCGCTTGTACCGCATCAAACTAATATGATAGGTAAACGTTATTCAGTAAGGGTTGTTCTTGGAACTATGACAAGGTGATAAATTATAAGAGAACAATAAACATACCCAAAAGTGACATGTCCGTCCTCTGAGCTCGGGAGTTTTTTTCAAATGTGAAGAATCCAGCATTTCTATCAACACCCGCGGTTTTTCCGTTGAACGTTTCCAAGAAACCCTTCGTTTCCTTTCGTCCCTTTTCCCGACCCCCATGCTTTCTTTGCTTATTTTTTTACCTCGACTACTTTTCAAACTTCTGTGGGCAGGACCGAGCTTTAATTTATGACTGGTTCTCTTTATCCCCTAGGTCCCTGTTGACCCCTATTGCTTCCAGCTACGTACCCTACGGTATTTTTTCCTCGGCAACTTTTCCCTTCTTTTTTTTCCTTCTTCGAACCCTCGGGCGGTCTCCAACCATCTGCTGAAGACCTCCCCCCCCCCTTTATGACGCTGGAGTTAAAAATAGATTTACTATGTGATGCGATGAGTTAATCTATGTTCCATACGTGTAAGTATGTTCATTATAACCGAAGCTTGTCTTTTTGATCGGGATAATTCATATGAGACTTGCAAGAAAAATTATATAATTCAGATTATTTTAAGGATTTACGATTTCACGATCCTATCAAACGTATTTTATGTCCGTGCTTCACAACCGCAGCGAAACCTTCCCGTATTTTGGACTGTATTCCCTATCTTTGTGGGTGATTAAAATTTTGTTTTGTTGTGCGACTTGTAGAACACGGTCTTTTGGAAATAATCTGAGTCTATTTCACGATCCCATTCAACTTGGTCATTGTTCGTGCTCCAACACCCCAAAACCTTTCCATATTTCGAAACATATTCACTTTCTCTTTGGAACAGATGCTGGATGATCAAGAGTTGGTAGCTGCGCGGCTTGAACAACATGGTCTTTTGGACTTGGCCTGGCTTATACCTTGACCCACGGAATTAGCAACAACAATGCTATTTTATGATCAGGACTTGTAATTTTCAGGAACTGCGAGTATCCAAGATAAAATAGTACGTGATGTTTATTTTTATGTGCAGCACAGAAACCCTCCAAATAATTCTATATGTGTTAATATTTTTTAAGAATGTATTCATTACATCGAACAGATCATAGTATTGTTACTTTTTGTGTTTTTTTATTTCTTTATAAATACACAACATACCAGCGTTCCCGAGATATTACGTTTCCAACATTTATTTATGTTTTGAGAACTTAAAAATTAAAATGGGAAATGAATGATTTTAATCAAAATATATTTCATTGTCTTCACTGGTGAAATAAATAAAAGCGCTCAACTCACAGCACAGATCAGTGACCCAGCCAGAAAGCTGGCTGATGGGCTTCAACCTTCTTAAAGCATTATAAAAATTAAACTACCATCAATTACTATATTTTAGTAGAAATAAATTTACAATATTTTATGCAATTCCATAATTCTACTTTTCAGATTGAAATTTCAGAGAGATATGGAAATCATTTCTCCGTATGGAATCGGTTTTCAAGAATGATAATAGTAAATTGCATGTATCTGCAGTTAAAGAAAAAATATCTTGTTTGTGTGTGTGTATATTCTATAATAGAATAATTTTCAATTAAAATTGTTCTTGTTTAAATCGATTGATTGATAAACTTTACATTTAAGGTCCCATACAAAAAAAAATTCAATATTTTGAAATTTTTATTACCCACATAACTTTGTGGTCAAATAGGTGGAGGATTATTGAGTCAGGAATTTTGAAAATTTTGATTGGTGAAGACTGTTGGGAAGTTTGGGATAAAGCGTTTTTGAAAGGATGAACTAACTGAATCTTTTAAAATATGGCAATTAGTATTTATAACGGATACAATACATTAAATAGTTTTATAAACAAGTTTTTCTCTTTTCAGCCTCCTTCCCATAACTATATCATTTTTTAATTTATCAAATTAAAGGGGCAATCCGATCTAAGGCAGTCGCGTAAGGAGCATGGGTGCTGGAGCAAGTTAAATCTGCCGTGACCTCAAATGTCCTCATGTTGGCATGGTGAGGTAGTTAGTTGAATGGGGTGCCAACTCAGGTGTTTGCAATCTGACCGTGGTTCAAAATTACTAGATGTTGTACTTGGAACTTTCTCTACTGGACTGATTCCGGATATTTACCATCGGATCTTTCCATTAAGAGACTGATCCTGGACCGTCGTCAATAGCCCGCTGTGTTGCTTCAGTACGACGTTAACTAAAAATTACCAAATTACCTTATATTTACCAGTAGCCCGTTGTTTTGTTCCTGTACAATGTAAATTCAACTACCTACTTCCAATTAAAATGAAAGGTTTTTGTTGATTTCTTATCGCGCAAGGGTCAGGTGCCAAGTTGTTCAAAGCAACACTTTCTAGTTTATGTAGTAGGTAGGGAGGTATTTTATTTAACGACACACTAAAGTAATACAACGGGCTATTGGTGACGATCCGAGATCAACTCCCGAAGTGAAAGAGCCGAAGATAACACCAGGTAATATTAAACTACGGTCAGATGACGATTATGTAAATAGATACAAGCAAAGAACGTTTTACTGGTCCAGAGAGAAAATCACACCTAGAGTACTTGCCTACAGCATGTAAGCTGCTAGCACAGTGGTTCTTTAATTTCGAATAGCCCGTTGTGTTGCTCCAGTGCAATACCTACCCAGCTACTTTTAATTTTGACCGTGGTTAGTAAAACTGAGTCACGGATAAAATTAAAGAAAGAGGCATTTTTGAAAAAAAAATTTGGAAGAGTCTGTTTAGAAATGACAGTAATTAATAGATTTTTCTCCTAAAAATATAATTTGTGTATTGCATTTGTAATAAATAGATATTTCTCCTGCATATAATTTCTGTAAATGTATAGAAATAAATACCCAAGCATTATGGTCTGTTGGAGAGGAAATACACTATACGTTAATCTCCCATGGTATTTCCTTCTCTCTTTCTTGAAACTGAAGAATGTAAGACTTGCTTTTATTCTCGACATTATCTCCAAAGCAAAAACCGACTCATTCAGACACTTTTTCTCGCCTGCTTCCACCCCACTCCTTCCTCCCTCGAAGTCGGATTTCATTGAATGGGATCCATTGATGCCCTCGATCCCGAAAACAAAGAAAAGAGACACAAATTCGGGAATTGTATACGATTCTGCACCCGAGTCGCATCGAATGCTAAGGAAATGCATTCTCTTCGATCCCTGCAGGGGTCCTGAGGAATTGTTTTCCGATTCTCTCCCTTAAAATGTCAGCTGCTCTTTAATTAGGGGTCATTTGGACCCCTTGTTCTTCCGGGGGCTGGCGATGACAGGGAGACACAAACAAACAAATGACGATTCAAACGCAAACTTGGGGATTTCTCGGAAACATTTCTTTCGGGGACTCCCGAGCAGTTCGAGCTACGAAGAGGAGGCGTAATTAAGAAAGGAAGAGGGGAGTGAAAAGAAACGAAGGGTATTGATTGCAGAGCTGGTGATGTTTGTAATGGAGTTTGTTCCTGCACACAAACACGAGATTGTTAACGCACTCGATAGAAGTATCTATAATTTTATACAAAATGCAAAATTAAACAGTGTTGTTGA
This sequence comes from Metellina segmentata, assembly GCA_947359465.1. NCBI lineage: Eukaryota > Metazoa > Arthropoda > Arachnida > Araneae > Tetragnathidae > Metellina > Metellina segmentata. Next base: position 61,991,159 of record OX375879.1, on the reverse strand, counting down.
ATAGTATTGTAAAGCAGTAGCGCTTAGTAGTAGCGTTTAATATTACTGCAAAGTAGTAGTGCTAAGTTGTATTGTTAAATGCTGTTGTGAAGTAGTAGTATTTAGTACTATATTGAGTGTAAAGAGAGATAGAGAGAGTGGTTGTGTTGTTTTTTAGTGTGTATTGCTGTGTGTAAGTAACGTCGCACTGGAGGCACACTCAACACAATGGGCTATTTGAGACGGTGTGTGTCAAACCTGAAGGGAAAGATCCTTGGACAACACAGATGTTGAGGTCACACCTGAGCTGGCAACCCACTCTCCAAACTTCCACGCCATTGTTGTTGTGTATGTGTGAGAGAGAAATGAGGAGTGTTAAGTAATATTGTTAAATACTATTGGTAAAGCAGTAGTATTTAATACTACTGTAAAGTCGTAGTGTTAAGTATTGGTAAAAATCATATTGTTGTGTTCAGTAGTAAGCAGATTGTTAAATACAATTTTAATGCAGTAGAGTTGTTAAATATTATTAAGCAGTATTAGTAAATACTATTTTGTGTGTGTGTTAGATACCATTGTTAAAGTTTATTGTTTCGTAGCATTGTACAATGCACAAAATAGTATACTATGCACAAAATAGTGTTACGTTGCATGCATGCACATCAGAATATTGCTTTTATAGAAATATAAAATTGAGCTGTTATTGTATTGTTAAGTTTAAATATGAAATATAATCATTAGTAACATGAATGCTGTATTATTTATTGTTAAAAGCTATACAGAAGTATTATTAAGTAATTAGAGTCCGAATTACATTGCATATGTGGCTATAAGAAGATTTCACTTTAAAATATTAATCACGTTACTGCAATTTTGTACAAATATTAGAAACAGACTGTGCTTGTTTGGTACTTAGATAAAATTATGAAATAGCATGTTATTGTTGTAAGTAGCATTGCTAAATATTGTTAAAAATTATTGTAAAGAAACATTGTTCGACGTTTTGTTTAGTAAGAGTACTTACTATATAACAGTACAAAAGCAAATTTTGAAATCATTTGGGAATTACATCAAACATGCACATTAGAAAGTTACATTTAAAAACAATTCCATTTCCAATTTATTCCAATAGAATTTGTTTAGTTAGTATTTAAAGTGTTGTATTTTAATCATAAATATGATTTGCAATACTCTGAATTCTTAAAGTACAATTTCAAGAAACAGCTACCATAAGCGTCTTTCAAGGTTTCAGTATCGAGGTAAGGAGCTATGAAGGCAACTAAAAATGTTTTTTGATATGCATAAAAGTTGTTTAAATGAAATAACAGTGTTAAAAAGAAAATACCTATATAACTGTCACAGTTTGAAAGTAAATTTGCTTGTCAGTTCTTCTCAAACTTTAATGGTTGGGTTGGTGTGGAAGTTTGGAGAGTGGGGTGCTAGCTCAGGTGTTGCCTCGTCATCTGACCGTGGTTCAAAATTCCATGGTGCTGTCCTCGGATCTTTCCCTTAGGGGATTGATCCCGGACCGTCGTCAATAGCCCGTTGTGTTGCTCTAGTACGACGTTAATTAAAAATTACTAATTACCAAATTACCCAAACTTTAATGAAAGTTCTTCGTATTATAAACATAACATTTGAGGAATCGAATTTTTAAATTTTAAATGAAAGGGAGAAGGGGAAGTTTTTCTTAGAGAAGTTTTTCTCTTGAGAGGTTTTATATCTTTTTATTTAACTTTTCCGTTCATTAACATTAATTGATTTCCAATTCATTAATCTTCCATTCATTAACAGTAATTGATTTTCGATTCATTATTCTTCCATTCATCAACATTAATATTAACCATTTTCATTAATAATAACTCACCATACCATAATTTCTTTTAATCTATGAAAATCGAAAATAGTCGGCAAAGTGAAATCAGCTTCGAAATAAAAATACGTTTGAAAAAAATGTGCTTAACCCTTCTTTGCATAGTGGTGGAAATTTCCATCATAACATTGAATGCCTAAAAATTATATAAAAGAACAAGTTCACTTTAAGTTGATCGTGTCTGGATACCTTTTTAATGTCCATTGCATAAAAAAAACCATAGCTGTCAAAAATAAGCAAGTGTCACTATCAGTAAAACGAGCTTGAAGTTGTTATTCCGCTGTTTGTTGTAGTTGCAATAAACGTATGATTTCGTTTTTAATTTTGTTTGATTATATTTGAGTTTCTATTGCTAAAAAAGTGAAAATGAGTGGAAGAAAGGTTTGTAACATGTGTTTCTGTTATTTTTAGAGCAATTTCTGAAAAAGTTTGTGTTTAATTTAAAAAATACCACATGATACCATCCTATTGTTTTTTGCTAAATTTATGCTATAAATATATACTAAGATTTTTTAAAACCATTTTTCCTTTAATTTTGAACATGAATTATATCACCTTGATTTATTTCACCAATAAAGAAAAAATCATGCAAAGAAGGGTTAAAGGAAAGTTGTCTTTTTAAAATAGATCACAAAAAAGTGTTTTAAAAAATTGTAAAACGTTAGTCTAGACAGATGATTTTCGTAAAAAATTTTTTGGTCAATATTCGTATTCTTTACGTCAACGTATCTACGGTGAAAAATATCAACGACACATCTTCGATTTTGGCGTTACAAACAATTATTACATACAATTCTTACAATTAAACATCACTAGCATTGCATTACGCACACGGAAATAATGTCTACAAGGTATCTAAAGCGGTAGTGAATGCGGAAACTCATCAAAACATGAATTAATTATGACATCAATACGGTTTCAGATTCTCTCCCTTAATTGGTTTAACATTTCCGATTATCATTTCTATTATGGCCTTTATGAGTGTACAAATGGCATTACTAGCCCTCTTCCTCCGTTATACATAACAATGTTGGATCCTTATCTCGCGTGTATCAGGTCCGGCATTCATAAATAATTCCTCTTGCCATAGCTTCAGGGTTACAATCAGCACGAAAAATCAGCGCCAGAACGTCGCCAACGAATGACAGCTACGCCAAGAAAAATGGCTGTTTATACGTTGAGCTCTAAGCTAAGCAGGATGAACATGTCAACGTATTGCTAAATCCATGACACAAGTATAAGTTTGGTTTTCATTTTCCATATTCAGGGAAAGAAATTAACACAAAAGGAGTACGCGTAGGAGTCTTTCAATCCTTCTGCTTTCTATTTATTAGGAGAAGCATTCTTTAGTAATTGAGAAGAGAATAAGAGACTGTTTTTAAATTATTTGTACCATTTCTTTTGAAATAGCAAAACAAAATATAAAGATTGTGAGTAATTTATTTTCTAAAAATGTAGTCAAATGGTGCATTAGTGTTTTGTAAAATGTATTTCGTCATTAATCAGCGTTGATTTAAGTGTTTAAAGTCGATTCTAATCTTGTACACATTTTATTCAGCTTGCGAATCTATTCTGAACAGAAAACTTCTTTCAGACGCCCATCTTCTTAAAGTGTGTACGGGATTCAGGTACCCGAGGTACTATAGGGATCTACTCTTTTTCCGTGGGGTTTACTGCCTCTGGTAAACATCGGGGTCACGACCGTTGGACATCCAAGCGATCAATTCTTCTTTATCCTCTCCATCTTTTTTTTTACAACTTGACATTGCCAGTCTTGTGTTCGACGAAGCCCAACATCAAACAACCAATCTTTACAGACGCTTTGAATCCAAAATATTGAAAGAAATATGGAACACATGCAGTAAAATAAAATAGCTTGTTCACATCACAATCATTAGTTATCCTTCCCAAGCATATATTGAATAAAACTAAGAGAAAAATAATTAATTTGTATAATTTACTTTATTTATACTCCATAGGTGTATTTGAAAATTGCTGAAATATGAAAGACATAATGCTCTTTTTGTTTGTTTCATATGTTGGAAAAATGTTTCAAATATGTTTTGTATCCTCGAAATATTGTAATGCAAGAGTCTTAAATAAACTAAATAGTGTCTCTGAAAGGTAAAAACAAGTAATACAATACACCTTCTTTTAGATTGTCAAAAGTAAGGAGGGGAGGGGGGCTACGGAATGAATCAAACGACATATCTCATCAAAAAAGAATTAATATTCTTAAATGAATAGATATTTATCGACTTTAATTTAAAATCGCCTATTTGAAAATTTGGTAATTAATAATGAACACAAAAAGCAATTTATCACAAACATTCAAGAAACAACTTTTCGAAATTAATATTTAAGTAATACCTAAGAACAAGAAATAAATACATTTTAATGGTTTTACAGTTACTTGTAATAACATTTAACATGTTTTACATTGAAAAAGGTATGGAATACTTTCGATTCGCCATTTCTCACAGTTTTATATTTTCCCACTTTAAACCAAGTAACTCATAAAGATCTCAATGCTACGTTCAACCATGTTTGCAATTAAAATGTTAGACAATATAGTTTTCCAGCATAATGGTAAACTTATCGATTAAGATTCAAAGTCCATGTTTGTTTTGAATTACCACCATGTAAATCATACATCACCTCATGATTTTCTATTTACAAGTGCTCACTGAGCTTTCATATGTGCTTGTAATAATAACAACACAAATGGTAAACAATTATAGTTAAATTATAGTGAGTAGAATGTATGTGTGTGTGCCTGTAAGAGAGTTCCTACTCTTGACACATTATACTGACAATTATACTGACAAAATACATCTTAATATCTTTCAAGCACCATGTTTTTCAGCCAAACTCATTTTTTTTAGTTTGAATGCAAAATATTAAGTAGTTGACTTTTAATTAACTGAAAATTCTCAATTTCCATAGGTAACGTATTCTATAATATGAAAAATCAGTAATATTTTAAAATTTGTTTCAGTATTTGGGTACACTCAATAGGGAACATGCTCCATATTTCTTACAGTCCATGTGTTTAGTATTGCATTCACATGTGTCTACAGATGACTCAAATTTGTCTTTAAAAGGAAAAAAATTAAGAGAAAATTTGAAATAAACAAATAAAAAATATTTTACAGAAAAGCATGTATTATAAATATTTTTTTCTTATTTTCTCTAAAAACAAAAACTTTTAAGTAAGATCCGCTAAAATATTTCCAACACCCCAAAACTTAAAAACGGGATTCTTGACTAAAGCTCAAGATACCTTCTCTTAATACAGAAACATTCTGCAAAATCCCAATAAATTTTTATGTTTCTGTGTCAAGATATTTTGGTGTTCAATATATTACTTTTAAAACTAGACTAAAATTATTTTTTTTAAAGCTCAATACAAAATTCTAGATTTTAAACAAGAGTAAAAAATGTTTTAATTATTTTTTCTCCAGGAATTACTTTGCGCCATAGCATGTTTCCAACAGGCTATACTGAAGCAGAGAGAGAGAAAAAAAACATAATCCTCCATGATAAAGATGTTAACTTTTGATGGGTTGAACGGAATAAAATTAGGTACCTCGAAGGACACCACCCAGTTGAAGACATAGCGGGCCCAACTCACAGCCTATAGACACACCACAAGATCCTCCCTGAAAGAAAATGAATATGCGTTACCAGTTATGAATTATGAAAGCTGAGGAAAGTGGGTGATTAATGGTTGTTTCAGTGAGACCTCAGCCTTCGTGTATTCGCCATCCCTCCTGTAAGGGGCATGCGGCTGAAGGAGTTAGGTATGTACCTCAGCAAGAAAGGGAGCCTTAACCTCCTGTTGGGTGCCTCGACGAGGTATCTGGTCAGCAGCAAAACTGAACATATCTTAATGGACGAGATATCTCGTCATAAAAAAAAATATGACCAAATATTTATTTCACCGTTATCAAAAATCGGTAATATCATGATAATGTCAGTTATTACCGAATTTGCTATTGCCATTGTCTAGTCATAACAAGAAAAGGCAGAATATTGATGAACTCATCAAAACCACTTGGAGGGTTAAAAACAATTAGACCCAAAGATGCAATATTTATCTCGCTGTTATCAAAAATTGGCAATTTGATGATAACGAGTTATTATCGATTATGTTATCGCCAATATCTAGTAATTAGTCAAATTGGTAGGTTATTGATCGACGAGGTATCTCATCAAAACCACTAGGAGGATTAAAAACATTTTGACCCAAAGATGCAATACTTATCTCGGCGTTATCAAAAATCGACAATATCATGATGACGAGTTATTACCGATTTTGCTAATGCCAAGGTCTATTCATTACTAGACTTGGTAGGATATTGATGGTCGAGGTATCACATAAAAACCAATAGGAGGGTTAAAAACATTTCGACCCGAAGATGTAATATTTATCTCGCCTTTATCAAAAATCGGCAATATCATGATGACGAGTTATTACCGATTTTGCTAATGCCAATGTTTATTCATTACTAGAATTGGTAGGATATTGATGGTCGAGGTATCACATAAAAACCAATAGGAGGGTTAAAAACATTTCGACCCGAAGATGTAATATTTATCTCGCCTTTATCAAAAATCGGCAATATCATGATGACGAGTTATTACCGATTTTGCTAATGCCAATGTTTATTCATTACTAGAATTGGTAGGATATTGATGGTCGAGGTATCACATAAAAACCAATAGGAGGGTTAAAAACATTTCGACCCAAATATGCAATATTTATCTCGTCGTTATCAAAAATCGGCAATATAATGATGACGAGTTGTTATTGCCGATTTTTCTAAGGCCAATAGTCATTAACAAAGTTAGTACTATATTGATGGACGAGGTATCTCAACAAAGCCACTTGGAGAGTTAAAATAATTAGACCCAAAGATACAGTTCAACAAAGTAGCGTGACTATCCGTATTTCGGAATGAAAGGAATTCTTCTAATAAACATAGTTTTTGTACATAAATAGAGATACCAAGACACATAATCAAGACAAGACAAGATAAGTATTTGGGCACATGTGATAGAAAAGAAAAACAAAATGTATTCATATTCAATAGTTGGTAGAGCCTCCACGAAACGCAATTATAGCCTCAACCCTCCGGGGCATGCTTTCCACACGTCCTTGTATGACGGCTAGTGGAATTTTTTTCCACTCGGCTTGGAGAAGAAATGTAAGTTCCTTCACCGATTTTGGACGGTTGTTGCACCCTTTAATTCGGCGATCCAACTGGTCCCAGAATTTCTCCGCTAGGGTTCAGGTCTGGCCAGCATTCGGTTAACCCCATTGTCACCATACCAATCCATGGTGGACCTCGCAACATGACAGCTGGCGTAGTAGTCCTGTAAGTAACATGGGTCCAACCCGTAAAACTACCACAACGTAGGAAGCACACTGTCATCCAAAATAGTATAGGAGGCCTCGGCGTTGAGCGTACCATGAATTTGATCCTAGGGTCCCAGTCCATACCAGGAGAAACACCCCCAGATATTAATTCCACCTCAGCCGAATGTTACTGAGGGCACAATATATTCTGGCAGGAGGCGTTCTCCAGGCAGATGCAAGACCTAGACCCTGCAATCCGAACGGTAGAGGGTGAACCTTGATTCGTCGCTGCAGAGAACCAATTTCCACTAATCTACGGTCCACTTTCGATGTACTTTGCACCACATTAACCAAGCAGCACATTAACCGAGATAATATTACTGACTCTTAACGCTCTTACTAGAACTGACAGTAAGATAAGTATTTACGTATTGCATAAATCAGCTTTTAAAAAAAGCTATACGAACTATACAATTTTAATCACTTTTAAGAATATAAAAAAATCAAAATATTATATATTATACGGTCTTCAGATTTCTTTGTGTATAAATAAATGTATTCGATCAGGATAAATATATGAAACTAAATATTTGAGGTGAATGGCTTTAAAATCAGAACAGTACTGGGGCATGCATGAAAAATCTAAAAAGACATAAGACAAAAAAGCGTTGCAACTGTTTTGTTTTATGATTTCAGACTAGAAAAACACCCAGAAGATAAAATAGCGTCGTGTGCACAAAGAATGTCAGTACCTAATTTGACCGTCAAACCGAGTTCGCAATCGCACTGAGAACGGGAAAGCGGTTCGCAATATTGTCTAAATTCTACGGTGTTGAGAGAGCTTTGAGCCAGAGTGACTTTCAATTGTGTGGAGTTATAACGATGTAATTCGAAAGCCACTGAACCACGCTACAATTAATATTGGACAACAACAATTAATATCAAACTGCATTTTTATAGTTCAAATTGTAAATTAATTGTTGAATATCCACAAAAGCAATCTTTCAGACTTTTATGTGTGCTTCATTCCTTTCATAATCCAACATCAGGCCCGAGTATTCACGTCAATTCTACGATTTGTATCTTCGACACAACCTTCCAATACTTTAATCAACTAAAAAACTCAAAGCATCGAAAGATAGTCTGCAGAAAGTACGAATGTTCAACATAAACATGGTGTGGTCCTTCAATTCCGTTCCTCGAGTCGAAATGAATGTCCGAGCAGGAACAGGTGAGGCCTATGGGCAGGGCCGTTTGTTTGTATGGCCTACAAATAAGATCTCTCGACCTCCCTCTCAGTCAGAAGGCGAAGCCCAGAACCGACCTGACGTCACTGGATATGAATAATGACCCTCAGGGGGCTTCCAGGTCTTACGTGGAGGACAGCCTTCTTGTAATGACCCGCATACACTCACACACGCACCGGCCCAAGAAAAAGGAAAAAAGACGAATAGAATATAAAGAAGGGGGAAAAAAGTGAAAAGAGAAAAAGAAAGGAATAAAAATACGAAAGAGAGAAAGGGGAAAAAATCAGTCGGAGCTTTGTAGTTGTGACATGACTTCCAAAGGAGTTGGATTAATGACTGAGGAATCGAGTTAGAGGAGTGGCAGATGATTTTTTGTTTTTTTGAAAAAAGAAGTTCAGCATTGCTTTCTTTCTGACAGAAGTCGCTGCAATTGTCTTCCAGATATCACAGCTCATCCAGGGTGAGTTTTTTTTCTTTCTCCTCTTCGCCAATCAGCATGGGGTAGTCATGAATTATGAGCAAAATATATTTCTTTTTCTTTGCCTTAGACTTACAGCTGGAGAAGACGGATGCAGTATTGGCGGAGAGATGCAAAATCACAACGTTTGGACTTGTATGACGCTGATCAACCATCGAGATGAAAAAAAAAAACACCACTGTCAAGTTGTGTGCATTGTTCGTGAATGTTGGAAATGATTTGCAGTTACCTGAGAAATACACTAATGCTGTGAAAATAAAAAAATTAAAAAGTGATGAAATAAGCTTCATCAACAAAAATATGACCTTTGGTCATGAACTCGAGATTTATAAATTTTTATTACATCAATTTTATATTTCGCAGTATTATCGAATTCAATAGATAAAATATCAATTACGCAATGTTTAAAATATTCAAGAAGTTATATATTTAAGTAAAGTAATATAAGCATCTAAATCCATATTAAAGATTGACAATCAAAACATGATTGTATAATACAAATCTGCACAAACTATGATGTATAGTTAATTAATTGTACTATTATTTTATATTTTTGTGCTACTGTAAATTTTAATTTATTTTGTTACATCTAATTTCATATTTAGTGCATTATGTGCAAATTTTTAATGGTACTAAGCACAAATTTCAGCAAATCTAATAAATATTTATTTTATTGCCTATTTATTTTATTATGTTATTTTTATTGTTGGGAGAAATATAAATTAATACAAATTTAAAGTGCAAGGTACACACACACACTAAACCTATGCAATTATTATTGTATCTATAAATTAGTATAAAATAACTTTAAAACGGGCATATTATATTTATTTTATACAATGGACAGCAACTTTTAATATTTTCTCGGAGTTTAATAAATGTCTCAGGTAAGGAAAATTTAAAAAAAATTATGGTTTTGAGATCCATTTACAAAAGTAAGCAGTAGTGATGGAAAAGTGTTGGAAATTTTTAAATTGCCATCCTGTGAAATTATCTCGCAGTCAAATCAAGTGTATTAGGCAAAACCTTCCAAGTCATACAATTTACCAAAGCTTTGAATGGGAGCACGAAAGCCTGGAAACGATACGATACAAATTTATCTTCCACACCAAATATTCCAAACCACAAGAATTCGGAATCCATCGTTACTTTAAAATAATGCCACCATCGACGCATTCTAAACTGTGCTTTTGTTTGACATCCTGACGTTCCGTTTAATTAGAAATATTCTACACATTACGAATGGAATTCAGCTCTTCGATGACAATTCACATGCCGTCTTATAATGAAACGTCAAACCGCCACGCTCAAAAGACAAATAACCAAGAACAGTCGCATACCGAGCCACAAAAACAACGAAAGGAGCAGTATGCAACAATTCCTCCGGTTTCGGATGGAGTTCCCGTTTCCAAACAGTTCCGATGGAATCCGAAGGAAGGTAGACAAAAGCCACGTGCTTTTCTGGCCAGCCACGTGGTATTTATGCGGAGGCACGGACTTTTAGAAGAAATTTATGGCCCTAATAAATACTCAAAGCACGTGATATCTTGGAGGGAATTGCGGAGGGAAGGAGTGTGTTATTTCCCGCAGTTCGCCTTTTATCGCCGTAGTCTAGAAAGACGGATAGACTTTCAAACGGCCATCCATATTTTCCCCACAGAAGAAACTGATTTAGGAGGCCGTTTAAACAATGTTTTATTTTTATGGTGGGAGCGACGGGAAGTTAAATTTGTAATGAAGAGAAATAATAGCGGATAAAGTGAGGTGGTTATCGCTGTTTCGGAAAGACGATACGTTTCTTTCTCTTCTTTTTTGTTTTGGCTGTCGATCTCTTAAATGACTTGCTCTGGTTTTCAGTAAGTCATACCCAAGTGTATCAAATTTTAAAGAAATGATAATGTATCAAATGAAAGGTTTCAGGCAACATAAGGACGAGTCACTTTTCAAAAATTTTCAGGCTGACAAAATTGAAGTTTTAAGCAATTCCATATTTAAAATAGCTTTGAAGTATTCAAGAGGGCATGTTTTTTTTTAAATTTCAAACACAAAACCCTCATTCAAACAATCAGAAATTATTTTTTTTAAATATTGTTTTTATAATTTTTTTTCAAAACTAAACCCATTTCCTTATTATTATGTTGCGGATAGGTAGGTAGTTTATTAACGTCTCACTGGAATAACACAACGAGCTATTGACGTCGATTCGGGATCGATTCCGAAGGAGAAGATCCAAAGATCAAGCCTCGTAATTTTGAACCAAGGTCAAATGACGAGAACAAGACCTGAGCTCACTATGTTGTGGGAACCCTTTAATAATATAAGTTAGATAAATAATACAAATTATATGCTAAATATATAAATATAATAAGGGACCGTAACAGTAAAAAGAACTTGCTTCTTAATCAATATAAATAGCGCTAAAAATATTTTACACAGCCTAGTAGCATAAAAAAAAGAAAATACATGCAAGGGTCTTTATCTAAGCTTTTTGTATATTCAGTAAATTTCAATGAAATCTCACCAAAATTGATTTGATGATGCCACGGCTGGCAAGTATCACTCTTCAAACTAGCGCATGCAAAATTCCAGTAGAGACGTTTCATTTTCGTTCTACAGACTTTTTGAAACGAGCATTCAGTATAACTACCACAATAAGAGAACAGTACAGTGATAAAACATTTTAAATTAAAGAATTTTATGACCTCAAAGATCAAAGAACTATTGCATACATTTTAAGGAGACTCTGCACTAGCATTTAAGAGTGTTTATTACTTGATAAATAAGTTTGAACGAGGAAGAGCGTTCACTAAAAATGAAGCATTCACTGTAAGGCCAGTTGAGTTTACCACAGCGATGTTAAATATTCCATGGTATCACTATTTAAAACCGGTGAGTGGAAGTGTTTGCTGGGGCTGTAGGGATCTCAACTAAATGAATGCATAATACCTGCATGCAAAATATCGCAGATGAAAAGGCTGTAGGTATAGGGATTGTTGACTTGAACATGCACAAAAAAAAAGGACCTTTCAATACAAGTGCGTGACAATATTATTCAACGCAATCCGGGGGAGTCTTCGTCGATTGATAACTGGACAAAACTTGGGTTCACCACTACAAAACTGAATCTAAACAGTGGACAGCAACTGGTGAAAATGCGCCTAAGAAGATGAAGACCGTTTTGTGGGGTGTGAAGGTGACCTGTTTTTTGAAACACACAAGGAATCACACGAATCGACTGCTTGAAGTAGGGAATCAATTACAAGAGTAGTTCAATAACAAGAGCTTATTAATGAACGTTACTGGACCTTTTGAAATAAGAAATGGAACTATTCCGGTCAAGATTGGCACACTAAAAAGCGTTAGTTCTCCAAGGTAATGTGCCACCCCACAAATCTAGCGTTAGAATGGCAAAATTGCAAAAATTAGGCTTTGAATTGATTCCTCATCCACTCTATTCTATAGACCTGATCTTAAGCGATATCTTGTTCCCAAACTTGAAATTTTGGATCTGTGATGAGAATTGTAGTTGAACTGTGACTTGAAGAAAGAAGTCTTCTCTGTCGTCAATGAAATTTTTCAGCCTTTGACAAAAACTACTTTAACGACAGGATATAAAAATTGGAAACAACTAAAAAGGCAATCCTCAAAGGAGACTGATGAGAAATAAAATGTTTTTTCCTATGATGTTTAACTTGTTTTTCTACCAGATATCAAACAACCCTAGTATTTTTATCAATTGATAGGCAGTTTTATATTGAATCCAACAACAGTGCAAAGTGAAAAACAAAAATGAGACATTAAAAACAATTGTGACTTTTTATTTGTCTGGTTATACTGGTTTTAATGATTTGTGTACTTTATGAAAATTGAATAGGATTGATCATTTTTATAGTATCCTCTCCAATATTCTTACTTATAACGGCTAGTGAATTTAGTCGATAGTCCAAAGTAATAAGTACTTTAAATCTTAAATGTAATTTCGTAAATCATGAATAAATGCATGAAATCTTTGTGAATAGCTATGAAAGATTTAAGACGAGTAAAAATAGTTTCTAGAGATTAATTTAAATCATATATGGGCAACCTAAGGTCCGCGGAACATTTTAAAATCGAACTCGAAAAAAAAGTAAATATTCTCGGTTCTCGCCAATAAGAGTGAGAGAGGGGGGGGAATAAAAACAGTGTTTCGAAACCTTTTTTAGCTGACGGCACGCTAAAAATATCTTGAATTATTTGCGGCACACCTGAATATAGAAATGTTAAAGTAGGTATTTCCAATACAACCTTACACAGTTATTATCTATAAAAATAAGAATGGAGTGTTTGTTTGTACATTCAATATTTTTGACCCATTTCAAGTTCTATCCGTTTTGGACCCTTCTGATGTCGAATCCGCCTCTTGCGCGTTTGGTGTCTGTCTGTCTGTCTGTCTGTCTGTATTGTATGTGCCATGTACACGTCCATACGGTTTAATATATTTTCATGGAAATTTGAAAAAAACAGTGAGTACTTATCTTCATTTAGTGAGTGAAATTGGTTGCGAAAGTCTTCTGTCCGTCTTTATGTTCTATCTTTGATTTTGTGTTTGTGTGTTTGTGCAAGCATCACATGAATTTTATTCAAGATATGTGATTGCAATGTGTTTTATTTTATACATTATTTATTTGTTTAGTGAATGCAATATTAGACATCTCTTAATTGTTATATTTAGATGAGTTTCATGCAAAATCACATGAGTAAGTATACTTAAATCAACCATAATTTGGTAGTTTTGGAAAAATTGGAATGTACATTGAGTATTACGATTACTTTGATTGCTTTACCAGTACTGCTAAAAAGCAATTATTTTTCAAATTTTTTTTTTTTTTTTATGGAATTTTAGCTCTGATACTTCATTTATTTCGAGCCTTATTTTTATTTTTTGCACAATGTAAACGATTTCCGAACAGACGATATTTTTAAACCAACGGGAATGAAAGGAAACTCGTGCTGGTTGATCACGTGCAGTAATATTTTCTGTTTCGTTTGCTCTGTATTAATTTCGCATTTCTAAATTTTGTGCATATTTTAGTTGAAATTTGTGGCAACTGCGAGATCAAGAGATAAAAAGGAATCACAAATTAATATCTTTAGAACAACATTTCCCGTCATCTTTTATTTTGTTTTATTTTGCTGTTTTAATTTTTTATTGTTTTAATAAATACATTTTCCTTCTCATCACACGCAACACCACCACAAAGTATTCGACACAAAGTGGCAGGTAAGTCAGAATAAAGTAAATTTTAAGCGTAATTATTCATTATTGAAAGTATAATAAGAGAAATTCGACAATGTTTCATGTCTGATGCACGAGTGCCACAGGTAAAAAAATATTGTTTTGTTGACTATAAATGCGAGGGCACAAGCCGTAAATTCGTCATATTTATTAATTGAGTTGAACAATGAAAACAACTTAAAAAAGGGAATTACAAGTATCCCTCAAAATCGTCTTTTGAAAATTAATGTCACCTTTCATAATTTTGTAGCTTTGTCTTACAACAAGGGTGCGATGTAAGTGAAATGTATTACATGAATGGAAATGCATGTGTAGGATTTGTATCCTAAGTATATCGTAGAAATAATAAAGATGGCGATAGGTGTTAAAATATTACTTTATTCTACGAAAGACATAATTGATTATATATTTTGATCATCTCTTCAATCGAGAGTTAATCAATTCACACCGAGTAAGGTCGGGTATTTTGCTAGTTACTAATGAAATTAGTACTGGATATATGAGATGGCTGATCCTGTTTTATTGAACAAATTAAATCTAAACGAGGTTTCAAAGTTGCCAAAGAAGTTATCGACGACACATCACGTCACTCAATTCTACGGATAATTGGGAATTATAATTATAAATTTTGTTATTGATTGTGTATCCAAGAAACGGCCTTGCACTTCAAGTTTCCTTTCCTTACTAGTGGATGTGACTGTTAAAAAAACACTGATACAAATCAACAATACCCTGATTTCTGGCGCCCACCGGCATAAAATACTGATATTTCCTGTGCAGGTGTCTCGGCCACAGCCTGAAACTTAGGCAAAAAGTCTGACAATCTGAAGACGAAGATCTGAAGCGACTGTGGTTCGTTATATTAAGAAAGCTTTCCCTCATAGAAAAGTAAAAATGTCCTCACATAGTGTTTAGAATACAATAAAGATTAGTTGTTATTGTTGAGGAGGAGTTTGATCTAGGGATGTTACAAACAGTGATTTCACAGTAGCAGATATAACTGTGACTGCTACTGACAAATATCTGTGATTGGAAACTGTGATTGTGATTCAAAACTGTGACTGAATCTGATTGGTTGAATGCAAAGTATCTCTAGCCACTCGTAGCAGCGGAATGCTCTTAATTATGTATTAAAGTTTTTAGTTATACAACTTCGTCAAAGGAATACATATCTAAGTCGTAAACCTTCGTGGCTTTCTCTTGTTTTCAGTTCAAACCTCATTTTTTATCATCCGGATCTACTGTAATATTTTTTAACTAAAAAAAAAACACTATGTGTTACTTAATAAACCTTCAATTTAAGGTGAATCAAGCATTTTTATTCCGCTGTTAATTTATTGAAAAAAAATACTTTTTACTTAAATAAACGATAATTTAGATGGTTTTTGCAGATTATATTTTATTTGATATTTTTTTCATATAATTATATTTTATAATTTATATTCAAACATTAAAATCAAGAAATATGTAATAGAATACTTGATTATTTTATTTCTAATTGAATACAAATTATGGATTTTTAATCATCAAATAAATAATTGGTATACCTATTTTTTCTCTCTAAGTCCGTTTCACTAAATAACTTTTATGTAAAATATTTGTTTGTTATTTCATCGTAGTCTGTGTAGTGAGACAATTCCCTTACATTTGATAATATGAGGTACTGAAATATTCAAACAACAACCCCAAAACATTAAGAATTTTTTTCTAAATATCTTGTAACATCCGAATTCATTCGTATTGTAGTGTTCATGGTGTGTAAGACCCAAGTTTGAAACATAGTCCAAGGTTCCACTATAACTCCACTCTAAGGTTTGTAGAATACTAGGTTTAGCTTAGACTAATGCAGACAACTTTTTCTTCTTCAAATTTTTATAACCCAATTCATTATTGGCTGTTTCCTTGTGCTAACAGATTTTTATTGATTTTTATTCCAAACCTGCCATTACTTGAAAATACAAGCAGTAGATTTCAGCAGTCAGTTATCTGCTACATATTATACTTTTACCGTAAATAAGGATATTTTTTCCTCTTATGATGAGCGTTTGTAATTTTTACACTAAAAGTGCAAATTAAAAGCCGCATTTTCATAAAAATGCGATATAGTATGTGTATGAACTCAGAAGTTGAAATTCAAATATTAAATTAATGGCAGGCGTAAGTAAATACATAGTTCAAAAACTATTTTGTTTATTTAAAAAGGTTTTAAATACTTACAAAAATTAAAATAAAGGAAAAGAACTAAAATATATTATAAAATTATTATATCTAAATTACCTAATGCTCAAACTCTTGATAATTACTTATTTCGTATTGCCATAGAAATTCCGAACCTTATTTCTTATGCACAGGTTGTAGCATAGGAAAGTCAATTTTATCTAAATACTATCCACAACTCTTTCAGCCATAAATTGACTCGTTTACCATTGTTTTACTTCCTGATATTCTTTTCCGCCCTTCAGATTTAACAGGCGACCCTCCGATCCTAAAATAGGATTTCCTTCAAAATTTTTAATTTTCATTTTGTTTTTCACCTATTCTCAATTTTTTACGTTTTCCAAATTGTTACAAACAAGTCAAACTTTTCTGTGAAAACTCTAGTAACTTTTGACTTGTTTCAACAATTTCTGTCCCATACTTTCGTTTATAAATCATACAATTTTTATAAAATATTAATTAAAATGTGGAGAAGTAGTTAATTTACGACCCACTGGCGTAGCCACGGACTATTGTCGACGGTCCGTGATCAACCCCAAAGACAACAGAGGGAGATATTCTCTTTAGTATTACTTTAAAATTGATAAGCTGAGTGAAGGCATATCATCTATCTCTAAGACAAACAGGGAATGTTTTAACGAGTAACATTTTTATTTGTTTTGAAAACACAGTCTGACAAGGAATTCCAGAGAATCGATGATTTTACATTCAACAAATTATTCTTTTTAAAAATTAAATATTCAGTCATAATATTTTATGCTTGCATTACGATATTTCAGAATGCATTCATTACCGCTGAAAACATCAACGTGTTGATCCTCCCTCTGAAACGGTTTCATCATAAGAGACGAACTTTAAAGGAGGCAGAAACTAGTAAAACGTATTATATTCACTAGCGAAATGAGATAATGTTATTTCCCCCCTTCCCTGTGATTTCGACTCATTCAATTTATACTTCAGAAGCACATAGCTCATTTTTTAGAATTAAAAATAATTTACATGAGGTTAAAAAGAAAATTTTAAATTGTAAACAAAACCAAAAAAATTATAAAACAAGATCTAGCTTATGTTACTCTTTTTTAAAATATAACTACATAAATAATCAGTGATAGTTGAAGAAAGAAAAAAAAACCTGTGATTTAAAATGTTTTATCTGACCTTTCCTAAAACTGTCGACCTTCTTTTTTGTTTGGGAAAATGCGCGGGAATCTGGTGTTTCATAAAGCTTACTCAAGCATCAGGTTGAAAATCCTCCAGAGAAATCCGAATCCGTCACAGACTAACTGTTCCCCCTTCCAAATCAACGATACTTAGTCACAGCTTTCTGCTGACTGAATCACATATCCCGGTCGCAATCACCGATAGCAATAACAGTAACAGTTTCAATATCAGCCAAGGTATCAGCTTAGCGATATCAGTTTAGTCACTGTTACCGAATCAACGCAACTCATAATGCTGCCCAATCACTGTTATTTTGATATTTGAGTAACAGGTAAGAACTGTAACTCACAAGTATCGTGATTGAGTAGCAGTTCTGTGATTCGCTGAACATCCCTTGTTTGATCTTTTCATTCTGGCATTCGCCTCTTCCCGTCAAAGACAGCCAAGGAGTCATCATCAACGATTTTACAGGATAACGATAGGTCCGTTTACTTTTTATTTACAATTTTTCTATCTTATGTTTTTCTATCTTTACAACAACTAGGTCTTATTTTGGAGGTGCTAGAGTTTAACTTTTGATTAGGTCTTATTTTCGTAGGAATACGGTATTTCAAAGTTACAATTTTAATAATTTGTCAAAAACCATCTCCGTCCGATTTTACCATCTTTCAAATCGTTTAGAAATATGTCCTCGCCACTTGTTTCCTTATCAGTAATTTACCGTGTTTGCAGAGAGAGTTTTATTCGTGGGAACTTGGAATCTACGTGACTCACTTATGTGTGAAATGGGATTGGGAACTTTTAGTTTTGATTTGTAGTTACGCGTCATCAGAGCCACCACCAGGTAGAGCGACGGTAGCACCCCTGCATTTCCCCTCCATATTTGTGGAATGTCCGATCGCGCGTCCACTCACATGTCCTACTCCTCTTCGGTCGGTGGTACTTCTTCTTCTGAGTGGAAACAATCCCCTCCGTACCGAGTTACTGAAAACCCGTACTCATCGCGTTACGTTGCATGGAGATAGTTTTTGTTGTGTTTTTAAGTTTTCTTAGTTCGGAAAGAGTGCATGAAAGGTCTGGTGTAAAAAAGCAAAAAGTAGACAAGGAATGTCGCCAATTTCGAGAAAGATGGACTGATGAATACTTTTTTTTATCATGCACAATTTTAAGCCTATTTGCCTGTTCTGTAATGAATCCATATCTGCTTTAAAAGAATACAATATGAAGAGGCATTATTCCAGTAAGCATATTATTCAGCATATACTCACGGGTCAGTTGCGAAAAGATAAAATTCAAAAGCTAATCACGTATTTGGACAAACAGCAACATTAATTTTTAATTAACAAAGGACGCAACTGTATAATTTGTGAAAGCTAGTTTCATAGCTCAAAAATGACGAAGTCATCGAAACCATTCGCTGAAGGAGAATTGGTCAAAGAGTGCCTGTTAGAAATTTCAGATATTTTATGTCCCGAAAAGAATTTGAGAAAATAAGCTTATCAAGACGCACTGTTGTTCGACGTATAGATATGATGGCTGGTGATATCAAGAAAAATTGGCTGATCGTGTGACTGATTTTCAAGCATTTTCAATTGCCTTGGACGAGACCACCGATCTGTCTGATACAGCGCAACTAGCTATTTTTATACGAGGCGTTGACAAAAAATTTACTGTAACTAAGGAATTGCTGGCTTTACAGCCTCTAAAAGAGACCACTACTGGAGAAGATATTTTTCATGAGGTTAAAAGTGCTACTAAACAGTATGGTTTGCAGTGGTGCAAATTAATTGGGGGTTGCACAGGTGGTGCGCCTTCTATGGTCGGTTCATGAAAAGGTTTCATCGGAATTTTGAAAAAAACAGCAACTGACTTGAATGTGCAAAAGGACGATTTAATAATCTTACAATGCATTATCCACCAGCAAAACTTGTGTTCTAAGTGCATTCGATTGCAGAACGTTATGGATGTGGTAATAAAGACAATCAATATTATTCTATCCCGCTCGCTTAGCCATCGCCATTTCAAAGCATTTTTGGATGACCTTTCTTCATAACATGGATTATGTGACATATTTTTGGGAGGTAAAGTGGTTAAGAAAAGGCAAATGCTAAAAATATTTTACGATCTTAGACAGAAAATAGCCGATTTTATGGAAATCAAAGAAAAATCATTGCCTGAAGTCTGATCAGAAATAGTTATGCGATTTGGCATTTCTAGTTGACATCATGGGTCACTTAAACGAATTGAACAAGGTCAGTTAAACGAATAGTACAGCCATTGAAAGCGTTCCAAAACAAAATTTGCTTGTGGGAAACACAAATGCGATCTGGAAGCTGTTATTATTTTTCAACACTATCCAGTCATGAAAATATGGATTACACTCAATATGCTGAAGAACTAAAATCACTGTCGGAACAATTTTTTATTAGCTTTTCCGAATTTGAAAACATGGATAGCTGCTTTAACCTCTTTGCTACTCCGATGAAAAATGACTTTGAGAAGGCTGTCACACACCTGAAAATGGAGTTGATCGAGCTTCAGAAAGACATACATTTGAAGTCAAAATTTTAAGACGTGGAGCTAAGTGATTTCTACAGAACATACATTGCCGAATAAAAATACCCACACCTGAGAACATTTGCAAGAAAATTTATTTGCGCTTTTGGAAGCACTTATAAATGTGAACAGTTCTTTTCCATGATGGGGAAACTAATAAATGAAAGTATCGAACCAGGCTTACAGATGAAAATTTGGAAAACACTCTGCGCCTGTGTATTACATTGATTATCTTGTTTCTCTCAAGTTCAAGCTCAAACTTCTCATTAATTTTTGATGTTTGTAAGTAAATACTTAATCAGTATGATATTATTCTGTTCATGTAACTTTACCATTCTACTTTATAAATATATAAAATAAAATAAACCATATCATTGTTACTTTTTCCCAACTACCTATTATCTACGATCAGCGACTTCATTAATATCCTAAAGATCAGCCCGCAACTTTTCAAAGGTTTCCCACACCTGATCTAAACCTTCAGGTTTCATAAGATCAATTTCAATCTTATGCTATTTATACTAGTCATGCTTGAATGACTGTCTCAAGAAATCCAGATAGGTTTATTTTTAGCATATGTAAAGCAAATATTTCCAATTATTACTTGATTTTGATAGTTTTTCATGAATAGGCTTTTTTAGCTTTTTACTTAATTATCAATTTAAATTATCATTGAGTAGAAATCGAGGGGGGGGGGGGTACAAGTACACAAATCGTTTGAGGCATGATTCCGTCTACGTGTTATTAGAGGAAGAGGAATATGTGAACGAATACAGTCTTAGTTTTTATAAATGAAGTATAATTTTATTTATTAAAGGGGGGGGGGCTTACAGGCCGATGAGAGATAAAAGAAGCAAAATACATATGGCATAGTTTTTACATAAATGTTTCTTACAGATTTAAATCTATATAAATGTCACCCAGAAGTGATGGACGATGCAGATATGACCTTCAAGTTGAACGCACGTGGCGTTTAGCCTATAAAGATTTGTTTCAAATAACAACAACCTTGAAATCATATTGGTGCAACTTTCTTGGTAGAATTTTTCAAATGTATCACATTCCAAGTTAATATCTTTCGCTTCAGTCGTCATCTGACCGCGCATGCGTGGTTTAAGATTACGAGGTGTCGTCCTCGAATCTTTCCCTTCCGGTTGATCCCGAATCGTCTCCAATAACCCATTCTGTTGCTCTAGTACGACGTTGATTCAAATATCTACCTACCATCAGTGACGGCGCACTCCAAGTACTCACACCGGCGTTGACCTGCTCGTTTTTATTACACTCTCTAATACTATCAGGATCATTCGGCGTTAGACTGTTTGAGCTTTTCTGATTACCTTTGAATTTTTCTTTCTAATGATATACATTTCTTACATTTCCGTTCATGTTTCCTTTGAAATTTTTCGATATTACTAAAAAGGTTTCAACTCATCACTTATCGGCTCGTAACTTTACAAATTTTATTTTATCATTGTATCGCTAAATAATATTATAGATCAATCTACTCTACAAATATCATTCCAAAAGATCAATCATCAATACTTTGCATGTTTGCAGATGATACAGCCGTGTTAGCCAGACACCATGATTCTACAGATGTCATGAACACACTCAATAACTACTTACACTCACTTGAATCTTCGCCTACTGCTTAGAAAATAAAAATCAATGTTGACAAATGCCAAGCTATATTTTTTACTAGCAGACGGAATATTCCTGACCCCCTATCTTTTATGGAAATAAAATACCTTGGTCCCCTAATTGTACCTATCTTTGAGTTATTTTAGACTCCCGCCTAAGGAGGAAATCCCACATCACCTCCCTAAGAAAAAAAGTCATTGCTGCCAGGCCCACTCTTTACCCCTTAATAGGTCGAAATTCTAAACTCTCAATCGACAGTAAACTGCTCCTCTACAAAACCATGATTAGACCAAAAATCAGCTACGCCAGTCTTGTCTGGTGATACACAGCGAAAAATAGTCCATAAACACTAGAATCTATTGAAAATTCTACTCTACATATTATCAGTGGTAATCCCTGGTACTACAGAAATAATAAAATCCGTAAAGATCAAGAAATTACCGAACTTAAAAAATTCTTCAGTAAACTCGCCATAAAAGTCTACGCTAATCTTGAAATAATAGATAATCCCACAATTCAGTGTATCCCCAGATACGACCTTCGTCAACCTCAGGACAGTAAAAGGCCTAGAGCCATACTTAATTATTTAATGTCGTTAAATCTTGAAATCTTCCTCTTTTTGTTATTCAATTTAAATTAAGCTTACTCTGTCATCTTGCATCTGCTATACAGTACTAGTTGGGCTTGTCTTTGAATCCGCCCAACCACCCATCCAGTCATTCTCATTGGTTTACTAATGACACACACACAACCGTATATAATTCAATTGAACTAAAAAACCGCTCAGTACTCATCAAAATTCAAAAGGAGATAGAAGACCTTCGGCCTAAGGTTCTCCGGAGCTCCCGTTATTTTCTTTCAACAAATCTACACTGATTTTAACGTTTCATCTCTTTGCAATCCAAAGTTACATCAGCCAAACGCCGCGTGACGTCGCTATTTTAAATGTTCATGTGTCTACATTCCTTAGTAACAGCTGACTAACTTAGCAAACATGCATTCTATGAGTAATAAGTATTGCGATTGCTTCATAAAATGATACAGGAAAAATTATAGTGACAACATGTTAACTTCAGATAATACGTCTTCTTGATGACAAGCAATGTCAAGTTGAAAAATGCCAGGAAGTAATATGTCTTCAACCGTAAAGATGACTCGCTGGGGTTCCTCTAAATTACGTTCTATAACATGACAAGTCAAAATGAAGACTGAAATACAAAAGTTTTCCATATCATCAGACTTGGAATAGTACCGTTTCCACATTGTGAAAGGAACCCTTTCATGTTCTGTTCTTCACGGTATCTGCTAACAGTCATCCGATCGTCACAGTATATCAGGTACATTGAGCTAATCGTATTGTATCCCCGTATTTACAAATATTGGTATAATTTCAAATAAAAATCTTAAAATCTGTAACTTTCCGTGAGAGGTATATTTTATTTTTGGGACTAAAAGATCGGATCGGATAATTGGAATGCATAAAGATGGAAAACATTGAGTTTCAAGTACCAATCTAAATGCTACCAAATTGAGTATAGGAGAACCTTTCTTACCCGAGATAATATGGACAGAAGGCCACCTTGTATAACATTATCACAGTAACATAACATATTCTATACAAAATACAGAAAAATTTATTGTATTACATGTTACTACAACTCTTACTGAAAGATTCATAAGCCAAGAAGTAAGTATATCTGCACTCGGATTTCGTTTCCCGCTATGTATTGATTGTGATAATTTTACAATACATCTGAATGTAAGTTATACATACCTATTGAACTCTCTTGTGAAAAACCTTTAACTGTTAACTGTTTTCTATTTCGCAGCTTTTTCACACACGCAAATGCATCTATTTATCTTCGGTGTCAATGCCTTTTAAAGGATATTTTGCTTTCTCATGTTTATGATGAGATGTATTTACTTTTTTTCCTTCCTTAAAAATGTGTTTTTAAGCTTCCATGTTGTTTACTTAATATTTTATTGTGCTTTCTAATGTTGGTTGGTTGTTAAACTTTTCTTTACATATACAATATATTTTTATTGAAGATTATCTTGCCTGCGTTTGGAAAGCTAATACAAATATTGGTCCTTACACCATAAAACCCGAGTTAACTATCTGTATATCAAACACGACCAGTCAGAGACAAAGTGAGCTTACTTGTGCTCTGCATAGGTAATATTTTATGTCATTCTTAAACCTTCACTTTTAAGCGATAGAAATCCGAAATTCGGATATTTTTATTGAAGATTATCTTGCCTGCGTTTGGAAAGCTAATACAAATATTGGTCCTTACACCATAAAACCCGAGTTAACTATCTGTATATCAAACACGACCAGTCAGAGACAAAGTGAGCTTACTTGTGCTCTGCATAGGTAATATTTTATGTCATTCTTAAACCTTCACTTTTAAGCGATAGAAATCCGAAATTCGGATATTTTTATTGAAGATTATCTTGCCTGCGTTTGGAAAGCTAATACAAATATTGGTCCTTACACCATAAAACCCGAGTTAACTATCTGTATATCAAACACGACCAGTCAGAGACAAAGTGAGCTTACTTGTGCTCTGCATAGGTAATATTTTATGTCATTCTTAAACCTTCACTTTTAAGCGATAGAAATCCGAAATTCGGATATTTTTATTGAAGATTATCTTGCCTGCGTTTGGAAAGCTAATACAAATATTGGTCCTTACACCATAAAACCCGAGTTAACTATCTGTATATCAAACACGACCAGTCAGAGACAAAGTGAGCTTACTTGTGCTCTGCATAGGTAATATTTTATGTCATTCTTAAACCTTCACTTTTAAGCGATAGAAATCCGCAGACGGATATATTGTTTTGGTTAGTTCACTCTTGGATACGCGTAAGTCTGACGTCAGCACCACTCGCATATTCAGCTATATTTAAATCTAAGAAAACTTCGGCGTCAAATTCTTATCGGATAACTCGTAGGAGGAGGATAATATGAGCTCGGATAATCAAGGTTCTGCTGTATTTCCATTATTTATTACTTTGTATTCGTTCAAAAACTCCGTACTCAAATTATTCACAGTGTAAATTGAATTGAACTGTGATGAAATAAAAGAGTATTCGGATTCAAAAATGCGCAACGTATTTCGAGCAATTTTTCAAACTTTAAAATTAAGTGCCTCGTGGTGGAATCATGCATCATGCACCTCCTGGCCGCATGCGGATCGTGTCGGAACAATATCCGTGCTGAGAGAAATGAAATCTCAAGATTCGACGCGTGGATAATACCAGCCTACTGCAAGAGCCAAAAGTCACTCGATTCTCCAATACGTCAAGGTGTCACTTGGAGTAGGCACCCTAATATTTAGGTGGGTCGCCAGGCGAATCAAATCGGAGGTAATTGCGGCATATCGAGGTTGCGAAGCGGGATTTTCAACAGACATGCTTTATGGGGTGTGACCCTAGGGTTATCTATACTACATTTCACTTGCCCATTCGCTGTTACTGGCCGGACAGCCAGAGGAAGATTCACAAGCTCGGCGGTAGACTTCAATCCAAGTGCGAGTTAGTCTGTCGCTCAAGGAGCTCCAAATGGCTAATTTTGACTTGGAAAAGGCTATATTTTCTATTTGTTAGGGCCAACACCCAGTGCAATTCGGATATTGAAATTCTTCCAACATCCGCCTACAACGTTGGTGGTACCCACCAAAGTTGTTTAATTCCTTTGTTCCCGCAGTGATATAATGATGCTTAAAACATTGTACTTTGAATTAGTTTTCCACTATTACTCTTCTTCACGTCTTCTCAAGGTATAAGATGCTTGGTTGAGTTGTGTTTCATACAAGCATATAGAGCAAGGGCTAAATTTTGTGAAGCTGTGCAAGACGCAAGACATATAACGTCTGTAAAGATTCATCGAGTCCAAGAATGTCTTTTTGTGATTTATTTTCGGACATCAAACAAACAGTACAAACGGTACAACACAACAAACGATAATATTACGCTGAGATACATAAATTCAAGTTTCAAGAACAAGGAGGGAGCTCATCAAGAAAGCTCACACCCGAAGCCGTGCCATTCAGGAAGTCTTTGAAATTGTTTTGAATCACATTACTTTACGAACGATCACGTGGTCTCGCCGAGAGTGTCAGCAAGAAACTCTCAACAACACCCACGTGGTACATTCCTATTCTCAACAACGTCAAGTAATAGACATACACACCAGTGTTTTTCCGACACAGAAGAAAGAAATACACCCAGGAAGTAAGATGTCCCACCTACAACTGGCAGGTTGGTAGCGCAGTGGGCAAACCCAATAAATTATGACGTCCCTGTATAATATGTGAGCAATTACCTAAATTTTCTTATATCTGACATACCACCATAAGTCCATCGTGGAGCACTTTTCAAAACCCATTTGTTGAATAATGTAACAAACACAATTCTGAAATAAATATATTTTATTTGTTTTAGAATTGTGTTACTTAATGCTGTGATGGATATGCCTCAATGTCCACTCAAGTATTATTGAATTAAACTCAAAAGCTAGCAGAACAAATATCTTAAAATAGGAAATTTAAGATTTAGAATTGTTGAAAATGAGAATGTCTCCAACAGTTTATAAATCTTAGGTATGGGCATTCAGACCCAAATCCCACGTCTATTTCTGTACGAATAAAATTTTCAATTAAAAAAAATAGCTAGTCTCTTTTAACCCTTTGGACTTCACTTTCTGAGTAAATTCTACTTCTTCAACCCTACAGCACACATAGTGGCTAAATAGTCGCATCTATTGAATTAAAAAATATTTAAGATAGAAGGCTGGTTGTGTTAATGAAATCTAAAACTGGCTAGCATAAATGCAGGGAAAATTGCAATTTCTGTGGTGGAATAATGCGCGTATTACCTTAAGAGGGTTAAGATTGGATGAAAACAATCCACATAAAAATAGTACCAAAACATACTCCGATAAAACTTACTTATAATCTGCGCTTATTATAAAATATGGGTTTGGTTGGTCGTTTCAGCCATTATTTATTGCAAAGTTACAATGTTAAGTGGATTATCGTATTAAAAGATGCATTTAAAAATATGATTTAAAGCTGTAACACTTCCTTTACATTCACATTTACCTTAGAAATGAACCAAAGAACAATTTTGATACAACAGTTTCATTTTTAAAATTGCTAAAAGTAACAGTGAACTTTCAAAACAAAGATATGCAATTATTATCCAAATGTTATGACACTTGCAGACTGCTTTCTACAGAAAATATGATACATAAATTTTGGTCCAAAATATGTAGTAATTTGGAAGTTATTACAGGAAATATATGTAACAAATATTTTGATAAATTAGCATTGATAGGTCCCATTTACTTTAATTTTCAGTGCATTGTCAAATTTTTAATTCACCTAATGGTTAAATCAAATTAACTCTATTTGGTAACAAATAAACATAATGACAAAAATCCAAATATATTACAAAAAAATACGTTGGTTTCGAAACATTTTAAATCAAAATTTTTAAATATAAAAGCATGAGGAATTTCTTATTTGCACTTATATACATACAAAAAATTTCAAGGATTACCTAAAAACGTTGTAAGTAAATCAATTGAAATAAGAAACGTGGGGAATGTTTCGAAATCAGAATGTCAAAAAATCTCATTCTTAAAAAAAAAAATTTTTTTTTTTTAGTCGACTTACTATAAGTACCTAACTCTCAGATATCTTACGTAGTTCTATGTTTAACTACGACAAAATAGTACATCGTCATCGAAAAATTTATTTTGCTATCGGCATAATTTGATATCGTTTAATTTTTAATGTTGAATTTTAAAAATCGATTTTTGGATGGATTTTGAAAGTCTACTGTCCCCTTAATTGTCATCACCACTTTTCATAAACATCAAATTTTGAACTACATCCACTATCTAATATATTTTATCTTGACTCTTATGGAATGATCACGGTCCGTCGCCAATAGCAAATAGTGCTCCAGTGACACGTAAGTTCAACTAGTTACATACCTCTACTAGATAGTATAGCCATCTAGGAGCAAATAATTTATTTGCAAAGAAATGAACTAAAAAATAGATCGAAGAAGAAATTAACATGGTTAGTTGAGATGAGTTGTATGGCTCAAGGACCATATTTGACAAACAACATCAAGTAAGTGAACAAACTACTACAAGTAAAGGAACATACATACACAAGAAGCGTTTTACTGACACATAAGAGAGAAATATCCCAGTATTGAACTGCAGGAATTGAGCCAATGCTTCATGCAACTCGAGAGTGCTTGTGCAGTGAGCAAGCTCACTGAGCCACGGCTGTCACCAAGTAATCACGATTTAGAAACTATACATAGTTTTATAATTCTCTACTCGAACTCTTGGTCAACATCAAATGTCGTCGGCTTTCAAGTTAAACACGTTGTCAAAATTGTCAAGATGTGAGTTTTTTAGACCAGAATGGGGGAATATTTGGACTGGTGAACCTAGCCATTTTTTTTCCTTTGCATGAGGATTAAATTTCTTCTTTCGGATCATACTTAGTGAAGTTTGCAGGCTGGTAGAATTTCCCCCCTTAGTTTTCCCAGAAGTTTTTTGACTTAGCGACGATTTATGCTCGAAAATTCCGAGTATCTCCAACAACATCGGCAATCTATAAACAAGTCATTCATGTTATACAATTTAGTACAGTTTATTTCATAAATTCATATATTATTTGTCCCTACACCTTTAATTTTTTCTCCACTACGGCTAATTAGATCTATGGCATAAACTGCCAATCTAGGAATCCAACTGAAAGCAAAGTAATCTAGAAATCCAGTTCCACAGTCAACACACTGCTCAGCAGATTAGCTAAAATCCCGGACGATTCCTCTGCGTTCGAGGGTTAAGTGTGCGTCGAAATGATTTCGAATGAATTAATACCAATGCCCCCGATGAGCAATTTAGCCTTCGCGTGGTTCACGGCCGATAAAAGCAAACGGGTAATTACATTCACTTCGAAGTCGACCTCGGGGTTATCGGCAATTAAATAACGGAATGTATTGATTTATGTATCACGAAACAGATCCAGCTCCCCCCTTCCTCAATCCCCGGTACATTTCATCTCAACTCATCGCCTGTCGTAGAAACTCATGCAGGTAAGTAAATCTTAGGGGCGTGAGTCAAGAGCATGAAATGCCATGCTTCAAAATTAGTCTCTTATAAGGAACCTCTGGTTTATGCAGTGAAAGACCTCTTCTGATTGGAATTTAAGTTTATTAAAAAAACATAGGTCAATAGTGTTTTGCATGTGTAATGAACAAAACTTGATTTGTAGGATGAGATCGAGATTTGCTACGTTGTTGAATGACGCAACTTGATCACGTTAGGTACAAAATTTATTTCCTTGGAATAATGTTGCACATTTTGGGAGAGTCTAGAGGTGGTCTAATTGTTTTAGCAACCGTGAACTGTGTTAGGGGTGAGGTTGGAATTCTATTATTTTATAGTATATGTTTTTTTAATATATATACTAAATAAATTATTTGTTTGACACAAAATTTTGGAAAATATAAATGCTTTTGTTCAGCGCTAAAAACATTGTTTGGTCATGGTATTAGAAATTTAAGAGTGAATTTGTTACAGATGAATTGAAAAAACTGAGTTGTAATAAGAATCAGTCGACCTTCGATCCTTCCAAGCAAATCCCAAGAGAAAATGTTCATTCTTAACCTAATTCAATAACCAAAAATTAACCAATTAAATTTTGTATCGCTTAATGGCGAACTTATTTTAATATAAAATTAGCTCTTCCAGAAATTGTTTAGTTGTCTTAACCGATTTATGGCATGTTTTTTAATTAATAAATTCCATCTCAGGGTTTCTTTGTGGTGAGAAATAAAAATATATTTCCACATATGAACACTTGAAAGAGTGAAGGTAAACCAATACAAAGCATGAATATAAAAACGGCTATTTAAAATGGGAATCAAAAGTAAAATTCTATTATTTTTTTCACCAGAGTTGAAAGGGCACCTTGTTTCATTTCTAAAGTTTTCTACTTCACATTTGTGCTCACAAACTTTAAATTGACATCATTTCAAGGAAGCGATATAAATGTACATTAATGATTTGTGTCAGGTGTATATTGATATTTCAAAGCTGTAGTAAGACTGCAGGGCAAACAGGTCTCGGGAAGCACAAGTCTCACACATTACTGTCACCAATATAAGATCCTTTAAAAAACTTCAGATTTCCAAGTCCTCCTAGACAGGGAATGAATCTTTCGCTTTCATAGTTGGAGTTTTTCGTAACCGTGGCTTAATTTTTAGCTTCGTAATGCCCGCTTTATCGTCAAATCTGCCTCGAGAAACTTCACTCCGGTCATAGAGGTTTAAGAAAAGGTTGGAAGAGGGGGGTTCAATTTCTGTGGTAGGATCTTAAAGGAAGTAACTCAAAAATGAGTTCCATTTCATCTTAAATCCTCCTAAAGCGCTATATCGTCCATTCTTTTCCGGTACATTCGTCCTGTTCCAATCCCATTTGTCAACCCTCTTTGTCCACTTTGTTTCGCTTTTTTTATATTTATCTTATATTTTTACCCCAAACCCATATCTCTCAGCTGAGAGTGAAAGTGGACCAAGTCCTTGGTGTCTCACTTTAGGGAGAAAAGAAGCATTTGTTCCTTTTCAAGAAGTAAAATGAAATCGCCCCTTTAAGATTCCGCCATGGAAGATCTGTCTTCGGACAAGGCACACTTCAAGTGAATACAAATATCAGAAACGCTTCTATTCTCCATTTTGTAAGTGTCTCCAAAAGAGTTTGGGACTTGTACCAGATGTCTTTCAGCAAAAATCAAAACATACTTCTTACTTTTGAGATACCCCCCACCCTCAGCCTATGCAACATTTGTCGCCGAAGTGGACGGACAAGCCGATACCGGCCATCAAAGCATTACTTGCAGTTCTAGAATCATTCTCGTTGTTGGAAAGTACATTACAAAGACTGGGGGAAAGGAAAGCAAGGCGTGGGGAAACAGATAAAGGAATTTTTCAACGGCTATTTTTTGTTTCTATACAATATGTCTGGTTCTTTTACAAATAAACTTTTTCAATATTTAGTCATAAAGAGGAAATTCGTGTAGTAAATGAGTAAAGAGTACCTGAAATATTTGTAAAGCAGTCAAGTTCTCAAAACTACTTATGCATATAAAATTAGATTAAATTAGAAAAAAGTAGAATCCCTTTGAAACCAAGGGTTAATAATTTTTTGAAGCAAAAATTCAAATTTGACTTGTATTTCATTAAAAAAATGATACTTAAACGTTCACCATAAACAAGAAAGGTAATAGGTGTCCACTTCAGATGAATATTATAAATTTCAGCAACAATAATGAAAAATGGACTCGTAACAAAATCAATAAAAAAAACCTATCACCTTCTCAACAATCCTGTAGGACGAAATTTGTTTGAATCAACAATGAAAAGTTAATACGCATTTTAAATGAAGTTGGACAGTAATTTTATGCGTTGCTTTTTTCATGCAGTGAAATTTGTATGAGGCACAAACGTTTTTTTTATTAAAAAAATGTACTTAAAATAAATATCGTTGAAATTTTAGGTAAAAAATACATAGCAACACTCTGAGCGTCATAAAATTCCTTAATAGTGTAGTATTGTCTTCCCTACAACATTCGTAATGACTAAATCACATCGACTGATAGAAATAATCCTAGAAAATATTATATTAGTGAAAATATAGTCAAAACTAAATAGAAGTCAAGCAGGCAGTACTGCAGGTTGCAGAATGGATGTATATGGTGGGGGGGGGTGAGGTGTACACCCCTCAGAATGTTAAATACATAATATCGTAAGTTATGTTATCTCTAATACAGATTTCTATAAACTGAACATAAAAATTATCACACATAAAATTCTTAACTGTTTTCTTTTTAAAGGCCATATCTTGTTTTGTGTCATTGTTTAGTATTTATGTCGTTTTTTAATTAAAAGTTACATAAACTAAGACAGATAGGAAAAGGAGTGCGCAACCTTGAAGCGCATATTTAAAGCCAGAGAGAGCATGTTTAGAAGGAAGAATAAATGGTTGATCGACCGTTATACAAACGGAAAAATGAAAAGTAGGCCGTCAAAAATGACGACTGTCTCGCTAAAACTAGGTCGTCGAAACAAAATTCATAGGTGTGAACTACGACAAACGACCACTAATTTCGAACCCTGATACAAAGCATTCCTTCCGTTGCCAACATTCTAGAACAACACAAAAATTATCACACATAAAATTCTTAACTGTTTTCTTTTTAAAGGCAATATCTTGTTTCGCGTCATTGTTTAGTATTTATGTCGTTTTTTAATTAAAATTAAAAATAAACTAAGACAGATAGGTGCAGGATAGATAGGAAAAGGAGTGCGCAACCTTGAAGCACTTATTTAAAGTCAGAGAGAGCATGTTTAAAAGGAAGAATAAAGTGTTGATCGACCGTCATACAAGCGGAAAAATGAAAAGTAGGCAGTCAAAAATGACGACTGACTCGCTAAAACTAGGTCGTCGAAACAAAATTCATAGGTGTGAACTACGACAAACGACCACTAATTTCGAACCCTGATACAAAGCATTCTTTCCGTTGCCAATATTCTAGAACAACGCAAAAATTATCACACATAAAATTCTTAACTGTTTTCTTTTTAAAGGCAATATCTTGTTTCGCGTCATTGTTTAGTATTTATGTCGTTTTTTAATTAAAATTAAAAATAAACTAAGACAGATAGGTGCAGGATAGATAGGAAAAGGAGTGCGCAACCTTGAAGCACTTATTTAAAGTCAGAGAGAGCATGTTTAAAAGGAAGAATAAAGTGTTGATCGACCGTCATACAAGCGGAAAAATGAAAAGTAGGCAGTCAAAAATGACGACTGACTCGCTAAAACTAGGTCGTCGAAACAAAATTCATAGGTGTGAACTACGACAAACGACCACTAATTTCGAACCCTGATACAAAGCATTCTTTCCGTTGCCAATATTCTAGAACAACGCAAAAATTATCACACATAAAATTCTTAACTGTTTTCTTATTAAAGGCAATATCTTGTTTCGTGTCATTGTTTAGTATTTATGTCGTTTTTTAATTAAAAGTTACATAAACTAAGACAGATAGGTGCAGGATAGATAGGAAAAGGAGTGCGCAACCTTGAAGCGCATATTTAAAGCCAGAGAGAGCGTGTTTAGAAGGAAGAATAAATGGTTGATCGACCGTCATACAAGCGGAAAAATGAACAGCAGGCCGTCAAAAATGACGACTGTCTCGCTAAAACTAGGTCGTCGAAACAAAATCCATAGGTGTGCACTACGACAAACGACCACTAATTTCGAACCCTGATACAAAACATTCCTTCCGTTGCCAATATTCTAGAACTGACCCCAAGTAAAATTTCTAAAAATGATCGAGTGGGACATTTCTCCACATCGGCGAAGAAGGATCACCTCACACCCTGTAATGATGGAAATTGTGTGCCATTTTTCTGTACTCGGTGCTCATATACCACTCTGATGTATGGAGTTGCGTATATAAGTTGCGTGTCCACAGAGCATGTCCCCTCGAAACATTTATATTTCACACTGGTATTGGTTTCTGCACGTCTCCGCATACCGTTCAGCCCCTTCCCTGCCGTTCGAATGCATAAATTTCCCAACCTTTCGAATATCCTCCCATCTGTTGTGATATACGACCTTTCGATGGAGTAGTTCAGTGTCAGAGGGAGGCAAGGTTCGAAAACTCCACCCCAACCCCCAAGATTAAAAAGTTATTTGAGTTCCGTATCTCGTCGGAAATTGTTTCCGCAGTTGGCGCTAAATCAAAAACTCGTAGGATGGAGCACACTCTCGTATATATAGATGAGAAAGAACACGTGTAGGAAGAGGTGGAGGAAAAGGGGTTGGAAAGTTCACGGAGGGGACTTTTTTAAGGGGGTCTGACGGGAAAAAATGGTTTAAAAGGGATGTAGCTTGTAAAAGTATTTCCCTTGGGGTGAAGAAAGGAAATGCCGGCGGTGAAACTTGAGTTTCGGGAAAGGGGTTGGAAGCGGAAGGGTAACGATAAACAAATTGCGGTTCATGAAAAAGTAAGTTGCAGGCTTTTAGCTTTCGGGAAACAACATAAATACGATCATGCTCTGGCGAATCAAAATGCATGTTTTCCAAACGACATTTCTGTTCTTATACAGCAAATTGTCCTTCAGATATTTTCCTTTCAATGATAGGTTAATTATAAAATATTTTCAGCTAAACATGATAGAACTGTCAAGTAATACCGTAATGCAACGATTTTTGGTAATTGGTAATTATTAGTTAACGTCGTACTAGAGCAACACAACTGGCTATTGACGACGGTTCGGGATCATTCCCCAATGACAAAAACTCGTAATTTTGAACCACGGTCAGATGACAAGGCAACATATGAGCTGGCACCCCACTCTTCAAACTTCCACACCAACCCAACGTGAGGACTTTCGACCACGACATATTTAAGGCGCACCAGCCGCCTCTACACCATACGCTTACAAGCATCCATGCCCGGAACCTGATTCGAGCCAGGAACCTTCCGATCTAGAGGCTTACTCCTTAACCACTATACCGGTTAACCGGCCTACATTTTTTATCTCATGGCACACATAATCTCATTGCTGAGATTCGCCTAACAAAGTTTATTCTTTGCAAATATAAAAAAAGTGTAATCTGATAGATTCATAAAAAATAATTGCACTTGCATATTCTTTTTACTCACCTGTGTCTTTTTTAATAATACTTTAGAAAAGCTGTTTATTTATAACTAGAAACTGCGTGGCCAGCATGGCGATGCCCGTGACAGTTGTTTTTAGGGGTTAGGTGTGACCACTGTTAACGCTCGACAACCACCGGTGTATACTACGCATTCCCAATTGGTTTGCCGACCAACCGGTCTGGTGGTTAAGGTGCTAGCCTCTAGATAGGAAGGTTCCTGGTTCGAATCCGGGTCCGGGCATGGATGTTTGTAAACGTATGGTGTAGAGGTGGCTGGTGCACCTTAAATCTGTCGTGGCCGAAAGTCCTCACGTTGGGTTGACTTGGAAGTTTGAAGAGTGGTTCAAAATTACGAATTGCGTCCTCGAATCTTTCCTTGAGGGATTGATCCTGGATCGTCGTCAAGATCCCATTATGTTTCTCTACTACGACATTAATTAATAATTACCGCAATGTCGTGATGACCTTTAAGTGGATATTAATAAATAAATTACAATAATTTAATTATAAAATATTTGTGATTTTCCGCAGATTTCAAATCTGTTGAAATTTTTACTCTATCTTTAACGATCTAGTATATAGAAATCCAGTCGGCTTGATGTCACAATCTCTTGCGAAAATATAAATATTCAATTGTGAAAAGTATTTATTAAAAGAAAATCAAATGTAAAGGTATCGATCTAATGTAAAATTTTCCTTGCCCGTGACAGTTCTTGTCGTGGGATCAGGTGTGACCACCACTCGCTAACGCTCGCCAACTCCCGGTGATTGTTACGTATTCCCCATTTGACAAAACACTCTAGAATCAGAAAACTTGGCACTTCCTTTTTCTTTCCGAGGTCAGCCGACGTACGAGTGACGTCACATTTCGAAGCGAAAAACGGAACTTCTTTCTCCGGAACGGAAGAAAGAATGTTGAATAAAACTAATAAATTCATTTTAAAATGTTCTAAATAAAATTCTAAAATTCAAGCGCGATATATATATAGAAAAATCAGAAAAACGGATGAAAGGATGGCGAATAAAACTAATAAATTCATTCAGAAATGTTCTAGATAAAGTTTTAAATTTCGGGCGCGATATATGTAGAAAAATAGTAAAAAATTCGGACTACCTGTGTGCCAAGTCTTATTATTGTAAGTGCCACAGATTCACCAGGACACATTCCACACACACAGACAAAGACTTCCTTTTACAATAGTAGAGATACACATAGTAATAAAAAATAATATTCAGAATAATTTATACGTGTAAAACATTCAAGTATTACTTTAAATTGCCTTAGTCACTTAGTAATAAACACAAAAGTTAAAACCAAACTGTTGAAATTAGATCAGTAGATATTTAAATTTACGTCTCACTGAAGCACTCACTATCAACGAACTATTGGCAACTGTCAGAGATAAATCCCGAAGGGAATCCGAGGACCTCCTAGTTTTGAACCACGGTTAAATGACGAGATCAGCAACTGAACTGGTCCCCACATATCCTACTTCCACACAAAATCAACGTGAGGATATATTTAACGTGCACCAGCCACCACGTACACGAAAGGTCTTACAGGACCGAAGTTCGAAATGGCAAACCTCCGTTTTCTAATCCGTGACTGTAGAAATTACCACGGTCTATGAATGTAGCAGACACAGCAAGCTAAATAAAAGCGTTCAACAACAACTTTTTCAGTTTCAGGGATTTTATTGATGCAGATGTCAATTTAGTTAATGTCCGAAAATGAAGAATACCCGGCATTTAGTCGGTAAGACTATAATACCAAATAAAAATAACACACAATATGTGGTAAAAGGAAATATTACATCGGTGGAAGATTGGATGAGCTTTTTAATAAGATGACGCAGACAAAATCCAATATTGTACAGCAACTCTCCGGCATGCCCTGATCTAGGCGCCTTACTGAACAATGTTTCTTCTGATATTTATGCCTAAAACTGTCGGTGGTGTTAAATTATGAGGGGAAAATGACCCTGTCCATTCCTGGACCGATCACCTTACTCCTGGATTCGATGCGAACGCTGGATATCACTTAAGCCCGACTGAACCATCCATCTTGCCTCCTACTCTATTGACAGACTCGCTTTTCCTGGATTTCCCTCATCCCTCGTCCTTCCAATGGTACTCCCGATCCCTTGCCCCACCCTCTCCTTTCCTATTTTCTTTTCTGGATCTTTATTAAAGAAAATGGCGGCCACCTTTTCGTCTGAAAATTACAGAGAAAATAACTGCGTGTTTTCGTTTTTTTTTTTTTTTTTTGAGAAAATAACTCTCAATCGTGTTGGCTATACCAAAATCAACACTAGCTTGAAAATGTTGCTTACCTTTCAGAAGCTTTCTTGCATCTTTATTCATGTTTTTCCAGCTGATTATATTTATTAGAGTTCGGCATAAGTAATATAACTACTGTTCGGAGAAAAAATAATTCATCTTCAGTTTAGTTAATAATAAATAAATCTAAACAAAGAAAATAAAAGTTATTATCTTTTGAGGTATCTAGTTAGGTATTAACTTCATACTGGAACAGCCCAACGGGCTATTGGTGACGGTCCGAAATCAATCCCGAAAAGAAAGGTCCGAGGACAACACCTCGTAATTTTGAACCACAGTCGAAGTCAACACCTCAGCTGACACTCCACTCCACAAATTTCCGTAACACGTCAACATGAAGACATTTGAAGCCAGGAGAGATTTAACGTGCACCAACATGTACGATGGTCTTTGGGTTGGATCGAGCTTTGAACTTTCGGTTGCTTATCCAGCTACTCTTTCGACTGGAATACCGCAGATTCTATTCTCTTTTGGAATTTTTCAAAAAATAAGGGATGTTTAAGTCTTTTTTAACATTTATTATTTATCCTTTATTTTGTATAATTTATTATTTATCATTAATCATTTATTATTTATCACTAATCATTTATTATTTATCATTAATCATTTATTATTTATCTTTTATCATTTATTTTTTATCATTCATTTTTTATCATATCAGTAAACATCGACCTTATAATGAAATAGACAAAGGTCGTGTGCGAATTTTCATGTTATTTTTCCCGATCGTTAGGTCTGAAGATCTCCGAATGGAGGTCACATGGTGTTGGAAGAAAGCACGAATCGTAATGTTGCATTAACTGGCGAGAGGGATGGAAAATGATTGTTTCACTTTGATAGTTAATCGGTCCAAGTCGATTTCCAAGTCCACGTCACCTGCATTTCTGATATCAGCTACTTTGCCCACTGCTCTGTATTTTTCATTAGCAGGGAGAGGCAGATAAAACCAAAATCATTAGCAAAAGTTATCTACGTGTCGTGATATTCTGTTTTTAAACTATTTTCTTACTAATCATTTACTTGGTTTGATTACTTTTTCACTGCACCCAAGAGTCGTCTTCATATATCAAATGAAATTTAATTGTGAAACATTATACCGATTAATTAATATAACTAAAGTTTAATTAAATTTTTAATTAGATTTAATTTATTATTTAAACACAAGTCTGACGAAATCATTATTACTAAAGCCTTTCAAGGGCACCAAAACAAATTTCATACCTTAGATTAACAACCATATAAAGAAAACTAAAAATTATTTTCCATTTTCGTTACAATTTGTGTCACATTTTATCTGTTCTTTTTGAAGAAAAATACCCAGGACCAAATGCATAGTTTTTGAGGGTTCTAGATCATCAGAATTGAGCCTTCAAAGCTTGTGTGAATTGCAATTTGTTGGCTCAATTTATCAAGTATTCAGAGAATATTTCATATGATAATATATTGCAATAGAAATTCATTAATAAAATTATAATAAATAATGTGCATTGTATAGTCTCTCTGTGTTTCTCCAAGTGTATTTGCTAAGTGTATTTCTCTAGAAAAAAGATCCATGCAAGAGAATGACTGACTTAGTGAACTTCTGACAGCCAAAAAACCAAAAAATTATGTTTCAGAAAAACTAAAAAACTCATGTTTTAAAAGCTTGTCTTAATGTTTCATTCTCTCTCTCTCTCTCTCTCTCTCTTGTAAGCCTACGATATATACTCGAGCCTTGGAGCAATGAACAGACTTGATTTGTTTGTACTTATGAAGCATAAAAGAGATGCAGCATGTTACTAATTTATATTTTCAAGTATTATCCAATTAAAATACATTAATGTCCATCGAAAATGCAGGACCATGAAGGACAGGAGATATCAAGTTCATGTTTATAATACAAATAACATAATCAAATCAGTATTTTGTGTGATAGTCATTGATGGCAATAAATATTGCTACACGTCTCGAAATTGAAAACAGAAGCTATGGATTGGTGTTTAGGGTAATTCAGTCCATACTGCTTTCACACGTTGCCCAAGTTCTTATGGTGTAGCCGTGGATGGTTTACGGTATAGTCGTTAGTCGATCGTCTATCAGACGTGCTCCTTGAGCGACCGACCTGGTGAACGAGCGGAAGGCAAAGCGGTTAGGATGGCAATGAAAGCTTTCAAAAATTCCTTTTCTGCAGACGACGTCCAATTGTACATACTGACTGACACAGGTTGTTATGCAACACACTCTAATTGTTGATCACTTGGACTATTGATGGTGCAGTACAATCTGAATACCCGTGAGGCACAAGATGTATGTCCTCTCGTTTGTTGGTGTGACGAGGGTGCTGCAATCGTTCGAGAACTAATTTCTCGGAAGGTCAATCATCACTCTCTCAATTTACCTCAATTTTCCCTCTAACTCATAAACGTGCTCGTATGCCCGCCGTTCTTTTAGACGGAGCTTAATTACTCTTCCAAAACACAGGAACAGCGAGAAAACATACAATCCCAATACTTAAAACCATATCTATGTCCTCCTTTTTATATTGCTTACAGGGGTTGGGGGGGGGGGAGTTATGTACCCCTATGATTTGCATACACGCTGCAATGGTAGTCATTTACATATCCTTTCATGATCTATGAATCGGGAATATTTCAAGAGGATTGGATACTTCATTCATGGGTTACGCTTTCGATGGCTAACAGTCTGATTAAACTATCGTAAATAATAAATATTAATAATATTTAATTACACTACTGGCCATAGTTATTGCTTTTATTAATAATTGTAAATATTACAAATTAAATTAGGTATCTAAGATAAAAATAATTTTGCTCCCCACTGAGATTTTTTATTGTGCATCAAACACCATCAATGGCTTGTGTTATCGATCCATCGTTGAGACATCTCAACCATAATAATGTTTCCCGGGTGTTTTACTTTTGAGCCGACTATATCACAAAAGCATGCTATGACTTTTTAATATTTTATTTATAGAAGGTTTAAAAATAGGAAACTAGCACTTTCGGAGGGGTTGGCCTCCAGAGTCCTACTCCCTCTCTCAAAGCCACTGAGTGACCCTAGCCTTGACAGAATATACGTAGTTCGGAAGACATAATCCCTAGACTCTACCTCACACAACAGCAACCTCAATGGAGAAAACGGGAAAAATCGCTCCAGCTCGGAGAATTTTAAGCCCACCAAACACAGGCTCGGGGAAATAATGAAACGCCGCTCGAAAAATGAAAAGGACGAAATACTTTAAAAATAAATGCGATTTCCGTCTGTGCTCCATAATTCGTGGGCCAAGATGCAGAGCACCTAACGCCTACCGCTTCCTTCGTCCTGTCATCACCTGACGGGGAAAATAATTAATCATTTGTGATTAACTCGGCCGGCCTTGTTACGCCATTCGTCAGGAGGTAGGTTTTTCTCGCGCCTCAGATTTAGCTGCGACTGCCAGAGGACAGTTAGTTAGCCGTGACGGGCCGGCATAAACAACGGGGACGGGTTCTTTATGGGATTCGCGGGCAGACAAATTATATCCCCATTATTTACCCCCGAGACTATGTTGTTCTAACGGAATGTTGGGGTATCATGTGCGGAGGAGGAGAAAAAAATGGATTTATGTTAATGAGTTTTTATTTGTTTTGATTTTTTTTCCCCTTTTGTGTACCGAAGAAGGAGTTCCGTTTTCTTTGTAAATGCTGTGAAGAAATGTTTTGTTTTGAGTTCGCGTGTGTTATTTCTATCGCTGTATCCCGTGAATTGGATAAATGAAAAAACATTATGTTTGCCATTTTTTTTTCTTTTTCTAGTATGCTGAAAGGCAGTTCTTGTTTTCCATCAGATTATCCGTTGTTATTGTTATTATTTTCAAGTCATACAGGAAACTCGTTTGATGAAATTCTTTAATGAAAGACGATGATAATTACTAGGACGATTTTTAAAAAGACAATATTTCCTCTTTTCTGGAGGAATTTTAGGAATTGAAAAAGAAACATTTAATGGCATTGGTAATTAATAAACGTCGCGCTGGAGCATCACAACGGGCTATTGATTGGATCAATCCCTAAGGGAAAGATCGAGGAAAATACCACATAATTTTGAACCACGGTCAGATTCGGAGGGTAAACAGGAACATCTCCAGTTACAATACCGACAGGAAAAGTCATAATCCAACTTACTTATTTTCTACCACTTTATTTGTCTATGTGCTCCGAGAAGAGAACCAATACTTTAGAAATGAGACAATTTAAGCATTTAAATAATAAAGTATTAGCCAAAGGAGAAATCGGTAATTCATGAAGATAGTTAATTAATGTCACACTAGATCAACACAGCAAGTTATTGGTGACGGTCGGGGATCCATACCGAATGGAAAGATTCAAGGACAAAGTCTCGTAGTTTTAAAACACGGTCAGATATTGTGATCTACTCCTGAACTGGCACCTCAGTCTCCAAACCTCCACAGCACGCCAACGTGAGGACATTTGAGGGCATGATATATTTTGACGTGCACCATCTCCCATGTACAATACTGTCTTTGTTGGGATCTAGTTTCAAACTCGTAACCCTGCAGTTGGCTCTTCTAACTGGACTACAACTGCCCACAATCGGTAATTTAGAGAAGGAAGTATAATTTATTTTCAAACTTCGCCAATCGATTTCATTATAACGCACCCCGGCAAGAAAAGTGACACAACTCAAAATTGCAGAATTTGAGAAAAACATCAACTTAAAGGATACTATAAAACTTATATTGAAATAGTAAAAGCTTCTTTTAAATTTTAGGTAAAGATTTATAGTGTTAACTTCTATTATATTCTATTGAACAATAATATAACACGCTGGGGCACCTGATACATATTTTCAATGACATAACATCAACATTTTTATTTTTTTACCTGTGTCACTTTTTTTTTGCCGGGGTGCGATTTGATGTAAAAATCAATAATATACGCAATAAAGTTTCTAGTAATAGTTTTCTTTTCACTAAATTGTCTCGAGTTCTAGTAGTGTATATTACATTTGTGTTTACTATTGTTTTAGTATATAATCAGAAAGCACACACATAATCAGAAAGTAAATTGTCTCGGGAAAACTGTCGCATTATACGAGGTTGGGATGCAATAATTTCATAATTCGAAAAAAAAAAAAAGAGACTAATTCTAATGAAGGATGAATTTAGCTTGTGAATTTTTAAAACTTTCATTTTGATCCATCAAAAATATGCGAAACTTCAGTTCTTAAATTAAAAAATACAGTTTAAAGCTGATTAAAATTTTGCTTTATCTACATTTTATTGACTGCTAGTGATTGCTGTATATGTTTTCTGGTTTTCATTAAATTTTTGGAATTTGTAAGCGAAATGTGTCTTAGAACCAGAGTGCTCAGAGTGCTAGTTATTCATCTGTGTTCAACGTTTTGAGTAAAACATAACAAAATTAACTTTGAAATTTTCTATAGCAACATCAATTTGACAATTTTATATTTTGTTTTCTGTTTTAGTTCCACGTAGAATTAATTGTATACATGTAAAAATTAAGGTTCAAATAGCTTAAATGAATATACTTATTTTACAATCTTTGTTTTCTCAAAAACGCATTGTAATCGTATACGTTCTGATTTAAACTCCAGTATATTTCCTTGCATCACGGAATATACTCAAGCACAATATGATACTGTTCGAAAATAACATAATCTATTGTAACTCGAGTCGAAATATTCCCTCAAATATTTTCCCCTCACCTTCACAGAAAGAGAAATCATAAGAAGGAAAAGAAACAATTTGAAATAAATTCTTATGCAATTAAGAATTAAGTTTTTCAGTTTATTTTACCAACGAAATCTGTATCTACTTATGTATCTCCCATGATCTTGTTTCAATTTGAAAACTCGATCTATCCCTTTTGGTTCAATCAGATTGCAGCACTAAATTGTGTGGCTTGCTATCCGATCCATGCTGTAATATACTTTGGCCTGGAAGTTATAACTTATTCGAATCTCCAGAACCCACATCATCTGAAAGATAATAAAATACTCGAGGGTTCAGATTTAGTGGGAACATTGCTGGGGCACTGCATTCGTTGTTCGCTCCATAGTACAGAATAATTGATTGGTCCCAGCGTAAAAGGCATTAGTAACAGACGTCGTAAAAGGTTGTTTTTTGGCCACCAATCATATTTCATTGGGGCAGACCTCATATTTTTATTGGGTTCAACAAAAACTTCATGTTACGGATCGTTTTTGGCTACACTAGGGGAATTGCTTTTAATAAAAGTTAAGTAGAAATAATTGATCGAATGATATGGTGCTGCATGTCGTAAATCAAAGTTTTATTCAATGATTCTTGTGATATCGATCAGTAAATGGTGGAAATATCACGCGTAAAAGTAATGCGTTGAGTTTTTTTAGAAGTTTCCTGTAGGAAGCCAAAAAAAGCCTACAAACTTATTTTTTTATCAATGATTTCCATTTCCTTGTTTCTGTTTTGTCTACGAACAAAAATTGCTTAGTTAGAGGGTAATATGTTTAACTAGGGGGCCTGCCCCCTGCTCGCTAACGCTCGCCAACCCCCGGAGGATTGCTTCGCAATCCTCATTGGTTCGCTGCGCGAACCTATGCTCGCTTCGCTCGCCTCAATGAAGACATGTGTCCTAGCAGAAGGGATTGTTTACAAAATATGTTACCAAAAAAATGTTTTTCAAATCTAAATTTGCTGTATTACAGAAAAAATACATACAGTATCTCTAAAATCAGAATTCAAATGAAAACTTTGTGCAAATTTTGACTCGAAATGTGAGCGTTGCTTTGGAAATTGAATACCCAGCATGTTGTTTGTGTGTACATTTTCCCAGCACTCAAACGACCCACACTTTTTCATTGAGTTTGTTGCCGAAAGTTGTAGTGCAAGCGTCTTGTTGAACTATAATTGTTGGCCTTGAAAATGACCTTTTTTTTTAATGGCCCTGAAGAGATCCTCCGCTTTTTTTTATTTCTATTATTAACTGCAACAGCTGAACTAAAATTCATTTTTTTCAATAAAATTTCATTTGAAAACGCTATAAATTCAATTGAAGCGCGAGGCTTCGTGTTAAACAAACAATCGTACAATATTGCCAAAACGCGATAACAAATAACGTCTTTTTTGCGTGCCACGTAAGAGAATTATATATATAGATTATTTGTTATTCTAGACAAACAATCTATACCAATTCCAGTTAATACAGATTCCAATATTTTGTATCTATTGTTAAATGTGTGTGTAATTTTCATGGAATTCCAGGGTCTACAAATATTCTCACATTCAAGAAAATTCTTCAACACATATATAGTCTAAATGTATGAATTGTGAAGGTATTATAATTATACACAAAAATAGGATACTACTTATACTTTCAGTTTTGCCGTATTAATTAAATCAATATGTACAAAGAAAACAATGAAACAATTATATAGTACTCTTTCTAAGCATCAAATAAAAACTATTTTAAATAATTAATTGCGATTTTGCGTTAATTATTAATATTACATAGTTTAAACTGAAAAAGTACAGTAGGGAAAATATCGCTTGTATATTAACCATGATATATATTCTTCCACAATAGAAAAGATTCAATTGAAGCAAGTAATACTTTATTACAACATTTTAAAAAATAGATTTTAAAAATCTTTCCGAAGATATATTTTTATAAATAATCGCTCACATCCCAAAATAACAGAAACAATTTAAAACATTTCAATATTTTAGATTTTCTTAAGTGAAATATTAGATAAAAATGCATTTTTCTCCAGGAATCCCATGGAATTTCAAATCTACCCGCAATCATCAATTCCGCATTTCGATTATAAAAATCA
Source organism: Metellina segmentata (assembly GCA_947359465.1). Taxonomy (NCBI): domain Eukaryota; kingdom Metazoa; phylum Arthropoda; class Arachnida; order Araneae; family Tetragnathidae; genus Metellina; species Metellina segmentata. The sequence goes on along the minus strand of OX375879.1, from coordinate 61,946,421 downwards.
AATTCTATGGATTGTTTGCAAAGGAAAAGACATCAATAAAGAAGCCGACAAAATATTTAAAGTGAACTTTAAAAACCCCAGTCTCCCCTTTCTCTCACACTCTCACGCCATTAATTCCCACCAAACTCGTATTTATAAAACCTCACAATTTAATGAGCCCCGGAGTAAAAATGCTTGAATTCAAACACCAGCATCATTGCCATGGCGTACGGTAATCATTCCAGATCAAAAATCCCGATGCATTTTTAAACGATCCCGTTTCGGATCCCGGACGAGAAAAATGGGAAGCGATCGCGGGGGATGTCAAGAGGGGAGTCCATTTATAAGAGCGATTTTTGCGACACCGACTTTTAATTTATTCGCTCAACCCCCTCAAGTATGCGTGTTTTTAACACGCTCGGCTCATAGTTTTAACTCAGGGACACAATGACACATGAGGCACGCGGCTTTTCTTTGCAGGTTATGAATGACCGGGCGCTTAAAGGCACGAGCTTCCATACCATCGAGGGGGCGATTAGACAGGGCTGAATTTTTTTCGCACCCTTTCGCTCCCTCCAGCCTCTTTGCCGAGTTTCTGGAATACCTTTTGTCACACTTTTCACGACTTTTAATTGTGAGAATCGAGATTAAATAGCCTTGAAGCAGTCACGTCCGCTTGAAGCTGGAAGGGGAAAAAAATAATGAGTCGAAAGAAAATTCACTAATGAGCAGCGTCACTCTTCTCACCTGAGGTTTAATGAGAGCATTTACCATTTAGTCAAGCCATGGGGAACAACAACGCGTTTGTAAATAGAAGAGCTTTTTTTTCCAAGGTTTTAACCCTCCCTTTAAATTCCCTAACTCTCGAGTCCGTTTGAAAAATAGTAATTAAAAAACGGTGGAGGATAAAGAACTTTCATCATCGTTTATACTTTTAATTTTTTTGCGTTAAAGTTTAGAATATAAATGAGAGGAATGGTTAACAGACAAAATAACGGTAATTTGAGATTCTCGTTCGCTCGTTTTAAAAAGTTCGCGCGGGTGATTAATCTTGGGAAGTTTGGAATCTTTTAGGGCTGTTTGTCTTTTCTTGTGATCATATGAAAACGTAAATTCTTTCCGAAGTTTCTCTAAATAGTTTTTTAATTCTTGGAGACATGAAAGGTTTGATTCCGTTGCCAGTCTTCCGTACCAGGATTTAATTTTTACATATTCATTGAGTCGAATCGTGAACTTATTTATTTCCCTAAGCCTCGCGTTATTCAATCATTTACATAGCCTTTAAATATAGAAACAGTTAGTCTTTAGTTACAAATACAGTAGATATGGATGAATATTATCTTTCAATTGAAAACTTACAAACAGGGGTGAGGGTTTCAGTGGTTAGCAAATGAACTAGATGGAATGCAACTTTAACTCCACTACAAACATGCTTCACAACATAAATATCAGGTTTACCTTAAAATGTAGTTTATCGTCGTGTTAGCAACGTTTTGCGTTTTATCCAATTGGAGTTCAATTAGGATTTTAGTTTTTGGAAATTTATTGGCGGAAATTCTGAAATCGCATTCGAAAAAGAAGTCACATGACGTCACTTTCGGAATACGTACAGAAAACACGTTCTGCCATAAGAATACAGAAAACTACATTTAACTTCACAGAAAATGTCTCTCAGAGCGACAACTAAGCACTATTTAAGAATTTGGTACGCTATCAAATGAATGCGATATCAGGCATACGCAATCACCCCTGGCAATAACAAGGAAAGCCTTGTCAGCAGGCCAGCGATTGGAACAAACGAACCAATTATGTTCGAGCGAACGCCCGAGCCAAGAAACATCACGCAAAAGAAGAATAGTCCAAAAGATGTCCATGTGGTCAAAATGTGTTCCTGGAACTAACTAACTTTTTCATTCCATCGTGTAAATAGATCATTGTTAAATATCCATTAAATTGTTGAAATGCAGAGAACTACCTTCTCAAATCCACAACAACAAAGGACGGGGCCAACTCGTCCATAATACATGGGGGATCGGTCAAGCAACGAACTCCCCATTATACATGGATACAGCCAAACGCAGCCAACCTATGGATACATACGGACTATGATCCCTCTTCAGCTCACCAACAAAGACGATGCCGCAATTACCTAAGATCAACACGCGAAAGAAGGAGAAGAGTCCAAAAGATGTCCATTTGGTCAAAATGTGTTCCAGGAACTGACTAACTTTTCATTCCATCGTGTAAATAGATCATTGTTCAAATCCATTAAATTGTTGAAAAGACGAGAACTGCCTCCTCAAATCCATTAACAACATTACATTTAAAAAAGATCTTGGAAAATCTTTGCAAAGGGTGTTCTGAAACTTCATGTTCAAACTTTACGGAGAAGTTGTGAACCTAAAGTTAAATCTTCTTCTCAAAGTATAAAAGAATATATGTCCTTAAGTGCCACCTTGTTTTGTTAGAAAGCGCTGTTCAGCAATTGGTCAGTTGTCATTTTAGACACTGACTTCGTACTTGAAACATGTGACATTTAATTCCTCGCAAGTGTCATCTCAATTTGCTAGAGAGCGCTGTTCAGCACCTAGTCCATTTGGTTCGCCGTTATTTTTGACGCTGACAGCGTACGGAAAACACGTAATGTTTCATAAATACTGAGATGGCTGTAATCCACCTTGTATGTACAGCAACTAACGGAAGCAGACGAGTCGCTGTGAGATTGTACCATGAATGCTACTCCGACAAACGTGTGTCGAATCACCAAATGCGTTTTCGCTATACTTTAAGTCAAAGCGGTACATTCCATGGAAACAGGCATGACTTATTGGCAATGATCAACGAGCCCATTTTTCTATAGAACGCCTTCTCACTCCTTTCATGCGACGACGCAGTATGCATACATTTCTTTTGTAATGAAAACTTTAAGCACCTGCAGTCAAACTGCAAATTTGGGGTACATAAAAAGGGTCCCAAAGACTCTGGAACATCCGGGTGTCGCTTGCAGTATATTCCTATGTGAATATGGTTTAATTTTATTTCCTACCTCCTTTTAATTCGCAAAGGGAAAAGTTTCAAAGCTTCAATATATTAAATACTTCATACTTTTCAAATACATTTTCTTCTTTCTAGTGACTGTTTTTTAATAAAATCTATTACACTAACCGCATTTCTCGAATTTAATAATCACAATGAAATATTAATATAAACGTTAATCTAGTAAATGAAATCTACTTTGGATGTAAAGAGATTATTGAACTGACCTTTTAGAAAACCATGACAGTTTGCAGTTTCAGCAAAACTCTTATCTGAATTTTTTTGCTGCTAACACCTGCAACGTAACGTTGCAGGTGTTAGTTAGTAGAAGTAGAAGTAGTACTAGTGTTAGAAGTAGTACTAGTGTTAGAAGTAGTACTAGTGTTACACTAACTAGTGTAACACTAGTACTACTTCCTGCCCTCCTAGTGAAATATAAAGCTTACATAAATATATTTCAAGTTTGGAATCATAAGTAGCTTATGTTCTGTTATAGAGCGTATAAAATAAATTTTCCATGATGAATAGCAGTCACACCATTCAAATGCTCTTATAAACTAGCGATGATTTAGCAAAGTTTCAATTCACTTATTCATCCTGTCTGTTAAATTCTTGTTAAAACTAAAACCACAAAAAAAAAATCGTTATTTAAAAATGAAAACATTTCCCAAACTTGAGTTTTATACAAACAAACTAAACCGAATTATATAACTCTCATGTAACAAAATATGATCGTAATGTAACAAAACTAAACCAATCAACCTTAAGCTCACTCATTTGAATCCTAAAATGCAGTGAAACTAAATAAATATCACTTTACCCGTCAGAAACAAACCTTTGTATCTGCACAACTAAAAAATAATCAGAATTTTAGGAAAATTCCTTTTATACTTTATAAATATTATTCCTTATTAAAAATAAAAAAATGTTTGTTTTCATTCTAAAGTAATCAATCACTATTCATTCTAGCGTACATTATATGCTACGTGATTAGAGATCATGCTTTTAGTAACCCCTTTGTAACTGTTCTAGACAACATTATAAGAATTTGAGAAACGGGAACCTATTTTTAGAAAATCAGTTTTTAATCAAATTTATTTTTAAAAAATGTCAGAAAACCAATCTCCGCGGAAAATAAAAGCTTTTACGACGCATTCATGCAACAAACACTCATATCTTTTATTAGAATTCTTGATTTTTCCCCACGTGTTTTTTTCTTATCTTACAAAATTGAAATAGTTAACTTCATTTTATGTTATTTAACCTTTCGGACAAAGAAGGTGTGCTTTATGCTTACGTGAGTATTTCTTACTGAAAACATTTCTTAACACTTTCTTTTTCTCCAAAAATTTCAAGACATCTTCAACATAACGTTGTTCTTTTCAAATTCATAGAACGCCGCAGCGCAATATCATCAATAAATATATTTATTATTTCAGTTATTGCGCATTGTTCCATCGAAAACATGTTTGAATGAAGGAAAGAAGAAAAAAGGACAATACACTATCATAAAAGGTTCGGCAACAAAAGAAAATAGTCTAATCAAGAAATAAAGTCTTTTTTGTCTCGTTGCACAGTATCGCTGCAAAAACTGCGACACTGAGCAGTCAATTATGCAGCTGTTATGGATATCGGGACGAACTTTTCACACTGTGCCCTTATAGGTCAGTGAATATTAAAAGGGAGGCGGAAAAAAGTCATCGCTTCTAGGACAGAAGTTATTGACAAATGAAGCAGCGCCGCGTAATCTCCTCAGTAAATATTGCTTTAAAGAATCTTACATTAGAGGAACATGTATCAAGTAATTTTAGAGCCTTGGGGAACATCTCCCTATTGCTTTGAAAGGTGCCGAGAACAGCTCTTAAAGTCGCCGAGGAGTGAATTTTACTTGACTAATGAGCGTTAAAGGACGAAAACTGGAAAAACTTTTAGAAATTGCGACTCAAATTTTGCGGTCATCTTTCATTTTTACTTCATTAGTCTGTTTATAAGCTATTTTTTCCATCTTGTAGTAACCGCATTTGTAGTTACAATATTTAAAACAAGTAACTGATTATTATTTGAATGATATGCAGCGAAATAATAAATTATGGAGAAATTCGTGTAATTTAAGAAATGTTTATAAACGTGATCTCCCCAGTTCTTTCGTTCATGCATCATATTTACCAAATTTGATCGCATTTATTGGAATATAGAATATTTTTTAAGTCTACTTTATTATGATGAATGCTCGACGTATACAGATTGAAACTGAATTCATATAATTTAAGAAATGTTTATTTATGTGATATTCACATTTCTTTCGTTCATGCATCATGCTTACCAAATTTGACCGAATTTTTTGGAATATATAATATTTTTAAAGTTTACTGGATTATGATGAATGCTCGCCGTATGCAGATTGGAACTGAATTCAGAAATTTTCAAACACTATATAGTTTTTTGATGCTTAACAGAATTTAGAGGGGGTACCATTTAAAACAAACTATCAGAGGTACGTTTTCGTGAATGGCTTGTGAAGAGTGCAAAATATCCGGCCTTTCTTCGTTGTGAAATGATACTGGTGTGAATAAATTAGGTTTCTGGACGTTTTATATGGGTTCATCTATAGAATAGTTACTAAATAAATCAACACCGTAAAACTTCTTCTAACGTTGTAATATACTACAATCTTTGGCATGGGAAAATATACGAGCGTAGAATTGTTTAGCTTATACAGTAACAAAGAAAAGTGATACATTTCATCCATTCATTTTTGCGTGATATATATAGCAGTATTATGATTACTGTAAGTGTCTTCATTTAATATATAGAAATGTAACATTTTGTATACACATTTTACTTTATGTATTTGGTAAAAACTGATAAATATTACGCAATCCTTTTACTTTCTTATGTGTAGTTTCTGGATCAAAATTTTTTTATATGAAAAACTGAAGTTAGAAACTTTAAAATGTAGTCTAAACTGTAGTCTATACTACACTACTCGAAAATCTCATGACACTCAGATGGTTAATAACTACTTGTATTTATCGGAAAAATTCCCAGGAAAGATTACATTATTAAAGAAGGTCATAATGATTTAAAGTCATACAGGGAAGATTGCAAGTTGTGGAATGAATAAATGGGCTTTTAAACACCCACAGAAATTTAATAAAGATAAAATTCTTGCAAAACCCAGCATTAACGTTTTCCAAAGTTACAATTTCCCACCAAATTGGAGGATTTTGGCGATGTAAAAAAGGGAAACACGAATTAAAAAAAATAACCTCGCGTAAATGCAATCGAACCACAGAAAGACTTCACTTGACGTTGAAAGATACTAGTTGTGATAAATACTTGTTAGTTAAAGTACGTTAAATAAAAAAACATTACAAATTAGCGTTGTGATTTATGTTTAGAAACTACCTTGAGTGAATCACGCATAAAAAATTATCTAAATGTCGCAAAAACAAGTGAGCGTAACTACAATCGAACCACGTCGAACCCTTGACGTTGAAATATGCTAGTTGTGATAAATACTTAATAGTTAAAGTACTTTAATAAAAAAAAACATTACAAATTAGTGTTCTGATTAATATTTAAGAAACTACCTTGGTCGAATCACGCATAAAAAATTATCTAAATGTTGCAAAAACAAGTGAGTGTAACTGCAATGGAACCACGTCGAACCCTTGACGTTGAAATATGCTAGTTGTGATAAATACTTATTAGTTAAAGTACCTTAAATCAACTCATTTTGGTAAAACTACCTTGATCGAATCACGCAAAAAAATATTATCTAAATGTTGCAAAAACAAGTGAGTGTAACTGCAATCGAACCACGTCGAACCCTTGAGGTTGAAATATGCTAGTTGTGATAAATACATATTAGTTAAAGTACCTTAAATCAATTCATTTTGGTAAAACTACCTTGATCGAATCACGCAAAAAAATAATTATCTAAATGTTGCAAAAACAAGTGAGTGTAACTGCAATCGAACCACGTCGAACCCTTGACGTTGAAGTATGCTAGTTGTGATAAATACTTATTAGTAAAAATACTTTAAATAAAAAAAAACATTAAAAATTAGTGTTCTGGTTAATTTTTGAGAAACTACCTTGAGGGAATCACGCATAAAAAATTACCTAAATGTCACAAAAACAAGTGCGTGTAACTGCAATCGAACCACGTCAGGATTTCCCTTGGCGTTGAAAGATACTAGTTGTGATAAATACTTGTTAGTTAAAGCACCTTAAATTAAAAAGCAGTAAAAATTAGTGATCTAATTACGAGTTCCTAATTAAATTTTCGCACACGCCAGATTAATATTCGCTTATTGGGTTTTCACCCAAACATGGCAAGTTCAAGAGGGAAAAAAAATCCTTGCCTCTAATTTATTCTGCCACACAAGATTGCTCTCTTCCCTCCGATTTTTTCCTCTCCTTGTTGCAACATTTCTCTTTTTCAGTGGGGATATTTATTTCTTAATACAAAACACGAAGGGGGAAGGATCGGACTCTCCTGCGCGAGGTGTGATTTTAATAAACAGGTGCTTGTTGCTGATTACCTGTGCGGTTCACTCGCTGCCTATATTAAAAGCGAAAACGGATCTGTGACCGTTATTGAAAAGCGACTTGATGTATGGCGCTCGTCTGGCGATTATAGCACTTGGGGCAAAAATTATTAAATATCGGAAATCGAGGAGAAAAATGATTTACTCTTTTTAAAACGATTAGGGCCTTTCTCTCCGATAAAGGCTCATTTAACTTGCTCGGCTGTAGGTGCCTGCAACTATTTCCCTCCCTTCTCTCCTTTTTAAAATATTTTTATTCCCTTTTCTCTCCCTCTTTTATTTATGACACAGTCCTCTCTTCCAGAGCCGTAGCTACCGAAGAAGGGTTCGGATTGCTAATTCTCAGATTGGAGCACTTTATTACGGTTGCGTTCAATTACAGGCAGGATTCGAACCTCACTCAGTTGCTGTGTTGGAGGTAGGTTCGGATCCTGCCTGTAATTGAACACAACCGCAACGTTTTCTTCAGAGATCTTGTCTCGATTTCAATGGAGACACAGCTACTAACTAGGCGGATGGTATGGGAATAGTATTTAAAATTATCTGTCTTTAAAACGCCTTATTTTCTCATAGACATAAGGGGGAAAGGAACGGACGGCTCTTGATAATTTTCAGAGTAAAAATCAAATATGCAGGCTACGACCAACTAAACGCTAAACTTTATACAACACTTGTACGCACTGCATAACAGAATTTCTGCAGACTGGTCACAATCTGTTTTTAGTTATAAAACGCAATAGATGATCAATTTAGGCACCTACAGAATAACTCTTATACATTTTTTATCTTTGTTATACCTGAAGTCAGGGTCGTTGTGGTTCCATGAGTTTTCCTACTGGGTCCCCTTCGAGTTGTATGCGACAAAGACTGGATTGATGCAACTTACTTTGTGCAGATTTATCGCTTCTGAGACAGTAGCATTTCCCTTGTGTGTATAAGTCTGTTTTGTGTTTGTCATATCTTGGGCCAAATAAAATGGTCATTCAGTCATGAAACTAAATCTGATATTTGAAGACTCAAAAGCTTATATGAATTCGAACAGATTTGAAGTATGACGTTGTTCAAGGTGTTCTGAGAAAGTATTCAGCAGGGTTATTTAGTCCGAAATTCACAGTATAAGAGATTTCAAATTTACATTTATACCTTTAATTTGATTAGTTTCTTTTTCCTTAATTTTTTTTTACTGGAACTTCCTTAAAATGGGAAATAGTCTTCTTCTGGGAATGTAATCCCTACTCTGAAAGCATAGAATTTTTGTCTTTTTTTGTTTTGGCTTGAAGCTCTACGGTATTTTTTTTTGTAACATGAATTCTAAAGAGGGCTTGGTCTAAAGTGAATTTTGAACCACTACGGACATCCAGACCTTGAGTTAGATTTGAACTCACATCCTGTGGGAACCTAGGGACTGATAACTAATCACATATTTACCAATCCATCTTTTTGGAACTAAATTCTTTCACAGCAAAAATGTATGCTCTTAGAATGTTCTTGATATGAAAAAAATGAAATTACTTAGTTACTCTAAAATTTAATCTCTACAATCTTAGACGTGTTGAGATCAAATCAATATTATGTAATTCAGAGAGATACTACTGAAACGAAAAAATTGTATATAATCTCAATTTTTAGAGTGGATGAATGGACAAAAATATTTACGAAACAGAAACTACGCTTATATTAAAATTTTATCTATATTTATGTAACTTATTTCTTACATATCTAAACTCTTTCAGGACATGACAAGTGATTTTATCCTGTTCTGAAATCAATTCAGGTATAACGGATAACCGTTTGATCAAGCCAAGATTTTGAGCGTATGTAATTTTTAAACAATTGCTTACAACTTAGAGATAGGAACCTGTGTATTGTTAGTGGCACATGTTTGATTCCTGTAACATCCTATAAGTGTCATTCTTTCTTTTTTTGTGTCAGTAAAACTGTCCTTACGTGTATGTCCATTTACTTGACGATATTTGGTGCAACTTGACCTCTCTAATATAGCCTTTGAACCATAAAACCCAATCCAAACAGCTGACAACATTAAATCTGATTTCAAATATTTTATCAGTGGAAGCATTTCTTTATTTTCATTTCCGAAGAGAGCATAATATTCAAAAAGAAGATAGAAGCAATGAAATGGAGTAGAAAACATTTTCTACAGGAAATTAGTATCTTTATTTAATTAAAACTGAACTAATCATCATTTGGAGAACAGATCTGGAGAAGTTTGTTTGAAATACTATAAGCATGAAAATTTTCATACTAGTTCCAATAGTTTATTCTGCGGACTTCAAAGGCATACATGTACATTGCCTTTTGGAATGTAGATTAAATTGTATATTATTGAATTAGAATTAGTTGTATGTAGGTTAAAGTTAATTGAGTTTGCTATTACTTACACTGAGAGAATTTTAAGCAGATCTAAAAGAAAAATCATGAGGCAAAATGTGATTGGGAAGAAGAAATTGTACAATCAACATCGGTAAATGCACTATTATGTAAGAAACCTACATTGACTGTTATTTTAAAAATGAAATTGTTGAGCATTGATACGGATAAGATATTTTGGGTTTGAGGAAGACGAATGCTTTTTGAAGTATTCAAAATGCTTTATAAAATATATATATACTTTCCAAATAGTTTATGATGTGGAAAAGTTAACTAAAACCTTTTAAAATTTTCTTAAAAACTTACTTTTAAAAATAACTAAAAGTAATCTTAAAACATGAAATATTTATATTTCTTTAAGACTAAATAATTATACGTTTTTGGATTTAAAAATAAACAAATTTATTTGTGCGTTTATGAAAAAAATATTAAGTGTTCCTTATTCAATACCGTTTTTTCAAATCAACTTTTCTGGTTTTTAAAACTTTTTGTAGTATAACTCGAATAATTTTAAAGCTTAATAAACTGTCTGTTCACGTGAATCTTAATTCTGTTTTTAGTTGGCGTTTAATTCATCAGATTCCCAATTTCCTACTTATGGCAACTTTTTAAATATATTCATGTTACGAGTCTTTACCCAACATTGGTGATATTAGTCACTTTCTTACTATTTTCCACAAAAAATATTACTCTTTTTGATGTTTTATACTTTGGATTGAAATGCGTAATGCAGTGCAATGGACAGAGAATACATTTACAGATATATTTTTAAAAATCAGCCTAATCCGAAAAGCTCGCTTAACGAGGAACTATATCGCCAAATACAAGGCGGCTACTGCCATCTAGCGAAAGAATGTCCCAATTTTACTCAACGCAAACAATATGTTTAGTTCCCCATAGATATAATTTAGCGTTTTTATAATAAATCGCTTATTACTGCTCTCTGTTTTAGATAAGAATTTGATGTGCGTGCTTCAGGATTTCCCTCTCCCTAACATTTTTCATGGAAACGATCAAATACATCAAGTAATCAATGAACCATAGGAAGGAATATCTTTCGGATAAATTAGCGCTTAGTGAGCCATGAAATATACTTTTGAAGGAATTACTCGCCAAATCGGAACACAGGAGCGTTTTGTTCTGTCACGATTCATATAACAAAGATGAGCGTTCTGAAATGAATCAATAATGTCAGAACAAAATGGCTCCGTTCTTAAAAGAGAAATGGAATTGAATTTAACCATATTATTTCAGGGTTCTCTTATGCAAATTTTGATTTGAAAATCACATAATTTAAATTATACATTTTAAATACAAAATTTATATGTTATGTTTAATAATACTTCAAACTACTTTTGGTAATTATAAAAAGTGCTTGTCTGTGTTCAAGCGTTAAACGATTAGATGTTATGGCATTGCTTAAGTTTTTATATTTTTGTGGAAATATTGATCGAAATGTTTTTTTCTTTTGTTATCTAAGCGCAATTTTTCATTCCAAATGTGGGACAATGAGGATAATGTTGCAAAACTACCATTTCTTTAAAGCTAGTTAGAATTTTCAAAACATAAAAACAATTGAACCGCACTTTTTAAGTGGATTATTCAATATATAAATAATATGTGCTGTTAAATTATGAATAGGAATTTTATGAAATTTTATCCAATGCATCATTTAATTTACATAACAATTTCACGTAAAATGCGATTAAATTTGAAATTATTCTTAATTTTTTTTAAATTGCTGAATATATTCGTAACATAAAGCTTTGTAGAGCTACCAAAGCCACGAGTTTAATATTTTAAATGATACGATACTACTTTTTCATTTTTTTTCTAAACTATTAACATGTTCCTTAAATTTAAGAGGCATGATTATTTGCAAATTCCATTTAAATGTACACGTTTACTTTTTAAAGCAATTTTTATTTATACACAAAATTGACAAAAACGGTTTTTTCGAAACGAGAAACGTGAGGAAATTTAATACGAGAATACTTATTATTTTTTGAGAATAAACATTGGTTGCTACCTTATAATTAAATATTGATGCTTGAATCACTTATAGTATGCATTTCGTATTGACTGGGTCAATATAAATTATTATAAATCTTCTTTTTTTTAGAAAGCTTCTTATATGTACCACCGAATTTAGTGCAGTAAAAAGAATTGAAAGAAATTCATGTTTGAAAACATTTTCCCATACGACATTTCTTGATACTTAAATTATAGGTTGTAAACAGTTATTAAACACATCAATATTTTTCTATTTACGTCCAAAACAAAGGTAGCTAATTGGGCGTCTATGGGCCTATTGCGCCATCTGTTAACGCTAAAGCTCATCATAAGGTCAAGTGAGAATTCCATTTGTCAAACTGAGGGGAGATGTTTTATACTTTTCACTTAGTGTATCATTAAGTATGAGGAATTTGATAAATATATACTAATAAACTTTATTCTATCAGGAAAGTCATCGTTGACAGAGCTTTGAGATATGAGCGAATGGCTGGGAAACCAAGACAGTGTTCTATTTAAAGATCTTTTGACCCTCTGAAAACAAATAAGGAATGTAGTAGTGAATACAAAGGAACAAGGTTTGTGTGGTTAATTTATTTTTCTACTTTAATATGTTGTTGAGAAAATTGATTAGATTTTAGGTTTCATAACGCAAGGTACAAAAACGGACAAAGCGATCAAATGTTGAAAATAAAACAATTTTTAAACTTTTGTGTGCTGCTACATTTTTTTGTAGAAAATTGTTATTAATTATAGTAACTATTAAAAAAATGGAAAAACAACGCGTGGTCAAATGCTTTTGAAATAAAAAAATTTAAAGTAGTGAAAAATTATTACAATCATTCTTAATTAGTTTGGATAATTCAAAAGAAAAAGTCAAAAGAAGTTTTCGAGTTCCTTTTAAGTATTTAAATCCTCATGTTATAGAAATTTGTCATGTTCATTAACTTGATATTCTGGACAACATGTAACGTTATACAGGAAAATGGTAAGTATGTGTGCCCATCCAATTGCCACGCTTTGTTCATCTTTTAAAGATAACACAGCCGTCACTAAACTCATACAACACGTCAAAGTGAAAGACAATAAATTTCTAATATATGCAAATGCGAATATCTACAGAGTAAAAAACGAAAGCATACAAATGGCAGTGCAAAAATAGAACCCAAAGCGTGTATTTTGGCAGTTCTGAAAAACATCTTTCTTCATACCCCCGTCTTTCACGTTTGGTTTCGTCCACTGGAGCTTGTCACGTCTCACGTGATTGAAAAAAGCCAAACAATAAATACGAAAACTTCAATTTTGATAAGTATTAGTACTTTGTCTAGATAATAAAAATGAACAGCTTCACAAGAAGCTGTTTTGAAGAAACACTTTTGTCCAATTTTTCCCCCTTCAGCTGATTTTACATTTCGTTTTAGATGTTGTATTATATACGAAGTGCCTAACTCAAGCAAACGTCAATGCTCAACGAAATACATTTACATGCATGTGGACCTCAGCAAAAACAAAAAGGCAGATAGCTTGCCAAAGGAGGGTATCTCAGAATCATTTCAATCAATTACTTCTTTTTCAACTTCAAGGCAATATCTCTAAGAAATTTCCTCCCGCCAGTAGCAGGTACCAGCAACCCGGAGGCGCTCTCTTGCTCTCAGTGACCATTTGAAATTAATTTTATTTGATCATTTTGTTTTCAATGGCGTGCCCTGGACTCTATCCTTGGCCACTACAAGGCCAGATGTTATGGTCACTTGTGAATGGGCCTCTAGTGGGAGGACCATCATTGCCCTTAACAAAGGATGACACAATTTTCAAACCAGGAACCTTCCGATCCAAAGGCCAACACCTTAACCATTAGACCGGTTGGTCATTTGATAATGGTTTGAAGATTTTCCCGGCCGGAAATGTAATGTGGGGCAAACCTCTCCTGGTAACTCTTTGAATGTCTGGTGCTGTCCAGAGACAATCTTTTTGTAGATGCATGTACTCACTGACAAAGACTAGCTTCTTTAAAACAAGTTGATAAGAAGCAACAATAAATTGTTTTGCACAAGGAAAATAATTTCGCACTAAACACAAGTTATTTTGCAATGACTTGTGTTTAGCAGAATATGGCAGTTTTTTTCCGGTGTTGCTCGTAATTTAATAACGAACCTATGGTGGTTAATTTTGCAGCAAGGTTTTTTTTGCTTCAATATTTTGACTTGTGGTGCTCTTACATTAGATTCAATAGTTCTGAATTTCTTCATTAGTGAAAGGATGATAAAATTGGTAATTTGATATGGCACTAACACATTATTTATTTTTGCAAATACATTTCTTGAAATTTTCATTCACCGGTACATGACACAGAGCTTGTATTAAAGTTAAACATCTTCTATGTAAGAGGGTTTTTCTGTAAAGTCGAATGTAATCAGCGCTAGTATTTTTGCGGTAGAATCTGATTCCTGTGCATATTCTCTATTCGTTAACCCGATTTAAAACCCTCGTCTTTCGGTGGTTTGTTTGCTTACACTGAAAATTTCTCTCGCTTCATGTTGCGTAACCAGAAGTAATATCCTAACCATTCCTAAATATTATAGGTGGTTTATTGGCATTAATAATCCCTTTCATAGGAAAAGCAAAAGTAATTTCATATTTTTGTTGGAAACGATTAGTCGCATGACAGCAGTTTTTGTATGTAAATCACTGCTTTAATGACAGGTTATAGGAGTTAACTATAAGCAGCGTTAGAATCGCCTGAACTTTGGCCTCGTGTCATTTCAACAATTTCTTTTATAAATTTTTAAAAAGTCCTCGTGCTCGTGTAGAAACCACTCTTTTGTGAAGCCAACTCACATAAAAAAGCCTTCGCTTTCTAGGTTTTTTCTCTCTTCTTTCTAGATATAAAACTCACAAATTCGAAAATCAAAAACTCACAATAGAAACTCAAAAATTGAAGCCTAAGTTGCAGTGTCTCGATTTTAAAGCTCCATTTGTGAAAATTTTCAGGTTTCCTCTTTGTGTATTTTTGTGTAATTGGAATGACAAACACAACGAAACTTCGTTTGATTAATATAGATTTAGGAGAAACAGAAAATGCATGCAGGTTTAGGGGACAACCTTAAGTTGTTCAAATTGAAAATTGGTTGTACTGCTTAAGGGTAACTTGTGGATGGTGCCATCTTTTTTTCTAACAGATTCAAATGGTCGAGTAAGTAATGCTCAAAAACAACAAAGCGAAATATACAGTTCTTTGATTGTGCGCCTCCCTGATGGCATTGACCGGTCAAGGTTAAATATTCATTGTTTATCTCTCAACCTTTGAGTATTCTAAATAAAAGGCTTGAGTTTGCAGAAGATGCCATTTGCTGCCATTTGTACCTGAATGGTCACATTTGACTAGAATGGAGCGCGATTACCTATTACACTCAAAATGTTTTACTCCCTTTGAAAGTTTTCAGTAGTTTCGTTTATCGTTGCACTTAACCTTGGAGTTAACAGAATCGGAGTAATAAAGCTACGCAAATATCATGTATTTCTCCGTTCCAGATGAGTCATCAGTGTTACTGAACTGCTCATTCCTCGAAGAAAAAAAGTTAGTTGTTTTCTTCAAAGGGTAGTTTTGCATTTAAATAGTTCTGAGTCAAATTCTAATCAGTAGAACTGCAAATTGTTTTTAATCTACTACATAACTAGTATTTGTTCTTCGTTGAACATTCTCATGATGCGGCCCATCACGTTTATACCAGTGAGCTATCCAGGTTTTTATTTTAATTTATCTGTATTGCATTGTAGTGTAGAAGAGAAACATATTTATTTTTAACATTTATGAACATTTAGATATTCAATTTTTGTCAAAATGGGAGGTAATTATCACAATCCATTGCAATTGCTATGCAATACATTTGCATATTCTTCACCTGTATTCTGTTTTGAGCGTTAATACGACTTTAAAAAAAATTGTATTTCAAAGTGTAAATATTTTCGACTGAATTTAAAAATAAATTATTTTAGAAAAAAATAAGTTAAAAAACATATTTTCATTGTTAGATTTATAAAAAATATATTAGAATACATTTGTGTAGGATTGTTCAAGATTAACATTTTTGTAAATTTATTGTTTGTTGAAACAAGTATTACTTTCCGCTGAAGCACATGTGTACATAATATTAGCTTACTCTACTCTGCACAGTAAAAGCATTTTCCGTATTTTAAACATTTTTCATGTTCTGAAGTATATCTTGAAAGTTATAGAAATTTTTTTTGATGTCAAACATTCTCTCAATGGTAAATAAGTATTTTTAATGTACAAAAATTAATTGCTCGGTATTTGGATTTCAATCTGGGAATTTGTCTGAAATCCTGTATATGGAAAGTTTCATCTCCATCGAGTAGTTTTTTCAATGAACTACACACGCAGCGTATAAATTTTCATTTAGTAATATAAAAACTAACTGTGCATAATTATTGGAACTATAATATACTATGCAATTTATTGTTTTACTGTTTTGTTTTTGTTTGCACACTATGGTAGCTGAAGCTACACTTGTAAGAAAGAAATGGGGTGACGAAGTACTATGATTGTCTCGGTGCTGGATAAGATTAAACACGAAAATTAAGCAGTCAAAATCAGTAAAAACTCTTCTAGGAGGAAACCTACATTGGCTGAGATTTTAGATGTTAAGCTGGTTGAATGAAGGATTGATACTTTTAAAAGTTTTTTTATTTTTGATTTAAGAAGAAAATATTTATTGTGAAAATGATTTATCAAAAATACCCCGAATGTGCATAGTGTCCAAAAGAATCTTCATGAAATTAAAATTAAATGTAAAAACATGAAAGGTTGTAATTTCTCTTTCCTAAATAATAATTACTTCTTTGTAATTAAACTAAATAAATACACAATTTTGTTAAATGTATAGCTTTGTATGTGTTTGTGACAGAATTTTTTAGGTACTCCCGGTTTCTTCAAAACGATGCGATTTTGACAATGCCTGGATTGGAGAATCCTTACTTATTTGCTGTAATTAGTAAAAGCTGTTACACTGTTTCGAGGCGAAGCCAGACTCTTTGTGACTTGAGACAAAGGCAATATTCGAAGCAAAAGATACTTAGTTAGAATTAAGTAAATAAGATAATATACATTCACACTTGAACCATATTACTTTTTGTTTTCAGATAAATGTGTCCAATATTAATTTTTTTTTTGCAATTAATTATTGACTATGCTTGAGAACTAGCAAAAAAGTCAAGCTATATTTATGGTTTCAGGGATTAATTCGGACAATGTTATTTTCTGTTCTCTAGACGTTTGTGAGATGACAATTTAAGTACGTCCTTTTCTCTCTTTCCTAATTAAGTATATGATTGCAGTGTTAGATGAAAAGGAGAATTTAAGTTTAAGTATTGTATTCTAAAGATGGTGTGCTATAAAGCATTCACTTCATATTTACACTGAAGAGCGAAAACACTATGACCACCTACTCAATAACGCGTTGCGCCTCTTTGGCCTGCAAAACAGCTGCAACTCGCCTGGGCATAGATGCCACAAGTTCTTGGTACATGACTGGAGACAGGTTGTACCAAATGTCTAGATAGCGGTGTCGCAATGTCAAAATATTCGGACATGGTGGTGTTTGAGCTCTGAGCAGCCGCTCCATGACACCCCAAATGTGCTCTATCGGATTAAAATCCGTAGAGGTAGGTGGCAGGACATTAAGTGGAATTCATCATTATGCTCCTCAAACCACTCCAACACAATCTGAGCCTTGTGACATGGGGCGTTGTCCTGCTGTAAGATTCAATTTCCAGTTGGAAAGACAGACGATATGAAAGGGTGCAATGATGTTCAGATAGTTCGCAGCGTTTATGGTCTGTTCTACAACAACTACCGTTCCCATAGTCGCCCATGAGAACGTCCCCAAAGCATAATACCGCCACCACCAGCCTGTGTATGACTTGCTGTACAAGAGGGATGCAACTGTTCACCTGGCAGACGGCGTAACCTGACATGACCATCGACGGGATAATGAGAAATCGGGATTCATCTGACCAGGCAACTCTCTTTCACTCATCCATGGTCCAGTCTCGATGTTCTCGGGCCGAATGTAGGCGTAGTTGACGATGACGCTTGGTCAACATAGGCACACGACTGGGACGTCTGCTGTACAATCCCATATCTAACAGTGTCCACTGAACTGTGTGTTCCGAAACACTTGCACTTGGACCTGCATTGTATTGGGCTGTCAGCTGAGCCACTGTCTCGCGCCGATTTTGCTTCACCAAGCGGGACAGTCTCCGACGTCCTTTTTTTTTTATGACGCATGGACGACCAACATCTTGACGCCTACTGCTGGTTTCACCGTCATTTATCCATTTAGCGTGAATACTAACAACAGCAGATCATGAACAACCTACCAGTCGTGGAATTTCGGTGATACTCATTCCAAGTCTTCATTCTGCCCTTTATCAAATTCGCTTAGATCAGCAGCCTTTCCCGTCAGTCGCAAAGTAAGTGCAAGAATGATTACTTACCTTCTCCAGCAGCAGTTAAATACCATTCTCATTAAATCACGTGCCCCCACGTCATCCAGACGAGTTCAAATGACGAAAATGTGGGGATGGTCACAATGTTTTGGCTCGTCAGTGTATAGCATTGAAAAATATTTCTATGACTTGGACAAATGTTAAGAAATTTTTCCAAGAAAACCAAAACACATTTTAATAAATATTTCTGAAATACCACCCCTTTAGACACTGCTTTTACAGGCCAAGGCCCCTGTCTCTCCTCAGCTACGCCACTGATAGTGCAACCAACTGCACACACCTTGAAAAGTCAGGTAATTCTACAGTACGTTTTCTAATTTTATCATTTAATTTAATAATGATTTGATGAAAAGCAATATTCTATTAATCCTATACAACTTTAATTTAAAAGTTTTTGAGTTTAAAATTTATTTTCCCACTTACAATTGTGGTTCAAAATTAAGAGGTACTGTCCACGGATTGTCCTTTGATCGGTCCTTTTGATAGGTCCCTTGCCTTGGGCACTGATCCCGGACTATTGTCAATAGCCCACTGTATTGCTCCAGCGTGACTCAGTGGGCATGTCTACTGCACTAGCAGCCTGTGAGTTGTAGGCAACACAGGTTCGATTCCTACCAGGGTGGATTTCTTTTTTCTGTGTCGGTAAAACTATCCTTGTGCTTGTATCCATTACTTGAAATTATCTGTCTTGTGCAGTTTAGCTCATCGTGTTGCCCCAGTATGACATTAATTAAATATCTACTTTGATAAACCTTGTGCAGTTTTATACTGATATTATACTGATTGCAGTTTAATACTGATTAACCTTGTGCAGTTTTGCCAAATATGGCTCTTTTGTGGCATAAAACCCAAACAACCCAATCCTCCCTTTCTTACTTGATGATTATAAATCATGTGTATCAAGCATATTATACAGATGATTTATATACATCAAACAACAAATCAAATTAAGGCATTTCAAGATCATGTTTTCAATTTCAATAATTTCATCATAATTATCTGAGTATGTGACCCCTTTGTTAGAATACCACACAACCACAGATGTAGCGACCACAATTCTTCACATTTTCGTCCGAGTCAATCAATTAGTGTAGTGGTTAGAGTACTTATGGCTTCTGGATCGAAAGGTTTCTGGTTTAAAAGCCGATCTTTGTTCACACTTGCATTTTCATGAAGAAGTTTTCGTTTCTTTCTTTTAAAACACAACTTTTATTTTGCAATTTACTCGACATTAAGAGTGTACTGCAACCAAACTTTAAAATTATAGAATTTCATTTCAAAGTTCATATAGATGGAGCTTGGAGCATATAACCTTTTTAACAGGCACCTATGAATCTTGATACTGGGTGGTGCTTGAGTCGTCTTCTAATTAACCTTGAGATGAAGACTGGTAAAATTTTGGGTGATCCGATTACAAACAAGATTGCTTTAAATGATTGTACAGTAGATTTTCGGTAACATTTAGAGAGACGAAAACTTGTCAGAGAAATTTGCACCGATTTTTTATCAATTTACGACAGTACAAAACTGCAAAGAATACGGAACTCCTTTTATACACTCCACTAATACTATTTTTTTTTAATTCCAAAATTAAGTTTCATCATATTCCATACCATGGTTACAGTTTTTAAGTGCATGATTAATAATACATTCACTAATATCATGGATTCATCGTGGTAATAAATATAATATTAAGACACAACAACGTCATGGGACATTCTAAAATATTGCTGATTAAAAAATTAATGGATAAATGAAAGTCGTAGTCTGTTAAATAAGTGAAAAGTAAGAGAATAAAGCAGAATTTGATTACCTATATTTATAGGTCGTTACACACTTATCAACCACTTTTTTGAGGTATGGTATGGTATTTTAATTAACGTCGTACTGGAGCAACAAAACGGGAGATTGACGACAATCTAGGATCAATCCCCTCAAGACCACTTTTTTGAGATAGTGGACTATTCAATGCTTCACCCTTGTTTTCTGGTAATATTTAGGAGGCCACTGTTGCTAGGTTGGAAGAGTAACTGATTAGCAACCGGAGAGTTGAGAGTTAGAATCCACCATCGCATACAAAGGAGGCTGGTGCAAGTAAAATTTGTCATGGCCTCAAATGTCCTCACGTTGGTGTGAAAGTTTGGAGAGTCGGTCTCGACCTCATCTTCCAACCGTGGTTCAAAATTATGTTGTGTTTTCATCGGATCTTTCCCTTCGTGTTTGATCCCGGACCATCGCCAATAGCCCGTTGTGTTACTCCAGTGCGACGTTAATTAAAATACCAACCTACCTGATAATTTTAATATTAAATAGATTTTTTAACGGTATCCTTGTTTCTGATATTGGTAGAAAATAGCACATGGGTTTTTAGGATGTAATGAACATTGAAAGTTGGATCATAATAGAGAAAATGCTCAATACCTATGAAATGGGAAAGTGCAGAAGTTTCAGATTCCGTTTTTCAATTTGTTTGTCGTCCCTTAGAGGCAAAGAACCGCAGTGAGGGCACAATAGTGTCTTAAACCCTTAAAATATCAATTTTCCTCTCGCCGAGAGAGAGCATTTGTTTTGTGTACGTGCGCATGCATTACGATGTAAATCTATCAGTTGAAACATATTCATAGAATAAATTGTGCCTACTTACTTTCAGGTATGCAACTGCCTGCTGATGTCTCCAGAATGGCGAATACACAGTAAACAGTGAGCAGACACTTTTTTATATGCGAAGAAACTAAACATTCGTAATACAAAGCTGCAAAGTATAGTGCGGCTTCGATGGGAAGGCATTCGACCTTGGAGAAGCCCATTTGTACAAAGGCGGTTGAGTTTGCATGGAGAAAAGGCTGCCATACTCAAAACCTTATATAGCGACAGCTATATGTGATTATTTGTCTCGACAATATGTAATCTTGCTTTCGTTTCCAGCTCGATACAATAAACTCGGAGCAAGGCATTTCGTTAAATATCCTTATTGCGAACGCATAACTTAAGTTTAACCATCCCCCTAGTTTAATGTGAAGACTCGTTCATAATCACGATATTCAAATACCAACTCGTAGGAGCCGGTATATAACCATGCAACTACGGTTCTCTGGAATGTGTACTCTTCCTTAGAAGGGAGCCTTTGAGTCAAAAAACTACATTTATGGAAATACTTTAATTTTTTTAAGTGTTTTCATGGTGTTTGTCCATTTTAGGACTAAAACTTAAAAAGCTCCCACTACTCTTAAAAAACTGCGGGCTGCGGTTCCCTAGTTGGAAGAGTAACGGAAGAGCAACTGGAGGGTTGTGAGATCGAAACTAGGTCCAGCCAAAGACCGTCGCGTACAAGGAAACTTGATACAATATCGATGTGGAAGTTAGGAGAGTGAGATGCCTGCTCAGATGTTTACCTCGTAATCTGACCGTGATTCAAAATTACGTGGAGTTTGTCGTCAAAATTTTCCTTTCGGGATTGATCCCAGTCCGTCGCCAATAGCCCGTTGTGTTTGTCCAATGTGAAATTAGTTAATTACCTACTTACATTAAAAACTATTGGACCGCTCATTTGTTTAGTCTGTTTTCCCATTTTAAATGTATTTTCGCGCCGCTTTGAATGAATTGACTTGGATTGTGAACTCTAATTGTAAAACAAATGGTTGACTCTGGAGGAATGACTTTACCCTAAAAATTAAAATTTGAAGCTAATTCATGTCTGGACTTCTATACCTACAAGTGTATGATTATGGAATACAACTATGTGAAACTGGGTTTTCAGCTGTGGCGGTTATGAAGATAAAATATCTCTCAAGAACTGAGGGTTACCCCCCGGTTGCTGATCATCCCAGATTTAATAAACTTTTCTTAATAGCAAGTTAAAAATTTGGAATAACTTGTAACTTTTTATTCAGTTTATTTATTTTCATTAAAGCTCTTTTATTTTATTTATGGTTAGATTTAATGTTGAAACACATGAGCAACGAAGAAAATTTTTAATTTATATTGAGAAGAGAGACATTATACTTTTAATAGTAAACATAAAATTCAAAAAATTATGCTGAAAAAATTAACCTACTAAATGTAGGTAATTTTTTTCAGCATAATTTTTTTAATTTTATGTTTACTTTTAAAAGTATAATGTCTCTCTTCACAATATAAAATAAAAATTTTCTTCGTTGAAAGGAGCATTGCAAATAGCCTGCTGCGTTGCTCCAGTGGAACGTTAATTCAACTTCCTACCTTCGTTCAAAACCTTAGGAAATCCTAACATTATTTCGGAATTTGAAGAGGGATTAAAAACTGAAAGTTACAAATACTGCGTTAGAACATAGCTGTTAAAGTCAATCGTGGTTATTTACTGGGTTAACTGCACTGTCCATTTTGCGCACCTGTAATAAACGGCAGTGTTGTATTGAATCGTGATATCTTTGATAGGACGGTGTAAACACAAGTAAAAAATATCCAAAATCAAAGATGCGTGCTTATAAAATATTCTAGTTCAAATTTGTTTGCCAATTTATTTATCTTTTTATGTTGATGAGTTTACTTTCGTTATTGACACCTGCTATTTCTCAGATTAACGTGTTCTAGTTTTATATTTAACTTAATATCAGTAGCGTTACTAATTTCTCTACTATGAGCTGTGTGTAAATTACAGGGAGTGGTTGATTTATGCTAGGATATAAATGTAAGTACTGGATTTTTGCATTTAAAGCATTGTTATTGAAGCAAGTAAAAGGTCGTTTATAACACATAAAGTAACTTCCTACTTGTTAAGATTCATTATACAAAAGAAGCAATGCTTTTGATGCATGAAAAAAAAAAGATTTTAGTATTCTCATAGTGTGTATAACTCAAAAAATCTTAAATAACATAAACAATTATCTCTATCGCAATCTGAAGTGTTTGGTTCTAAAAATTCCCAGGACAAGTTTCAAATCATTTCCAATACTTCAGTCAATCTCGATATACCGTTTTCAAATTAATCATCTGTTAAGGAATTCATATATACTATGTTTGACAGAATTTCCTGTGTATATGGTCACTACATTTTAGTATTAAACCACATAATTTAAAATAATTTGTGTACAACCATTTTCAATTTCATTCAAACTCAATAGCGAAGTCAGTAAAGGAAAATTGCTTGGTAAAGCCAATTGTCTGGCTAAGCCTACAAAACAAAAATCTTAAAAACTGTTATCTTACCTACGCTGCCTTAATTTTTAAGTATAGCTAACATACAAAAGTATAATTCTGATGTTTGATATTTTAAACTGTTCTTTTAAAAAACTAACATATCTTTCTCCAAAAACTAACTTTCATTCTTTTCTCCTACTTTCAATCAAAATTCCTTAAAAATTATAAAAGATAGATGAAAAATCGATACAAAAAGAAGCATATAGAAAATATTCAATATAAAAACAACTTTCCAGATCCATATTTTTTTACACAGCTCTTATAGTTTTTCATCAATCATCATATCAAGCTCAAGGTTCAATATTTTCCATTCTTAAAGTTTATAATTATTGTGTAGTTAGGAAAAAAACAAGCTGTAATTCATGTAATTTGTAATCTTTCGTATGTCCTATAAACTAAATTTCGAATAGAATTCTGAATGCGAATGACAATATTCTTATGACATTTGTTGATGATATTACATTAAGCATCTCGAAACCACAAAATATAAAAGTCGGTTCTTATACAGACTTACAGACACAGATAAGCTTAAAACCTGCCTCAGATCCTGTGGAATATACTACTCCAGGCCAGTAGGAATATTTTTTTAGAAAGGAACCCTTGCGTCTCACTCCCATTTAGAGCACTCATTAACATGAGGATATCAACTGGAAGAACATTTGATAGTCTTAATTTGCCTAGAATATTTGTACCTAGATTTAATTGTTTTAAGGAGGTGGATTGGTCGTGTTTTATGGCGCAAAGATCCTATTTGACCTAGCTGGATCAAACAACAGACAGACATCGCCTATAGACATGCCTTACAGACACACAAGGAAAGCTTATGATATGCAAAATAGTAATACACTTAGGGATATCGAATCTACGCCACCTACAGCTTGTTGTAGACAAACCCACTGGGTCATGGTGACACTTTTAAGGGGGTCCGGGACACATCGAAAATTTTTTTTATTAATTAATTTAGAATTATGAAATTTTTTGTACTGATTACCCATCTAACTAATAAGCGAAATCACAACACAAAGTTTTTCCAAACGTAATTTAAAAATTTTAAATTAAAACTTTTTGAAAAAAAGAGGGGTCATTTTAAATTGCTAAAACTCAAAATATTCTTGATCAATTTTAAAAATTCTTGCAGTAAATTATTCACATTTTTATAAACTTTAATTTTGATTCAGCAATTTAAAAAGTATTAATTTAATAAAAAATCAAAAATATTTGAATGAAAATCTTTGAAAATTTTAAGGTACTATTTTTTTTAAAAGTCATATTTTTAAAAGTAAATATTTGTTTCAAATTTGCTGAATCAAAATTAAAGTATAATGTTTGAAAAAGATATATTCCAAATTTCAACCCTTAAACTTTATCGGTTTTCGACTTATAGCAATTTGAATACAGGAAATCTTGAAAAAATGTATCATGGAGAAAAATGCATTTAAAGTTTTAAAGACAGATCTTGTTGCCATGACAACAACTGTCAAGAGTGTTAGATTTTCCACAAACAACGCACCACAAAAATTACTATATCTCTAGTTCTAATTGAGATAGAAACATGATTTAGACGTCATTTTAAGCAGAAAAACGCAGAGAATGTTTTAAAATAATAAAAAAAAAATTCGAAAATTTGACGATTTTTGTGTCCCCCCCTTAAGGAGGTGAGATGCAGGACGTCATATCAGCATTGAAAAGGCAAAATTGTTGCTTAATAGCATATCTTGCTGGCTGTAGTCATAGACCCGTGTCATCTGTTGCAAATTTAACAAAACACAACTAATAGCTTCATGAACTCATATTAGTTTCATTAAGATTGAACAAGATTGGAGCTAATTTTTCCACTATGTGTCTCAAAAGTAAAATCTTACATTAGCTCTGTAGCATAAAATACAAGCAATTTCAAATATCCGCTCACGAAACGTGAGATTCTTCAAATGGGAAACTATCCATCTATCTTGACTAAATGAGTTATTTACAGATACACTTCTTCTTCTTCTTCAGGAGCACAACAGCCTTTTACAGGCCAAGGCTGACTCGCAGATCCTCCTCCATCTGGCTCTGTCTGGTGCGACCGCCCGCCATCGGTTGACTCCCAAAAACTTGAGATATCTCTCTACGTTATCAATCCATCTTGTAGGTGGTCGTCCCTTTCTTCTAGTCCCTTCAATTTACAGATACACTACCCTACAATAATGTACCGGACAGCAAGATGTGATGGTATAAGGGAAATAATACTTGCTATAATCTGGAGATGGTCCCCCACGTACTGCAATTACACTAGCAACCCTTCTGAGCATACCTTCAACAAGGTTTTGACAAACCGCCATGGGTATTTATGTCCATTCTTGCTGCAAGAATGTCGCCAGCTCAGCTGTAGACTTCGGACGTTCCCTGGCCTGTAAGCGTCCCACAAATGTTCTATGGGGTTCAGGTCGTGAGTTTGAGCAGGCAAGGATAGACTTTTTACATCCATATATTGATACCACTGCTTGACAGAGGCTGCAACATGACATGGAGCTCTGTCATCATGGAAATAACATTCATCCATTTCAGAAAATTGCCAGATCGTAGGAAGAACCTGACTGTCCAAAATGTTCATGTAGGCGTCTGCGTTCAATTTACCAGCAACAACATGCAAAGGTCCTAGGCCATACCATGGAAAACACCCCTAAAGAAGTAGTCGGATTGTATGCAAATCCGATGGCGTCCGGTCCATTATTGTAGGATAGTGTATGGAAGAGTGCTCAATGAGTTCACACAATGAGTCCCGACAAACGCAAGCAGGATTCGCTAGGGCAAGGAAAGATAACCTAAAAACATGATCCCCAAATAAACATTTTCTGAAAGTGGTAGTATTAAAAACATACGTCCGCAGTCAGTGAAAATATCAACACTTAATTAAAGGTATGGACTGGTAAAACTATGGATATTCCCAAACCTACTGCAGAAATATGTCGAAACAGAAAGCGAACATCAACAAAGAACGTTATTTGGCCTTCATCCCAGACTGAAAGGGAGACGAAAAGTTTAAATCTGATGAAAGATCTTTCTGTAAACCCTTGCAGCGGGACACAGTGCTGCCGGAAGCCTACCCGTCAACGCAGGATTCCCACAAGAGATAGATTGCAGCCAAATAAACAACCCTCCCCACTCACCCTCCCCGTTCCACAAAAAGATCCTCGCACTGGATGGAAATCTGACTTCTTGCTCGGATGACAATTTATCTTCATCCCACACCTCTCTTAATTAGGTCCTCAGTCCAGTTGCTAGGAGACGCATCTCTTTGATAAAGAGTTTTTGTATCTCTTCCCCTTCCAATGATGTTCTTCCCACTGATTAAAGGGATCACCTGATAGCCCACCCCCTGGGCCCTCCCTGCTGAGCCCCCTCGAGCTCCATCCATCTTCTTGGGGAGCGGTGGAGTGTGCCCTTCTGCCTAGAAAAATACATTGCCCGCAACAAAGCGTTAAATAACTTATACAAACATACAAAGAGCCTTGATGACACAAACCACGCTTCCTGCTGCTGTGATGGTTGGAATTGGTTTGCGCACAGGACACTTTTCTGGTGGGGTGGTTCGTTTAGTGCAAATACGGGAAGTCAGGGTTTGGAAGGATTTATGTTCAAGACGGGTTTTTTTTTCATTGCGCAAGGCCAGATCTGACCATATGTTAGAGAAATCTGAGGATATTTTTATTTGGTTTTTCTTTTCATGATACTTTTCTGGTAGGATAGTTCGAATTGTGCAAACATGGGTAGGAAGGACTTGTGTTTAAGATGGTGGATTGGATTTTTTTTAATAAGCAAGAGCCAGATCCAGTCATATGTGTTAAAAAACTCGAAGATTATGATATTGTTTTCTTTGCTGGACACTTTTCTTGTAGGATACTTCAAGTTGTAAACACGGGTAGTCAGTGTTTGGGAGGATTCATATTTAAGATAATTGCTTGGTTTTTTTTAACCATGGCAGAGACAGGTCTGATCACATGATCAAGAAATCCGGAGTGTGTGTGTGTGTGTCTGACTTTGTTTTTATTTTCAGGACACTTTCCTGGTGGGATATTTTGAATAGTCCAAATACGGAAAGTCAGGGAAGATTTATGTTGATGATTGGATATTTTATTGGGCTGAAGAGACCAGATCCGGACATTTTATTCAAGAAATATGCAGACATTGTGATTTTGTTTCGTAATTTTTCTTTCGGCAATTAATCGACTTTGATTTCTGTCTGGCTAGTAAAAACGTTCGAAACACACATATTGAAATTTACTTTCATTTGAAACAACGGTAAGTTTTGAATGAATTAATATTAAATAGTGTATATTATTTTTCATTAAATTAATAGAAGAGCAACTTTTAATTATGCAATTTACTATTTCCACACTTCCTTATACTTTCATCCTGTTTCCTAATATTATTAAAATTATTAAAAATCAATGTTAATGGGCAAAAAAAAAATGCAGTCATATGGTGGTTTAAAAAATGTTTATGAGAATACTTTGATACTAAATAGAAAATATTTCTAAAAATTTACTTTTTCATCAGACATTTATCACTGCAAACGAAACTAGGTGTTTTATCACAGAATATCTATTTCATGATTAATTAAAGTGATAAGTAATCCTTAGTTTGGTATCTATCAATTTTTCGTGTGAACATATGAGGAATACATTATTTCCATTATGAGTTTGAATTTATTAAAGTAAAAGATGGATTTTACTCTTTTTTCTTTCTTTTATCATGATATTTTTAGAGAACGAATATTGTGTGAATACATTCATGGTCATATTATCCAATCTTTATGAAATTATTTTATCGTTCTTAAAAGTAAATAGGGAAATGGTATATCGGATTCATCAACTTGTTAAATAAATTTTTATAACAAAACGCACAGTACTTTCATGTAGAGAAAATAATTGAATTTTACTGCCATACAAAATATGTCTACCTACAACTTAGTTGAAAACATTCAAGATATCCAGAATATGTCTTCTTTTTGATAACATACTTGTCTTATTATACAAAACGCATTTTTGAATTAGTTACAGTATTTTTAGTTTACTTACATCACTTTAACTTACTAACCTGTTTAAAATAGGATTGTTGAATATAAGAGATACCCATTATTGCAGTAGATTAGAGATTAAATATATGTAATATACTCTGCTGCGCAATAGGGTAACTGTATCTGCTGCCAGTTAAACACGTTTAAAGTATTTTTCTAAAAGGTTAGTGATTGCAAGTATTAATATCTCACTCAAAAATAATTTTTTGTTTAAAGAATAGACAGTTTTAAACTAAATTTATTAAGATTACATTTCAAAATTTATTTTCGAAAACTGCATAAGGAAGAATTCAACATAGTATCAGGAGGAATATTGCAATGCATGAAACTTTTAGATTTTAATTTGATAAATGGTGTGTTCGCCGTAGTATTTTCTTTTCAAACTTATTAGAGAAAGGGCATTAAGCTTAAGATTGATGAAATTCGCAACACAAAAAGAGTTGAGGAGAAAAAATTCCTGGAATTTAGCTCAAGGAGAAAAATTTGACGATGCTTAATCGTTAACCCATACTAATTTAATCGAAGGAGAAAAAGTTAACGATTTGATCAGCAAAGGAAGGGAAGGAAAAAATGACTACAGATTGGAGTAAATGCAAAAAATTGTACCTTAATTACCGACAAAATCGATGTGGTTGATACCTATCTCACGAGAAGTGTTAGAAGGTACGGGTACAGGTGAAGCAAGCCGTTTGAACAGGACCTAAAAGAGATAGAATGAGAAACTTTATTTTGAGAGCTTTAGTTTTGTGTTACAAGTACACGCTGATTGCGCAAATCTACTGCCCATTCACTTGCTTTCGATGCACCCATCGCGGATAGATATTTGTAATTCTCTGAGGGGTGGATAAGCATAAATCCGTTCATCACCTGGTACTATTATCTGCATGATTTCAAACAAATTTTGACCTACTCTTGGACAATTATTACTATTTTTATTCCTATTAATTGATATGGTTTTTTAAGTCATGATATATGTTGTAGAAAAAATGTAATTAGTTTGGTAATATCATGACGTTTAGAGTTAATAGAACCATTTATATCCTATTTGATCACTGGCTCACTGTTCTAAAATGCATCCAAAACATATTAATTGGGCTTGTCCAGTTTTGTCAAATTTGGGAATCTTGGCTTAGATAGATTTAGTTATTTGTAGATGGATATTTTATTTAATAGATAGATAGATATTTATTAGAGAGATATTATATATTTGATTATATATATATATATATATATATATATATATTGGATATTTGATTTATATATTTAATTTGACGTAGATACTTGTAACTCTCTGAGGAGTTCATTCGTATATATCCGTTCGGAGCCTTGTTACATTATCTGAATAATTTCAAACCAGTTTTGACCTTCTTGAATAATCTTTCTGTTTTTATTTCAATTAATTGATTTGGTTGTTTAAATCATTATGTGGGTAGTGGTGAGAAAATACAATTCGCTTGAAATATCGTGACGCTCAGAGTTAATAGAACCATTTACATCCTATTTGGCTCACTGATCTAAAACACATACAAAACATATTGATTGGGCTAATCCAGTTTTGTCAAATTTGGGGAATCTTAGCAGCGAAAAAAAATCCCTTTTGAATACTTACATAAATACATTTTGTACAAGTACAAAATAATTCACTTTGGTGCTATCTAGAAATACAGAATACCCAACACAATAATTAATTTAGCTGATAAACCTGCCAAATACAGGAACATGATGCATAACTTCGTTTTATGAAAGGTATTAATAATGAGCACCAATTTCAGCCTACCTACAGCAAAAGTGTACATCCTGAATTAAATCATTTACCACTACATGAAGGCTCATTGATTTTGGACTTTGAAGTACCTTCGAATCCACAACAGGCATCCAAGCTAAGTTAAGGATTCAAATCTCAGGGAAACCATTGGAGACAGGAAAATATTTTTATTAAAACTTAAACGTTTTGGTATTAATTTACAATTACATATTATTCATGTTTATCTGCAGATGGAGAATTAAAATGATTTGGACTAGTTGTTTCAAATTCGCACTTTGAGATAAACCAAATTTAAATCAAAGCACGAATACCAGAACCTCCGAAAATGCTGAATTTCAGGTAACCGAATCATTCCCCGACGTCTGCGCTACGCAGCGGACAAAAGAGGAATCACACTTTTCCCGCCTCCACTGATAGGCGTGGCATTTGAGATGCAGTGATTCATTCGTAGCGTGATTGGTGGAAGTAACATAAGTTAATATTTGAGCCACGCCTCTCAAAACGCCTTGATCTTTCTCACCAGCCGAAGCTAAGATTAAATCCGCTGGGAAAAGTTCAAAGAAAATAATTTTTTTGGGCATTCGACAGATATATATGAAGAGATTTTACTTTTATTTCGACTTTCTTTTCTGTGCGAGTTTCGTTTCTCATGTCTTCAGCGAAAACGCGCAGAGTCACGTGATGTCAGTAGGCGTGACTTAAACCTTACAATAGTAGCCTTTCTTTCAAAGTTTTTCTAGCCTTTTCTATTTCACTGTTGAGAGTGAAAAAAATATTTTTTGAAGGAATAAAAAATTTCAGGAACTCAATTCAACACAAATGTTATTTCGTGCACAAAAAGATTTTCTCATGATTCGGAGAATTTTTTTCTGGAATTTATTATCTCTCAAGTTTTCTGAATTGCTTACAGTAATTCAATCTATCATAAATAATTCATTGTGTTCGCCATAGTATAAGCGAACCAATGGAAGTGAAGACTCAAAAATATCATGATTGGTTAGTTTTAACGTATATTGGTGAGCTTCTATTTGTTGCATAGGGGTTCAAAGAAGTTTTCCTTTCGATTTTATAACTAAGCGAAGGATTTTTCATTTCAGATGAAACAAAAGAAACGTTCTTTTGTTTTTTGAGGTCCAAAATAGAAAACATGAAAATTTGCTATTTTACCAATTAAATTAGCTGTAAGTATTACAAGAATTCTGAGTTAAATATTTTAACAGATGACACCTAAATTAGATATGAATCAATAACCTTACTATGGCTATATATCCATGGAAAGGACTGAAATGAATTATTAATTGGGTAAAAATCATAAATGTATGCTAAGATATATGTTTCAACAACAAAAATTAACGAATTTTCGATAAATTTTTATCTTGATGATTTTCATCGAGTTCATATGCAAACTAAGCAGCAAATTATAACAAAATTTGGATTAACAGTGAAATCTCGCGTCGAGTAATAACTTTAGTTTAAATTTGTGGTTGATTGAGGATTTAAAAGTATTTCGAAAAATATCCTTCCAATGAAATGAATAAAACTAGATGATACTCATTAAAACTTTGTTAGCTTTTTATAGATATTGTGTAAATTTAATTAAATATTGTTTTATACTGAGGATATAATTTTGTCATTTTTTTTATAAATACTAAATATACATATCATATGTTGTTGCAATTGCTACATTTATTTATTGTATTTTTGTATGTTTTATATTAAACTAAGACTACATAAAAGTATGCGAATAACTGCTTGCATTTTTGTATTTATAATATTTAATTAACCACTAAAAATCAATACTTTGCTTTCCCTCTCTAAATTGTCAGTATTTACTTAATTTAATCAGACAAAATTTACTTGTTTTTGAATTTTCAAATATTGTGTAACTTTTTCCCCCCATCCCAATTTCTTATATTGATTATGCTGTAAATATTTCTATTTCCCATTGTTTGTTGCTTTTCAGCTCATCCGCCCTCTGTGGATGTAAGGAAAATAAAGTTTGACGCTAATCTCACGCTTATTTCAAGACTTATTTCTATGAAATCATTAACTGTGAAGAGTCACTGTACAGCTGTTTTCTCATTCTATCCTTTGTGACTGCAAGGAAAGCAAAGTTTGACTGTGAGTCCGGCTTATTTCTATGAAGTCATAAACTGTGGAAGGTCACTGTACAACTGTTTTCTGCTTCTATCCTTTCTGACAGTAAGGAAAGGAAAGTTTGACCGAATTACGCTTATTTCCATTACGTCTTTAACTGTGGAAAGTCATTGAACAGCTGTTTTCTCCTTCTATCCTTTGTGACTGTAAGGAAAGCAAAATTTGACAGTGCGTCCCGCCTATTTCTATGAAGTCATTAACTGTGGAAAGTCACTGTACAGCTGTTTTCTCATTCTATCCTTTGTGACTGTAAGAAAAGCAAAATTTGGCAGTGAGTCCCGCTTATTTCTATGAAATCATTAACTGTGAAAGATCGCGGTACAACTGTTTCCTCCTTCTATCCTTTCTGACTGTAAGGAAAGGAAAGTTTGACCGAGTCAAGCTTATTTCCGTTACGTCTTTAACTGTGGAAAGTCACTTTACACCTGCTTTTCTCTTTTATCATCTGTTACTGTAAAGAAAACAAAATTTGACTGTGAGCATGAACGCCCCATACATGAAAACCTCTATTTCTGACTGTCCTCTCTCGTACGGATAACTGACCACCAGGACACAACGGTATAATCTCTTACAAGGGCCGCGTGAAGACATTTGAGGCTATCACTGATTTAACGTACAACACCCCCGTGTACACGTCAGTCTTTGGTTGGACCTAGTTTCGAACTCACAACCCTCTGGTTGTTTATCCGTTACTCTTCCAACTGGGATACCACGACCCAGTTTTAGTTTCAAGATCCGAATAGAATTCTTGGAAATGTAAGGTATATTCAATTTCTATATGTGAGTCTATTCCCTAAGTTGTAAATCTTCCTAACGCTGTTCATATGTATAACGATAAGGAAGAGGAAATTTTGCATTTGCTCAAATTTAACATGAGTACTTGAAATTTTTTTTCGGTAGAAGATCGCCAGTTAACCTAGAACACGGGAATCGGACGTCGGAGAGCTGATACGAAGGTAACAAATGGAAAGGATTCGGCCTCAACCTTAATTAAAAACTGCGGCTCCTATATTGGGTCTACCACCTCATTCAATACAATTCCCTCCAATGCCGCACTCTTTCCGAGTCCCGTGGAAGAAACCAGAAACGTCCTCCCAACTTTCAAACGACTTTGCCAATAGCAGCATGTGTCGAAGCCGATCGAAAACCAGAAATAAGAGCGGCTAATGACGTCGGACGTTGTCACAATCGTAATTCCTTGCTCCCCAAGACATTTCCAAGATTTTCCACATGCCCGGGAGGAAATTTGTCTCGATCAGTGTAAACGTATCTTTCAAGCCTTAATTATTCCTCCTTTTGAGGAACAGAGTCGAAAGAGTTGTCTCGCTGACAACTAACGAATGGGGCGACGCAAGCATAAAAGTCCCCCCTCTCTTCCGAAATCGATATCGCGCAAATCGATACTTGACCTGAAAGTGGGAATTCAATAGGGCTGAGGCTTCTCACTTAGCGCAATGTAGGTCATCGGATACCCAATTTAGCATCTCCTCGCAAACAACGGAATGGGGGATTCGATTCTGATTTCTGTTGTGATTGTGTTTGATGAGTGTTCCGCCTTTTCCCCATAAACTCTCTGCCCGGGAATCTCGGATCCTGTTATTCCCTGTCCATCCCCGTGCGCCTTCTTTCCCCGCCCCCCTCTCTCCTGCGGCTGACTTGGAATGTTTCGAGAAATAGTCGCGGGCTTTAAGGTCAAGGGATCAATTCAGTTCAAACAAACTCCCTCTTTGATCACAGGACCGTTAACGACCCCCACCAACCCTTTTCTAATCGTGAACCTTGATCCCCCCTAGGAACATGATCAAGGATTCTTGTTCTTTGTGCACCTGCTGTTCGACAATGGGAATTTGCTTCGGGTGTCCTAGACAGTTTTGTGCTCTAAAGGAATGCACTCCGTCAAAGATTCATGAAGCATCTAATAACAATTACAGAATATTAATCAATTATAAAACTGTTTAGCGCTCTATTTTTATTGTATTCAGTACGTAAACTTGGTGTACCCCTCAATATAGATTACAGAGTGAAAATTCGCTGTCTGAAAGTTTTGTGCATCAAAGAAGTGCATTCGCTAGAATATAAATAATCAAACAGCATCAAATTGCGATTTGGAAATATTAAATAAATCACAAAACTGCTCAGTGCTGTTCTTTAAACCAATACGTGCACATTAATTCTTATTCTTTGTGCACCTTTTATTTTATATGTACTTTTGTGCTGCCTTGAGGATGAAAATTCGCTTCGCTGTTCGAGGCAGCTTTGTGCAAAAAAAGCACAAATGCACAGTATCTGATAAGAATTGGAAAATATTAAATAAACAATAAAGATGCTTCAGTGTTGTTCTTTGAATGGTTACTCAAGCTCATTATGCACATAATGATTATTATTCTTTGCGCATCTATATATTGCTATTTAATAGTTATTTTTGGAGCCACAGTTGCAGTTCTCATCATTTGATATTTTATTGAAAAATTGGTCTATCATGAGAAAATCCTTACCTTCATGAGAAGATAATCGAAGTAGTCAAATATGTTTTAAATGCACTCGATAACATCTGATTCAGAAATGGACCCAACACCAGCTGGCATTTCTAAAATTAAAATTATCTTCATGTGTTGAAGACAGCTTTGTGCACTAAAGCAAACAAATACCAACGCTGCAACAGAAAGAGTCATATAGTGTGAAATAACTGCTGGTAAATGTCAAATTAATATTTATACCGTCCAACTCACTCTTTTGTAACTGAATTCATTATATTTTTTTATATTGAGATTTAAAGCTCATTTTACGATCTCCTGCTGTTTTATAACGTTTTTCATCCTGTATCGAAGATAGCTTTGTTCCCTAAATAAATATATATATATTTTTAGGAACAGATATTATCAGTATCCCAATAAAATCTGAAGAAATATCAAATTAGTAATAAAAATTTTCAATTAATTTCCTTATTGCTGAATCCAAATCCATTATACACACATTTGTTTCCGATTTAACAGTATTATATCAAATACATACACATGGTTTCTTCGATACAACTTTATTCACCAGAGAAAAGAAAGGCTCACTCGGGACAAAAAAAAAACTATCCAATAATTGCAAAATAGAAAAATAAGCTGTTTATCACAACCCTTGTTACTGAATTCCCTACGTACGACGTTTATTTATATTGTAACGCTTATATTTATCAAATACACATCTTATCTGTTGTTCCTTCAGCATACTCATTTATTGCACCATTCAACTAAGTGGATGAGTTTTTATCTGTAGTAATATCACAGAAAGAATATAAACCGGAGATAAGCGAAACGATATGTCACTCAGTCAAAAATTAAGCTTTTCATCAAAAAATATTTCTGATTATGTATACAAAATCTATTTCAGATTTTTAAACATAACTTGCTTAGCACCATTAATATTTATAAACAAGGACTTTTTGTTGAGCACAGAGGATATTTTATGAACTATTACAGCATAAAATAGGATAACTATGCCAATCTTATATACTTAATTGATACCAGGCTTCACACATATTTTAGTCGTACTTGGAGTTTTAAGAAATATTTTAATTTTATTGTTGTTATTGGAGGGATGTCTTGGCTTATGAGTACTTTGAACTGAGTGAAGGTAATACAGAGTGTCCTAAAAGTTCCCGTACTCACAAATCGTGAATTTGTTATACAAATACAATAAACTTTAATGCAATTATTTTTATGCTAATGGTGAAAAGCACTTCTAACATAACGTAGAAAAATAATTTGAACTTACATTTATAATAAATGTTCAAATGTCTGCCCTTTTCTTGGTGGCGAAACTGAAATCGTTTAAATCGTTTGCGCATATTTTTAGAAAAGCAATTCAAGATTGCGGGAGTGACTTCTTGTATCCTTTGAGTAATGACAATTTTCAGATCATTTATTGTTTGGGGTTTATAAACTTTAAATATCCCCACAGAAAAAAGTCAAGGATTCTCAGATCAGGGGAATAAAGTGACTTGAGATGAGTCGATCGCCAAAAAAATCTTGAACCATGCCCATGGTTTTATAACTTGCATGGCAGTTTGCACCGTCTTGTTAGAACCAATAATCTCGTTCATTCACTTCTAATAATGCAACATATTGTTCGATAAGTTCTCTGTTCACAATGCCATCAACAATTGACTTAAAAACAGAGGCCCAACAATCCTTTTGCGTGATATAGTGCAACAAACGCCAATTTTTCGAGAATGTAAAGGTTTTAAAATTAATGAATGGTGATTTGTCATTGTTTAAATGCGAGAGTTTTTGCGAGTTCACGTAACCGCTTAAATGAAACCATGCCTCATCGGAGAAAAATATTTTGTGCAAAATGTCGATATTGTTGCGAATAAATCTTCGGAACCATCGGCAATAATAAAGCCGCTTCTCATTGTCCGGTGGCTTTAGCTCCTGTAACATTTTTACACGATAAGCACGAAAATGCAAAGCTCTTAAGGCCTTATGTGTCGATCCATTTGATGTGCCCATTTGTTGCGACAACCACCTCACGGATTGATGAGGAGATTGCAATACCCTCCGTTGAGTTTCTTGCACAAAGTCTGGTGTAACTACTTTCGGTTTTCCACTCCTGTGTTGGTCTTCCATCGCACTTGTCTCAGGAAATATTGCCGAACGAGTTTATATAGCGTATCTTTTCTCGGTAAAGCATCATTTTGATATTTTGGTCTCCAAAATTCTTTACATCTTTCATATGATTTGCATTCAAAATAAGACTCTAGCAGCGCAATTCTCTGAATGCGTGATAAACTCATTTTGCTAAGAAGAACAAAATAACGTGGAACTTTATTATCGCACAGCTTGAGCGCAAAGAAAAACCATACGATAAAAAATAAAGAATCACTTAAGCAGACAAAAAAAAATCGATAGTTAAAAAAAACACGGGTAATAATTTTTTTAAAGTTGGAGTACGGGAACTATTAGGACACTATATTATGAAAAGCTTCTAAATACTTAGGTGATTGTAGTATATGTTTTCACAGAGTGTATAAAAAATAAACTAATTAACCCTCTGAGGGTGGTTCACTGGAATATGTGCGTTCAGCAAACTGCAGTGTTCTCTGCATGACTTGCAACCAGTTTTGACCTTCTTGTCCTAGGTACCTATCAATGAAAATCTATGGCTACTTACTCATTATGTGTTGTGAAGAAAAGTGTAATATCATATTAGGAAATGTGACGCACAATGGGTTGATAATCCAAAATTTATTGCAGAGTTATAGTTGATTTTTTTTGTGTCTGATAATATTAAATAGTTTCTTTTTTATTGCACAATTATTAAGACAATTAAATGCGAGAGTGATTTAAATTTGAAAGTCCTTCAACCATCGACCTTTTAGAGAAATAGACAGAACATCATAAGATCGCTGCCATAAGATCTCTGCAGAGTAAATAACGTGGGCTTACGAATCGACTGAGGTGGTTGGCTATCGAAGCGCAGATAGTGGTTTTGATACGATGGATAATCACTTTAACCTTTACGCCTCCAGGAACCGCTCTTTCGCCTGCATACCTACCCCCCTTACCTAATTACCTAACATGAGCGATAGTCTTGAGTGGCATTTGCGACTCACGCTTTCCTTTCATAGTATTTTGTGGCGAGCGACCTTCTGCCTTCTCCCCCCCCCCAGTTTTCACACCTCACGGTGGACAGGGTAAGGTATCGAACAAAAGGAGAGATCCTCGAAAACGTCAGTAGTTCACAGCTCGTAAATTGTGATCGATGACACCGATCACTTATAAGAGGGATAACAGTCACCGTACACAGATCAATACCATGTAGCTGGTGTAAATGAAATTGTTGTTTAAACAATTGTCTATCTGCCGCAGCGTAAAGATTAACCTATCAATAATTTAGGATTTAAGCTTTTTCCCACAACTATGTGACAGATCTTCAAACCGAACGACTGGTAAAAATAACAGAAACATGTTCCGTCTATTTCATTAGAAGGAAGATGCCTTCAACCTGGACATTTCAGATAGTTTAAGCGCATACACTTTACAATAATTTGAAACATCCATGCTGTAAGGTTTGATGCAAATTCATTCTCAATTGCTGTTTCTCAATCCTCGATTGAAA
The DNA here is from genome assembly GCA_947359465.1 of Metellina segmentata. Lineage (NCBI taxonomy): Eukaryota > Metazoa > Arthropoda > Arachnida > Araneae > Tetragnathidae > Metellina > Metellina segmentata. The sequence continues at coordinate 61,907,657 of OX375879.1, read as the reverse complement.
ACTTTCACTTAAAACACAGCAGTTGCTTCTGGAATCACAGACAGCTCCTTTCGTCGAAAGATGGACGATTCAGATCTCAAGTTCGCGTTGACGAGGTATTAATAAACCGGATGTCCGATCCCTCCATAAAACGGAAGTTTCGAAGGCTGGCGAAAAGCCGTTGAAACCAACGCAAAGCAATTGGCGCTCTCACGAAATTATAATTATATCGGAAATTCGAAACTTGTTGATTGCTAAAATCTCCGCTTAATTACGGACCAGATTCGGATATTAACGCGCGCTTATAGATGTGGAGAATCTGGCTTTTCTAAATGCCCTCTCAAGATCTCGATGGTTATGGCTTTCGAAGAATTTTGAGGGAGCGTGAGCATATTACAGTTTGTAGTTTGGGGAAGGAGTGATAAAAAATTGTTATCTAGAGTACTAGCAATTGAAATTGAGCAAATTAAGAATACTTTTCAAAACCTTTCTCGATGAAAATTAAAGTTAATAATTCTATAATCTCTGACATTTTCTTGATAATTTTTTTCTTCTGTTTAACGACACGATTTTGAGGTAGTTAAACTAAAGTATTATTAATAGCAACGTAAATGTTAAGTAAGGAGGATATTAATAGCAGGTAATTTTATTTAAAAGGTTTGTGAATGAAATATGTGATGAATTGACTAATATTTTTGTTGTAAAACAATTTTAACGATTTCCGCCAGATGACAGTCGAGTCGAGTGTGTTTGAACATGTTTAATCTTCAAATTAGGAGATAGGTTGGAACTTAAACAAAGCGCTTCCACAACTGTTGTCTTTAGCTCGAATTCTGGTTCGACGTTTAACGTTCAGTGCCGAAAACGATAACGTGTTTACCGGGGAAAACACTCCAAGGCAATCGCCATTATTGCATTTGAGTATGGCTATCCTTTTCCAAAAGTGTTTTAACACCTATTCAAAATTCGACTGATCCACGTTCGACTGCCTCCTCGGTGGAACCTCGGAAGTTTATAATGCACGCAGTATTGTTTCAATAAATGAATATACTTACTACGAATTAATTTTTTAATTTCTGATTGCGTATAAAGGATGTAATTTAAAAATTGACTTCCTTAAATTCAGTAGTTTAAGCTCAAAACGTAAAACGAAGTCAAAATTCGAATTTAGGGTTTGAAAGCATATTTTTTTCATGTGTTTTATGATTCGTAATCATTCAAAATTCTATAGGCTTAAATATGTAGTGTTTCTTGAACGCATTTTGAATTTAAGTTTTCAGTGTAGAAAATTGCATATGTTGAATGCATACGTGTTAAAATATTTGGCAGTTAATCAGATGTTTTGAACCATTCAAGATAAAAAAAAAATACAAATTAATTCCCTAAATGAGAACACATTAATGATGTATACTATTTTTCGTAATTATTAGTGCTTGTTCTGGGGGCTATAATTGGAGACAAACCCAGCTTCAGTTTTAAAGAGACCAGCGCCCTCTAGCTCAGTCTGCCAGATTGAGGTTCAGAATTCCGATAATCGGATAATTAGATCGATGCCGCATCTGAATTTCCATTGTTCCCCAGATTGGTGTCCTATACCCAACTCTCAGTAAAAGAGAAAAGGTATGCTATTCATGTTGCCTAAATACAACACGCTTCCATCTGGACACATGCTGACAACCTGATCTCATCAACGAACTTTCTTTCTTTCTAAAACTTTCCAGTTACCAATTCATGGAGATTTACTACAAGGGTTATTCAAATAAAAAGGTACGAAACGACACTGTGGGTATAAATGAAGACTTTATATTCAAAGTACACGCCATAGGCCTGAGCACAACCATCCCATTGATTAACGAGCCGAAGAATTCCTTGTTTCCAGAATTCATGTGGCCGTGACGAGACCCAGTCCATCACAGCTTCCTTGAGTTCGTCGTCCGAGTTGAAGCGTTTCTCTTTCAGATGTTTTTTCTGGGGACCAAACACATGGCAATCACAGGGCGATTTTTCGGGGCTGTAGGGCGGATGGTCAATCTGCTTCCACTTGAACTTCGCCAGTTCCGCGTGTGTGACCCTGGAGACGTGTGGACGCGCGTTATCATGAAGCAGAACCACACCCTCCGTGAGCAGTACCGGTCTTTTTTTCGTGATGGACTTGTGTAGGCTTCGGAGTGTCTCACAGTACACATTGGAGTTGATGTTTCTTCTGTGCTCGAGGAATTCAACAAGTAGCCGACCTTGGACGTCGAAAAAGACGGTGAGCAACACCTTCCCTGATGACGCCACGGCTTTGAACTTTTTAGGGGGAGGTGACGACGCATGCTTCCACTGCATGCTGCCCCGCTTTGTCTCTGGCTTGTAGTGATAGCAAAAGCTCTCATCACCTGTGACGATCCACTCCAGGAAAGCGGGGTCTTCATGATACCGAAACAGATGTTGAAGTGCCAGCCCCATACGCAGTTTCTTTTGCTGGTCGGTGACCTGCTTCGGAACCCACTGCGCACACACTTTCCGATAACGAAAACTGTCATGAACAATTGTCCACACTGTTCCAACGCTGACATCCACCTTCACAGCCAACATCCGCAATGTGACACGCCGATCACTTCTCACTACGTCGTCCACCTTGTCGATGAGATTGGCCGTGATGACTGTGTTTGCCTGGCCTGGTCTCGGGTCATCAACCAAACTCTCACGGTCTGCACGAATCCATTTCCTTACTGACTTGTCGGACACTCAGTCTTCCCCGTATACGGTCACCATCCGGCGATGAATAACGTCCGGTTTAAAACCTTCCGCTGTCAGAAATCGGATAACGCCTCGCTGCTACTCAATCGTCGAATTTTGCAATGTGAACGCCATCCTGTCCTCACACGCACTGCCTCGTCAAATAAACGGAGCTCTTTATAAGAACCTATGCTCTCTCCTGCGTATACTGGCGCCCGCGCATGTTCCTATCCACGCCGGAGATTCCAATCACATCCCTAAATGTCTCGCTACGTTCTCCCATAGCAGGATAGGCAAATATGTTAACGGTTACGTTGTTACGACGTTTCGTACCTTTTCATTTGAACACCCCTTGTAATAGTAAGCCGCCTCCTATTCACTAACTGTAGCATGTAATGTAGCAATTACAGAAACCAGATTCAATCGTCTTGGAACACGTCGATAGCAATCAAATACACAGTGTTTGGAGAGTGATCACGAACAATCGAATTCCCAGTAGAGGAACGAAAAGGAAAATGCTCGTTTAAGGCAACATATGTGGTAACAAACACAACCCATTCGAGCCTCTTCACAGCAACAGATTCCGGGCCAATCCGAATTCAGTAGATATCGACTAACACAGATTCGATAAAGCCGCTTTTTATAAGATATTGTTTGTTCGCCTCAAAACGTTTAAAACTGTCTTAATCCGGATGGTTCATCTCCAATTCACACGAATCTAAGTTAGCCTCAGTTTCAACTGTATTGATATTGATTAGATTGACCTGAATTCTGTGTGTGTTGTAGTGAAACAATCTTTACAGAATAGAAGTGCGTGTGATTTAGGGGGGATGTTTGACCGGAATGATGGTTCTGTGCGCCAATGTCTAAAATTCAGAATTTCTGAAATATGTACTTGCCAATTTTTTTAAGAAAAATTAACTTAAATAATGTAACTTTTTGAAGTGTTCACACGCATATATATCAGTTTTGAAATCTGCGGTCTTCCTTGCATGACTCCTAACCAATTTTGAAGTTCTTGACAAATAGAATCTTACTTTGGTATCTTTCAACCTAAAGATTGGTTAGTTTGTGTGTGTGCAGTAGGGAAAATGCAATACTACAATATTCGGAAATCACAAGACGCTCAGAGAGTTAAAATTTCAAGCATAATTTTGTCCTCATCAAAGTACGAATGCCTTCCCCCCCCCCCTTTGTAATAGAAATCTTAATGGTCAATTCTGCCTTTAATATAAACCCCTACATTTTACAGAGCCCTTTTGTGTTCTTCGCGAAAACAGTTAGCTACAAGATCGTTCAGAGCGATCAAAGTGAACACTCTTTGACCCTTGTGCTCTGGATCCGTATATAAAAAATATATACAGGGTCAACTTTAGGTAAAAAGTGTTAAGCTTCACCAGTGAATATGCGACAAGTCATTAAAACTATGTCGTCCATGGCATTGGATTTCTAGAAAAATACACATTAAAAGTGAGACAATGGTGTTTCATTAGTTTTCTCATCTGTAGCCTCACCGAAGCGAAACAAACGTCGCATGGCAATTCGTAACACTGCAATCAAGTATTTTGTACGGTTTTCTACGGCGGAAAGATAGAGAAGATAACTCAGATGCCATCTCCAACATCAATAAGACGTCTCAATAATTGGAAACGCTTACGAAGTGGGACATCTGCGCTAAAAGCAATTGTTTTCAAGGTCACACCAGACATCCGAAACGACACAAATTGGACCTGAATTTCACACCCTTCTACTAAACTCTTTTTCGTGCACCCACCATTGTGCTTTTAAAAAGACAATTTCCCCATGCATGAAAACGCCCACTTCTGATTGTCCTCACTCGTACGGAACACTGACCACCAGGACACAACTCCTGCATCATCCCTCGTAAGGGCCGGCCGGTGCAGCAGGGCCGCATTATCACATCACGGGGCTCCAAATTATTCTGGCCCCCCTTTCCGTCAGAGAGCTCAATGCGTCGTTACCATTTCCGGAATGCTAATTTGTGCATCGAGGAAGGCCATTTGCACCTAATTACAACACCAGCGCCATTCGGGATGGCCGGCCGCAAGGATGTCCTTTCCGAAATGCTTTTCGTCATTCGCTTAATTTCGGCGGCGGTGACGTCACGGAGATTAGGCTTAATTAATAAGGAGAGATAGGTTTGTTTTTGCGAATGGAGTTTGATTAATTGATTGTGTCGATTTGTTACAAGCTATCATTAAACTGCCCTTTTAGCAGAGGAAAAGAAACGGTTTATTTTCTACCCCATCTTTCTTTTTTGATCTTAAGGGACGTTTTTCTTTTTTTTAAACTACACTTGTTAGTTATTTTTCTTGCAAATTACCAGCATTTTTTAAGTCAAGAAATCTGGCAAAGTGTCTAATCTTATTAGGTCACTTACTCAGCGGAATTGCTCAATGCACCAGCTACTTGCAAGCTGTAGGTGGTACAAGTTTGGATCAATTTTGCATTTCTGTGTCAATAAAACGATTCTTGTGTGTGTACGTCTATATACTTGATATTATTTGGTAAAACTTAGCCAAACATGGCTGCGCCCTAAAACGCAACCAACGTGTTATGCATATTGAGGCAGTCATTAGTATAACTTGGAAGAGCTGATTCATCAAACATAATGTAAGGACAATATAAATAGGAATTGTAAATAGTGGGCAGTGAACCCAGAAATGAGACGTCTGAGCTGTATGAAGGTTAAAATCAAATGAGAGAAACGTTAAGCAGAGCATGTAATATTTTGTCTGCTCAGTCAGCAATTTAGAGACGATATGTTTCTGAGAGAGACATGCAATGGTTTCGAAATTGCAAAGAATCTTCCTGGAAACTGGATCAATTTATGTATAGAGAACACAAATAAGAGAGTATTTCAGTAAGAGAAGTATTTGGGTATTTTGTTATATATAATCATGCTTAAGACGTGTTATGATTAAATTAAAATTAGATCAACTTATGAAAGAAGTTAGTTTGCAGTTTTGAGTTGAATTCAGGGTTCATGACCCGTTAAAAGAAGCAGCTCGACTTTGAACTCCTTACATGACGATGGTCACGAACAGTAAAAGAAATATTCATAATATGTCTATGGGGTTGCTGCGATGTAAACGAAGGGAACCCGGGAAAGTATTTACATTTGGCACCAAGACAACAATATTCAAATGAGAGGGTTCAAAGGAAGTGAGAGAAAGAGGATACGAAACGCGAGATAAACTAAGTGAAATACATTGGAATAAAAGGGATATGCTGTAGGAATGACAAATTATTATGCTTGATAACACATCCATAGCTCTGACATATTTTTGTTAGCATTACACTTAAAATTCACTATTATTTCATACTCGGTATTACACTAAATGATTTTTCCACGAACTAAAAGTTAACTTAAAGATTTTTTTATATTAAGACACAAATGGGTTTGATAAAATAAAATTGAACTTAAAATGAATGATGAGTCGTATAAAAAAACTAAAAAAAAACAGTATTGTTTAGTTTAATCACATTTAAACATGTATAAAAATGTGTTCAATTCAATCAGGTGTACGAAACTTTTAGCGTTATTTTCATATCTAAAACCAAATATCTCAGAAGTATATATTTACCTTTGTTGACATTCTACACTCAATGGACCAAAATCTCCATTCAAAAACAATTTTTAAATATCAATCTCGGTAAGTTAATAAATTTTCAACGGAGTCGGAATACGGGGGAATTAAAACAGTTTAAAAGAAATAAGAACTAATGGCTATTTTCTTCTTTTTAATCGGTTATCGATTTCAGTATTTTACGTATCAAGGGATACTCTTTTCAGTTTTTTCATCGGATGAAGATTAATGCTAAAAGCGTTCGCCGGAAACGAAGCGAGTGAGAGTAGAGCGTATTTTTTGTGTTTCCCTCCATGTCACCGCCTTTAAAAAGACCGACTTGAGTTCTCCTTTTCCCATTGTGAATCTGCTAATCTATTCAAACTCCAGATATTAGAAGAATGCTTCTTTTGGTCGATTTTTTTCCTTTTTTCTCTTTCTTCGGTCAGACCTGTCAGAATTAGGGTAGGAGAAATGAGAGCCAAAATTGTTCCTCTCCGGGAACAATGGGGCCGCAGTTTCTGTCCTCCTTTTTTCCAGGAAAAAGGAGGCTGCAGCAGCCTCCAGAAAATCCCATTTGTTCTCCCAGTGTCAACAGCTCCGGGAGGGGGTGTCTTTTGTCTGTCTTGGTGGAAGAGACTCTTAATTACCGCCAACTTTCGAGTTTTCTTCCCAAACTTTTGCTCGCCAACAAAGAAATTCCGGAGTTGATGGTGCCATCGACAAAAGGGCCGATGTGTCGATACGTTTGGGGCACCGGAGTGCCGCTGTTCTTGTTCAACCTCGCTGGCACGCTGGAAAAATTGCATTATTGGAAAACGCGTGATTAATAAGAGCCCAGGTAGCAGATGACGTCGTGCTCGCCATTGCTTGTCGAACAACAGCGCAGGAAAATATCGCTTAATCACGGCCCGAGGTTCTGTCGTGTTTTCCATATTGCGCTCTGGACCCTTTTCTTATTCGGGAGGGGGGAGACCGGGCTCGAGCTGGGAAGAGAAAACATCCATTTCCTTTAAGACACGGCGTTTATGAAAAATTTTTAATATCCAGAACGCTTCCGTTGGGGAGGCAGAACAAAATTAATGAGTGCTGTATGTTGTACAGCGAAGTGTAATTCGCGGTAAAACTAAGATATTTAGAGGCGACGGATTAATGAAATTGAGGAGTACTGAAAATGAAAAATGCTCAAGGATATTTAGAGAAATGTGAATAAAATATTTCATTCATGTGTTTTACTGTAGGGGGCCTAAAAAGTTTTGTGATAATACCAAAAAAGTTTATGAAATTTAAATCCATTTTGCACAGTAACGTGTGTTAAATGAATGGAAATTGTTGTTTTCTTTAAAAACGTTTTATAGCAGAACATTTTGTTACGAAGTAAAAATCACAATATTAAAAGTTTTTCAAGTTCCGTACGATTTAAATATCCCCCCCCCCTGACCTTTATGGAATTCGGCATTATAAGTGGCACTACGAATTTGCGACTACTTTTTAAAGAGAACCCATTGGGTAAGCCGACGTTGCTTCAATCCGGGACAGTAACCGATATCCACAAGCTTTCAAATCGGATCCCAACCCTTTATAAAATTGGAAAATGTGTGCAGATAGCTGGAGAGGTAGCTGATCGGCTTCCAATTCCAACATCATCGAATCATTAAAACCTACCTTTGCCTACACAGGCTTTCCATCTCAAACTTCGAGTCATTGTTCCGTCGATTGTAAACTCTTTACATTCAATTTTTTTTAAATATTGTTACCTATAATTTTTAGAAACAATATGTTTCACGTGTTCTGCCCGCATGTTGTTAAATAATTTGTATTATCATTGTCTCTTGTGTATTGCTTTTTCTATTTTTTTTTTGTCTGTTTCAAAAGGCTTTATATTTTTATTTTTCTGGCTTTATATATTAATTTTTTGAGGCTTTTTGTCATTTCAATACTATTTGTCTTCGGCTTTTCTGTACATACAAAAAATTTTCTGTTATTTTCTTGTTCTGTCAAACGTTTAATTCTGTTATTTTCTTGTTCTGTCAAATGTTTAATTCTGTGTTTATCTTTGTTTTGTGCGATGTTTTCTTTTGATATTCTGTATGATATTCCTGTTTATGTTTTAACACTATCGCCCATGTTGGGGCAAGTAATCAAATGTAAAAATCTTGGATTTAAAAAATGCCACCTGTGTGCCCTAAGAGACGTGTGCGGTTCCTGTCCGTTGGTGTAGTTGCCTATCGGATAGACTAAGGTGCTGGAAGTACCCCTCCTCCCCTTTAGAAACTCTAAACCGTTTGGTGAGATGGGAAGATGAGGGTCGAAGAAGAAGGACCACAACCCGTGGTCGACTGGGTGTCAAACATACACTATGACATCTGTTCCAATTAAGCGGCTTAAGATATTACTTCATAGATTTTTGAAACTTTGACTCATTTATTATTAAACACAACGATAGTGCATATATTGGAGGTGTGTGTGATATTTTCAGCTATTAATCTGAAATAACTCAAAGAAATATGAAATTAATGAGAGATAATTTTAAATTTAATTGATGAACAATGTCCTGCTGTTAGTAAAATAAAAAACCGCTTTGGTTTTACTGATTACAAACTCACTTACATCCTCAATTTGTCTGAGCTTTTTAAACTAGCACAATGGAGAGTAATTTGTCATTAGACTTCGATTTACTCATATTTTGTCACAAATATTCTGTTCCTGCAGTGGATACCAGTCCACTGCGACATAGAAGGTAATGAAAAAGCTGACCTGCTGGCCAAAGAAGGTGCAGCGATTACTCAAAATTTTAATGATGAAATCCCTTTTCATAATGTAAAGACAATAATTAAATCAATTTTTAAGAAGAACTTGGAAAAAGAGCTTTCAGAAAAGAATTCCCAGAAATCCTGGTGGAAAAATATCCCAAATTTTTCTGACTGGCCTAGGATTAAAGCCGTAGCAGAATTCCGCCTCGCTACTGGTCATGACTGCCTTGCAAGGCATTTACATTGCATAAGCATCCTTGACGATCCACGTTGCAAGCTTTGCAACCTTCAGGAACTCATGGACTATCCTCACCTGCGACACTGTCTTGCGCTCTCCTCTACAACTTTGTGTGAACGTTACTGGGAAGGGAGGGACCGAATGGGTCCATAGACTTTATTCTGTTGCCTTATGCTACATTGCTTTTATTCTGTTGTGCGGCTTCAGTTTTGTCTTTTGTACCCGCCATTGGAAGAAAAAAAATATTATGTTCCTATATTCAACAAATCTAGTTGTGTTCCTCCAGTGCTACGTTAATTAATATACCTAGGCACCTATTTGCAACAGCTGAAAACATGAAATGTGGAGCAATAAGTTTTAACAATGCGAGTGCGCTTCAAGAAGAGTTTGACTAATCCTGAACATCGTGTTATTGAATATCCTTAAACTATGCAGAGTGATCTGCTTGAACAACAGGAGCATTCACAAGCACGAACCATTTATTTTACCTAGTCTCTCGCTAAAATGTAACATTTTTTCTTGTGAGTGCGAGGGGAAATTATTTTGAACGTGTGCCAAACGCAAGTTCAGGGAGTTTGACAGTAAATGATAAAACGAAGAAAGAAATAATGCACGAAAAAAAAGGAAATCCTTGAAGAAAAGGAGGGGGACTTGATTCCTGAACGGGAACGACTCTAATCCACTGAAAAATAAATTACACATCACTGAAGGTGAAGAACCAAAAGTCTTCGAACCTCAAGTCACGAATGCGAGTTTCGCACGGCTATTATAATCGCATAATGGATTTCTTTTCTTAGCAATCCTGCATATTCCGAGACTACTAGGCTTTCTTTTTCTTATACATCAAAAGGCGAAAAAAAATCGAAATCCCTTACACGGCTTGTCGTTGACTGTGACAGAAAAACGTGGCATGAAATCATAATAATCAAGACTGAGGCCGGTCCTTGCGTGCAAAAGTTAAACGGAGCTCCTGATGACTTTCCTACTCTCTGCTTCATTGGCAAACCGAGAACCAACCCACCGACCCCGTGCCCTTGAAAAATGGACAAATGATCAACAATGCGAAGCATTCAACTCCTTTTCAAAGGATATTTTCCATTAGTAAGCGAGCGTAACTCTATCATCACAGGTTCTCCCTCTATGGGGGGAGGTTGAGGCAGGAGGCAATTGTCTGTCAGTTGTGCCGTGACCGTTGATGGTGGCAGCGGTGGGTTGGACTTTTGGCAGGTGTAATAACAGTGATATGGAAGTGCAATCGCCTGGCCGTAAAAGTATTTTCACATCTTCACCTTGTCAATGAACAGATAACAATCGGTATATAGGCATTGCTTTATTTCTCCTTATCCTTGAGATGGCTTTCCATCACACACTGAAACTCTCTAAAGATGTGAAAAATCATTTGATGGGATATATCGAAAACGAGGAGATAGGAGATTTGTATCGGTTTTTTTTCGTAAGTGTGATTTCCTGCATCGTTTTTCCAGTGGATAGCTTTTACTGGGAATTCCATATCATTCATTGAATCGGTCTTTTTTTCCCCTGTACCAAGTTCAGATTCTGTCACTCAGTAAATTAACTTTGAACATTAAAAATTTGTGCTTTCAGATGTTTTTATTAATAATTTAAGACACGTGCTGGCTTAACAACCATAAAAATATACTGCCCGATAAAATAAGAGAAGGATTCTCAGTTGACTTTTATTCACTCTAATAATCTCCTTGCAGGACTTGCAGTTAACTTCTACACCAGTTTTTCAGGCACTTCAGTGTTATGAAAGATTTTCATGTGATTTAACAGGAAAACAAAAAAAAAGGTCATCTTCGAAAATGTTTCAATACAATTTGTAAGGAAATCATAAATTTCAAATAAATACAACGAACCGGTATATATAATATGGTGAAGAAATCAGATGGGGCTCTGTTAGGTGGCTATCTAACCTCTTTTGTTAAGATATTAATATTTTCTTTGTAACAAATCATACATCTGAGATTTAGGCTCAAGGCAAATCATGTTGTAACAACCCAATACTTCTGTATATTTAAAATATAAGGAAAAAATTGACGAACCTAAATTTATAGTTTTTATATTATTTACTGAAGTTGAAAGTTGGTGATTTTGGTTCCTCAGTTTATTACATGAAAGCTTCCTTTCGAAATAGTCATTAATGCAAATGTATTTATATGAAATTAGAAAGAAAATTGAATTTTCATATTCAATATTCAACCCTTCAAATTCAGAAACGAATACAGTAGTAATTTAATTTAGTGTTATTACATCAATTTAATATTCACAATTTGACTGAAAATATGTGTTACCTAGTGGAACCATATGTGGATTTCTGGAGAGCTTTATATCGCAAAAGATGAATCGGATAAACGGATCGGCGAAAAACGGATATACGCGTGTGAAAATTTCGGAGGGTTAAACACAGAATTTAACAAATGCCAAGGAAGTGTTGCAATATTCCAAAATATTTATTTCTCACAATATGCTTTGATTTACAGCAAGAGAGCAAAGGGAAAAAGCAGAGATCGAATCGTAAATACACCACTGAGAGAAAAGGATAAGCTGGAAGCAAAAAACTCTCGTGGCTTCCTATTGTTGCCTCCACTTGAAATAGAAGACTTTTCAATTCCATGTTATATTGCACAATGAAGCATGACGAATGTGCCATAAGCTTTATTTATTTACAAAAAGAAAATCGAAAGTGGGGGGAGAAGAAAAAAAAAAAGAAAATGCTTTTCTTATTTTTGGGGAGTGAAAAGAGAAATGCATTCATGTACGTTCTGTCGAACAAAATGTAAGAGAACATATTGGAAAATGAACAAAGTCAAGAAATAGCTCCATCTTACTGGAGAATGTCTGGTACAGTGCAAGTGTTTGGCAGCTCGCCAGAGTTATATCGTCATTTTTTGGGACAAAATAGAGAAGATGGGAATGAACTACTACCTCCCTCTTTTGCAGGAAGAATGGAAAGTGTCGAAAGCATTACTAAGTCTCTAGGCGAAACAATCAATTTTCTAAATTGCTTAAATACACAATAATTTTTTGTTCTATCTACTATATCTACTTATACTAGTGCATTGAATAATAATAGAGTCAGTGACATCATTTAGCAGTGAAATATAGACAAATACAATTCATTATCAGGATTTTAAACTTACTAACTACCCAAACATTTTAATTTTTACGTAATATGTATTTGAGACAAACGATAAAAAATACAGATTTACTATAAAAATCATTACATAAATGATATAATGGTCAAGTGTTTCATTTCATTTTCTTGTGATTAATTAAAGATTTCTTGTGATTAATTAAAGTTTTCTTTGATTAATTAAAATTTTCTTGCGTTTTAAAACAAATGAACAGAGCTGGACGAAGACTGTTACTTAAAGATATCAGTGTCGACGGGTATTTGAAATGTTTGATAACAGTTATTATTAACTGTTAATATTGACAGTTTCATTAACAGGTAATAGATAACACTGTTTATTTGAACAGTTTGGATTTAAGTTTCTTTGGAATCTTGATAACATTTATTGATAACTGTTATTTTCTATAGCATTTGCTATCTGTTTATTTTTGCAATACGACTTATTGAAACTACTATTGGATTAGCAGCCAATCTCAATCAATACAATATCAAGTATTACTCATACCTTTTCGTTGACATACTAGCATTACAGTTCGTTACACTTTATGTATACAAAATCTGAAAATTTAAGAAGTGTAATTCGAATCAAATCTCGCTCCAATGAAATTTAGTTGAAAAATAGGTATAACTTTATTTTAACAAGTAATACGAAGTAAATGTGCTAGTGAATGTGTTCTATTCCATGGAATATACTTGAGGAAATAAGTGCAATCCTTCTAATACACAGTAAAAACGTATTCCATACCCTTTCGACCGACCAAAATATGCAATCCATTATCAAATTTACCATTGAAATGGATATATATTTCAAAACATGATTCTAAACACAGTTGTTTGTGCTAAGTGATTTCAGAGTCATACAAATAAGTTGTGAATACATTTTGTGATTGGTACTTCATTTGGTTTAAAAGAACTTACAGGATTTTCAAACTTTGTGCTCAATGAATACTTAAAAACTGTATACAAAGTACTTTTTTGTAATGTGATGGTTACATCTTAGTACTTATTTTCTTTAGGATTTATCTGCCATTTAATGGTTGACATTTTTCATTTTTTTCAAAAGTCCTTTGCACATTTTTAAACGTTTGTTCATAAATTAATTATTTATTTTGAATTTAGTATTCTGCTACAGATTTGCCTCATCGAATATTTTCATTTATCGCAGCCAGCATTCAGTTTAATCATAGTAATTCTTTAGAAATTCCAAAATTTTCATATAAAAACAACATAGAAAGTCATTTCAAAAATAGAATTAAAAAAAAAAACATCTCAAAATGAACTCAATCTCAAAAAGCAAACTATTCTCGCAAAATCGATTTTAATGCCTGCTCGTTTTCGAAGAGATTACTCTGACAAATTTGTGATGTAAAGTGATTTTAAATGATATCCTCCATTACGAAAGAAAACAATTCCGAAGTCATTTACTTCGGTACGACTCCTTTGATGCAGAAATCCCACGGAAATATTTTTCTGATTCCTTCCATGCTTCTATTTTGTTAGTTTTACTGTAAGGAATTTAATCTGACGTTAAACTCCACGATGTTTGCTTGATAAATACATGTTAATGGGGACGAATCCTAGGCTTCGTACAAAGATATGCAGAGCGAACCGTTTGCAAATGGAATTATGCATTTTATTACTTACTTTTTTCTAACATTTTGAAGTTCTTTTAAAGAATGGGTAGTTTTCCTCACATTATAGAAATGGAACTGCACAAGAGAATGTTAGAAATTGATCAGAAGAGCAAATCTTAACCGAAGAAATTGACTTCGGAATTCTTGAAAGCCTTTATAAACAGCATTCAGATTGCATTTCCTGAAATTGTCAATGATTTGAGTTACGATTACCTCATATATTTCAACTATTAATTTCCAATTTTCATGATGATATGAAGAATAGAACTTGTCAAGTGGTTTTTTAATGCTATTAAAATACAATATATAGCAGAAACTTGATTATTCGAGCTCCAATTAACCGAGATAAAATCGATATCGAGTACTTTTTATAAAGCATTAAATAAGATTTTGGGTTCAAGTGTGCAAACTTAATTCAAAGAGTCTAAGAGTATTTTCAAAAGAGTTTAAAAATACGTGACTCACTTTCAGATTTATTGTTTAATTATCACAATAAATACATACTGTGACAAGAATACGAAGATTGATCATCCTTAAGGCTAACGTCATGAATCCTTCAGTGGCAGTAACATGCAAGTACACTAATTTTTTTTTGTATTTTAGAGTCTCATTTACAAGAGATGGCATAATTGCACGCATTCCCAAGCATTTAACTGGGAAATGCTTCTGTGACAAAGAATTGTGATTAAAATTAGAAAATATTTATTCCAAGTAACATAACAAAAAATTTAAATAAATACACTCATTGCCATAAAAATTTGCGCACCAAGAAATAATTGTGGGATCGTAACGAAACTTGGCATGAAAGTACATGTCGGCTAGATATACAAATGATTAGAAAAGCAGCTTGATAGTGATTTGCTTAATGCCACTAGAGGGAGTTGAAGTTCGTTCTCCTTGGAGTATAAAACAGGTAATCAGAGCTTGTTTGAGTGTACTTAATCTTTTGTAAAGGAAACGCTGAGGTAGACATGCCGTTACGCCGCCATCGAAGACAATAGTAGCTGTCAGAATTCGAGAGGGGAAGAATCATCGGGATGATAGAAGCTGGGTGGTCAGCTAGGCGAGTACCTCGTTCTGATTTTACTGTGAGGAGGTATTGGGACCAGTGGACAAAAGAGACGTCATTTACACGGCGACCAGGCTCAGGACACCCTCGAGAAGACCATCACATCATACTAAACGCACGCGTAGAGCCAACTGCCTCATTGGCGGCTATCCAGACACAGGCAGCACCTTCACTACGGGCCCCTGTGTCTTCCCGAACCATCGCAAGGCGCCTGGCTGAAGGACATCTGGTATCGCGGCGCCCATTACGTGTGCTGCCAATGACACCCATCCACCGACGCCTCCGTTTGGAGTGGTGTCGCGTACGACGGTATTGGACTGCAACGGTATGGAACCAGGTCATCTTCAGCGACGAATCTATTTTCAATTTGAGCAGTGAAGACAATCGTGTTCGTGTGTGGAGGCCCCGTGGTGAACGCCTCAATCCTGCCTTCGCTTTACAGCGACACGCCTCTCCCACAGCTGGTGTTATGGTATGGGATGCCATTGCTTACGATACACGGTCACCCCTAATATTGATCCATGGCACAATTACAGCCCAGCGGTACGTCCATGACATCCTTCAGCTACATGTGATGCCACTCATGGAAGGGCTCCCAGGAGCCATTTTTCAACAAGACAATGCTCGGCTACACACAGCTAGGATGTCACACGACTGCTTCCGCCACATTACCACCCTTCTCTGGCCTGCTCGATCACCAGATTTGTCACCAATGGAGCATATCTGGTATCATTTGGGACGGCAAGTTGGACACCCTACGAGTTTGATCGAACTAGAGGCGCGTTTACTGCAACTGTGGAACGAGATGTCTCAGGACATCATACGGAACTTATATGCCTCAATGCCCGCTCGTATCGCATCGTGCATTCGCGCTAGAGGGGGTCCAACAGAGTACTAAAACTTTCGTTCATTTGTACTTTTTTCTGCAATAAATGATCTTTTTTCTTTGATTTTCTAATCACTTACTAATATCAAAGTAGTACTTACATGTGTAAAATTTCGTTTCATTTTGACTACTTTTTCTTGGTGCGCAAATTTTTATGGCAATGAGTGTATTTCGGAAACACAGCCCTTTTTAGCGAATCTGGCGCTATTCAACTCTTCCAAGCTACTCCTCTATATTCTTGATTACAATTCTACGGATGACAACTGGTCAACCTTGCTCTTCTCAGATGATTGTCTCTCGTCTGATTGCAGACGTAAACTGATATGGCGCGAGGTTGGCAGTGCTTATTCTTGAAAAAATATTCTGGAAAGAGAAAAGAGATCGATTTGCGACCTGCAGTATCATAATGTGGGCACGCATCATGGTCAATAGCCGCACGGACCTCTATGTGCTTTCCCAAGGGTGGTCCATGACCGGCCAATGGTACATTGCTGACGTTCTTCTACCACATGTTCGACTTTTCTGAGGTGCTGTCCACGAAAGATTCCGTTTTATGGATGATAACGCGATTTTTCATCGCGCACAGGCTCTACAAGATTGTCTTGACACCGAAGATATTCCTCGCATTGCCTGGCCTGCACATTTCCTTGACCTGAAACCCATTGAAAATGTATAGGATGCCCTGGGAAGACCTACTGCTTATCGGAATTTTTTTTCTCAGAAACAAAGAAGATCTCATCTGTGCAGTAAGAGATGAATGGGACAATTTGCCTCAACTCAACAGCTCCTGGATCATGTCGTTGTGAATATGCCATGCCGTGTTTAAAGTTGCCTCACACTTCACGGTGGCCACATCCCTTACTGACATTACGCTGATGATTGTTTGTAGCTTGTATTGTGCTATTTTTTGTACAGCCATGTATTCGGACATATGCACTTTGTATAAAAGCAACCTCTTGTATCACTGTGTGTAAATCTTTTCAACAAAGTTTTTACACTAAAATATGTTGAACATGCCGTCCACACTATTGTTTGCCACTTGGTCTACAACCACACGTATATTTTCATTTGCACACCCATTTCTTCTTCGTGCCTAAGTTTTGTCCACCAATGTATTTTGCTCGGTTGTTACATGCGAGGGTTGATAAGTACTGTAGCACGCTCTGCTGCTAGTAGTTGAGAAAGAAAAAAAAAACATTTGTACATGCGGTAATCGATGCTGAGTGATGCACACGAGATTAAGATCACTTCATTGTGATTGATGTCCTTGTATAAAAGTCGTGTTACTTGCTAAAAACGAAAAGGCAGTCATCATTAGTAGTAGATGTTTTGACACTATTTTTTTTAAAGTCAGGCCAGAGAGGAGGAATTTTTCCTTTGGATCAAAACGCAAGGCCAAATTGTATTTGGCAAAAGATGGTGAACAATGACAAGCCTGGAATTCACACTTGTTGCACACAGCCAAAAATTTATACATTCTAATTTTTAGATGTTTCCACATTGAAGAATGTTTAAAGATCATTTTTCATCCGATGAAGAAGTTAGAGTTGATCTGAAAGCAAACCACAATCTTTGACCAAATGAAAAATTAAGTAAAACTTTTGCAAAAATGTTTAGCTAGTCGACTGCGACTTCGATAGAAAATAAAGTTTCAATGTTCAAGAAAAATGAATCTCCTTCAATTTGATTGTCTTTTAATTATTTTATTTTGTCTGAAACTCTTATTTTATATACGATTGGAGATCTTATATACCACCCCTCTGTAATAGTAATTCAATCTGACGTGTCCGATTTTTTTAAATAAATATTTGTAAAATACCTAGAAAACTGAAAAGTTTTGTTAAGTTTTCTAGGTACAATAAGTTTCATAAATGTTTTCAACGTAAGTAGCTTTACGCTTAAAACATCAACAGCTTGAGAAAGGTTTATGATTTCTCATAAAATCTTTTATATTTCATATCATTTTAGAATTTCAAAAAGCTTAACCCCTGGATGCGTCAAATGCTGTTAAAACGACCATATAATCTAAATGTCTACAGAAATTCGTTGATCTAATCTGTAGAAAAACCAGCATTTCACAAATGCGAAGTTTCAAATTTAAATTATGAACCAACTGAACTATTTCAATTTGAATATAAAAAGGTAAACAATATTGGTGACATGAGATAATGATTTAAGCATTCACGTCACAATTCATGTGAGGAATAACACTGATATACGAAAGGAAATGACCTTTAATGTTCTAAAGGAAGTGAATGTCTCAAGATACGAAATGATTAATGTCATGACCACTGGCACTAAGAATGGAAATTTGAGCTATAAGAAAAATAAATAGCAGTTCATATAGATCCTAAGTTCAGCGTAACCGAAAAGAATTTTAATAATCCTATCGCGCGTGAGATGATTTATAGATCAACAACTTGCCGTTGAAGTATGAGTTAAGTTTAGCATAAGCAAACTGCAAAGATGGAAACATCGCATCAAGTTTTCATCCCTAGGGCAATACAGCTGCAGCGTCAGGTTGAGGAGCTTGTTTAAGGTTAAGTTAGCTTGTTTTAAGTTTTTCTTCTCGAAAGAAGAAAAACACAGCAAAGATTTGTTGACAGTGAGAAATGCGAGTTTATTTTTGATAGAAAATTCTTCGTTTTTATTAACTCCAAAATGGAAATAATTTTTGGTTTTAAAAAACAAGTAGACAGAGAGAAAAGTTATATATTGAAATTTCAAATCAATCGAATCGATAATATTAACACGATATGTATTTTTAAAACCTCCAAATCAACTTCATAAATTTAGCTCAACTTAAATTTTCAAAATGTATGACTTTGTAAATAGCCTGGAGTTAAAGGTGTATAAAAGGGAGCAAGGCCCAGTAGATACTTCTCAAAGAGGCTTGCGACTCACAATACTGTCTCAAAACAATCCACAATTCTCAACAGATCAAAGGAAGGTTCACGAATCTCAGTATTGGTTCTAAGAGGAACAAAGACTCACTAAATACTGTCACGACGAGGTTCCTGTGATTCTCTAAGGACTCCACCACTCTAAGAAGTTTATTGAAGGTTGTCTTCTACTATTAACACTATCTTAGAAACGGTTTTGTAACTTAGAGTTAATTTGTAAAAGGTGCCTAGCATAGTATTGTCTCAAAATAGCATCTTAGTGTATTGCAGTATAATTGGGCTGCAATATCTTAATGGGTCCGTGGCTCAAGTATAAGCTCAAAGAGGGTCTGTAATTCTCAGTATTATCTCAAAAAATTCTTGAACCATTTTAGAATCTTAAAGGTGATCAGTGACTTCTACTAGTCTCTTAATAAAGAATTAAAACTTGGAACAGTGTTTCAAAGGAGTCCGGGGAACAGTGTTTCAAGATGATAGAGGGTCTGAAACTCTCAGTATTGTCTTAAAAAAGAGTTCGTACTAATCGAATGGCTCACATTTTCAAATGAACAGGACCAACTTCATTGAATGGAATAATTTGGTATCTAAGATCTAACACTTATTATTAAAGAGGAGTAAAAAATAAATTCAAAAGTTCTCGCACAGAAAATCCATTTTATATTTAAAGAAATTAAAATTCAGTTTGGTTAGCGGGAAGAAATGTGAGATCTTCACTACAAACATTTTTTCTTGTGATCAGAAGAATTTTAAAACAAACGAAACAAATATAAACGTTAATTTTCCACCGATAGCGCACTTAAAACCTCATTTCCTTCAAAACGCGAGGACAGTAGGCAGCAGACTTTGTATCTGAGCTTAGGACCAGATGCTGCCCCTAAGACAGACGCGTAAACTTATGAAAGGGCAAAACCCATCTTCCAACGGTCGTTCAATACATGTCAACATCAGAATCCCTCTTTTGCAAGATCTATTTTTTCACAATTTCGCCTTCTCCTTTATCTTCCTTCTTTTCCATCTTTTTTTCGTTATTCTCCTTCTCTTCTTTTTTTGCTTCTCTCTACATCCTTTCAGAGATCAGCGAAAGGAAGGATTTCTAATCTGAAAGGATCATTCGACGAAGGTCCGGACCCCAGATGGTGCCACGGCCGATAAGCCTTGCATCAAGGGTAAATGGCACATCGCCTGTCAGCGTTCCAACTGGTGTGCGACTCTCGGCAAAGCTCGGATTTATACATTTTTTTGCTTGCCTCTTCTTTCCTTTCTTTTTTCATTTCTCATTTTCTATCTTCTTTTGCTATTTTTCTTCCACGCTGTCCCCCTCCCTGTTTCGTTCTCATTTATTATTTAGGAGTCAGTGGCCGTCCGAGGGACGGGGGTGGGTCGGAATGGATGCAGAGGAGCTTTCGCAAGATCAATGGAAGTTGGAAAGATGCGATACATCTCTCCGGCGCAAGACAAAAAAGGCATAACTGATGAGCTTTTCGCTGCCTCGTTAGAAACAGGCAATGCTCTTCAAAGATGGCCTTTGTGCTCCGGTGTGGAATTCATTCCATCACTTTTCTCCTATTAATGCAGAGATTTATATTCCGAGATTTATCACCTTCAGTACCAATCCCGTATGCAGAATCAGTCCTTTTTTTTTTTTTTACTCCGTTTGGTTCTGTGATAATTCTCTCATTAGACTTCCCGGGAGCGTGTGACACTAGCGTTGTAAAGTGATAGATGTTTCACATATGAGAAAGAAAAAGAATCGGATCCAAGCAGAGGTCTCTGTATAGTCTGTACTTCTAGGTACCCTACGCAGGATTAGATTTTTATCACATTTGGGGATGAGAGATAATTCTAACTTTAAGGATAGCTCCGGGGATGTATGTTACTTAGAATATGTTTGTCTGGTCTCTGTTCTTGCATAATAAGTTTTTTTAAACACTGTTTGGTTCTGTGATAATTCTCTCATTAGACTTCACGGGGGCGATTGACACTAGCGTGTAAAGTGATAGATGTTTCACATATGAGAAAGAAAAAGAATCGGATCCGAGCAAAGGTCTCTGTCCAGTCTATACTTATAGGTACCGTTTGCAGAATTAGATTTTTATCCCGTTTGGTAATGAGAGATAATTCTATCTTTAAGGATAGCTCCAGAGATGAATGCTACTTAGTAGATGTTTGTCTAGTCTCAGTACTTTCATAATCAGTTTTTTACCCCGTTTGGTTCTGTGATAATTCTCTCATTAGACTTCCCGGGAGTGTGTGACACTAGCGTGCAAAGTAATAGATGTTTCACATATGAGAAAGAAAAATAATCGGATCCGAGTTGAGGTCTCTGTCTAGTCTATAGTTCTGGGTACCGTATGCGAATTAGATTTTTATCCCGTTTGGTGATGAGAGATAATTCTATCCTTAAGGATAGCTCCAGAGATGTGTGTTACCTAGTAGATGTTTGTCTAGTCTCTGTTCTTGCATAATCAGTTTTTTTTAAACCCTGTTTGGTACTGTGATAGTTCTCTCATTAGACTTCCCGGGGGCGTGTGACACTAGAGCATAAAATGATAGATGTTTTACATGTGAGAAAGAAAAAGAATCGGATCCGAGTAGAGGTCTCTGTCTAGTCTATATTTCTAGGAACCGTATGCAGAATTAGATTTTTATTCCGTTTGGTAATGAGAGATAATTCTATCCTTAAGGATAGCTCTAGTGATGTATGCTACTTAGTAGATGTTTGGTGTTTCACATGTGTGATGGGGAGGAATGTGATTAGTGTTGGTGTTTGTGTAGTCTCTATTCTTGCATAATCAGTTTTTTTTTTACTCCGCTTGATTATGTGATAATTCTCTCATTAGAGATACTTCCCGGGAGCATGAAAAATGATAAACGTATCACATGCAAGAGACGAAAATAATCGCATCCGAGTAGGTCAGATTTTTATCCCGTTTGGTTCTGACATAATAGTTTCAGGAAATGTGTGTTACTCTTGGTATATGTTTCACATGTGTGAAGAGAAGGAATGTGATCGGTGTTGGTGTATGCATAGCCTCTGGTCTCTCAGAATCCGTTTTTCATCCCGTTTCACACTGAGATTATTCCTTAATTATACATATTTCTCGGAAGGGGAATCGGATTTTTAATGCGTGCACCACACTCATGTGACATAATAGATATTTCACATGTGTGAAAAGGAAGGAATTGTAATCGGTGTCAGTGCATGCCAAGTCGCGGTTTCTGGATACTGTATGCAGAATCAATTTTTCATTCCATTTGGTTATGTGGCACTTCTCTCTTTAGAGAATGTTCCGAGTTTGGTTGGGTTTTATAGGAGAAGTACCGTACGCGTTAAGTAAACAATGTTAAATAAGTGGATATATAAGTTTTACTGGCATAGAAGGAAAACACACAAGGAGGAATTGAATTGTACCTGAGCCATCTCCAGCTCGCATGTTTCTAGCAAAATGGGCAAAACCATTCAGTCACGTTAACCATGATTGTTTTTCTGTTCATGATCTGTTTTTTAACACGTATGTCACACTCTTGTGTAACGTGATAGGTGCATAACATGATAAGAAAAAATTGAAATCGGTCTTATTATTAGCCTAGTCTCTGTTCCTATATAGTGTTTATAGAACCAGCTTTTCATCATGTTTGGTTCAGTGATAATTCTCCCTCTTTAGAGATACTTCCCTGATAGCAGAATCTGTTTTTTATACGTGCCCCTCACTTGTGTTTAACATAATAGATGTTACACACGAGTATGAAAGAAACATATATGTGTGATAGAAAATGAATTCGATCGGTGTGAGTATATGCCTAGTCTCTGTTCCTGGATACCGTATGCAGAATCATTTTTAATCCTGTTTGGTTATGTGACAATTCTCTCATTAGACATAATATTCCCCGGTAACTTAATTTTAATATGTGCATCCCACTCGTGTGTAACATAAGAGATGTTTCACATGTCGAAAGAAAAGGAAGGGGGTCGCTGTTGGTGTATGTCTATTCCTGAAAATGATTTATGAACTCTTTCTTTGAACGTATGGTTTCTCTTTGATCGTCGCATGTCGAAGGAGATCGGCATGTATTGTTGGTTTAACTTTTTGCTCCTTGGATTTTTAGATTCGATTCATTACTGGGAATGCCGAATGACCACTTTAACTCAAACAAAATAGATCAGAATACGGGTTCTTTTTGGAAATAAGTTGGACTCCGCCTTTTTTTTTCTCACGCATTTCTGGCAGTCTAAATTCAATTATAAGTCTATTTATTAAAAGTTTATTCAATAAAACTTGGTGCTTAAATTCGCTTTAAAGCAATACACGAAGAGCAATGGCATTTTCGTTCTAAAAAAAAAAAGTTTTCAGTACTATATACTATCTTATTTTTCTACTTTTTACTTATCAATATCTTTTTACTTATCAATCGGATTTGCGTCTGTAGATAATACAAAGCAACTTGGATATTTACAATAAATGCAATTGAACTATGGTAAATATATTAAATTTTTTATTTATTTTATTTATTATATCAGTGAAATATTCCGTTTCCATTTTTTCTAAGTCTGACTTCATCCATAATTTTAAATTAATTTTTAGCTTTTTTTGTATTTAGATAGATTTTATTTAACAATTATTTGGATTACATTAAGCAATATTTATGCTTATAACTTTTCTGATTCTGTGAAACAACTCAACCGTTGCTAGGAACAGAAACAAATCTGCCAGTCGTTAAGATTTGAAGACGTTGAAGACTAAAATTAAAAATCAAACGTACATTGTGTAGTTTTGAAGAACAAACATTAATTACTTGAAGTTGATTTTAAAAAAATCTATAAGCAGATTCGAAATATTTTCTTTGTTGCTATATATTTTCACAGTTACCAACTTCCACCGAGATCTTGAATAGCAGATTTAGACTTTTAATCTTGATTTCTTTTAACTAAAAGTAAAATAAAACTTTTATATCAGATTTTCACATGTTTTCCCTAGGGAAACACACTGAAAACTATTTCAGTGTATAATAGTACTCATAACGGTACACCAGGAACACATATTTTGTTCTTAGTTGAGTAGTAGACTATGCATCTGTGTAAAAATATTCAACAAGATAAAGGTGAGAACAGTTTTGTATGAGTATAGCTTTTCTTTCTCTATTTATTATCTTAAACCTCGTGCAAATACGCGTAACTAGAGCATCCTGATATGTTCAAGCTTATTCATATTTTTTTAAAACCAAACGTTCATATTTTGCATGAAGTTTTGTTCATATAATTAAGATTCTATGATAATATCAATTAGATAATAATTTTTTCAGTTCAGAATGTTCCATTTCTGGAACACTATTGGTATTTCGTTTTCATCTTTTTGTTCAGATAATTCTACATTCAAGACCTGATTAAGAAATATGCAGTAGACTCATGTTTTGGCCTATCATCAATTTTATAAAAAGAATTCTAAAAATACTTAATTCTGCACCGAAACTGAGTACTTCTATATCAGTTTATGATATACTTGAAATAATTTCCTCCAATTTATCTTTTATTTTTACGTAAAATCAAATTTGACTAAGTTCGTAAGTTACATTGCGTATGGAATATAGGATAAGGGGGAAACATATAAGGCACGTGTGAATTATATTAATATTTTAATACCTAATTTTAATAATCTGCTCCTGGAATTGTATATAACTGATTATCATGATGACAGGGAATGAATAGTCCAACGATTATTAATAAATAACCCATCGCAATCCACTATCCAATTGGGTGAAGCGAGTGATAACTGGGAAGAATAGCTGAGCGATTAGATACGCATTAATAAATAACCGTAAGAAATACGACTATGCGATTGAGTGAAGAGTATGGTAACGGGAGGAATAAAGAATAGCTGAGAATGATTACAATAGAAAATAGCCCGGAGAGAGCGATCAGGACAGACATTTCTCTCTTCTTTCTGTTAAACAACCGTTTACCCAACAAATTGATCTCATTGAGTTTCTTATGACCTCTCTTTTTTGAGCGTTTAAAATGGCGTTTATTTGAGAAATGGCTTTGCCGACAAGGGCGTAATAGGGAGCAAATGAAGTCCATAAGGTTTATTAGGTGACTCTCCAGACTCTGTAATGGCAATCTCTTCTGAATGGGAGAGAGGCATCCCACAACTGCTCATAATCGGTCACTCAAGATGTCCCCCGAGATTCATTTGGGAAGGGGGTGAAGTACAAAATTTCGTCGGATGCTACAACGGCTGAGGAAATGCGAAATTTTCGAGTCCTTTTCCTAGGAAGTACTTTTATTGCATTTCAGTGAGTACTATATGCTTGTTTGCAATAGATTTACCATATTTTTAATTTAGTAATAAAGATCTTTATAATACTAATTGAAAGACTGAATCAGATATACAGGTTTTTTGTATTTTTATAAAAACTCACGTTTGCAAATTTTTTTTCTGAAATATTACGTTCTTCTCAAGTCATAAAATATTTCCTTTCATAAAATTGTAGTGTCAATAAAATATTTGTCTTTATTAGGGAAGTATTTTAGTACTTGATTTGAATTGCAGCGGTTCTGGATGCATTGGTTATGACTCGAAACAAAGTAACTGAAGTACATTAAAAACAACTACCACTGTTATCGTTATTTAATACAGTGGGAACGATAAAATTGTGCTTTAGCTTATATCAAATTTCTTGTTATCTTTGTGTGTAATTACACATAATTTCTGTTATCTTTTTATTATAGTTCAGCTACCTTGCTCTTATAACATTTTTTGCTACCATATTTGTGTGTGAATCGATTTATTAAAATTACACATAAACTTTTAATGAATTAGTGTTTTAATAACTTTGTAAAATTAATTATCTTTGAGGTAAAAAAAATCATCTGTTGTGTGGTATTTTAAAACCAAAACAGTACTATAAATTTATTCAAATGGAGTCATGATGCAAAAAAAATGTAGGAACAATTTTAACTATTAGGTATTGTTATAAAACCCAGGTATTTCAAAAAGACTTAAAAATATGAATTATTGTCATCATATAAACAAAGTTATCAATTACACTTTCAATTACAATATTATTTTCTGTTTGAGACTGTCACAAGGCTCAATAAAATTGCTTTCTGCATAAATATTCTTAAAATTATTTACTTGCGTAGATGATTATCATTTTCTAAAAAATATTCATTGCATATATTCTAACATATAAAAAACATTTAACATCAGAAAAAATAGGTAATAATACACTATATACTGGTACATAACCTTCATATAAGACTTGAAATTTTTAATTAGTGAGTTCGGTATACTTGAAATCTTTGATATGCTGTTCTGTATAGAAGTGCTGTACATCAAATTCCATTGATTTTATAAATAAAGCTTAAGAGGCTTTTGGAATAGCAATAAAAATTTAAACTTTTAGTCAGAATCTTTGAACTATTAATTAAAGCACAAAAAAGGAGATAGTTCAATTATATTCTTTCCACCTGATAACTAAAACGAGAAAAATCATTTTTGCGTTGAATTTTATTTCCTTCAATCGCATTTTTTCATAAGTAAACGAGGTGTAAAATTTAATTTTAAAAATAACACAGAGCCACCAATAATTTGAAGTAAAGCACTGAAAATAACGAGCAAAAACGGCACGCTGATTAACACTAAATATTCGCATATAATTTTTTTTTAAGTCGCTATCCTAAACATTCACTATGTATCACTTTAATTTTGCTTCCCCAAGGTAAAACTAGCTGAATATAAGAATAAAGAAATAATTTACTATAGAGAAAAACACACATTAGATAGTTATTTTATCCCTCCTTTATGCAGCGTCCCGATTGCAGAAGTTTAAAGTTTACAAGGCGATCCACATTCCCTCCTTGTCCCATCAAGGGCTAATGACACTTAAGGAGAACAATGGCTAGCAAAGATTTCAAAAGTGTGATGTCTTCATTAAATGTCTTTGCTTACCGACCAGCGAACTTGTAAAGGTAATGACGAACTAAATGTTTTAGATTGCGTCCCAAATGTTCCGGCTTGATATATATTCGCATATAAAAGTTCACGGAAAATATTTTTTAAACGGTGGCAGTTCTGGATATTAATTTCTCATCAGCCTTTTGTGCACAGACGGTGTTTTGCGGTATACGCATTATATCGGTATTGTAAAGGGTTTGATAAATGGCCCTGTTTTCGGAGTTTTGCGATAAAGAATAAACTGAATTTTAAGTAACGCTATGAATAAAATAAGCACAAAGCGCTGAAGTGGAGTTTAAGAATAAATCAGCGTTTAAAATTCGATAAAGGTGTGATAGTGGTTCGGGAAAAAAATGAGCTTAAGATAAGAAAGTTAAGAGGCTAGTTACACTTTTTTTTGAGCTTGCAAATTGAATTGAACTGTTTTGCGCCTAGTTTAAATACTAAGTATCTTGTTTACTGTCATTTGTAATTTCAGCAGAGAAATCTGTTATGTATTGGTCACAAGTATGTTAGTAACTAATTCGTACCTCACGATATCCTTTTATTTCAATGAAACTCTTAATAAATAAAATATTCAGTAATGCAAAGAACGACTTGCTTTCTATGTGGTACTGTAGGTACTTGATGTATTTGACTTTCAAATAATCTCGTTAAAAGGCATGGAATCTATAGTTCATAGAAGGAAAGAATGTACGTTGATAGATAAATTCGTAACTCTATTATGTAGTTTATACTGTGAAACCTAATAAAAACGAAACTCAATGATGCAAAAAGGTATTGTTTTCATGTCGTACGGTACTTGATTTGTTTTACTTACATCTAATCATAAAAGTGCAGAAGAATAGAAAATATGTTAAGCACGTAAGTTCGCTTACATACAAAGATCCCAGAAGTGTATAGAACAGTATAAGTGTATATAAGTATAGAACAATAGAATACATCTGTGCTCAGAAGGCAAAATGTTATAAGTCACTTTTCTCAAAAAATTGAGTAAGCCCTTCCTGAAGTCTGGTTTGTTAATGTTTAGAAGGGGGCAAAATGTAAGTCTTTTTCTTTCAGTTTATGAGAAAACAAAGGCGGAAAATTGAAAAAGTCAAAAACCATAGAACTATATGTTGAATCTAAAAATTGCTGTCACGAAAAATTATAAATAAGTGACTTGAGTGGACCAATTCGTACGCAGGTTATGCTTTTCATACAATGAAATACGTAATATACGTTATACAGGAAATAATCAGTGTTGCAAAGAACGTTTTGCTTATGTTACGGAACTAAGTATTCTATTTTTACAGAATCATAGAAATAATGGAATACAATTACTTCTACGATTCTATCTAATACAATTTATGCACCTGACCTGGATTTTATATGAAATTATTGTGCGTATTATGGCCTGTAATGGCATAATTATGTCCAGAGAACAATACAGAACCTGACAAGAAAAGACTATTATTAAATTTAAGAAAATAAAAAAAAATGTATGGAAAAAGATGGAATAAAAATTTTGATTTGAGAACAATAAGTTGATGGTTCTCTAGTACTTTTGAAGTATGAAAACTATTTTGCATGAAAGGTTTTTAATAAAAAATTCTTTTCTCAACAGCGATATTTTTGGTTTCAATTTCTGCTTTTGAAATTGTCGAAGCTCGAATGCTTCAAAACGTCTTTCAGAGTTTCATCACTCATTCTAGACTAGGGCAACGACCTGTAAACAACTAAGGATATAAATAAGATTTCTTCTGACGAGACGAGACGCCTGTGATAAGAAAAGAAAAGACATGAAAATTTGAAACGTTTCTAAAAGGGGGGGGGGGGCGACTTTTGATGAACTGGTCTGACTTTTGATACTGAACATCGTATTAGTTTCCAGAAGAAAATAACAGTCACTGATTTTTTTTCTTTCTAACAGGATAGTTAAGATGAATAGTTAAAGATTTTACATGAGCCATTTACTGACCCATCTATGAGGAGGAGGAATCCACCAGCAAAATCTCATAATCATATAACCTAGACGCATATTAACAATTTTCGTTGCTCAAACTATGAGCTACTTCTCTTTTTTGTTGGAAAGAATTAAATTTCAAGACTTTGGTTGACAAAGTTTTTGGTTTATTTATTCAGTGAAAAACTATCACGTAGTATTCTACTAATTTTTAAGTTCCAAAAGCTGCTCTTGAGGCTAAGTATTCTCATGTGCCCATCATATTTTTAACTTGAAGAATCTAAAATTGTACATCTAACGAAACAAATTCTCTACGCCTTTTATATCCTAGATGACTGATGCTTTAAAATCTGAATGATCTATTCATTAACTAAATATGTGGTTATGTGTATATTTATGAAATAGAGACAAATATCGTCCCTTGAATGCAAGAACTAGTACTTTTTTGGTGTAAAGGTATGGGAAAAACACTTTGCTGCCAATTCCTGTTCCATACATATCTACATTTTTCATTAATAAGTAGATAAAGCTTACATGGTTTACCTGGTGCTTGAATTTAATTCTGAATGATCTTTACTAATTTAAATATAATCCAAAATACATTATTTATTGCGTTACTTAGTTTTATCATTTAAGTGGCGATATTTTTCTAAGAAAGAAATTTATCTACTCAGAAACAAAATTTCCAAAGATTCATCTTTTTCGAAATTCCTTCCTCGGTAAATTATTAGGAATAAGAAGTCCTGTTCATTCAAATATTTTAAAAATTATTTTAGCCCTTTTTTTTTTGTCATAAAATTTATTCAAAGTGGGTCGTGCTCAAATATAAATTTAAACATTAGTACCGGAAGCCAATATTTTGATAGTACCAGTTCTCCAACCATCAACTAATTAGGTCTATATCTTCAGAGATTTTATCTTTTTCAAATCTGTTCGGCTACATTCTGTACCCAACAAAAATAATGTGACGCCTGTTAAATTCCCGTTAAAAATCCTTTCCCTTTAATTGAAGAGTATTTCTTCTTCGACTGGCGGAAAGGATTGCCCCACCTGTTTCTTGTCTTTCAGATGGGTCAAGTTTTAAGGGTAGTTTCGAAACTTTTAAAGAATACTTCCACTTTTAGTTAAATGCACTTCGGGGGAATTTGTTTTAAAACTAATCTTTTCTAATGAACCAACTTTTTCGTTTTATTTTTCCACGAATCTTTCGAGGGAACTGCGAAGACTGGTGGTTTTAATTAAGGGGGACCCTTATTTTTCAGGTTTCAGATAAGAGACAGTTGCTTTCAACTTTCTGATAACAAAGCGGTCTAATTAACACACTCGAACTGCGCATATTTTTTACTTTATTCTAACTAATAAGTTTTACTTACCTTATATATTTTATTTTCATCAACTCTATGTATATCTACAAATAAAATACGATAACACATTTTTTATATTCTTCATAAACAATAATGGTTCAATTATTCTTAAAATAGCTATCACTTTATGAGTTAATATTCATTATATTTTACTTGCTTAGCACTTTGCTTTATTAAAGCAATAATTATGAGCATTGTTTTTTCATAGTAGACTCAATCACCTTCTCATAAATGTACCATATTAATCACTCAAAAGCGACATTAAGCTAAAAAGTGGAATCCTCCGAAACAAATTTTGAATATTACTTTATGCTACATAATTGAATTTCTTTTTTAAACGGTTACGTACACAGAATGATTCGAGTACTTAGATCTATCGAATAAATGACACTTTTTATAGTTTATAATTGTCAATTGAAAATTACAATCTCATAACATCTCAACCTTGCATAAAAAACTAATTTTTTAACTATGGTTCCGGTAGAAATAAATTCCTTGTGACGCTAATGATGATCGACTGAACAATGTTTTTGAATCCTAAAACATTGTTATAATATTTATGCCAATGATAAACCTTCAATGAATGTAGAATGGGTTGATTAATAAATATGTCAGAAATAAATGTTTACGAAAGACTGCAAAAGAAACCATTGTTCAATTTAGTCAAAACATCAGATATACTTCAAATATGAAACCTGTTTTATTTTTTATGTGAAAGCGTTAATTCAGAAGAAAAGTTATAAAATTTATAGGAACAAACAAAAGAATAATTAAATTAAAATTATTAATTGTTCGTTTAAGCATATTAAAATTGCTTATGAAAATACTAATGTGTTTGAATAATTGTATTATAGTCATAATTGCAAACCATGTCTATCAAATATTAATTTCTTCATCCTCATACTCAAGAAAAAAGAAATACGATTTAAAATTTTAAACAACGAAAAAAAAGTCAATAAATTAAACACGTAAATATTACTAGTACGTTAAAAATTTTCCCTCGCTTAATTCCTTAAGTACTTTTTAATTTACTTTTCCACAACCGGTGCTCGTAAAATTATGTTTTAATAATGTTATAAATTAAAATAGTACTGAATATTCAGGACTAATTTTAGATTGCATACTCATTGTATATTTTTTGCATCTTTAAAAAAATAATAAATAAAATTATGCAATCATCCCGTCGAAAACAAGCACTGCCTTTTATCTCAACGGTTTCTTTCTTTTCCCACCAGGTAGCGCTACCGTACAAGAGAATCAGAATTTTCTCGAACCTACTCGGCGAATCGCAAAGGACCTCTCTACAAAGTGAATTTGAAATACGTTTAATTTTGAAGAGCCAATGGAAGTATCAAAATTTGTTGATAAAAATCTTTGATTATTTTTCGATTCATAACATATGTCGATGATTTGGGTAATTCGATTTTTTTAACAATTAAACTTCTATTTTCTTTTAAACAACAACTGATGTCGAACCGTAAAAGCTTAACATACTATACCAATTTAAGATTTTAAGACATTGATTCTGGATGTTATTCTCCAATATATGTATAATTATTCCTCAAATAAGACGAGTTGAATAAAAAAAATAAAAGAATCAATATTTTAAAATAAAAATAAAATCTTTTTAATAAATGTAATATCACTATAGTTTTATTTTGGTAATAATCAGAATCACGTAATACTTTTTTCAGTTATTAAAAAGCTGACAACCACAGAAAAAGAAAGCGAACATATAATATAAAATGATTGTGCACTAAATTTATTTGAATAAAAATGAATTTCGTTAACATAATGACTAAGACTGCTGTCTGTTACACTTAGTACCTATTTAATCGATTTTCAAATATTTTTTAATGCATTTCCTTTTTGCATTTTGGTAAACATATTTTTTCTACATAGCGGAATTCATTTAAGACTGGATGCGTCAAGAATTTGAACATATTTCAATTACCATTAATCAAGCAAAGCTGCACATTTCCAATTGCAT
The DNA here is from genome assembly GCA_947359465.1 of Metellina segmentata. NCBI lineage: Eukaryota > Metazoa > Arthropoda > Arachnida > Araneae > Tetragnathidae > Metellina > Metellina segmentata. Next base: position 61,875,470 of record OX375879.1, on the reverse strand, counting down.
GTAGGCGTTTCTAAAACCTTTTAGGGAATTTCAAGGAGAAAGTTGAAAATTTTTCAAAGTTTTTTTCAAAGTACACTTTGTTTACTTCAGAAATCACAGTAGTCTATTCAAATAGATGGTAGAGTATAGTTTGATTTAAAATGCAGAAAATGGCTTAACTGCTTTAGTGAACTTATTGCTATGAATTTCAAAGTTTCTGTATTCCAAAAAAAAAAAAATCATATTTCTCTGGATAAGCAAAAATTGGACGTCACCTTTTTATGCTATAGTTTTCGTATAACTTGGAGTTTACATAATTATTTGAAATGTAGAAGACATAAACACATATGAAAGCACTTAAAGTTTCATATAGACGTTGAACTGTATAGGAAATTGTGTATATGCGCTGAGTGGATCAACCCTTCAAGTTAGTCGCGCATTTCACAATGCTAGTTGACCTTGACAAGTATCATTGACATTGGTTTTGAATGCAGTTAAAACAACAATCAATGTACTTGTAAAAATTAAGGTTTTTATAATTTTTTTAAAGATCTTTCACCAAATATTAATACTTTTTAAATTTCCTTGAAAGCTAAAAAATAATATGGAAAAATAAGGCTTGAATACATTTCAGAACCTGTGGGAACGCTGTGTCGTAGTATAATAAATTTAATATTCGCTATTTTTAGCCATTGCTAGCTACAACAAATGACGTAACTTCTAGAAAAAAAGGAATGAAATTTTGGATCACATTACTGGAAACTTGGTCATGAACATTTAATAATGCCATTCGTTGCACTTTGGACATCGCTTACAGAGAAGACCGAGGTCAAATCTTTAATTTTCACGAGATATCAGAAGACACTTATTTTCAAAGGACACTCGGAGAACACGCACGCTCTTCAGAAAAACCATGCGACTCGAAACTAATTCATGAATATTACACAGTGCTGTTATTTATAAGTTAACCCTTCTTTGCATAATGGTGGACATTTCCATCATAACATTGAATGCCCCAAAAATTATATAAAAGAACAAGTTCACTTTAAGTTGATCGAGTCTGGATACCTTTTTAATGTCCATTGCATAAAAAAAAACATAGCTGTCAAAAATAAGCAAGTGTCACTATCAGTAAAACGAGCTTGAAGTTGTCATTCCGCTGTTTGTTGTAGTTGCAATAAACGTATGATTTCGTTTTTAATTTTGTTTTATTATATTTGAGTTTCTATTGCTAAAAAAGTGAAAATGAGTGGAAGAAAGGTTTGTAACATGTGTTTCTGTTATTTTTAGAGCAATTTCTGAAAAAGTTTGCGTTTAATTTAAAAATACCACATGATACCATCATATTGTTTTTTGCTAAATTTATACTATAAATATGTACTAAGATTTTTTTTAACCATTTTTCCTTTAATTTTGAACATGAATTATATCACCTTGATTTATTTCACCAATAAAGAAAAAATCACGCAAAGAAGGGTTAAACACCCGTCTCTTTGGGACATCGGTCTCTTCTTGCATCTAGAAGTTTGTTTGCAGGAGTAACCACATTGGTCCAACATCAGTCTTGCGACACTAAATTGACTGAAATACATATGTGCAACGAGTTTTCTATTCAGAAACGAAGTCCGTATGCTCATGTCTTATGTTTCGTCGAATGCTGTTCCAGTGTGTAGCTGGGCTAAGGTCAAGTCATTTTTAATCTCGTCACGTTGTCAGAAGAAGCTTATTTTCTTAGAACAGTCCGACGACATGCGATCTCTTCAAATCAACCATGCCGAATGGAAACAGACCGTTACGGGTGGACGAAATCAAGAAAAGAGCGAAGGAAAGTACTGGGAAAAAAGCCCAACTACATGCATATTTATTTACCTCTTAAATCCAGGCATCGTTGGCAGAAAGCATCCATCAGGACATAGATTTTTTTACGTCCGTCGCAACCTCGTTATCTCTGCGCTTCGTTGTCACCTCTGACATTGATGAAGTCTATTATGCCAGACGAGGCATAAATTCTGGAAAAATCAGCCTCTGCCGGAGATGAAATATATGTGATCCGTTTACTTTTTTTGGCAAGGTTTAGCTTCGCGTGCTGGGCTTATTTGGAGTCGGGAAGCCGTGATTCAGCGTCGAGGAAGTTCTGCAGTTGGATATTCGTTTAACAAAGGAGTGCGACACCATAAACAAAGAGTTTGTTTCTCCCGGTTGACTGCAACGCAATCCTTCTCGAACTGGAAACAAAAGGAGATGGTGTTCTTCCAGAGAGATGTCATGCTTGTTAACCGGGAACAAGACAGCGTTTTTTCTTATTATTATTTGATTCTGTCGCGAAAGCAACCCAGACGAAACGACACTGAATGTGCAGCTAAAATGTGCCGATTCAGGGTGTTGAAAGTTTTGTACAATGATGTCTTTGAATTTTAAGAACCGTATAAATAAAAATATACAAAGGGACAATTAAAATTTTGAAATGTGAATAGAAGGGTTCTGCTTGAGTAGCAGTTCTTAAATACTTAATCATCAAGATATCTTGAAACATAGAAAATACAAACACTTAATAATGAAGAACATTCTTCAAAATTATTATCTCTGTTAATCATAAGCTTAAGATTTACAAACTAACACCAGAGTACGTCCAGCAAGGACTCCTATATTTAGGGGAATATCACTGTACCAAGGTCAAAAAGGACCCCCGATAAATGGGAAAAGCTTTTATGCTTAAATATCAGTCAGTTTTGGGTGCACGAAACGAAAATATTTAAAATTTTGTATTAATAATAAAGGTTTACAATAACTATGCTGAACATTTTTTGGAATGTGTGGTCAGTTGAACATTAGTCATCATGACGTTACAAGTGTGGAATTTTGAATCACTATTGAGTCACCATAGAGGTGGATCACGTTTCACCTCGCATACATACAAGGCGCAAATCGCTTATACAGCGGCCACACATTTACTCCAGATGGACAAATATCCATGCCTTACTGAGGATTGGAACCAACCAGGAATCTTTCAATCTAGAAAGCACTTGACTGATTTTTCGACATGATATTGAACAATGAGATGGGCAACTCAAATATTGACCACTTTTTAGTAAATTTTTTTTTGTGTGTGTCCATTACTTGACATTGTCTACTTTATGTGTTTGGCGCAGCTTGGTCAAATATAGTTCTTAATCTATAATATCCAATCCGATTAATGTCGTAAATTAGTTAAGGCCAAAGAAAGCTTCTATTTCATATGGATCAGCAATAGGCTCTACATTAGACATTTACTGTTTAAAATTCATTAAAACCGTAATAAGAAACTAAACATTCTTAATAAAACCAATTAAAAAAAAGTCACTGTTTCAATAGACAATTAATGCTTGTTTAGGCTCTAAATTTCTACAATTGTATTTCAATTAAAAAACATCTACTCTAACTCAGCAGTTAGAAGAAAAAATCAGTTTAAAAAAATACAAATGCACCCTTTTCACGCGATATAATTACCACTCTGCACGGTCATTGAATCGAGAAAGGAGCATAGTTAATTATCAGAAAGCCTTTTAAACCACTCTGAGCTCAACCCAGCGCCAATCGGGCCCAGGGCAATGAATATTGCCTCCGCGTCGAAAATACTTTTCAGCCTCGAGTTGCAACGAGACATTGGTCTTTGCGAACATCTTATCAGGAGAACAAGGCAGAGCGGCCATTACGGCTCCCGAACGCATTAAAAGCTGACAAATGTGACAGGCGCGGATATTCCCCAGACTAACAGTAGTTTGATGACTTTGGGTAGTTTGGAACACCTGTGTGAGAGAGAGGTCTGGGCTTAGATTTCCGCTTTTCCAATTAAAAGGCCGTATAGGATCTCGGGAGATAAGTTACCGTCACGACGGATGGGAAGGATTGTGAGGATTCGGTGGGCTCAGGCCGTATATCGAACTGGCGACAGTTCGCTGGAAGTTTGCTTCATTTTCTTCCTCAATCTTGATTTATTGTGGAGAATTGTTTCATCGTCGTGTTTTCTGGTAGTATCAATTTAGAATGTGTTCTGTGTTAACCCTCTGAAAGTCGAGAGACTTCTGAGAAGTATAATATTGCTTTTGCTCTACACATAATGACAAAATACCATATACATCGATTCAAAGAATCCTAGCAAAGGTTCCTTTGGTAAAGAAGGTCAAAATTGATTTGAAGTCATCCAGGGGACCGATACATGCGTGCTAACCTATCAGGGAATTAAATGGACGAATGAATATTCTTTTTAATATTCTAATATAAGTTGTGCTGAAAAAGCAGCTTGATAGTAATTTTGTTACTAAACAATTAATTCCTTTATATCCACATTTTCTTGTTGAGCAGGTCCCTGTTTTTACAAACAGAACAAGCTAACTCCAAGCAAAAGTAGGTGTAAAGCACTTAAACCATCTGTGCATTTATGTCTGACAAAGTTATTAGAGCAAAATAATTAAGATTTTTTTGGTCTCTCATTTATAAGCTACACTTTTACAACTCTGTATTAATCCTCTGAGCGTCATGAGATATTTTAGTGGTGTGTAGTACTGCTTTTCCCCATAATACATGTAACGGCTAAATAACCACATATACTGGTTGAAAGAATTATGGATCAAAAATATTTATGGATCAAGATTATAGGGATCGATAAGGTTAAAACGGGTTTGAAGTCATGCAGGGAAGACTGCAAATTACAGAACGGATACATGCGTGTCAACCCTTGATTAAGTTAGTTGGAAACAATTTGTACTTATGTGGCCATGATGAATTGCAACTGCATTTGTGCTCATGCAACTAATAATTTCAGAGTTGTGGTAGTGATTACAGACATGAAGTACTAAGCCATTTAAAAATTGACTGTTATCTTATGCAAGGTAGAGATACTTCTTAAAGATCAATGCATACAGCCTTATGATAACATCTGATAAGCTTCTTTCAAATATTACTGGTGTAAATTAAAGTCACATAATTTAAGATTCAAATTTAATCTCTTCATATGAAAGTACTAACTCAAAAGATACAGATACAGCCCTAGAACACATTTTTATGCTGTTAACTATTTCCTTATAAGAAAATTCTTTACAACTATTAAAAGACGTAATTTAGAGTTTGTTTTATTTTTAGGTTTTCCAACATCATTATTAATTGCTTTATAAGAATTTCTGCATAAAGTAGTGGTCAATCAAAACTATCTTGACATCTTCGTTCATAACCATTCTTTGAAGCTAGGTAACTTTTTAATGCCATTTGAGTTTTCCCATATGCTATAATTTAGTCAGACATAATAAATCACACGTAGCATGGATAGTGATTTTACTTAAGTATTGGGTCATCCGGAAAGTTCTGCACGTTTTTTAAGATAATACCAACGAAGTATTACAAAACCATCCGAAAATTTTACAGAATCACATAATCCCTATTTTATTCTATGACTTTTTGCCATCTTTCTGGTAGCTGGAAAATTCCTTTAAAAAATCATTTGGCTTATTTGTACAGAAATTATCGAGGTGATGTTTGACAGTCTGCAAAGAATTGAACTCCAGATCATTCAAAGAATTTTGAAGTGACCTGAAGAGGTGAAAATCTGAGGGGGAAAGGTCTGGTGAATATGGGGAGCGACACAAAACATCCCAGTCATACTCAATAAATCTTCGTCAGACATTTAGCGAAATGTGGGGCCGAGCATTGTCAAGCTGGAAGACAACACTTCGACGATTGGTCAGTTCTGGCCTCTTTGCTTCGACTTCTGTTTTTAATACTGCCATTTGCGAACAGTATTTTTCGGAATTTATTGTCTGATTTTGTGGCAACAATTCAACAATTCATAATAAACAATTTCTTTGTAGTCCCACCATACAGAAAGCATTATTTTTTTGGGATACATTCCCCCTCTCGAAGTTAAGCGGGCATCATCAAGGCTGAAATTTCCACGCTTAAGTTTAACAAACCACCTTCGAACTGTGGCCCCAGGAACAGCACTATGTCCATATACAGCACACATTTTACGAGTTGTCTGACTACCATTCCCCCCCCCTTCTTTAAATAAAAGAGCATAATATGACGAAAATGAACTTTCTGGTTCTTCATTCTTAGCACTGCAGTCAAACAAAATTTCAACAATTCTGTAGTCATAAGCTTTTCAAGAACCTCAAAAAATATTTGTACCTAATTAAATTTAAAAATTTTACCTCAAAAAGGTAAAAAATACTACCCTCTCGTTTGGAGCAATTACAGCCTGAAACTAACTCAAACTCCTTAAAATACAAACTAAGTTTTTCAAATTTATGAGATGGGGCGGAGCGTTAAATTCCCAAATTACCTTTTTTCACACACATCAACTGCTTTTTGCACCTGAGGAGTTACTAAACGTCTATCTTTTTGAGCACATTATTACAAGAACAATAAAATAAAAACATCATTTAAGTTTCCTTGTATGTTGAAATGTTTAAACTGACCCAGCTCTTTAGATTTGTCCAAGTGATAAAAAACTATAGTTAGAAATAGCTTCTTTTGAAGCTATGGCCTAAAAACCAAAAGCCACTTAATAATGTTATCAATGTAGAAAGTATCTGTGTTTATAGCAAAAGAATTTTAAGAAATTGTCATCCGCATGGTTTAAGACAAATATAGGATTATATAGTACGTGCGATGGTTTGAACACTGCTGTTAGATCAAGTATTTGCAAAAGTTAAAATGCTTAAGTGTTCAATTCGGTAAGGAAAATGCATCCTTTAGGAATTATTTATGGGCCAGCTTTCAATTAGACGCTAGGCTAAGCCCTACCAATTAATAACTTCTGATTAAATAGCCATGTTGGGGAAATTAATGGGCTATTTCCATTTCCCAAAGCATTTGAATGCATTGCCTCCGAAAAACCCAGAGCTAAAAATAAAATTTTTCAATTCCACAAATGTATTTTTATTTACTTTTATCTCCCAAATACTTTTCTGGGTCAGACCGATTAAATTTATGTGTTTACGGCGCGGATTTTCCTTTCTTCCCTCTCTACCCCTACCGGCGAAATCCGACGGATTGAAATTACATGCGAAGAGGTAAACACTAGAATTCCAATGCATATCGATCAGTGTCCGGATTTCAGAGAGAGAAAGGGAAAAAGTATAAAAAAAGGTACAGAGAAAGGGAAAAAATCCCCTTTTCTTTCATCCGGAATTGAAAAGAGGTTCCATTGGCTGCATACTGATCAATAGCATTCAAGATGTAGGCGGAGTCCAGTTCAATTCGAATCGACGGCGAAAGTCATCCTTCAAAGGGGACTCGGCAAGCACTCTTTTCAAAATCAAACAACTTTATCAAAAGTAAGTAAGAGAGAAAGAAGGAGGTCTATCTTAGAAGGAAAAAGCAGATTGAAAATAAGGAGGAAAACAGATTTCGAGAAACGAATAGTGTTTCGGTGTAAAGGTGAAAATACCCCTCAATGTGTTTCCCCAAAGATATTGGGCGTCCAGAGACATCTAAAAGGAACACGCTTCGTTTTTGACGTTGAATTCTTTGGGATTTTCTGGATTGCCCCGCTTTTGTTTGAGATTGTTTTCAGTCTTCACACTCGTGCTCTGGGAGCTATATGGGATTTTCGTGTTTCGTTAAGGAAAACAGCGAAATCATTTCTCAGCTACATATCGGAAACACAAAGGCTTTGTCGTCGTCTTCCACACGAGGCATGATTGAGGCACACGCTTTCAAAAAATAGCAGTTCAACGACTAAATTAGATTAAGAGCACAAGACTTTTTTTTAATTCAGTAATAGATAAATTTCGGAAATGTATTGGTAAAGGTTTTGCTTTTCATTGCCTTTTCATCATCTTATCAACTGAAGTGAACAGATGAAGAATTGCTGATTGGGATAAAATTAGACTTCCCAAGAGTATACTTTAAGCTATTTATTATTTATAAGAAAGTATACGACTTGAAAAAGAGAAAAAACGTTTCATCTCCTAAAAATTAATAAGGGGATGAAATTTAGTTAAATAAGAAATCAATTTTTCATTTAAAATTCTAACTAAGAATAGCATATGTATGTTATAGTACAGCAATTTTTATTAATGGTATAAAAATGTTTTAATATGCGTTTTAAACTTTATTTATAACCCAGGCAAATTTTAGAAATATTTTTTTAATATGTATGATTTACTTTCAGCAAACGCCCAATAAAAGGATATATAATCCACACTAAAATACACTTCACTCATCGAATTTTACTCTCTCTCTATGGCCTTTTAAGCAATACACACATCAACCTGTAATTAATATAAAGTTAAATTCACTAAAATTTTTATGAGGTTTGCCACTTGATACACGAGTCTAGTGGATTGGTCTTACATAAACATGAAGTATCCATCGAAAACGGAAATAATGGATTCGGAGTCACATAATCCAGTCAAAAGTACCTTAATCATTTCTCTGCGACGGGAATACAGAACAATAAGATGTGTTTCAAGGTCCCTGTTTCTTCAGGCAAAAGACATTTATTTCAAACAGCAAGGTGGGATCTTCAATTTGGCCTGAGTGAAAGGCCAACTTACAGGGTGAAATGGCCTATTCTAGCTTAACTGTGAGAGATTCTATCTAAATATTAAAAAAAAAAAAATTCATGATAACCACTTCCCATTCTTTGTACATAATTATATTTTAAAAACAAAATCTGTGTATAGGTATCACTCTACAAGAAAAGTTTCCGTTTAAAGGAAATGGATCGGAAAATTTTGTAATCAAGTTACATGTTTGTTTTGGTAAACTGGAATTGTTCTTAACAACTTAAATTTCACTTGAATTAAAAAAAATTTCCATTTATTACTCAAAGTTAAAAAAAAACACCTTAAACTAACACTTTCTAAGTCTCCAATGTCTTTCCATCAATAGTGCCTAATTAATGGAATCCGTTTCATCAAATTAAATTATTTTTGTTTGCGTTCTCAAGTGGTAGTCAAAATCAAAAACACCTCAAAAAGATTGACGCTCCAGCTACTCCGATGTCTTTCTGCGACTGAATCCGCTTCTCGGGCACCAAATTCCGAAACTTGTCTCATTTCAATCAATTAAAAATAAGTGTGCATTTTGCAAAAGTTAACTTTCTACTACACTTGGCGGAACAACTTAATCCTCAGCACCTTAAACAGCATTCAGTCAAGTAACGTCAACCCTGGGGGGAAGCGTTTAACGCCGCGGATTGCCGTTCAGACGGGACACATTCCGACGAAAGAACAGTCGTCATTAAAGCAGAGATAACGGCTCGCTTTTTATTGCTCCCGATCCCGAAAACCCATCCTTTTGAGCAAACGAAGAACACATCTCTTTACCTCCCTAATCTGCCTAATGAAGCTTGACCGACGTAAATATCATTTCAGGTTTTCCACGACATTACCTCGGTTTCCAGAATTCTTCCGTTGCTGATTTTCTCTCAAGTGGCACTTTCGGAACGATAACTTATTTTCCAACTTTTGTGTCGACCAGGTTGGCAACATTCCTGGTCAGGCTGCTCTCTCTCTCTGGGGAGTTTTTGACGTATGGGCAGGAATCGCAGGGTAGCTGGAGCGTTGCGCTGCTTGCAAAATTACTAATTGATATTAATGGCGGCTGCATTTATGGAGGATGGGCACAACCTCACTGTCACTTTCTCTCCAGAGGGTGGTTGTGGGAATTCGGGAATCTTTTCTGTGGAGACGGGGGAGGAGCACCTTCTTTTTGACTCCACTGTATAGATCTCCATTAGAAACAACTGTCAAAATTATGGAGCTCTAATACATCCTTTTTAATTAGGCGGATTAACTGTCGACCTGGAATTAGAAATGTGTTCGCGTAGGTATCATTCGGTTGAGCGTGTGCTGTAAAATTAAGTCCTGAGAGTATTTTGGTTCTGCCAGAGCCCCTTTTCGCTTTCATTAGCTTTTTGTTAATAATTATTTTAAATGATACATTGTTCCTGTCAAATGCCACATTGGATATATATATATATATATATATATCTTTGTTCACGTTCAAAAAATGTGGACGCATTGTTTTTTATTGTAAGTACTATATTTGATATTTCCTTAATTATAAACAAATATAAAATGTGAATTCACGTATCATGTTAGCCATCAAACTAAATATTGATGCATTAACAATTATTATTGATGCATTAGCAATTATTATTTATTGTAAATATTGAAACTCGAGATAATTGTAAATATACAGCGTTATAATGTGTACAAAATTTACAAAAGACATTCTGTATGCAAAAATATATGTTGTACATACATAATTGTAATATGTATTGTTATAAAAGTACAATTTTAATGTATAAAATATGAATAGAGTTCAAGAGAATGAATCTCCTGCTTTTTAATTGATTGATGATTTTATCACTGGGTACAGTAGACATCGTCCTTTTGGAGTAAAAACTCGTTCTATGACATATTTTTTGAAGACACTGAATGCTTATTTTCATGATGAGAAATATCTAGCCTTATTGTAATATGTTTTAAAAGATATATGTAACATTAGGGTATGTAAAAGATATGTAACATTGTTTGTGTTATGAGCTGACGATATATAAATTTAAATAAAATGTATCACAGTATTACTTTTTTCGCGAAAGAAATGGGGTTAAATACACAAAACAGGCTTTATGTAGTAACGATAAGATTTATAAGCTAACTAGAAAACACTGCACATATCGGTCTCACTTTAAGAACATGAAAATTTACTAATTATCTACGGTGTTTGTAACATACCACGAGGACATATTGCTTGTTCACGTAGGAAACATACTAGGTTAGAAATTAGAGTTACGAGAAAAAAATTCTACCCACTAAAATAAACTATCTAATTTTGTTTCTCGAAAAGAAATCCAGCGTGCCTGCAAGGAAAAATTTATTTAATGAACACACGTGAATTTTTTCAACCTAAAGATCACCACATTCTAGTCTAGAATAGCCAAAACAAACTCGTCTTGAAATTTTTGACTTAATATATTTAGCTTCTAAAAACCGTCGCTATCTATATAAATAAGAATGGAGTGTTTGTTTGTACATTCAATATTTTCGACGCATTTCAAGTTTTCTATCCGTTTTGGACCCTTCTGATGCCGAATCCGCCTTTTTCTCGTTTGGTGTCTGTCTGTCTGTATGTTGTGCCCTATACACGTCCACGCGGTTTAAGATATTTTCATGGAAATTTGCACACAGAGAGTACTTATCTTGATTTAGTGAGTGGAATTGGTTGCGAAAGTCTGTCTGTCCGTCTTTCTGTTCTATGCTCGATTTTGTGTTTATGTGTTTGTGCAAGCATCACATGAATTGTATTCCAGATATTTGATTGCATTGTATTTTATTTTAAACATTATCTAATAATTTAGTGAATGCAATATTAAACATTTCTTTATTGTTATATTTAGACGAGTTTCATGCTAAAACACCTGAGTAAGTACACTGAAATCAACCATAATTTGGTAGTTTTGGAAAAATTGGAATGTCTATTGAATATTACGATTAATTCGACTGCTTTACCAGTACTGCTAAAAAAGTAATTATTCTTCAAATTTTTTTTTTTTTATGGAATTTCATTTCTGATACGTCATTTATTTCGAGTCTTATTTTTATTCTTTGCGCAATGAAAACGATTTCCGAAAATTTGGGACAGACGATATTTTTCAATGGAACGAGAATGAACACGATCGCGCGAGCAGTGATATTTTTTCTGGTTCTTTCGCTCTGAATTAATTTCACATTTCTAAATTTTGTACACTTTTAGTTGTAAGTTGTGGCAACTGTGCGAGATCAAGAGATAAAATTGAATCACAAATTAATATCTTTGGAACAATTTTTTACGACATCTTTTATTTTGTTTTACTTTGCTGTTTCCTGTTTTAAATATTTATTATTTTAATAAATGTGTTTTCCTTCTCATCACACCCAACAGCACCACAAAGTATTAGACTTGAAAATGTTAGGTAAGTCAGTATAAATTTTCAGTAAATTTTAAGTGTAGTTATGCCGTTATTTAAAGAATAATGCCGTTATTTAAAGAATAATGCCGTTATTTAAAGAATAATGCCGTTATTTAAAGAATAATGTCGTTATTGAAATAATAATAATGTTTAAAAATCCAAACTAGAACTTTTTCCAACATTAAAAAATTCGTTGTAGTAATGACAGGAGAAGATTGCAAAATTTCACAATGTCGCATACCGGAGGCAAGAGTGCCACAGGTAAAAAAATATTGTTTTGTTGACTATGAGTGCGAGAGCACTCGCCGTAAATCGTAATTTTAATTAATTGAGTTGCACATGAAAACAACTTAAGAAAGGGAATTCCAAATCTTCCTATAAATCGTCTTTTATAGTAGTAACCTTAGTATCACCTTTCGTCTTTTTGTAGCTTTGTCATACGGCAATTGTGCGATGTATGTGAAATGTATTACATGAATGGATATGCATGTGTAGGATTTGTGTCCAAAGTAAGTTGTAGAAAATATAAAGATGGCGAAAGGTGTTAAAATAAATTTTTACTCTACAAAAAACGTAAGTCATTATATATTTTGATTATCTCTTCAATCTAGAGTAAACGAATTCAAACCGAGTAAGGTCGGGTATTTTGCTAGTTAAGTATAAGAATGTGGTATCAGAATGCATAGAAGTGTTATTAAAATGTTAAAACCAAAGTTCGCATTAAAAATATTATATTTTTAATCTGCCGAACATTTTTGTGTCTGCTGTTTAAGAAAAACCTTTAAAAAGAAACTCAACTTTAAGAAATCTGTCGATATGACTCTCGTGACTGAATTTGTATTTCAGTGTGCCTTCTTTAATGAAATAAAATATACTCCCCAAAACAGGTAAGAATGAAGATAAGTTCAACTACCCCATTTTTAAGAACTGTACTTACCCACACTTCTTTTTTATTTCTTTTGCTCATTTATTATCTCACTGTTAACGATATCCTTAAGAAATGTCTGTTGTGACAACTCTTAATTATAAAAAAGCCACGGAGCTTCGCAGCCGACATGGATTCTTCGAGAGAATTACTTCTTCAGCTTGCTCTCAGAAGAAAAACCACCTTTCGTGAGGAGGTCCGTGCCATTTATCTGGTTTTCCAATAACAGATAGCTGTAACAACAAGGGGAACAGGAAAAAAGCGGACCAAGACCGAAAGAAATGAAAGTGCGACAACCAATATTTTACCATTGGCCACCACAGAGAAATGGCGAAAAGAAGAAGGAAATAGAATGGCTGAGAAGTTCAAACCTAAAGAAGAAGATTTAGTTTGAAAAAGTTAGAGAAACGAAAGAGAGAAGATGGAGGATGTGTCAAGAGAGAGAGACTTCCAAAAAAGAAACTTCTCTCTCTTTCCCTGCGTTGTCATCCGATTGCTGGTCGTCTGCGACAGACTCACGGTGAAATATGTCCTCTGATGTAAGACATTCAATCATGCGGTGGTGAGGTTATGTCGGACTATGTTCGACAGTGCTTGCAAGTGTCCTATAACTGCCCCTCCTAATCTTGAAAACTAATTTTTAACCCTCTGAGGATCACAAGATTTCTGAGATATTGCTTTTACCACGGGACCCACAAACCACGTCTATAAGATGGAATAATTCTATGACACATCCCATTAACCCCGGTGGTAAACACTGTTTTGAAGTCATGCAGGGAATATACATGTAAATCCCTCAGATGGTTAGGTGTAAAAACGCAGGATATGAATTCAGAAGTTACTTAATGCACAGAAAACCTCCAGTAAACGATGAGGATTTTAGCTACATATATTACAGCTAGTAATAGACGTTACTGCTATTTATAGACGGTAGATCTAGTAAAGGTATGCTTAAGTCTCAATTAAATGCGTAGCATAAAACAAATTGCTACACACAAACCACATAAATAGGATGACAGAATAAGAATCAAAGGAAAGATTCCATTGGTCACGATGATTAATGCTGTTTTTAAGTCAAGAAATGTTCATTTATGTGAACCCCTAAGACTGGATACATACATGTAAACCCCTCTTAAGGTTGTGTTAAAACGGATGTTACGAATTCAAAAATTACTCCATCCAAGGAAAACCTCCAGTAAACAAAACTCATTAGAACAACATCCACACATTGTTACTGTAAGAACTCGGTGGTTAGACTAGGAAAGATTATATACGTTAAAGCGTTGTTTAAATATGGAGGGGAGCCTTAACAACAAAGATCTTAGCAGGTTGTTTCATAACTGCTCCTTTTTTGCCTCTAATTAAAGGTGCAAAGAAATGCTTTCATTTCAAATATGATAAATGGAATTAGTTATTTTACCCACTGATCCAGTTGGTTCAGTTTTGATTATCTTAATAAGGTTTATGAAATTCTTATTTTCAACAAATAACTTTTCAACTATGAGGAAGTTTTTATCCTTTTCCGGTACCCTTTATTGTTGTCAGTTCACTCAATGAGATGTACAACTGAATGCAGTTGCACACTGCAATTAAAACTAAAGGCTTTGGTTTGCTGATTTCGCATGTCAGAAACATTCAAGTAAAATATTCTATGTAGAACACAAAGAATATATATACACATCTAGCAGTTATACATATATTTTAAAGAACCAATTGAGATTTTCTGTCGAAAATGCTTGTCTGACTTATGTAAGAAAATAGCATATGTAAGTAAAAGTTTTGTGTATTATAAACAAATTTCAAGGGGGAATTTCCAAATTAGCTGCAAACTAATACTTTTAAACTTCATTCTACCGTACTAAGGTAATCTAATTATTCTCAATACAGTTAAAATCTGTCATCCGAACTCAGTAGCTAAGTGACTAAAACCTAAATATGTCTTAACATTTCTTCTTCATCCGAAAGATATATGATAAATCTGGCATATTAATTATGAAAAACATTTCCTCAAATTTCATTTAAAATAAACAGATATAGATAAAACTATTGAAAAATATCACACCGGAACCTTTTCAGTGTGTTAGCACATGCATGTTGATTGAAGATCTTTAAAAAAATAATTTAAAGAGATGCTTTTAAACAAAGGGTTTTCTTTTCGAATGTCCGCTAGTCTTTTGGGAAGTTCAAAGTACTAGTAGACCTAGGCATACCATCTCTGTTGTAGTTTCCTAATTTTTCACATCTGTTAATGGCAGTCTCGTTACTCCATTAATAAATCTATACATTGGACCCATATATCGATATGTACGATTCATACCTCCTAATAAAATAAATTAATTAAACGTATAAAGGCAGTACTTCGTGTAAGTTGTGCTGGTAATTCTTATTTCAATTAAAGTGCTGTGCAAAATGTGTCTTGTCACAGCAATTAAATTTTTAATGTTTATTTAAATTGCATATCATTCACCAAGGTGATTTGATATTTTTAAGCCAAATTTATTTTCACATTGTTCACATTTGTTTTCCTACGTTGATTTTTACCTTCGAAATTTCTCAACATCTTCTATCATTAGGCTATAAGAATATTTCCTTAGAGACTTCCGAATATCTTTAGCAAGATTATACAGCTCTGTATCTGAAATGAAAAATATTTAACTTAAGAGGGAAAATCCAGAAGTCGTTGATTGTACTTTGTTTACATCCATTTCTCGCCATTCGTCAATTTACAAATGCCACGTGTGTTTGCGTATCTTTACTTTTTTATCCTAAATATAACACTGTTGACTACATAGCATTATAACAATGACTGAGTTCACATTTTAATTCCTCGTCAAACTTTGCCGCACGGAACTCGAGCAAAACCTCACGAAAGTTTCGTTCATCAGAGCTCGAAATAAAATAGGAAATAAGTGTATCTATTTTTTCTCCTCTATTATGCAACTCGACGGGCCTGATAACGGATTGTAATAAAAAAGACCCGAAATTAGTTCCCTGTCACAAAAACGGCACAGGTCGTTTACGATAGCAGATTGAACTTTTTTGAGAGAAAAAATGAAGCAAAACGCTAACTTATGAAAAAAGGGGTACACCAGAGAGAAAGGTTCGCATAATCCAGAAAGAAGAAAGTGAAAAAGGGGTGGCGCAAATGGGCAGTCATCAGAGTGACATTTACGGATATTAAAAACAAAGTAATTTGTGTGAGCTGGATGGAAAGAAGAGGAAATAATATCGTAAAACGGATATTTGATAGGAGAGAGAAACAGCTCTAACGATCCCATTTTGATATGTAAACGCCATTTGTCATCCGAAAATTTTTACGACCCATTTCATCAGTCAAACGATGGACCTAATCGTAATCGATTTGAAAAGCGTACAGAAAATTCCCTAACACGTGCACGGGTGTGACATTTTTTTTTAAAGTTCGAAAAGGAGGAGAGAGGGAAATAAAATAATCCTGTAGCTCATTTTCACTTTTTCGATCACAATTTCGACTCTTCGCTCCTGAATTTTTTTATTTATTCTCTTCATTTGAACGCTCTTTTTCAATTTCCTTTCGCTTTTTCGAAAAGATCGCTTATCAACTTTTTTCCCGGCCTCTTCTGGTTCGGAAAATGCTACGAATATATACGGGAAAAAAGAGAGAGGTAGCAGGGATTTTCGGGAAACAGAAAAAGAACATATGAAAGCTGGAAAAACAAAAACTCAATTTCGCTGTTCCGTTTTTTTTTAATCTATCGGTTTTATATATAGCAAACTTTCTTGCTTTTTATTTCTCTGAACGTAAAATGAAAAATATTGGAGCAAGGTTTGCTGACTCCAACAGAAACATTCAGTCAAGAAATTTATGGTTAAAGTAGCAAAAATAGTCAAAAGTAGAAAATAATTCATCAATATTAGAATAGTGTAAAACTGTGTACTAAGAAAATCCCTTGGGATTAAAATTAGAACTATTCTAATTTAATTCAATATCTTTTTAGCAATCAAAACGCAACTGCTAAACCATCACAATGCAGAATTATTTTTTTATGTGGATAGAGATATAACCTGGTGTAGTTAGCGCTCTGGCGTTCTTCTTAAGGGTCCTGGTCAGCCGTGTTAAATTGAGCAACTTCGGTAACACTTTTCTCAGGAATTACTCAATCCAAAATTCTAAAATAAATCCATCTTATTATGAGTACATTAAAAAACACCTTAAGAATTTTTTTTTGATTACGAAAAATTCAGAAATATATGTTTTTTTTTTAAAGTGTTTTTAGTTAAAATGTAAAAAGTTTCAAAGGTTTATCTCAAGTAGATTTTTAGAAATGTGTCCCCAAAGTAAAAGAGTATGGGATTAAGAGAAAATGAGCGTTAAAATTGCCTACTTGAGTATCGCTAACAGGAGTGGGATTACGTTAAAATATTAAATATAAATACTTCTACTGCTCGAAATTTTTTACGCTTTACACTATTTTGTTCAGATTTGTTTAAATAATAATACCATTCAAAAATCCCAAAATCGACATTATAGTGAATTTCAATCGGTTGGGACACCTTAAATGGTTCTGGGTTCAAATCCCAGTCAAGACATGGATATCCATTATAGTTCAAAATCCTAGTGATATAAGCAGTGCATTAGTCTTATCATATGACAAAATAAGTAAAACTAAACCTGCAGAGTGAAGAGAGGGTCAAAGAAATGCAAATATATTATTGAAATATTTTATTCATTAATTTGGAATTATTTACTTTGGTCTGTAACAATTTCTTCGGCTGATTGTATTTCTTTACAAAACAAAAATTGTTTTCTCTGAACAAAAAAAAATTCACATTATGATATATTATGTATGTGATAGATGTATTGTGATAATACAAGCATTTCTTTTTCCAAATATTTATTACTTTTGAAATTTTCAAACACCAGGAACTCAAATATAAAACGGAGATTTGTGTTTTCACAGAGACACCGTTATTCATAAAAATCGCACCCTGTGATAAAAAAGAATAATGTCCTTATTTGAGTATAATAAACACATTTTAGAGCAAAAACGAAAAATTGTTTTCCAGCTTTATTAAGATAATGGGACATGTGACACAACTGTTTATTTAAAGTAGTGTCACATCAAATGAATTGCCTTTACCAAAATGTATATATACACAGATAATCATTAGTTAATTACACAAAAGTAATTACGGTAGCACCAAAATCATTTGCACATTATTGTGGTATGTTTCGTAGTTAAATGTTCTGACTAAAGAAATTATGCGAGAAGCAAAACAATCAACATCAGAACGCATATACACAGCATAATTTAATTAGTCTTGAAAACGATTATTGAAAATTTATTACGGTGGTGTACTGTTTAACTATGTTTATTAAACAATATGAGATGCACGGATCATATGCAGTACGATTGTAATTAATAGTATAAAAACTTTACTATGCTAATTAGATTATTTAGAGTGCAATTTTTATTGTGCTCATACAAATTCTATGTCGTCACTTGTTTATCTCTGGCAGTATTTTTTCGTTTTATTACCTCTCATACATAATTTGATCTTAGTTTTGTGAAAATATTGAAGATTAAGTCATAAGCATATGCTGGCTAAACTGAAAGCAATTAAAACTAAATAACATAAATACTCAAAATCAATAGTCGAGTAAACAATGAATGGCGTTCTCCGTACCATTTTATGGTAATATTTTGTAAGAAATTTATCATATTTTGATCTTCCTTATCGAATTGGAAACAAACCTCCAAACAAGCTTATTATTTACCTAAAATGCATTTTGTTTCTATTTATCTCTGAAACCCTTAAAAACGCAAACTGGAACTTTGTGATAAAATTCAAATTTATTACCAGCTTTATCATCCATTTCTTGTACCGCCAATTCCTTCACCACTGTGCTTATAATTCTTTCTGATTTGTAATAACAATACTTTTAATAACTTTAGTAGCTAATTAATTTTTTTAAATCGGATAAATACAAGCAGCTTAAAGGATAAGCAAATCCCATGATCTTTTCTGGAGGAGTTTCATTTTTCGAAGAAATAATCTCCTCGAAACGGTCGCATGCGCCTTTCGGAAGCGGGGAGTGAAGTTGGAATGCATGGAGATAATTATTCTCCTTATGCAGCGGCAAATAATTATTCTTTCATATTCATTGCTTTATTTGGTATCTTCGCCGTTTCAGGTTTCGGGGGATATTTTATTCTGACAAAACAGGCCATTAAACACATTCCGTTGTCATCAATTCTTTCTCTTCCCATTCATCTCAATTTTAATGCCCGAAATTACTAATTACTCTTACGGGCAGGCTTCCGCGAGCTGAGCCTATATGTCAGTGTCCAACTTGACAATAATAATCCCTGCAGACTGTTTTAATTCAGATTCTGGGGCTCTCATCTATCGTAATCCAGAGCTTTCGGGACCATTCACATAGTATAAATATGCTGCGCTTTTGGATGCATGTTACCGTATGGAAATTTCGCATGGAGGGTTAAGATATTAAGCAAGGTTTGCGTCCTCTCACAATAACCATTAATGTTGTGTACCTTGTGACATTTTTAATGAAAAAGGAAGATTAAAGCAGTTTCATTAATTGTGTACCCTGGAAGATAAAGGGTCAATGTCCGAATTCACTGATTTTGACTTACATCCACACATCAGTTCAAAAATAAACAAAATGTGCACACAAACTACATTCTATCAATACAGTTTGAATCAAAATTGGAAAGTATTTTGTGTACTTTGCATTGAAAATTAAAAAAATAACTAAATTACACAGGTTTTATCAAAAACTTTTAAAATAGACATAACTTAACTGCATTATAAGATACTGTGATACTACAAAGGGTTCAACAGTGTATGCGATGACTAGATGAGAACAATAAGTATTTTTTAAAACAAAGCAGAAATTTGAGTCATTAAATACACACGCTGTTGTTGCTCTTTATTTTACTGTGAGGGTTTTAGAGACTGATTTTAAATCATTTAGTAAAACACTGACATGGGTCTTTTTTCTACTAAGATATTATATATATATAATGTGAAGAACGTGTAGTAATATCAGATTTAGGTGACTACATGAATTTTCCCGGCTAAACACTAAGGTTTTAACTTTATGTGAAGGGCACCATGCCAAAAACATAATTCGGAAATATATTTATGGATGTTAAATCTCCCCTTATAAATGTATTTTGCACAAAACAAAAATTTAGCTTTTTGTAAGCGATGGTGGACTCTATTATGTTTCACTAACCAGAGAGTTAAAACATCAGAAGTGCTTAGTAAACAAACTTTGGGATTATTATTATTATTCTGTCTTGAGATACTTTTTCAAAATTCTTCTAACTATAAACGGAAAGAGGCATTTTTACGAATTGAAATTTTGCTAATGTAGTGTAATTGACTAAGTTTTTTCATGAAAATTTGCTGTTTTCAGTCAAAAATGAAAACAAGGTTTCGATCCATAGAAATTAAGCATTTTAAATTTTTGGTAATTTTTTCATGGGATAGAAATAAAAGCAGATTGATGAAACTCAAAATAGTTATATCAGATTATGTGATAATAGTAAATAATTTACAGAATTTTACTGGCTAAATACTATGATTTTAAAGCACCTGACACTTCTAATTTGGAGACAAATATTCATGGATGTTTAATTTTTAAAACTATTACTGAGTTAAAACGGGAATAGAGTTAACTCTTTCAAGATTCTAAATTATATAGACAATATTATGTTAACCGTAGCGTTTGTACTTATAGGCTTATATATATTGTTTTTCGCATAGTTTTAGTGAACTTCACTCATTACCGGTGTTAAATAGCATGTAGTGTCGGTATGGCGATAGTTTTCTGCAATAGAATTTGAAAAATGTAGTTTTTAGTTTAAAATATCACTTGGTTTTCATTAATGTAAAACTTTAAAAAATAATTCTAGTTTAAACTAAAAGTCCAGATTTTATTTGTAGAAACTATAACATGTATTTATTTTCAATGAAACAAAGTATTCACAGACATTCGTAACGTTAATGTCCTTACAAATACAGCAACTAAATTAGAAAGTATCACTTAAGTTAAAAGTACTTCCTATATAATAATGGTCAGAGTATGCCGTTTATCAGATAACGGATAAATGGCACACTGATAACTGTATGAACTTGCACTTGTATACTTTTGTTCACCCAATTTCGTTTTTGTTTGATTTAAATTGGTAAGGGATATTGACACTGCTAAAGCTTTCAATGTAAATTATTAATTTTATTGAGCTTATCTAACAGATGTCTGGAAGATCAGAATTCATCTAATCCCCAACATATTAGAATAATAAAACTCGAAATGCAATTCAAACTGCAAAATTAAAAATTTTTAAATTCTGCTAATTATTTTTGAAATTTACTATAGTTTAAAAAGAGTGATTAAAATTATTTTTTATATTCCATTAGATAATATACAGAAAACGAATTTCGGGCCTTTAAGGGAAATGACAAAAATGGAGGTCAAGCAATTTGAAGTGCACAAGCTACTCTTTAAATAGTGAGAACTAATTGCATTTACCTTGAACAAGAGCAATCTTTAAGTGAAATTGTAAATATGTCTAAAAATTTCATTAAATTTAATTAGTATATATATAAATATAAGCTTTACGATAATAAGATTTAAATTCTTAAAATTACAAAATGAAAAAGAGGTCAGTTTATTAAAAATAATTCCATGTTTCCGTACATTTCAACAATTTTAAGTTCTATCGATTTTGTTCAACTACTCTTGATTTAGTAGCTATATCAAATTTTAAATCGCAGCAAACCAGGTAATCTCAAATTTGGAATTCGAATATAATTATCTAGCTAAAGCTTGCAACAGCGTTGGAAGTAATACTGAAATCTTTAAATAACTTGAAAAATGAATGTAATATTATTTACTAGATTTGAAAATTAAATTGAAATTCAACTATGTTTGAGAAGAAAAGTACTATTTGACAATATTAAAGATAAGAGAAAAGTAAAAATTATCTCAAACAGTTTCTTTAAATACCGGATTGAAAGAGAAGTCATTACATATTTGAAATTTAAAAGCTAAAAGTTATAGTGCTTATAAAAAAGAATTGGAGCAAGCATGTTTTGCTATACATCATATTGTAGGTTTTGAATCCGGCAAATTTGTAAAACAACTTAAATTCCATGCTTAAAATCATAACTTTTATTTTATATACATGACTAAATATCTAAGTGGATTCTAATTTTCTATGATAAATGAGCAAAAAGGAAAGCTTTTATTTTCGTTATCTCGTAGAGTGCATACAAAAAGGGTAAAGCAATTTTCATATTCATTCAATTATTCAACGTCAATATCAACAAAAATAAAAATTCTCTTTGAAAGCAAATTTTTCCTTTAACTTTTCCAAAACTCTCTTTTGGCAGCAGGGGAAAAAAATAATTTTTTAAGCACGCATTCCCATACACAATACTATTTACCAAAACTTTTCGGCAACTTTTATTATTCCTTTTTTTATTGAAAATAAATGCCGGCATGGTGAATAAAAAATGCATGCCAGAAAATAAAAGGGACTCAGTTTCGGACAATGCCTTTTAAATAGGTTTTGACGTTCCTGAGTTTTGGAAGCGTTCCAGTTATCAAGAATCGATTTGTGCTACTTTTCTGTCAGCTTGCTCAAGAATAAAAAAATATCATAATTTATGGGTGTCACTTGCTACTAACAAGAATTTATCAAAGAGGCCCTAATTTGTCTATGATTAATGCTAAGAAAACAAAGAAAGTAGCAAGACTTTCATGGTTAATTAAAGATTGATTTTCAAAAGTTGGAGTTGATGAGTAAACAAACAAAACTTCTGGTTGAAAAAATTCTTTCTTTTGTTTATTAAAAATTGTGTGTGTGTGTGTGTGTGTGCTATTCAGATTTTCATAATCTTGAATTATATTTTGAAAAATTATTTTCGTGTTAGAAGTTTTTAGTTTTTAATCTACACATGAAAAATGATAATCGTGCTTATGAATATATTTGACATCAGTTACAATCGATTTATTAATAAAAGTAACAATAAAGTGCCTAGCTGAAAGCATTGGCTGACTTGCATTTCTGTTCAATTATATTTGTCTTACAAAATAAAACAATGAAAGCTAAATACATAACATCCAACAATGTGATATTTTGAATTTTTTTAGTGCTAAGTCACAGAATTACCAGGTATACTAAGGTTGAATTATTTAATTGTAAATGAGGCGAAAAATCACTTTTCTCTATCATTGAAAAATAAAATTACAGAAAAAATATAGATGAACGGAAAACAACTTTTCGAACTCCATTTCGACATCTTCATAGCTTCTACAATTTACTTCGGACAAATTAAGTGTATACTTGCCTTATCCATCCATATAATCAATTTAACATACAGCCCAACATAGTGTAAGACAAAACTATAAAAGCTGATATTGAGATGCCTTACAAAAACCGATTTTGCGATTTGAAGTGATTTTGAATACCCCTTATGTTTATTTCGTGTAAAATGACAAACAGCCTATTATTGTAGCCAGTTTTCCTATAAATAATTTTTGACCTGTAGAGCTCTTGCACTGAAGATGCTATATTTTCAAATTTCATCATCATTATGAAAGGTGAGTTTTTGATAGATTTCTTTTCAACTAAATGCATTTTTTTCTTGGAAACTCCATTCTTAATGCTTGCACAGCTTGCGTCAAATCTAAATGTCTTCAGTACAGACGAAACAAAGGTGTATTATTATTAGTTGAAATAAAAAAAGTGTTTCAACTATTACCTTCATTTTAAATTCAATAAAGTCTTCTTAACTTGTAAACTTAATAAACGAATTTTTCATGGTGGTACACAAACTTCACATTTGCTAGGGTTAATTGGTCACAATACCATAATTACAAAGACCCTTTTCCTGTGAGGGAGCCCTGTGACTTGGACCGATTGAATAGCTCTACATCGACATCGGAACACGACAATATTCAATATATTCCGCATTTTCAATATGATCTAAAGGTATTCGAGTTCTATCCGAAAGAATTGGTGATCATGTGGTTCGTATTAAGAGTTCCTATATTCTTCTTACTAAGAGTTAAGTTAAGAATTCTTCCCAATTTTGTTGGTGATGTATACTCATTCACTCTTGGACAAAAAATGTACCATAGGTGAGTTAATTGTATCTGGGGATTGATTCTAATTAACTCATCCATTATCACCTAACTCATAATTTCCCCAAGGGAACCATCAAGGACTATCTCTCGATGTTAGGTATATACCATGTAATACTTTAAACAAAACACTAAATATTAGCGAATTAATTAATTAACGGATAAAGGGTAAAAATAGTCTTACAGTCACCCTAAAAATGTTGATTACACAATTTTTGTTCGTTTAGTTCAATGGTTATTGAATTGCAATGTGCATTGTTATCTTGTATGTTTAATCTTTAATAAATCTTAATTTTGACAGATAACTATCACTTCGAAGTTTTCAGGAAAGTACGTCAAGAAAGATATTCTTAATTATAATTTATAATCATAATTTCAAAGAATAAATACCATTAAATTTAGTATGACATACATTTAACAATCTCTTGGATGAAACTTTAAATACCAGTGACAATATGAAAAATTGCTGTGACAGTTTTTGTATTTTTTCATTTTTAATATCTGTGTGAAATCAAAAATTTATACATTTTTTGAAGTATTTTTAATAAATAGTTTAATTATTATTTTTTCTCAAGAAATTTTTACATTTGACGAGTAAGGCCGAAGTTTGCTCTCTACTAAATTCGTGCAAATAAACTGCTTTCATAATGCCAATAACTTTGAACCTATACGGGCCCATCTTACGAATTATAAGCCACCAAACGAAATCAGATTGTGATTTCAGTTTTTATTTGTTATTTTTGTATGTTTCATTTTGTTAGATATATAACATCATAACTCGTATTTTCATCACAAACGAACTTCTTGCGCTCAGATAGTCCCAATACCTATCTATCTTGTTCCGCAGTATGGGTGGTTATAGCTTTGAGCTAAAATCATTTGCAAACACTACATAAGAAAGATGTAGCTTATTAAAGACCACTGATATTATTTACTGAGCTACTACGAAAAGTCCAATAGGAAGGATTGAATTCGAACGATTCTGGTGTAAAAATTCAGGCTTTTCTCATATCTCATTATGTTTAGTTGAATAAAACACGGCTTTGAAGTATTGATAAGTTATCAAAATAACGAATGGTCGAATACCAAGAGTCAAATGCACATAATAACGAAAGGGATTGAAAATAAAAGCTAATGGGAATAACATGGTCGCTTGAGGTTGGACCACACCAGATTAACACTTCATTCACCATGTTTATTTGAAATTATATACATTAATAAGTTAATTGAGACTCTTCAAAGGTACCATTCTACCAAAATCAGATCACCTATGTACAATACCACCGGAAAAGGTAAAAGTGTTCTCACACGGGGACGAGGTTAGAACTATACCAGACGGCTATGTAGCTGAATGCCTTTAGTGATCTCTCATGCATTGTAGAGTCAATTGAGGTTGGTCAATTGGTTTCAACTTATGCATTTTAGAGTCAATTGAGGTTGGTCAATTGGTTCCATCCTGCCCATCCGAGTAAACTGAGATTATGCAAGGTTACAAGTACCATTCTACCAAATATAGCCCACCAATGCACGTTACTGACAGAAAGGATACAATATTGTTCTCGCCTGTAATAATGAAGTGAGAACAATACAAGACTGTTACGTAACTGAACGTCTCTGGTGATCTCATATGCATTGTAGAATCAATTGAGATCGGTCAGTTGGTTCCATCTTATCCATTAGAGAGTCAATTGAGCTTGGTCAAGTGGTTTTATCCTATGCATTATCGTGTCAATTAAGGTTCTACAAGGCTTTGCAAGTGCCATTCTGCCAGTACCTACCTTTGCAAGTGCCATTCTACCAGTACCTACCTTTGCAAGTGCCATTCTACATTCTAAATATTTTCTTGCCTGGAGAACAACTACGAAGCCTACGTAAAAGGACTCGTGTAGTAGCCCACAAGAAAAGTAAATTATAACCAAATTAACAGTAGGTTCTCACACATTTCGATCCAACACAATATGTCAAGGAGTATTTCTAATTACAAATTGCTTGCACACACAATGAAAGAACCTGTCTCAGCGGCAAACGGAGTTACGAAAATTGATACCGGTGGGAGAGGTACTGAGGACGACAGAGAAAATGAATTACGACTGCTGGAACTGCCTGTTCAGAAAATAAACTCTCTCGAACGGGCCCCAGGGTCTAATATTACTTGCATTCCAATACATCTCTATCAAAATAGTTTCATTTCTCCCTTCCCCGATTCGTCTCTGCCCCCCACAAAACGTCGCGCAGAAACAGTCTCCTATTTCACAACTCCCACTTGCAAAAATTTTTTCCACATATAATTTTTCCCTTCCTTCCAAAGAAAAGCGACATCGCGCGAAATAATGAAAGATATTTGGCGCAAGTGTGGTGGGGGTCATTTTTAAACCTCCCCTCCGGCCCCCGCCGACCACTGTCTGGGGGGGGGGGTCGGCAAAAATGAAACAAGCCCCATTCCTCATCTTTATAGCATCCATCCATTTCTTGGGAGCACTTGACAGCGAAACTGTCACAAGAGTCGAGCGCTGGTGAAAGATTTCTCTTCGATTGTGTCACAGGGCCCCCGAGTGAAAGATGGGCTGGGGCCTTCGCTTATGACTGGGCTGCTTCCCATTACCGTTAGAAGACCTGCCCTGGGAGACTAATAGCGGCACGCGCCTCACCTAATGTCCAACACTCGAGAACCCAGCATTTCTTTTCCGTCTCTCCCTTTTCTTCCATCCTATATTATTTGGTCTTGACTCCAATTTCACAGAAAAGTGGCAGAAATTGATAGGCGCTCCCCCTGCCTGTGTTCAGACACTAATATATTTCGCTTTCCAAAGCACAACGGGGAAAGGGTATTCCGAAGACAAAGCGTACTTCGCCTTTTCTTCTCCTTTTACCGTATTCGGTGACGAATGGACAGCCAAAGCGCGGATGATATGCAAAGGCAAATCATTTATTATTTGACTGGAAATAATATGCGACGAAAAAACGAAATCCCGAGATGGATGATGGACCCGTTAGCTTCGATTTACACTCATTTTTTACCATCAAATTGGTGGAAATTCTTTTGCTCTGTTCGGGTTCATTATTCTTGGCGAACCTGAGAACTAACCCTCTTCTATTCATATGAATCGAACACAAGACTTATATACCTTAGTCTCAACAATTCTATAATTATGTACCTCGTTAGAAAAAATATCAATGTCCAGATTGGCTGATTTTGAGTCAAATCTACCTATCATTCCAAGATAATGAAAGTTTTAATAAATAAAGGACCAATGTCCTCCTCTCAATACGTTTTGAAAGAATCAAAATATTGAGAAGCATTTCTTTGTAGAATGTATAAAGCCAAAGTTAGTTATCAAATACTTGAAAAATGTACCTGTAAAAAAATAACTATTTAACTATAAATCAGAATCAGTGATTACATGTGTCGCATTAACCCAATGTACAAAAAAATTCTATATTGAAATAATTTCTTGCTTTTCTTCTCAGCTTCACCCGAGAATTTTTACAACAGATTAAACCAAGTAGCGCCTAACCTATTCCCTTAGAAGTTTCGTTGCGCTGGCAATCAGCTTTCTGAGCTTTATCCGCTTCTCGTACTTGTGTTCGTTGGTTTTCCGATCTTATGGCAGCTTTTTATTTTTTTTGTTCATTTGTATCTTTTTGAATAATGTTCCATACTAAATTTTACTTCTATGGTTCTGAAGTAGCGATCTGAAAATAATTAGACATTTCAGGTAGAATGAGGTGTGCAAATTTTATGACGTCAGAGCTTAGCGTTCAAAATTATTTTAGTACTTATTATATTGATTATATCATGTTTTGGCATTGATTGATTTAAAAATTATCAAATATGTAAGTAATATGAGAGAACTCCCAATACTAAACAAGGGGGTTTTTGTTACAGCTAAATTCCCTCATGAAAATTATAATTCTATGTACTGACTGTATTGGACACTTCTGATTTCGGAACACGTCAAAATGAAATGACTTCCTTGAAACAAAAATGTTTTTAAAATATAAAGATAGCCCCAAATTTTAATATTTTTATGCTATAAGTTATAGAATAAATCCTCTGCTATGTTACACTAAAAAAAAGTATTCAAATATTTTTTATTTTAGAAATAGTATAATTTGAAGTATAAAAAGAAATAAAGAATATTTTAGTCAATCTTTAAGTACCTATTCAAAAAGTATTCTTTACTCTCCCATTCTTGCCGACCAACCGGTATAGTGGTTAAGGTGTTAGCCTCTAGATCGGAAGGTCCCCGGTTCGAATCCGGGTTCGGGCATGGATGTTTGTAAGCGTATACCAGCTTAGGTGTTGCTTCGTCATCTGAACATGGTTCAAAATTACGATGTAATTGTTAGGGGCAATGATGGCCCTCCCACTGGGTGCTCCTTCACAAGTGGCCATCACTTCCGGCCTTGTAGTGGCCAATGACTTCGGTCAAAATGTGCCCGCCATTAGAAAAAAAAACTCTCCCATTCTTTAACAGGTGTGTGATGTAATCTGAATGATTTTTTTTTTCTGATTCACATATCACGTAAATTACATGCAGTTGTTGGACAAAAATAGGGAAACACCTAAAAAAATGTAACCTTGCCTAATATGGTGTAGGAAACCATTGGCATTTAAAATAGCTTGCAGTCTTCTCGGATTTGATAAATACAGTTCCTGTATGCTTGCCAAGGGAATATTGTACCATTCTTCGTGCAAAACTGTGGCAAGTTCAGGTAACGATGATGGCAGTGGATAGCGATCATGTACTTTCTCTCTAATGTGTAGACCACAAAGATTAAATAATATTGAGGTCTGGTGACTGTGCTAGTCAGGGAAGATGTGAAAAATCATCCTCGTGTTCAGAAAACCAGTCATGGACGATGTGAGCTGTGCTTTGTCGTCTTGGAAGACACCATCACCATTGGAGAACAAAGTTTGTACCATGGGATGGACTTGATCGGCCATAATGTTCACATAATTCTTGGCCTTAATGTGCCCTTGTATAGTAATTATGGGGCCCATAGAAAACCACGATATGGCTACCAAAATCCATAGAACCATCATAGAATCTCCACCATGTTCCACTCTAGGAAACAAGCAGTCTGTATTATAGGCTTGGGACAACAGAAGTTCGACAGACTTAAACTCGGCCAGAAGTGGGAAAAAGTGTTAAACAAGACTCATCCAACCAAATTACTGTCTTCCATTTCTCCATAGTCCAGGCTTTATGACTCAAACAGCACTTTATCCTTTTACAGGCATTAGCATCACTGATTAATGGTTTTTGAATTGCAGCTCGGCCAGAAATACCCTGCTTATGGGGCTCCCTTCTTATTGTTTTGGTACTCACAGGGTTTGTGAGCACGACATTCATTTCAGCAGTAACTTTTGCAGCTGTAGTCTTCTTATTTTTAGTAACAATCCACCTTAATGATCGTCTGTCACGATCACTCAACACACACATTCGTCCACGCTGTGATTTAGCGGATGATGTTTTCCCGCTTTTCAAATATGCGGAATAAATCTTAGATACAGTACCTCTTGAAACACTAAACATTTCGGCTACCTTGCTTACGGAAACACCCACCAGACGAGCTCCAACAATTTGCCCACGTTCGAAGTCTGTTAGCTCTGACATGATGCAATTACAACTTCACAGAACAGTGCCCCGACAACGACTTCCCTGTGCAGCATATTTACGACGTTCTATAGCTGGCGTTAGTGGGCGAAAACGACAGCGCAACCTACACATTTCACTAGAATAAACATTTCTTCTCAAGTACGCCTTTCAGAAGGCGTTTCCATTGTCCAACCCCTGTATACTTCTTTTTTACTTGATGAGCGTTGTCTGTTTGGTTCAGCTTGGCTATATAAGACACTTTCGCCATATGCAGTCTCCTTTTATTAAATTTTTTATGAAGTGTCAAATATAGTTCTAAATGAAAACTTAAACCTTCGAGTAGTTGAATATTAAATAAAAATGATTTGATAAGCAAATCAGAATTCTCAACTAAAAGCGAATTTTGATCAACCACATCCACATACATCTACGCTTAGACTGAGGCTCCACAAACTTAAAACTACTGTAACTAGCGTAAGAACTCTAACTTCTGACTTGCAAAAGTGGTGACCAAATAGAAAGATCATTTTTAAATAACCTGTCATGTAAAATATGAATATCATATTGATAACTGTTTGATACATAATTCAATGGTAAAATACGTAGATTAGATTTTAAAGCTCACTTACCCATGAAATTCAAATTGCTCCAAGACTTCCATTTTCTGATCTAAAACAATACGTTTTGTTAAAAGATTAGAGATGTATTGATAATTAAAACAATTTATATAGTTAATTTTTTTAATATACAGACTGGTCCACGCTAGAGTAAACTTAGAAAGTTTCGAGTATACCGTTCACAAACGATTTTTTATTTCTTTTCAGATATCTTTCTTTCGGTTATATACACTGATTACATCATTCATTTCTCTTCTTAAAGCCGGTATGAACGATTTTTCCAGAATCTGGATGAGCAACCATTCAAAACTTGAGTGAACTCCTCATTACAGCCAAATTTTGCTACACAGAATAATAACTCTTTCAAAGTAGAAAGACAACCGAAAGGCAATGACAGATATGTGCTTACAATTTAATACCTCTTTCCATCGAATATTTTTGGTAGTATACAGATTTAGATCCCGGTATAATTAGCCCTAGAGTAGAAAAAATGGCATTCGAATTACAAACCAAACATCAAAAGTAGACAGAATGCTGAATATGCAGTTTTGTGTGGACACGGATTACGTGATGTAACTGTCTACATCCCGACCATCTTGAATAACTTCATGTAGGAAGGCTCAGGGCTAACATTTCTTTCTGAAACTACATTTTCAGGACTACCAAGATTAAAAGCAAGTTTTGTCGATCAATCGACTATTTTAAAATTCTCATACCGTGGAACAAACGTCGATTGTCACAAGATTCCTTATGTGCCTAATGTTAGCACTAAAGCTGTTGTCTCCAAGGATGTTTGGCCTAATCATTAAAACATTTTACTAATCAAAGCATTTTATTTTAAAAACTAAGTTAGTTACCTCAATATCTAGAGATAAGGTTAAACCCACTTACAGATTCGAACAAAAATTTATTTCAATTGCAACAAAATTGACGATATGTAGTAATGAAGTGATAAACCAACCAAATCTCTCAGATTTATATAAATTTACATTTAAAGAAGCTGTAAACCTTTGGAGATATGAATTAAAAAATAATCCCGACTGTTATTAGGTAGTTTCCTTTACATAAAAAATAATATGTCTGTTTTTTTTCTTAATAGAAATGGTTAGTCTTATGCGTTAGCCATGAATTGACTAATGACTGGTGTTATTGTAATAGCTGGTTTCAGGGATGATCAAAAGATCAATTGACCTCTTCTTTATCACTTTGAATCTTATGAGTTGAAATAAATTTAAATAACTAAACCTCGAAAAAATTTTCATATTTATGAAAATAATTAATTGGACATTGAAACAATAAAATGAAGTTAAATTTTATGTATGTAAATTCTATTGTGAAAAAATGACAACTTTCCTTTTGAAATAACATTTAAATCACTCCTACATTAAAAGTATTTTGGAATCTCTCTCGGTTATTGTTTCAAATTGCATTCAAATATATTGATAGAATTTCCTTTTAAAAATATTTTTAACATAAGCAGAACATTTCATAGTACTTCAAAACCCCAGGGGCCCCATTTACAGATTTCATATGCACTGAACTTCCAATCCTTTCAAACTAGTACTTGGGAAAATATTAAAAAGTCTCCCCAAAGGCATTAAAATTTCTACTCCTCTTTTTTTTCTCTTTCCGCTGACTTCCAGATTTTTCTTCTTTTCTGCGTTAAAACCTGAAAGTTTTATTTCTACATTTACACATACACAAAGCGAAAAGAAAGGAAAGAAGCACAAATAAATACATAACCGAAAAACCCAAGAAAATATCCAAAGAGAGAAAAACGTAAAAAAAAAGAAGACGGGGAAAAGTACAAAAATTTCCCGCCATCGCCCACCTACCACAGTCTCTTTGCTTCCTTACTTATCCTTCGTTGGGGGCTAGAACAAGAAAACAAACAACATCAATCCATCGAAATGTTTTTTTAAGCCATGAAATATTCTTTCCATCCATTTGGTGCTTCCTTTGCAAGCGAACATCCAAGTAAAAAGAAGAAAAAAATTGTGGAAGGAATAAGAAGGTATAAATAAATAAGTAAAAAATGAGAAAAAACTTGGAGAGAGAAAAAGTTTGAGCAAGTGCTGGCGAATCGGAACATGGGGTCATTAAGGAAAGAAGGGTGGACGGCTGACAGACACAGGAAGCATTAGTGGCATCTTATCTAATGGCCGGTCCGAAAGAGGCATCACAAACAAAGACGTAGCTCCCACTTTTTCTTTGGTAGTTACCTCTGTACCTTTTTTTCCCTGCCCTGCACCAGCCCCTTTGGAGTTTCGTCGTTGTGCTATCAAAGCAGGTCGGTTGGAAGAGGTGCGAGAAAAGGGGAGAAAAAAAACCTTTCCTTCTTCGGTCCTATCTG
Source organism: Metellina segmentata (assembly GCA_947359465.1). Classification (NCBI taxonomy): domain Eukaryota; kingdom Metazoa; phylum Arthropoda; class Arachnida; order Araneae; family Tetragnathidae; genus Metellina; species Metellina segmentata. The sequence continues at coordinate 61,842,894 of OX375879.1, read as the reverse complement.
GAATATGAAAATCCAACTCATGTCCAATGAAATAAAAACGAGCAGGTCTTTCAACTCAAAATAATGAGTAGTTTTAAATTTGAAACAGGCAAAATTCTAAAGATTTCTCTTTTTGATCGAACCATGGAAATTCCCTTGAATGGTTTATCAAAGTGTTTCGCACATAAGTATTGTCTGTTATTCTTAGTAATAAGTTCTCTTGACACTATATTCCCTTTAGTTAGAGTAACAGAACTTTGAATCCCTCTGTATTTAAGCAATGCATTGTCGCCTTACGATTGAAACACACGATGTTGACATTTTTAATTTGTTTTCAGCTTCTGTTAACCAAATGTGTTGATTTTCAGACTGGTCGTCTACCAAGCTATTTTTTTATTTGTATGAATGTTTTTTTCTTTGCTTCTTCTTGAGAAGCACAGTTAGTGATTTTAGCCATTTAGAATTATTTTTCCTTCCTTTTCCCAGAATTATATTTTTTAATTTAGTGTTTCACTTGCAAGCTGACGATATTTAATTAAGATTTCCCAAACTGTCTCTCACGATCTTTCAAAAATTTATTTCTTTATTTAATGCATTTAATTTCGCTTCTAAGTAGATAGATGAAATCTTGAAAATGATTTTGATCCCAATATATTTACTATTTGTGCTTAATATTTATTCCAAATGAAAAGAGTGCTTTACTTTAAAGTGTCTTAGCTTTGAATTAATTCATCAAGAAATTACAAGCTAAATTCTTCAATGTGATAACACTAAACTTTATCATAGTTGCCCTTGAAATTTGTTTGTGAAAAATGGAAGCAAAGGTCCGATAATGTATCATTGTTTACAAGGATTTCTATTAGTCTAGATGAGTTGAAAATATATATCAGACTCACATGCAATTTGTCTCAAGACAGTCATGCCAAGTTTAGTCATTAAAGACTGACCTAGAATAAATTGGACTTGATAATCTACTCGAAGAAAAGTGGCACAGCTTGGAAGGAAGTCTGTGCGAGCACAAAAACTTTTGATTACAAATTCGGAAGTCCCCTAATTACCTCCTCTGATGGAACTCAAACCGCATAATAATTCGCTACGCAAGTCCAATCACTATACCTAAGCGATTGTGCTAAGCCACTCCTTTTTGCGACGAATGGCTGGAGGCATTAAGCCCTCAAAGCAAAAATTACCCATCAATTCATGGCAAAATTTAGTTTATGATTCCCACCAGACCTCTTAGCAACCGCTTCCATCGATCACACCTAATTAAAACTCCATTCATCAGCTTTCGCAGTGCAGGGAGAATCCCGGGATTAAATTCCCATCAGCAAGAGCACAGTCTGATGCCTCCTGGTGGAATTTGTATGCTACACCCACAGGCCAGAAGCCCCTCCACCGCCTTCCTTTTCGGGCTTCCATAGAGGGAAAAGCAGGCCGCGGTCTCTGGAGCATCAGCAAGCAAGAGGAGTTTCAAGTTCTTGTTTTCTGACGTCCTAATTCATTTAATAGCAAGGGAAAAGCAGCTTCTCTGGTAATTAGTGAATCGCACTTCCTCTTCCCCACACAGTCTCTACGGAATACACGATGGCGGCAGGACCCGGGCTTCTTAATAGTAGTTCGTTCCACGAAGCATGGAGATCACCAGAGAGGTATAAGAGCATAAACTCTACCCACTAATTAGTTTACTTGAACTAGATGCTGCTAGAAATGGGAAAACAGCGTGGAGGGAGAGGAAGTCTAAAAAAAAGTCAACTAAATGCGTTCGGGCAAAGAAGAAAAGAAGAGGGAGGACAATCCTCAGGTGGCTTTCTAATCTTTCTCCCCTTCCCAAAGTCGGAGGAATTCTTAAGTTTGGGGAATTGATAATATATCCTCCCTGTGCATTTCCCCTAATTTCTTTTTCTATCTCGTGTCGAGTGCGTCTTAGATTGGAATTACTGGGGTTGTGTAATTTAAAAACAGTTGTCCAACTTTAGAGGAAGAGGGAAAATTGCAATTGGGGTGACTTTTTGATGAGCAATATTCTCATTAACTCACGCCAAGTACTTTACGACTTTGTGTTGAAGTTATCATGGAGTATGAAATATTGTAATGTTTGGCGTACTTGAAACTCATCTCGCGTTGTCATTTAAAAGTTTGACGACTCAGCTTTACAATCGAAATTAAATTTTTGTTGTTGTGAAGAGTTGTCCTTTTATAATTCATAACATAATATTTGTGTATAAAGATAACTTTTCTGAATCCATCCGAGAGTTTAAAGGCACTTTATTTTAGAAAACCAAGTATAGAAAACATATTACTATATGTTGTCAAAACTTGGAGTTTCTCGAAAACAGTAAGTTTTATAGACCATTTGATGTTTAGTTGTTTTCTCGTTGTAACACCAAAAAAATGATGAAGTACTCGTACATAAAAATTAATATTTTTTCTATGTTACACAATCTTTTTCATTTAATGCATTGAATTTTTACGTGTAATGTTATGTATTTAATGTTATAAGTATTAATTTCAAACTTTCATCTGAACTAAAATCCCGCGAATCTGATCTTCTTTCTTCTTTGGATAAAAGAGAAATGTTTCTAGGGATGACATATATGTACTCTCTCACATATATTCTCATAATGAGAATCTACGTTTCAAATAGAAAATTTTCTATCTCCAGCCTAAGAGTTAAATCTTGACATACAGAGCTATGAATATGTAGTCTCAAACGTAATAATTCAACATGATTGCCCCAAAGATACGAAAAATTCACAGACACAACTTCCGGCTTCCGATGAATTTTCGTAAGCAGTTTCGAAATTTCTCCACCACCGCTATAGCCAACTAAACCTTTGAAAATAAGCATTCACTTACTTTGGAAACAATACTAGGTGGTACCTCAAAAAGAAATATCTCTGCTCACTCTCAAATCTCTTTTCTCTACCTCTATGCGCTTTTCGCTAATTAAATCCTCTCTAGGAAAACTATTTAATTGGAGAGAGCTTAAGAAGCTAGTTAATTAGCTGGAGAACGTAACATGGGATAATAGGTACCGTGTTTATATGTTTTACACACATTTGTCCATTAATTTAGTGTTGCGTACTTATTAAATTATAACATTATGCATTCTAAACATTATAAATATTAATTTTAATTTCCATCTCAACCAAACGTTTCCGATTCTAAACCTTTTCATCCATCAAGTAAAATCAAATTTGGTAGTCAGATGTAACTTTCGTTTCGCAAATCTCATATTTTCGTTATGAAGCTGTATTTTTCAAATAGAAAAACTATCTGTAAAACTTAAATCTTGACTTCAGTAACGTGAATATAAAACTTTAATAATTCAAAGACATCATGCTTTACCCATCCATACAAAAGATTACCAACCTAAATATTCTCGCGTATAATGAATATATTCTCTTATAGAAAATTTTCATCTTTAACTTAGTGTTAAAACTTGATTATAAGGCCTTGAATATATAGTTCTAACATCTTAAATCTTGACTTCAGTATCGTGAATATAAAACTTTAATAATTCAAAGACATCATGCTTTACCCATCCATACAAAAGATTACCAACCTAAATATTCTCGCGTATAATGAATATATTCTCTTATAGAAAATTTTCATCTTTAACTTAGTGTTAAAACTTGATTATAAGGCCCTGAATATATAGTTCTAACATCTTAAATCTTGACTTCAGTATCGTGAATATAAAACTTTAATAATTCAAAGACATCATGCTTTACCCATCCATACAAAAGATTACCAACCTAAATATTCTCGCGTATAATGAATATATTCTCTTATAGAAAATTTTCATCTTTAACTTAGTGTTAAAACTTGATTATAAGGCCTTGTATACATAGTTCTAACACTTCAAAGACATAAAGATTGCCATAATCACCCATAAAAATTCTCAATCACAAATCCCGATATATTTTCGGGAGTAGTTTTGAAATCACCACGCCACCATCATAGCCAACCAAAGCTTGGAATATCAGTATTCAACTACTCCGGACACAACACCGGACCCATATATACCTAGGAGAAAAGTCTGTTGTATAATCTCTCTTTCTTCGCCTATTCCCTTCTTTCACTAATGAAAGTCCTCCCTCGGAAAGATAGTTAGTTAGAGCGTCACTCATAACCCAGACTCTGGAGAATGTCACACGGGATAATTATTGGATAGTTTATATGTAATATGTTGCGTATATATTTCATTAAAATATAACATTATACAATCTAGACAGTTTGAACACTAATTTCGAGTTAACGTTTCAACTAAACTCTGGGATTTGAGCTTTGTCTTCTTTTAAATAAAAGCGTAGGTAGGTTTTTTGGTAGAAAGATATAATTTAAGCTTCGTACAATTATTATCGCTGGCCCAATACGGTCTTTGTTCCATAAACATCCAAATATTCTTATAATGAAGCTGCAGTTTTTTTAAATTGAAAAAATCCCTCCTTTAAAATTAAGTGTTAAAACTTGACTTTAAAGCCTTGAATATATCGCTCAAACTTTGATACTTCAAAGACATTACGGTTGCCCCAATCACATAAAAGATTCTCACTCACACACACAACTTCCGATGCATTTTCGGAAGCAGTTTCGAAATCTCCCCTCCACCATTATAGCCAACCAAAGCTTGGAAAATCAGTATTCAACTACTCCGGACACAACACCGGGCCCATATATACCTTAGAGAGAAGTCTCTCTGCTCTCCAATCTCTCTCTTTCTCTGCCTATCCCCTTCTTTCACTAATTAAAGCCCTCCCTCGGAAAGCTAGTTAATTAGAGCGTTCATAATTACTCACACCCCCGGATGCTGGAGAATGTAACGCGGGATTATTATAAAGAATGCCGGGGGTGGGTGGAAAAGCAGCGAGAAGTCATTCGGAAATCTGAGACGAGGCGGAATGACTGAGGAAGCAAAAGGGGAGGGATGCAAGTTTTAGAGGGGGGAAGGGATTGCACTGGAGAGCTTTCACAAACGAAGAAAAGCCTCTCCTAAATTGCCAGTTTATGGAGATTAGCTGTAGATTTTGCTGCCCCGGGAAAAAGGGAAAAAATAATTACTCCAGAAAGCCAGCGACGGAGGCTTATCGGGGTTGTGTTTTCCTAAATTGAGTGAGACCTTTTAAGAAGCGGAATTTTGGAATTTGAAGGTTTGACGGGGATTTCCTAATCTCAGAGATCTCCACCCTTTTTGTTGTTTGTTTCGTTCCGCCGTCCAATCGGGTGACGCGGAATTCCAGTCTAGTTTGTAAAACGAAGATCGAAGATAAAAGTTGTAAAAGATGCAGTCCAGATTCAGATCGCCCCTTCGCATGGAAGAGTAATGTTAGTGATGGGTGCTCACATCGATTAGGGATCCTAAGTAGTTTTCAATACAGCGATTTTTCACGTTGGGCTAAGTGACACCTGCCACTGCTCATTTTGTACCAAAGTAAACAATGATTTCCAAGGCTGGGAGATTCCCTGATTTCCTTTCGCTCGTAAACCAGGAAAGAATTTAAGCTTAAAAGAATTCAAAACTGTTCTTACTTTAAGTACTGGGAATCATTGGTAAGAGACCGAAACGGGAGAGGCTAAAGATGACAACTGGTATCGATTAGGAGCTAAGTACTTTTCAATACTGGACTTCATCACATTACACTGAGAGAGCCGTCTAAGACTTCATTACTTCTGTTGTGCGTAACGTTTCTTGATCACGTTGGGTTAAATGCCACCTGTCACATTTTGTTCAATTACAAGCAGTCTGTCGATTGGGTTTTTCCAATACAATGTTTCAGCTGTTCCTAGGCCAGGTTTCGAAATTATTAATTGCTTTTGCTTTAAATGATTGGTAATCCTTTCTGTTAAAAGCAAAAGATGAATAATGATGCTGATTATATGTTAAGTACTTTTCAATAGCGAGCCTCATTATATGAAACTGGAACATGTGATTCACTACGGCTCCATTAGCTCTTTTGTTGAAAAGCATGCATATCTCTATGGATGAAATTCAAAATATAATCTATATGGAAATGCCTTTTGCCTACTCATCATCTTGTAATTTCAAACATTGATTATTTTGATTTGAAATCGTTACCAGAACGTAAACACAATGCTATGAGAATCACAGTGCTTCTTATGCCATCTATTTTAGTAATAGAGATTCTTAAAATTTTGGAAATGAGTTTTAAATGATTAATATCAGTAACTGAACGATAGCCTCTTTCCTAGAACTCCTTCACCCTATTGATGTGGTTATTTAGTCTTTACATGTGTGTTGTGGGAAAAGGCAATACAACATTACTCGGAAATCTTATGACACTTGTGATAGCGTTAATGAATATTTCGAAGCTGAATTTGCTTTGTACTACAGTGTTCAAAAGTGCCCGGAATGCTGACATACGAATATTTGTCTTTCCGACTTCAATACACTTTTGCCAACGTTTTTTCCAATCCTCAAGACATGCTTTAATGTCGTTTTCGTGAAACCCCTTCAGGTTTCGTATCGAATTTCCTTTTATTGCATCAATAAACTCAAAACAGTGACCACGAAGAGGGAGTTTCACTCCTGGAAATAAGAAAAAGTGCTTATCAGGTGAATACAGAGCTTGGAGCCGTATTTGTTGAATGTTTTGTCAAACAATCACGAATAATAATGGCACTGTAAGAAGACGCATTATCGTGATGCAAAACGCATAAATTATATCGCCACAATTCCGGTCGTTTCGACGAATTGCTTCAAGCAACCGGCGCAAAATATTCAAATAATAATCTTTATTCACCATCTGGCCAGTTGATAGAACGCAATAATGCACAACATCATTAAAATCAAAGAAAACAGTCAACATTATCTTAATTTTTGAGTGGGTGGTCCACCAGATCGCTAATCAACTACGATCGATTCTTAACTTCTTTAAACTTTTTATACCAATAAAATACTGTTGGTTTTGATAAACAGTTGTCTGTAGAAGCTTTTTACAACATTTTAAATGTGTTTGTAGCAGAAATTCCATAGCGGAAACAAAATTTAATGCATGTTCTTTGCTCAATTACATTCGACATTTTGGAAAATCAACGAAGTGAAAATGCTTCTTTTGTGAAAAACGAATTTATTTTTGGACGATAAAATCAAATAAATCAATGATTGTTGCCACGTATTTATATAAGTCGTAAAAATGTTTGATAAAAGTTTGCAGAAGATATCTACTGTATAAGTGTTTTAAAGGAAGCATTCAGCATATTTTTTGATCACAGTAGTATTTTTGAATATTTTGATAGAAAAACTTTAGAAGAGAAACTCTCAAAATCTCAATTTCCATAATCATAAGATGAGCATTTTTGCTCGGAATTAGAAATCAACACACGCGAATACATTCGTCAAAATAATAGTAGAGTAAAATCTTTCATTGTGGTAAAACAGGGTAAAAATAAGACTTTGAAAAGAACTGTTCGTTTCAGTAATGTTTTAGAGCTCCAATAAAAAAGGGATTATATAAGATAATCGGCAACTGCTCTTTCAATTCCAGGCTCGCGGAATAGCTATAAAAAGATTTGACGCCTCAGAGAACATTTCCAACCTCATCACGAACGGTTTTAACTGTAGTGTTCTTTGGAATGGAAAACGCTTAAATAGGATCTATAATATTATTATGAGAAAACCCATAACTACGAAAATAAAATCCGAATTTCAGGAGAGAAGAAAACTTTATAAGGTCTACTGTTAACTCTCGCATATTTTAGAATGTCGCTCTATATCAAAGTCCAGTTTACTCTTATTTCCAATTGTTTAAATTTACCCCTGAAATTCAACAATTGAATTTGAATTCGAAGTTTCCTGCTTGCTTCTTATAGGCGTTCATCTTGTAGAGGATTATTTGTTACATTGGAGTACACACATGTTAAAAAAATTGAGATTACCTCTGAATTCGTATCGAGTAAGATCAAACTATCTTAATCCAAAAGAACATGATTAGAACCGTCTTGCATCCCATTAAAGCCTACACAAGGACAACAAGAACCACAAAAGAGTAAAAGCCATTCTTTAGTGTGCAAAGGAGACTCCTTGCTACAGAAACTCTTCAGCAGGGGAAAATGTTTGCAACAGATCTGGTCGAGCGATACACTGGATATTACTGTGGTGAACAGATAAATGAAAACAATCTTGAATTTGCATAAAATAATTTATTTTTTTGTATATGCACAGCACTTTTTACACAGACTATATGGACATCGAACTGTCTACCAACGCTTTTAGAATGGTTTCTTTGTTTAGTCTCAGATCCTCCATCAAATCAAAGTACGAATCACTGCTCTCAGGAAGCATGGTGCCCAATTCTTTTATATGTTATTATTGTTGTACCTTCGTTCTCTTTAGGTTATCCATATTTTGTCTGTATTACTGAAAAGTCTGAACCTTCTCAGTCAAAAGATCGACTCCTCTGATGTCGGCCAATCAGCAGGACACAACGTGAAAACATATTACGAGGCGTTTAAAAAAAATAAAGATACAATCCCTCGCGTTCATTCAAAAGATCACCTGTCGCACAATCTGTATAAGAATTGAAGGTTTGAAAATTATTCCTAAAGCTGTCGAGTACATGTCTGCAACACAGCTGTAGAGGTCCTGACAGTACTGAGTTCGATGCTGTTCACTATGGAAGCAGTCAGCAAACTGAGACCGTTTGTATGTTTACTGTGGTGTGAAAGCGATAAGTATTCCCTCATTTGCCATTCTTGTCTTTCCAGAACATGATATCGTGCTAGATTTTCAAACCTACTCTTAACAGTGATGACTTGTTTATGGGACTTAATGGACCTAGAAATGGATCCGGATTGATGTCGATGTCTGAGAGGGAGTGGATGATAATCTTTTTTGCATCCTACTTCCAGCTGCGGCATCTTCTGCATCAGCTGTTGCTTCAGGCTCGCCCCACTTATCATGGTAGTTTTTTGAGTTGAAACTTGCTTTTCACATGTTTCAATACCCAAAAGATCTTAACCGAAGTTATGATGAAAGTCAAAGTATTCCCACAATGCACTGTATCTTTAATAGAAGCAGACAGATTCAGATTTTTATAATAGCCCTAGTTCTCAGTGTCAGCATAAAACGTATGAGTTCTCTTATTTTACTTCACATAGCTTGTGAAGGACTCATTTGTAATTGAGATATCTTCGTGTGTGTACTTGGAACGAGATCTCATCTCGTATTGTATTATTCTTGATTTTTTGGCATTGCGTTTGCATACAAATTGCTGAGTGATTGTAACATATCATGTATGATAAATGCAGTTTTTACATGCTAAACAGTTAACTAAGTACTTTAGACAGTATTAGGAATAAGACTAAGATAATATTCGATAATAACTTGAATACAGTGCACTCCGCTTTATCGGAACACTGGATAATGAGACCAGTCGCTTATTGAGAACAGTTTAATTGTGAACAGAATAATTTTCTATTCAATACCATGTAAATCACATAGGTTAGATGGACCACCTTACGTCAGTTCAGCGGACGAGTTTAAATACAATTTAGTAAACAAAACGGTTTAAAAAAAAATTCTGTCAACTTCCTGGGTGATCAAAGAATATAAAAAAAAGATTCAAATTGATAGTCAACGGCACGACATTTCCTTCAAACTCGTTCATGGTTAAAAAAAAATGGATGCCTATATCTTGTAGCTGACAGTTGGATTATCACTTTGTTGCCCGCAATTTTGAAACATATCCACCTTCTGAGGTGTACAATTGCGACGAAACTGCCCTTTATTATAGTGCATTTCCAAATGGGTCACAGACTAACATGACTGGACCTAATTGCGCTGAACTGGTCTGACCGATGACTTGACCGATCTGCGCTAACATGACTGGACCGATTATCAACAAACGAAGAATATCCGTCTGATTTGTTTTTTACCGTCCAACAAAACCTCTATCATTTAGACAATAGATCAGGGGGTTATCAAAAACTTGAAAACCCTCTATAGAAAGTTGGTTCTTGAAAAAATTGATTTGTTACTTTAACTAAGAGAACAGTGCTAAAATTAACGCAATCAAGTGATCTCGAAAGATAAATCTCCTTTGGGCAATAGAAATTATTGCAATCAGCTGAAAATCTGTAAAAGTTGGAACATTTGTAAATTGTTTTGCCAAAGCGGGATTCATCGCTCCATTCTTCTTCATCAGTAACAGACAACACTTCTCCGGTTTCCGCATTCTGTGAAATAGATGTTCAAATGAACATCGATGATTTCTAAACATTCGACAATGTTAATACGTCTGTCCAATGCTACGACTTCCCTTCAGAAAAAAATTTTGTTCAAGATATTAAGGTCAGAAGAAACACCCGAAGCATTCTGAATCAGAGAAAGAAGTCCCTGAAGTCACCCGCAACGAAGCCCTTTCAAGCTTAGAGAAATTGAACGTTTTCTTTGCAAAAAAAAAAAAACAGCGATGATAGAGGTAAGAACACGGCTTACAAGTTACATTCTTTTGTATCATCAGTCAATAATGAGAGGAGTAAAGAAACGATGATTACAAAATGTTTTATAACGGTAAGTTGTTTTTTATAACTTGCCTTATGATTTTGTTGTACGACTAAATAGGGTACTGTTTATATATGTGCAATTATATAGCCGACGAGCGTTATAGCCATTCTTCAAATATAATCGGGTAATTGAATCAGTCCGTTAATGGGGCCACTTTTATGTCAAACCAAAATGGTCCGATAAAACAGAGTGCACTGTACTAGCAAAGTTGATTACAAATTTTAAGATAGTACACTTTTAACTAACAAATTTTCAATCAGAATTTTTCCACATTTCAAAGGCAATATTTTAAATTACTTAGTGCAAAAAATCCTTTTCATTGGAAGAATTTTCAATTCAATTAAGTGTAAAAGGTTTCATACTCAACTTGTAGATGCTAGGTTATTTAGATGAGGGCAGGAAAACTAGTCTAATTAAAGTAATTAATGTAGTTTACATAAATATAATTTTTCAAAATATCCTCTAATTTTGACTTATGTATTTTTATGCAGAAAATGTTTGTGTATCAGAAAAAAATTAATCGTGGTAACGCAGGAGAATGTATATTTAGTTAAATATAAATATATATCAATATCCTTATTTCTGAGCATTTAAGCTTTTTTAATTACTATTAATTAAAAGTGGTGGTAAAAATTATCTCATTGAGTATATAATTCTCTGCTCAGTTGTTAAGTATGTGTATAGTAGTGTGGAAATGTGTATAGTCGTAATCAATGTATTTTAACCTAGTAATTAAAGGTATTATTTTGGAAAAATTTGGTAGAAAATCATCTCCAAAAGAGACAAATGCAAAATATTCAGTATTATACAAAACATTTTGATCGAATTAGTATTCTTTCAGTTTAAAGAAATCACCGAAGCAATTCATAGAAGTAAAAGAGGATAAAGTGATGGTTAGTAGAACTGTAGGAATGTTTACTATCGCGACAATCTCCGCTTTGGAGTCCGAAACCAACAAGAAGTGGCCATTTGGCCGGCCAGCCAAATAATGGGGAAACGATTCCTGCTCCAACATGGATTGCCTATAATGGCGGCCGTTCCACGATCGATCCTCCAGTACAGATTTTTAGCCAGGGATGGATATACCCATAAACGGGAGAGAGGGAAAAAACGGGAAAAAAATTCCCGAAACTTTTCTAGGCAGCGCGATTTTTCTGTAATATTCAGGTAATTAAGGAAGTGAGCACGACTTGCTGAACGAAATTGCTTTTTCTTTGTTGATAGAAGCTACGACGACAGAAATCGCTTCAGATTTTATTTTTTTCTCTTTTTCCAGTTCTCCGCGATTCTTTTTTTTTTTTTTTCGTACTTTCCCCACATTTTATTTTTCTCGATTTCCCTCAATACAGATCAAAGCTGGAAGTTTTTCTTTCTTTTTTTACCCCACTGCACTTTCAGTCGTTTCTAATCGAACCGGCTCTTATTTTTACAGTTTCAGATGGATTGGAAATGAAAAGGAAGGGGAAAAATTGAATGTATGGAGAGGGGAAAAAAGTTGTGTGTATTGGATTTTCGACTTTCCTCTCTCCTGATAAATCGAAAGCAACATAAATAACGCAAAAGAGATAATACAAAAATAGTAAAAATAAAATATCTATATTTTTTTCTGGCGACTCTAAGCTATCGAGAACTATTGATCAAGAGAGAAAGAGAGAAAATAGAAAATATATATACTCTCTCTTTTCGCAGATACTTTTGTTTTTCTCCTACTTTTTCTTTAAATTTATAACTTAATCAGTATTTCCCCTTAGGAGATATGAGTAAAATATTTTAACTTTACAAATATTTCGATCAGAAAACCAATACCGGATAGAATCGGATAACTTTAATGAATGTGCAGCGAAAACAAAAGTTTACTTTCAGTGAAGTGGAATGCACCATTGCCATCGATATTTTAGAAATAAAATCGGGTCCTTTGTTCCATTAACTGGCAGTGTCAAATCTTTTGCTGTTATTTGGACAACTGATATCTGAAAGTAATTAAAATAAAAGAGGAAATTTTAATCCTACCCTAACTAATTATTTCTTCACTTCCTTTGTTGTTCTAATATTTCAGGAAAAATAGATTCCCGCATTACGTGATACGTCATCAATCAACTCATTTTTACTGTGGAATAAATTGTATAGTAAATTTTCGCAGTTAGAAAATTGCTTAGTTTTACTAAGTGCCGGAGAATAAAAATTACAACGCATTCTCTAACTCAAAATTGAAATAATTTCATGATGGTATTCTAACTGTAGCAATAAAAATTGAGCTATCTATAAACTGTTAAAAATTCAGGACTGCATACATTCTAAGCGAAAAATAGAAAGGAAGATCTATTCTGAGGCTCAAAGTTCCTAGAACAACCCCAGAAGAGTTTTCACTACATTCCTTTCTTATTTTGTTCTACCCGTAGCATACTAAATTTTGAGCATGTCTCTAGCATGTCAGATTAGGTACAATTCAGTTGTAAATGTCGAAAAGAAGTCATTATTCACCACTTCATCAGAAGTAAATAGCTAATGTATACCTTTACTATCTGATAGTCACAAGCTGTTCGAGTAGTATACGATTGCTTATAACCTACAGTTTAATGAACAGACATAATTACTAATTAATATGCACATCTATATTGGTTGGAAGAATCCTAGAAAACATTTCTTTTAAGAAGGTCAAAACCGGTCAGAAGTCATGGAGAAAAGACAACGGATTTCAGAACTTTATTTCATACTTTTACCCTTAATGGGTTAATTAAAACAAATACTTTAATCCTTAACCCTCTGACTGCTCAATTTGTGGACCAAAATCGCTACAAAAATCGTGTTTTTTTTTTTTTTTTTTGCATATTAAAAATCTATATATATTGGAGAATTGAAACATGCATTTTTTCTTTCTAGAAAAGACTTTTTATATAGATTTTTATCATGAGAAACTAAACTGTCAGAAAACCTAATTTCAGATGTTATCGCAAAAAAAAAAAATAATTTCAATTGAATTACAGTTAATTTCTATTTATTACATAATATAAAAAAGTAAAATGAAAAAAAAAATAATAATAATGCTCTTATTCTGGTTTCTTTATGACTACTTGGAGTAACAAAACTGCAAAAAATAGTCTTAGTTCTTCAACATTCGTTTCTCTCCATTTTTTCCAACGGAATTCTCTTTACAAACTGCTTTATGGATATATTGTTCAGCGTATCTATTTGTTTCTTGGACTATCATTCGTAATATTTGATCATCAAAAAAAAGTTCAAAATAACTCAATATACTTGCATTGTTAGCTATATGCACAGTAATTCCCGGATTTCCACGAAAAGGAACTGGAGGAGGAGGAATATTCTTCATATCAATTTTGCACTACTGCCTAACGCTTTGCAAGTTTATTGAATCATGATCAGATTCATTGCTATCTGAGGAGCAGTCCGAAAAATCTATATCACTATCACTATCAAAACTAAAATCACTTTCAGAATCTGATAAATCATCAGGAATATATACTCTGTCAATCGCTGAACGTTTTCTAGCAGCCATTTCTGATTAGAAAAAGGCACGAAGTTAGAGCGGTAAATACAAAGTACCTTCAAATGCCGCAATTTAGTGGACGACTAGCGATATCTGTTGACCAAAATCTAAATTTAACGTCTAACACTGTATGTAATTTATTTCATTGGTTAAACGGTGAAAAAGCGGGATGCGCTCATCAATAAAGATAGAAAAACACCTGCCCGCGAAAATCGTGGGATGAGCAAATTTTGCTACATTTGAGTTGCCCGTGGAAATCGCGGGATAATCAGCCAGTGGGTTAATGGGTTAAAGTATTTATTCTAAGTATTTTTTTATCCGTTGACCTTTTTTTTTTTTTTATGATTGTACGTATTATATCAGTCTCCTTTACAAAACTTGGCTGTCTTAAAGGTACGCAATGAGTAAGACGATACGTTTCCTACACTTTGTCATACATTAACAGAATTATTGAGTACCATTAATTTTAAAAAATTAAAGAAGAGGTCGATTTAGAAATTGTAATGGAAACCTTTTGCCAATGTTCATAACGCGGCAACTTTGAATCTTGGGCCATCGAGCACGTTAGATAAGTACAATATATATGTAATTGTCGAAGAAAGAAGACATTTGTCACTACCTCAAAAGAAAATTATAGCTATTATAATGCAGCTATCTTTTTTTAAAGTATTTTGAATTTTCTTTTCGATCACCTTTTCAGTGATTGTGCACTTGACATAGTCTCCTTCGTACATTGTCATACCTGGACAGAATTAGAGTCCATTACTCATATATTAGTGTAGAGATATAATTAAAAATTGCTAAAAGAAAAGGTTTACTAATTTGTAACGTCCCAAACTCTAATTCATATATAAAGCAACATTAAATTTCACTCAAACGAAAATCTGTTTTTAAAATAACTTCGGGTCATTCAGAGAAAGAATGATCAATTTAAAAACAATTTAAGTTTCGTAATTAATCAAAACAAATGTTTTGGGGCAGACTAAGAAAGAGAGAGAAAACTAAAACAATAATTTAATAGAAATTGTTATTACATGTAATTTTTCAATACTTTGATTCACCGTGTCGTCCCATAACTAATTATTCCCGATTCTTAACGAGAAAAAAGCGATCCAAAATCCATCAGCTATTTTTACTCCTTTTCTTTCCGTTCCGTTTCTTTTTTTTTTCACAGAAATCAGCCTTTCCAATTAAATTCGGAAAAATAATTACTCCGTGGAGGAAAATCGCTTCAATTCATCACCAGAAATGATTAAAACTTGATTACATTGGGGTAAACAGAAATGTGGACGTCTTGGAGCTGGGAAAATTTTCAATATCGTGGGCCCCATTCATTAAGGCCCCTCAGCTAATGGTCAACAGATGTCACAGATCACAAATTAGACGGGGAAAGTTGGCTGATTAATTTAGGGCCCCTCTCACAGAGGTGCATTAAAAAGCGCTGAGTCCAGAAGTTTTGAGCGGGGAGAAATGCCGAGCTGTGCACAAACTTCGAATTCCGCTCACTTTAAACGACAGTAATTAGTGAGCGCTTTTAAGGATTTCAGACTGGGAGGGTTGGAGTTTTCGAACCGCCAGCGTTTCCGATCACTCTTGCAACTGGAAACGGAATTCGGGCGGATTTAAAACATTTCATCTACTCTTAAGGGAGATCTAATCAGTATCAGTGTTCGCTCTGCTGCTACGAATTCAGCAATCTGGCCGGTTTTCGGGAATTGCATAAACAGCGTTAGTGAGGGGAAATCGAGTGCAGAAAAGAACGACTTAGATATGAGGTTGTTCCGAGGTGAAACCAACCCATGTCCAATTTAGAGGATGGATAATTGGGCTAGATATATATATATATATATATCCTTCTGCAAACTAATACGTATGTCTGAAATTAGCTGCTAATCAAAAGCTTCCAATAAAACGCATTTCAGCTGACGTTACACGAGTTCACATGATTAAAATTTGTTTATACTGAATGCTTGGCGCTTGGAGAAGAATGCTTGAATATGAGGTTGTTCGGAGATGAAGCCCAGTCCGAGTCCAATTTAGGGGATGAATAATCGGGTTAGATATACCTCATCATACCAATACGTGTGTCCGAAATTAGTTGCAAATCTAAAGCTTTCAATTAAAGGCATTTCAATTAACGTTACACGAGTCCACTTGATCAAGGTGGGTTCATACAAAATGTTTCGCGATAGAAAAAAGAGAGGAAATATTTCCTCTTTTTATTTTTATCGCTAAATAATTCCAGGTTTTCTAGTCCTTGAGCTAGATCGACATCTTATTGCGTTCTTGTTTAATATTGATTTCCTATTGGATTAGGGAACTACATAAGAGAAAAACAAGAGTAGACAGGAACGCAAAAATATTTATCAACATTCTCAATGAAGACTATGTTTTGTGTTTTTTCAACAAAGGGGATTTCAAATCTCCAAAAATTAATTTGGTTCAAATTAAGCACTACAATCGATACAATATTTATTGCTTACTTTCCAAAACTATCTCAGCAAAACATTCATATGTTAGACAGTTTCGCTCCTGAAAATCATTTTTTCTTTGTTTTTCACAAATAGCCTTAATATATGACCGACATGAAAGCAGCATATACTACGCTATATTTATTTTATTTTAGCAAAAATTGCATAAGCTTGGATAAAAGAAAGTGTACCAGTTAACAAGAAAACATTTTGGTATTCTGATACAGTTTGGATTGAGAAGTTCGTTTTGGAATATAGTTTTCTCCGTAGGATAGCATATCTTACTGACATTAAATTGTTAATCTTACAATAAAAGAGAATACGTCTTCGAAAATTCGAAAACAATCTTTTAAATTAAAAAAAAAATGAGTTTTAAAAATGGAAATTGGTGACCAAATGCTGGAAGCAAGTTTTCTCAAGCGGGGAACTCCCTTTTTAACTTCTCGTACTGATAAATTAGAAAGGTTTCGGAATTCAAGCTTATACATAGCACTCTCATTAAAGATTTTATTTCGTTCAACTCATTAAAAATATAAGCCTGGGCCACACTTGAACATATAACAGTACGATTGTATGATAAAACTACAAAACACACCACAAATTATTTATTTTCACAGCATTAGGAGGATATTTTTTCTTTGTACTTTTGCAGCATACTTTGAAGCAAGAAGTCATAAAAGTTAGTTATTTCAAACTTTTTTTAAAGTTATTTATTCCTTTATAAAATAGAAAAGTAAATTCTCCCACTAGAGTCCCGTCAACTAATGAAATACAAATTTACAACATTTATATAAAGTATTTACTTTCACACCTTTAATAGAATATTTTTTCACTACAATTTTGCAGCATCCTTCTAAACAAGAAGCCACGAAAGAATAAATCTGACTAAAGTTATGTATAGTTCAGGCCTTTCAGAAATTAATTTCCAAGTTAATAATACAAATATATTTGCAATATTCTTTTGACGGAACAAGTCAGATTTTTCACTGAGATACGTAATTCAGGCCATTTAAAAAATTAATTTTCGAGTTAATAACCCAAAGATTTGTAACCCTCTAGCATTTTTTCAACATAATAATTCAAATTCCTCAATGAGGGGGCCTTTTCATCAAACATTTCAGTTATTTTTTCCTTCGCACCTTTGCGAAAGCAATTTCTTACGTGAGAGCTCCGCCAACTTATAAAACACATAATTATAACTCAAGGAGCATTCAATTTTGAGGCATTAGAAAACGTCAGCCAGACCATCGATTTCGCCAAGTCTTCGTCTTGTTTAACTTATTTGGCGGCACACGCGGTTGCCGCGGGTCCGCAGCAAAATCCCACCCAGAGAGTATTACGGGGAGCCGTCAAATTAAAAACTCGTTTATGCGACCCCCTTTTCTCATGCATCATGTTTTTTCCCTGCCCGAAATCAATTTAAAGGAGCGTTTTCAACCTGTAAGAGAACTTTTAAAAAACAGCCAACCCCAGTGCATGCATCCCAACATGATAAATAGGTCATTTGTTCCAATGCTTTCGACTTCACAGTTCATTTAAGGTCACTTTGGAAAAGAAGTGCGGGCCCTCCCCCTTTCTTTTCAACCCTCCCCCCTCGCCCTCTCGGGAGCATATTACTGAAACTCGGTTCGTATTATACAAGACCCGAAACACGCGAGCGATATTAAAAAGGAGAAAAAACGTGTAAAAAAGGTGGGAAAGAAATGCTACTGTAGGAAGCCGAGCAGCTTCTTAATAACTTTATTCGCATAATCCAATTATAGCTTTGACAATTTTTATGGTGTAATAAGGTGGAGAGGTATTAGACATGCAAGGGTAGTCGTGTTAAAGAGCTATTTACACAATGTTCGAGTGACTTGATGGAAAAGAAATTTTTATCTCGTTGGTTTTTTAATAACTCTTCAGCCGAGGAACTTCATCAGGAGCCATCTTCGGCTTTCTCAGGAGCTGATTATGAAATTGTGTTGACAATTTAAAGTTCCAACGCGTGTGTTCTGAGATGGTAGAATCGTAATCTATTTCAACTCGCAAAGAAGTCTGCAGGAGAGGGTGTCTCGAAACTCACTGTAAAATCTTTAAGGTGAGTTGAAAACGCAAAATTAAAACACATTCACTAAAGGATGCATGTCTGCAAGCTCCTTCCAGATGGGCAACACACTTGCACATATGCAGGAGAGCAAGTACATATGTGAACAATATTTTTACTACTAATTATACACGAATAAGATTACTAGTCGTGTTCACTAATGGTGACTGTGGCACGTTAAATAGGTCGTGGTCACAAAGTCCCCCATGTTCCCATACCAAATCAATACCTTTGGGGGTACCTGATCAGGGGTTTATCGGCCTCTGATTGGGATCTAAATTACGATATGTGTGTGAATGGATGTATGAAAGGGACCATCCTGTAAAACGGATGTGTCATGTATGTCGAGCAAAGACGGACTTCCTCCCAATGGGGCTCAATAACATGGAAGGCGCACTCCCCTCGCTTCTTGGCGTCTTCGACGGGCCTGGCACTTCTCCGGTCTGCCAGTGTAGGCATAAGAAACAACAATAACAACATAACAAAGCGTCGATCGCGAGGTACGTACCTCCACTGAATAAATGAGGTTTATGAGATTAAAATAAGAACTGCAACCTGCTGGAAATGTTTTAAGAAATCCTATAGATCAATTTAATAATGAGAGCACTCGAATTTCGACAAGGAAATCGCACAGATCAATGAAGGGGACTGGAATGAAATAATATGTTTTCGCTCCACTCAAGAGTCGGGTTAAAAACAAGAAAACAATCCACGGTTTGCACATACTCCATTATCTGGAGCAGGTACAACCCCATGAAATATTATTGAAAAATATTTTAATTAAATACAGCAAAGGCATGTTTGAGCAAATAAGAATGTAATCATATTTATAAAGGGTCTGGAAGTGTGTGTTAAAAATAATTGTTTTTAAATTACTGTGACAAAGTAATTAGTTTTGCATAAACTTTGAAGAGTTAGGTTCACATTTCTTCACCTCATTCTAATGATATTTTTATGCCTCTTTAAAATTGAAAATGAATTGGTGATGAGTATCAGATTTAAAAAGATAAATGATGAGGGAATATTTCAACAAATTGGATAACTGAATCGATGCACCTCTCTTGTTTTTGTATACATTTGTGAGAACAACTTTTCAAAAGACTATGATTACTGCAAATTAATTAAATTTCAAGTTTTAATAGTCACATGTTTATACTATATTCCCCTTTGGTTTTCATGAAATTTGGAATTAGAAACTTAAGTATTGTTATTTATAAATTGAAATATTAGAAGAAAGTCTTCACCTGAATTTTAAATTTAATTATTAATTTATTATGAAATATCCCAATTAAACATATGTATGTGTGTGAGTTTTAATTAAAATCTGAATAAATGCAGAGTAAGAAATTGGCAAAAATGTTTACTACATAAATATTTGATGACACCACTTGACATAAAATTTAAAAAAAGGTAAACATATTTCCATAAAATAATATTAAAACTATGGAAACTCATAGTATTTTGATTTTTGAGAATTTGATAATTTTTAAAAGTAATATTTTCTCAAATTACCAAAATTTTTATAAATTTTCAATCCTACTTTCAGATTTTCATTTCTAAAGAAAAGTTATAAAATGTCCGTATCCGCCTAATTCAATAATGGTCATAGCGTTTGGTAGCCACTCAGTATGTCCTGATCTTATAATTATGTAAGCGCTATAATTCTGTAATATTGGTGATTGTCCTTATTTGGAGTAGCGATGAATGCCCCTCACAAATAGTGATGCTCCCTCATAAATAGTCACCGGTTTTCCCCTTTTAGTGCAGAATGTCGAATAGGCCACAATTAAAAATACCATGTCTGTTTATTGAATTTATGCTATTATTTTTATCGCTTACTAAGTAGTAACTTACAACACTAGTAAATGCTGAAACATTGGTAAGACATCTTGATAAAATAATGCTCTAAAAATCACGGACATTCCCGGACTCAGGCATTCACTGTTGTTCACTAAACAGTCTGAACTTGAACCTCGTCCTTTTCAAAGGCGTAAATATCTCCAAAAGAAGAAGGCGCTTGTAAAACCACTCTCTAATTTTCGCTTGAAATCCCTCGTTATATACAATCCGGAACCACAAATCTAATTGTAACTCCATTTAGATGTATCTAAAGCAAACATTAAAAAGAAGATCAAAGAAAAGGAGGAATCCAAAAAAAAAAAAACCTCCTGTTTCCATAGTTCTGAAAAACAACAACAAAGTTAAAACGTAATTATCCGACCACAACAAACGACACAAGAACACGAAAAACGGACACAAGGAGGCGTATATATAAATAAATAAATGAAATAAAGTAAAAATGACGAGGAGAGAAACTAAAAAAAAAGTTAATACATAAAAAAAGAAGGGGAACTATTACGTGCCGACAGAAACTTTAGATGGTAACAAGTGTTATATTAGAGAATGAGAGAGAGCTGGAGCACGGGGGTGTCACGCAACGCTGGAGGGGCACGGGGGTGGTGCCGCCCCAAGATTTATTACGTGAGGAACGAGGAAGGTGAGACGTGACGCCCTCACTGTAATCAAACCCAGGTACGGTTATGAATACTTTATTGCGGTGCGCAGGGCCTGTTTTGAGATACGACCTAATCTAGCAGAAATGGCAGAGACGTATACGGTAGTTTCTCCGGCGGAGTATGTACCGAGGTCTCCTCGTCTCAAAATACCATCAAACTTATTAAGACTTCAGTCTCTGCCGAGATGGGGCTTTACATTTTTGAGTCCCTCCTTTTCCGAAATATAAATCCTTCGAACGCAAACCCATTTATATGGAGCCGCTGCTTCTTCCCGTCTTTTTTTCCTTCTTCTCGGCTAGGTATTTTCATAGTGGTTTTTGTGTTTGTTTTTTGTCTCGATATATGCTCCTCTTCTACAATTTCAAAAAAGTCGGTGGTTTATTTGTTATTTTTTATTTACGTGGTGGTTTTTTTTTTCGCCTGTAGACGGAAATTCACAGGCGTGAAACTTTGTGTTAGCTTCTTCGTGGCTAAAGTCTTACATAGATGCCTGGGGGATTTTTAAAACCTTATATAGTGAGAACTAGCCACTGTGTGGTCCCATTTTGTGAGGTTAGGTGTGCCCACTGTTAACGCTCGCCAACCACTGGTGTTTGCTACGCATTCCAATTTGGTTTGCTTCGCAAACCAACACCAAAGGCAATGTCGTGATGGTCTTGAAGTGGCTAGTAATAAATAAATGACAGTAATTTAATTACAAAATAATTATGATTTTCCGCAGATTTCAAATCTGTTGAAATTTTTACTCAATCTTTAACAATCTCGGGAGATGGAAATCCAATCGGACTCGAGTCACAATCTGTTGCGAAAATATAAATATTTAATTAAAAAATATTTATTAAGAGAAAATCAAATGTATAAGGTATCGACCTAAGGTAAAACTTTCCTTGCCCGTGACAGTTCTTTTCGTGGGGTCAGGTGTGACCACTGTTCGCAACGCTCACCAACCCCCGATGATTGCTACGTATTCCCATTTTACAAACAAGTTAGAATTGGAAAACGTGATATGGTTCCAAAGGCTGCCGTCACACAACCTACTTACTTCTTCTTTCCTGCGGAAACCAAGGTCATCAGCAAAAAGGAAGAAAAGATAGGTAAGATTAGTTTTCCTAAACGATTAAAAACGATACTGCTTCTCAGCCTGAGTTGATCACGTAACATCCTGAAACTCGTTTCGGGCTGGAGCCTGTATTTCCCGTGAGCCTCGACCGAGGTACGGGTGATCCGAAAGACGGAAGATTAAAAAGGCTGGTTCCACAGGCTGACGTAGGGCGAAAATATCAAAATAGTGGTGCTTCTTCCTTCTCCGGAACGGAAGAAAGGATGATGAAAAACTAATAAATTCATGTTAAAATGTTCTAGATACATTTTTAAAGTTGTTATTAAATATGTGCAAAGAGGACCTTCTTAAACCTAAAATTAAGTAGTATGATTTTCCAATGGTAAATGTAGAGCTTCACACTTATTTTTATCTTCGGTATCACCAAAGAGCTTGCATAGGTTAAGGCCTGTCGTTGAGAAAAATCAAGGCTCGGCAGACTAGGAGGTGATCCTCATCCATGCTGGAATTGGAAGTTAAGCATATTGTGCTTTCCCTGGAGGAATGCGTTCCGATTCTCTCCAGGTGTGCTGTAAGGCAATCATGTCCAATTCTATGTGAAGTACCATTTCTGCTTTGTTTTGTTATTGTTGTCCAGTCATATGTTTTGTATGTTCTTTCATCTATTTTTTGTTATTATAGTGGCTTTTTTTACCATTTCCGATGCCTTTCTGATCAGAGGGCTTTTTAATCGCATTTCAATGAATAATGTCTGCATCTTTCCTTCAGTTGTTTGGGCCCCCGTGGATTGTGCTAAATGTGTGATGGCGATTAAAAGCCTAAAGAAATTAGTATAAAGGTAAATATTATTTATGGCCAGATTAATATTTTGTTAATCATACGTCTCAACCCAAACTTACGGAACATGCGATGGTTCCTCCCTCGACCTTTCTGCTATATAGTTTAACGTTAGCATATCTGAATTTCTTTGATTTCACTCTACTACTAGAGTATTTTTTCATGTGTATGACAGCCTGATCGTTTTGTAGTAGAGGACTTTGCTTCTTAAAATTCTGAATTAACTCAAAATATTAAATTAATTAGAGTGAAATATAATATTTTACGAAAGGTTTAAGTTTGTTTGGTAAGTAGATATTTTAATTAACGTCATACTAAAACAACACGACGGTCTATTGACGATTGTCCGGGATCAATCTCCAGTGGAAAGACCCGAGGATACCAAGTAATTTTGAACCACAGTCAGATGATGGAGCATACATCTGGCATCTCACTCTCCAAACTTCCACACTACGCCAACGTGAATACATTTGAGGCCACGACAGATTTAACGTGCAGCAGCCACCTTTGTACACGACGGTCTTTGGTTGGATTCGAACACGCAACCCTCCGGTTGTTAAGATTTTGCTCTTCCTTTGCTTGGAAAGCATGATAAATGTAAATAGTTATATTTTCTGTACCTCAAAAGTTAGTGAAGTCGACAGCTTTCATTACCTGTCGTTTCTAACTCTGCAAAAAGTTTTTATATTCCATCTTTATTCTAGCTGTAATTACATATATTACAATAAACCATGTAAATCATTGTGGTGTGTTTATTTTAAATAAAAACATGCATCCTGTAATTTGTAATTCAATGTATTTTCAGAGGTTCAGAAGTAAATTGCTCATAAATAGGGCAAAGAGTTGCAAATAAAAACCTTAAATGAATTGATATGAATCTTTATTTGCAATATCATTAGGTAATTTGCTAATTTTTAATTAACGTAGTACTAGAGCAACACAACTAGAGAGAGATCATTGGATTTCTAAAGGTCTCAAAATCGTCAATCTGGTTTTGTTTTTGATTTTGATAAACCCTAAGCATATGAGCAAAAAGGCTTGAAATTATAAAAAAATCGTATACGTACTTTTCAATTATAAATGAGTTCGCGTGCTGGTGAAAGGTATAAATATGTATTACACACTAAAAAATACCCAGTAAAGCATACAAATAATAGAATACAAGAAAATAAAAAAATAAAATTGAAGTTTATGAATACTATACGTGTTTATGTTTACTGAACATACATGTGAAGTTTATGAATACTTCAATTCTTTTGGTACTTATTTCTTATATTCTGATTTTTTTTTATATTTTACTATCTAACATTTGAATTAATGGAGGATAAAATGTAACTATAGAAACTTATTTCACTCATCTTTTTGTTGGAATTTAATTATAAGATCCGTTTTGTAAAAATTGTTTCCAATCGTAATATTTAATACTTCTTCACACACAAGAATTATTTTAGGTATACAATTTTATACATATGCCATAACAATATTGCAACACTAATGAACGTTAATCTGAAAGTAAGCCTAACAAGACAAATGAAGCATATCTCTCAGCAAACGATCCCCATTCATTCCTTACGATAAACAAATCAGCGATTTACACAACACAACTCTTTCCGTATTTACCTTCCTAGAATAATATTTGCTCAGAAGTTAAGCTGAATATCTTAGCAGAACAAGGACTTACGCAAAGCGGCCTTATCTTTCGAGAATGGAAAACTTTTGGGCGAAACAAAAAGAGGATGTTAAATAAACAAGAAATAAGTGGAGGCAAAACCCGCTTTTAGAGATTGTGCTTAAAATGATTTGATTATTTCTTTCGGAGGAACGTTAAATTATAATCCGATCCAAACCATTCATTTCGAGATCGTGTTTCACGTAAATTGCTTTTCCGCAAAAAGCTCGAAGACAATACTCTGCGTTTTTCGGGAATCTTTTTCGCTGTTTATTTTCCACATCGGAAAAAAGCACAACCAGAAGTTCCATTTAATCTCGTTTCTTTTAAGACGTGTTCGCTTTTCGGGTTCCTGCAAAAGAGGAGAGAACGCACGCCACAAATTGCATTCCTATCTCAAAAGATCTCATTTATTCATCTTCGTTGAGATGCGTTACATCTGTCCGTTCATATAAACGAGAGTCAAAGGGGTTAACCCCTTCAAAAACATGTTGCCCCCCAACGTTTTTGACAGTAGATATAAATTCATTTATTTATAAATACTTTACTGATGACAAATAGCTTTTATAGTTTATAAGCATGGGCTTTGTGAGCTTTGAAAATGCTTTGATTTGATTTGATCCTGAGTTACCTTTCTAAACACGCTTTTGTCAGGCATGTTCTTTTTCATTTGATTTAAATCATTGTGAGATCACCACCCCTAACTGCGACCGACTGTGAGTCCACCACCCGTAACTGCAACCGAAAGGCTACAGTGCGGGGTGGGCAATAAGTGCGCGGAAAAGAGTCTTTTTGCTGTCACGGTCTGGAGTAGGGTGGATGTCTGGTCCCCTGCTCAGGCTATGTTAACCCTTTATTATTCTGTATATTTGTTTAAATTTTCATTAGCCAAGAATAAACGTCTTATGTTCAAAGCTTAGTTTTTTTCTTAACAAGATGCCAATTCATCAAACGAACCAAAATCCTAACAATCATTGTCTTTCATTTCATCTTTCTCATCTATCATTTTAACCCTCTCATTTGAATATTACTGTCTCAGGGATTATAAACGCCTCCAATGCCAAATAAGACCAATCCCTTGATAACATCACAAATACTTTCTGGGGCTCTCCTCTATTACACCCTTAGCCCCATAGACATATTTTGTAAAAATTGGTTCTTTTGGCAATGACCACTCTCATATGTGGAACTCAGTGATGAACTGCCAAGTGGACCCATCGTTCCATTCTTTGACCCACCTTTGATAAATTAATTTCTCTAAAAGGACATGAACTTTTAAAATCGACAAAACTGAGTTCTCAATTTTCGCTTTGAAATTTAGTTGATACCAACCAGTATTAACAACAAAAATAATTTTTCAACTGTCATCCTCTTTTACGTAATTATGTGTATTTTAAATCCGTAAACAAAGAGCCACGTTCTTTAAGAACTGTTAAAAACGTAAGCAGTATCTATATTTTTGGGAAAATATGTACACTTTTTCATTGGCGAGCCTCACAATTTATCCACAGTATCTATATATATATTTCTCTTACGTGGCACGCAAAAAAGACGTTATTTGTTACCGCGTTTTGGCAACATTGTGCGATTGTTTGTTTACTAGGAGCCTCGCGCCTCATTTGAATCTATAGCGTTATCGGATGAAATTTTATTGAAAAAAATGGATTTTAGACGAGCTGTTGCGGTTTGTAATAGAAATCTAAGAAAGCGGAGGATCTTTTCAGGGCTATTTAAAAAACGGTCCTTTTCAAGGCTAACAATTATAGTACAACAAGACTAACAATTATAGTACAACAAGACGCATGCACTACAGCTTTCGACAACAAACTCAGTCAAAAAGTGTATGGGTGGCTCGAGTACTGGGGAAATGTACACACAAACAACATGCTGGGTATTCAATTTACAAAGCAGCTCTCACATTGGGAGTAAAAATTTGCTCAAAGTTTTCATTTAAATTCTGATTCCAGAGGTACTGTATATATTTTTTATGTAATACAACAAATTTAGATTTGAAAAATATATTTTTTTTTGAATATATTTTGTAATGAATCCCTTCTGCTAGGACACGTGTCTTCATTGATGCGAGCGAAGCGAGCATAGGTTCGCGCAGCGAACCAATGAGAATTGCGAAGCAATCCTCCGGGGGCTGGCGAGCAGGGGGCGGGCCCCCTAGTTTTATATATTTTCATATGAACTGATCACATTTACATCAACTGTAATCCGTTTTTCCATCATTCCTTTAGCGACGTTTCGTTTCGTTCCTATGATTTTGTATCGTTCATGTCCATTTTTGTATAACAAACAAAGCGGTTCTTTTCAGGACTAGAGATTTCTCTTCAGAATCGATTACTTCTTTATTAGAATACATTATTGAGTCTATATTTTACTTTTCACTCTTGATTTTTCACTGTTGATCATAATTCACAGCTAATCTTCAAGTAAATCACTTATCTTGTAGTAAGCCAAAAGGCCTACGTACAAAGAACAGCAAATCTATGGTAGATGCTACTGATACATCGAGGAAACAGTCTTTGAAGAGTTCTGATATTTCGGAACCTGTGCCAAACCGCAAAGAATGATTATGCTTTATACTTATAGATGAGATACATCCTGGTTAAAATACGTTATTGTCATATTTGTTTTTTACATTATTTTCTCCGTATTAATACGCATACATGGCCTAAGTTTACGAAGATAAATATTTTTCTCATTTGAGCTGTCGTTTCATTAATCCAATAAATTAGATTAAATTTTATTTTACGAATATTTAACTACTGATATTGGAGTTTTCAAAAAAATATTTTTTTATTTAATATTACTGTGAAAACAAATGGTCTCTAGCAGACTAGGAAATGGATGAAAAAAACTTATTAAACTATGCAGGGCATACAACTAGTTGAAGAAGCTTCCATGACATTAAAATAAAGGCAATTCTCTGTTATTTAGGATACACAAAAAATAATTTTCAAATATTACTATCTTCAGAATAGTGTCTAATATACTATAGATATATCTTTCCTTACATAAATGTACATTTAGATATATTTTGTATGTTAATTTTTAATTAATATTGTTCTACTGGAAATTTTTAACTCATAATAATAGACTACCTGAAACGATTTTATGATCAATTCTCTATTTTATTAAGGATGAAAATTAATTGTACATTTCTTATAATTGTATTACAAACTTTTTTCAATGTATAGTTATTTTTTTGATGACTTAGAAATTCTGTAAGGTTTTTTTCAAATAACATGTATTGTATTTTAATAGCGCTTTTCATTTATAAATTCCTGGTTGAAATGGATCTTGCTTCTCACTAAATTCAAACCATTTGCATTACGTCTTATTCCAGTCTCGGATGGAAGATAGGATTTCCGATACATTGTAATAATTTAAGGTAGAATTTAAACATTCTTCCTTTACTTTATCATTATAAATTATTTTCCAGATACTACTATCCCCTTTTTTATTGGAGATGTCGATCACTTCCAGCGGAAAGCGTGAATAGCTTACCATCGTGAGTGAAGTCATACCTTTCGATGTATGGTTTCATCCAAAACTTTGAGGATTGTGTTTGTTATTTGTATTATGTATTTTCACATATATCTCATGTTTTGTAAACTAAATGTTTTCTTGGGTATAATGCAATATTGTTTTAAAGATTCCACTGTAATCCAAGAATTTATGAATTTTGCTAGATCTCCTTATGTTTACTGATAAACTAAAGAACATACTAACAATATTTGATATTTTAAACCTCTGCTAATTAAGTTCCTGAATCGTTAAAAATTTGCACTTTTTAAATCCAAAACTTTCGTTTAATAATAATAAACTGTAATCGAGTTCTTTATCATAATGTATATTTTAATACTCTGTACCCAGATTTAAAATGTCACAATGCCATTATTCAAAACAATGCAAAACATGTATTATGTACTTCACTATTACTTGAATGTTTCAAATTGTATATTTATTCCATAAAAATAACTTTTAAGAACTTTTTTCAAGATTTCTGACATCCGTTAAATATTTTTTAAACATAGGTTATTAGAAGTTCGCACTGTTCCAAACTTCCAGTTAATATATTTAAAATAAATTGTTCACTGATCTAAGACTTGCTATTTTAGTAACTGTGCCACTTTTAATCAAGATTTTACACGTTAATTCAAAAGGAAGGAAATTATACATTATATGTATTGTAAGAAATAAAAACATGTAAGAATCGGTTTATAAGATATTTGCACTCGTCCGTCAAGATCTGGTCAATTTTGCTAATGACGTGATACCTCGTCGAGACAACCACCAGGAGGGTTAAAAAAATATTTTTTGTTTGATAAAACAATAATGAAAGTAAAACTACAAATAATAATACAATACTAATTTATAAGCTGAAGATTGTAACATTTCTCGACTAATTTTGCTGTAAAATCTAAATTTACTTTACACTTTTAAAATATGAGAAGCAGAAAATATATAATGCATGTTACAACAAAACCATTCCAATGATATAAATTACGATAGCAGGATCGCATAAGAATCTCAATTAAACCGTATTTTAGGTGGGTTTTTTTCTTGCCCTAGCTTGTCTAGACTCTAGACCAAGGACGGCGAACCTTTTTAAGAAGTGGGTCAAATTTTGTTCAGTGTTTTTTTAGTACTAGCTCGTGGGTCACTTAGAAAGGGGGGGAGAGCATGGTAAAAAACTACTTTTTTTAGTTCTTAATTTTTTAATCCTCGTCAAACGGGTGTTGAAATGCCTCATGTGAACGTGGCCCTGTTCACATGAAGCGTTTGAAACGCGTCTGGCGAGGTACCGCCATTAAATTGTGTGTTTTTATTCCTCTAATACAAGTTACTATCTTTGCGACATTGCAGAACGGGACCTCGCTAGCCTCGCCAAATGTGCGTTTTAAGCGAATCATGTGGGCGGGGACTTTATGTCTTTATTATTATTATTTATTATATTTGCTCATTCTCAAGCAGTATTTTATAAATTTACATATTCTACTCAATCGACCTACAAAAAATCTTAAAACAGCATTGTGTATAACCCAGGGCTCGAAATGCCCGGGTGCACATGAAAATAAAATTGTGCACCTAATTTTTTCCCGCTAGGTACACGCAGTGCACCTAACATTAAAAAATGGGGGGGGGACGTGTTTTATGTTATTTTGATGTTTGAACAAAATATTAGTATCCACCTCTCTCGCTCTAAAGGAACGTAATTAAAATTCTTAAATACACACTATGCGAAAACAAAATCGCTGGGCCGTAACGGGTTTATACAGGAGGAAGGTTTACTTGTGTCACTGCCACCAGAACTTTCCGATGATCGAAACATTTTCCAGGTTGTTCTGTTCAAGCGACTGTTGCGACAGCGGTACGCCGAAGAAGGGATAATTTCGATTTTTAAACATTTTTATTTACTATCTACTACGAACTCATAAAAAAACATACCCAACTAAAATAAAGCAGTTTACATTACATTAATACTCTTATATTTAGTTTTATTTTAATGTGTATCTAAAATATAACCTGTGCGCCTAATTTAAAAACTTAGGTGCACTTTGTGTATCTGTACTAAAAAATATATTTCGAGGCCTGGTATAATCAATAAATCAAAAACATTTTACAAAATTCATTTATGCATTTTTTTTTCATTTTTAAGTTTTCTATTAACACTTGTATTTTCTTCATATTTTTTAAACGAGGGGATCGAAAAATAATTAAAATTCTTTATGTATTTGACGAAATGATGATGATAAGATTATAAAAATCAACGCGTGGGTCATTTAAAAAGCCTCATTTCATCATCGCGTGGGTCATTTAAAAGCGTGGGTCAGTGTCTGACCCGCGGGTCATAGGTTCGCCATCCCTGGTCTAGACCAAGTCAGTGAGATCACGAAATCTCGAAAAGTTTAAGACGAGCACAGAATTAGGATATAAATCCTGCCAAACAAGAAAGTAGGTGACCAGGCTCAGGGAAGCTCAGATAAACTACATCAGTAGTAATACAGTCCCATTTCACACACACACGACTCCATCTCATTTAAATTTTAAAAGGAAAAAAATTTAGGAAATCTATGGTATAATATGATATCAGACTTTTAATTTATGTTTCGAATCCTTCATAAAAATTCCAATGAACAGTCACGTGTTTCAGCAATTTGCGAAAGCCCCTCTCTTAAAAAAAACGAAATTCGAAACGAGCAACTTGAAAGAACACCTGTGCTTTTTCATGGCATGTATCTCTGTTTCCAATCTTCATACAGCATCCCGCTGCATAAAGGAAACAAAAGCTAAGATCAGAAAAGAAGAGCTGTCGCCATTAGAGGAATTGAAGAAATAGTTTAGCACCGAGAGCCGGAATAATAACCGCATTAATCTCTATTACGGCATGATCTGGCGGAAAAAATGCGCCCAAATAACCGCATTTGTTACCTTTTGTTGGAAAGAGCACTCACTCCATTGTGAAGAGAATCGAAATTGTTTATTCGCGCTTATTTTCCAAATGCAACCCAAGCAGGTTCCGGTAAATAACAAAACAAATAAATGAACGGAAGGGAAGAAATTTTCGCCTTCCCGAGCAAGTAATTGAAATCCACTTTGGAATATTGTTTCCAGGTGAAAAACTAGTTGCAGAGGATACGATTGAAAATCGAGATTTTTTTTCTTCCTCTTTTCCAGTTGCGGCTGCTTTTACAAGCTATGCTCTCTTTGTTTTAAGAGCTCTGGAGAGATTGTGGTGTTATATTTCCGGGGCAATAATATTGAGTAAGCGTGGTTTTTTCATTTGTTTTATAGAAAATCTATTAAGTTGTTCCAAGAGATGGGAAAAAGATAAGAGTGGATTTCAAATTCGTAAGTGATCTTGTAAAGAATGGCATTGGAACTATTAGAAACGAATACGAGGAAATACACAGCGCTCTCATCGTGATTATGGTTGGGTTTCATTTCCCGTCTTTTTCGGTTTTAGGGAACGTGAATAACGTGTCTTAATTCAAGTTTCTGTCTCTTATAACATACTATCTAGTCACTGATTTTGAATAAATTTCTAAACATTAGAATTTTAGTAGCGTAGTATCTGAGAATCATTGTCGTAGTCGTTTAATCTTGTTTGAGTGCATAAGAAATACACATATTGAGAAAATTTAGATTCACTCAAATACTACTGTCTTCCCAAGTAATTGTGCGTATCAAAACACGGGTTTTGTGAAACAATCGTATGCTTTCAAAGGATATTTTGTCATATTTATGCTTAAGAAAATTTCTATGACATTCGTGCTTGTCTCAAATTGAAAAGGTATATCTCAGATACCAGAAAAAAATACTGATTAATAATTGCCAGTGGTCTATTGTCTTTAAAGTGGGACTATATGATAATTTAATTGGATGGATATAGCGTTTTACTAATGCATCACAAAGGATTATTTGCGATTATTGCTAACAAAAAGCTATGTTTTCACAAAATAATAGTTTTTTTTAACAATAAACTATTATAGGTACGTATGCTGTAACAAATCTTGTGGAGAGGTACACTAGATATTACTGTGATGAATACAGAGGGGTGCAGTCATGACATAAATCATTCATTCATGCATATATACCGTGTATTATTTACAATTTGTATGGATTCACTGGTCCACTTCCAAAGCTCTGCAATTCTCGCCGATTTAAGTTTCGTTTTATCAAAAAAACTATAACCGCCTCTTTTAATTTGACCGGTTGGAAGACTAACGGATTAGCAACCAGAGGATTGCGAGTTCGAATCCAGTCAAAACCACCGTGTACAAACGAGGCTTATGCACGTTAAATATGTTGTGACCTCAAATGTCCTCACGAGGCCAGATCTGGTGTTGCTTCGTCATCTGACCGCGGTTCAAAATTAAGAGGTGTTGACCTCAGATATTTCCCACAGAGATTGGGATTGATCCGGGACCGTCGTCAATAGCCTGTTGTATTGCACCAGTAATTAAGCGTTAGTTAAAACATCTACCTTTATTTGAGGCCAGGTGCTGGTATACAAGCTAGCATATCTATATATATAATTCTCTTACGTGGCACGCAAAAAAGACGTTATTAGCTATCGCGTTTTGGCAACATTGTACGATTATTTGTTTTTCACGTAGCCTCGCGCGCTTGAATTGAATTTATAGCGTTATCGGATAAAATTTTATTGAAAAAAGAAAGGAAATTTTAATGAGCTGTTGCAGTTAGTTTATAATAGAAATCAAGGAAAGCGGAGGATCTTTTCAGGGTCATTTAAAAAACGGTTCTTTTCAGGGCCAACAATCATAGTTCAACAAGACGCTTGCACTACAACTTTCGGCAACACACTCAATGAAAAAGTGTGGGTCGTTTGAGTGCTGGGAAAATGTACACACAAACAACATGCTGGGTATTCAATTTCCAAAGCAACGCTCACATTTCGAGTCAAAATTTGCACAAAGTTTTCATTTGAATTCTGATTTTAGAGATACTGTATATATTTTTTCTGTAATACAGCAAATTTATATTTGAAAAACTTTTTTGGGGTAACATATTTTGTAAACAATCCCTTCTGCTAGGACACATGTCTTCATTGAGGCGAGCGAAGCGAGCATAGGTTCGCGCAGCGAACCAATGAGCATTGCGAAGCAATCCTCCGGGGGTTGGCGAGCGTTAGCGAGCAGGGGGCAGGCCCCCTAGTTATGTTTATTACAGTTTGATTAAAGATTCATACTTTTATATGCTTTGTTATTCATTGTACCAGTCTTCATATAGAATCACCTGCGTACAACAGAGAATACCTTTCTGACTTGAATACGACTTTGAAAGTGGAACAGTAATGGTGGCATGCTTGAAAAGACTAGCGTTGCGGCCTTTTGTTCGTATGATTTCAGACATAGAAAAATATCCAGAAGATAAATATAGTGTCGGTTGACAAAGGATGACCGTTCGTGACATTACCTTTAAATAGAGTGCGCAGGCGCACTGAGCGCGGGAAGGGATTTCGCAATAGGTCGAAATTCAACGGTGCTGTGCGAGCTTTGGGCCAGTGGTACTTAGGATTGTGTGAAGAGAGGACTGCATACGTGAAGTCATTCGAAAAATACCGAATTATACTATCATTCATGCTGAATAAGAACAATTAATATCAAACTACATTACAATCGTTGAAACAGCAATTTAATTGCTGAGTATTCGCAATGAGCAATAATTCTAGTTTCCTATGTATGCTTCATTCAGACCACAATCCAACATCACACCCGAGTTTTCACGTCAAAACTACGGTCGTGTCCTTCTTTAAATGTAATGCCATGTTCAACGAGTGGGGTTGTTTTAATTAATACTCTTTTTTTAATGAAGCATGGTCAGTAGCATTGAAATTATAGATCCAATGAATTGAAAACTATAAGAATGTGCAAAAAAGAACATTTGAAAATATAATCTATTTAAGAGATATTTTGCTTTTTTTTTATAATTAATAAGTTGTTTAAGAAAGCCTGATAATTAGTCTAGTAAATACTAGGGTCTCTTGTTAAAAAAATATCATAATTTTTAAAACAACAGTTTCTAAACTGCTTGGTTCTTATAACTCTGTCAATAAAAGGAGAATCGGCCCAAATGTGTTAAGGCTTATAGTTGTAATGCTATATTATGGTGAATTTATACTTCGATAACTGAGATGAAAATTGTCTGTGGTACGGGGGAAAATTACTGTTGACAGTTACTAATTCTTGGAAAGTGTAATTAGAATGCCAGAGAATATTAATTTCAGACCTCAAATTGGTGCTTTCAAGCAATTTGCTAACAACTCTGACGCAGAGAGACACATACGGATCAGTGAACCCCTTTCAAAGTCATCTCCAAAAGATATTTCAATCACGAAAATACTCGTATTTACTTAAAACACATGAGTCAACCCTTTAGGTTAACTTCGGTATGCATCGTTGCATCTCATACATAAACCGAAAGCACACTCACAATAGCAGAGCGGCACTACTTCCTGTGCCAGCCAAGTCGCATTTGAATGCAATCCAATAAAATTTCCTCAAAAAGCCCTGGGAAATGCTCACTCCCAAACAGTTACTTAAGCAAATGAATAAAAAAAAAGGATAAGTAAAAAAAAGCAAAAACGGATAGTCCGAGCTCGCATTGCAGCATCACGTACAAACGAACTTTTTCCTAGGTTGGCTTCTGGAATGATTCAAGAGGCTCACGTATTCAGAACCCGAGAGGGCCAGGGGTGGAGAAGGGGGAGAACTTACCCTCGCGAAGGGAAAAGAAGAGGATAAAAAAATGCAACAAGGAAAAAAACAGAGAAATTGACTAGTGAATTATTGATAAAGTCAGACTCTCTCGGCAAACTTTTTCTCCGGAAATCCCAGGGGCAATATCTGGAGAAAGGAAAAGAGAAAGGAAAAAAAGCAGGAATCCACAGAAAAACTCCAGGGGCTCCATTTTCTGCTCGTGTTCTGCCAAATAATTAAGTACCCAATCGATTAATTGATCACCTTCCCCAAACAGTAAAGAAAGATTTTTGCCTGGGCGAAAGTTTCGGGAAAAGGCCAGAGGAGATGTATGGCCTGCAGAATCCCGGGCCCTTACCCCTGTGGCCATCAATTCTAGGGAAAGAGGGGGCTTATCGCTAGGAAATGACTCGCAGGCAGGGGCTTTTGCGGTCGAGGGGCCTCTTAGGTGCCAAGAAAGAAAGAGAAGCCTTAGCCATTAAGTATGATGCGGGATATCATTAGGCGCTTCGATTAGGATGTCTGCATGCGTCCCTCTACGCAGAAATCAAACAAGTGTGGAATTAGGTCGGGGAAAAAGGGGCGTCTATTTACATTTACATGGGAAGGTAACCTTTCCAGAAAAAAAGTTCCCTCTAATAAATTATTTACTAAAATCCTTAAATTCACAGTTTGATGCTATCTTTTCACGATTTAAACTATTTCTTCACACAACTTATCACGCGGACATCCATCTTCTGATATTCAATTACCGTTTCTTCAAAATGCTGATAACTTTTCTGGAAAGAGAAAAGCTTAATTTTTCATTGATATGCTTGCCTAAATTAACATTCAGTACAAAATTCATGTAATTTTTTTTAAAGGAGCTTAAAATTTTAAATTTGGAAAATCTTTAAAGGTTGTTGCTGGAAAAGCATACTATGCTTTGAAAACCGATCATACATCGAAAGTAGGTAAGCTGCGAAAGATTTTGGTTCATAACTGTAAAAACATCGTTGGATTACAAGTAAAACATTCAGTTCAAATTTAGTTTTTAATTTTTTAAACAAAACGTGGGTAGTGATATTTTTAGTCTGGTGAAAAGAGAGGGGTCACTGTCATTATTTCTTTGCATGAAAGTTATATCTTTCCTTGAGAAACACATGAAGAAATAAATAATGTACATTAGTTATTAATAAGTTGCAAGAAAATACACAATCTTAATGAAAGTACTCTTCTCTAGGTAATTGACGAATTGAGCAAACACAAAGTGTCATTACTTTTCAATGCCCGGCCGATTGACCACGGCATCGGGTTATTACAAGGGTGGAATTATAAACCCTTTGGCGTTATCCTGATCCACGAAAGGAAGTGCATTCACACTTCACTTCACATGCATACCAAACATTCAAGGCACAAACCAATTTTTAGAGATGTCACTCTTTCAATCAACGTGTTGACCTCTTCATCTGACTTTAGATTAAAAAAAAGTACAAAGTGTTCTCCTGGAATATTAACTTTCGGAATGGATCCTGAACCTTCACCAATAGCCAGTTGTGTTGTAACAGTGAGATGTAAATTGAACTGCTTACCCCCATTTCTGTTTATTCTTTATTCATTATAAGAACTGGAAAACTAACCGATTAATGTAAGCAGTAATTTTCGTATGAGTAGATTGGAGGGAAAGTACGTTCCAGAGCGTAAAGCATCAATTAAATATGGATTTTGTAATTAATTTATCATGTTCTTCATCAAGAGCATTATCCTAGGATTTGTAAGAAAATAAAATAGTTCGCCGAATCTCGATCTCAATTTATTGCATAAACATAAGCACTCAATTCATCTCGATGTTACCTTAATCATATTAAATGCACAATAATGAAAAGGTAAACAAAATATAGCTTGAATTCTTTGTACCCTTATAAGAATTTTGAAGATTTTCGAGAGGGAGGAACTATAAGGCTCAGATATGAAACATTCAGTCATTTTTTACCACACTTGTATCTCGATTTCTGATATTGTCTAATGTTAGGACGTTTTTTAGGTATGGTGGTTTTTCCTTTTTACTGAATTATTACTTACAAGCTGCGAATTTCGATATCGATTTCCTATTTCAATGCCCCGAATTCTCCCCGTTGGTGAATCGGATGCGATATAAATTGCCACAAAATTGAATTCAACTTCCATGTCTCCCCAAATCAAACACCAAAAAACAAAGTCAAAGATCGTGATCCCCGTGCAATAACAACCGGAAGAGTGACACCCTGCATAACTTATTCACCCTGTCTCCTGGCGTCCCTCCTCCAATACATTACATCCCCCTCAGCCGGGTGGGTGGGTTCCTACAGGGAATCGAACACGCATTGGGCCGAACAGCAATCCACCTGCCCCCGCATTACGGTCCAATAGGCTTTTAGCTAAACAGAAATCTCTGACCCTTTGATAACCCTTGACCTCCTCCGAGACGGGAGTAGCGGAACTCAGAGGGGTGAGGTGTTTACAGGTGATAGATAGCGGAGGGGGGCTTTCGTGGTAATGAGGGCACTTATAGGCTGGGTAATCAGTTCCTATCACTGACTTTCGCCTCTGTTCCTTGTTGTTCTTTAATCACTTGCCCTGGAATGATTACCAAGTTGTGATTGCAAAGTTCAGCTGGCTGGTGATTGGTTTTATTCGTTTCAACTTCCAGCCCTAGCCTTTTGATGAAATTACGTGCCATTGATTATTCCGAGATGCTGAAGTTGGTGTAAATGCTACTTGAAGTGGTCTTGGTTTCAAGGTCTGTTTTTAAATCTGCCTTGAGATTTTACTAGAAATAACAAACTCACAATCATTCAACTTCAAATTTAAGTTATACTTTTTTTGGTATCTTGGTGTTGCATTTGTTCCGCCAGTATATAATGTAATTAAAAATATTGACAGTCATAAAGGTTTTGAAGAAAATATTATTTGTATCTTACATCCTTCTCCGGTTTATCGGCCATCGATTGACAAGCATTCTAATAGATTTCTGAAGTGAAAAAAATATGACTCAAACATACTATCACAATAATACTAAAATTTGCAATACTGTTTTAGGATTTAAAGGAAAGTCTTTGAGGTGGTCTCTAGTCATTAGGTCCGGTTTACTAAGGGGTCAGATAGCTGATCTCGAAATTCCTATACGGTGTAAGTGTCCCTTCAGGTAGTCATGTCCAGCAAGAAGTTGGACGCTAGCGACTCCTACAGCTCAGGGCAAGGAATCTGGGGTATGAGCTTTATGCCTTAATGTAACATTCCACTTCTTTCCTACAGACATCTGTCTTTGTAGATTGAGAGTCTATTAATCTTAACAGGTGAGCAGATAAACATATTGATGTTGCGTGGAGGTAAATTGGATTTACAAGAGATAGAGGTTGTGGAATTGTAGAACCACAGCTAACTGGGTTGGAAGAACACAGCAGTAGCGGCTATACAAATCCGTAATCCTTTGCAAGAGCGAGAATTTCACTTTTTTTGCTACAAAGTGATGACTGTCGACCCTACTCAAAGCGAGCCAATAGTAACATTTTAAAAAGATTTAAATTATAACTTGCTATTTTTATACATTGAAATCGCTGTAAAACTTATTCTTGCAATCTCTCAATAGCCGTAGTCACTTTAATTAGCCTGAGCGAAGAACTGCGATAAAAAGAACATTTCAATGTATTCGATGAAGAAAGTGGTATAAAAGAACTCAA
This sequence comes from Metellina segmentata, assembly GCA_947359465.1. Taxonomy (NCBI): domain Eukaryota; kingdom Metazoa; phylum Arthropoda; class Arachnida; order Araneae; family Tetragnathidae; genus Metellina; species Metellina segmentata. Next base: position 61,804,307 of record OX375879.1, on the reverse strand, counting down.
CTCCCTATTTCGCTGTAAAAAGAGCAGGAAAAGATGCTTTTCCTAACTAGCGTTGTGCTGATGGAGTTGATCCCATCACCCAGCAACTCTAATTATGTGTATTTGTGTTTAATAACTATTCCTAAAATTAATATTTTGGTAATGGTAGTTAATTAACGTAGCACTGGAGCAACACAACAAGCTGTTATTTAATTTGGGGAATGAAAGACAAAAGTGTACTAAAATTGCCCTGCCTCCTGAGTAGATTCAGAGTTACAATCTGACATGCTCACATCTTTCCGTTTCAGAACTACATTTTTGAACGGACAAAATTTCATTTCTGTTCGTCAAGCTGCTAGTGCTGCATTTATGTATTTAATTACTTTATATTGTTAGAACTTATCTTTAAAGTAAATGCAACGTTAGAATATATTCAAGATAATCTTTACTTACGAACTTCTCTCGCACTTCTCAATCGTATTGTTCTATTAATCTCTTTTTTTTTATCGCGTTCGTTTACAAGAGTTCATTGCCATGGTTACAAGCGATGCCAACATTATAATGTGAATAATTTCCATATTTTTTAACCAATTATTTATTTTATGCACCATATCGTTAAAGACGTGAGTTCATTTCCTGATAATATATATTTCGACCAGCTTCCCTCAAATGTACTGGGTTAACAAATATTATTGTATAATTTCACTTCATGAAATGAAAAATATACCAAAATAAGACTTTTTGAAATAAGACTGTTGGCTAATTGTGCGTTGTAACTATTCAGAATTTTTATATAGTTTTCTTTTACAAGATGTTAAAATCAGTGTAAAGCCTATATTTTTCATGTCTGAAATTAAATTTTGTGGTTTCATTGAATGATATACTCAACAGTCATGTAACTGCATATATGATTCTGAAGAGGTACGCGATATTTCCCTTTGGAAACCGAATCTCTTAATTGAAGATATACTGATTCGACTTGATACTGTATATATCAGTAGTACTTAAGAAAATTGTCACCATTAACCAATCAGTAAGAAACCATTTGAAATTGATATGATAAAACTTTCATTAACACTTCTAGTGGTTGTCTTGGCGAAATATCTCGTCACTAGCCACTGCGCTGCCCGTGGCAGTTATTTTCCTGGTGTCAGGTGTGACCATTGCTCGCTACCCCACGGTGATTGCTACAAATTTCATTAGCACGGTCAACGACTGGATGGCCTCTACATTGTCAAATGCGGCCAAATTCGAATTGCGAAGAGATCCAATCGGCGTGACGTCCCAATCTCTTGTGAAAATATAAATATTCAATTGAAAAATTACTTATTAAAAGAAAATCAAATGTATAAGGTATCGATCTAATATAAAATTGTCCTTGCCCGTGACAATTCTTTTCGTGGGGTCAGGTATGACCACTGCTCGCTAACCCCGGTGATTACTACACATGTCCATTTAATTGCGAAGATATCCAATAGGCGTGACGTCACAATCTCTAGCAAATATATAAAAGATATTCAAATGAAAAGTTATTTATTAAAAGAAAATCCGGTATGAATCTAATATAAAATTTATCTTAATGATCGCTGAGATAGGAAAAAGCACTGAAGAACGCCAATCACAACTTTTTATTTGTTTCGCTTCAGTTGAATCCGTTGCTCAGAAATCAAAATGAATGAATCTCGAATCAAACGAAGGTCAAATTCTTCGCAATGGCAAAATTCGTATTGGAAAAAATATAAAAATTACAATTAAAAAAAATTAAGAAAATCATATAGTTACGTAACGATCTAATGTAAAATTTTCCGCAGATTTCAAATCCGTTGAATATTTTACTCTATCTTTGACGATCTAGGAGATAGAAAAAAGAACTACATAACTCCAGTTAAAACTCCAATCCGCTGAAATCGTTGCTCGGAAAATGAAACGGAAAAATACATTTTGAACCTGTCATCTCTTAAAACTGTTGCCATTCTAAGGAAAACAATAATAATTAAATTACAATAAATTATTTTATAAATGTTCTAAATCAAACTTTAAAACTCAGCGCGGCACAAAAATCGCAAAAAAATGGACTACCAAATTTCATCATTGTAAGTGCCATAGATTCGTCAGGACACTGATCACATAGATACACACAGATAAACAAGTATAATAGTCTCGTCATTCGAAAAACTGACCAGACTTTGATAGATGAAATAACTAGTCATTAGAAAAAAACTGACCACACTTTGATCAGCAATATCTTGATAGATGGAGTAAGTGAATTTAACGTCTCAATGGAGCAACACAACAGACCATTTGCGGTTATCAGAAATCAATACTAAAGGGAAAGATGCAAGGACATCTCGTTATTATGAATCACGCTTAGATGACGAGGTCAGCGCCTGAGACACAGACATTCCATAAGTTTCCACAAGACACCAACGTGAAGACATGACGAAATCTAGTTTCGAACTCGTAACTCTCCTATTGCTAACACTACACTACCAACTGAGGTTGATAGAAAGACATTTTGCCATTCACAAAATCGGTCAGATCTTGGTAATGGTAATTTTAGTTAACGTCGTACTAGAGCAACACAACGGGTTATTGACGAAGGTCCGAGATCAGTCCCTTAAGGGAAATATCTAAGGACAACACCTCGTAATTTCGAACCACGGTCAGTTGACGAAGCAACATTTGAGCTGGCACCCCACTCTTCAAACTTCCACACGAACCCAACGTGAAGACTTTTGACCACGACAGATTTAAGGTGCACCAGCCGCCTCTACACCATACGCTTACAAACATCCATGCCCGGACCCGGATTCGAACCAGGAACGTTCCGATCTAGAGGCTAACACCTTAGACACCTTAACCACTATACCGGTTGGTCGGCCGGTCAAATCTTGATAAACAGACAGAAAAATTCAAATGAGAAGGCTGAAATGGAATAGTAGAAAGATGAAATGAAGGGCTATAAAAGTCAATAAAAAGGGAAAGGTTTTATGCATAACACCTCTGTATTTCTGAGTTACCGATATACATTCCTCCTCCATTGAGAACTTTTATTCACAGAAAATTCTTTCATTCAAACAGGTTTCCTCGAGTTATTCAAACTGTTGATTTGGCTTACCTCAACCCAGTCAGTTCGTCGCAATTAAGCAAAGCGCGCACAACCCTCCCAACAACACAACCCGCTCAAATCGCGCAACCAACGCATCTCAGCACCCACACTTCATTCCAAGAGTAATGGTACAGCACACCGACATTTTTAATTCCGCCGAAGCGGAAAACTATCGCCCGGCGAGCAATTTAAAACTTGAGACTGCGCGTGGCCGACTCGATAAATAACTCACAACTCCCCCGAAAAACCAAAAGTTCCGAAAATCCCTTAAAATGAATTGCTGAAACTTTATAAAACGCCGGCCATCTATCGAAAGCGCTGCAACGAAATGAGTCAAGCAAAAGTATAACTCCTTTTTTTCTCGAAATCCGTTCATATTAAAAGAGAACCCAGCCCGTAATGGATCACCTGCAAAATTGAATTTCCCCGAGTCCGCGAGAGTAACAAGCCCACCTTTGATTAATGCGCCCAAATTATTGATATTTATCGTAAAGCGCGTTCCGTTTAAAAGCGTTTAGCCCTCTCGCCCCGGTTGGGGCGTAATTATGATTTAATACGCGCAATATGCGTCTGATGAATGCCCTTCATACGTTATCCAGACTCGGAAACTAAGAATCTAAACTTCAAATTAATATTATTAATTATGGAATAGATTGGGCGGAAACAAACGTGCGGGCTCTACCCCGGATTATGAAAAGTATAAGTCTTTCACCTCCCGTCAAATATGGGAATTTTTTAAATTTTTAGTTTTGGTTCCCTCATGGCTTTTGATCTGCTTCGATTCCCCTGCATGTCACAGCTAGAGTTTAATGGCTGAGTAATGAGGGATGATTATTCTCCTGTGCTTATTCACAAACAAATGAGTTCAAGTTTCGGCGTGGAGAAAAATGAGTATCTTGCACACATAGGTAGCAATTTTGATACTTATTCAACATAATTATAAGTTGCTCATTCATTGGAATCTAAGCGAGTGAGAACTTCAGGAAGACACCCTTTGTTCACGTAACGCAGAAATCCTCGAAAAAAAATTCACATGGAATGTCAGAAGCAACTCACATTTGATCGGTAATGCATTTGTTTTTAGGTAAACTTTTCAATCACAGAATTTGGTATGGGAAGTTTTGTAGATTGATTCGGTGTAAGTCTTACCCCTTCCGTCAAATATGCGATTTTTAAAAATTTTTAGGCATTCAAGGCTTTTGATCTGTTTTGATTCCCGTCTTACGAGGCATGTCACAGCCAGAGGAGCTTTACGCAAGAGTTGCATACTTTTCAAATTTTATATGACGTTGTATAATAAGGGTAAATGGTCAACTTGAATTAACATTGCACTATAGTAGCACATCGGGCTAATGGGGACGTTCCGAAAACAATCCCGAAAGAAAAGATACAAGAACAACATCTCGTAATTTTAAACAACAGTCAGATGGATGACCATGTAATAAAGGATGGTTATTCTCCTGAGCTCAGTCTAAACCAGAATTGTCGAAGTTTTGGTATGGAGAAAAATTAGTTTCTTGCGCACACATAAATAACAATTGTGATACTTTTCATGATAATTATAAATTGTCCTTTCATGAAAATATGGCCCCGATTGACCCGCGTGATTTGTCCTCTCTTCTGTTTTATCCTCGCCAACCCATCTGCTTTTCGATTTTCCTATCCCTCGTTGTCTTGTGTGTTACACCACACTTTGCTCAAATATTGCCCTTGAACCATAAAACCCAAAACCGATCATAGAAACTTGTGCAACTGCGAAATTCAACAAGACACCTTTAGTTCAGAAAACCTGCATAAGAAATTGAAGTTAAATGTCAGTGAACTTAGAACTATATAAAAAGCAACTCACACTTGATTGATAGTATAATTGTTTTTTAACATTTCAATCTTAGAATATGATTCGGGATTCAATCAAATTTTGTAACACATTTAGAACAACCTGATACATCTCAGGATAGAACTAGATTGTTTCATAGCAAACATATGTTCACATCATCAGCTGTAACATCAGTTTCGTCATAACAACAAACAAAAATTTTATATGAATGTAATACAAATAAGATATATTCTCCTATAAATTTATGAATAAAAATTTTATTGTTAACTTATTTCATTGACGAAATCAGAAGCAAAACTAAAATATATACACTACCTTACAAAAATGGACCAGTTGCCAGCGGATTTGCATAAAATCCGACTACTCGTTGGGTGTTTTTCGTGGTATGGCCTGGGACCTTTGAATGTTGTTCTTGGTCAATTACACGCCGACATCTACATGAACATTTTGGACTATCAGGTTCTTCCTACGCTCTGGCAATTTTATGGAATGGACGAATGTCTTCCCTGGCCTGCTCAGAGTCCCGACCTAAACCCCATAGAATATTTGTAAGACGAGTTAGAGCGAAGCTTACGGATCAGGGAACCACATCCGAAATTAACAGCTGAGCTGGCGACATTCTTGCAGCAGGAATGGACACAAATACCCATGGCTGTGTGTCAAAACCTTGTTGAAACTATGCCCAGAAAGGTCACTAGTGTAATTGCATCACCTGGGGACCATCTCCATATTAAAGCATGTATTATTTCCCTTATACCATCACATCTTGCTGACCGGTCCATTATTATAGGGTAGGGTAGTTTGCATCATATTACTTTCCGTAATAAAGCAAAAAGTCTGTTTCTGAAATGTCTGAAGAGTTCTTAAGTCTAATAATATAGTTTATTTGAGAAAAGTTCGTTTTGAGAATCAAAATAATGGGTATCCAAACAAATATTTTACATTGTAAAACTTAAAACTATACATATTTTTATTTCATAACATTTAAATTTTTAAGTACAAATATGATCTAAATGTTAATTAAATCCAATGTAAATTGTCATTAAGCATTATATCTAACTTATATCCAAATGGTTTCAATACTTTATAGCTTGCAGAGCATTTCTTGTGTCAGGCGCACCTGTGAAACTAAATATCATTTAAAGCAGCCCAAAATCATGGTTGGTTGATTTTTGTGACACAAGCATATTTGCTCAAGCTGATTTAATAAACTTATTATTCGAATCAATGTAGGACTACTTAGTAACTGGCTACTCTGATTATCGAACATAATCAAAAAACTAGTTTACTCTTCGATAGCACTCGGCCCAAGTCTACGTGATCTATTTCATTAGAAGGTCAATGCGGATTTTCCCTTTTTGACTAATGAGGCAGAATAAGAAGGGCAGATTCTGCAGTCGAAGTATTCATTGAATACCAAGGCGAGTATATACTTAAGAATCCACAACTGGTCAATCAGCCTAGTGACAACATGAAAAAAGTTAGTAAAACTTTTCAACAGATAACCTTGAAGCTTTTACCAATCTTGAAGTTAGCATTTGAAATGCGAAGTTCGATTCAAACGCGTCTTGGTTGTGGTACATTTATTTACCGAGTGTCCCGCCTTCTTCCAGTTTATTAAATCTAATGCCGATGAATTCGGAGCATAAAAGTTTAAAACCTCGGACCCGTCTTTGTAGGCTGAAACAGGCATCGATCATCTTCAGCGTGACATTCATTCTGAAGCGAGCGTCAGAGCCAGATTTTTCGGGAAAGCCAAGATTCATTAGGGGTCTTCTTGAATAAAGTTCGACACCAGGCGTATCGGACAAACAGCTCCATTCCCTCCTGATTAATGGCCAGAATAACATCACCATACATTCTTCTGGGCCGAAGCGCATCGATTTTTGCCGCGGCATTGTGTCGTTTTGAATGAGCGGCAAAGACGGACTCCTCCCCGGCCCCTGGAAAGTCAGCTTTCCCGCCCGGAGGAATTGCGCAAGATATCCATCCCGCTCTCCTCCGTGCCTTTCAACTTTTGCCAAAAATTTTCGCTGACCCCCAGGAAGCCGTGGGTCGAAGTTTCTATATTTAGACAGACACTGACGGATATTGACCAAACACCGGGGAATTCTGGGACCCACCCCTTTTCGCGGACCCCCCGTTCTCTTTTCTAGGGGAGGAAAAAGCAAAATAAGATCAATATTGCGCAATGCAGCCAGTTTGGCCCTTTGGCGCGTTTGTTATCACTGGACGGATGACTTGCTCCAACAATCGCACATTTTTGCGCAGCTTTCACGGCTATTAAATTTCGACAATCGCTCTTCGCACGCTTGATCGGACGTAAGCACGGCGTTGAGGGATCGCTCCCTCCGGTAGTTTTCCTTTTGCCGGACGGCAGCGGAGGAGCGATTTGCGGCATTATTTCTGACCCGATCGCCGATAAGTGAAAAAGTACACGTTATCAATGCCCCGCGATGAGTTTCTGGCCATTTGTCATCCGGGGAGTGATGAGTGGACACGGTGGCTCTTTTGGAATCAAATGACAGGTGCTCTCGTGTCCGCCACGTGGAAAGATATAAGAGTTTAAGGAACTCGAGTAATACTTTGAACAATACTTTGAAAATAGAAACAGTCGTTTTCGTTCTTTGGTGTATCTTTGGTATGATTTGTTATTTTATAAATTTCGTCACTGAAGCTTGAACTAAGAACATATTTTAATGAATCTTGTTTTGCTTTATACGGGGTGTTTCGAATGTTTCTGTATAAGCTTTAAGGGTGGGACCACAAATGAAACCGCATTCACAAAACACGTGTTCTAGGACAATAAAGTTCATTGTGAATTTTAAATCATTGAAGCCTAATAAAACTATGGAGAAGGTCATGGATAAGTGGATTTGCCCACATCGTTAGCAACGTTCGAGTTGTAGGTGGCGCAGGTTCGATTCCTGACAAGATCATTCCTCCCTGAGGTGTTTCTCTCTTCTGTGTCAGTAAAACTTTTATTGTGTGTATTTATTATTTTGATATCGTGCCTTGTGTCTGGCGCAGCTTTTCCTAATATGATCCTTGCGCCATAAAACCCCAAAACCAACTAACCTAATAAGGTTACAGAATACAAGGTGTCTCAAAAATTAATGTACAATATGTAAGAGGAGGTAGGAAAATAAAATTAAACTTTAATCTTATGGTGATGTATGTCTGCAAGCTTCAACCAGATGTAATGAGGTCCACTAAGTTGCAGAAATTTAAGAAAGCAAGCATCTGAGCATGTTTACTATGTTAAGTTTCATTGCTTAACATAAGTTTAATTTTACTACACTCCATGAAATCTTCCGGTTTCATACAAATTCTTGTGCGAATGTACAACCGTTTGATGATTCTGACTCCCGTTTGTCGGGGCTTATTATACAATCTTTCAACGGTTTTTGTATTTCTGTAAGACAGAGCTCGAAATACCCGGGTGCACAGGCGCACATGAAAATAAAATTGTGCACCTAATTTTTTACCGCTAGGTGCACGCCGTGCACTTAACGTTAAAAAAGGCGGAGGGAACGCGTTTTATGTTATTTTTATGCTTGAACAAACTATTAGTATCGACCTCTCTCCCTTTAAAGGAACGTAATTAAAATTCATCGATACACACTATGCGAAAACAAAATCACTGGGCTGTAACGGTTTTATACAGGAGGAAGGTTTACTTGTGCCACTGACAACAGAACTTTTTGATGATCGAAACATTTTCCAGATGGCTCTGTTGAAGCGACTGTCTCTACCGAAGAAGGGAGAATTTAGATGTTTAAATATTTTTATTTACAATCTACTACCAACCTATCTAAACATACCTAACTAATAAAGTAGTTTACATTATATTACTGCTCTTATATTACGTTTTTTTTAATGTGCACCTAAAATATAACCTGTGCACAAAAATTTTAAAAACTTAGGTGCACCTTGTGCACCTGTATTAAAAAATCTATTTCGAGGCCTGCTGTAAGCTACTCTTTACATGTGCGCATGTCCACCTTTTTTTTTCGTTTCTGAATTGATATATGCAACCCCAGTCATGGTCTAAAATAACGATGGCCTAAAGTAGAAAACTGCCAAGCAGTCGAGCTGTGCCCTTCAGCAAATCTAGGTGGCGCTTGCAGGCTCACACATCATTGTGTGAATACCTGCTCAATTTTGTATTCCCTCTTTCCAATAGAGTTTGTGCAGGAAGTTTTGAAAAAATTTGTAGACAGTCTCGATCTATAAAATACCCCTGAGATAGTAAGAGGGGTATATATATCCTCCTCCCATAAAAAAATATTAGTTCTAAAACGTTTTAAAATTTTTGTTTTTGTTATTAGCTGGTTGTAATATGAAAAACTATAAATGAAACAGTACTATCTTTTGCTAAAAATAAAATTGTACTCTTTCCCGGATTGCACTGATCGTAATTAAATATAATTAATTAGCCTTTGACGCTTGTCATAGTTATTCACTCTGGTGTATGAAGTCACAAAAGTAGTTAGATTACGTGTATCCGATGTAACTCCATGGAAATATTTGGATGTGTTCAATAGAATTAAATCTCATTACGTTACTCAAGAGTTAATCCGAGTACAGACACTATAAATGACAAACCAATAACAAATGAATGAATGAAAGAAACGTAAATTAGAATTTTCTTTTAATGTAAACGGGGTAAAATAGTTTTTAATTTTTCATTCAGATGCTGATTCATAACATCCACAAATCCTTGTATTTTATTTATAAACCCTTTAACTAAACTATAGTGCACGTTTTAATATAACTTATCTTCTGGAAAAGCAAAAGGTTTAAGTAACTACTTCAATGGGTAATAAATTTTGGATCTATTTCATTGAATACAACAGATAACCAACAGGTAAAATTTGTGACACCCAAGCTATAAATAGTATTTAAAATGAGAATACACGTATCTCAACCAACAACTTAAGTTGTTACACAACACTTTGAATTTATATTCCATGTTCATTTGAAATGACGTACCACTTGGTCCAAAAGTAAGTTGACAAGCATGCCTTAAACCTGTCAGCATGATATACTTCTTGGATCTGCAGCTAGAATAATTAAAATAAATTAAAAGATCGATGTGCAATTCAGAATAACTGAGAACACTAAATTTAAAAGTATGTGTGGGGTCTATTTACGATATAAAAAAGCCGGTCTTCGCTTCACAGTGGTCACGGCTTTAATATTATTCAAAGGTAATTGATCACTAACATCGTATCGGCATCTATGGTATCCCAAAATGTGTCCTGTAGGGGGGTGGGGGTGAGGTTTACATGAACTGTGACGGCATTTTAGATCAGGAGTATCTATGCATGTTATTGGAAGGCAAGGTAACTTTTGAAGCAGCTGGACTCTTGTTTGATCGTTTTACTGCTTTTTCTTTTTGCTCTACGCTTTAACTTCGCATGTCTCAATGAGATACAGGGAGATTGGTTGATGAATTTGTCTAAAGGCCTTTGCGTGTAAAAGAAATATTGTATGATAGTATGAATGCAAAATTTTATTTTCTTCAATCATAAGCGATCAATTAATTATTTCTATTTAGGAAACATCTATTCTGATCTAATTTAGTCATGCTGTGTGGGACAGAACAGACTAATGATTGGTATTTCATTCAAGTCAGGAGACCAAAATCTAAAATTATGGAAATGGCACATGAACTTGAGAAGTATTCCGAATCGCTTCGAAACTAAATTATATTTCATCTTCTCTCGATCCTGGATGTGTTTACCTCTCTTCTGAAGTAAAGCAATCGAGCATGTTTCTAAATTTATTTGATGTTGTTTGCCGCATCTTGGCCAAATGTGGTCCTTGCGCAATAAAACCCGACCAACCACCATGCCATACAACCTAACACCCGTTCCCGTATCTGCACCCAAACCGCTGCGTGCGCTTTACCTGAAACCTCATTCGCAAACAATATCGAGACGTTACAAAACAAAAATACTCCAACACGACATCGTAAAAGTGTGAGATACGCATTCGCAAACGCTAATGAAAATTAGAAGAAACGAAGAAGGAAAAAAGAAAGGGAAGGCAGAAAGAAAGCATGCTTCATTACAGCCCTTTTCAGGACGGAAATCATTAAGGAAGTTAGATAAAGCCTCGCAGGGGTGTTTACTTTCAAACAAGTTTGATGCAATAATCAATGGAAGCGGGTGCACAGTATCTTGGCACGTTGCACGTGACACTGTTCCACAATTATCTGCGTTTCTCTTGAAGCTTTGGGCTGATGGTTTTTCGATCGCCTGGTACCAGCTAATTTCTCTTCCGTTACTTTTAGAAATTCCATATTTAACAGTTAGGAGCATGATAAGAATTCCAAACGCGACGGACGGTTTTTTTTGCAGGGTGCGTTTTAAAAATCGGTTGACGGTCGAAGTGCTGAATGATTTTTGCTATCGGTAAACGATCCGTGTGTTGGCGTTCTTCACTTCGCTTTGGATTTGTGTACAATTAAATTCATTTTTAACACGCGGTTCTGCTTTCAGAAGTTTGAGGCCATTAAAAGCTGAATAGACGTTAACCACATTTCTCCCTTTAAGATAGCTGAAAGGGAAACTAAGTAAAAGTAAAAATATAAGAAAGGATGAGATTGGGGTTAATAGTAATATAAGTTAAATTATTTGTAATACAAATTAGGAAATGCATTTATAAACTGCAGATTTGCGTGTTTCATTGTTTCCAGACTCATTTTTAAAACTTAAAATACGTATTCGTAAATACCTTGTTTCATACACAACTAAACCCTGTAAACATCACTTTAGTTGGCTTATTGGGTTTTATGCAAAGGGTCATATTTCGCCAAGCAACGTAAAATAAGTAAACAAACACACACAAGGAAAGCTTTACTGACACAGAATAGAGAATTCACCCAGGGAAGAATCGTTTCTGGCAGGAATCAAATTTGCATTTCCTACAACTCGCAATTTGCTAGAACAGTAAACAAACCAACTAAACCACAACGACACCCACAAGCTGAGAGTTGCATTGCTTACCCCACCACACACCAACATACATAATGCCTAAATAACCAAATGCATAGGTTGAAGAATTCAGGGAAATTATATTTGTCCAGAAGTTTATAATTGGTTAGAAGTATAGAGTAAGGACTGCGGGTTTCAGAACAAATGTACGCTTGTAAACCTCTCAGAGGATAGAAATATCAAATTAAATTATGACCCCACGGATTAACTACGATATAATTCTCATTAATTCGTGATATCCGATATAATTTCCATTATGACATAATTGACATTTGTAATTGTATTTAGGCAAAGCACTTTATTCGAAATGAGTCCCAACTCAAATTGCATGGTAAATTTACAATTTAATACAATTTTATTTTGTTAATAACCGGTTGACGCCCTTTTTAGACGTTAATACTTCTACCTATCTATCTATTTAGCAGTTGTTTTATGGGTGGTAAATTCTAAATTTTTCTCGAAATTTGCAGTAGCGTCAAGTTTTGAATAAGATGTATTTCAGAAATTCAGAGTTCTAATAAGTAATCTCAAACATGTACAATACAGTGAACCTCAAATTGGCGTGGTGTGGAAGTTTGGAGAGTGGGGTACCAAATCTTGTGTTGCCTCGTCATCTGACCGTGGTTTAAAAAAACGTTGTGTTGTCCTCGGATTTATCACGGACTGTTGCCAATAGCACGCTGTGTCAATTAAGAACGACGTTAATTACCAACCTATCTACAATGAACCTACTGATTCATTTGAACCTCAATTATTTTTCTTTCTAACCAATTTTAAAGTAGCATTAAAATACTTATTTCATTGCACAAAGTACAGTTAATCTCTTAATTGACTCGATTGCAACGTTTTAAATCTATGGATCTGTATTCTACCTGAGATAATCATCAGATTTTTGAGTGCTGAAGTGTTGCTTTTACACCACAAAACACCACATAATGAGTTTTGCTCAAAATGGTCAAAACCGGTGTTAGAAATCTCCAGGGGAAGACTACAGAAAACAGAACGGATATATGCATTAAACACCTCAGAGGGGGCTACAAGTAGGCTCGATGTAAAATGCAAATAAGTAAAATCTTGAGTTTTTAAAAATAATCGAAGCTTTTTAAGTGAACAGTAAAATACAATAATTAAGAAATTGCATAATTAAAATGCTTTATTCAAAAGTTATCAGAGGAAATTTTACCTTGAAGCAGAGAATATCAGTTCTTAAAGTATAATGCCTCAACGATGGAGAATAAAAGACAGTAAAATTCATGTGAAATCAAGAGCGCAATTGCGAGAGAAATCGCACGAATAATTCGAGAAACAAAAAATCAGTAATCCTTTTTCTCTTTGATTTTCATCGTCATTCTTATTGAAAACCAACTTCTGAAAAGAAAACGAAGTCCAAAAGGAATTTTTTCCTCTTTTATTTCGACTTCGATTTTTCGAAGGACACGTTTTCTTTTCACGTGACCTATTCTCATGGAAGGAGCCTTTCTCTATTAAATGGAGAAAAGGGAGAAAAGGTTTCCTAATCTAAATGAAGCGATCATGGATCCAACGGAAGTCGAGAACTTTTAGATCAATACTCAATTTAAGAACTGAGCCCCTTTCTTCCTCCTTCAAATCATCCCCTGCCTTTTCTCGAGGATGTGGAGGGACCTCCACAATTGGAGGATTATCGAACATTTTTACTTCAAATAGCGTCTTTGAAAGGTCAAGGATGTTGGGAATTCTTACACAGTTCATGAGCAGCAAGCATTCTTCTATAGCTATCACGCTTGTAAAATCAACCATACTTCATATTGGGTATTTAGAAGTCATGTAAAAATGTTATTTCAATTCTGTATGACATGTTTTGGTCTTCATACGATTGCTTCAATCAAATTAGCCTTCTCATAGTTAGAAACTACTTCGTTTACAACTGCAGAGTGACAGACCAGGTTATCCTAGTGGACGAAAAGACCTTGACCATCTGTAATATTCTTTTTCGTATCAATGTTCCACATGCATAATTCAACACTGCCCCCTATAGTTCACTCTGCATGGTTGCACTTTAGATTTCCCATCACATTCAAAGTTTCTTTGAGTTCTTTTAAAACTGGTTTCAAAATTAGCAGTCGTCAAGCGTGTTTTTATCTATAAATTGAGATGGTTTAAGGTCCGAAAAATAAGACCCAGTCGTTGATTTTGAGCTTGTTTTCTGAATAATTTCACTTGTATCACACAAGTGCCAACCACAAATAACCTTTTTTTCATACTTCGAACAATATTTACTCCGGTCTATCTGCAAATTACGTAATAATCTGTACTGAAATAGACCCAAATCAAAACGTTCTACAGAAAAAGATTCCTAAATGCAACTGGCCATCAATCGAGGCACTAGAAACAAAAAATCCTTGCAGAAAAAGGCTTTCAAGTGCCACTAGTCATCAGTTCAGGCTCTTGACAGTGACCCAGATGAAATATCACCCTTTAAAACAATATAATAGATTCACAACAGTTCTTAATCTATTACACTGTGTGTATCGTTATCTAAGCAAATTATGTTTACAGATTTAGGCTTCTGAATTGTACCATTGACGCCTGAATTCTAGCTTCAAATTTCTGACTGACTCAAATGAACTCACGTGACTGTGAAGTTAAATGTGTTCTAAATAAAAACGAAAGCATTATTCTTGAAAATTTCGTAATGATCATAAGGATGGAGGTTTTAAATTAGAGTAATAAAAGGCAAGGAAATACTCTGAAGTATAATAAAATATGTGTTAAAAATATGGTATTGTCTAACGCGGCCGTTAAAAATAAAGTTATTAACCTTGTAATTAAAACTACTACGCAGAAGTTAGTTACACATTTGAGTTATAGAATTTATTGCAAGGAATTGTTTCTTGAATAAATTCGTTCATGTCCAATCTTTGTTTACGAGATAGAACATAATTGCTTAGAAATCGAGCATACTGAAAATATAGTCTTCTCTATTAAAATAGGAGATAAAAGTTTACAGTACATTTGAGCAGCGAGCTTTCTTTCCTATATGATCCGAACCCTATCACAGTACTTTAAATTTTCGTAAACTGTCGATAATCACTTGATCGGGGAAGTATTCTGTGTTTTTACGAAATCACACAGGTGAGGCGAACCTGTTTAGGACATGGGGCAAATAGAGCTGATGCCAAAACAAAATTTACGTTTTTGAAAACAAAATAAAATAAACAATTTGAATAAAATATATTAATACGAGACATTTTCTTAATCTGTTACTCACAGTTTGATTGTAATTCATTATTAACTGCACTAAAGATAGCTAAAAAAAAACGAACTTGTTCTATGGCTCCTGGCAGTGTAAGATAAAGCGCCCTCTATCTTATTCGTACTATACAGACGTTCGCAAGCTGAAAATTTTACTGCTTTATCTCTTCCATTTCTTAATAGTAATGTAAGTAAAGAGGGCTGCATAAAAGGAGCTGACATTTTATGCGTTGCATTCTAGTGGAACGCATGATAGCATTAACTTCATACCCATAGCTCTGAAATATAAAATAAATTTGTTTTCATAAAACAGAAAACCTCTTTGTAATATATCTTTCTGAGAAGCCACACTTTTAGATACGGAAGTCTGAACACTTTAATAATTCCCCGAATTAAAATAAGGAAGTCTTATAATAACTAACTGGTATAATAACTAACTGGTATATTTAGTGGCATAGCTGGTGGGTCTGGGCTTCAAATTTCATATTTATGTAAATATAATTAAGGTCTCGTTACGGAATAAAATAGTCTACAATCGTCCACTTATTCAAACAGGCTCATCTTTTAATGGATTTAGTCTAGAGAAAACATATAACTGAAAGTAATGATTCATAAACTGTATGATTTATAAAGTACTTTCTAATTCCTGTTTCTAACTTATAATTTTTACAAGCAAACAATAAAAATTGCAGAGTGAAAGGAAAGAAAATACTTTACACGCTCCCGTAAACTTAATAGAAATTGCAACCACCATAAATTGGAATATTAGTTATAAATTCATAAAGGAGATTATTTAGTTCGATCTTACAAATGCTTTTGGGGTGACATTTTTAATAACTATATTTGTTCAGCTTTATTTAAGTGAGCTGTTTTAAGTTGCTAAGTGAGCTGTTTTAAGTTGCATTATTAGCTATTTGCTTCATTGTAATAAATGTTCTAGTTCGTAGTATGAATTAAATATTTGTAACGTTCTTGTTTAACCATACACTTAATTAGTGTTGCATTCTTTTACTTGTCTTATCAAAGATCATTTCCGTTTTATTGTGTATATTTCATAAATTATAAATATGAAACAATTAGTTTTAAACCTCTGAGCGTCAAGAGATTTCTGAGTAGTGTAGTAATGTCTTTTTCCACAACACATTTAATAACTAAGTAATCAGATCTCTTGGTCGATAGAATCTTAGGAAAACTTTTATTCATCAAGAAGGTCGAAACTGGTTAGCAATCATGCAGAGAAGACAGCAGATTGCCCAACAAGTATAAACGTGTAAACCCGTCAGAAACGTAGAAAAGGCAAGGGTTATAACCTTACAAAGATTTCTTTGGTGGAATCATGTCTTGTTATTTAAAAGGCAAGTATTTTAAATTATATTTTTCTTATTATTTCAATAATTTATACAAACAAACTGACGAGAACGCACGCCAGCTTTGGTTTGTGAGCTAGAAACAATTTTTCTCCGAACAATGTAGCATAAAACAGATGATAGACCACATGACGTAATCAGCTCAACAATACCTCTTCACTTTTGAGAAAGTGTTTTGGCGACAAAAACTGGATTAAGTCGGCAACCCTGCACTCGAACCAAGAAACTATAGCTTAATTAAGCCGTAACGGCAATGTCATGTCACTAAGTGGAAGCGATGACGTTTGTCACTGCTACTCGAAGCTCGAGCTGAGCCATTTGGGGCGCTAATACCCTTGCGCCCCTCATCAAGCCCCTGCGCCGCCGCCCCTCATAAGCCCTATGTATGTTACGAGCATTAACAATTCGGATTTCTGCTCGAGACACACCTTATGTTAATGCTAAGCGGCGCAGATTTAAGTTTAACGAATCGGTCGCCTAAGAAATTAAGAATTGACGCTTTTCTGGGTTGAGTCATTATTATCTCATTTGGAGATTTCCAACAGTGTTTGGTATTTTATCCAAACTTAAGAAAAAATAGAATCTGATTGTGGTTGAGATGGAACAAATATAAAGGAAATCGGTTTTTCAAACAAGTATTTTTTAAGAAAAGTACCATATTTTTGCTTTAAACAGAATTTAGATTTAAACACTAGAAATTATCATGAATATCGCATTAAATTTTAATAGATTAAATGAATTTGTGAAGTGGTATTGCATTAATGGAGAATAAAGTTATGATTTTATTAATGTCAAGTAAGTACTGATATCAGTTAATTACAGTTTATAATAATTGATTTAATATTAAATTTATTATACCCAATATTAATTTAAAAGTACTGACATTTGTTTACAGCAAACTTACAGTTTGAAAACCTAGTGGAATGATTACATGAGTATTGCATTAAATGTTGATATATTAAACTAATTGTAAAAGGATATTTTATATTAATGCGAATATAAATTATCTGCTTATGGCAAGCAAGTACTGAAAAAATTAAATAACAGTATAGAATAATTAAATTTTTTCGCTGCACTCAAGTTTTAATAAAAATTAATAAGGCCGTGTAAAAATTATGAGTTAAGTTAAAATTAATTTTAAATATTAACATTGAAATTTTATATTACCTAAGTAACATGCATAATTAACCATTCTGTTTTTAAAAGCTTTGAGCATTTTTCATCTTGCATCCTTGAAAATAGTTCATCACGCTCATTAAATTTCAAGAATAATTAAATTTTCACAGAAATTAAAAACGTTGAGAACCGTTCTTTAAAATGTCTTCAATAATATACGAAAAGGGAACTCTAAAGTTAGTCACAATTTTTATGAATATAAAAAGGATTTCAAGAAAAAAACAATTGATTAACTTTAAGAATCAATTAAAATGGAATTAATTCATTCATTCTGTATGATACAGGACCTATGATTAAGAATTTTGAATCAATCTCGAATATATATACAAAGCGGACTTAATAAAAAAATCTATCCAGCAAATAAATAGTTCGTATCAAGAACCGGATGAACACGCTATTTTTAAGAACGTGAAATAAGCCCATAAGAAAAAATAAAAATAATTTCATTACCGGTAGCAAACATTAACAATTTATCATTTTTTACAGAACAAGGTTAAATTTCCTCCATTAATCTTGTACGTGGTAAGCAAATTTGAACGTTAACATTTTCCATCGGCACTTTTCTAACCACACGAGCAGGTACTTTATATCTCTTTCGATTTATTTGCAATCTAAAACGAGAAGCAACGAGAGCGAAACAATGGAAAACATGTTTGGAAAAAAAAAACTTTTCCGGTTATGGTCTTGGGGCTATGATAATTATGTAAATTTGGGAATAGAGATCCCCGAGGAAATAGCTATTTTGGATTGTCTTATGAATTTATTGGCGTCTATTACCCCCTGTTCTTTTCTATTAAGATATCGGTAAAGTAGGAAGGAGGGGAAATTAATGGGACGAAATATAAAACGCCAATTTTTCTGGTAATGAAAAAATACTTTTTTCGTTCAGCAAAACAATATTATTAATAATGAAATACCTTCATATTTTGGAAGCAATTATTCATTCTTGTTTTTCATCCCTTTTTTATCCAATATTTGTACTTAAGCAATTTAAGAAGTTGGGCTCATGCAGATATTTGCATATGATTACCATCTCTCGAAGTTTGGATCGATCTTGCTCCCGTAATGATCTTATAGGTAATAAGAGTGAGCAATCATCCCATCAGGGAAGTGTTTATTAAATGATTAAGTTAATTGAATAATAACTAATTTTTCTCATCTAACAAATTGTCTCTAATGATTCGAGCTGTGGGTTTTTTTAATTTATAAAGAATAAATCATTCACACATCGAATTTCTTGACACTACCTTCCCTTAATGTTTTTTCATAATCACTATTTGATGCTATTTCATTTTTTACAGATACTTTCTACTCGCATGGATTGCATTTTTCAATCATATGGAAGCAATGCAAAAAATATATGAAGATTAAGAAATTACAATATTTCTAATGTAGCTTAATGAAATCGGATGATTGAAGAGCTCCGAGCAGCACAGTGATAAGCCACAAAAATGTTCTGGGTAAGGAAGAAAAATAAAAACAAAATACTAAAGTGGATAAAAATAATTTCTGATTTGTTGAATTTGTAAGTTGACTTAGCAGTTTAAGATGACATAATTCCTTCATTAGTGGACAAATCATTATAATTTTGGAATTTTAAAAATTTTAAAATTGCTAGCCTGAAAGTTTTGAAAAGTAACTTCATATTAATTACCTTTCCCAAGGACCTTCAATTCTTCCAAATAGTTTAAATTGTTTCTAGACATTTTCGTGTATTTGATTATATTTCAAATGTGTTGTTTTAAACTAAACTGATCACCACGTAAAAATTACATATAAAACATAAGTATTGAAATCATATGCATATTTTAACATAAATAATTTATTACAATTAACTTAGATTTACTGGTTAATGATATCGTTGACTGAGTGAAGTGAATTAAGAATTTTCATTTGGCATTAATTTCGAACTTAAAATCAGATACTTGCTTTATTCTGTTAATCGTGTTAATATTATAGGATTCATTAAGCTACATTAAAAATACTTCCGATTTCATTAAGCTACATTAAAAATACATCCGATTTCATTAAGCTACATTAAAAATATTGTAATTTCTTAATCTTCATATCTTTTTTGTATTGCTTCCATATGATTGAAAAATGCAATCCATGCGAGTAGAAAGTATCTGTAAAAAAAGAAATAGCATCAAATAGTGATTATGAAAAAACATTAAGGGAAGGTAGTGTCAAGAAATTCGATGTGTGTGTGTGTGAATGATTTATTCTTTCTAATTTAAAAAAACCCACAGCTCGAATCATTAGAGAAAATTTGTTAGATGAGAAAAATTAGTTATTATTCAATTAACTTAATCATTTAATAAACACTTCCCTGATGGCAATTTTTACGTGGTGATCAGTTTAGTTTAAAACAATACATTTGAAATATAATCAAATACACAAAAATGTCTAGAACACTTTTATTTTGTTTAAGAAATTATCCCCAAAACGAAAAATACAAAAATCTTTTCACTCCTTGCAGCCTTTTTCTTTTAAAAAAATTATTTCTTTACATTCTTTAAAAAAAGGTAGCACTTATAAAAAAACATGACTCTAAATATAGATGATAACATTTTCCACTCAAAGTAACGTATTTAATTTCACTTAAAGGAAAGTAAAATTAATAACGTTAATTTCAACGTAAATGTCTATTTCCTCGACTGATACAGTTTCACTGAAGATTCTTCTGCTGGGAAATCAATTTCAGTTTCACAATACCTTTTTATTCTCTAAAAACCATTTATATTTGATTCATTAATACATAATTAAATGCATAATTCAATATGATTACGATTCCATAATTTTAACCACTATCAAGTCTATGAGAAAAATAGTATGTGACACATATAAAATTTCACCCAATATATTATAAATTAATACATCGGTACCCTGAACATCAGTATGGAGAGGCTACATTTTTATTGTAGGCTCTCTTTTGGGAAGGTAATAGTTTTACGATTGGAAAGACGTGAAAGACGAACTAAAGGTATGAAAGTCATAGTTTCATATTTTAAATTTACCTATTTTGCTTATGAGATATATTTTCAGCTTAAGCATAAACCAGACGAGAATTTTATTTTCTGTCACCCAAATGCTCTCATATGATACGTATAGGGGTTATCTTAAACTGAAGCGTACAACCATTTTAATGACGTTGGGCGCTTTGTGTAAATGGTGTTGACGTATTAACGATCATATAAATTTGGGATTAAGTTTTCTGAATTCCTATTCGAGAAATGATGAAATCAAAATTCAAAAACCATTCCAAATGACGTTTCGTTCGGATACGTATATGGCGAAAATAATTTTTTGAGACGCTTCGATTACACGGAGGTCTTAATTTATCAACAATTTATCCATCTTGAGTATTTAGTCAACCAAATATATTATAAATTAATCTTTTCGTGAAAGATCAGTCTTATTTGTCCTTTTAAAATTAAATACTGATACAATGATTAAATATGATGTTATCAATTCATATAATGATTTTAGATGTTTTCTTCAACGCTGGAAATTTATTATTTTAAATTATTGTCTGGTAACAACAACATATGATCTAAGTTTTTAAATTTTCGATTTATTGACTCCATTAATTTTTTGTATTTTAATTGTGTGTGTAATGGAAAAAATACAAAACATAATTCCTCGAGTCGGATCTATCTCTGTGTTTGGCAACAAAGAACAATTTTAAACGTCATATATATGCGGGCGAGCAGGTGTATGAATAGTTTTCATCGCATGCAAACTTTAAAAGAATCCCTGAAGTTGGTAGACGATTATGATATTCGATTCCAGCACAATTCATTCCTGTTTGCGATGTCCAAATCGCAAATGTCTCGGCATCAAGCAATGAGAAGCGATTTTCTCCATTCTTCCCCAATAATAACCAATTTTTCCTTCTCTCGCGAGTGCTCTCTCTTCCAAGCCAGAGGAGGGTCTTTTTTCTGGGATTAAGATGCCGCAGAGGGGAGAGGCCGGGGATTTATGGAGTCTCAATATCATCTATATTGTTGTGATGGAGGGTCATGTCAGAGAAGAAGATACATTCTCTGCCAAGGGGAAAGAAAGAAACCCAAAGGGGGATAGGCCTTTCCATTAACATGTTAATAAACAGAAACGCGCCAATGCCTTCCTTTTTTATTTGCCCCGGTACTCCGGTTCTGGGGGCCATCGAAATATTTCTGACGATTTTCTTCAAGTATTTAATAAGCTTTCTGATACACTTTGTTTTACTTCTTTCAAAAATGACAGATAATCTTCAAGGCAGAAGTAAATTATTCTGCCAACTTATTTCTTGAAATCAACAATGATTATTTAACTATGCATGTATTAATATTAGTATCTACTTAGTAGTTTTAATTTAACTGTACTACTGGTTGTCTGTGCGAGGTATATCGTCATTAACAAGACTAAGCAGATCTTAATAGTCAAAATATTATTATGGATTATCTGGATTCAGGATAAAATATTCGTCAGTATTTTGATGACGAGATATGTCGTCATTAGCAAAATTGGTCGGATTTTGATGGACAAGATATCTTATCGAAACTGCTAAAAGGAATAATCAATATTCTCTTCAAATACCGCTATGATACAATGCATTATTGACAGAGAGTTTTACTTTGTTATTAGAGTACTAGAGTTTTGTATAGAGACTTTGAGTTTTACATTGATAATATATCAATGCCAGTCGACATAGCATTTTTATTTTAGATTAACAATGAAAATAATTGTTTGAACGCCGCACTTAACGATTTGACTTAAATTGATACATATCAGGGTGAAAAATCTTAAAATAACATAAGATTGTCACCATTGGTTATAGAGTTTGAATTCCAAATAAAATTTCTGTTATGCTTTATCAAGGATCTCAACAAAGTGTAGTAAACAATTTTGCTACGAATAGATTTTTAATGATTTCAATTCAATAAGTACTCTGCTTTATGGAAGCGTTTTGATTATCTCTTATTTAACTACTTTGGTGTATGTCTTTTTTCTTGCATTCTTTGGATTACTTACTTTTAGTTCTCTGCTATTAGACTTTTTTCGGTAGGGAATTCAATTAATTAAATAAAGTAATAAATACATTTTATAATTAATGACTGAGTGTTGTTATAAAAAGTGTTGAATATTCTTCAAGACAATATCTGTGTAACATTTTCCGTCGAATAAAATCTGAGTTGTAATACATCGAATGTTACTTAATTTAAATGCTTGAAAATAAATATTAAGATCATGAAGTACTTAGCCTCAGAGAATCAATTAGGTTTGCTACATCTTATTTAAAATACTGTTGGTTTTTTTTATCCACAGGAAAAAAAGATCGTTCTATGAATTGTGTAATAAAATTATGGGCTTCTCCGTCTACCTGTTATTTTATAGCTCAAAGGGCAGATCTGGGCAAACTGTCTATGTCCATTAATATAATTTTATATTCTCAGGAAACTATCTTAAATCATTTCAAATGTTTATTACAGTAGAACCTTGATGATCCTGAGTAATGTGTACCGAGGCCACGTCTGATAATATATCTCTAGTAAGACAAAACAGTCAAAATGAAGTTAAGAAAGCATTTATAGTACGTACTGCATGTTACTACTACTGCTACTGAAAGATTCGTAAAACAGTTTTAGGAATTACCTATACTCGGATCTGTGTCAAGGTATGTATTGCAATAATTTAATAATAAATCTGGACGTAAATTAGGTACCTTTTTAAAGCTCTTGAAAGAGTTTTTAACGGTGTTTTGTTTCAAAGCACTTTTTAGCCTCTTTGGACAAAGTATGCATACTCGTACTCTAATCTTTATTTGAAGCTTTAAAAAACTTTATCTAATTCGGTTTGGATGACATTGACACTCAGATAATGAGAGCTAGGAAAATCAAGGTTCTAATATTAAGCACTCTATTGAATAGTATCCCAATATCAGTTGTTCCAGAAAACAAATTAGTGTTTGAAGTAGCCTTAAACCCCAACTATTTAATAAAACTGCAAGCATATTCTAATTTTTTTACACATTTTTTTTTCGTGTAAATAATGATTTTCACATCATAATCCTGATTAAAGTATCTGATAAATGTCGCCTTTTTTCATTTTATGCATTTACTTTCCCCTCCTGCAGTTAAAAAAGTCTGAAACTCGTGTTTCTCTAACTTCGGATGACGCTTCAGAGGAATCCGACCTAAAATTTAGGAAAGGAAGTACTTTGATCGGCCTCATTATTCAGAATGTACCGCATCCGAGAGGATTCTATTACACCTGACAGCGTGTAAATAGTAGCATATGTTCGAGCTATCAAAGAAACAGAACGCTGAGGGAAGATAATAGCGCACATACCACCAGATACAATTTCCACATCATTCTTGTATCGGTAACTGGGAGACAACGCTATGTTTTACCACATCTCATTTTTTTTTCTCCGTTGCGATGAAGGGTAGCCTAATGAATATGGGGTTATGAGATTTCCTCTTCGGTTCATGCGTTAGGTAAGAAGGGATTTATTTCTTGCCCAGGCTTTCCCGTTTCTTTATGCAATATGCATTTTTGTATACAAAACATATTCTCTTTTATAGAAGTTGGTAAGAAAGATGCATAGTTATTACTTCAGAAAGGGGAATCCCGAAGTCCCAAGACGTTAAGCAGTTCTTTATCATTATTTTTTCAATTCAAGCTTACAAATATACACGCTCCAGCAAAGCTTTAAGAAAAGGTATATTAATCGAAGTCATTTGAAAAGGCGTACTTTGCTATAAGACGGAGACGCGAACTTCGGATTTTACAAGTACGTACTCCTAAATTTTTGTTATGCCTGATTGGAAAATATTTATAATTGTGCAAAAACACAATTTGAATACAAATACAATAGCTTGCAAACGAATAGAAATTGGATTGCATTCTTTAAGTGTTAAAACCCGGTTCCTTTTGCACGGTTGAATTAGATGGCTAAATAGTAGATCGGTGGAAGGGATCACAAAATTTAGATAGGAGGACGACAGAGCAGATATACTACATTCGTAACTTTTTTTGTGATATATCTGCAGACTTCATATGCACTTTTTCACTCATACACGAGTTTGTATCAAACGATTGGAAACGAAACAAACGAAATGGTTTGTATCAAACGATTACCGAACTAGAAATAGTTAAAAGCTGTATAAAAAATTAAAAAATGTGTTCACAAATTCAAAAGTGTATACAAGTATATCATGTATCAATGTATTAAATTTATTTTCCTCCTTTCATCCAATTATATTTTAGAAATAATTTGTGTTTGGTGAAAATGAAAACTAGCTAGCAACTGGTGCTCAGTTCGTGATTAACGCAATCCTTACCTACCAATGAGTTAATAATTTTTTATACAATAGTTCAAATGTTTTTCTGTGTATTTTTTTAACGTATTTTAAGTATTTTTACAGTTGAAATCGAACGAGAATCAAATAAATTATACAAAATAATTATTAAAAATTATGTATTTTTAATTACATAAAATAATTATTTATGAAAGGCTACTAGTATTTATTTTCTGTATTATTATTTTTTAACAAAAGAAATAGTGCATTCAATTTTAAAAAAGCATTAAAAGTTACAACAAAATACTTAGGAATATCATGTAAAGGACCGCATGCATTTCAATTACCAATTTTTTTCAATAGGTGTAGACAAATATATTCTGTTGCTAAAGCGTTAAATATTAGTAAATAAAATAGCTGTATAGAATAATAGTTATATTAATAAACTATATTATCTAACATATTAATATTTTAGTATATTAATTTTCTGAATTTATTGTTGAATTTTCAAGTTAGAAAGTATGTCTCTATACCAATACAACTGGTATTCAATTTCTAATTTACGGAAATCTGAAGCAAACCTTGATTTCTTATCAAAATTGAATTTTCTAGAACTAGTATCAATATTTAGAAAGTAAGGTTTCTGTTTCAGAAAAAGATTATAGTTGCTTTAGAATCGTTTCCAAACTATTAATCCCTTAATATAATTAGCTAGGAAAAGATGTATCAGGAAAACAATTTCACGTAGAGGAATATACTTTCAGTATATTTCCAAAATATTTTCATGCCTTAATACAAATTTAGACCATTTATTTTCAAAACACTTTAATTAAAATTAAAATGAGCTCAAAACGAGTTTAGGGGGATAAAAAATGACAATTTTTGTCATACTTAAAGTTCTGGTATTTTTAACGGAAAAAATTCAATTACAATCGACTGTTCGTCTAAACGTTATTTCACTCTTTGAACAACAAACACATCCACGCAACTTATTTCTACTTTAATAATTCACAAGTATCCCTTTCACCATTCTCAAGCTGAGGGTGCCGAACACTTTCCTCCCAGCAAGAACGAGCTAAACCCCCAAATTAATATTCAACATAGATAGAAAAGCTAACGACTCCAATAAATACCGAGAGCGGCAAATTGCCATACTTTCCTCCTCCCCACAGGCAACTTTCAAAGTTGAAGTGTGGGAGAGGAACACCGCAACCGCGCGGTGAATACATGATACGCAAACTCCCTATATAAATATATGTGCGGTGTGGTGGGGCATACATACTCCTGCCTTCGAAAATGATACCCCAGGCATACCTCGCCTTTAATCTATTTCCCCCCCCCCTCACATCTCTCACGGGGGTGAGGTATATTCGGGTTTTAGGAATTCCATCACGTCTGTTTTTTTCCTGTTTTTTCCCTCCTCTCCAGGAGTTTGGAAAATTTCGGGAAGGAGGCAACTTTTTCGGATCTGGTCCGCTGCGCGGATAAAGAATCTCGAGGAATAGGGAGTGAAGCAAGAGGAAATATATAAAGGGGAGTGCGAGTAAATGGTGTATATAGGCCCGGGGCTCAGGAATGAAAACATTGAGAAGTCTAGGGCACACGTTCTGGCAGAGACCTATGGTTGGCTTGTCCGAGAGCTATGGCAGGGAAGCACAATCATCCTTCTGCATTTCCTCCGGAACCGGGGGTTGGTCCTGAGATGTCGGACCGCTCTTCCGAGCTCTGGAACCTTTCGGAACATCCGGGAAAACAATGGTCCATCATTTATCGACTACAGATCAAATTAATCTAAATGTGACAATGGCTGAGCAATTTTTAAGCCCCAACTCAATTTTAGAAAAACCCTATTTAAATCCCATTTTGTTATGTATGAATTGTCACTCCAAATTAAAAATATTCCTTATAAGAAGAGCGTAAGTGAATGTTGAGAAATAGTTATTTTCATATGTACTACACTCTTCATATGGGTTCTTGTCTAATGGTAGTGGTTTGACTGGTACATACACTTACCTTAACTTTTGAAAATCGTGGCACAGTAGGTTTGCCAACTGCACATGCAGCCTTGGAGTTATAAGCTGTAATAAGCCCGGGTTGTATTTAGGCCCGGGTATATATATATATATATATATATATATATATATATATATATATATATATATATATATATATATATATATATATATACCCGGGCCTAAATACAACCCGGGCTTACCAATTGGCATTATTGAACAAATTAATGTTTGGTTCCGCTAATATTTAACAAATAGAAAAACTTTACTGTGCCCGATATACTTCCAAAGCATCGTAACTTTACTAGACTTACATATTGCAGCATTTCCTACGGGAATCCTAAATTTGCCTTAAGTGATATTTTTAAAAAGTTTAGTGCTTCACCATTATTTGTGAAGCAATCAAGTGATAGGAATTTTCTCATTGCCACATTAATGAGCGAAAATATGAATTAAACATCACAATCTATGTTTTATGAACTTGTTTAATATTGCTTTCGATTATTATTGGGTTGAATCCATTTTTGTTTCCATTCCTAACACAGAAATTTCTGTTCCATTTTGTGATTGCCTCATTATTTTATTAATTCAAGGTCTACAAAATACGTTCAACATGCAACTTAACACTTAAGATGCTACCTAACACACAACCTTTTTACTCCACAGCTAAGTACTTAAGTTGTATGTGAAAAGATTCTCTCCTATCATCCACTATTTCTATATTTCATGGTGTCTAGCTAAAGTCTAAACCTTTTGCAAACTTAAAACCTTCTACTTTTAGACTTTAATTTTACAACGCATGTAT
Organism: Metellina segmentata; assembly: GCA_947359465.1. Lineage (NCBI taxonomy): Eukaryota > Metazoa > Arthropoda > Arachnida > Araneae > Tetragnathidae > Metellina > Metellina segmentata. Next base: position 61,776,498 of record OX375879.1, on the reverse strand, counting down.
AAATAAATTGCTTTGTAGGTATACTGTCTTCATTCTCAACAATCTATAACAACTGAAAGGCAAAAAGCATTGAACCGAAGTGTTCGTGACTGAGCTAAGTTTGACATTACATTAAATTACATCTGGGTACAGAAATCCTGTGCATTTGTTCCAGCATTATGATGTCTTTTAAAAGCATGAAAGACAGTATAAGCTGACTTTGACAAAGGTTTACTTGAATTAGTTATTTCAAGAAAATGAAATTTCGATCCTGAAAAGAGGATACGTACCATCTCAGAGAAAAACCAAGATGGTCATATGATGCTTAATGTTTTTGCTACAGACACCTCAAGTGAGGATTTACTAGCACTGTATTGGGGCATCTAAAGGGAAACAAAGGTTGCGAAACGAGGCAATACAAAAGTACTTTGAGTACAACCCCTGAGCTCTGTATTCTCCGGGATCTAAAATCTGGGCTGAAGATCTATGTACCTTTCCTGAATCCAGGGATTTCAGTATTTCCCCTTCCTCTGAGCTAAGATAGATGTCAAACTCTTTCCTCCTGCCATGCGCTAACTCCACCTTTCCTTTACTCTCCGCCAACTCTTATATACCTCTGGAAATCGAATTAATGTCCTGTCTCGAAATCTCTATGCTTCCTCCTTGCCTTCGAATACCAATACTTCCTCAGGATCGAAGTTAACCATTACCGGAATTAGATGGATGTCCCCGTATTGGTTTTCGAATTCATTCATATGTCAAGCCTTTTTTCAAATGTCTCCTGCCGTATGACCCAAATTTAACAAGCTTCCGTCCCTCTGCCCATGCGGATGATAAGCTTTATTTCATTTTTTGGGAAAGGTTTTGATCTACTTCGGAATGAATAGGAACATTCCGAACTCTAAAAATACAAATGTATGCATATGCAATTCAATAAATCCATGGGGCACTTGGTGATTTATACGATTGTCTTATGAAGATCTGTAATAGCCTTCTCATTTATTGAAAATGCATTGAACTATTTCTGGATTCATTAAATTGATTCAGGATGGACATCGGGAATTTTGCTTGATTCATGCTGGACAGATTGGCTGGTTTGTAGCTCTACATTTTTTTCTATACAGGGGTTGATTAGATCACCCTGTACAGGAAGAAAAAATACAAATGTATACATTCTCAAGCCTCTTCTTGTGCTCACCTAGATCTATGGTTGATTCACATGATTGTCTTGAAGATTTGTACTGCTCTTCTTTATTTAAAATGCGTTGAACTACTTCTGGATATATTAAATTGATTGAGGATGTGCATCATAAAGTTATTTCTGAATCCATCCGGAGAGGTTTGGTTGGTTTATCATTATAGCCATTTTTTGCTACACGAGGTTTAATTAAGCAAAAGTGAACAGTACGAAAACGATAACACGGCTTTCAAAATTATTTTTTAAGGTAACAGCTTCACGATTGAAAAGTGTATTGTATAAACTTTAACAAATGTCTTGAAGAGGTAACCATGCGAGCCTGGATAGAGTTTTGATGATTTTGAATTTTCTTCCTCTGTATGCTTTCCTTGAATATGATCTTACTAAATTGAATCTTGAATATCTGCCTATTTCAGTAGTGGACTATTTATATCAAAACGTAGAGACAATTCCCTACAGGAAAGTTTCCTGGACTAAACAAATGCATTTTCAGCATGACTTTAACCTAAGGAAAGTCTTCCAAGTTGTGCAGCATTGCTTTCATCCCAAAATAACATAATGACTAAGTAACCACATCTATTGCTTGAAAGAACCCTAATAATGATTCTATAGGTCAAAACTGACATATAGTCATAAATCTTTCAGTGAAGGTAGCAGGTTGCATAGCTAATTTTTGCTTGTGAACCCTTCGGAGAAAATAGCTAATGGATATTTCAAATCTTCACATGAAATTAGTTTTGAATAGATTTAAGACAAATGATGAGTGCAGATGAATAATTTTGACAAAATCCTTTTTGATTTTAAAAATGTAACTAACAACTCTCAAATAATTAGCATTTTTTGTGAGTCTCTTTTTAATTTTTAAGCGCAATACTCTGTTAGACCAAATCAAATAAATTGAGAAAAAACTAAAGAATATATCACCAAATTTATATTTATTTTCCGTCTTAAAAATTGCCTTCCTTTAGTATAATTCAGGTATACTTTAGTCTGGATTTTTATTAGTCTAGACGGATATTTGCTTCAAAACAAAATTACGAAAATTTGCAACTACAAACTATTTCGAGAAATATTAAAACATAAAATATCAAGTTTAAACTTTCATAGTCATCTCTTAAAATTCATTCACTTTAAAAAATACATTTAATGAGTATTTTTTTCAGGGTTGCTCATGAAAACTGAAACCCGCTTTCAGTTTTAATCTCTAGAATTCTCAAAATCGGCGTACTTCTCGTTCCCTTAGCTCGTCTTTCACTGAGTCAGTTATCTCATTTAAGTTTCGTGAATATTATGTTCTTTCATTTCCACACGTTGAATATTGGTATTTTTTTTCACAGTATTGACCTTTTTGAAAGAGTTCGATCTTTCAAATTTCTTCTTAGATTATCTTATGTTGTTAAAGAGTAATCATTATTTGTGAAAGTACTCTCGGTTTTTTTTTCCACGGCTGACAATTACTATAATATTATAGTATCATACCACAAAACTAAAACTCGATTGTATCTGAATTACCTAGATGTAATTTATTCGAAACATGTGATAACGTTTCAAAAAAGAAAAAAAATCATAAGAGGTATACGACTTTGTGAAGGTCAATGAGAAAAGAAAGTGATTACTATTATGAATCTGCACTTACCTACTTTATTGATCCTCAAGTTCTGAAGGCGCTGTGTCTCCTTTTTTTCTCATCAAAAGGCAGCTATCTGAAGAAAATGTCTTCACTTGTAGTTCAATGATCCGTGGTCTCATCTTTGTCCTATCAGGAATTTCATTGCTTTTTATTGAAAACCGTTTGATATTAGATTATCCGACAATTACGAAGTGAGGTAAAGTTCTTTCTCTTTAGTTCGAGTAGTATTATGCTTTTTTTAAGTTAAGAAAACACTATTGTTTAAAAGCTGAAAATAAGTATTCATTTTAAAACGGATATTTTTTTTTTTTTGGGGGGGGGGTTTTGAGAGAGATACATCTACAGGTTTATCATATTCTTTTGCCCACAACTTTGTAACCATGCCATATTAATAACTGAATTAAGAGCTCAATGCTAATTAGTTAAATTTAAGTCGCCAAATGTTCTATGCTATAATTATGGGATTAAATAATACATTCCAGCAAATATAAAAGTGACATATTGCACATGATAACTGAATTAAAGCCCACAAATTGTACTGATCAAAAGAATATTCTGATAAATAAATTTAAAGAAATTTAAAAAATTTTAGAACATAAATATTAATTTATATCTTCGTGTAAATCTTGGTTTCAATATTCTTATCGTAAAATATTTTGACTATTTGAATTCTCAAATCATAACATTCGGACTGCTTTTGGTGAATGATTTAGATTCTATTATTTTTTAGAGTTGAAAGAATATGCTACATTTTTTTCTTAAATACTGTCGATACGAGTCGTTGGTGTAGATACTATTTAATTTTAAAATGGGTTTGGTGGCTGATGAGATTTCATAAGTTAGTGCGTTAAGTTGATATCCATAAAAATGTACAAGAAAAGTCAACGAGACATAGTTTTTTACGTGCAGGTAGTTGTCAAAAACTATTTTGAGCACAAGCCAAATAAATGTGACGGTAGCAAATCACTTTCGTAAATGAAAGTTGTTTATACTACTGTATTGGAAATCAAATTTTACCAAAAAATAAGCCATGTGTAACGTATGAATGTGTTCTTACTCTCTCTCTCCTTAAGCTCTTTTGGTTTTCTTAGCACCAAAAATAGTTAGTATCATCATTAGTTTTAGTTTATATATTAATAAGTTTATATTTTAGTAAGTTCATATTTTAGTAAGTTTATATATTAATAACTTTATACTTTATTAAGTTTATATATTAATAAGTTTATATTATTTCCAATTATTATGTATTATAAGTTAATATATTAATAACTTTATACTTTATTAAGTTTATATATTAATAACTTAATACTTCATTAAGTTTATATATTAATAAGTTTATATTTTAGTAAGTCTATTTATCAAATTTTTATAAATTAATAAGTTCATAAGAAATAAAACGGAAAACACAATTTAAACTGAGTTTTTGAACTCTATTTTTATTTGCTTCAATAAGACAGGTTCACAGCATGAAAGAATCTCTAGTTGTAGTTTATATATTAATTAATAAGTTTATATTTTAGTAAGTTCATATATCAATCAGTTTATATTTTAGTAAGTTCATATTTTAAAAAGTTTATATATTAATAAGTTTATAAAAAATAAAACGGAAAACGCAATTTAAATTGAGTTTTTGGACTCAGTTTTTATTTACTTCAGTAAGGCAGGTTCACAACATGAAAGAATGTCGAATTTTGAATGTCATTAGAATATTTTCAAAAATCTTTGAAACTGCATCTCAAGTCAAAGATACACATTAAAAAATTTCCTGTATGTCATATATCTACACTATGTACTATGTCATATCTCATAAAAATGATTTTAAAGAATTAGCCTGCCCTTAGTAATTGAAAATATTTTCAAATTATTTGAAAAAAATCATCACAGCAGTTAAGAATAGACGACTAGAAAGAAAACTCAATACAGTAGAAAACCAATGTCTTTGGTAAATACTAACAAAAATCAAATCGGAACAAAAGTTTTTTAATTCAGAAAACACTGAAATTATAAATAAGGGGGACTAAGGATTCAAAAGAAAGATAATGACTAGGTTTCTGCACAATTTTGTCCATAAAAGAAGTTCCAATCATAATTCCCATTCAATTTATTGACTTCATTCAAAGATAATTAAAACACTTTTATTTTCAGTTAATTTTTATCATCTTAACAGAACATTCTGAAGAGATTTTAGTTGGCCCCATTTAGAATCATACTTAAATACACACAAACATCAATTTACCATATTCCAACTATAAAAATAATTCCCCCACTACGCTGTACACACATCCATAACCATATTTCATCATTGTTAAAAACGGAGATAAAGATTTAGAAACGGAAATATGTTATTTTGTGTATCATCCGTTTTTAATTATGAAAACCCATTTGGAAAAACATTAATGAGCTGAAAATGATTAAAATTTGATTTGATTTTATAATGTCATATTCTTAAGAAAATGAAAATCCTAAAATCTTTTAATTGAATTAATAATTGAAGACAATGCGGAATTGATTAAAACTCAAGATTGTGGAGTACATGAACGTTTCGAAGCGAAAGATGTTTTTCCTCTATGAATCAATTACAAAATTAAAACAATTTATTCAAAACAGTGACATGTTTTCGTAAAGTAAAGGATTTTTTGGGGTTATTAATATTCTTTATTGAATTCTTAAGTATCTTTATTAAAGGAAAGAAATTAACTCAAAACATGAATAATTTATTTCATGTTTTTTCTCTAGAGCCTAGTAATTAGACTCAAATTGCTTTGAATTCATATCTTATTTTCTTCCGCATTCGGGGTGTTCTGCGTCTTATTTCTTTTTTAAATGATGAGAAAATTAAAAAAAAGGATAAATTAAAAAATGAAGTCCCCAAGAACATTTTTCACTAGCTAAAGAAAAAAAGTATTTCTGTGACATCAAAATTTTGTCGAAATATTTCTGCTTGAATAACTCAAGAGTCATCAAGTCTTCATTAGGGGAACAATAAGCACTTATTTTGGAGCATGTGGGCCAAATACAAAAAGCGATGAACAAAAACAAAAAACGTTTAAAATATTCATAACTTCACTTCACTTCAAATGAATGGAAAAAAAACGGTTTTGAATGCATCGTTTTTATTTTATTCGATTTACTGATGAATGAATAATTGTCAAACTGTGATAATTCGAACTTTAGTGAGTTGATTATGCAAGAGACTAATATAAAAAAAATCTATGATCAGTGTATATTGCTGATTTGTTTTTTATTTTCCTTTTATGTAGCTTCCTATCATTTATTTATAATATTCCCTCAAAAGAGATTTTTTTTCACTTCATTCTGGCTCTAACCATTCTAAAGCAACTGTTATCTTATTTCGAATCAAGTAAAAGTTGTTTAAAGATGCAACCAGTAGGTTCAATACAATTTTAAGGATAACAAATTTTGATTTCTTTCGAATAGCAAAAATTTCAACTGAATTGATTATTGAATTCATCCATCGTCAAATTTTACTTGAACGAATAAATTGTTGAAAGGGAAGAACAATCACGGTAGAGCGTTTGGTCTTGACATAATTAATTTATTTAGATAGGTTTGCTTGAGTTTTGGAGCCTCGGAAGCCCATTTAGAAGGGCAACGGATTGGCAACCGGAAGATAGCAAGCAGAAATTCGGTGGAGGTAAAGACTATTGAGTAAACGGGGGCTGGTACACGTAAAATCTATCGTGGTCTCACATGTCCTGACGTTGGCGTGGTGTGGAAATTGTGGTGCTAGTTCAGGTGCTGTTTTCATCTGACAGTGTTTCAAAATCACGTGCCTTTGTCCTCTGATCTTTCCACTCGGGATTTATACAAGACCGTCACCTATAGCCAGTTATGTTGTTCCAGTGTGAAGTTAATAAATTATCTACCTACCAACCTCCTAGAGTTTTAGGTTTCCAACTGAATTTTCTTTGTAAAGTAAAGCTTCATATGGCTTTTAATTGACGCGTAAGCTTACATGAGTCAATACTATCGTACTTGAAAATAATTTGCTTGTGTGAGTTTCGTGGAATATCGAAAGAATTTGCCAGTGAGTATCCTGGAAAGACTTTCCTAGTGTTTCAGTTTTCTAAGAAATTAAAAATCTATAGTCACGCATGTCAAAGATCATCAAAGCAAACTGGATATTAAATGACCTCCCAGTGACTTCCAACAGCAAAGATCACTATAGCAACCTAGAAAAAAGAATGGGACAAGGGTACCACGCAACGCCATTTCCATGAAATTCTACCCAACGTGAGCCCCATCATAGAGTTCTGCAGTTCTTCAAATGCTTTATGTCCTTCCAATCCTATCTCAGTAAATTTAGACTGAAGGGCAGACCCCCTTTTTTCCATTAGGAGAGGAAGGCACACCTTTCCACTACGCCATCCCTATATAAAATCACTAATTCCCTCTACATCAGACATCTTCCAGGTCCTCTGGCCCGGAGTGGATGAGACTTATCTTCAAACATAAGGGTTAACTATTGGACTTCCGACACAGACATGGTCAAGGATTTAACTAGGAATTCTCAGACAGGACCTTCTGTGAGAAGACCGCTGATAGCACAATGCGCCCCTTAAGATTCACTTAATAACTGACTATTTACCCACCTTCTTATTTCTTTCCTTTTCTCCTCAATTTTCTAATAAAAATCAATAGTTTTCCACGAAACTTGTCGATCTTTTTATAAGATAGATTAAGATAGATAAAAGGGTACTCTTGGTTATTCTCTTATATGTCACCGTGCTCAAATGCTTCCCTTCTTTGGTAATCAAAAACTATTTAATTTTAAATCAACTCCAATTTAATTTTCCCACCGCTTAACAATTACTAAACTTTAAACTGTTGTTCGTTTTCACATTTCTGATTCTTGTCAATTTGAATGGCACCGCTTCATTTTGAGTTTTTGGATTATTTGCTAAAGTAGCAAGCAGAGCTTAAAACAATGTATCAGTTCTAAAATCGTATGGTTTTTTAAACTCATTATTCCCCAAGTCCTTTTTCATATTAAGTGGGACTCTTAGAAAAGATTGTATCGTTTACTTATATAGGAACTCACTCCTACTCCTCACCAACATAATTGAAAATCAGCGTTTTTCTGTGGGTTTAACTTTTTTTTAAATATACCACATTTACGAAATAAAGATGTTTGTCAGATATATGAAGAGTTACTAAACAGGGAATAATCTTCCATGTAGTATTAGTTCAAGAAATTATGATCAATGATCTTATCATGGTCATTGGCTCTGTAAGATTGAATGTTCAACATCAAACATTGAATTTCTCAAGTTACCCGAGTCCTGGTCATCATCTAAAAGTTTCACCGTTATTTTAGAACCAAACTAAAATGTCGAGACTGTTGGGACTTTTCAATGATTGTTAAGTGTTTCAAAGATGGGTAGGTACTGGAATTAACATCGGACCTGAGAATAAGTGTTTAAAATATTGAATCAAATTGTTCTCGTGAAGTTAAGTAGGAGAAACGAGAAGGGAAGATAGTACAATATAAAAAACAAATAATCTTTCTAACACACAAAAAAGTAACTATTTTTAAGTTTCATCTTAAGATCTCAGCCAAACTTTCCTCTTTGTTTTGAGGATTCCAAGATGCGCCCCCACCCCCACCCAAAAAAAATTGTGTAGATACTCAATTAACTTATTACAAATCATGGAAATATAATTTTTCGTGTCTGAGAAAACGTTAAATGAACCTTAAGTTCAAAGAATATGAAGTTAAATCGCAATCACACACACATACCTTAACCCTACCATAAAGGCCTAACAAGATTAATACCAAATTTTAATGTGCTTCAAAAACTTAGTTCAATCGTGAATGGTATCTGCTATGGCTGCATTCCAATTACCATACAGGAATAAATCACGCAATGCAATGCAAATGGGTGCCTCGAATTGTGACCTTAAATGTATACACTTTACTTATAGAGTGACATTTATTTATTAAGAATCTCATTAATAAAACTCAATGAAAATGTGACCTTTTCCCACCATGCTCGGCTGGCACGCTTTATCATATTTTCTCTCAGATACCCATCTGTCAGTGATGGAGCGTACGTAAAACTCGTTCTTTTTTACAAGAACAGCACTCCCCCTTATAACCTGTTACTCTCTCGTGGATCGAATTATTTTAATTCGAAACGTCAAGGAACGAATGAAAAAAAGGGGGGCTGGTGCAGCAGAACGCAGGAGGAACGAATCTGCGATCATCCATCGGGAGAGACATCTAACTGGCCCATTTGTCACTCAGAATGAGAAAAATCGCCTGACATCCGTGGAATCGCGGTACCCGATAAATCATACGGGCAGCAAAGGATCACACTGGCTCTCCATTGCGCAAATATCCATTAACAACGCGCAAAAACTATCCCTCTTCCGTTGGTGGATCAAAATTAATTTGCGCCTCGTTCTGCTAAACCTGGCAAAGGGTTGGGGATGCGAAGGAAATAAAAACATATCTACCCGATGGGACTTAATTGAGGAGGGACATAGTCCAATAAAGATTGATCTTGTCGTCCCTAAAGGCTTGATAAGCAAACAAAAGGATTATCGCTTCCCGTCCAATGATTGAAATTCGGGATCGGATTAATGAATGGCACAAACGCCGTCGAGGCTACTCTTTCTATTCTTATCCGGCAATCCCGATCGGATGTTGCTTTTCCGATGGATGACGCGTTTTGTTTATTTCTGGGACAATGTATCCCATTTAGAAGAAAACTGGTGTAGCTGGGTTTCGTCTTTGAAGTCCTTGGCTATTTCCGATTCGTGTCACATTTTTATTTTTTGTAATTTTAACAACAGCAATTGGCTTTTACGTTACAGCATTATGGAATATCTTTGCCGAAATATGAAGTTTTGCAAATGTTTTAAAGAGCCTCACTCCAGCTAAAGACAGTTCAGTCGTGAGTATTATTCGCTTTAAAAACGCAATGGATGGTTGGGCTTTATGGAAAAGGTACGTACTTCGCCGAGCTGCACCTAACAACGTCAAGTAAATGGGCATACACCCACTAGGAAAGCTTTTACTGGCACAGTAAAGAGAAATACACCCAGGGCGGAGTTTAACTTGCAACTTTTAAAATGCAATGAAAATACTTTAAATAGCTTAGTTAGGTATCTACTAAAACTTTTTTTTTCTTTCCAATGGCAAGGCTGGGTACAGATTGCAAAGACAAATACAATACATGATACAATACAGAAATACAATCCAGTACAGAATTGACCGAAGTCATTGTAGCCTTATACAAGGCCAGAAGTGATGGTCACTTGTGAAGGGGCACCCAATGGGTGGACCATCATTGTCCCTAACAAAGAAAAGCACAATTGACATCCATGCCCTGACCCGGATTCGGACCAGGAACCTTCCGATCCAGAGGCCAACACCTTGACCACTAGACCGGTTGGTCGGCTCTACCAAAACTTATTGCAATAATTATCAGATTCCAATAACGTTGCAACAAATGTCAGTATACAATCACTCCTTGAACCCAAAATAATCGATATTGTTTTTCCTAGGATTATTTTGAAATTTTGAAATGCGACTTTTTATTTGTGATAACGAATACTCTAATCGCAAGAATATTTTAAAAAGTTCTGTTAAGTAAACAGCTAGTTTAAAAAACTAGCAAACAATGGAATATCCAATTAATTACCGGTACCCAAATTTCGATCGCAAGTTGTAAACCACTGTATGTACAGTAGTTGGTTCTTGACTGTATAATTGCTTTTAAAGCAACATCTCCAAACTTTTATAACTTCTTTCATCAACTGATCATAGAAGTTTATCACTTTCTTCAATCAGGTGATTACTGTTTATCAAAGTATGTCGCATTGTTTGGTTACCAGTAATCACTTTTGGCGTACAAAACCACAAACTTCTACCTACCTATTATTTAGTTCAGCTCTATAACGCTGCAAGATATGAAGCGTAGTGCACATTATTTCTTTTTTATTCCTTGCACTTTAAATCCGACGTATTATGCGTTTGTTTTTCTTAAGATCTTGTGGAATAGGTCAAGGGGAGAAACCCAAAATCTTCCTGACGGTGTAGCCGTTACCATCGATGGAATGAGACTACTTAAAAATTAAGTACATTCGTATGTCAAGAAATGGCAATAAAGAACCAGACATTTTTCTATCCCTGGTACATGAAGCTTGGGCACGAATGGTCTTTCCACCGAAAAGAAAGACCTTAATTCCGTCAGCAGAGGTCACCCTTGAGTGAAGAGGCAAGAATTAGTTGGAAGGTCTTCACGCCAGTGTCGCCCGCAGTGGCGTTTCGAAAATACTGTGGCGTTGACGCGTTTTTAGGTGAGGAATGAGGTGCCATGACCATCAATTGCCTTCCATGGGATCATCGGAGCCGGAGCATCCCTGGGCTGCCATTTATTTTAATCAAAGCTCCAGGCAGAGAAAAGAGGGCATTAACATAACAAATAGTTGGACTTTTCTGCCGGGCATTCATCAAAGCGGGCTTTGGCACCGTTTTGACACGGTCCGTCCGGGAAGAAAAATGGCGCTGTCTCTCCGAAATCCCGGGCTCGGGCAAAAATCGAGACCGCTTAAAGAGCTCGCGAGAGTAGGCGGGGGGTGGGGGAATGTCCCTCTTTCTTTTGATAGAGTGAGCTGGGGTCCAAGGATTCGGTGAATATCTATTTTTTATTATTGCTGCCACCGCGGGGATAAAAAGACAATTCTCCACGGTATTTTGCATTCGCTTTCTTTCCCTTTTTAAAATCAGGGGCTGTGGTTGCTGTTGACTGAACGAATAAGGTCGATCATTCTGTGCGAAGGCCGCCAGATAAAATGCATAAATATAAACAGAATAGGCATTTCTTAAGGGTGTGCGGAGGAAGCATCAGGTTAAGGTTTTTCTGCATGGCCCATCCATTAGAAGTTTAAAACGGGTGGCTTTTTCTGCAGCTTCTTTTTTAAGAGGCATTGAACTCAGTTTTTATTTTAAGATACATGTATTCGCATTTTGGAAACGATTTTTTTAACATTTCAGTAAACTTCTTTGTTTTTTATTTTATTCTAGAAAAATATGGACATAAAAAAATTTAAGTTAAATTCTTCCACTGCATTGCAAAAATACATCTGCAATAACTCGACTATTACATTCGTTTTTTAACTATTTTGTTCTAATTTTTCTACTTAATGTTTTCCACAACCATGAATAAATAGGTTACTTCTGATGATGAGAATTAATGAAAATACCGAATGGTAAAAATAAGTAATTTGATTTCACCACAAAACACCTATATTAAAAATCTTTCATTTCATTATTTTTTGCTCTAAATTTTTTTTAAGTTAACATGAATTATTTATTTGTGTTGCTGACATTGATGTATTCTGGTTTCAAAGTAAATAAATATAAAGGTGATTTATAAGATATTCCGAAAATTCGAATAAATTTATTCAGAAACTGCTGGGTTTTATTTGCTCCGTAGGTAGGTAGCTAGGTATTTTAATTAACGTCGTTATGGAGCAACAAGACGAACTATTGACGACGGTCAGGATTAATCCCAACGAAAAAGATCCGAGGACGACATCACGTAATTTTGTACCATGGACGGATGACGAGGCAACACCTGAGTTTGCATCCCAATCTCTAAATTTCCACTCCACGCCAACGTGGTTTTTATTTGCATCACGACTTTAATTCTGATTAAATAGTAAGGATGAACGAGTGTATGATGCGAAGGACTTAATGGGTTGCACAATTTTTTTTCTATTACTTTGCTTCATTGAACATTTGAAAACACTAAGGTAAACAAAATAAAATATAAACGCTATTTTAAATAGCTTCTTATGTGAGAAAGTTTCGCAAGATTAAGATACATAATTCTGAAGTCTCCGTATTTGTAAAACAAAATAATTGACGTGTGGATATGCATGAGATGTATTTAAAAATCTTCATTTGAACCATAATCATTGTATACAGGAAGTGAGAAATCATCCATGTTCTATTTAGTGCGATATTTAACCACACTTTATGTTATTCTTTAGTTAGATATAAAAATTTAAGTCCGTTCTAATAATTTTTTCGTTTAGATGCTGTAATGCCTGGAAAATTACCTTATATAGGTGATAAATTGCAAAATTGGCCACTCCTCTGTAAAATCTGGTGTGTTGGCGATCTTTTTCCTGTTGCTTCAGAACTCGCCTGGCACTGTTCGAAAGTGTTGGGAAATACCAGAGCTATAGTGATTATCATTGTATTAAGCCTTGGGGCCCTATTTATTGTAATTGTAAGATGTATATATGAAGAAATAAATTTAATAAGTCCATTATCTAATCTTATTGAAATACCTAACAGCTGTTTGTGCAAATTGAAAAGCTGCTGAGAGCGTTACCAACAGGATTCCTAATTATTTTATGCTTACACCTTTCTATTAGAACCTGCATTCTGTTATTTAATGAACTAGTCTCTTCGGTTTTGTTTCATAAACCAAAAACTCGGATAAACTGAAGAAACTAAAACTGATTTCTGGATGTCAATAACATGGATAAAGACAAGAAGATTTATGTAAAAAAAAACCATTAAAATGTAATAAAATGAAAAAGCAAATAAAATATAAATTATTTACATCGCTATTAAAATGATTAACGTATCAAAAATTTAAATTTCAGAGTTTTATTATCGATTGAGGCTTTTTGTTCATTGTTATTTTGATGGTTTCTTTCTCTTGTGAATTTTCGTTCATTTTAATTTAGGCAAATGTTTGGAACTGAGGGAGTGGTAAATGTTATTTTGTTTTCGTTTATGTCTGGATAAACAACTTTTGTTTTATTTCCTACAGAAATCAGGGTTGCTTAAATCAAAATTATTTTGCACTAAATGCACCGCTATGGATACGATTGGGAAATAATTATTTCCTTGGTGACTTTAGAAGTGCGCCCAAAAAGAGCACCAAGGCTGTTGTCGCCTATATAAATGTAGACTGTAGCTCTATCCTGTAATTTATGAGACTCTGGACAACCTATGGTGGCTAACACTTAGTAGCATACATTACTATAGTTGTGTATCATTGGAGAGCTTGAACTAATGATACGAGAGAAATGTCCGGCATTTGAAAACATTTTTCATCATAATTTAAAGTATTAGGAATGAGATTTTACTTTAATGAGACAAAGAAAGAAAGTTCTGAATATTATAGAAAGAAATTATTCATATTATGTGGATTCCTATTCCAGTTATGCTCTTTAGTTATTATCCAGTTATGATTTTCCAGTTATTTACTTGTTGCCGAATCAGCAATCTAGTGTCAGGTTGCTGTCTTCTGGATCGAATGTCCTGGTTCGAATTCGAGGAAAAGAATAGATGTTTGTCTGCCTTGAATGAACGCGGGGCTTTTCTATACACGGTTTGTGCCTAGAATGCGCGGTACCAATGTGAGGTGTAACGTGAATCCTTTCTCCTGGTGGTACAACAGGATGACTTAAAGTTCCTAACAAATCTGTCCATGTTATAACATGATAGAAAAAATTCAATTAATTGGCCGGACGTTAAAAAAAATCTTGCTAAGCATGAAGCATTTGTCAGAACTCCCATGTGCAACAATACATTCCTAATTACATGAAAAGAGTTTGCACACCATTTAATGGCTCACTTCAACAGTGGACTACACAAGATGAAAATATCAACCAGTTTCCTCAACATGGGGTAAAAATCAAGGGAATCAAAAGCGTGCACACCATTTAATAACTTACTTCAACAATGTACTACAGAAGCTGAAGATGTCAACCAGTTTCCTTAACATGGGAGAAAAATAAAGTGAATCAAGAGCATGCACACCATGGCCTACTTCAATAGTGGAGTACAGAAGCTGAAAATACCAACCAGTTTCCTCAACATGGGGGAAAATCAAGGGCATCAAGAGCATGCACACCATTTGATGGCTTACTTCAACAGTGGACTACAGAAGCTGAAAATATCAACCAGTTTCCTCAATATGGGGGGAAAACCATGGGAATCAAGAGCATGCACACCATTAAATGGCTTACTTCAACAGTGTGCTACACAAGCTGAAAACATCAACCAGTTTACTCAACATGAGGTAAAAATCGAGGGAATCAAGAGCATGCACACCAATTAATGACACTTCAACAATGGACTACAGAAGCTGAAAATGTCAACCAGTTTCCTCCACATGGGAGAAAAATCAAGGAAATCAAAGAGCATGCATGGCTTACTTCAACAGTGGACTACAGAAGCTGAAAATACCAACCAGTTTCCTCAACATGGGGGAAAATCAAGGGCATCAAGAGCATGCACACCATTTGATGGCTTACTTCAACAGTGGACTACAGAAGCTGAAAATATCAACCAGTTTCCTCAACATGGGGGGGGAAATCAAGGGAATCAAGAGCATGCACACCATTTAATGGCTTGCTTCAACAATGGACTACAGAAGCTGAAAAATATCAACCAGTTTCTTACATAAGGGAAAAAATCAAGGGAACTATTCGGTGCAGGAATCCACCCAGTAGTGATCCCGAAGTTATTCGAAACCGAATGTTTGCCGAGTTATTAACTTGTCGAGCGGGTAAGCATGACAAATGACTGACAAATGAAATATCACTGACAAATGACCTCCGGCAAAATGAAATAAAATTCTTCCACCGCTTGTTGGAATTCCTGAGGCTTCCCGCAAGAATTCCTCGCTTTGCAATCCGGGAGGAGGAAAATCATTAGGTACAAAGAAAGACTCGCGTAAATTGGGCACCTTTTTAAAAAGGTACAAATTAATAAATGGGCATATTCTAGAAGGTAGAAAGGGAGCAGGACAAAAAAGCGAGGAGGCGGCCTTTTCGCGGAGTGACAAGGAATTTGAAATCTGCAAACTATGCACCTAAATCAAGACGGAGCAGTAAATAAGGCTGAGATGCTGATGTCGCTGAAGAATGGAGTCCGCCGCAAATCATTAACGGAAATATTTCATCCTTTCCGGAGGGAGAGGGTTGTGAAATATTTCAGCTTTGGGAAATATTCGGGAAAAATGGAACGGCGTGCCGGCTCCAGAGACTTCAAACATCCCGAGAATGATCCCATACTGTAACTCAAGAATGCTGGCGAATACTCAAACAAGATAGGGATACTGATGTAAGGTTAGAAGAATGCGTGTCACAAATATCTCCGTTCTGCAGTTTTTTAAAAGGATTTATGTTACACTGAATTATTTTATTTATTATAAACTATTGTTAAATGGACCGACTGACCGGTCTGGTGATTAAAGTGTAAGTCTCTAGATCGGAAGGTTCTTGGTTCCAATCCGGGCCAGAGCATGGATATTTGTAAGCGTATACTGCAGAGGCGGCTGGTGCATCTTAAATCTGTCGCGACCGAACGTCCGGTTGGTGTGGAAGCTAGGAGAGTGGGGTGTTGCCTCGTCATCTGACCGTGTTTCAAAATTACGTGATGTTGTCCTCGGATGTTTCACTTACGGGATTGATCGGGGACCGTCGTCAATAGCCCGTTGTGTTGATCCAGTAGGACGCTAATTAAAACTACCTTACCTATTGTTAAATGTAGTTAGAACTTAACCCGAGACTCTCAATCGTGGTAGCCCGGTTAGAAGAGTAGCGGATTAGAGACCGAAGTGTCGCGAGTTCGAAACTCGATCCTTCCAAAGACCGTCGTGTACGTGGTTGTTGGTGCATATTAAATCTGTCGTAGCCTCTAATATACTCACGTTGGAGTGGTGTGAAAGCTTGGAGACTGGAGTGACAGCTCAGATGTTAACCTCGTCACCTGACCGGGGATCAAAACAACTAGGTATTGGCCTCGAATCTTTACATTCGTGATTGATCCCGTACCGCCACCAATAGACCACCCTTGCATTGCTTTAGAGCGACGTTAATTGAATTACCTACTGATAAATGTAGTATCGCTTTCTCCACACAACAAACATATTGTGACTAAACAACTTCATTTGTCGATTGAAAGGGTTTTAGAAAAGATTTCGTTGATCAAAGAGGTCATAACTGGTAAGAAGTCATCCAGAGAAGACTGCAGGTTGCAGACATACGAACGAGCTCCACCGGGGGATGAACAGCTTTATTTTATACGGAATGTTATAAAACAAATAATTTATTTGTGATGTCGAGTCCTTTGATTCTGGAATCCATCAAACAACACGGAATTACTACAATAAAATCCAAATCATATGCCGTGGTAATAATACCGCGTTACTCAGAGTTAGTTACTAAGAGCAGAAAGCAAAACGTCAATACCATCGATACATTTCCCCTCAGTGGCTCAAATGTTCTACTCGGAAGAAATTTTAATTTGTTTCTGTTTTCGTGGATAGTTGGCCCAAATTATAGCAACTAGATCGAACTTTTATAATTATATTTAGGCCTTTTTTAATCTTCAACCCTTTTATCATCCCGAGATTTCTTAGTATTGTAATTTTACTTTGACCTAACATCACAAATTGAATGACTAAACAACTACATCGGGATTATCCTGAGAAGGATTCTATTGGTCAAGATTAAAAGTCATAAACAGAAGACTGCAGGTTACAAAGCGGATATATAAGTGTGAATCTTTAAGAGGGCTAGACGACAAGCAGTCTATTTGAAAGCTCTTTTTAGCTTCATTCATGTTATAAATCGATGAATAACAGGTACGTATATATGAGTGTTGCGGCTCTCAGAGAGTTGAGGCATTTTTTGTTTCGGATCATTGTTGTTACGTTTAGAGGAATTTCTTTCTTTTTGAGGTTTAGAAGTGCATTTTTTTGTGGAAAAGATAAAATTCAGGCTTATGACTGTTTAATGATAAGTTTAAGACAATTTAATGTGAACGATGAAATCATCCTCACCCATTTCCATCGACTTGGAAAACCACGGAATCGGAGCAAGTAAATTCCTAGTGAATGGAACGCAAGCAACAACCTCGCGCTATTTGCTAACCATTTACTGTCACGCCACAGAATCGAACTATTTAGGGACCGTATGTTGACACGCGATTCAAAATGGATGCGATACAGCGACATGAAAAGTTCTCATCATTGGTTGCCGTCAAAAGATTCAAAGTCATTGACAGCAAATCTTAGTACCCACCAACAAAATGCGTTTCTCTGTTTTGGGTGGACTGCCGACACGATCTTCACCTTAAGTTTTTTACCAATGAAAAAACCATTACAAGTGCAGACTTCTCAGCACATTTGCAACGGATTTCTGTTTCATTCAACCAGAAGCAACCAGCATTGGTTAACAGATAAAAGAGTTATCTTCCATAAGAACAATGCAAGACCACACAGCAAGAGCGACCATGGACTGATTATCATGCTCGGTTAGGAACTTCTACCCAATATCCCATGTTGACAACCATGACAACCATTTAGGAAATCATTGATCTCAACTTTGACAAGACGTCGAAAAGGAGTTGAAGCACTTCTGTGATACCAAAGAGGAAAAATAAAAAGGTAAAGAAAAAGTTGTTAAATCGTTGGAAAAGGGTAATAGCAGTCGGTGATTTTTCTGAATGAAGTATTGTTTGATCCACTTTTTATTATTATGTATAATTGATTGAAGTGGCACAAGCTTTCTTGGTTTCCTGATAATTTATAGTTTTGAAAAAATGTAATAGTACGAACTATTAAGAGTGATTTTTTTAGGTCATTTATAGATTTGCACCCAGAAATGACTGAACAGAGTATGTGACCTTGATGCGCCTATTTGAATGTATGTAATAAAATATAAATTGCTGGACAGAAGACTGAACTGTTGATCGGTCGAAATTTTGCAGCAGTCAAGCAAACAATTCAAAAATGCTATGTGTCATGTAACAACTGGGTGTAATAACTCGATGATTAAACTAAATTTATGAGTGCAAAATACTTCTAATGATCGATAATTATAAACGCTGGAAATACTGTTATTAATTTAATATTAAAATAATTTTCAAATGAAAAATATTCCTTAAGTACTTCTCACCAACAAATTGTGGAACGGTTTGAAATTTACTTGAGACTTCCATAAATATTTTCATGTTATAAAAACATCATATTTAAGCAGAACTTCCAAAGGGACAGGTAGAAGAAACACTTTATAAACTTATTTTCCTTGTGATACAAAGAAATTTAGCTGGAAAAGGATTTTGTGCGTTGCTTTATATTAATGTAGTTACCTGTTGTTCAGAATTTACTAAATACTAATTTTCTAAGAGACTTTAACTAATAAAAAAGTGTATAAAGATATAATTTAAATTATATTCTCCTTAATTATGAATGAATATGATATAAACGCCCGCGAAATAAATAATAATAACATTTTTATTTTTCCAATTTGGTAATAATGTTTTATTTCGTAGAAAGATAACTACATGTAAAGTAAAGGTTTTCAACATTTAGCCTATTTTTTTTTTCATTGGCACTTAAATACAGAAGGGTCTCCGATTTATTTACTGTGGTTTCTAATCTAGGTAACAATTAGCAGTCAATTCATTTTTATTTAAGGAAACCCAACAATTCCAAATTTTAAAAATATTAAGGAATTTTTAAAAGTTTTCAAAATTGACTTTGTTGTGTCTGACTGAGAAGAGGAATGCTATTGGAATCAAAACTTATGTATTAAATAAGACTTATTTTTTAAAAGATAAAATTTTAATCGTGGTAAATAATTGTATGTTATAGAGATTGCTTCTCAGTTAACTAATTTCCTGTTAATAACATTAAAAGGATAAATTTCGAAACCAAAGATGAACGAACTTGGTATCAAATTTACCAGTACAATAATTAGTGATATGGGTACAAGTTCTTATACTACTTTTAAACTTATCCAATAATTTAGCAGTTTAAAACCAAAGTAATAAACAATTGTTTTATTTCTGCATGATTAATGATTATTATTAGTTATCAAGAGATTATTACTTTTAAAACACCCGTATAAGATCTTAAAATTATGAAAACAATTAGTGCTTAGTTCAAACAAAACTCTCATTTCTCTTTATAACGCAAAAATTTTAATATTAGTTCATGTAACATTACATAACAATATATTAAACGACTTAATGATAGCTTCAAATAAAATCACACACCTATCTAACTTCATGCAAATTTTATAAATCAAATATAAACCTGTTCCGTAAAATTTATTTTTTACAGAAGTCATTTTCCAAATTTGAAGGGTTATTAAAATGAAGATGAAAAAAACATACTTCATAATGTAAAATTTTAGGATCAGTGATTACTTGCTTTTAAGTAACAAGAAGAAATCCTATTACCTCAACTTCAAATAACTTTAATTCAAAGAAAAATGTAACAACCAAAAAAGATCTCCATTTAAATCTCAAGTTATGTATCGCAAATATGGAACACATTTATGTTTGGGGTGAATTTTTCACCAAAACTTCAAAACACAAAGTACATTTAAGGTGTTTTGCTTCGTTGATTTATGTGAGCGATATCATTATAATTCATAATATATAAGATGAAACAGGAAATTAACTTTTCAATAATAAAAAGTTTGCAATGCTGAAATCTTCCATTTGGTATTATTTTGTGGGGAACAGATTTCTGAAGGAATCCTCCATGGGATTTCCTTCACCATCAATCATAAACTTAGGGGCAATATATCAAGATTCGACCTCGAAATCGTTGACATTTGCTGGAGTTCTCCGCGCATTATTGTAATAAATCATGAGCGAGAGGCATAATCAGTTGGCGGCTCGTCCAACCACGTTCCGCTCTCCAAACCCTTATGAATACTAGAACTTGTGCTGCCATCTATTATTTTAAAACGTAAATTTTGTAAACTCATTTCAGATTCGCAATTAAAATTGCCTCAGGGGTCAAATTCTAATTGGTACGATAGGAATTTTTGATAGAACACAAAACATTTCGTACCCTATTTGTTGTTTCCCCAAATAGTGAAAATCAATAACTTTTAGAATTCAAATTACTTGAATTTGAAAGTAAGGATTAAATACAGTTCTTTCCAGAAACGTCGGGAATAACTTTTATGGTTCTCTGAAACTGGCTCCAAAAAAATTTTAATAAAAGGCAAATTAAACAGTTACCTTCTTGTCTAGTGAAATTTTACTATACAAAGGTACTCAAAGATATAATACTTTAGAAAATAACTTTTTCTGAAAATATCGAATCGAATAGAAGAGTAACCTTTAATCTGATCAAATCAAAACGAAAAACATGTGTATAGAAAATTTTATTCATGCAGGACAGAAAAAGAATATGAATTAATTTTCAAAATACTCAAATAGACGTTTCGTACTTCAACACCCTAAACCCTTTCGATATTTCAAAAGGTAAAAACTCTCCAAAAAGTATTTTTTAACTCTTGGATATAGTAAGAGCCAATAAAATATAACACTTTAAGATTTGATAAATTTCTTTTCAAGTCATTTTCAGACTATGATGTATGACTTACCTAACTAACAAATTTCGAATTAGGAGTAACTACCTAATGTGTATAACCTTTCTAATAAACTTTCTAAAGTCACCATCCACATATTCTTCACCTATGAAGATTGTTTAGATGTGAAGAAAGGTTTCAATGTCTTCATTCACTCTATACTAACTACAATATCTATTAACACATAAAAATAGAGAAATTAGAATCCCTTTATGATTTATGAAGATACAGCTAAGATAGGACAACAATTTTTAAAAAATAATGCATTTCTTAACAATTTATGATTAATAAACGACCATCAACTAACTAATTAGACAGGATAATTATTATATGCAGAGTCGTAAGCTTTCTGAAGTTACCATCTATATTTACTGATACAAATTTTGGGGTAAATGCGAAAGTAAAATATCTGCATTAAACTACAACATAGTAATATCTATTTGCACTTCAAAACGGAGAAATTTGTATTCTTTTTTTTTTATATAATTTCTGAAGGTGCAGAGCAAAGATGCGAATACTATGATAAAAGTTCTAACGAATGACATTCCGAAGCTATCAAAGGATATTACAACTGAACCGTACGAAATCAAGTCCCTCGTCTTGATTGTTTATTATTGTTCTTCGTCTCCCTTGAAGAAAAGTGCCATTTTTCATGAAATCGGGAACAGTTTCTTAGCAGATCGTTAGGTAGCCATTACCGTTTTCTTGGACCACCTGCGTCTTTCCCCTGACGCTTCTTCGTACTTTGCCTTCATTAATATTCATCCTATGGGACCACCTGCTGGTACGCTTTAATGCCCCCTCTAATGTTACTTCGCACCCCCCTCGATCTTAATAGCCACTGTTCTTCGGGCCGTTTGCATATTGAAGAATTTGAACAAGGATTTTAATACGCCTTTCATCCACTATGCACCGCAGAAGCCGCGTTAATGCCTTCTTTGCTCTGAAAACATTCAAAGAACAGCAAAATCCGTGGATAATGGTGAGTGATAGAATTGTAGCTGAATTTGAGTGAATGGAAATTGCAAACGTATTTGCCTGTAGGAATGTTACAGGGCGATGGTTTTACATCAAAACTACAACAGGTAAATGTTTAAGAACAATACAATATGAATACTTTTGAAGATTTTGATTCCAAAAGGAATATAAAGGGATAATCAAAATTCCGAATTGCCCTTTTGGGGCAAAGACTTGAAAAACTAAAATTATGCAGAGAAGATTGATACCTCCCGATATACATATTGTTCAAGATTATTTATCGAATGTCTGAGCAAATATGAAGAACTAGTTTCTAACTAAGCCGATCAACCGATCTAGTGGTCAGGGTGTTGGCCTCTGGATCGGAAGGTTCCTGGTTCGAATCTGGGGTCGGGGCACGGATGTAAAATTGAGCTGTCCATTGTTAGGG
The DNA here is from genome assembly GCA_947359465.1 of Metellina segmentata. Classification (NCBI taxonomy): domain Eukaryota; kingdom Metazoa; phylum Arthropoda; class Arachnida; order Araneae; family Tetragnathidae; genus Metellina; species Metellina segmentata. The sequence goes on along the minus strand of OX375879.1, from coordinate 61,753,884 downwards.
GCAAAGATGGTCCTCCCACTGGGGGCCCCTTCACAAGTGACAGTCACGTCCGGCCTTGTAGTGGCGGCCAAGGACAAGTCCTTAGTGCCCGCCTTTGGAAGTAGTCCACCAACACTTCAGGCCTTGTAGGGGCCTTGGATAGAGTCCGATACCCGCCATTGGAAAAAAAAAAGTTTCTAAATAGTCAAATTTTCGATTCTTACAAGAAAAAGAAGCAAATTTAAATATGTGGAAAGAAAGGTGGCCTTTTTGTTGGAAACCTGGCAACGGTGACTTTTTGATTAAATAGATGGTTACAAAATTTGTAATGTATGTAAGTAAATTCCAAAAGTAAAAACATTCCAAATAAAATTTAGTTCAATCGAAAATTGAAGGAAAAATTCCACTTTTCTTTCCACAGATTTGGAAGTTTGGAACGATTCGTACGTTTGGAAATAAGTGGAATTTTGCTCGGACATTTCATAAATTAGTCGACTGTATAAAGCGCTTGAAATTGTTAATATGATTCGTCTAATTTTAGTTTTCCCACTCACCACCAAAAGTGAAGTTATATTACTAATTTCAAATAACATATTGAAAGTTAATAAATTTATTGGAAATAAGCTTGAAGCTTAATGTTTCTCTAGGAAAAGAGAAGACTATCTAAGAAAATACTGAATTTTTGTAAAAGGATAAAGCTCTCTCACCCTCAAGCACACTATTAGTATGAAAATTGGAGGTTTTCTCTCTATATTAAAAAAAAGTTACCGCCGCCGCCGCCGCCGAAGAATTGAAATTTTTGTTGTTTAGCTCCATTCTTAGACGGTTTCCCGAGAAAGTACTGATCGGAAAAATATGAAATTAACATGCTTTGTTCTTCATCGTATTCCCTGGATAATTATTAAGATTTTTTTCCGATGCGGCTATTAGTTTAGGTTTTATTAAGTGTTAAAGTTGAAGAAGTGAAATTTCTTCCGCGAGTGAGCAAAACACATTCAAAATTTCAGTCTTTAGTCGTGAGTTTTTTTTTAAGAGTACCTCTCAACGTAAATTTTTGCAGCTCGTCGAGTTTTTTTTTAAATTTAAATTTGGTTCTTGATAATATTTTTTTGAAATTCAGGAAAAATCGGGACATTTTTGTTACTTTTTTTTAAAACTGCCATATCTATATCTAATTACTATTAGTTTTTAATTTTTAAAATATAGCAGTATACCTCAGAATATACTCTTTCTTACGGTACTATTATTTTTGAAATCGGTTAATAATTAAATTGGATGCGATCAAAAGTTCGTCATACAAAATTCGGAATCTTTGGATATTTTCGCTACTTATTGTTAAAACCGTTTTGTCTACGGCAAAAGCCATTATTTTTTAAATTTGAAAACATCACTGAATACATTACATTACACTCTTTCTTATGGTACAATTATTTTTCAAATTGGTTAATAAATAAAATCGATGCAAATAAAAGTGGGTCATACAATTTTCGGAACTTTCAGATCGTAACTTCCGATACAAAACTAAAATGGTCATATCTGTATAGTATTACTGTTAATTTTTAATTTTAAAAATATTGCAGTATACCTCAGAATATACTCTTTCTTACGGTACAATTATTTTTAAAATTGGTTCATAAATAAATTCGATGCAATCAAAAGTTGGTGACACAAATTTCGTATTTTTCAGTTCGCATAGCTGCTTCCGAAAGCAGTAGTGGGTTACACTTTTGACTATCGGGTTTGCCAGATATCAAATTTATCGTAGCAACAATTGCCATAAAAACGATTTCTTTTTATTTGGCGAGGAAAAAGGCTCGCTTTTTTCCCTCTGTTTTCAAGACAGTTTACCGACAAAGTACAGATCGTAAAGTTTGGATATTAACAATGTTTAGTTAAAATTGTACAGGGAACAAGATGCAGAAGATTTTTTACTGATGCGGCTATTAGTTTAGGGTGCATTAAGTGTTAAAGCAAAAAAAAGTTAAATCACTTGCGAAAGAAGTATTGGTTTGAGAAAGCAAACCAAACGGATTGCGTAGCAATCCCCGGGGTCGGCGAGCGTAAGCGAGACGCAGCGAAGCCCTCGCTGTGACGTCATGAACCGGAAAGTGAAATCAGCATAATACGAATTATTCAGATAGTTTCACTCTGTGAAAGTAATGTTGGTTTGCGAAGCAAACCAAATGGTATCTGTGACAGGAGTGTTGGTTTGCGAAGCAAACCAAATGGGATTGCGCAGCAATCCCCGGGGGTTGGCGAGCGTAAGCGAGCAGGGGGCGGAGCCCCCTAGTTCCTTTAAAAAAGTAATAATTGTTCGCAAATTAAAAAGAACTTTGAAATCTAATCGCGAGATTTTGTAGTACATTTTTTAATTTGATTCCGTTGAAGAGGTAATTGGCAATTTTTAATTAACGTTGTACTAGAGCAACACAACGGGCTATTGACGACGGTCCAAGATCAATCCCCTAATGGAAAGATCTCCGTTGAAGAGGACATTGAATTTTCAAAATTACATAAATCGAATTTTTAATTTCTGCGTCAAAATTAGTAAATATTAAACTCTGTAGATAGCAAAGCTATTTTTTCACTTACAGTTGTTTTTGCCGTTTGATGTAGTTACGTGTATAACATCGTTAAACTTAGTATATACATGTATTGTAAGTCTACTACAAAAACACGTTTTTCTCCGATACAGGTTTTGACATTCTTCTGGTATTAAAATAATCCCTGCACATCCAGATTGTATTGATCTCGTTGAAAATTGTTTTGGATTGTTTTGGAAGATATAAATCTACAAGAGTTAGAGAGCGATAAATACCTGTTGTAAAAATCTAAGTGCAAATAAAAAATTCATCAGCCTTCCAAATTTGATATAAAGCTTTGTTTAGCCAACCTTACTTTTGAATATTTATAGATGTTTTCAGTACGATTTTTTTTTACTTATTTACGATTGAGTGATGCATTTAATAAATGGACTGAATTGGTTTGCTAACTATTATGCGAATTAAAATATCGCAACATCGAAAATTAATGCACATAAGAACTATGAATTTTTGCTAAATATCAAAATTTTTGACCACGTTTCATGTAGTAACTTTGGCACAATACTCCTGGTTAAAACTTTATGCGTAGGCTATTTAGGAGAAACAAAAAAAAATGTTTGCGCAAATTTTATAACGATCGAATAATAACAGCAAAAGTTTGTTTTGAAAGCACTTAAATACTTCTATGCAGCATAATGTTCTGCAAAATAAAATCTTTAGGGGACCAAGGCATTTATGTTATGCCCCAACTCCAACCTTAATGTTATAGTTAATTATTTATGGAGAGGTATCACCAGAGATGGTGTTATGCATATAGCTAAATATCGAATAGTGTCTTCATTTACGAATTCTGTTGTGTATTTCTAATGGAAGATGACAGTTCCTTACACTATGCTTTAAATTCGTTTGTGATAACATTGACATTATTTTTAGGCCAGTATATATACTTTTCTGCATCCTGAATTACAAAAAATGCTCTAGTTCATTTTATGAAGCAGACTCTAGCACCATCAAACATTTGATGATCTTAAGGCCTGATAAAAAACTGGTTCTGTAGACCTCACTACTTTGCTATTTTTTAAAAAGAACACTGTATACTGACAAAAAAGGTAAATGTAAATTTAACGAATTATTTTCTTTTCTATGAAGGAACATGAAAATGTTTAGATATTTTGAACTGCTCGTATTCGTTATTAAAAACAGAATGATACAAAAATCAGATATAATTAGGCAAGAGAAAATTACATAGAGAAAACTAGATTTTTGATTTAACCAACAAAATTGAAAACCATAAAATTTCAATCTATAAAGTAATGAGTGGTTTCAACATGCATGATTTTTATTGAAAAAGTACTACTTTACATGCATTAAAATAAATCACATTCCCACAGCTATGTGTTTTTTTTTCGTATTAAAAACACACGAAATAAACTAATAATAATAAGATTTTGTGGAATTTTTTCACTCTCATGAATAGACCTTTCTGAATATATCAAGAATTTATCTTCAGTTATGTGATGTATGAAACATGTGTTTATGCAATGTTAATGATTTCTCAGACAAATCATGCATGATAGCAATCATTTCAAGCATTGATTAATATCAGATTATCATGCTTCCATGCAAATTTTATTTGGGAATTCCAATTGAACCTTCCAATCCAGATGCTATGCGAAACCTGACTTATTCATGTCTCTACAGGCTTAGATTATTTTCCTTCAATTTGTGAATTTTCTTTGCATTACATTTTAAAGTAACATCAATTGTGTGTACGTTGCGTTAATTATCATTAGTAGTCTGAAAATTAAGGAAGCTATAAAACGAAAACAATAACAGAAAAAGTGGGATGGAATTTGGGTACACGCAAATATATATATTTTTTCACGATTGACATACATGTCAGATTTCAATGTGATGGAAAGATGATAAAATTGGCTCAAGCAAAGCAAAAAAGTACAAGAAGAGGCAAGAGGGAACTATTGTCAAGCATGAAAGTTGAAATCATTGTGCCTGATTGTTCATATAATTAAATTATTGCTTAAAAATTGATAGGTCTTGTTGTGGCTAATATTACAGTTATCCTTGTAAACGAACTTTCAATGTTTCTATTTTTTCACCTACTTTTTTTTAGTGTTCACGGAATTTAAATTCAATAGGATTTTTTAAATATGCATGAAATCAAGTGGTTTTTTCTTCGTGTGTGTTTCTTTTTTACTATTAGTGGTTAACAATCGTATCTATCAATTAGGTAAAAGAAACATATAAAAATAATAACTGTATACAGTAGTCGTCGCTTGAAAACAGTTTCAGATGTTAGATCACATTTTGCCTTTTTATTCAAAAAGTAATTGTTACTCAAAATATTGTACTAATGTTTTTACAGGGACTATATGTGTGCATCAAAAAGTAAAGTATGCAAACATTATAAGATTTGCAGAATATATTGCGATTTTCTTCACTCAAATGTTTATTTATCGGCCTTACTACATATATTCATCTTTATTTTTGAATTATATATTAAAGCAACAAAAAATAGTTTCAAACTGTCTTTCATGTCAGTTTGCACAAAATGATTGCAATAAATAGTCTGCATAATTCAGCAACATTTTTCGACTTTCAACGAAACTATTCAATACATTTCGTTTTCCTGAAAAGTTTATTCGTTATAAAGTTTTAAGCCAAACTTTAGTAAATAGTACTTTTCTAGTATTTTGAATAAATAGATACTCTTTTATAAATAAGAGTTTTTATTATAATTTTTATTTATACTATTCTTACATTATATAGTTACTATCAATAGAATCGTGAACAAATTTGTAATAATTCATAAACATAAAATATACTCAAAATTTTCTAAAAATGTGATTTCTCTCTCTAAACATTTAAACATGTCGTACTAATAATATTTACAAATTTTATTTTGTAATAGAAATTGGCTAACTAAACTGAAAAGGGACTTCACAATAATTCTTTAGTTTTATTCAGACAAACTGGTTTTGCGATGAATTTATGCTTTGATTAGTAAACTGATCGGCTCAAAACACAAAAATTTAAAAGTGGTAGCAACTCTTGATGCTACCGCTAGTGTGAAATGTTTATTATTTTAGCAGCAATGTTTTATTTGATTTTTCATTTCAAAATAAGATCCCTCTCCACAGATATTCATATTGCCTTAATTCAGTCACTCAACATTATACTGATTCAACACAAGATATGAATTCTCTAACAACAATTCAATTTCTTGAAAATGCAATCATAATTTCTTTCAGAAAAGCAACACAATGCACTAACTACTTCAAATGCATCTCACTATTTAACAATTTTTGCACGAAATTATTTCCATGCTGCAAATTTAAAGAATAATTTTACTTCCAACAGAAACAAACTAACCATAGCTCTGTATTCTTTTTGATCCTGCGCATCAAGCTGTCATCGGCATCACCAGATGGCAATCGATATAGCAGTCTCTAAAACCAGTTTCCTTATAATAATACCATCGCATTACATTTTAAACACATCAGTCATCAAGAAAGATGCATTACTTTTGAAAAATATAGCAATATTTTTAAAGTACTCACCCTCGGAAAGACGAAACGTTTGAATCTTCTTCCCAAACGTCGGCATCTTCATGGAGGCCGCCATGTTGGCCATAAGTCATTAGTGGGACGCTTTCCCCATGTGTGTGTATACTTAAAATGCTGACCGCGGTACTCCTAGGCTTTAGGCTGAGAGGATCGATGCTCGTAAATACTCGCAGCAGTAGAGTACACTTTTCTAGCCGATTTTTTGTTTACTTACCTATTTCGGGTCTATAAACCGGTCCTGTTGGATTCCGCATTCTCATAAATATTGATGAGAGTTGGTACTTTCAATCAGCTTGTCCCACATGCTTTAATCATGGTAATTAAGTGATCCGTTGCTCAAGGAAGCTAGTTGCAGATTAATTATAGCTTTAGATGAGATTTAATGATTGAGATTTTAGCAAAGCGTGCCTCCTTGATTTTTTTTGTTCAGTCGGGCAGCTGTAAGCTAAACAGAATCATCCATGTAAATAAAATACAAACATGAAAGACACACCTTAATGGAGATATAACTTTGCATACCAGCAGAATGAGGTTTACATATTGGTGCATGATGCAGTTCATTTTTTGCAAATTCTATGTATAGCCAACTTTTAATATCATCTTTAAAGAACATGTCCCTGTATTTCTCTACAATATAACTATAATCATTATTTGTGTTTAGAGAAAACACACATCTGATTGTGTTGGAATTATAGACTCAAATTCTAGAAGTAAAGGGTATAATATGTCTAATAATCTATTTATTTATTTAATACTTGATTTATTTTAGATGTAATACTAGTTCATAATAATTTATAAAAAGTTTATATCATTGTAATTTCGTGATGTAAATAACCTTAATTCTGTATTACTAATAACTTCCTGATTGATTCCTCTGTTTATCAATATCTATTGATCACACATTGAAAATTATTAAATTGCTCGAATTTAAGTACAACTTTCAGTTCGCTAAATGCCATCATCGGTTAATTGTTTTAAATCAAATCAATGTATGAAACTTCATTGACAAATACCAAAATTATAAGATACAGTGTCTACTTCTAAAAGAATTAATTTCTTCACTTTCATTTTCCACTTGGCGCAACACCAACACGAGCAGTTAAACAATTTAAAGCTCTTCACTTATTTTTTACAATGGTGGGTAAAAATTTATGATTATAAATTAAACTGAAAGAAATGTTATGAATATTCATTTGAGTGTTTTATGCATATTTTGAAAGAAAAAGCACTGTTTATGTTGTACGTTTCAAGAGATATGTCCAAAATAACTAGCAAAATAAGCTCTTAAAAAAAGCGCGTGATTTATATTTACGAGTCACAGATTTTATTTCAAACTATTCATTATGATGCTCTCATTTATATGTAGGATATTTCGTAGTCATGTAATGCATAAATATTAATTGAATACCATGGGAAATATTTTGCTGTTCCACATAAATTTATTGCTGTAATATAATGTGAAAAAAGTGTAAAAAATATAATTCATGAATTGTTAAGAACTCTCGAAATTATTTAGAAGACTGATAATTATAATTAATTCTACACATATTTTTCATGTATTTGAATTTAAAACTTTTTAAAGGCACATTATACACAAGTTGTGACTCAAAATACCTTACATATGAGCTAAAAACGGATTTAAATTAATCTTCAAAGTGATAAGTTTACAGACACGAACAAGCTGATAAGGAAATTCTTGAAACTTTGTTACTTATTCGCTTAAAATGTTTAACAGCTTTAAAATTTTTACAAACTGCAACAATGTATTAATAAAATGATAATAACTTATTTTCACGGTTAATTCAAAATACATCAATTAAAAAGCTTTTTAAGTGTATGAAATATGTAAGTTGTGACGAAGATGATAAACACTCGATCGTAACTTAAAAGATTTAAATTAACCTTTCAATGTGATCAAATTTATTGACACAGACAATGTGACGCCAAAACTCTTAAAACTTTTGTAATGAATTGCCTGTTCAAAATGTTGATAATCTTGAAAATGTTACCAACTGTAATAATATAAGATAATTATGTCTCTTCGACCAAACTTTTCAGAACCCGAAAGCGCAAAAAGCGTAATTCCTCAGTTCCACAAACTCGAAAATCGCCTACAAGCTTCTCGGAGCAAATGGTGAACGTTAAGATGCGTCGTCGATCACAAATTTTTGCAGCAGGGGAGGATGGAATTTTAAACGTTCCTAAACTGCTCTCGAACTATAATTAGAAACTCGTAAAAGACTTGGATAATGTAATGAGCGATTTTTCGAATATCATAATTTGCGAAGAACAAGAAGTGGAATCGAAGAAATCTTTTTATTTCTCACCGTGTTCCGGCAATTACGATAGCCGTATGATTATATCTGTTGCATTGTACCCATTAGCTAATGTTTATTCTTAACGGCGTATTTCCCTCAAAATGAAACCACAGTTTGAAATCGGTAAAAGAAAAATGTGACGAAAGAATTTTCGGGAAAGTTTCTCGGTCGTATCTTCAAAATGCAGGCAAGTCACGACAGATCATTAGTACGTTTTGAAATTATAGTTCAGAATACGGGGACAGCATTATGCGCCCATGCTATAAGAAGGTGGTTGTTAGCCAATTGGAGTGTGTCTTCTACCTCGGGAGCAGCAACAAATAGCGATACCTTCACCGCTTGTCGTGCTTAACCTGATTGGTCACTTGAGCTGCATGCGTACACTTTTTCGTTCTCCAATTGATTTCGTGCATCGTTCGAACACAACTTGTAATTCAATTCAATTCTCTTCTTTTGATGACTTTGGAAGGTCAATAGGTCGGAAATCATAACAGCTGATGTACTTTAAAACTTATTTCTCTTTGAAGAACGCATTCATGAACACGCCTTTTTGCCGTTCGTTTTTCAGCTGTTTTTTTACAAGGCGTTTCGATATAACGTCAAGAGGGATCGAATAATAAATAAACATCTTAACAAAGCATTCAGAACTAATCTCATTACTCAATACAAGATCCAAACTCAGATTAAAGCGAAGGAAAGTTGGATTTTGAAGAGCAAATCTTCATCGAGCCTATTTTTAAAAGAAACTTCCATTATTGCTTATTTGTATAAAAAGTGCACTTATTCTAATAATCGAAACGTTTTCTGAAGCAAAAACAAAAAATTATAGTCCTGTCAAAGAATAAAACTAAACGTATTTTGTATCGTGACAAACATGAATTTTTTATACATGTTTACAGTTTATTTGCAGAAACACTTATATTAATAATAATCGATACACACAAAAATTCCCCAAAAGAACAGATATTTTAAATAAATTAAAACTAAAACATGTTGAATCTTGAAAAATGACGAGTTTTTTATCCTTACAGTACTGCATCAAAAGAGCTTATCAGGTGACATATACTAAAGACTGGATATTTTTACTATACGTATACATCTAAGTATTTGCTTATGCTAATGTGAATCGATATATTGCACAACGCTAACTTCAATGTTTTGATGTCGCAAATGAAAACTATCTTGTTCAAGCGATTCTTTATTAATTAATAACCTATAGCCGTAGATTCATTATCTCTTTCTCTCTATTTCAGGTTATTTATTCAGAAAAATTCAAATTTTGGCAAGGTTACAGATAGAAGGTAATTAGTTCTTGATGTTTATTAAGCGATAATCGATATCATCGATAGACAGCATTACAGAACATTCATCATCACGCGAAGCCAGTATTAATCGATATTCCCGATTTTGAAGAGATACCAGCAGATAAGCGAAATCTACGCAGTAACGTAGATGATTTCTTCGCTCTAGCGACTGGAACAATAGGTTGAAACTTTTATTTAAATATCACTTTATATGTTTTATATTGTGTTAACATGTACATTTTCTGCTTTCAGCTCAGCGAAATTCAAATACATTTTCCTAATTAAAATTTCGCAACGGTTGGAAATAAACCAACCGTCATCGTTTATAAAAGTATGAGAAAGGAGAAAATTTTGCTTTTAAACACCAAACGATTCTGTGGAATTGGTATTACTTTTTGTAATAAAGACAACTTGCAAAATTAAGAAAAGGTTATTCATGCCATTAAGTAAATAGTTTTGTTTGATTGAAATTAAAAACAGGAATATAAAGTTGATGAACTATCTGCCTCTACAAAACACCTTGAATACGTAACAATCAACGATTCACTCGTCAGAGTTATTAATATTTTCAACAGTAAAGAATAAATATCTTTATCAACAAATCCATGCCAAACTTATGTAAATTTGTAAAAATATTATGATCTCATATTAGTATGGAAGAGAAATAGTAATGACTCTTTTAAAATATACAAAAATAATCATGATATAATTATAAGATATCGATTAAGAGTAACTGTATGTACAAATGATAAGTTGATGTACTCGAAATGTAAGCACAGAACATTAAAATTTAGTTTACCAAAAAATAACTTAAAAGATAAATATATATTGTATATGTATGTATATAACATATTTGTTAATTAAAATTAGTTAGAATCATCCTGCAATGAATGTTCCAGACAAGGGGATTTTGCTAAGCATGAACTACAAGAACGATAAAGGCTAAGATAAGCGATCTTCAAGTAACAACTTTCACTTAGCAACTGCTCCCCCTAATAGCAGTGTGAATCCTATCACCCATCTGAATCGGAATAAGGTGTAATTTTGTGAATATTAAGACATTAACGAAACTCACGTTCATCACAAGCGCCTTCTAAAGATAGGGTGGACGCGGCAATTGCCAGAAAACATGTTCATAATGATGCAAACAACAGCCATTCACTTTCACCGCTCATACCTGCTCGTCAATTAGCGCGCTCTTTTCGTTTCTTTGCTTCTTTGTTTGGGTCGAAAATGACTCTATTACAGTTCCTGTCAAAAATGGATAACTCCATTTGACGAACGTAATGGTTTGCTACGCTATGTAATTGTTTCGGAATTTTCAGTTCTGCTTGGTCTAGGATTTTTCTCGTAGCATTGGCCATTCAAGGTCAATTCTTCAGAGAAGCATTATCATAATCGTATTCCTAGCAATGCATTTGATAAAATGTTTTTGTAATTAAAGTTTTCAAAAGTCTTGAAAACAGAACGTGCAAGCGGTTTTTGTAGAAAAGCGTAAGATTCAAAGAAAGGTCCCGAATACTTTTGGTAACGGGTTTTCCTTCGAAATCCAAAATTTGACTATCATTATCAAACCCCCAAATATAAATCTACTAAGAATCAAGGATTTAATGAATGAAAAAAATCTTTCCAAAAATCATGGAATCTAAAACCTATTTTTTTCAAATAAGGGAGTAGGTTTGCAAAGAAGGGTCACCAACACTTTCTGATAGCTGTTTTCACACATGATGCCGATACAAGAATGGTAAGTACTTGAAATTTTAGATGACTTTTTTTAGACTTCTATTTTATCTATGATTATAACTTCGACATTTACACTCGGAGTCTCAAAACCACGTTCCCACATGAAATAAAAATATGCATTCCAAATACTCGATGCTAATGTTACACAAATGGGTGGATTTTACATCATCTGTGCATTACCAAACTAAGTCAAAAAACATAGTTCTTGGAAAATGAAGGAGATAAAAGTTGTTTTCAGTAAGTGGGTTCCTCAAGAGAAATCGAACCTTCATGCAAAGAAAAAATGTCTCAGTGGAATTCACCAGTCTAAAGATTACCCAATTCTGCCCTAGAAAAGCTCACTCATATCTTGAAAATATTGACAGAGTGGTTTCACTTGAAAAAATCGACGATCTATACAACTTTTCTACAAATACAATACAAAGATTGATAGCCCATGAAATAGAATATCAGTAAAGAAGACATTACTGTAGAATACATTTTACCTTATTCGTTGTACCAGAGACCCCCTTCTCAAGTAGGGACTCTACCTCGGATATTGTTTTATGATGAACGATTACCCAGCATACAAAAGGGCGGAAACGGATTTTGATACATTTAGTCCTCAAAATGCTTTTTAAATGTTTACCATCCCCGACGCCAATATTAACGATCACATCAACGCCGATAATACTTTCAATCAATGGATGCAGCACCAAATCGGAAACCCTTCCACTTCATACTGACCCATGCATGAGTAGCTCCGCCACGCTCATGCGAGCAGACTGGGCCACAATTAAGCGATTACAATTGATAAGCTCCCATCAGCATCTACTCATATATGGAAGTTTGCCTGCTACAGATGAAGGGAAAGGCTCACGCCTCGCTGGCGTGAAACAGAAGGTGTCCATTCTCGCCCAACGCCTAATGCTGATTAATAACTAAGATTCTGCCACGCCAGGATACGCCCCGGTGCTTTCCAATGGCCCTCAAGAGTCGAACAGAGGCCTGCAAGAAATGTCAAGGCTTAAACTGGATTTGGCACCCACTGAATGGGAAAGCCCCAAGAATAGATAACTACCCGTGTTTGAGCTCTTAAGATGGAGCTCGTCCCTTAAAATCCATTTTCAATTAAAGAGAGAGTGAAGATTTATTAAGAGCGCCCTGGACCCACTCAGCAGTGTATGAAAGACAGTCTTCTTCATGTTTCAAAGACCCCTTGACACTAGAGGAGAATTCGACAATGAAGCTTTTTGCGTTTATTGAAAAGTAGGATTTGTTCCTAAGGGTAAAATTATTCAAAAATATGTGACTATAGGGATTCATTTTCAATGGCAGTGGTTGTTTTGGTTTCATGTTTCATGGCGCAAAGAGACATATTTGGATATATATATATATATATATATATATATATATATATATATATATATATATATATATATATATATATATATATATATATATATATATATATATATATATATATATATATATATATATATATTATACATACACCACACACATCAGAAATTTTAGCAGTTCATGACTCGAATCTATGTTTCTAAAATAAATCAATAAATCGCAACATATATGTTTACAAAATGAATTATTTGTTGTTGCTGGTCGTAAGTGTAAATACATTCCACCTTGAATCTTTTCCATTGTAGAAGTTTGTTGCAATCATGAAGAAAAACAAATTTATATTGGTGTATAACTATGAGGACATAGATAAATACTGTAACTGTGTAAGAAAATATATGAAAGTTTAAGTATTACCAAAGAGATAAAAAATTGTATTGCGTACTGTTATTTTTGCCTAAGTCCTGTTGAACTAATGGTATTCGATTAAATACGTGGCATAAAGTGTACACCAAATTTTAATACATTTTAAAACCGTAAACTTCAAAACAATAAAATAACAGTAAGTGAAACTGAAGAATCAAAATATGCCTATGTTCTCATGTTTTGTATTTTTTCTAAATATCTATCCCTTCCTGAAATATGAGTGTAGAATATGACAGCCTCACAAAAATGCTTCATTTCAATTCAAAAGATTAATATACATTTGACCTGAGAATGTTAAACACCTTTCTAGGTGGTATTAAATTACTTCAGTCACTTTAATTAATTTATGAAAAGACATTTGTGTTTGAAAGAGAACTGCAACATTATGTTTCCTAGACTCACATGCATGCAATTTAAATTATACTCAATTAAATATGTTCACACATTTGTAAAAACACAAAGTTAGAATACGACACATTATTCATAAAGAGCAGGTTCAACACGTTCTTTTCAACACCCCTTTTCTCCGACATATTTGGTTTCCAGAAAAGGACGAATGCTCTTATCAGTTTACGTAAGGAAAAATAAACCACAAAGAAAAAGGAACCAGTGAAATAATCATAAACAACCTGTTAGTCTCCTACTTACAAAACAGGCAAGTTCCACTCCATGCGGAGCGAAGTTTATGAGATTCGGGAAGAATGGAAAAGCAGTGAAAGTAAGTGAGCAATAAAATTTGGGAGTGTGCTTAAGTGTCCTATGAAACGCACATAAACCTGTCGACGCTGTTATGGTCCCGCGGCCAATTGCGGCCGGCGATCGCTCCTTTGGATCTCCACGACTCCGGAGAGACGCACGATTCCATCGCGGACGGTTGCGGCTACGGATCGGATAGGCGACCGCTACGATTGCCGATCAAGGCTTAAGAGTACTCCGATTTAAATTCATGCTTTTTATTTGTCGAGTTTGTTGAAAATTGACGACAGAATCGTAGAAATACGATTACGATTGGTAATTGAAAGAACCTATAAATTTCATTTTCTAGATGAGTTTGTATATATGTGATTTTCTTTCATTTGAATAAGAAATGAGTGATTAACATACCCTCTCTACTACTCCAAAATAAATGTCCCTATATTACAGTTTATATCGAATATTGACAGTTCTTTCTTTTTAATTTTGAAGTAGCTGCTTATAAATATGTAAGGCAACCTAAGAATGCCACTCGATAGTCTATTTTATTGTATACAAAGACTAGTAAAAAAAATCGGAAATGAAAATTTCTGAAATATTAGAAAACATTTTCTTAGCATTGCAAACATGTTTGAAAAGTGGATATTACCTGGGAAAAAATATTTACAGAAATGTGCACATCTAAGAAGAAAAATTGGGATGTGAAAATCACATTCCAAGTAATATTAATTGCAATCTTAAAGCCAAATTAAAACTTAAATAGTGTAGTAGTAATCAATTATTATAGAAAATAAATCTTTTGATTTACGAATAAACCTTTCTCCGTTTTTTTACAAATACAACACCTATTTTGGAATGAAATTAAAGTGCTGTATGACACTTTCTTTGGGACGAGGGAGAATTTCTAAAACTTTAACACGAAAAATAGGAACAATTGCACAACTACCAACTAACATATTTTAGATTATACTTCTGCATTTAAGAATAAATATAAACTCATTTGAAAAGAAGAATGGATAATCCAATCAAGTGACCAATAAATATTAAGGGTTTTTAATATGGAAAACTAAAAATTTCATTCACTTGTCATAGAGTTCATATAAATATTTTAAAACGCTTGCTTTATCAGAAGAACTTGATTGTTTTATGTGAAAACCACACAGCATAATTCATGTATATGAAAACATTTTAACTAAGCATTATGATATTTAATCAAAATTCACGAACAAGGGCTAAAAATACCCACAAAATCTATAAATATAAGCAAATCGTTAAAATAGCCTGCTCCACTGCTAGAGCGCATTTCGTTAGAGTTGTGCAGTAGGCTCATTAGTGGCAAGGGCTGTTGAAAGGGGAAAAAGGAACCGTGCTTTAATTTTGTAGGGCAAAAATTATTGAATAGTTTTGTGCATACTTTCTACTTTTTTAACAAAACATAAACTGAAATTTCACATTCTCCTTCATATAAATATACCCATCTATTTTTACAGAAAAAAATACTGGCTAAAATCATGGTTTTAGGAGCACTGTTTATTATTATCAGATTCAAATTTTCTTATATTATGTCAGTAAAATTTTCATTTTGCGTCTTTGCTGATTGCTTGACGTTGTCTGTCTGTTAATGACTCAGCTTAGTCCAGAGTGGCATGCTATAAATCTCAATGATATCAATAAGCTAACTTTTGAGCAAGGTTATACCCAAACGAATTCTGGTTATGAAGAAAAATATAAAGATATATTTTGTTAGTCATGTATTCGTTTTCATCAAATATAATGATCAAGACATTCTTGCAAAAGGATCCTTTGACCCAAGGAAAGGGGCTTGAGCCCCAGTAGCCCTCTCTGTGCACTTCCCCACTTGGTATCTATTAAGGACCCTTTTTGCAATGAAATACGGGCAACTCTACTGTTTACACGGATGAAAAATTCCTCGTTTGTTTAATTTTGATGTATGCTCAACAGAAGCCGGGTCTTAGACACCACACGAAAAACTCGAGGGAAGTCAACGAGCACATTTGCACTCAAAAAAATTAACGCAGAATCAGAATCCCACATTTAGAAGAAATCCCTGGAATTTTCACACTGCAACAAAAAAAAAACCTCTCAACGTCTTCTCCATTTATTCTCATATGCTTGTTGTAGAAGGGATTACTGGACCTAATCCATGCAAGGGGCCTGAGCGTGGCCATTATTGAGCCATTAAACGCTGTAATGTCGGAATGGGGGTAAAGAATCGATGCCGGAGTCCCGAGATTTAGATGCCGCAGGTTTTATGGCTTTACATTTTAAATCCTCGGGCAAACCGGGAGCCAGCGCCTTGACGTATGACTCCAAGGCCCGCAGCCCTGGGTTCTGGAGCATTCGCTGTTTTTCACTGTCAACCGCTAAGACCCCCTTCTTCCTACGCCATCCTTCTGACTAATAAGTCCGCTAAACCCCTCATTTTTCACCCATCCCAGATCGAACGCTTAAAATATCTGGCCATGTCGAGAGAAAATTCCTCTTTTTCCCCTCAAAAAATAGGAAGCCTGTTAAGAAATGGAGAAGGATAGACGCTAAAAATAAAGAAGGAAAAAAAATAAAGAATTGATGCATATTGGTATACGTTGTTGATAACCGGGATTTTATTCCTTATTTTTTTTACCCTCCTCCATGGACCCTGCGGGGTAATTCCCTTCCAAGATTTTCACATTCGTTTTTCCCTTTTTTTTAAATCAGGATCGAAAAGTTGGGGGTAGATAACAAGAACGCTATTTGGGAAGTTTGGAAATTAACGTCTTTCGAAATAAATAGGGGCGTTATTTATTTCGGAGCTTAGGCGGTATCAAGACATCAAACTTTTCTCTCTCCGCCCTTTTTTCTTCGTGCGTTCGTTAACGCCTCGGGGTAAATGATTGGTCACTTAAGGCGTCGTTAATTATTTACGTCATGAATCTCCCTCTCATAGCTTTGAAATACGATTTGAAAATTGAAATAAGTGCTGGAAGGCGGAAAAACTCGAGGGATTGGTACGCTGGAGACCCAGAGAGTGAAATATTCATTCATTAGAACTCTTTCTAATGAGTTTAAAAAAATTCTTGATTTGCTGAACTCGGAGATAATGTAAGAGTATTAACTAATTGCCTACTGATATAAAGTGCTGGAAGTTTTGATAATAAGATCCGTTATTGATTTCGGAAATAAAAAAGGGAAAATACGATTAAAACTGGAACTTATTTATAAGTTTTGTGCTTAATTTATATAAATCCGTACAGTGTAATAAATAATCCTTATTATGGTAAAATCATTTAATTACTAAAAAACTACTGTTAAAAAGTCTCTTAAAACTAGTTAACACACAGAATTGTTCATCCTGTTAAGATGTGAACCAAATATAAAGATACCCGTTATATACATCCGACTTAGTTTTAAATTACTGGACGGGATTCAATATTTGAGTAATAAAATACCTGGTTAAATTATAAGTTAATGATATGTATTTATTGAAATATGTGATTTTTCAAATAATATTATTTTCTAATGTGAGGTGAAGCAATTTTGTGATGTATTTAGTGCAATGGTTTGACAAACCTGACATTCGTTTCTATAATTTTATATAAAAGGGGACGGAACACTTAGATTTAAAAATGTCCCTTAGAATCAAGAAATTTTAAATAAAATGTCAACATTCCGCTTAAAATATTACTTCCAGTTTCACTAGAGTAGCTTCAACTATCTCAA
The DNA here is from genome assembly GCA_947359465.1 of Metellina segmentata. Classification (NCBI taxonomy): domain Eukaryota; kingdom Metazoa; phylum Arthropoda; class Arachnida; order Araneae; family Tetragnathidae; genus Metellina; species Metellina segmentata. The sequence goes on along the minus strand of OX375879.1, from coordinate 61,736,236 downwards.
TTGTGTATACCAAATGTATATTTTATGCATATTCACTATATTGATGTTTAAAAATATCTACTAGATGGAATTTTAATCTATGCATTATATTGGTATACAAAATAAGAACAGTATTTGATAAAGGAGAAACAGAAATATATAACTACCTGCACACATAATAATATTGGTGTAATAAAAAAAAACTAAGGCACAACTAAGCATTCATACAGAACTTACAGATCTATTTGTCATTAAAATACACCTTCATTTTTGTAGTTTAATAGGGAAATTTGAAAAATTCTTATTCAACCAAATTAATTTTTGTTTCATAAATAAATGGACTGCAAATAAAGACCATAAAAAAGCTACTTTGAAACTCATTTCTTTTACTGTTTTTCTCTTTTATACAGATTGCTCACAATCATAATACATTTTCAATAATTACAACATTATGCAAAATGCCTCCAGAAAGATGTTACAGTTCAATTCCGATGCCAAGTGAAAACTACTTTGAATACATTGTATTTCCATTCATATGGCTAGTCATATGAATATATCAAGATATATCATTCATATATCAAGCTAGTAAATGTCAATTCAATCGAGTTAAATATTCGTTAAATAGTTTTGAATAGTTGCAAATTTATTTCCGTCTCTCCAATAAGGAAACTGTTGGCAGTGGTTTGTTAATCACGTCAATACTTGAAAGAATTTATATTAACCTGTGAAATTACAAGTTCTCAAAAACAATCTGTTATACCTCGATGAGAAAATATAATAGCCGAAAATGACAAACCAAACAATAAACAGTCTTATCAACAAAGAAAATCGGCTAAATAAACAATCTAAATTCGAGATAATACTCAATAAAATCAATGTTAGTACTCAAAATCTGTGTATGTCTTGTTATAATTTGAATAAAAGTTTTTACTTGTGTTATTAAAAGATAGAAACAAAATTCTAGGTCGCATAAAACTTTCGTGACTACTGAAAAGCATCACTTACTGAATTCAGCACTGATCACATCAACCCAAGATAACCGATAAAAGACACAAATTAGTACAAAAAGGAAACGGATGTACAATAAAACATGCCGAACAGTCACAATATAAAATGTTTGAGGTAGTAAATAACAATATATAATGGCACTAATTATTATTCATAATAAATCAATTAAAATAAGTCGCTTGTATTTTTAAAGAAAATTGTCAACCTTAACAACTTTTTTCATGACTCAAGAGAGATTTTATAACCTATTTTCTCGTTATGTAAATTTCTACATAATCGTGATTTTGATTTAAAGGACAGCATAGATGTTTACAGGAACAGATTTATGCTCTAAATCCATAATATCATTTAGATTTTTAAAGAACTTCATGAGAAGATAGTGAATACATTTAAATATTATTTCATCGAATCAATTTGTTTCAGAAACATTTTTTTAATATACTGAAATTTCAAAGTTGCTTTAAGAGTAGTTCTTAATATGTTTTCAACTGATTGCATAGATTCACTGGCAGAGCATTAAAAATGTTGTCTTTCACACACAAGGACAGTAAAATAATAAAACTCTATACATATACAAAAGTCTTAAATATTTGTAATATTATTCTGTTCCATAGACAATTTACCGAAATATAGCACAATTTGTAAACAAAATGCAAAAACATAAAATATTATTAATAAAATAATTTATAAAACGTACAAAAAAGCTTTATAGGAAACAGTTAAACAATTACTATACTGGTCATATGCTTCTTCTTAATTTTTTTTTAATTTGAACGTATGTGAGAATTGTAAACATAAATCTAACCATGAACATAACCAGATACTATCAATGCAACCAAAGGAGAAATTCTAAATAATATTATTAATTTTTTTAATTTCCTTAATACAATTGCATAAAAATGAGCAAGATGCACAGCAATCATTATATAACTTAGACGAAACGAAAATCTCTTGCTATCACTTGTGCTAAAAGTACTTCTCATTCAGTTGTCTTTATTTCTAATGGGAAAAGTTTCACAAGGTTTTAAATGTAAAGAACATTTTTCTTAGAATTAAATGAAGATAGCCATATTGAATTAAAACCCTGCTTTGCTTCACAACGTGATGGTGGCCTTACTATTCCAACACCCGTAAGTGGAACTCAACTGAAATTCACAACAAAGAAATTTTCAGTTTTGAATTCCAAATATGAACAGTAAAAATGAATTTTAATAAATTAAGATAACCATTTTGAATTTCAACTAGCTCTGGGGTTCACTATGCGATTGTGGCGCTACTGTTCCAACAGCCCCTAGCGGGGGACAACTTAAGTTCACAACAAAGGAATTTTCACTTTTGGCACCGTTATTCGATGTTCGAACACTCACAGGAGGACTGGCAGAGCATTTTGTAGAAACAGTCGAACACATAAAAATGATAAGGTAAAATATTAAAACATGGAAAACTTACAAATCAAAGCCTCTTCGGGTGCTAATCCAGGACTACAACGAGTCACTCCTGCACATAAAATTGACCCGACAGGGAATAATCCATGAGTCCTCAAATAGCACAGAGAAAATAAAAATGACTTAGTTGTCTTCAGCGCATTTTGGTTTCCGTCTCTGACGACTCTGGGGAGAGTTCGCTAGGCCCCCAAGAAGTCTGCTTTGCTGAAAAGACGCTCGTTTTCAGGATTCGAAGGAGGAGCGACGATCCCCAGCTGGACTCGCACCCACAGAGTTCATCCCCCCTTCCTTTTCTCGGTGGGTCTTCCCTTCTTGTTCAGGGGTCGAAGATCCTGAAGCACAAGAAATATCCGTTTTTCATCTCGCATCTTCAGGCTCCCCATCCAGCTCTTGCGTTCGAAGAAGCACTGGGGGTCTGGATTCCATTTGTGAACTGGGCTGAACGAATTCTAATTTGATTTATCGTCTGCTGTCACTGTGATGCAACGAGAACAACCCCCAACCTTGGAGACGAGGAGTTTGGGTTTTCGTTCCCCCCAAATGGTCTTTTTTCTGCCTCCATACAATTTTCCTTAAAGTTCGATAGCTTCCTTGAAACCACACTTGGGAAACTAATGAAACCGCCAATGCTCCTTAAGTACGTTTGAAAAAATTTACAAGATAACTGAGTCATGATTCGTAAAATTTGTATCAGCACGCAGCGGCAAAGTCCACTGGGATGTAAGTAAATAATATGATGGTAATAAATAATAGGGTGTGGTGGTCATCCATGAAATCTCTAAAGTTCCGTTTTCTTTCCAAACCTTACAAATGTTTGAGCAATGATTTTTGCACCGGTTCATTGTGACCATTTTATGTTGAATGAAATATATGCTTGACTAATGAATCCATTTTTTCCGAGTATGAAGTTTTTATCCAGTATATAGAAACATCACAAAACTTACAGAATAATGCCTAATTTACAAATATGGTGGGATCTCGATTCAATTGCAATAGATTTCGTTCCCTTGGCTTACGTATGATTCGTTTCACGACAATTTTATTTTTAAGCAACACTTGGTGATTGCTGAAGTTTAAGACAACAGAGCACTTGTTAAAAGGAATTTGTGGGTCCAATTCGGAATCAGTTTTATACATCCCCAATCGAACACTTCCTTAGATTGCAGATTTACTGGCATCTTCATGGAGGTGTCTTTACACACAAGCCACCAAAAGTGATCCATTGGTTGACAGAAATTCCAGTTTAATCCAAAGGCCACAAAGCCCACGGATATTCTTGAATATTAATGTTATTGATTCATTACTAGCATTCGTATGTCATCTAAGCAAGAATATTTTTGACATGGTGTTCTTGCATCTGGGAGTTGTATGTACAGATCTCTACCTCTTTGCTAATTGCTAAAGAATCTGCATTGAGGCTTCACTTCGTACTCATCCGTGCTGTCATATAGTCAGACGGAGGTCATGGGCGGTCTGTCCAGGTGGTGCATGAGCTCTGGGCCACCAGGGCCCATCATGAGGCCGGCGTTATCCTTGGTTTTGTTTTCCTTTTTCCACTTCATGCGTCGGTTTTGGAACCAGATCTTGATCTGCCGCTCTGATAGACATAGGGCGTGAGCGATCTCGATCCTGCGCCGACGCGTCAAGTAGCGATTGAAATGAAATTCCTTTTCCAGTTCCAGAGTTTGGTAGCGGGTGTACGTCTGCCGACCACGTTTCCTTTCTGAAAAGAGAATAAGTAAAAAAACGGTCAGTTGAAATCCATAATCCATATTGCATTATAGAAAAGTTTCATCAATTGCGTTTTAATGTAAAAATACACACATACCCCAAATTTAAAGACAATTCTAAATTCGTATCAATAAAGTTTGATTCAACTCATCATGCTCAACTCTCATAGCAGCCTACACAACACCACTAGGGACAGCAAGAGCAATGACGTGCTCTTGTGCGGAGATTACATGATTTGACAGGAGACTCCTAGCCATTGGAACCATTGAACATCATTGTGGAAAACATGCCTACTCGTTGTCAGATCTGTATAAAGGTCAGAGGATAGCACATTAACAATTACGTTGTTTTAAAAAAATTATCTTCGCAATGACTGAAATCTACAATGTGTTCACCTAAACACTCCCTCTCCTCCCAATTCTTCAATGCTACTGGAAAATGCCACCACGAAGATGTGGATATTCGTATTTTATTTCACATTGCTTGTGAAATATTTATTTGCCATTTGAGGAACTTCGGTGACGCTAGATTCGTCTCGGATCCTTAATTTTCGGACTTGTGTGTAACTGAGCTGATTTCATCACCAATGTTTTCTGATTCAGAAATACAGATATCATATTCATATAAGAGCACAAATCAAAATCATAAGGCATTTTCGACGAGTTCCCCACATCAGGAAAGAATCGCCAATGTCACAGTATGGGCACCAAAGGCCAGAGAGGATTCCAAGGAAAGTGAAAAGTTTTCGTACTGCTCTAGGTTCGAAAACTTATCAATATTTTCACTGTGTTGTTTAGAAGAAAATTGTACAACTATTGGCATAAAGGAAAAGAAAAATGGTTACATCTATCGCGCTCCCACTAAAAGTGCCACAACTTAAAAGTGCGTTTTCCTTGAAGAAGCTTTTAGAAAGTTTTGAAGTCATAAAAATTCAGTGAATGCTCGGCTATTAGTCACCATAGATTTGACGTTTTCGCGATTTAAGTTATGAAAATCTTAGAGGAGATGGGCTTATATATAAGATGGGTATTCATATCCATTCAAAAACTAGAAATCGATATTTTTTGTTATGGCAATCTCCTACTGTGGAGGTGATATATGTATAAATTTAACACATTGAGTACTTAGGATACTTATATTTTACAAGTGGACCATCATCAAAACTGGTACTAGCACCCCGAGTACAGATATGGGGGGGGAATCAGAAAAACTTATAGTGGTATGATGAAATTGACGGGGCATTAAAATAAGGGCGGATTTATGAACCACGGATTTATGAACTTTGTGTTACTCTAGTGTACCACGAGTTCTTACGCGTCTTACCTTACATTCTTACTATCTTTACTCACGTTTTATTACATTCTTACTAGACACAACTCGTTTGTAGAGAGGCACAAATTTATTGAAGAAAGACAAACATCCATATTATACCCCGGATTCGAACCAGGAATCTTTCATCGATCCAGATTCCAGCACTTTGACCCTTCGACTGTGTTGGTGAATATTTGAAAAGAGACCATTTAATGACAGTAAGTTAAATTTCTCTTATTGAAATTTTAATAGTGATACATTTTCCCATGGATGTGATAAATATGTATCACATCCATTTATCATGGATGTGATAAATATGTGCCGATCTCCATACGCGTTTTTGTAAACAGCACAAAGCACGAAAAATTGATTTAACAAATTAAGAATTTTTTTTACGCATTTTGGTGTATTTTGCTGAAAAATTCATATACGGCAATTTTAAAATCCGATTATCACCCTTACTAATCATCAGTTCAAATTTACTTTATCGAAGCAACATTTGATCATAGAACTCATTGTATATACCATTCTCGAACACATTTTTTAGTTTCGGCAAGTTGAAAATGGGAAAACTTGAAAATTAGCATATGAAAAAATCTTCTTAACGTAATGTAATATTGAATTGATCACATTGATTCAACATTTGACGAAAAGAATTATCATCCAAAAATCGAAAAAAGGAAAAATGTCATTAAAGATTTTTTTTTGTTAAAATTTTGAAACATTTACAACCAAAGAAGCGTTTGCTATTGGACGGGGCGTTCTCTAGTTGTAACGGGGAACCTGCAATAAAAAAACATCTGTCGACTGAACTTTCAATAAATGTTTCTAACCTAGATGAAAAGTTAGGAAACATAGAATCAAATCCAATTTGGGTTGTTCAAGCTACCGTTCTACTCAAGGAAACCCAAACCGACATTTTAAAGGGATCCCTAGTCGTTGTCTATCTGTCGGCTAGTATTTACACCCCTCTTTTTTCAACCGTTCGACACACCACACTGCTACTCCTCCCCCTTCTTTCTGTTGGAAAACACAAACGCGCAACCAGAGGCTCCTGGGGAGAAGAGATAGTGGGGCGAGTTGAAATTTGAATGTAATTGTCACTTTGTCTTCGAAATCCTCACTTCCACAATGGGATGGCGGGGTCGTAAATCTCTCCTGTTTACAGCTGTCCGCTCTAGACTGACGAGTCTCTTTTTTACCCAACTCCTATCTCTGAAAAAAGGAAAGACGAGTGACGTTCGAGGAACTGTGACGGAAGGGATGACTTAACGACTTTGCCCATTATTGCTCGGTTGCCCACCGGGCTAGTTATAGCCTGGGGTTAGATTGTGGAAGGAAGAGTGGTGAGGATTCTTCAGTGCAATGAGTGACTTTCCAATGTGAAACCTCGGTCAGTGGGAGATGGAACACAATTCGAATACCTTTTATAAAGAAAAAAAAATGTCGTGACTAATGAATTAAAACTTTCATTGGCAATCACTGAAATCTTCATTTAGTATCATGATTTTAAAACAGAACTTTATTTTAATGGTGAAACCTTGCTAACTCTAGCATTGCTTAGACGAGCCTTGTCATTGATATTCCTATGCGAAAACTCGGACAGTGAGAAAAGGAACACAGTTCAAACACCTTTTATAAAGGTAAAAAGTGTTGAGACTAAAGAATACAACTTTCATCAGTAATCACAGATATCTTTATTTCAATTATTATTTGATTATAGAATTGTATTTAATGGTGAAACCTTGACAACTTAAACTTTGCTTGGACGAGCCTTCCCACTAATATTCTCGTGTGAAATCTCGGTCACTGTGAGATGGGCACGATTGATAAACATTCTATAAAGAAACACACGGTTGTGAAGAATTAACAAAAATTTCATTGGTAATCACTGAAATGTTCATTGTATCATTATTTTAATGGTAAAACCTCGATAGCAAGCAATCCCATGATGACCCTTCCTACTGACGCTCCTATGTTAAAACTCGGTTAGTGAGAGATGAGAAAACAACACAAAACCTCCGATAGATAAGAAATAGTAATATGATGTTGCTAAAAAAATAAAAAATGTCACGAGCAATTACTGAGATCAACATTCAACACATTTATTTTAATACAGAGCTTCAACTGTAATGGTGAGATCTCGATAGCTCAAACATTGTTTACACGAAATTACCTTTGTGCCGTTCATTATTAGATTAATTGGGAACCATAACTTGTAGAAAGTCTGAAAATAGGAGAGGCCGTGACTCCAGCTTTTTAAATAAACATGTCCGTTAATTAAGTATTCCAACATTATAAATTTCCAAATTGTTCTTTCTTTGTAGATTTGTTTGCAATTGATGCAAGATACGTTTTAATCAGCATATTAAGTTCTTTACAATAGAAAATTTATTTAAAAAAACCACACATAAAAACACTGGTCTCGAATCCTTCTTGACGTGGTTTGGGTGAAGGGATATATCGCAGAACATAACAGTTTTATGTATCCCGAGGTTCCAATATTCGTGAATATTCTGGAAACAGCTAAAGAAATCATAAAAGGCAATGCTCAAGTAGCATTATACATTTAGAGAACCAGGAAAAAAATATTATTGAGCTATCCTTTTCTGAATGCTTGTTTGATGAAAGACGTTCTATTAGACAGAAAATCAAAGGTTTTTTGTAGAGGGGTTGGTTTTTTGAGGTTGTCCCATAAGCTGCCCCATCTTTCAAAATATATCTTAAAATAACAGGACTTTGACAGAGAATTAATTTTATACAGAAATATAAAGGTTCTTTTCAATTGACAGAGGAGGTAATTAAAAGTCGCATTGGGGGGGGGGGGAGTAACAGAAAAGGTATTGGCGATGGTTCGAGATCAATCCCGAAGGAAAGGATCCGACGACAACACCTCGTAATTTGGAACCACGGTCAAATGTTTCCAACACCTGAGCTAGCACCCCACTTTCCAAACTTCGACACAACGCCAAAGTGAAGAAATGTTGAAGTTTAACCACGTTCATTTGACATTTGACCACGTACCCAAAGGTCTTTTATTGGATCATTTCAACGGGAAATTTAAGGGTTTCATTGGAAAAATCAGGCAAGGTAGGTAGGTTTGGGGTTTTGTACGAAAGGGCCATATTTGGCCATGGTGAGCCAGACAATATCAAGGAATGGACATACACACCCAAGGGGGACACGAAAGAGACATCCTGTAAGGAATTGAACCTGCTCAACCTACAACTACCAGGGCGCCTGCGCAGTGGGCATACCCACTGAGACATGACGACCCCTGAAATGCTAAGAGAATTAACGAAATCTATCTAAATAGCATAAATGACATTAGCCAAGGTTCTGTGTTATACTTTGTTGCAAATTCTAATAGTTATTGAATTAAGTGGTCAAGAAGAAGTCCAGACAAGGAACAAACAGAAGTGATATGAGAAACCAGGAATTTGCCCTCGGTGTTTAAAATATGTAATTTTAAAATAATATTTTACTTTCAACATTTCGAAGATCTCCGCCCCTGAGTCTGGTAGATTATCACATTTCCCGGGTCGATCATCCAAGCTAGTTCCGTCAGTGTTATAAGACAAGTGTCAAGGTTGAAAGCATGCGTTATCTCTTGTAAATCAATATGAATGATAAAAAATGAAAAGACAAATCCTCTTAATAATTATCCAAAGCAACTTAAAACCTCTTTTAGTAATCGTAATTATTTTCTATAATTAATGTATCTTTATTTGGTAATATTAGAGTTGCATTTCTCCTTTTTGATCAAATCTGAGTTGGAAACATTCCATTTCCAGCTGTAGGGAAAATGAAGCATGGGTTCTAGATGAATTTTCGGGTGTTTTAACTTCGTATTTATTGCCAATTTTAAATTTAAATTCGTTCATACCTATGAATATGTTCTTCACGCCTTCGCTAACAAACTCTAGGCAAGGGAACCAACAACAATACGTTATTTGTCTCTTTTTATGGCCTACCATTAAGAAAAGGGAAATGACTTTCGGAAACCACGAGAAAGTAAATTCGAGGCAATATCGCGTACCGAAATGAAATTTTAGAAAAGAAATATTTTTCTGCTGTGTGCAGGTCAGTTAAATTTCATGCATACGAAATCTAGAGTATATCCATGCCAAGGATCCCGAGAAATGAAGCCAAGACGACGATCTTTTATTCATTCTTTCATCTGCACCAAAACTTTATCCACTTTAAAATGCATGCGCTTCTTTTGGCTTCATTCCGGAAAGGCATATTTGTATTCATTTTTTTCCACCTTATCAAACGCGCAAGAATACATTCCCTTTTCCCGTCATCCATCTCTCCTATTATTTGTATTGAATTTCCAACTATTTTGATCTTCCCGTGCCAATCTCCAAAATCCCATTTATGTTTATGTGCTCACATTTAGCGACTCTGTGAAGCAGGAAGGGGAATTAATTATAGGAACAGAGTGGGATTATTGAGAAAGGATATGGGACTTCATTTTTCTTCTTTTAATGCGCTCTGCAAATGACCTAAATTTCTTCTCACCATGGAAGATGTATAGTTTTTAAGTTAAATAACTTTGCTTGCGTTTCCTCTTTAGTTTTTCAACTAAATTCTTCGGACGGATTTATAATTTCTCTCAGCTAACTATTTTAAAAATAAGCTGTAGTTTTCCAATAATCTATTACCACATTCATTCACGCTATACACAACTTTAATTGAAGCATTCAAAACTCATAACTGAAAATCCCATTCATATGAGAAACGTATGAATCTTCGGAATAAAAAAGAATCATTAAACATCATCATAAATCATCCTCTCGAAGTAAAAGAACTATTTACGATACTTATTTAGCAGATTGTATTTTTCCAGGATTTGTTTTTTCAAAATCTGATTTGAAGTTTGGTTTTAAAGTTTACAAGTAATAGCAAATTGTATAAAGCTTAGTCTTAACACCCTTTCGGTGGTTTATCTTCGAGTTGAAAAACCACCCTGTAGTGGCCTACCTCTGATGGAAAAACCTATTCCAAACTGTCATCAGTTCTAGGCAAGTAACAATGTTTCTCCTTCTTGGTTCTTCATTCACTTTTGGAGTAATAGTGCAGTATTGTCTCGACGAGGTAACTCGTCATTAGCAAAACTGACCAGTCCTTCGTCAATATATCTCCTCAAAATCACTTGGAGGGTCAAAAAGTATAAATTTTGCACATACCCTTACTTAATCTTTAAAATGGCCTTTTCAAACGGTGCACTTCAACGATTATTAGTATTTATTTTAAACTCTCTTTAGTGTGTTTATATGTTTTCATATACCACTCATTGTTCTTAAACTCTGATTATGTAGTGTCACAGTAGATTCCTATTTACTACTGTGTGGAATGAAATGAAACGAAAAATCTCTTAGAGAAGAAGGGTACTGTTATCTTTCAAAAATCAAACTCATTAATGATATATCCTTCTGCTAAACTTCTAAGTAGATTGGAGTTTGGACAAGTATACTCAATGGTGTTTACGGTATCGTTCAGTGATATTACGAAACAAGAAGGTTCATGGCTTGACTGTCAAGCGACTGCCATTTGTAAATAAATAAATAAGCCATTTATTCTTTTACTACAAATATATATTAATATGTTTGTATATGGCTACTACATCGTAGTTTCAAGAATTACTCGATTGCTGAGCTTAGTCGAATTATGCTTGGTCTATTTCGAAAAGTGTCGAGGTAAATCCTCGCTTTACTTAAGATAGATTGTAAATATAAAATATCACTACTTGTATTCAACTTCAGAGCTGGCATTTTAATATAAATGTAAAAATAGTTGTTTCTGCTCAATTAATTGCAACCGTTTCCAATCCAACTTTTTTGGTATTAAAGATGGTTGCATTTTATGGCTCAAAGGCCATATTTAACCAAGCTCCGTCAAACACAAGACTACTTTTTTCATTTCTCAATCGATCACCACCCCTTCCAACAAACTACTTTCTTATTACTAGCTATTAGACTTACTTTCTCCGTCCTTCACAAAAGTACCATGCTATTTGTCGCATTCGAGTTCCGAATTTCGACGGAATGACAGATTATCTGAAAAAGGGGTCCGTTACCTGATGCCGCTTAGATGTATCACTTCCTGATCATTTTTGCTTCACCCCTGCTCAACTCTTCCCTTTTTTTTATCACCATTCTTTTGTCTGAAATGATTCATCGCCCCGAACTTCTCCACTCCCCCTTCATACTCACCTTAACGAAATTCATAAGCCCTTGCGTGCAGGGGCGGCCCCGTTCGCCTCAAATGAGGTGGCTACGTTTTTAACCGGGGCGCACGAAAATAAGGCCATCGCACGTCATCAATCAAACTTGCGTCTGGAAAAGCTCGCATTCCGCGCATTCCTGACTCTACAAATGATGTTCTGGGTTATTGTTATTATTATTTTTTTCGTTGGGAGCAGGGTGGAGGAGGAAGAACCCGCTCTGTTCTCGAAGTATTCGCAGAATGTTGCCAAGAAGCATGCACGGGGTATAAACAAAAGACAGTTTGTTTCGGGAGAATAAGGGTAGCGAAAAGCCAGTCCGGCAGAATCTTTTTAATAGGTTCTTGGTTTAAAAATGAAAAGTATGTCTCTCTTGGTGGTGATACAATGCAGCACGCGCTTTACTAATTGATTTTAATTAGGGAAAACCGCTGCGGTGTTTTGAGAGAATTTTTTGAAGGGGTGGCTCTGAAGCGAGGTATGCCCTCCAGCGTATCTTATTGCTGGATTCATTTAGCGGCAGTTTTTCACTGTCGTCGGATGCGTGATCATTACGCTGGAAGGTGGTGTCTACTAATTGAAGAGCGTGAAATTATTTTCGCTCAAAACCTATGCGAGGAATGTATCGAGTTGCGAAGGCTCTAATGATGGTGGAACTTTTTGTGAAAGACGAAGAGCAAAATGAGCGCTCTGGAAAAGTTATTAGAGGATACCATTCTCATTGAGGTTCTTTGTGCCTTGTTGCAATGATTACGAGTAAACGAGAAATAAAAGTTGAGAAGAATGTTTAAAGGAATTCTAATTAAGTGGGGGAGATAGTGTTATTTTAAATCCTTCGAGAACAAAGTAATTCCCTTTGCTTTTGAAAAGCAAGATAAAAAATACGCGTGAAAAACCAACCGAGGGTTCTGTCATATATAATAACAGAATTTCAGAGTGCAATAGTCATTAGAATCTTCGAATAATGAAATAGGTAATAGAATTCGAGAGGTGAGTATATTTCAGAGCGAAAGCTATATATATAAAAATGTCACCTCGGATTTAAAAATACTCATAAATGGAGAAACAGATATTATATCATGGCTGTTTATCATAATTTGTAGTGAAGCTCATCTAAATATTTATTCCCTAGATAACTCAAATTCAAATAATTATTCCAGATGTATCAAATTTTGAAAATAATTTCAGTGATTTAGCAAAACTGTCCTAGGAATAAGACTAAACCAAGATAATAACATTCTTTGTTATCAAATTGGATGTTGCACTAGATTAACTCATACTATCTTTAATGCATCAAAATAAAACAATATGTGATTAAATAAAATTAAAACATCCCTAATGAAGGGAATAAATTTTTTCTAAGAATCGGTTCTACCAAAACAAAGCGTTACAAGTATTAAATGATATTAAAATTCGTTTAGGTAAGCAAATTTCGTAAACACAAGCAAGCAATTTATTTTAATAAATAGCTAACGAATCTTTTATTGGAGGAATATTTTATTCCTATGTGCCGTGGGTTCCTTTACTGCTTGTAGCAAACTTAATCACGCCGCTAAATTTTAATTACATCGTGAAATCTTTTTGTAGGTTTAACGTAGCATCAGAGGACTGAACAGATAGAATTCATTTGCGAAGCGACTCATTAATGACATCCTTCTTGATCAATAGCCAATTTCCATTCTGAACTTTAATGAAAAGTTATCAAAGCGAAAACTTTGACAAGTTTTGCCAGGGTATTAAGTCGACTCCACTGGGAAGTATTACCCAAACTCCAGGGTGGAATTCGGCTCGAAAGTTATTAAAAAAATTAAGGGGGACAAAAAACACATTAAACAGAGAATGAGACGTATTTCTTATGAGGGGAGTGATTTACGAAAGAAATAAAAATTACGGCGTAAACCGTCTTTAATCTAGGGTGGAAGAAAATTAAATCAGAAACTTTTCGCAGACGTTTGATTCTTTTTTGTGTGTTTTTATTTTTAATTTTATTCAGTGTTTACTTTTTCAAAGAAAAAGGCATCAGAATTTAAATTAAATCGAGAGTTTTCAGAGTGCTTAGAATTTAATTAAATTCCGGATCGGAGAAAGTGCCTCTCACTGTTTTTCGGTACCTCATCGGAGCGCACTCCTGAAACTGGAGCCGGGGTAAGTAAACATTTAAAATGCGTTTCGCATAGTGCCGTAGCATTAACCTCTTTCTGGGTGAACTAATGTTTCGCTAGATTAATGAGTAAACTACGCCTAATGAAATTCGCATTACCCTCAGGAAATCACGAGCATTTGCTATTGGTGTGAGAGGGACTCTCCCTTTGAACATCTCGGTCCACTTGAAGGTCAACTGCTTCTTCGAGAAGCAGTGCAGAAATCAAGCTAGATTTCATATCATATAGATTGCGACGAACATAACAAGGTATAGATTACGACGGACGTGGTAGCAGTTAATCAGAGAATATATTATTTTTTAAACTATGTAGAAACACATTAGAGAAAAGGACTTTAAAAAATCCAATAAATACGCTCATTTTATAAAATGGACCATGAACAAAAATAACAAAGAAAGCGTTTAAATAATTTTACTTGAGTTGATGCAGATTGTTTTTATGGATAAAAGCACTCGTGTATCTTGTGACTGAACAGGGTTTTTAAATTTTTCTTGAGTCCAAGATTTACTTATATCATTCGCATTAGATGGACTCTTCTTGATGAACACATCAAATTTCAGTTGTTGGAGCCCAAAAATTGCGCTGCCTTAATGAATGTGTTACACAAGTGGTTTTGGTTCAGAACATCCGACGGTTCTTTTCTTGAAATACAATTGTATTAAACAATATCCAAATATATTTTCATACCGATTATAACTCGATCAAGTTCATACAGGTGTTCGTTATAACAACTTAATAAACTAAATATCAACTAAATACGTAGTCTTAGTAAAACTAATTGCTATTACGATTTTGTAGAAAGAAAATTTTGCCTTTTCATTAGATATACCAAAGTAAAAATGGATAGTTAAAAAACAAATAATTAAATTCACGAAACCCATAATTAATTGAAGGCTTTCGTTGATTTCGCAAGTATTATTTGATTTAGAAATGAAAAGTTCTAAACATAAAACTGCTATATTTTACAACCATGTTTTTAACACAACCTTGCTCACGTTTCGACACAATTGAATACATAAAAGTACTTATGTCCATACAGAAATTCCCCAATCGAGGTCTCATATTTCTACTTGAAATTATTCAACTCGTTGTATTCAAAATATTTATACACTACCCTACAATAATGGACCGGACTGCAAGATGCGATGGCATAAGGGAAAGAATTCATGCTATAATAGGAGGGTGGTCCCCCACGTGCTACAATTACACTAGCAACCCTTCTGAGCATACTTTAAACAAGGTTTTGAAACACAGCTATGGGTATGTGTATCCCTTCCTGTTGCAATAATGTCGACAGCTCAGCTGTAGATTTCGGATGTGATTCCCTTGTCCGTAAGCGTCGCTGTAACACTCCCCCACAAATGTTGTATGATGCTTAGGTCGGGACTCTGAGCAGGCCATGGAAGACGTTTTAGATCCATACCTTGATACCACTGCTAGACAGAGGCTGTAACATGACACGGAGCTTTGTCGTCCTGGAAGTAACATTCGTCCAGTCCATGAAACTGCCAGGAACAAATTGTAAAGGTCCACGAAAAACACCCTCAAACAAGTAGTGGTATTTTATGCAAATTCGCTGGCGTGTATTTTATGCAAATCGTGTCCATTATTGTCGGGTAGTATATATTCTGCTGGTGGGAAATTGTAATATAATACTACACTAGTAGGAAATCTCGTACATGTCATTCAACCAATAAATGTGACTATGTACTTACTGCGTGGTAAAAGCAACACTACACTAGTAGGAAATCTCCTCTTCAATCAACAAATAAATGTGACTATTAAGTCATTACGTGTATTGTGTGTTAAAAACAATACTACACTAGTAGGAAATCTAGGTGTCATTCAAACAATAAATGTGACTATTTAATCATTACGTGTATTGTGTAGTAAAAGCAATACTACATTAGCAGGAAATCTGCGTGTCATGCAACCAATAAATGTGGTTGTTTAGTCATTATGTGTATTGTGGGGTAAAAGCAATACTACACTATTAGAAAATTCTATGACGCTCAGAGGGTTAAGTCTCAGGAATAGAAGATTTTTATAATCAAATCCAGATCAAAATGAACAAAAAGCACTCCAATCTATCATAAGATCACGCATTTTTACCACAGTAAAAGTGGACACTCGTTTAATGGAGTGCTTTAGCTATACAGTGAGGAAGACAGACATCCAAAGTGTTTGAGTCCAGAGCGCAATTATTCCCCGATCCCCCGGAGCCTAATGTGATTTGGCTCGCATTGTAATAAGCGAGTCGGTCAGTAGCAGACATCGGAATGGGTCCACCCATCACTGTCTTCGTCTTCATCAGAGTCAGAGGGAGAGAGAAGGATTAAGCTGACTTCTCTCTCCCTCAATTCCTTTACAATTGCCGGCGCTCATTAATGCAGAACCCACTCGAATTATGGAAAAGCATTCGTCAAAGATGATGGCCATTTTTATGCCTGGAATACATTTGCCTAAAAGAAACTCTTGCCGCCTCTCGATTCACTGCGAGGAAAGAGGAACGCTTCACTGCGACAAGAAAGATAGAGGAGGAGGGAGAAAGGAGAGATAGATATATAAAAAAATTACATATTTGATCGTTTTCTCCTAAAGAAGATTAATTTCTCACTAGGACGAGAAGTTTTCATCGATGTCATCATTTCATCGATCGTTAAGCACAGAGGAGTTGCGAGTTAATGATAGTTTGAAAGTTGATGTTGGCCAGACCTGAATCACAGGATGAAGAAGGGGAGGCAAAAGAAGAGCGTCAAATTGGTGTTCTTCAAGCACACAAAAAAGAGGCGGAATGTTTTTAAAATTTGTAAATGATTATTGTTGTTAGATCTTAGAACGCTCTGATTATGAGTAAGGTAGATTGGGCATTGTGAGAAAACGCATAGTATGAGGCGTCTGTCACAATGTCAATTTATGAATATCACTTTCTTTTTAAAAAGTTCCCTCGATATTCAACTTTTAAAAGTATGTACCTGAATTTAATGGAATATTTTTTGAAAATTGTTCTTGAAATTACTTTTTTGTCATTTATCACTCAAATGATGGTTTACTTTTTTATACCATTTGGGATTACACTTCACCAACCTTCAGGGTATTCTAAATTGTTCTCTATGCTGCGAATTTGTAAAATTATTGATATATCAGTACCAAAATTAAAATTCTTTAAGCATTCAGAACAAAAATTTTTTTTTTATTAAATTTGATTAAATCATTCCTTAAACGGTTTCCCCAACAACTCTTTGAATATTTAAGACCATAAATTGCTGCATTGTTTTACATTAATGCATCCAAGAGTTTCATTAATCATCCACGTGATCTGTCTCGATCTGCACGCAAGTTTAACAAGGAGAATAAAACGTCTTCATCAATGATTACTTAGAAAAAATTAACTACACGAACTATCTATTATATCATCACTTTTGGCATGCATTTTGCGACGTTATTTTCATTGAGACAATAGGTCTGTTTTATGTTGATTCATTAAAACAATAGGCGTGTAATAAACACCTCCGTGAAAGCTCAATCGTGCGTCAAAAACAAGTCGATAAACACGTTTTACGTGTCACGCTACTTTTATTTTACCGTCACACTCGTTCGTAATTTACTGCAGTTCATTCTAGCTTCAAATCCGATGATCAGGTCTTAACACGTGTGCGCCATTGATAATAAGATTAATCAAGTACCTCGTTAGCTTATTTTTATACACATTTAACCTTTTTCGTAATAGAATTTGTCACTAAAGGCTTCTATAGCTTTGTTAACAATTACCAGGAAGAAATATTCAATACCGATTGAAATTGCACTAAGACTGAAAAAATATATGCTGTTAAACCTTTTTTACGAGGTTAAGTCGAAAAATCGGAGGCCATCTAGGAAACCCAGAAACTCGGCATAACAAACCTAGTAATACAATAGTTTATACGAAATACAGAAAAATATAAACTGTACTAGATGTTACCAGTGCTGCTACTGAAAGATTCATAATTCATAAAGCAAGACAACTAAATATCAAATTCAGCTCGGGTAACACGGACACTCGGAGTTATAAAATTTTCATTTTGATATTCTAGAAATTTCTTTCAATATCCGTTAAAGTCGTTTGATGTCATTGGTTCGTTTGAAATTCTTTCTTTGATTCTATTGGTTATTTTAATTTTAAAATATACTTTGATTGCATTGGTCCTTTAAAAATTTCATTGTTATTATTTGATTTCATTGGCTAATGTAATAGTTTTTCTCCAGTTGTGGAACTTTATTTTATTATAATTTTTTTTTCACGGTAGAAGTTTGACATTTAATGTTTTTTCGCCATTTGTGGAATTTTCTTTTTTAATATTTTTTTTCCAGGAACAGTTTTGACGTATTCAGGTTGTATTATTTCTTGCATTTTTTGTTTTAAAAATCTATTTCTTTTTCAAAATGTCCACTGTATTTAGTGCAATTGATAAGTTTCAGGGTCTAATCGATAAGTCGTACCAACATTCGCAGTTTAGTTTTTCTGCTGGTTAACAATTGTGTTTTGAAATGTGTTTAAGCTTACTACTTTTTGTGAAAGTTTAAAAAAAAAAATACTTTTTAAAACGTTTTTAAATGTGCTTCCAAGCTTTCATTTTCCGTTGTAAAAACAAAAAGATTTTTGAAATAATTCTTTCCTTGGCGACTTTAGAATTGCCCCAAAAATATCACCAAGGCCTTTGGCAAGGCTAGAAACGTAGACTATAGCTGTACCAATTGTTCTAATGTTCCTGAAACATCGACAGGATTCACGTTAAATTTATGGCCAACAATCTTTTATAGCTTGAGTTGAATCTGAAGACTGGGGAGATTAGGTGGCCACTCACTTCTGATCTGACATAGAAAGTGTATCAAAGCGACAAGCCCTATTCTACCTATCTTTGGCTCTTTTGTTCAATATAAACAAAGAAATTTTAAAATAGGTTTATGCAAAACCTTAGCTATAGGAGTTAGTGTTTGCATACCATCTGAAAAATATCAGGAACGACTGGAATGTAATCTTTAGATTGATACAGTAAGGATCTTCACAGAACATGAAGGAAAAGAAAGAAAACAAACGCGTTCCTTTGACCTGTAAATACCTTATTATAATCAAGTACCTCACTATTTTAATTTGTATTGCTGTATATGTTACCGCTAAAGTGCAGTAATCAGTTATTTTACAGATTATCTAGGTACTGTGCAGATTAATCAGGGTGATCCATTAAAGTGCCGAAAATTGTTTTATTCCTCAAATTACCTAGATAATCTGCACAATACCTACTAGGCACTCGTTAAAGTGAAAATAAGATCTTTTCTGGAACAACAGCAACGTTTCTGTAGGCTTAAATTATCATAACGTTATTTATTTTTCGATATCTAACGAATCAAGTAAATACAAACAATCAACAAATTAGTTGATGGAATCAATCAATTAAAAAATATAATAGAAAAATTGTTGTTTGTAACAAGCACACCTATTTGTGGTACATTTAGATTTGCAGTCACATTTTCTGAAACCCTGCCCAATACCAAGGGATTGTTTTATTCATGTTTGACGTAAAGATATTTCTACAGCAGGGACATCTTCTTTCGTTAAAATCTCTTTACAAACACTGAATTCATATTTTGCACACAATTGTTTTAAAATACCCGTTTTAGTACCAAGTTTATAAAAGCCATCCTCTGTCTTATTAAGAACCACAGCTGAAATCGAGCGGATATAAGTTTCTGCTCTGTCTACTTCGGGTACTTTAATTCTCACAGTGACACCTCCATCGACATTTGGGTGCTTTGCATTAGAAACTGCTAACAATTTCTTTGCTTGCTTTTCTAACCTTTCCAGGATTCATCACGCTGCATAAAACTGAAAGTGGAGAGAGTTGGGGAAGGAGTATCAAATGGATATGAGAGAAAAAAGCGAAACCAAACTCAAAGTGGAGAGAGAGAGAGGGAAGGTGTAGGGAAATGAAATGAAAGAAACAAACTTTTGAACTTTGACGATGCGGAAGCCGTTAATGTGCACATTACCTAGGCAGAATGAGGAAAACTCTTAATTCCGCACGTTAACGGAGCAAATCAGCTTGTCTGCAGATTAGCTATGTAATGTGCACATTAACGGATTTCGAGCTTTAGCGGTAACATATACATTTTTGACAGTGCAATACATCAAGAAATCATTTGTATACAACAAAAGGTTACTATGGCTCAATCAAAAACTGCCAGGAAGAAATATCCAATTCAAATTAAAGACATGAAGACTGGAAATATAAGAGTGAAACATTCGGTGGGGTACGAGTAAACCCATGAACCGATATTTATTTGTTGTTGCCCGAGGTGAATTAAACAACTGGAGACGAGGTAGACACTTAACTGCGGTCCGGGCATAGCAAGGGGATCTAAAGCAACAGTTATTTTTCTATCTACCTTTGTCCCCTCGCTCAATGTAAGCACAGAAATGTGAAAAGGAGAATATGCAAAATCCTAAGCGATGAAAGCTAGTGTTTGCATATCTTCTGAAAAATACCTGCAAGACTCAGAGAGTAATCTGTAGAGAACTGGTGTAGCAAGGACCTCCTTTGACTGTAGAATGTCAGGGAAAAGAACACATAAAGGAGTTCTTTTGACTTTTAAAAAGAGAAGCACACAGTAAAAAAAAGAATCTGCGAATATATATATATATATAAAAAAAAAAGATCGTATAATCTGAATTCAGACAAGTAAAAATTCACTTCACGCGTTTTCACATCGCGTAGCCATCCACGAAACCCTACGAGGAGGCATGCGATAAAATAAAAATTAATTCAGCCACAGCACAGTTCGCAAACAGTTAAAAGAAAAAGGGTATAAAGGAAAAAATGCCCAGAAACGCATCGCGGCGCAAAACTCTTGATTGCTTTAGTTGGTCATATAAAGCTCTAGATATATAGATAACATACCGTTTGCGTCTAAAAACACCACCCAAACCACCATCCGAGCTCAGAATAAATAAAATATTCGCGTTCCTAGCTGTATACGGCCGCCATAGACATCCCACACATAAAGAAATACAGGAAAACAAATACCAGCACGAGCCGCGTGGGTTGAGCGTAACAGAAGTATGCGGTAGTTTTATGAAATTGAACATTTGTGGGCTCCAGCGCCATTGATATGAATAAGTAAGCATATAACGCAGCGAGCCAGCACGGAATGCCGTTATTTATTCATATTCATACAACAGACCGATTCGTCGTCCCTTTTTTATACTTTTCCTCTTTTCCCGTGCCTGTAAAGCTTTTTTCCTATCCCAACATCGCGATTGTAGAGCGGGAAAAAATTGTCAAAAGGAGTGTTGTGGATAAAATACCACAGGGAAAAAAGTGGGCCTCTTTCTTCTTTGTTGCTGCCGAATTTTTTCTAAATAAATTTAAAACGTGAATATTTTGCATTATATAGTCACTGGTTAAAATTTAAGAAAAGCTGCTTCCAAAGAAAATTGTCAATATTCTTATTCAATATTTATTCAATTAAGATGACTATAGCGTTAGTTTTTCAATGTAAAATCGCTTAAACCATTTGGCTCTTTTATCCAATGCAAATTAAGACGTAAAGATTGGAAATATTAAAAAATATAGATTTTTCAATTATGAACTGGATAAAAAGGCCCAAATGGTTGCGGTTTCCACATTCGGCTCTGGTATGTAGTTAAAATATTCAATGTTAAATGGTACGTCAAGAAAGAAGATCGATTCATTCATAAAAACTTAATTTAAAAAAAAAATACAACTGACAAAGAATGCTAAGCTATTATTGTTTTACGAAGAAGGCCTCTTACATGTGATGTGATAGATAAATGGTAGTACTCTTTATTGCATGTTTCTAAAAAATGATTTAATGTTGCAGATTTGAAATCATTTAGCTAATTAGTCACACTTAATTATCCCCATCCTAACATTGGTGTGAATGTCCTATATGAGTGAAATATATGATGTACAAATACATATGATGTGAAGAGAAATGTATGAGCATTACATTGAATGAAAAAGCAAACTTTATAAACAAATTCATTTCGTAAACGCCTGTTGTGAACTGTTTGTTTGTAATTGGTTTATACACCCAGTTCTTTATAATTACCCATGCATTATAAATAAAAAATTAACTCTTTTACAACTGACCCACAACTATTCCCTTAGCTATAACACACTTATCGCTCTTGTCTCCCAGTATGGCGGTCTTCATAGCCTGTATACAGTTTTAGCAGATGTAACTTTTAAATAAATAACTTATGCGACTAAAAGATTTTAAAATATTTTTGCATTTAAAAGAGAACAAAAATAATTTATTTTACTTGATTTATTGTAATTAATATTACCATTTTCTAAGCTACTTGTTTACTTAAACATTCTCAAAAACTAATGCAGTTGAAAATTGAGCGAACTTTCATCGAGCAAAACAAAAGCTAACATGAAACCATTGAACTCGCACTTTCTGTAACGGAAATTAACACAGAATCTTTTTGAGAGACTTCAATTTTTGAGCTACAGCACTTTTAACTACAACTCCCAGCTAAGCGAATAAATTTGGTTTATGTGTTCGCTATAAATATAAAACAGGACTCAGAAATGTTAGAAGCGCAGCTTATTTCCATTAAAATACATTCAAAAAGTACGACAAATCATAAATCAGCGAAGAAAGTTGAGTTTTGAAAATATCCAGTTCATTAATCTGTCTTCTCAGTGAATTAGTTTTTTTCCACTTTTGGATGACAGAAATGATTTCTGGCACCAGATTTATGTACTTACTAGGAATATGAAATAAGGAGGTCGTATAAAAATAAACGTAGCAGTTGGTATCCTTAATCAATTACGATATGGTTTATTTAACACTGTCGTGAACCTTTTAACAAAGAAAAAGATGCAAAATTCATTATAAGTTGACTTTTAAGTAAAACCAATACTTGGCCGAATGCCAGTAGATACATCTTTACGGTCAGTATCTTAGAATTGTAATGCTTACAGCACTAAACAGACAAATTAATACATATTTAACTCTGAAACTGACTTCTCATCTGTCTTGCATTGACTCATTAAAGGATTCTGAAAAAAGTATGTTTTACATTTTCACTCAGCACAGTACAACTGAAATAAATTAAATCCACGCTCCATAAGAGGCTGACCGCGGTAACCTGTTTGGAAGAGAAACGGATAAGTAACCAGAGGGTTGCGGGTTCAAATCCTGACGTCGTGTCGAAAGGGGCTGGTTCACGTTAAATCTCTCGTGGCCGCAAAAATGTCCTCACGTTGTCGTGGTGTGGAAGTTTAGAGAGTAGGGTGCAGACTCAGGTGTTGTCTCAACAACAGGCTGGTTCAAAATCATGGTGTTGTCTTAGGATCTTACTCACGTGGATTGATCCCGGACCGTTGTCATTAGCCAGTTGCGTTGTTCCAATGCAACCTTAATTAAAATACCTACCTACCATATGAGGCTATGAAATGTTCTAGGAAATAAACCGTAGGAAACACTGGTTCAACTTAATGTTACTCTAAGCACTTTTATACTAGAGCTTATCTCAGTTGCAGCAAAAATTCAATTCAACGTTATCGAATACTCTTTTCATAAACAGTAGCAGATAAAAGCATGTCATTAAAAATAGCGATTATGAAGAAATCGCGATAAAACGTATTTTGCTTCAATATTTGGCCATTTACGTGAAATAAGATTTTATGAATAAAAACCGGGCCTTGACTTTGGATACCAAACGTTGGATAAAAAGTATTCGGATACGAAAGAACTCGAATACAAATTTAAGGTTGCGACATCGATGTCTTATAAAAAATATTGATTTATTTCCCCGTCGATGTATTGGAGCCGATGTTTTATTTTTAACCCTTCTTTGCATGATGGTGGAAATTTCCATCATAACATTGAATGCCCAAAAATTATATAAAAGAACAAGTTCACTGAAAGTTGATAGTGTCTGAATACCTTTTTAATGACCATCGCATAAAAAAAAAAAAACATAGCTGTCAAAAATAAGCAAGTGTCACTATCAGTAAAACGAGCTTGAAGTTGTCATTCCGCTGTTTGTTGTAGTTGCAATAAACGTATGATTTCGTTTTTAATTTGTTTTATTATATTTGAGTTTCTATTGCTAAAAAAGTGAAAATGAGTGGAATAAAGGTTTGTAACATGTGTTTCTGTTATTTTTAAAGCAATTTCTGAAAAAGTTTGCGTTTAATTTAAAAAATACCACATGATACCATCATATTGTTTTTTGCTAAATTTATACTATAAATATATACTAAGATTTTTTTCATTTAGTTTTGAACATGAATTATATCACCTTGATTTATTTCACCAATAAAGAAAAAATCTTGCAAAGAAGGGTTAAATGAAAAAGTACCAAGTAGCTTAATTTTTATTATCAGTAAATTGAACATACTTTTCGACCAAAGTGGCCAAGGGTAAGAGTCAGAAAAGTAGCGATGCGACATCGATGTTTTATAAGAAAAACATCCATCGATGTTTTATAAGAAAAACATCGATGATGATTGATAAGAAAAAAAGTCGATGTTTGTTTGACATCGATGTTTTTACATTGTCGATATTTTTATGTTGTCGATGTGTTAATTTTGAATGAAAAAAGCACCATTGTAAAATTTTTTAAAATAACCGAGCAACTAAGTATTTGTCAGTGATGACGAAATCCATCCTATCAAAAATATTATTTTCCCTAACTCATGGGATAGTTAGTGAAAAAAGGAATCGGCTTAAGGGGGAGAAAGTTAGCAAACATCTCTGTTTACAAACTGTAAATAACAAATATTGGGACATATAATATTTATAGGCAATATAAGTTTGTAATGTTTACCCCCCCCCATAAGATGATAAATAATTAATAATAACAACCAATAATATTGGTATATACCTACTTAATTATACTTATAGTTAGTAGCAACTATGTCAAATTGTTGTAAATATTATTTTCTTTTATATTATTCAATTTGAAAATAAAAGATTTGTTAATCAGATATTAATTTTTTGTCCTCTGTTTTGACAGTTAAAAAAAGTTTCTTAAAAATTAATAAACACGGCAATTGACAAATTAAATCCCCACTCCTCGGATAACATTAATGTTAGAGGTTACTAAACCAGTTTTGAAAAATGGGGGAAGAAGATCGATGTTTTGTTGTCGATGTCACATCCCTAATACAAATTCGCGGATACAAAAAATTTCGAATTTAAAAGTACTCATTCTATGTATTCGGATTTAAAAGTACTCGTTCTAGGTATTTGGATCCAAATGTGCTCACCCTATGTATTCGAATATCAAAGTATTGATTCTTATGATTGATTAATCGTTTTTGTTTTAGTATTCGAATACTTACTCAAATTTAAAAACTCGAATATTCGTTTCTCAAAAGTACTCCACTAAGCCCATCACTACTTTGGGCAGAAGGCTACTGAGTCAGGAAATGCACTCTGCAGCTGACCACCAAAAGACTGGAACTTCATCCCCTCGTATGACCTTGAGACAGAAACTTCCCCCTGCTATCCCCCAAGGCCTTGCGCAAGTTATCTTTTTTTTTCTCTGCTTTTCTCCAGACACAGAATTGCGTTCTCGCGGTCACTCCGTCAGTATCTCCCCCTCCCCCAAGCCAATAACATTGAGAGTGTCTCAAACCAAGAAGATCCCCCGTTTCTGTCAAATGTAGGAGGTGCAGTCAGCATTGATTTACAACGTGGGTGTCACAACAGAGTTCCCCTTTTGGAATTCCAGTAAAGACCCCGTGATGTCCTTTGTGGTTGTGATGTCATGTTACGCCATTATCACAGTCTTAGCACTCCTTTGAATAGGAAAAGGAAGGAAAGTATACGCGGCTGAAGCAACAACCCCAGTCCAAAAGCTGCCTCCAAGCAGAACAAAGGAACGTTTTCACAGCTGTAGGAGGTTTTTCAGCAAAGAAACTATCTGTCAATCTGGTGATGTATTACAGAATTCCAGTCATAAAATCGTACCAGTCAGTGACTCTATTACGGAAGGATCCCATAACTTAAAAATCTCGATAAAACATGAAACTGATCAGACACTAAGCTGTCTTACGGATTGGCTGAATAAAATAATCTACAAAATTATGGAATAAGTTTGGAAGTGCTCTACACGTTGTTGGCAAATACCGAGCGATTGTCTATGATGACATTAGATCAAGGCTCTTCGGCACTTTTGCACTAGTCCGTTACAATCTTTATGAGCTCTGCACACTTCCAAATAGCAAGTGTTCCCTGCCACCCTTGTCCTATGCACCCTTGTTACATTGGATGTTACCTAGCTATATTGGTCATAAAAAATGGTGTTAAAGCACACTGATAAAGCAATCTTGCCATGTAGTATGGCATTATTCCTAAAATGCAATACTTTGAGGGGTTTTAATTCAAAATGTTGTTTGTCAAAAGAAAGATAATCGGTTAGTTTGGGTTTTATGGCGCACTGTCCAAAGATAAGACTACGACTTCAAATGCAAGACAATAAATTGAAGGAGGTTTTTCTCCCTCATTTATTATCTTAATGAGCAAAAAGCAGAAGGGTAGGCGAGGGTAAAAATGAAAGGGAGGAAAGATCACTCTGGTATCTCGTGGTCAGTTTATACCTAACGAAGGTGCGCCCGGAGGGCCACCAAAGGAAAGAAAAAGTAACGATCAATAAATTAAACTTAGTGAAATCATGCATATTTTTTCAGATTTTAAATCTATTAGCCTAAGAAATTGATGTTAATGAGGGATTAAGTCATTGAACGAAAATCTGTTCAAGGAGGATCTCAGGCCCGTATGTGACAGATCACAGTTCTAAATGCATTTATAAGTACCTACTAGATAAATTCATGCGTCAACTTTGCTTATGTTAGACTTACGAAACCCTAGTTTTTAACGGAACAGAAAAATTATGACTCTCAAGTTAAAAAGCAATGATGTAGGAAAACTAGTATGGGGGAACTAAAACCAATTTTTAAATGGAAACGCTATTGAAGACTGAAAATCGGGTACAGTTCCAAGTTATGCATATACCAGAAGCGGTGTATGTTGTCAGGATTATCACGAAAAAGCACTTTTAAAGAGCCAAATCGAATTAAAAATTTGTATTCGTAGTTCTTCTTGAATGAGTTTGTTTTATACAGGGTGGTCCCGAATTCATGGTACAAACTTTAATGGTAGGTACAGGACATTGTAACAATGATTTATTGTATAGGAATGTATAGTCGCAAGTGACGCGGTGAGGCGTAAACAGGGGAAATAAAAGGAAAGAGAAATGGAGTGATCGGTTGGTATCATTGCCGGTAGAGGGCAGTAGATGTCTAGCCGCTGTTGAACATGATGCATCGCAGTAGGGAAAAGCGCCATTCACAATTGTGCTGCCGTAGACGATGGGTGACTTTACGTATGCAGAAAAAGCAGACATGCATTACATGTACGGCCGTGCAAATGGTAACGGCAGAGCTGCGTTACGAATGTATCGCGCGGAGTATCCTGATCGACGAATGCCGGATCATAGAATTTTTCAACGGTTACATCGTCAACTTTGTGAAACAGGTGCGTTCGACGTCAACAGACATGGCGCTGGTCGAGTAAGAGCTGTACGCACTCCAAGGCTGGAAGAAAGCATCTTGAACATTGTGGCTGATAGACCCGAGTCAAGCACAAGAACTGTTGCGCGTGACGTAGGTGTGAGTCATCAGACTGTATGCAGAGTGTTAAACGAAAATCGCTTACACCCCTTCCATTTTCAGAAAGTACAAGCATTGAATCCGGCAGATTATCCTCGCCGCGTGAACTTCTGCCTGTGGGTGATGCAGCAATGTGCGTTGCAGCCGGATTTCGTAGATTATGTGCTATTTACAGATGAAGCGACATTTTCACGCGAGGGTGTCTTTAATGCGCACAATTCCCATGTGTGGGCAACCGATAATCCACATGCAACGCGTCGACATGCGTTTCAACAACGTTTCAGTATTAATGTGTGGGCTGGTATTGTGAACGACTTTTTGATTGGCCCATACTTACTACCCACGCGGCTCACTGGCGGAAGCTATCTTATTTTTCTGAAAGAAGTGTTACCACAACTGCTGCATGATGTTCCGATCGCCATTCGTAACCGCATGTGGTTTCAGCACGATGGAGCGCCAGCACACTTCAGCATTGATGTACGGAATTACCTGAATGCCACGTTTGGTACTCGATGGATTGGGCGTGGTGGACCAGTCCCTTGGCCACCCCGATCTCCCGATTTATCGAGCCTCGATTACTTTTTATGGGGACATCTAAAGCATCTTGTTTATGAGACTCCAGTTGACTCAGATGAGGATCTCGTCGCTCGCTTATCTGTAGCTGCTGCAGGTGTGCGTGAAATACCAGGCATCTTTGAACGTGTACGCCAATCGCTCCACCGACGCTGTCAAGCATGTATCGATACTGGTGGACGCAATTTTGAACAATTACTGTAAACATGACACTTGTCAACAACGCTTTCAATAAAATCTTTGTTTTTCCTTTCGGCCGTTATTTCCCCTGTTTTCGCCTCACCGCGTCACTTGCGACTATACATTCCTATACAATAAATCATTGTTACAATGTCCTGTACCTACCATTAAAGTTTGTACCATGAATTCGGGACCACCCTGTATGTCAGGTTTTCACAGTAGTATTCAGTATTTAAAACTTGATTCACAAGAATTAAGTTAACAAACACGCTTTACAAGAAAAGGGAATAAGACTTATTTATAAATAATCTTCATTGTTCAGAACTAGCTTTTCAAGACAATGCATGGGCAAGTGAAATACTTTTGTGGAGAAAGCACAGTTCAGTTCAATTTTCTTGGTATGAAAGGGTTACATATGCAGTTAAATACAGAGGTTAGTATAGTTTTGGTAATCTCATTTGGTAATCCTTCGTAATTTGGCATATTACTGGAATGGAATTTCAGCATGTAGTTTATTTTTAAAATGAATGCCAATCACCGCCATGATAGCGATAACTCAAATTAATCATAAATGGAAGAAACATTTCTTCTTAATAAATTTATAAAAATAAATACATAACACTCGATTTTAAGTATTTGCATTCGCATTTGTAATTCTAATACGTAATTATTTGCAGAACAAATAACAATGGAACATAGATGCAGTAACATTATGTATCACAATGATAACCAGATCTTTCTTGGCATGGATACAAAAGTATGTGAACCTGGTGCCTTTAAAAATATTCAAATATGCGTTTTCTCATACGCCAAATATAATAGCTGAATATATTGCTGTCGAAAGAAAAATGGGTAAAAAAAACATCCCACCCGAATAACAAATGAAGCCAATCACACCGGAGCTAACAACGAATTTACGAGACTGCTTCTCACGTTACATGCAAGATCGGGCACACCAGAAGTTTAAAATAAAATAAAACAAACAAAACCTGCGAAAATAACAGATGTTCTCTTCTTCTCTAGTTGTCATATTTGTAATAGAAACGAATAAAGAATAAAAAAACACAAGCAAAGCATCTTTTTATGCTACTTCTGTTTCTAGAACCCAAATGATTGCACCAGCCGCTCTCATAAAACACCTTCGATCCGAACAGAAGCAAAAAAGGGGAAATAGGAGAAAAAAAATCCGGCGATATTTTTTTCTTGTGTTTTTCCAATATAGATTCCCGTGCCCCCTCTTCCCGATACCTCTCCGTGTTTTCCCTTCTCTTTTTCGGTATTGGCCAAGGAGGCGCCAAAAAAGGAAAAAAAGAGAAAAATACTTTGAAGAAGGGGAGAAAAAAAAGAGAAGAAATGCGGGAACACAGCTTTGGCTAGCTGGGGAAAAAGGATTTTGTATGTTTTCTGTGCGGCAGGCTTCTAAGCCAGCAATCCTTCTTTGCCGCCATTAGCCGACACCGAGAAATAAATGGGCCCTAGCATCGTTAACCCTCGAGTCTTCGCCTTTTGGCCAGGGCCTATGGATTAGGATTACATTAATGTAAGAACATGGCACGTTCTTTTCTGGAGCTCATTTAGATCTGGCACCTTCCCCTGGAGACTTCGGCGAAAAGGGAAAAAGTTCTTTTCCTTCTTCGGGGCCCCGAGCAGGCCGCGTTAATGAACCGTGTCTGCAGAAATCCTTCGCTGCTCCCCTCACCTTCTCACTTTCGAAAACAAGTTTTACCTTTTCCTGAATCAGATGCGTTAAGGAATTTTCTTCTTATTACCGACTTCCCACTCTTCCGCAATCTATATTAATACAGGAAACACGCAACAGTTTTCTTTCGGGAGGAAGTTTTCCCCGAAAAACTGATGGTCCCCAGCAAGAGGTGCTGATGAGAAAAAATTGGTCCCCGTTAACGCCTTTTGTAACTTTTAAATCAGTTAATTTCGAGTTTCCAGTATCAGATCCTCAGGATAAGATCGCTTTCGAAGTAGGTGATTGTATTACCATAGTACTGGAGCAATAGAACTTGCTGTTGAAGATAGTCCGGGTGGGTTGGTTTTAGGATTTTATGGGCCATATTTGGGGTTTTATGAGCCATATTTGTCCATGCCACTCCGGACACAATGTCAAGTAAGACACACATATGAAAGTTTTACTGACACAGAACAGATAGAAATACGCCCAGGAAGAAATTTAACTGACAGGAATACAACCTGCGCTGCATACCCACAGAGCCACAACAGTCCAGGTAAGATCCAAGAACAACACCTGGTAATTGTATCCACGGTTAAATGATCGCCTTTGAAAGATAAACGATTTTTTCACTTGAACAAAACTTTTAAATAATTGCAAAGTACATACTGCCACATAATTATTTATTTAACCTGACCCATCCATGATTTGTCCTTCTAGATCGGAAGGTTCCTGGTTAGAATGGATGTTTGTAAGCGTATGGTGTAGAGGCGGCTGGTGCACCTTGAATCTGTCGTGGCCGAAAGTCATCACGTTGGGTTGGTGTGGAATTGTGGAGAGTGGGGTGACAGCTCATGTGTTACTTCGTCATCTGACCGTGGTTCAAAATTACGAGGTGTTGTCCTCGAATCTTTCCCTTAAGAGACTGATCCCGGACCGTCGTCAATAGCCTGTTGTGTTGCTCTAGTACGACTTTAACTAAAATTACCATTACCATAATTTATCAAGAGACATTTGTACACTATATTTCATACAGCTTTCTTTTCCAAAATTCACTTAAGTTGTTAATTGAATTTGAGGTCAACGCAGGATTTCCACTCTATAAGTAAAAGAAAAATTAGGGCCCTGTGGATGCCTTTTCCAAGGTTAAAATTTTAAATTAAAAAGGCAACATATTTAACATTGAGAACAATCGAGTAACTCGTGAGTGCACAGGCGAAGAAATTTCCATGAGTGTTTAGTTTGGATCAAACGAATCCAGTTTTAAAATATAAAATTTCAACGACATTTCACTTTGGTCAACCTTCACGTTGGGTTGGTGTGGAAGTTTGGAGAGTAGGGTGCCAGCTCAGGTGTTGCTTCGTCATCTGACCGTGGTTCAAAATTACATGGTGTCGTCCTCGGATTTTTCCCTAAAGGGACTGATCCCGGACCGTCGTCAATAGCCCGTTGTGTTGCTCTAGTACGAAGTTAACTAAAATTACCATTACCACTTTGGTCAAACATAATTTTTTTAATACGAATGAAACTAGACATGCAATGTAAAAATTAACGCTTTGAAACTTATATGAATTTTAAGCACATATTTAAGCTATTTTAACGGTAAGTAGGTAGTTAATTAACGTCGCACTGGAGAAACACCACAGGCTATTGGCGAGGGTCCGGGATCAATACTGATGGGAAAAATTCAAGAACAACGAATGCCTCGTAATTTTGAACCAGGGTCAGATAACGAGGTCAACATCTGAGGTGCCCCAACACTCATCAAACGTCAGCACCACGCCAACGTGAGGACATTTACGTCAGCGACAAATTTGACTTGTACCAGCCCCAGTGTACACGACGGTTTTGGTTAAACCGAGTTATGAACTCTCATCCTTCTGGTTGCTAATCCGTTTCTCTTGTGCCGACCAACCGGTATAGTGGTTAAGGTATTAGCCTCTAGATCGGAAGGTTCCTGGTTCGAATCCGGGTCCGGGCATGGATGTTTGTAAACGTATGGTGTAGAGGCGGCTGGTGCACCTTAAATCTGTCGTGGCCGAAAGTCCTCACGTTGGGTTGGCGTGGAAGTTTGGAGAGTGGGGTGCCAGCTCAGGTGTTGCTTTGTCATCTGACCGTGGTTCAAAATTACGAGGTGTTGTCCTCGGATCTTTCCCTTAGGGGACTGATCCCGGACCGTCGTCAATAGCCCTTTGTGTTGCTCTAGTACGACGTTAACTAAAAATTACCAATTACCTATTTTACCGTTTCTCTTGCTCTTTTAAAGAACTCTAAAAACCAAAATGAAGAATAAGGCCTTTTTAAGGCCCGTGGGTACATTGTAACACATAAAATCAAAATCAAAAAGTGTTGAAAAAATTAATGCAACTATAATCTAAAATCAATTCTTTTTTTCCCTTTTGCCGACCTTCGGGTTGGCGTGGAAGTTTGGAGAGTGGGGTGCCAGCTCAGGTGTTGCTTCGTCATCTGACCGTGGTTCAAAATTACGAGGTGTTGTCCTCGGATCTTTCCCTTAAGGTACTGATCCCGGACCGTCGTCAATAGCCCGTTGTGTTGCTCTAGTACGACGTTAACTAAAAATTACCAATTACCTTTTGCCGACCAACCAGTCTGGTGGTTAAGGTGTTAGCCTCTAGATCGAAAGGTTCCTGGTTCTAATCCGGGTCAGTGCTTGGATATTTTTGTAAACGTATAATGTAGAACGGCTGATGCACCTTAAATCTGACGTGGCTGAAAGTCCTCACGTTGGGTTGGTTTGGAAGTTTGAAGAGTGTTGTGCCATCTCAGATGTTGCCTCGTCATTTGACTGTGGTTCAAAATTACGAGGTGTTGTCCTCGGATATTTCACTTAGGGAATTAATCCCGGATCATCGTCAATAGCCCGTTGTGTTGCTCTAGTACGACGTTATTTAAAATGACCTTACCTCGACGCATTTTTTCTCAGTGAGATATTAGTCAACCAACCGGTATAATGGTTAAGGTGTTAGCCTCTAGATCGGAAGGTTCCTGGTACGAATCCGGGTCCGGGCATGAAAGTTTGTAAGCGTATGGTGTAAAGGCGGCTGGTGCACTTTAAATCTGCAGTGGCCGAAAGTCCTCACATTGGGTTGGAGTGGAAGTTTGGAGAGTGGGGTCCCAGCTCAGGTGTTGCCTCGTCATCTGACCGAGATTTAAATTACGAGATGTTGTCTTCGGATCTTTTCCTTATTTAAGGATTGATTCCGGACCGTCATCAATAGCCCGTTGTGTTGTTCTAGTATGACGTTAATTAAATCTTTATCTCGTATAATTCGTTTTAAATCTGTTGCCATTCTAAGAAAAACAAATAAAAAATTAATGCCAATAAATTCATTTTTAAATGTTTTAGATTAAATATAAAAATTCGTGCTTCGCACAAAATTAGGGCTACCTTTGTGCCAAATTTCAGGATTGTAAATGGTATAGATCGTCTGGAAACACACAGACACTTCCTTTTATAACAGTATATATAACTAACTTGACATTTGATAATTCTTTTGTGCAATTTAAGTATGCATACCTATCAAATTTGGTTTAGTCAGAAAAACTTATAAATAGAGGTACATTTTGATGATATTCTTCAATTGTACCTCAACTTTTGCTTCAATGCAACTTTGCTAATATTAATAAAAAAGCATTAATTACCAGACATTATAACAATTATTTTTACAACTGTTATGGCCACAGTGGTTTTCATGTAGTGGTTATGTCCGAAAAATTTGATTTCGGGAGAGAGTCATACAGTTATCTTGTATAGAAACTAAATTTTATTTTTGAAATTGCACATTTAATCGGTGGAATTACTATTTAGCTTCAATAATACTATGAAGAGCATACGGGGAAAATCAAATTTTTGAAATACTTTAGAATTTAAAATATCACCACACGTGATTGTATTTTGCATATACAAGAAAAATTGAATTTTTTTAGTAATAGTTCTATCATTACTATGTACATATAAAATATATATACTGACATATTTAATGATGAAAACAAACCAAGTATCCATTAAAATTATGATATAGTAGACTAGAATTGCGTAGAACTTCGGCCCACAAAAGCTATTGATGCGTAGGAAATTCGGAGGTTTGTGGTTCAAAAACTATTTGGATTGAGTGTATTATAAATTATGCCTAGTAAAATACACACAAAACGGGTCTAACTAAGTAATTATTCTGTAAAAGTGTAAGAAAAGGATATCAAGAGAGTGATTTATTGAATTTCCCAAAAGTTTCTGTTTTTTTTAATCGTTTGTAAATAGGTAGTTAATGGACATCGTACTGGATAAATACAACGGGCTATTGGCGACAGTCCGAGATCAATCTAGGGGAAAGATCCGAGGACAATACTGCGGTCAGATGCCGAGGTCACACCTGAGCTGGCGCACCAGTTTCCAAACTTCCATGCCACGACAATTTTAGGGCATTTGCGGCCACGACGGATTCAACGTTTACTAACCCCATGCACATGACCATCTTTGGCTGGTAATGGTAATTTTTCGGTAATTTTTGTTTACGTCGTACTAGAGCAACACAACGGGCTATTGACGACGGTCCGGGATCAGTCCCTTTAAGGGAAAGATCCGAGGACAACACCTCTTAATTTTGAACCACGGTCAGATGACGAATGATCTTTGGCTGTATTGAGTTTTTTATTTACTTGTAATAGAGGTTTTCAGGAAGGGCGCCAACTTACACCCAACAGTGACGTAATGACAAATGTTTTTTATTTGTTTTTCAACTCGTATGCTGATTTTGATCAAACACTATTTATGTATTTCTTTAATTTATAAAATGAAATAAGTTAGCTTCTTTTGGTTTAGAAAAAATCTTTTTGAATGTTTTATTTCCTGAATAAACAGAATTTAATTTTCTAGAAAACGCACCACGTCACCCACACTTACCTCAACCTTATTACGATGTACCTTTATTATATACGTAGTCTTAAAAATTCCAAGAAGATGTGACGTCTCACCTAGCCTGAAGGCGTTGATTTGAATTTAACACGTTTAGACTTATTTTATTTTCATTTAACTTGAAAAATATGGTTCGCGAATAGCGGCAGTGAATTAACTGGAGTAGCACAACGTCACAGGAAAGCAATATTGGTCCCTGACCAATCCCGATGGGAAAGTGCAGAAGAGAACAGCACAGGTAAGAGCAACACGATTAGATGGCGAGGTCAACACCTGAGCTGGTAATTCACTCTCCAAGCTTCCTCACCAAGCCAAAGTGAATAACTTATTAAAACCGAATTGGGTGCGAGCACATCGATCCACGCAAACTTCATCTTACTGAAGACTATTGACCTAAAGGCACCAAATGTTAAAAGGCAGTAATCCCTCAAGAAAAGGCTTCGTTAGTATAACTCTCCCGAGTGATAGCTATCTTATAAACGAGGTGCTCATCTCGTAGTTTTGATAATTCGCCAAAAAACAATATTCCGTCATGCCGCTAAAGTGCTTTCGAAAGAGGAAGTTATCAAACTTTTGTTTGGCCGAGGAGAAGAAAGAGAGAAGGAGAGGGAAAAAAAGAAATATTTTCCGATGGGTGATGTTATTATTATGAAAGTGTGGGTGGGACGGGCAATTTGTCGGGGGCGATGTTTGTCTGGGGTCAACAAGAATGGCGTCGACGCAAACGGGCGTTTAATGCAGGATTGATTGGGTGTCCCGCAGTGTCGGAAATGGACCGTGAGATATCGACGAAATGCACTCGCACATATTTCAAGGAGTAGGGAAAAAATGAGAAGGCTCAAATGAGCGAGGTATACTCTAGTAGTGGATTCATCTTACTTGTTTCCGCATTGGAAGACTCGCGCTTAAGAGGATTTGCGATGAAAATTGAATGCACTCCAAGAAGGTACCCACACATGGGATCACAATGGATAATTGTTTTCGGAACTGGTAAAAATTTAAATGAATATGGTATTGGATCATGAGAATCTGGTTTCAAACAGACAAGTTTCAGAAACGCTTCAGTATAGTTTTGAGTTCAACGTTCAGCGATGGGCGAAGAATTCTCAATTTCCCTCGATATATCCTAAGATACATGGCAGGAATGGTTTATTTTAGACAGAAATTAAAGTATTTAGCATTATAAGCGCAAAAACATTAAAGCTTTTAGAAAGAAAGTTGTCAAGACAGTACATAAATTATAAAATCCAGTAGAAGGTCACTTTAAAACTTATTGTAATTTCATTTAAGAACTGCCGACCAACCGGTAAAGTGGTTAAGGTGTTGGCCTCTAAATCGAAAGGTCCCTGATTCGAATCTGGGTCCGGATGTTTGTAAGCGTATGGTGTAGAGGCGGCTGGTGCACCTTAAATCTGTCGTGACCGAAAGTTCTGACGTTGGGTTGGTGTATAAGCTTGGAGAGTGGGGTGCTAGCTCAGACGTTGCCTCGTCCATCTGACCGTGGTTCAAAATTACGAGGTGTTGTCTTCAGTTCTTTCCACTTAAGTATTGATCCCGGACCGTCGTCAATAACTCGTTGTGTAGCTCTAGTACGCCGTTAATTAAAAATTACCAAGTACCATTTAAGAAACAATCCAATCAAATAGTATTTTAGCTAAGGAGGCTAGTTCAAGATGAATATATTTAAAAAAAGAACGAATATAGTAGTGATGGTCAAGTAAAAGTAGTCTATAATTGTTAGGCTTCTCTCATTTTGTGCCTCAGTGCGTTTTCCCACTGTTCTGTAGGGTGCGTGGCGGCCCAGTTGGAAAGAGTAACGGATTAACAACCACAGGGTTACGAGTTCGAATCTTAGGACCAACTAAACGCCGTCGTCTAAGCGGGGACTGATATACATTAACTCTGACGTGGCGTCTAATATTCTCACGATGGCGTGGAAGCTTGAAGAGTGGTAGGTAGCATCTCAGGTGTAGATGTCACGATCTGACCATGGTTCAAAATTACGAAGTGTTACGCTCGGATCTTTCCCTTCGGAGCTGTTCCCGAATCGTTGTCAATAGCCTCTTGTCTTGTTCCAGTGTGACGTTAATTAACTGCATACCCTGTGCAAGCAACCTGCGAGTTGTAGACGGTGCAGGTTCCATTCCTCTGACGTGCACAGCGTGTTTCCTGTGTCAGTGAAACTGTCCTTTCGTTTTTATGTACATTACTTGACTTTTTCTGTCTTGTGTTTGGAGTCTAACTAACTTTCTAACTCCATCGTGCAAACATTGACAGTCATTAGGAAAACGTGAAACCGTACATACATGAATAATAAAATCATAAAACCAACAATCACACAATCAAAAAGGATGTAATTTCCTTTTGAGTAACTACTATGACCACATTCAGCTCATTTATAAGGTGTAACTTACGTTTGATGTTACATAATTTATTTTAACATTTTTAAATAGCTTCAGGCTGGTAGATGATACATTATGTTTCCAAGGAGTCAGCTTGATATAAAGAGGCAGTTTGTCACTGAAAACATTCTTTTCCGTAAGAAATATGTTATAATTACCTCCTGTTTTATATTCGCTTAGCAAGTAAAAACCGCAAACCAATAAGCCAAACCTTGCATTGGTACCTGAGGCAAAATTCAGAAGACAAAGCCAAGAGTATAAGGTGGATGTAGTTCATGCATCCGAATTTACTTTTTTACTAATGATACATGTAACACATAATTTCTTCTTAATTACATAAAAAAATTCAGAATAATAGCTGTAGTATTACGAAAAATGAAATGTATATAGGATTCTCTTTTACTAAAATTAAATAAAAATCAAGACAAATGTTCCCGTTTTATTTCACTTGTTAACTATTTATAGCGGTATGTTTTTAGGATCCACTAATTAAAAATATACTTATACCAATGCAAAAGAAACAATCTCCTTTTAAGTTTAACTCACTTTTCCTTTACATGTCTATTACTTATTATTTTAACGAACGGTTAGTTACTTATAATGTTCTTATATGTCCTGCGTATATAGTGCCAATACTGGGGTGCAAGCTCAGGTGAGGGATGGTGCACGTTAAATCTGTGGTGGTCTCAGGTGTTGACATCATCTGACAATGGTTCAAAATTACGAGGCGTCCTTGGCCCTTCCCCTTCGGGATTGATCAGAACTGTCGTCAATTTCCCTTTGTGTTGCTCCAGTGCGACGTAAATTCAGCCACCTGCTATCTTTATTTCCTTATTTTTAAGCACATGGAAGCAACTTTTTTCATCTAAATTTATTTTACAAAAGTGCAAGTTTCGCAGAGCGTTACCATTTCTAAAATTAAAATAAATTTATTTTTAGAGATAAAAAACGTAAGTAAAGACTGCAAACATCGTACATGTTTTTAATTATTAGTTCCAAAATACACAGAATCTTATATTTTCCCCTTTTGTTTTCGGTCATTTTTTAACTTTGAGTAAGTATAAAAGGATTTAATGGAAAATAAATTATCCCTGGATAGAGAGAGAGAGAGAGATAGTTGAATTCCCAAAACAAATAATCGATATAATATTCAGTGGATTCCGTCTGAATTACTTTTGTTAAACTGATCTCCAAACGAGATCCTTTGTATGGAAAGTTACAATTGCAGGTCGGTAGCCGAGTAGTTTGCGTTCTGGATCTTGGTTCAACGGGATATGAGTTCAAGTCCCAGTCTTAGTATGGATGCTTCCAGACGTTCGGAATCCACCTTAATCCTCTGATATTAATCATATCTATTGGTTGAAAGAATTATAAGAAAAGTTATATTGATCAAAAAGTTTAAAAACTAGGCATACGTCCCACGGGGAAGAATACAGGTTGCAGAACAGATGTATACTTGTGAACCCATTAAGGGTTAATCCGTTGGTACAGATTTAAACAGCCGTCATGAAAAATAACTAGCAAACCGAGCCTATTAACCAAAAAGTGTAGTTTTTCACGCGTATATTTGGTTTTATCAGACTACAATCTCCTTAGTGTTTGCACATCTGACCGTGGTTCAAAATTACTGGGTGTTGTCCTCAGATTGATCCTCTCTTGGGGTTGATCCTGGACAGTCGTCAATAGCCTGCTGTGTTGCTATAGTACGACGTTAACTAAAATACCTACATACCTTAGTGTTTTCACGAGTGGTGTGCCAGTTTTTGACCTCATCATCTGACCGTGGTTCAAAATTACGAGGTGTTGTCCTCGGATCTTTCAATTTGGGATTGACGACGTTAATAACCCATTGCGTCGCTCCAATTCGACGTTAATGCAACTACCAACATCCACGGGCGTTTGTGTGGCCGAATATGTACCCAACTTAATAACGTAATTTATAAATATTTATAATGAATTGGACATCGCTTACACGTGTAGCCATTTCCCTCTTATGTATAAAGCAATAAGGCTCCATGAAAAACAAAAATTCAAACAGCACAACGTATTTAGCGGGGATACGGCATGGGAAACGTCTTATCTCTTCCGGCGGCTTATTTCTCAACACTTAAAAGAAAGAAAGGGATGAGGAGAATAAAAATAATGAAAGCGAGAAGAGGAGGCATGGATGAAAGCCAAAGGGAAAAAAGCCACGTCCAAGGCTTCTGCTTCCATAATCTTAAGATCGCGAAAGATGTGGGATCGCAAGAAGGGAAGAGACCGGCATTGCTCTTTTTTTCTCCTCCTCTCTTCTCCGAAAGAAAAGCACGGCCATCCGTCTTGACGTCTCTGTACGGGGATAAAACTTAGATAAATGCGCATATTTTAAAGTTTTTTTCCGCGTTCCTCTTCCCAAGATTTAGCTGTCAGGCGGGCGATTCTTTTTCCAAAGTCCTTGCTTTACATCGCGGCATACATTAAAGGCAAAACATGAGGCAAGAAGGGATTTTGAAAGGGAGGAGAGGGCGTAAGCAGAATTTTTATTTTATCCCGAGATGTGCCGGTGCATGTCAAATGTAGAACGATAAAACTCCTTTTCTGGAGCATTGCGACAAAAATGAAACAAAGCAAGAACTACAAAATGATGCGCCATTATTGGCACATGCGCGTGACACCTCGGATGCGAGACTTCCTTGCCCTTTGGCGACATTCTTACTCCCGGCTTGGCGACCCGCGGCTAATCCCGATTCCTCCCGGTGCTCTGCTCCTCAAAGGAATCTTACGAAGTCCCTCCGCTCTCATTCCACCATGAACACAAACTATTTTTATTCGGAGAATTGATTCAGGAGTATTCAAATTTTCAAAATAAGTTGAGTCTTGCACCTGGTTATCTTTAAAATGTCGCTCGTAATCCATAATTACATAATTAGCGACGCTGTAATACAGTCTTCTATTATCAGGAATCGCATTCCAAATCTAGCATTCTCCATTCGTGAAAATGTTTACATCAAAATATGTTGAGTGTCAATGTTAGTTTTCTTTAAAGTATTATTCGTAATCCATATTCAAAATCCCGTCAGTAACAAAGTGCCATACTGAATCTAGCCTTCCCTGTTCTTGAAACTGTTTCAGGAGCGCGTAAAGGAAATCAATCTGTATTGTTATCGTACACTTAGAAGGTACATTATGGAACGATTGAGTTTGAATTTTAGAAAGTAGATTTATGGAACGATTGAGACATAAAAAAATTTGGAGGGCGTCATGGTTTTTGTAAAGTAAATTTTTTTTAAGTATAGTTAAAGTTGCCACCACAGACAAATTTTTAAGTGACTTCTCCGATGAGTATTAAAAGTGCATTGAAGGCTTTTAGTTAAATAGGCGTATGAAACGAACAACGAAGCCGAGTTTATTAATGACTTCATAAACTTTACTAATGATTTATTTCGACACCTTAACTTATTAATATTATTTTATGACGCAAGGGCCATATTTGGACGTACTGTGTCAAATAATATCAAGTAATGGGTATACACTCAAGGAAAGCTTTATTGTTACATAAGAGAAAAATTCAGCCACAGAGAAATCGAACCATAATAGCCTACAACTCGCAGTGGTCAGTTCCATTGAGACACAAAAATATTCATTGTATTTACTTTTATAATATGAGGGAATTTTTATTATTTCGTCTAATTCCTGTTAATAAATGGAATTTTTTTTTTGTAAATTGAATAAAAATGGTTATTTGTTGATTAAAATAGATGTCTAAGGCTCCCAACTCTATTGTTTCGCCCGTAGTTTCTTTAAATTAAGTGTCATATGGTAATCTGATCAACTTGATTGAAATATTAATGTTTATTCAAGTGCTATAATTAGAAATGAATGTAAACTGTAATAAGTGATTATGAGAATTGTAAAAGCATTTAAGTGTTAAGGATATTAAAAAATTGGAAATATTTATCTAAAAGAAACAATTTAAAAGAAGATTAGGACATTGATTATGGAATGTTCAACCTAAAGTAAGTTAAGATAATGATATACAATCTTTAAATAATAATATTATGCATGGAATTAAAATAAAGCGTTGTTAAGTCTGGAATAGAAGTGCAATTGTATATAAAATTGTAAATTTAATTATTGTATCATTTCACGATGCATAATGAGTTTGAACTCTAACTGATAAAATTCGAAGAACAAAGCCATGGCGGATTTTCAAACTAATGAAGAAGTATGCTTGATAAAACACATCTAATTTCGAATTGCTTAGTAATACTGCTCATTCGTTTCCCTATCAAATACCAAAAAAATCTTTATAAATAATTTTAAAAGGAAATTTAACGTTGCAAAATTTTTTCGGATTTGTACCAAATTTATTAAGTAAAGAAACTGATGATAATCTATATCTGTGATATCAAAAGTGAAAAATTATTTGAACTGGATTCAAACTTCTCAAGCCATTAAAAAGTTTGT
The DNA here is from genome assembly GCA_947359465.1 of Metellina segmentata. Lineage (NCBI taxonomy): Eukaryota > Metazoa > Arthropoda > Arachnida > Araneae > Tetragnathidae > Metellina > Metellina segmentata. The sequence continues at coordinate 61,694,462 of OX375879.1, read as the reverse complement.
TTTCTAACGCATGCGCGTAACTTTGTAGCAATAACTCACTGCTTGGCGACCGTGGCGGAACTACCTGTAATCCTAGCAACCCTTACTTTTTAAAGCAGGCAAAGAGCATGACCGACAAAATACCCTCTTAGCCCCTAAAGCTTTCATTCCATTCCCTTTGTGGCGTTGTTCACATATATAGATATGGACCACGAATGTATACTGAATAGTATAAAACGTTTTTTCATGCGTTTGGGACAGTATAGTATCTTCTTTAAAGTATAACGCTCACTATTCTTTCAGAAAATTCAAGTATTTAACATAAAACAACGTGGTTTTATTGATTAGATAATTATTCTCCAGATTTTTACCTCGAGAATTTAACAATACCTAATTAGTCTCCGTATAGCAAAAATGGCTGCAAAAACAGCAAAGCAAACAAAATAGACATAAACGTTTTTTAACATCCGCGTAAAAGTAATTTTAAGTAATTGAAGATAACTTTACTATATTTGCAACACCAAATCGAACATTGAGATTAGTAGACGATTAAACAGATATTATCTATTAAAGTAATGACATCGCGAATCTAAATTTCAGCTCTTTGCTCAGTTTAAAAATAAATATTATTTGCTATTGAAATTTATTAATAAATTTGTATTCCCATTTTCGGATACATTTACTTTTATTAAGCCATATAGAGTTATATGATAGCAGATATTAATTTTACATAATCGGTTGTCTTAATGAATTCGTTTAAAACATTACATAAGAATAAAACATTCATCAAGTCAACTGTAAATTTTGGGTGTTTCTTACAGTGTGTTTCAAAGTATGAAATTTAATTTTAACACTTACAGATAGATATATTCAAAAACTGAATGATGAATTTAAATATTTGTTATCGAGTTATTAAAACATTTGTGACTGTGGACGAAGTTTGTTACTCATTCATTATTGTATGACTTCTAAAAATATAGTGTATAGAGGAGGCCGTGATTTCCTCATACGATTCAAAAAATTTCTTTCAAAATTATTTAGCATAATTCTAGAGAAGTTAACTCCTATTCAATTAAGATTATTTTAAAATTAATATGTTTTGTGGAAAATAAATTTTTTGTTTCCGTCCCTTAAATAGTTGTAGCAACTGATATCTTCCAGATGGTAACAAATATATACTATTTCGTAACTATAACAAACAATAACTATATTTAAATATGTGTCGATTTATTTCAACCATCTGAGAGGTTTACCCGCATATATCCGTTCGGTAACTATTACTATTCTATTATTGATAATACAAAAATTCATTCCTTGCGTGAATTCTAAGTAATTTCGATCAATAGAAACTTTCTTAAGATGCTTTTAACTAACGGTTTCTTTAGTCATCATGTATATTTTGTCGGTAAAAGTAACACTACACTTTTTGGAAATAAATCTCTTGAATTTCAGAGTGTTGACCAAAAATTAGGTGAGCGGTTTTACATGGCGGATTCGCTTACCTTTACTTGTACTGGTATTTGCATATTTGTAAACAGTCATTAAGTAATTATTAATTATAGCCTTTTTTATTTAAACTAGACTTACCAAAGGCTATATTGCTAATAGTCAATTGTATTGCAAAATACATATTTCACGTCTTATTGCTTAACAGTAAACTTTTGCATTCACTTTTAAAGATGCGTGCGACACTTTTGTCACCCTTTTTAATGGACAAAACGCCAAACCAACTAATATTCACTACAAGAACCGACTTAACTGTTATTGTTATTAATCTTCAGTTACAGCAAATTTCCTTCAAACACGATTATCACGTTATCACTCATTCATTCCTACTTGACCTTGAAAAAATAGTTCTACCCTACCGTTTCAAGTCTATTAAAGATGCGTGCAACAATTTTATCACTCTTGTTAATAGACAAACAATGAGCGCAAATCATGAACAAAGTATTCACCACCGGTAACATCTGAGCCGTTATTGTTATGAATCTGGCATTTAAAAATAATTTCGTAAAACACGATTCTCGTTTTATTACTTATCCATACCTCCTTGACGGTGTAAACAGACATATCTCTACATAACTGTGTCAAGTCTACTGAAGACGCGTGTTACAATTTTGTAACTCTTGTTATCATACAAGGAATAAGCTGAAAGTATGAACTAACCTTCACCACAGGTAACATATGAGCTATTATTGCTACTTATTTAGCATTTGAACCAAATGTCTCTTTAACACAGTTCTTATGTTAGCATTACTTATTCATTCCTACTTGACCGTTGAAAGTAAAGAGATATACCCTACTGCTTCAAGGCTACTGAAGATGCGTGCAATGATTTTGTCACTCTTGTCGTTGGATCAAAAATGCGCACTAAGCATAACTAATTTTCACCACAAGTAACATTTGAGCCGTTATTATTATCAACTTGGTGTTTAAAACAAATTCCTTTCATACGCGAATTTCACTTTATTACTAATTATTTCCAGTTAGAGCTAGAAAACATAGAGATCTACTCGATTGCCTAAAGTCTACTGAAGATGAGAGCAACTATTTTGTCACTCTTGTCGTTGGACAAAGAATGCGCACAAAACATAATCTAATATTCACCACAAGTAACATTTGAGTTGTTATTATTATCAACCTGGTATTTAAAACAAATTCCCTTTACACTCGAATTTCACTTTATTACTAATTCTTTCCTGTTAGAGCTAGAAAACATTGAGATCTACTCGATTGCCTGAAGTCTACTGAAGATGAAAGCAAGAATTTTGTCACTCTTGTCGTTGGACAAAGAATGCGCACAAAACATAATCTAATATTCACCACAAGTAACATTTGAGTTGTTATTATTATCAACCTGGTATTTAAAACAAATTCCCTTTACACTCGAATTTCACTTTATTACTAATTCTTTCCTGTTAGAGCTAGAAAACATTGAGATCTACTCGATTGCCTGAAGTCTACTGAAGATGAAAGCAAGAATTTTGTCACTCTTGTCGTTGGACAAAGAATGCGCACAAAACATAATCTAATATTCACCACAAGTAACATTTGAGTTGTTATTATTATCAACCTGGTATTTAAAACAAATTCCCTTTACACTCGAATTTCACTTTATTACTAATTCTTTCCTGTTAGAGCTAGAAAACATTGAGATCTACTCGATTGCCTGAAGTCTACTGAAGATGAAAGCAAGAATTTTGTCACTCTTGTCGTTGGACAAAGAATGCGCACAAAACATAATCTAATATTCACCACAAGTAACATTTGAGTTGTTATTATTATCAACCTGGTATTTAAAACAAATTCCCTTTACACTCGAATTTCACTTTATTACTAATTCTTTCCTGTTAGAGCTAGAAAACATTGAGATCTACTCGATTGCCTGAAGTCTACTGAAGATGAAAGCAAGAATTTTGTCACTCTTGTCGTTGGACAAAGAATGCGCACAAAACATAATCTAATATTCACCACAAGATAACATTTAAGTTGTTATTATTATCAACCTGGTATTTAAAACAAATTCCCTTTACACTCGAATTTCACTTTATTACTAATTCTTTCCTGTTAGAGCTAGAAAACATAGAGATCTACTCGATTGCCTGAAGTCTACTTAAGATGTGTGCAACAATTTTGTCGCTTTTGTTAGAGAACGAATGAGCAACAAAGCATCAACCTTCGCTACAAACAGCAGCCGAGCTGTGTTATTGTTATTAATCTCGCATTTAGAACAAGTTACTTTAAACATGATTCTCGTGATATTACTTATTCATTCTAGCTAGACCATGAACACAAAAGACTGCCTCAAGTCGAATGAAAAAAAAAGCCCGATACACGGGCAACGGAGGAAAAATCGGCAGTTATTCCCGTTAATAACCGCCACTTTTATGAATACATCTCACACGCCCCAAAAACATAAACACCAAAAAAAAAAGCAGAAAAGGGAGGAAAAACTTCATTTTCACGCCTTAAGTTAATATTCCATGGCACACAGCATGCATCAGAATCATTTAAATTCGAAGCAGGCCCTCGCCTTTGAGCAAGAGGGACGAACCATCCAGAAAAAAAGGAAGAGAAAGTCAAAAAGAGGGGAAGAAACTTTCCCAAAGAAAAAAAAATAGTTTAAAGAAGACATAGGAAATTTATTCGGGAGTCCTCTGAAGAAGACTTCTATTTACATCCTTCAAGTAAAGCTTTTTGGCCAGCCTCCAACTTAGTGCTTAAACCATGGACCCGGAAAGAAGGCCCCGGAACTACGTGACTGCAATAAATAACTAGAAAAGTTTCCTCCGTGAGTAACGACGGCGAAGATATCTTAAATTAAGTCCAGATTAAAATATATCTGGACGGTGCGACTGGAAGCCCCGAAATCTGTGTCCAACCACGGCTCTGTGAATCGATGGCCCGGGCCGTACATCTCTTGCGCCATGGAACCGAGTGTGATATGATTATACGTGTAATTCAATTAACTCCAGAGACTGGGGTAGCTCGCCTCTTTCCCCCATCCCAGGGAAGAAAGATAAGAAAAATCTCGTCTCGGAGGAGTTCCCAAATTTAATTTCAACGTATTCCGGGAAACTTTCCACTCCCCGTTCCCGGTTTTTATTTGCTTTTTCCTCTCCCTCTATTACGAGATAGAAGGATACGTGCTGCATTATTAAAATTCTTCTGTAATTGTTTCGGAAGTCGTACCGATCATTAAACGTCAGGCCTGAAGTGGAAGAAAAGCTCTCGGAATTAGAAATAAAGAAATGCGTAATGGCGATGGGGATTTGTTTCGATATCCCAAAAATGCGTTTCCATAGGGATATGTTGCGGGGATTGGAGAATGCTTTTATGAAAAATAGTTGATTGGAATAACTTTTGAAAGGATGTATAAAAATAACGAGAAAATTTCATATAAGTATTTGAGTAAGTAGAAAAGAAAAAGATTTACGTTCTTGCCCAAACTTAACTAAATGTAAGAAAATCGAAGATTTTAGATTGAGAAAGCCGAGTAAATTAACTGGATCAACAAAGCATTTCTTTATTTTTTTCCTCGATTTCTTTTCACCACAAACTAGTTCTGGGGTTTTTATTGTAAACACTTCCATTCAGTACCACAGGAAACATAGATTTGAGTACAAGTTTAAAATACAGTACTGATGTCACATTTACATTTGTTTTATTTTTACTTTTTCCTGTGGAAGTGTCAGAACATAGTATGCCTGATTCCTCTCCCAATTGCAATAAACTCTTAATGCAAGAGCTTTAAAAATATGAAAAATATATACCAAGAAATTAATGAATTGAGCAACTATCACATTAATATCTAAATAACTGTATGCAACATGCAGTTAGTACTTTTGAATTGCTTATGGAGAAGATCTCTCGATTATTTGGCTTTGCAAGCATGTAGAAAGAAATAGGAAGGTAAGTAGTTGAATTAATGTGGGTCTCTGGAGCAACGCAAAGGGCTATTAGTGATGGTCAGGAATCCATTCCGAAAGGAAAGATCCGATGATAATACTCATTGTTTTGAACTAAGGTCAGATCACGAGGTCAACGCCTGAACTTACAATCCACTCTCCAAACTTCCACAACAAGCCGATGTAAGGGTATTTGACACCATGAAAGGTTTAACATACACTAGCCCCCATTTACACGACCGTCTTTGGTTGAGTCGAGTTTCGAACTAACGATCCTCCGTTTGCTGATTCGCTTCTCTACCAACTGGGCAACTTCGACCCTTGGAAAAAAACAGGTCCAATTGCAAATTGTTAAAAAATGACGCACCAACCCTTGACCTGAATGTAAGGTATGCGTCTTGTTATCTATACTGTGCTACACATTCTCTCGAATATCTCCCTCAATCTTTTATTTTCATTCGCAAATAAGAAAGTATAAGCTATGTCATTTTTGAAAACCTTTCTTTGCTTTGTTACCTGTAAAATATTTTTCATTACATTATTACTATGCAGTTCGTGTAGATAATTTTAACACGTCGGCACAGAATATATCTTATTTAAGACAGAAATTAATTATTAATACACACATAGTGCCTAGACCTGTAACAAAGCAACGCAAAAGATCTGAGAGCAAACTTAAATGTTAAAAGTTTGAGTAAACAATATATTTATTGAATTATGCCAATTTTGAGTCACATAAATTATTTTTAGCTGGTAGAATATAATTTATGTATTTTTTTTTGGAATATGATTTCTACGTTGTTGATATCTTGTCTCTTAGATGCATTTTATGCGTGATGTTTTGACGTTTATGGACTGCGAACATCACGTCACAAGCTTTGAGTGACATTTAATTATTTTACCGATGCAACTGATGATCCCATTCTTCAAGGGTTAGCTGAAGAGAACGAGACAGTCTCCGCGTGTTCCCTGTAGCACCCCATAGGGGGTGTTGCCACATTGCAACTGGGGGCATGCTTTTCTGTAGGACTTTGGGGGAGCTGGCTCGTACATTCGTCGTCTTGAAGACACCAGAAAACTTCAAGCAGCCAATCCGACTTCGGCACGTACGAGATTGGACCTCATAACCAAGCGAGTTTGTCATCTTAACCCTTCTGGTGGCTGCCTTGACGAGATATCTCAGCATTAGCAAAACTGACGAGATATCTCAGCATTAGCAAAACTGACCAGATCTTCATTAACAAGAAATATCGTATTTGAAGAAAACTAATAATCAGTTTAAGAAATCGGCAATATTTTGCTGACGAAAGATCTCGTCGTTACCACAATAGGTTAGATTTTCATGGACGAGATATCTCGTCGAAACCTCTTAGAGGGCATAGACCGAGGCATTTTTAGCTGCTGACTACTTGTGAGCTGTAAATTAAATATCATAAATAGCTCGGAGGGAAATTCAACTCTTACTTTTAGTCTGGACGCTGCAGTGTATAAAACGATATATGAGCTAAATTGTTTTATCGCGCTTAGCGCTGAAACATCATTAGTTAAATTTGTTAAACGCTTATTCAAACCTTTACAATAGAATAGTTAAAAAACAAGACATAGATTAAATGTTTAAAGCATAAAAACTGGCTATAAAAATGTTTTTAAAGTGGAGCATTAGAGGTTGTACTCTTGTATAGGCCGTGCAATTAATTAAACGTGGAAATAATTAAAGGTGGTCAACTTAAATAATAGCGTACATTGTTTTGAAAAGAAGCCGTTTACTGAGGCTAACGTCTTAGAAATAAAATGCTATAAACTGCATGCATATTTCGATAAACGAAACCGATGAATCTATGCTTGTGGTCGAAAGTTTCATTTAAATTACGACCACGTTTTTATCAAGGACGATTTGCTGAGGTTTGCTCCAGGGATGCCGATACCTCACAAAAGGCCCTCCATAAGAAAATGCGATTAAATCTAAGTTTTTCAAGAGATTAAAATCTGGCATTTTCCTGGATATTTATGGACAGACATGAAAAATCACGATCAGGCACTTTTCATCCTCAGCCTGGCAACAGTAGCCACTCCAAAATTACAGAAACCAGACTTTTCTCTGGCTAAGAGCTCAATGAAAGCATTGATTATGATTTATTGTCCATCTCTCCCTCTTCGAGCTGTAATTGACGATAAATCAAAAATGCATCGTGATGCATCTCAGACTGCAGGCATCACTTTCGAAAATGAAATAGACAGCCCTAACGATAAGCAAACGGTCCATGTCAAATAAATACACCTCTGCCAATTTGATTCCCAGGTGTCAAAAGGTTCAACAAAAGTATTTCGGCTGTCACGTCTTTCGGAAAGTCCTTTTAATCCAAGGAAGATGGATGGCTGGGGGGCTTTCAAAACTGGCCAATAAAATGTCAAAAGGCGTGGTTTACGAGGTAGCAGCGGAAAAGGGGACTGCATACGGAAGCAAGTGCGCAGTGCCTCACTGCGCGCTTTGTTTACATCGAAGACGGAATGAAACGCGGGCTTTGGAAGAAGGCTGTTCTTTGCTGTAGAATTCACCGACTGGAAATTCGTCACTTTGTTTTGTCAGTTTAAACATGACGAAATCAGGAAAATAATACAATTCAAGTCTACATTATTATTTGTTGCAGATATTCATAAATTATCATACATTTTATATGTTACAAATATATATTTTTATTTTTAGTTAGCGAGACATTATTGTAATTGAATCTAACGTTATCGGTTCCTCTATCAAATGACAAATGTTGCATTCAGTCAGAACAAACGAAACTTTAGACCAAGCATTATGTATTTAATCATCTCATATCATAAATATGTTAAGTAAATTACATAATCTATAAAACATAATAGCATAAAAATATAAAAACATGAATTTTTTTCACATTTTACTTTTATTTACCCGTCTTTTTATTTGTATCACAAATAGTATGGACAGACTGTTGTTTCGCTTGAGATTAACTGAATGAAGAGTTAGGTAAAATATAACTAAGCTTTCAGGGTATATTTGATTAGGATTTAATGGTTAAATTTGGAGAATTTCATATTATCAGAAATATTAAAATAGTAGTAACCAAAACACCATCAAGATTGAAAACAAAAATATATAAAATATAAAAAGTTTAAAGCACTGAATACAAAAGTCTACACAAAGTATATTGGATATTCTACGAAAGGGTGTAATTTTGTGTTTGAAAACGCAGGGATGCTATTTTTGATTTTTTTCTCTTATGTTTGATTTCTTTTTTTATATAGTTTTCGGTTGTCTCTTTCTTCAACCCAAAATATTTCCTCACCAGTATTTGAAATAGTAAAACTTATACTATTTTTCCTTTTAATGTGAAAGATTGTTTCGTATTACAATTTTTCTAAAATAATTCTGACATAAAAAATATTTTTAGAATAAGTTTTCCTGAACAATAAAAATGTAAAATAATATGTTAGACAAATAATTTTAAGTTTTCGGCTTTTTATTTTTAGCTCAAGATTCCTTAGATGTTCTGAAATGATGCAAATATTTTGATTACTCTGAATGCTCAAGACAAAATTGAAAGTTCTCATTATGAAAATTATTTTCTCAAGCTTAGGAAACTAACTTTTATCACATAAAACAGTTTTTGGTATTAGTAGAGGAAAGCCCAAATACAAGGCACAAAATGAACTACATTTTTTCAAATTCAAATTAATCGGATTTAAGAACTATTCATGCATTTCATCTTTTAAAAATAGTTACAACATCAAAGTAAAGATTCAAATAAAAAAGGCAAAACAAATCTAAAATACAAAAAGCTTCATTTACATTGAAGTTTGATAAAAATTTATATTAAACAACTAATCGAGACTGAATGCGATGCTAATAGATTTCAATGTGAGTATTATTTTTAAGTATCAATATAGTCTTTCTTTCTCTCTATCTTTATTAAAGTCTTAAAAACTCTGGTTTGGGAAAAGATGGCACCACTATATTTACAAACAATAACGGGATAAAAAATAAATATATCCTGGACGTGAATGTGGGGCAGTTAAATCTTTCTTCGTGCGATTATCATACATTTGATCGATATTTAAAATTATATAAGGCATTTTAACTCAAGAAATTGATTTCGAGACAACTAAGCTGTTTGCATAAATGAACAAAGTCAAATGTATAATGTTATTTGAGTCGATCGAAGTAGATATCCTATATTAAAATCGCCATGTATATAGAATATTGGTGACAAGAACACACTTAAAAAAAATTATAAAGAACAAAGCTTATAAGATAAATATTTTACACCTCATTTTCAAAATTTGTTAAAATTGAGCATAAATTAGCACAATATCATTCAAGAAAATTTGACAAATTATAAGAAAACCAGGAATGCATCTTTTTTGTTTGGGAAAATTTTGGTGCTTATGTACAAACCAATGTATTTTCTCTTGATCACATTTTGGGAGAAGAATTACAGGCGGGATGGTAATTGATTTTCCAAATATTATTATTTACATTATTATTACGTCATTATCACACCGAATACTACTTTTCTTTTTTGCAAGTAAAACTAGATGGCAGCACGACTCGAGGAAAAATAATTTGGTGAGTGCGGATAGGAGGAGAATGAGAAGTCGTATTCTTGAGGGATGAACTGAAAAGTTACTTGACGCGAAACTAATGCATTACAATGAGAAAGGAAGCTGCAAGTCTTGAATTCACTAAATCTGACTTAACACGTGCATTGACAGTAATCACCATGAAACTCGTGGAACAATCGAAATGCAAATTTGTTGAAATATTATTGGCATTAATTCTTCGTCATAAACTCAATCCTTTCAACTATCAAATCAATTATTTTTTTAATGCATCGATCCAAAACTGCTGCTGTTTGTAGTTTAAATCATACTTTTTAAACTAGCAAATTTTCTAAAATAGGAATAGATGCTTCTGTTCTTCGTGATTTTGATTTGTTCAGCTAATTATTGATTAATTTTCCCAAATGTTTGTTTTTTAATGCTGAAATCCAAGTACATTATTACATGATATTGAAATATATAATTCCTTTTATAAATGGCTTTGATTTTCTGTGTTTGTGTTTTAAGTTTAGAAATAGTAAGTGAAGTAAGTTCAAAATATATTGCGTCAATGTTTCACACTTCGAGATCCGTGTCACAAACTTTTTAAATCAAGTTCTTAACAAACTTCGACCAAGAGCTGTTTAAAGTTAATCGAAATAAAATTAATTTATCTTCCATTACATGATTTATTTCGTGCATAATTAATAACATCAGTTCTTTGTCGTTTTGCTTCTTGAATAGTTAAATACGTCGGAGTCGTAAGAATAAAAAACATTCAACATATTACCCAACCATTGAAATCCATTAAAATCAATCTCCAATATCAGAAATATGCAAGAAGACGAATGAGAATTTGTTTGATTTCTTGAATCTGTGCAGAAAATTATCATTTTGACCAAAATTTCAATCTTGTAAAGTAGGATTTGAAAAAAAAAATCATTAAAATATATAATCAACACCTTTGATACGAACAAGATTATTTAACATATAGTATTTTTAAAAAACAGGATTGTTTTTTATGTACATAGTTATGCACACATTCATTTTATTATAGCGAAGGGCAATATTTTAAGGAAACTTCTTGAACAACTTGCTGGTAAAAATGATCTCATTTTCACAGCCTAAGACCCCTTAACAACCTCACAATTTATTTAATCTTTAAAAATGTCCAGCCTCATTCTTGGAATTTCAGTTAATTTTATTTTACATTTCCCTACAGTTAAGCTTTGCATTGTGAATAATCATAAAGCACTATAGAATAACAAACTACGACTTCAGAAAGTTCAGAAGAATTGAACACTGCATGTTCTTAATGAAAGATATATATATATATATATATATATATATATATATATATATATATATATATATATATATATATATATATATATATATATATATATATATATATATATATATATAACTTGTTTGACAGTTCGTCCAAAAATGGTTCAAATTGAAGTAAGAAAGTACGTGTAAAAATTATCTTTCAATTGGTCAAATTAGTATAAGTCAACTATGAATAAAAGCAGATATATAAATGCTGGCTAAAATAATTGAGTTAATTTATAATAGATCTGCAACAAAAAAAAAACATTCAATAAAAAAATTTAAAAAAATGACATCCCGTTTAGTCCGAAAATTTTGGTATATAAGGGCTACAGGTACATAGTAATACGTTACGTCACTAAAAAATTTAATGTGGAGGATCAGAATCTGGGATTGCAATAATGAGTGTATAACATTTAACGTTTAAGATCATATGATCTCTTGAAAGTGAATAAACCAGTATAATATTTTGGAATTTCTTAACTTGAAAACTGCTAGGGTGAAAAATTTGAAGTGGTTAATCATTATGTTATCTCAAGCTCTTCAATCGCTAAACGCCTCAATACTGCATATATATACTAAAAGTAAATAGTCTTTCAGTCTTCGACTAAAAGCACAGCTTTTTTTTATTCCTCGTATTAAGACTCGATCGTTAGACTAGTGGCTTCGCAGGGACCGCTTTATCAACTAAAATTTGATTTCACCAAAGAGTTCTATTCCCAAGCTACTCCGAAGTGAACGTGAAAGTCGAGAACAAGTTGAGAGCAGAAGAAAAACAGATCAATAACAGCCGAAGTGTTTTGTGTCTTTGCGGTTGAGTTACTATTCATTCGGGAATCTTGGCCAAGAATATGTCAGAAGCAGAGTACAAAAAGAGAGATAAATAGCGCTGACATAAATATCATTCCCGAATACGTATTACGAAAGTGGTTGTTTACAGATAGAGTCTTGGCACGAGAGCGAAATTTGTGGTGAACAAAGCCCATTTTTTCACGAATAGAATTGATGGAAGATATCTAATTCGAGTAAAAAAATTTTAGCCTTCGTATCCCTTCCTAGTTCTTATTGGATTAAGAAACTGATGCAATTAAACGTGTTTTAAAAGTTTCCCTTTAACATATCCGTTCAATAGCAGCAACAAATAAAGAGTTACTCGGTAAGAGGTATTAGTTTCCTTTTGTTACTACAAGAAGAAACGAACACTAATTCCAATTCTTTGTCCCCACCTAAGTAATGTATGAAAAATACAAGAAACTTATGTAAGAGCTTGGGAAAATACTTTAAACTAAAAGAGCCTTCGAGAAATTTAAAATTCGAAACTGAGAATTCCAAAATAAATATAATTTTTTGATATTTGCGAATTAGAGTGAATCTGTAAAAATAAAACTAATTTATTACTAAACTTTACCCATATGATTAAGCTGGATCACTATCATTTCTTCAGACATTATTAAACAACTAGGGGGCCTGCCCCCTGCTCGCTAACGCTCGCCCACCCCCGGAGGATTGCTTCGCTGCGCGAACCTATGCTCGCTTCGCTCGCCTCAATGAAGACATGTGTCCTAGCATAAGGGATTGTTTACAAAATATGTTACCAAAAAAATATGTTTTTCAAATCTAAATTTGCTGTATTACAGAAAAAATATATACAGTATCTCTAAAATCAGAATTCAAATGAAAACTTTGTGCAAATTTTAACTCGAAATGTGAACGTTGCTTTGGAAATTGAATACCCAGCATGTTGTTTGTGTGTACATTTTCCCAGCACTCAAACGACCCACACTTTTTCATTGAGTTTGTTGCCGAAAGTTGTAGTGCAAGCGTCTTGTTGAACTATAATTGTTGGCCCTGAAAAGGACCGTTTTTTAAATGGCCCTGAAAAGATCCTCCGCTTTCTTTGATTTCTATTAAAAACTAACTGCAACAGCTCATTAAAATTTCCTCTTTTTTTTTCAATAAAATTTCATCCGATAACGCTATAAATTCAATCGATGCGCGAGACTTCGCGATAAACAAACAAACCGTACAGTGTTGCCAAAACGCGATTACAAATAACGTCTTTTTTGCGTGCCACGTAAGAGAATTATATATATAGATTAGCAGGTAACAGTGAAAATTAACGTTTGTATTGCTATTAACATTTCTTTGTCAGTTGTAAAACTGCCGCCCAAGCGGTATAGTGGATAAAGCACTCAGCTCCCACGCTTTGGGTTCGTGGTTACTCCCACCCAAGTGGTTCCTCACCAAAAAGTGGATAGCTGCCCCCCCCCCCCCCATGTCTTTACCAGTGGCCTGATCTCGTGTTTCACAGTTCAGGGGACACACGTCAACAACAACAAATGAAAAACTAAAATTAAAGTCGGTTTTCGAAGTTGTGTCGCTCTCATTGCTTTTGAATACATATTTAAATGAATATATAACTAGGGCGTATGGCTTTAGTATGATATCAAAAGTATACACAAAATATTCTATAAATACATTAAGAAATCGTATCGAAACGAATAATACAGAAGCGCATTTGTAACGTTTTCCAATCATATCACAATGATTTTAAGTGATTAAAAATAGAAATGACAAATCATCGTACCATAGTATCCTCTTAGTCCAAGTTGACAGATTTATGCTGTCCGAGGCTGGAAAAAGATATTTCAACCACCACCAAAAAATGTACTGTCAATTGCTTTTATACGCGTTTATACAAATAACTTCGTTACCTCATCTTAAAATGATTTTATCACTACACATCATTTGGACAACAAAAGTTATCATGGGTTTTTGAAAGTTGCTTCCTCCCTTCGGTTGCTACCCCAATCGGTCTTCAACGCACCGTCGTTTCTCGGAAAATTAGATAAATTATTTTCAAAGCCATAAAATTTTAAGGATATTAACGATTTATTTCAATAGCTCCATTCCGATCAGTAAACTTTGTTAAAGGAACAAGATGGAAACTAATTTATTTTTCGTAACTAACAAGTCCCCATTCAAACAGGGAATTATTGGGATGGTCGGCATTCTAATTAACGTCGCACTGCAGAACACAATGGGCTATTGGCGACTGATCCGTGATAACCCGAAGCGAAAGATCCGAAGATAACACCACGTGATTTTCAATCATGGTCAGAAAACGAGGTAACACATGAGCTGGCACCTTACTCGCCGAATTTCCACACCACTTCAAAATGGGACACTTGAGACTACGACAGAAATAACATGCACCAGTTCTCCCTGTACACGACGGTTTTAGGTACGATTCGAACTCACAACCCTCCGATTGCTAAGTCGCTACTCTGCCAAGCGGGCTACCGCAGCCCCAAGGGAATGATAGAGGATAGAAATATTTCTGTGATGCTCAAGAGGACTAATCTTTGAGAAATAACCTCAAAGGCAAATATTAGTGATTCATCGACCTTCAAATGATGCACCAGGTAAATCACGTGGACTTACGAGTCGGCCTATACAGATAAGCTGTCGAGAGCAGACTAATGTTTTTAATCACGCTTGAACAACTGAATACGTTTCCCCACTTGTCGGTGGATTAATGTTTTTCAATACAAAACTACAAAGTACGAGGATCAACTCTCTTTCACACTCCGTCTAAATTCTTTCAAAGGTCACGGTTGTCCAGTTGGAAGAGGAAAGGGATTAGGAACCGAAGGGTCGCGAGTTCATACCCTGCGGTTACAATCCAGATCCAACCCAAAACCGTCGTTTACAAGGATGCTGGTGCACGTTAAATATGTCGCAACCTTAATGTCCTCACGTAGATGTGGTGTAGAAGTTCGGGGAGTAGGGAGGTAATGTGTCTTCGGGATTGATCCCGGACCGTTGCAAATAGCCCGTTGTGTCGCTCCAGTGGGATGCGATAAACTAACCACACGCGACAGATCTGAAGACACAGCATGCACGCCATACTCCGTCTATTTCATTAGGAGGTTGAAGTCTGCAAAATGAAATTTAAGAAACCGCTATGTACAACTTACCGAACTGACTTCTCATCCACGGATACAAGGGACTAGGTCCACCACTTGCAGGCTGCACTTGCTGATTGACGTTCTGAGGGTTAGGTGGCTGTTGCTGAACATGGTTAGGAGGATACATCTGCTGAGGGGAATGCACGGGGCTCTGACAGTGCTGCGGGTGCATGTTGTTGGCCGCACAGTCGGGATTTACAGGCCGATGGACTCCGTTCGGATCCTGCATCATGGCCTGTGGGTTCGGTTGCTGCTGGAGTTTGCAACTGGGGAACTGTTGGGGCACCATGTTCTGGGGCTCGGTGGGAGAGCCCCTGCAGTTCTGTTGCACGCCGTCCTGGGGCACGTACGCGTTGGGGTGCGTCAGGGGCGTGTGCTGGGGCGTCTGGTGAGCAGGCTGGGGCATGTTGCCTTGAGACTGACTACACTGGGAGTAGTAGTGCCCCGGCGGACTTTGCGAGTCGTCGGAGTGGGCAGTGATCGGACGAATCTCCAGTCTGTCGTAAGGGGGGAATCGAGGGTAGGTCGCCCCTTGCACTGGAGATGCTGCATACTGGGGTTGTAGGTACTGGCGTTGGTCGCACGAGTCCCCGTTTTGAATCGACGGCGGGTTGTAGTGTTGCTGTTGGTCGTTTCCGCCATTGCGGATGTCTGTCAGATAGGGTCCAGGCGTGTTGTAATAAGATGTCATAACTGTTACCGTTACGAGGGTTTTAGAAGTCTTAGGCTCTAAGATCCACTGGCACGTGAGGCATCGACTATCGTATCACAGTGTAACCATTCGGAGAAATGACTAGAAGCAAACGTTCCACCACATCTGCAATAAAATAAATTTTTTAGCGATTTGCAGAATAACAGACAATTTATTGATATAAACATAGTACTAACGAAAAAATGTATCAATAAAATCCTTGACCTGGCGGATCTTTCCCTTTAATTTTGATTCCGGAGCATCGCCAATATCTCGCTGTGTTGCTCCACTGCGACGTTAATTAAAAAACCCACCTATCTACCATTATTCCAGATGGAACCAGAAGAACTTAAAGGACACCACCAAATGCAACATACATGCCTTAATGAGGGGAGAAACAGATTGTGGAGGTGGCGAAGACGACAAAGTGACTACACTTTTAATCTTACTAGTGCATTTGTAGGAAATTAGATATTTTTTATCCTCAGTCATCTAAAAAAAATGCAGTGTAATGTTTTTATCGACATTGCATACAAAAAATGTTTGTCCTTTTTGGACATTGCGCCTACAAAACCCTAAAATCAATCAACCAATACCAATCAAATAAAATACGCGGTTCATTTAATTTTTAAACATAATTTCGATACAAAAATGCTCTCAAGCTACTTATTTTAATTTGTATATTGCTCTCGAGACACTTTGGAATAGTTAGGTAGGTAAGTAGTTAATTAACGTCGCACTGCAATGGGACGTTACTTAACTACCTATGACGTAATAGAAGTGCTCAATGTGATACCATTTTTTTTTAGTGTTTTAAGGGAAAATATCTGTGTGTGCGCTTCGTCTTTCCCCCGACATTTGGAAGAGATAACGCACCTAGTGCCAAGGTAAGATGACCATATCTATTTAATTTTACGTAGAAATTTGCATCCTGCGTGTTGTCTTACGGCTCCATATAACCTTGCGACTGTTGCAGAAGAAAATCTATATAAAAATTTTGTTATTAAAAGGCATTGTTATTGACATTCCACACCATTTACAGTTCTGTATGGAATTCATTTGTCGAAAGGGAATCGACATGAATTCAGATTCATTCAATTTGCAACAATTTTAACATTATTAGAGGATATAAACAAGGTTATAAAATGGAAAAGAAGTAACAGGAAAAGCACAGAAGACGGTTTTAGTATGAAAGATTAACTAAAAAAATGTGTAAACATTATTTTTTTAAATCTCAAAGTAATTAACTAAATAAAGGCTGGTTACATTGGAGAAGCAACACATCGAGCTATTGGTGATGGTCTGGGATCTATTTGACAGGGAAAGATCTAAGGAGAATACCTAGTAATGTTGAACCAATGTCAAACCACGCACGCACACCCCACTCTCTAAACTTCTACACTAAACTAATGAGAGGATATTTGAGGCTGCTACGGATTTAAAGTGCATCGCACATCACGGTCTTTGGTTGGACCAGGTTTCGAATTCGCAATCCTCCGGTTGCTCCTACAACTAAGCTACTGTGGACTCTTTAGAAAAGAAATTCTGTCAAACCGCTTATGCTTTTTTTAAATCAACTGTTGGCTTCTTGTTGCGAAACATAGATAACAGGATAAACATTTTGCATTTGTCAACTCTTCAACATGCACGAGTAAATCAACCTACTTCATTAAATTATCAAAACAGTTAGAAATGGTGATTGTCATATTTAAAATTTGTTTAACAAATCCATCCATTAATATATGTCACCTCTCTCATACTTCTCAGTTAACTATTTTAATTTTGAAAGGCAGTGAAACTATGAACTCAAACAAACATGACACTCTAATAATAAATTGATAAACTTTCTCATCATTGCAATTACGTCTTTTCTGCATTCGCTATGTGAGTTTTGCATATAGTATGAATTTGGTGGTAATGGTAATTAATTAACGTCGTAACACAGCGGGCTATTGAGAACGATCCGGGATCAATCCCCGAGGGAAATATCCTAGGATAACAACATGTAATTTTGAACCACGGTAATGGGATGAGGTCAACACTTGAGTTGGCATCCCATCCTCCTAACTTTCGCATCATGATAAGGTGAGGACATTCGAGGTCATGATAGATTTAGATTAACCAGCCGCCGTATTCTTGTCGGTTTTTGGTTGCACCGAGTTTCGAACCCCGCAACCTTCCGATAGCTAATCCGTAACTCTTTTAACCAGAACCGCGGTCCCATGAACTTAGAAAGACAAATTTATAGAGGTATGCACAAATTGGTCTACAGGCAACCGATTTTACTCTTTATACGTATTATAGTTGTATTAATTCAAATAAAAGTTTATGCAAAACGAGTTTTTCGGATAAACACAATTTTTCTCTCTTTATATTATTTTTCTAATAACTTAATAAAAGTTAACTGCAAGAATAATAAAATAGGTACAGTCCGTGTGAATATTTTCCCCCTTACAACTCCAGGTCCTTTTGAACTTTCTGTTAAAGAAAAGTACAACTTCTATCAGCGTTCAGAAATATTCTAGCTTCGCTCAACGTCCAAACCAACGCTTGAGGCTTCAAGAGTCCTATTGAAATACCCAAGACAAACATCAAAGAACTGTCCCTCTCTTGACCAGCGGCATTTTCCACGCAATAGGGCGCGGGAAGGGACCTAATCATCCCTTTAGCCTAAAGGGAGAGGCCATTATCAATGACCCACAACGAAGGGACACAAAAGCTGACTACGTCACCAAGCATGTAGTCCCTAACCACCCCTAGTTGTAAATCTCGTTCCAAGCCATGTTTCACTATCGTAGACCACGAAGTTACAGCATATGTGTGTGAGACAGCATGGTGTGGTTATTTATTTTATCCGCTTTCATGCTTTATGCTAGTGGTTCAGAATGTCGTTCTGGCTCATTGCCATGTTTGGATTATTACAGGTGTCTCATCAGAAGTGGTAAGTCTCATTCTTACATTTGTACTGTTGTCTGTAGAGGTAACTTGAATCATATGCTCGATTTACTTCGCTTTCTCGAAGACAAAAATCGCATTCAAGCATTCCCGTAACATAAGAAAAGGAAGTGTATGTATGAACTTATATGGTTTAGATATAAAATCTAATCAATTCTTAAAAATTAGAAGTTGACACATACTGAAT
This sequence comes from Metellina segmentata, assembly GCA_947359465.1. Classification (NCBI taxonomy): domain Eukaryota; kingdom Metazoa; phylum Arthropoda; class Arachnida; order Araneae; family Tetragnathidae; genus Metellina; species Metellina segmentata. Next base: position 61,675,373 of record OX375879.1, on the reverse strand, counting down.
GCGTGAAAACAAAGTATGATTCTTGTTGCATGTGGGACAACATGGCTTCTCGCAAAAATTTGCCGTGGTTAATATTTTATCTGTGTTTTCATGCTCTATGGTTTATTTGCCGCAAAATGCAATTCAGGTTCATTGGGTTGCTTAATTTATAACAGGTGTTCCGTCAGAATTGGCAAGTCATACACTTGTATTGCTTACAGTTGTCCGTTGAAAGTTTTTAATAATGATATACCTCTTTCTTAGATGAGAAATCGCAAACAGATTAGACATGGGGGTTAATCCTGTTGTAGAAAAACATCTCCCAAAATTATTTTTTTGAAATCAGACCAATATTTACATTGATTTTTTATCCATAATAGCAAATGTTTGCTCTCACAAAAATTCGTTTCCAAAAATGATTACCGTTTTATTGGCACTTGCTACCAACTTTCAGTTTTACTTTTTTTTTTACCTAAGCTTTTATGAAAATCAATTGAAGGAAATTCTATTTTAATTTTGTAGTCGTTCAGCATTGAAGATCAATTATCTCCATCTGGAGATAATTCTCCTACCGGGTTCGAGAAATGCTGGTTCGTTGTCCTACGAAAATAAGCCATGCCTCCCGGTTACATACAATCTAAAAGTCTTATCTTCGTCTTATTAGAACTCAGCTTATCTTTTTCATCTTCCACAAACATTCTTACAGACTAGAAAATTTAGCCCACTCAATTTTTAAAAACCCTATTCAAATCAAATTAATTTTCTTCGGTCTAGTCTAATTTTAGTATACGTAAGACCTTTGCTGGAAAGATAGAAGGCCTATGGGCCATATGTTGTACATCCCTGATCTAGATGTATGACTTGAGGTTCAGAATTATTCACAACCGAAGCAGGTCATAGTTTGAATGATGATAATTAGCTGGTTTGTTTAAATAGTACCTATTTTTAATTAATATAGATGAGTACATAATAACGTTTTTACGAAAATATGTCGCGTTTTTGCCTTTTTCCTAAAATTACTGATTTTTATAAACATTTTTCATATCATGAGCATGTGAAAATCATATTCCATCGAATTAAAAACAACTTGCCCACATATTTAATTTATTATTTAATTATAAATAAAATCCGTATTCTTATTTTTTATATATTTTATATTTGTATATTTTTCTATGCTTTAAAGTGAGAAAATACATTGAAGTAAAGGTCCATAGACACAATGTTTATGATTGTGTGGCTAACATAATAAAGAATAGGTAAAGCAACTGACTAATTAAGATAAAAGTACAAATTCTATTGATTGTTCTGTGATGAGCATGATTTTAACTCATCCGAAATATTAATATGTACGAATTGAATTTCCGGGAAATAAATTAGTCTTATTTACAACTCATTACTTCTCTCATTTTAAACTATATCTGGGGCACCTCCCCTTAGATTCAAGACAAGTATTTTATATGTACAAATATAGCTTATTAAAATAGCGAATTTTGCATGGACTCGCAGAATTGTGTAATTAAATTTTTGTAAATGTTTCGAGTACAATGCCTCTCATCAACCAAGAATAAAGTACCACGTACTTTACACGGGAATTCTATTGCAACATTTCTTTCAAACAATTGCAAGAGTGTGCATGAAAGGAAGAGTAGAGGATTAGCAATCAGAAGGTTGCAGGTTCGAATCCAACCAAAGACCGTCATGGGGGCTGGTGAACCTTAAAAAATCTGGCGTGATGGAAGTTTGGAAAGTGGAGTGACAGCTCGGTTGTCATTCCCCGTCATCTGATTGTGATTCAAAATTACGTGATATCCTCGGTTCTTTCCCATCGGGATTGATCCTGAACTGTCGCTAATAACTAGTTGTTACCAGTTACAAGATATTATTACTAAAAGGGTTTCAAATATTTTAAAGATTATTATAATGTATAACACCTTGTTTGCATACTGTTTTTGAAATACTTTCAAGCATATTACTTAAGTAACTATGCATAATTTTAACTTTGTGAAGCAATTTGAAAGGTATTTAAGCAGAGTTTTACTATTGTTCTACAGGTTTCATTAAGAACCTGTGAGCCATTTTATAGGACGAATAATTTCGAAAGAATTTTGCAATCATCAAAAGAGTGAGGCAAACTTCTCAAAATATTTTTCAGTTCGTAATTTCAAGAAAGAAAGAGAGAAATCATTAGGAAAACACGTTGGAAGAATTAAAAGTGCATGCTTTCTTAACTCTGAATTCTGTGGAATTGCATAGTTTAAAACTCTTGTTGCAAAAATTTGATTTAAATTTTGCATCAAATGAACGAATTTGTTTTAAATACTTTGTACTTTTTGCAGTAAATGGTAGAATTTCGTGATTAAATTTCACCTTTTAAAGCACGAGATTTTGTAAAATATCAGTATTTCCTGCAATATATTTGGAGTTCTAACATTTAAGAATTTCCTTTTATTTTCTAGAACAGAATGCAGTTGTCAAACACCTGCTGCTGTAATAAAAATAACTAGGGGGCCCGCCCCCTGCTCGCTAATGCTCGCCAACCCCCGGAGGATTGCATCGCAATCCTCATTGTTTCGCTGCGCGAATCTATGCTCGCTTCGCTCGCATCTATGAAGACATGTGTCCTAGCAGAAGTGATTTACAAAATATGATGTTCCAAAAAAATGTTTTTCAAATCTAAAATTGCTGTATCACAGAAAACATATATACAGTACCTCTAAAATCAAAATTCAAATGAAAACTTTGAGCAAATTTGGACTCGAAATGTGAGCGCTGCTTTGTAAATTGAATACCCATCATGTTGTTTGTGTACATTTCCCCAGCACTCGAACCACCCACATTTTTTCATTGAGTTTGTTGCCGAAAGAGTTGTAGTGCAAGCATCTTGTTGAACTATAATTGCTGGCCCTGAAAAGGACCGTTTTAAAAAGGCCCTGAAAAGATCATCCACTTACTTTGATTTCTATTATAAACTGCAACAGCTCAACTAAAATTCTTTTTTTTTTTCAATAAAATTTCATCCGATAACGCTTATAAATTCAATCGATGCGCGTGTCCCTGTGGTAAATAAACAATCGTACAATGTTGCCAAAACGCGTTAACAAATAACGTCTTTTTTTCGTGCCACGTAAGAGAATTATATATATATAGATTACGAATAATGTGTTGTATAAAAGTACTTCAAACTATTTACTTAAAACTGAATGACTACATCGATTTAATTGATATTGATTTAAATATATAACAGTGTTATTCAAACATGTAGTTGTTTGTGTAGTACTGTAACATACAACCTGATACACTCTATGGATTCTTTTAATGCAGAAGTTGCATAAATATTATATTTGATTTTTCATTTCTTAAATTTTTAACAGTGCCAATGGCAAAGCTAGAATAGAATACGGTTCAGGAATCGCTATCCCCTCACCCTAAATGTTAATTTTAGATTTAAAAAATATTTTCACGTATACTATATTATGAATACAGGAAATTGTATTTTAATACATCAAAATGCTAGTTTATAGAAATAACGTTGATTGATTGCAATATGTGTTTTCGTATTCAGTAATGAATTAGTTTTCGTCATGAAATTCATCGTTATGGAAGCTGTCTTTTCTGCCTACTCATCATATCCGAGCTTAATTTTTTTAAATGTGAATTTTGCCCATCAATCTTAATGTAACCAATACTATTTTCTTATATATATTCTTTAATTTTATTAGAAATTTCATAAATCGAAATTCTTAGCTCGCATTAAAATTATCTAACATTTATACACGTAAATTAATTATATGTTATTCCTCAAAATATGAGACATGCATGTTTACATAACTATGTAAATGCATGCAGGTCATGTCATGTTTAAATACCTATGTTGATCGATTCCATTGAGTTTTATGGTGCAAGCGTCGTACTTGACAAAGCCGAACCAAACAAAATGCAGACAACGTCAAGTAATGGACAAACACATAATGAAATTTTTAAGGACACCGAAAAGAAAAGTACATCTAGAGGGAAATCAGGCCTGGTCTGTCTACAAACTCACAGGTTGATAGAGCAGTGGGCATACCCACTTAGCCATGGTGGCCCATATACACCATGTACATGCGCTAATATAGTGAATAAATGTGAAAAATGATCTTCCACACAAAATTCGTATACTTACGACTTATTGTATTTTAAGTATTAGCAGAACCCTCGTGAAATCAGCTATGAACTGAACTTATCTCAGTTTGATCACTTTTATACTATTATTTAATAAATCCTGTGTAGTGCAGGAATTTTAAGTAACGGATAAGGAATCTTCACTTCGGATAAGGAATCAAAGTACAGACAAGCAGCACAATATCTTTCTATAAATATCCACATCTTGTTTGTTAAGAAAAATTGTATTTCTCAATTTGGATTAGCACCGAAAGAAAATCCTGCCTTGCCACTGTTTAATCCCTTTTGTTCACGAATGTAATGATTTGTAGACAGGCTTATATTCTGGTAACAGTTAAAAACATCGTTATTGCAAACTAACAGTTAGCAACTGTTATTGAAAACGATAATACTTGTCAATAAACTCTACAAAGTAACTTTTAAAACAACTAATCATTTTACAAAATTAGTAAACATAAAAATTGAAATTACCAAAAATTTTAACAGTCACTAAAAGAAATCCTTTCAACGTCACTTTTATAACAGTGAATAACAACTAAACGAATTTATTCTCTAACTGTTATATTCACTGGTAACACTGCTGGTATTATTAGATGCAGAACCACAATTGTACTGTAAGCAAGCACTAACCCCTGAGACTGTCATCGAAAAACAACAGTTTTGCTCAACTCTGATGATTAGTGCGAATTTCCTTCAAGCGCGCAGTTGACTTTGATCTCATCGCCTACCTACAACGATGTACAAGACCAAAAAAGAGGAAGAAGCAATGTTTATCATCCATCTACAAAAGCCACTGGCGAAGCAATTTATCAATGTCAGGAATTCCCTTCCATTGCAAACCATCCTGGTATCCAATTCCACTGGAAGTGAAAAGATAGAGGATGCGTTTAGTAATTCCTTTTGGAACTAGCAAGATGCCACCGGCAACTGAGAAGTCGTCGCCTCCTTGACCGCTCCATTGTCCACTCTACTCGAGGGACCCTTATCTAGATGAAAAGGCCTTGGTTGGAATTGCTACCGGCAAAGATCCCTTGCTCCAGATGAAAGCGAAAGGAAAAGCCTTGGGCACATAAGAGTTTCCAATCATTGTTTGGATTTGTACAAAGCCCTAGTTTTGAGGGTCTCTGGAAGTTCGACGTAGAAAGGAAATGCGCTCCCTTTCTTTGGATATGGACGTGTAACGAAACAAGGGCTGTAGGCATTGTAATCTTTTAGTAAGATCTCATTTATTAAGACGTCAATCGGACGTAGTTCCTGATCGTTGTTCTGATAAATATGTTCGTTGATTTGGCTTATGTTTCATGATCATTTGTATTTGTAAGTGGAGTGGGCATAGTAAGGTTCTTCCTGGAACGCTTGATATCCTTGAAAAAACTTATTCAATTATTTTTTAATTTCAATTTGACAATTTAAAGTAACAAACCAGTTCTGTGTTTGATTTGATGCTTGTATGAATGATTTGCTCTAGCTGACAGTTAAGATTTTTTTAACGTGATCTACAATAGTGTAGATTCCATTTACAGTTCATGGATCCACGGAACACGCGGCCCATCACTAATATGCTGACTACCCGTCTCTCTCTCACCATATGTTATTTTAAATTTAATAAGTTAAACAATGGGTAATTTTTAAAAATTGCACATGCGCACAACAAAATAAGCGTGGTGCACGACGTGGCAAATATATCTGGGAAGAAACATTTTCAGTCATGAATATTAACAAACCGAAAAATATGGATTTTGTTGGTAGGTATTTTAATTGACGCCGCATTGGAGCAACACAACAGACTAGTGGCGACAGTCCGGGTAAAAACCCGAAGGTAAAGATCCGTGGACAACACTAAGTAAATATGAACCCCTTTCAGATGATGAGGGCACTCCTGAGATGGCCACCTCACTCTCCAAATTTCTACACCGACAAAGGACATTTGAGGACACGTCAGATTTAAGTGCACCAGCCCCTTTATACACGACGGTCTTTGGTTGAACTCGCAACTTACTCTGTCAACGGGTCTACCCCCCCCCCACTCCAGCCTCCGGAAAATACGACTGATGAAAATTTAGAATCAAATTTGCTCTTGGCTACTACAAAAACAGAACCAAATATTAAAACAATTTTTGAAACAATGCAGTGTTGGTGCATCAAATCGGTCGTGGCTTCACATGATCACAGGTTGACGTGGTGTGGAAGTTTTAAGAGTGGAGTGCGAGCTCAGTTTTTGACCTCGTCATCTGACCGTGGTTCATATTTACTTGATTTTTTCCTCAGATCTTCCCTACACAGTCGCCAATAACCCGTTGTGTTGTGTGTACTCTAGTGCGTTAATTAATTCATTAACTTGGTTAAGAAAGATTTCCGCATATTGCTAAAAGCAAACCTTACACAATTGCCGAATAGGACTTTTTCTCAAATACGACTTTTTATGAAATGATATACTGTGCGTTTCAAGGAAACGAACGGAAGTTGCTCTTTCAAGTATAAAAATCCATATGTTTGAACTAACCAAAAGAATCTTCCACTTCCACCAAATTCATCGCTGAACCAATCTAACACTCCAAACAGCATCCCAAATCCCTACTCCTCCCCCTTTCCAATCCAGATCTCTGACAATTCCTTCTCCACTAATAGAAATATAAAGAACTAATTTCTCCTTCATCCCGAAATAAATCCAGGAAAACCGTGAGACGGAAGAGGAAAAAATCCCTCCCGCTGTATATCCACCACGTGGGCCAAATGAGAGATGTGCAGGAAGCGTGCAGTGGACGTGCCGGGGCCATTTACTAAATTTACGATCAATTATAAGTGTCTGGATGTTTCATGCGGGCAGTCAAAACAAACTCCCGCCTCGTAAAGAAGATTTAAACGGCCGATAACAACTCGCTCGCCGCTGACACTCGCGTCCCAACAACGAATCACTTATATTTTCCTCGGTAAATAGAGTCATTCCGAAGGAGATGATGCCCAGGGATTCCGGGCAGTCGTTTTCTCTTTGGGAGACCGAGATTTGTATAATCCAGCACACTGCTGGTGGGGTCTTCTTCTTGGGAGGATGAGGAGCGAAAGGAGAGGAATTGAGTTAATCGCCTGTCTCAGGCGGAGGTAATGTGTCTTAGTCACATAATGATGTGATCTCGTGGAAGAAAAACAAATGCCTCGAAGAAAGGGATGTGAATTAGAGATTATGATACACTTTTATCCGTTGGTTGAGCCTTTTGAATAGTTTTAGTCCTCTGCTCTTTCCACCTGTGAATCTTATTTCCATAAAAAAATATTTCAATTACGAAACTAATTTAATACAGTTATATTTTAATTGGTTGCATCAATTTAAGTATTCAAAATTAAAGAAACTGTAATCAACAAATTTCTCCTCGACACAAACGCACTGGCTGGTTGAATGTTCAATGGCTGGTGAAACAATCAATATGCAATAATACACGAAATCTAAAATTGTCCGTCAATCTATATATATAATTCTCTTACGTGGCACGCAAAAAAGACGTTATTTGTAATCGCGTTTTGGCAACACTGTACGATTGTTTGTTTATCGCGAAGTCTCGCGCATCGATTGAATTTATAGCGTTATCGGATGAAATTTTATTGAAAAAAAAAGGAAATTTTAATGAGCTGTTGCACTTAGTTTATAATAGAAATCAAAGAAAGCGGAGGATCTTTTCAGGGCCATTTAAAAAACGGTCCTTTTCAGGGCCAACAATTAAAGTTCAACAAGACGCTTGCACTACAACTTTCGGCAACAAACTCAATGAAAAAGTGTGGGTCGTTTGAGTGCTGGGAAAATGTACATACAAACAACATGCTGAGTACTCAATCTCCAAAGCAACGCTCACATTTCGAGTCAAAATTTGCACAAAATTTTCATCTGAATTCTGATTTTAGAGATACTGTATATATTTTTTCTGTAATACAGCAAATTTAGATTTGAAAAACGTTTTTTTGGTAACACATTTTGTAAACAATCCCTTCTGCTATGACACATGTCTTCATTGAGGTGAGCGAAGCGAGCATAGGTTCGCGCAGCGAACCAATGAGGATTGCGAAGCAATCCTCCGGGGGTTGGCGAGCGTTAGCGAGCAGAGGGCAGGCCCCCCCAGTTTTATCTATTCTTCGACAAGTCGGAGCATATATATCTTGAATGGTTGATTGATGTCAAGTAGTTATAATTATCAACCCTCACTCCCCGGGAGCAGAAAGTGCTCGAAACTTCGACGTACGTCGCAGAACTAACAACGTCTTCGCAGAACAATTTTTCCTTAATTTTATCAAAATTTTGGTCGTTTTTTTTTTCACTTATAAGTTACGATGTTCTGCAGTGCATAAAGCGTTCCTTGCCATACCTTTTTTTTCTTCTCCAGCTACGAAACGACCTCCCTAAATTACCACAAACACTTTTTAAAACATAACACCTTCTATGTCAACGACAAAATAATTAACTTCAAAAGTAATAAACAGAATTGCAAATTCTGCAAGTAAGCCTTGGTTTTAAATAAAGTAATTTAATTAATTTTGATGTGTTTTACAAAAATATGTAACACATATTCAGACGATAACTGTGTTTTACGTCTGTTTTTGATTTTACAATTATTATTCAAAATTCGGACAAAATGCCTACAGAACGATTGAAATTGTCTGTAGGTGTGTTGCAGAACACTGAATATAACTCTGCACCTGGTCCTCACTCCAATTGTTTATCCTTTCAATCCGTTTTACTACACCAAAATAGCTATTGTTTATATCTTTTAGTCAAGTTTGGAAGTTTTTAAATTTTTCCAACATTTTGGCTAAGGTTTCAACTGTGCTTCTGTTCTATAATATATTGACAGCTTGCAAGCGATCTTACACCTTGAGTCAATTAAAATATATCCATGATAAAAAAAAATGTAGAAAAATCTTACTCCCTAAGCATATTTCTCAAGAAGAAATCTTAATTTCATGTAAAGGAAATGACTAAGTGGACGTCCATATCAGTTTAAAGGTCACTATATTTTGGTCTAGAAAAACTAAAAGAATAGTATATTGAATATTTTGACTTTGTATACTTCACCTAGAAAACGATGATTCGATGTTTTTTTAAAAACAGAAATGCTACTAATACTACGCATTTATATAACTCGATGTAAAATTTTGAATCATTCCTTGATTATTGTAAAAGGCTCACGAACAAAAAGAGCGGGGGCATGAGCCCCTACAACCCTCCCCTTTCACAGCCATGTGTTGATTCGCAAGAGCCTATCCAAAATAGAGCAGTGGTGAATTCCCTCGGATGTAGATTCATGAAAGACCCGTTCAGAGATAAGGCAGGCCGTGTGACGTCATGATACGAGATTCGAGACGTGTTATGTCAAAGGGGATGGGATATCATCCAGATATTCAACATGTTTCCTCCATGTGAGTAATTGGACACCACAACTCCGCCTCTTTTGCGAATATAAAGACAAAGTACATCTTTATATCCGTGTCAGTGCTTGTATCTATTCATAAGGACAAAGTACGCCCTTATGAATAGATAGAACTGAGGAAAAAAACACCGACACTATAAAAACATTGCTAATATCTTTCTCTCGTGTGGGAGATTACTTTTTTATGCGTTGCATTTGATAGATGGAGGATACGTTCTGGAATTATCATAACTAAATTTATCCATGACTAAATATACTGGTGGAAGGATATCATATTCTTTCGCATTAAAAAAATTTATTCGTGTTGTTCCCTTAATTGTAGATTTGTATGAAAGTTAAAAAACATTACGTTTATATCGCATATTTACCTTTTTATTTAAAAAGCATTTTGTTACATTAATGTGACATTATTTGTAACCAACTTGTGCTAAAATAACGCTTGTTTTGGCTTATTGTGTTCCGTTGGTGTCATACATAAGTGAAACTAAACAGGCCACCATTCATATTGAATATTTTATTTACCACTTGTGTCTAGCCAATTTCGATAAGATGTACCGTATATGCATTGTCCTACTCATTTTAAAGTTAAAGATATGATTACCTCTTTAAAATCTAAAACAATACAAATGCTTTCTATTTATTAAAAAGAATTTTCAAACGTAATACATTCATAGCAGACAGGAAAAGCAAAAAGTAATGATGCTTGGTGTTTTCATCTTAATCAAGTAATTTAAGAATACTGTTGACGTTATTCTAACACCGTCCGATTCATCATTCAACTCTACCACTGCAAAACATATTTCTAGATTAAAGACCCAGGAATGCCTTTACACTTCTTATTCTGCCTAAACCTACATGTTCAAGGCAAGTTCGTTCTTAATTTCGATATTGTAATTACTATCCTCTCAATCATTACACAAATAAATATGAAATTCCATATTGTACTTATTTGGAAGAGTAACTAAACTCTAAACAATTTAATGTAGCTTAGAACAGTATTTAAAAATCAGTTTAACGTATAGTTCAAAAAGATGATCCGATTTGTTTGTTGGAATTTTATGACGCAAGGGCACTTTTTGGCCATGTTGCGCCAGACACAAAACAGACAATACCAAGCAGTGGACATACTCACACAAGGAGAGTTATACCGACATAGAAGGTTGGTTGGGTTGTATAACGCGAGAGCCATTTTTGGCCATGCTGCGCCAGACACAAGACATAAGCAGCAGTGGACATACCAAGCAGTGGACAGGCACACACAAGGAGAGTCATACCGACACAGAAGGTTGGCTGGGTTTTATAACGCGAGAGCCATTTTTGGCCATGCTGCCCCGGACACAAGACAGACAATATCAAGTGATAGACATAAACGCGAGAAAAGTTTTATCAACCCAGAAGACAGAAACACACCCATGGAGGAATAGACCCTGCGACGCCTATATAACTCGCTGGTTGCTAGTGCAGGGTGAACCTACTGAGCCTCGACAGTCCTGGATGATTCGATGGAAAAATTATATCCTTACTAAGCACGTTCATATAATGTTTACATTGTGAGTCCTTTATAAACAGATCGGTAGAAAAACAATAAAATAATATTATTATTATTACTTTGATTTTAAGTTCAAACTGAAAATTAACTGTAAAGTAAATATTTTTGCCACACCTCCTACAATTACTTCTCCAAGATTCAATAAAAAACGAGCCATCTCTTACCTGCTTTTAAAATCCGCAAAACCTCCCTAAAGCTCACTTTTGTGGGAAATAAGATATCCAACTTTGTCGTCGCTTTCTTCTTGACTTTACCGCGCGCGGTACTCTCTAATTGGTCCATAATGGGCAGGTGTTCTCAGGTATCCAGCGGCGTTTCTTTCGGCGACAGACACGAATTTTGATGAGTTTTTGTAAGTTGCGGAATAACTCCACAGACTAAAGAAAGCCTCGTCTCCTCAGGGGTACTCTTCGGCAGAGGTAAATTAGTGCCAAAACATCCCCACCCCAACCCGAATCCATTGGCCAGACTCGAGTCTGACGTATGGCTTCTGCTCCCAAACCTCATTTTTCGCTGTCACAATCCTCCATCTCTGCTCCTGGATTAGGTTTCCCTAACGCCGACATCTGTTTCTGCAAATGCCAGCGATTGGCTTGGGGGTGGTATACACCTTCGCGTAAACAGGATGATATTCGTGGGTTTTAAAACCTCCAATTTTCTTCAAATAAATAAAAGCACTGTTAGATATTAAATTCAGAATGTCAGGTGTCAATAGCAACTAAATATAATTCCTCAGTTGTAATTCTAAATGTAATTTATTGATATATAAACATCTATGTAGTTATAGTATGTATGTGTGTAGTAAATAGTACCAGGGTATGGGACATATAGGATGCGTCTATTTATAAATAAGAGGTAAGATTGCTAGGAGACTAGGCCGGAATTCATGGCAAACTAGCGACAAAATTAATTTTAAAATTTGGACTTCAGTGTGATTACGCGATCTAAAAACTCGATAGTACAACTAAATTTAGGTATTCGTGGCTTTTAAAACTTCAATCCTTATCTTCTGAAGACTGAAATCAGTGTTAGAAAATAGTTGCAGAAAGTCCGGGTGTCAATTGAAACTAAACGTTTTCCCTCAGTTGCTAAAATGTTTTACTCGAGTGCTAATTCAAATTTATTTTGCTTTCATAGTATATACATCAATATGATTAAGGCTTTAAAGCTGTTATTTAAAGACAAGGGATAAGATTATTAGAGAAGAATAAAATAACAGCTGATCACCAGAAAATTGCGTCAAACAAGAAAATTTATAAAAATTTGGTCTGTAAGGTTAACAAAAGGATCTAAAATCTAGGCCATCGAAATAAAATTTATAGGTGCTCGTGGGGGTTTAAAGCTTTAACTTATAAGTTGAAGTTTTTTATTAGATCCACACCTTCCCAACTCATCGTAAGATTTAGAGCTTGGGAAATGGAGGTCTGGAGATGTATAAGTTGAAGTTGAAAGTTGTATTAAAAATTAGGACTCTCCTTGGCACACTTAGACAGTTCTGTTTCACATTTTTAAAGTTTAATCTATAAATAGTAGCCAATTTTTCTAAAAACCATAAAATGGTTTAAAATTTTATTTTTGTTTATAATCTAAGATACAAAATACACTATATGAATGCAACACGAGTTTTGTTTGCACATTTGCGATGTTAGTGCAAATAGTTAGTAAATCAAATTGCATATTTTTATAGACTGATTTAGAACCCGTTAACATCTCACGTTTGCAAGTTCAAAAAGACATATTTACTTTTATCTGTATTCAAGAAATCGTGCAGTTTTCGATGGTAACGACAAAGTGTAAATGAGCATTTCACTTTTGTAAATAGCAACTAATTCTAACAAACTCAAGCGAATCGGACAGGTAATTAAATTAACAAATATGCTACTCTCTTTTCTTATAAAGATATAACAATTCTACAAATTTCAAATTGAAAGCAATAGATACATTTAGATATTTTTAATATTTGAAATGTTTAAAGAAATATTTTAATCATGATTATCGTCAAACATTGAAAGGAGCAAAGATATTTTTAAATATTTACATGGACATTAGTTCTCGATTAATAAAAAAAACATACCATTCAGTTTAACCTAATATGAATTAATAAACTTTTACAAATTAATTGAAGTGCTAAGAGAAATACTTCCATCAGTTTTTAAAAGTATATTAAGTGGTATAATGTTAAACTGGGTTTTTTTTTTGTTTTGTTTAATTGGTAACTAATGTCAATGTAAATATTTAGAAAATATCAGCTCATTCAAATGTTTCACGAATTAGTAATAATCATGTGTCCAAAAATGAATTATTTCTGTTTGTAACCTCCTGAAAACGTTATCATTTGAGTCAACTTTTCACCTCCTCCCCAACTTAATTATACTCTCATAACAACAAATATTAACTTTTTGATAAATAGACTTTCGCCCATATAAGTGTATGCTATAAATGAATAGAATATAAAATCAAATTAAGGAATTCCGACATGATTTGTAATTTATTTTACCGTTATTGAACATGAGGTAGTTTTAATACAAAATTTTGTAATTTGTACGAGGACTGAAAGGCGAAAAATGAATTACATTTTCATAATAGAGGGCGCCACGCTACGAGACTTGGACACCATAACGGGTTGAACTTGCTTATTTCTCTCCTACGGAACCAGCATCCGATCTCCGCTTTTTTTTTTAATATAGGAATGCAGGAAATAAATGTAGGAAGAATATTTCATCTTTGAAATATTCTTGCTTTTCTTTTTCGCCCCTACATATTGCAAAGTAACTACACGAAATTTTGTCACTTGTTAAAAATATTTCCGTTTAGCTACTCCGAATGTGAATAAAAGTTGTAAACATACATTCGGAATGCAACTTACTTGTGAGTAACAGCGGGGGTCGCTGCTACTCAGTGATTTACGCATTGCACTAGCAACCTTCGAAATGTAGGTGGTACAGGTACGTATTATGTTGCTTACCCTGGTGTATTTCGCTCTTCAGGGTCAGTAACATCTTTCTTTTACTTGACGTTGTGTCTTATACAGGGCAAAATATAACCCCTAAGCTATATTTAGCCCTGCATAACCCAACTAAGCAATAGCATTCAGTTTGAATTGAGAATAAAGATGGTTATTATTTTTTTTTAATATAGAATTTACAAGAGTGGAAGTGTTTTGCAACTGCTTCTAAAAGTCTGATAGGATTTTACTAGAAAACTGACTGAAACATCGACATTCGTAACGGCTTATTACAAATGTAACAGGTTAGTTAAATTATCGGTTACTTTTTTGTGCACATTTCAATGCATACCTCTTTTTTTCAACCATTGAAAACAACATTTGTTCATTATGAACGTGTGTATCAAACGAAAAAAAATTTATTTAATCTGATCAACACGCAACGCTTTTAATACAGCATTCACAATATTTTACTAACTATTAGCGATACTTAATAATACAACGTTTTGTATTGTTTCTAATTCTTTAACAGCCGATTTCAAGTTCGTGAGTCCCAACACAAGATCATGACTTCCATAGAGATTTTCTTTGCCAGACTAAAGTAGGCTAGATGATGACTTGGGATGTTTGTTCAGTGTTACACTTATACGTTTTGCTTTGCAGTCATATAGTCAGTATGTCATTTTGTAGGCAATAAGATTCAGAGTTTTAGAATGCCTAAGCAATCCTTCTATACTTTCTTCCGGGCCAACGACCGTCGTGAACGTTGAGGCTTGTGGACGTTAAATTTGGCATGGCCTCTCACGTTGGAGTGGTGTGGAAGCTTGGAGAGTGGGCTGCCAGCTCGGACGTTCTCGCCATATGACTGTGGTACAAAACTAATGAGACCTTATCCTTGGATCTTTTCCAACCGGATTGACCCCGAACCGTCGTCGATAGCCCGTTGGGTTGCTCCAGTTATTTAATTACGTGCCTCTACTTTCTTTTCTACCTCCTTTTTTCCTTATATCACTATTACTTGAAGTTTGGCTTATGTTTGTCACCAAATATGACCCTTACTCAATAAAACACAGCCATCTTCAGATGCTAAAGTATTTAACTACTTTGTACTCGCGGTAAGAGAAATTCAAACGAGGAGGATTTGCTTGTAAACAGAGTCATAAAACTTTCGGAAAACGTTGGTTCTTCAATTCGTTACAACTTCTTCACCAGGCCATCGCGACTTTCCACTTCTATGCCATTTTATGCAACTTGCTTAGTTTCATAACAAGTCATCACGTACTACTCATCCGGTCCAACTGTGGGGGTGTGCTGCAACCACCAACTAACGTCACCGTATTGTGAGAATCTCCCCCAGACCCAGAGATGTCTCAACTGGAGACATTTTTACCAGCAGTAGGAATGCCCATCCCTCATCAGTCGCTTGTCATTGCACCGCGTATCCGGTGAGATTTCCCACTGACGCGCCGGACGCTTGTCCTCACCACACCCGAGACGTCCTAGATAAGAAACCGGACACGATAAAGAACGATGCCTTGTTTTGATGGGGGGAAATCCCAGAAACACACACACAGGGATTGCGACGGGGAGTTCAGGTTAAAAAGGATTAACAAAGCCATACGAATCGTTTTAGCAGACGTTTTTTCCCCCACACTCCCTGGGGCTTTATGGGAACATTTATACTTTCTTAAATAATTTTTGGAAGAAATTCTTATTTTTTTATCCAATCTTTCTACGCATCTCAAATTTGGTATACACTGTACTAACAAAAGTCACCGGACACCTGTAGTAGAAACAAAGCACATCATTTATTGACCTGCATTAGTTGTCCACCTTTGACCCTAATACACACATTGGCCCTTATAGACACGCTTACGACAGTATTTTGCGGATCTTTCTCTTCTGGATTGATACCGGACGATTGTCGATAGACCGTTGAGTTGCCTCACTGCTACGCTATTTAACTATCAACAAGATTTTGGAAAAGATATATGTGCTTCAATTCTGTAGATAATTCCCCCGCTAACTGTTGTCTAGTAGCAGGTCTTGTTCCTATTGACCTTCTAGATGCATAGGACAAGATTTAAGGATTTTTCCCTTCGAGATTGATTCCTGATGGTTGCCAATAGCCCGCTGCGTTGCCTCACTGCGACGTTATTTAACCACCGACAAGATTTTGGGAAATAGATACAGGTATATGCCTTCTTTCTGTGGATAATGCCGCCGCTAACTGTTGCTTCGTTGAAGGTTTTGGTTCCACACTTAGTTATTCTGACTCTAATCCATCCCATAGGATCTCGATGGGATTCAGATTAGGACTTAGTGCTGATCATTCCAAAAATAATACGGCATTACCGCCAAAACATTGCGTGACAGCCCTTGCTTTTTGACTGGGTGAGTTATTTTGAATAGATGTACGGTGACTTTTGTCAATGCTGTGTATAAAGCAGAAAATATGTTGAAGCAGCAGAAGTTCTGGAACGTTGAGTTCTGAAGTTTGCGCACTTAATTCTGTTCGAAATTTCTGGGTTGGAGTTAGTGGAGGTTTTTATGGAGCGAAGGCCATATTTGGCGATGCTGCCACCGACAGAAGACAAATAATGTCAATTAATGCACATATGCATAAGAAAAGTTTTACTGACAGAAGAGGAACTATAGAATTTAAATTTCTCAAAGGAAAGACGAATTTTTAATTAAACTCGAACCAACACGAAATGGAAAAAGCTATATTAGCCGAGCAATCGGAAGAGCACAGAATCAATATTGCCCAACACCAAATGAAATTTAAAAAAAATTAAAAATATAAAGGAACATTTTTTCTTCTTAGAACTGTAAATTTATATTTCAAATAACTGTATGGCGAAAAGTCTATACCATAGTCCTGTTATCAAAATTAGTTTCTGAAGGTTTGCTTCCAATGCATCTTATTCCCTTGTTCAAATTGCCGCTGTAGCCCGGTTTGAAGAGTACCAGATAAGCAACCGGACGGTTGCTACTTTGAATTCAACCGAAGACCGTCGTGTACAAAGGGTGCTGGTGGACGTTAAATTTGTCGTGGCCTCAAATGTCCTGACGTTGGTGTGGTGTCAAAGTATGGAGAGTGGGTTTCCAGCTCTCATCTGTTGCCTCGTCATCTGGTGTTGCCTCAAACTTACGTAGCGTTGTCCTCGATACCTTCCCTTCGGTATTGATCCCTGACCGTCGCAAATAACCCTTTGTGTTGCTCCAGTACTACGTTCAGTATTTTTTGCGGTCAGATCTATTATCGCGTTCTTTGGCATTTACTTTTCTGTGATGATTTCTGTCTTTCAGCTTCCCCATTGCCAACTGTAAGAAATGCTCACGAGTTTCATTAGAGTGGTGAGATCTTCCACGTAGATTTAGTTTAATATTGCGCAGCTCAATAGCTCAAATGAAATATGTATAAATTAACCTGTCAAAACAAACGAGTAATTCCAGTAGCTACTATATATAAGTTATTTATATCCGTTTGATGACATCCTTCACAGTGCAAATAACGTCGATTTCTGTACCACGTACTTTAGTTGGTAGGTAGTTGAATTTGTTTCACTCTGGAGCAAAGGAAAGAATTATCAGCAAAGATCCAGAATCAATTCCAAAGAGAAGATCTGAGGACAATACCTCTTCTCTATAAAAGTGAAAATTAACGGTCGCCACTCGCCACGTGGAGACTGAAAAATTTTGCTACAGTCGACACACTTTCTTAAAAACATTAGTTTGTATGGTGGAACCTCCTATTTTACGTTTTTTCCCAATGAGGACCATAAAAAAAATTTACAAAAAAAGCACGTGAAAATATGCATTGAAAATAGTATCTTGAATTTAAAGGGGAAAACGCAGACGCTTGGAGCAGAAAAACCTAAATCTAGCAATATAAGGAAAGAAGGCTGAAGATTAGTAGGTACTTGTGTGCCACGTGACTTGGGGTATTTCCATAGTGCTGATATTTTGCGGGGTGAGAAAATCTATTTTGATTTATGTAATTTCGTCAGTGGCCACTGAATGAAACAAGTTCAGTGGCCACTGTCGAAATTTCTTAATTTTCACCCTTATTTCTCGACCCTCACCCACCTGAGGTCAATATCTTGTACTTTTCAACCACGGTCAGATACCGAGGACAACACCTATCATTTGGCACCCCTCTCCCCACTTCATAACAATCCAACATTTGAGGTCACAATAAATTTAACGTGCCCGAACCTCCACGTATACAACTATCTTGGTTTGGATCCAGTCTTGAATTCGTAACCCTCCTGTAGTCAATCCCCGACTTTGCAATTGGGCTACCGCAGTCAAAGTTATTTTAAGGAAAGGATCTGTGTAGCCAAGATTCTTTCAGACTGTTTCTGTTTTGCTGCGTCTATGTTATTTGGTTACTTGTATTATTGCATTTTTGGCTCCAGTAGACTTTGCAATCCTGCCATAGGAAATAAGAAATAAAAAATTCCAAAGAAGGTACTGACAAAGACAATGACAAATCTATCACTAGAAGCACGGCCTTGAGTATTATGTTACCGAAAGTCCAGAACGGAAAAATGTAGTTGTTAAATAAGTATTTTCACAAAGTTTACAAGGAAAATACGATACTTAATGCATTACTGTGGAATAAATTTAGGCTAAAATGGTTATACAAATACAAATATTGACGACCAGCTACAGGCTCGAGCCCAACAAGGCTGGTCCTTTGTTTATGAATTCCCCAATTCCCACTGACTATCCAATTGTATCTTAAATTCGTACACTCCCTTTGAATTAACTATATTTTCTGGCAACGCGTTCCAACTGTCTATTACCCTATTAAAATAGTAGTTTTTCCTTAAATCCCGATTAAAATGTGTCTTATTCAATTTATACCTTTGGCCCCTTGTTCTGTTATCCCTATTGAAATTTAAGCCCTCTGTGTCCCCTTGTTTTATAAACTTGAAAAGCTGAATCAAATCCCCCCCTTCTTCTTCTTCTTTCCAGTGTATACATGTTTAGCTTACTTAAACGTTCATTATAGTCGAAATTTGCTAGCCCCTTTATTATTTTTGTAGCTCTGTGCTGAACCCTTTCAATTGATTCTATGTCCTTTCTCATATATGGAGCCTAGAATTGTACAGCATATTCTAGATGTGGTCTTACCAAACCCTCATATAAAGTTTACAAGGAAAATACGATTCTTTCATTGCTGTTGTTTAGTTCGTTTCCCCTGATAAAATCAGGTGCCGGATATCTTCTCATTTTCGCCCTTATAAAAAATTGTTGCAAAATCTTAATCTGTGCATGTAGCTGTAAGAGTAAATGATGAAGCAGTTGCATTTTTAAGAGCATTTCAAGATTCCACCACCGATCAAACTTTGCAATCATATGAATGAAAAAACAAGACCTGTAACGCTGTGATCTATATAACTAATTCTGTTACTGTAATAGTACCAAATTTAATAAATCTTTTTCCAGATGAGTTCAAAATATAGAACTTTTGTGGTATTATATAAAATTTAGGTCCCTAGTACAAAAATTTTGCACTGTCTAGATACCTATTAAAATGTCCTTGTATTCATTTAAACTCAAAATTTAACTTATAGTATGTCAGAAATCTGCAAAATTCCGGCCGTCTCTAATGATGTTTTAAGAATGATTTGGGATTTACAAAACCTTCATAAAAAGTTTATTAATAATTAAAATATAAATTTTTAATTTTACATACTTGTGTGTTTCGGAAACAAGATTTTAAAACAGATAAGAATGTTTTTAGTTTCAGTCTTCCTATTATTTTGTAAATAAGTGTATATTGTACCATTGAATATTAATCTTAATTGGCAAAATTGTATATGAGATCATCTCAAAATATTTTTCTGCATAAATGTTAAAAATATCTACTGTGGTTTAAATTCTCGATAAAAGTACAACTATAAGGAAGTTTATTTTGATACTTCAAAAACAATTGAGGTTAAATTAAATTAATCGTACGAATCGGGATTTTAATTTTTCATCTGAATTCAGATTTATTAAATATATATTTTCGAAATGTTTGATTTAAAAATATTTAAGAATGATTTTTTTCTTAGACTTGTGTGAAAAAAATGAGCATTCAAAAAAAATATTTTTTCATCTGAAAACATAGGAAATTATAACAATCTTGAAGGACTATCAAAAATATTTCTTAATTATTATATACAACAATCAATATAAAACACGATTAACGTCTAATTATTTTGCAGCATTGTGTATAGTGTCATCGCAGTCCTGTAGATGGCGACTGCGATGTAAACGTATTTAGAAGTGTTAACATTTCTTGCAAGTAATATACGGTGGTAGCGCCATCTATATAATATATTGAGAAAGAAAAGGAACCATTTTATCCGCGGTTTCTTTACATAGCTACAAAAAATGCAATACAGTTGTAGCGCCATCTATGTATCATATATAAAAAGAAACGAAAAACTAATTTTATATAAAATATTTCTTTAAGAATATAATATTTATTCCAAGAGAAAAAAGATGCTCAAACTGTTCTAAAAAGAAAAATCCTTAAAACTGCCACTCAATGAAATTTTATTGGGTTAATTTAATTTTTTAATTTTAGATTTTAGTAGCTCTGTAATTAAAAATTTTCGAGAACAATGTTTTCAACAAACACTAATTGAACACAATCGGTTTTCTTCTTTTTTATTTATTATACAAAAAAAATTGCCTAAGCATCATAGTATTAATAATGTAAAAAATAATAATGTTGATGGTAACAAATTTCTTCTCAAACTTATATTTGTATTACATATATCAAATTATAGATAAAATAGACTCTATATGTGAACCAAATTTAAAACTTTACAAGAGAAATAACGCTTTGACAAATAAATCATTCACATTTTACACTACAGAATTTGTTTCTACACGATTTTTTTTTGTTTCACCTAAAACATCACTCTTTACTAAACCCCAATCCTTGGAATAAGCATTGTCAGATCGATAATATTTTTATACATGTAAAAACGTATTTTAAACTATTTAATTCAAAATTTTGCAATATATATGAGCTTGATCATAAAATTATAAAATAAATACAGTAAAATGTTAAACATAACTACAGGTTTGTTAAAAAATGTGTTAAAACATATTCATTGTTTTATTTCAAGCAAAATTGAGCACCAGACATTTCGGAGTCATGTAAAATTTATATGATATGCTCGCTGGAATTAAAGAGTTAATGCAGGGTAAGGAAATAATTTTCTTTCCATAGAATAAGCAAATATGGGGGAGACAGAATTTTAAAGTAATTATTTATTTTTTCAGCTGATTTCATTCGTTAAGTTTCCTTTTTTCGTTGATTTTATTTATAAACCTTTAAAACAAAATAATCCAAACATATTTCTCGGATATTTTTAATTAAACCCTTGACGTTAAATAAGTTCAAAAAAGTATTCTATTTACATATATTTACATGCGTCATACAACGAATGTAATGATTACATTACTATTCTGTGAGATGAAAAATTATCCAATTATGGAAATCTTAATTATATCTTGTTTTGCGGATAAACGTTTAACTCAGATTGCATCTTTACGAAAGAAGGGGTTTCATCAGTACCAACGAGACAACTTTCAAGTACTCATTATCTAGAAAATTTAAGTAAAAATGTGTAGTATATTTAAATATAAGTAGTAGTATATATAAACAAAACTGCTATTTTTTTATTTTTTAAAAACAACCTGTTTCCGTAGAAAGACTTAACAGTTTGTGCGTATATAATCATTGCCTTTAATTGCATAAGCAAAATCATATGCAAAGTAGCCTTACAATTTCCTTTCAAAATCCACTATGGAATAGAGTTTGCTAAAAAAAAAAGGAGCAGTGAAAACTTTATATCTTATATCTTTTATCTATATGGCACTAAACAACGATGGTCAAGCAACAATTCATACTCAGTGGATTGTGTCCAGTTCAACCGTTCCATAGCTATCAACATCACGATTTCCAAGTAACAAATCTTAGCCAAATTTTAATGAAAATAATATTATAGGATCACTTCAGATGTTTCGGAAAAGGGTTTTAACAACATTGCTGCATTGCTCTACACGCTATAATTTTAACACAGCCTACACACCAATATAGTTCAATACTTCAATGGAAGAATCACTCCATCCCGTGCTCTCAATATGGCCATTTGACCATATAAGCCAACCAACATTGCTGAAAACATTCAATGTTACGCACTCCTACTTGAGCCTTCATCTGACCGTGGTTCAAAATTACTCGGTGTTGTCCTCGGATCTTTCGGGGATTGATCTCGGAGCGTCGCCAATGGCCTGTTTTGCTGCTCCAGTGCGATGTTAATTTCACATCTACCTACCTCTTTGGGCTCAGTGGGCTTAACCTCTTAACAACCTGCGAGTTGCAAGTGGCGCAGGTTCGATTTCTCCTTGGGTGTATTTCTGTTTTCTGTGGCAGTAAAACTTTTCAAATGTGTTGCCATTACCTGACATTGTCTGTCGTGTTAGGATCAGCATGGCCAAATATAGACCATGCAGTATAAAACCCAATTAACCAACCAATCAACCGTTATCCAATTCAATAATGCGGGTTGCGGTAGCCCAGTTGGCAGTCTTGGATTAACAATTGGAGGGTTAAGATATGGGATTGATTCAAGTTAAATCTGTGGTGGCTTAAAAAGTTCTCACGTTGGCTTGGTATGGTGTGTTGGTTTCATCATCTGAGCGTTATTCAAAACTACGAGGTTAAGTCCTCGGACCTGTCCTTTCGGGTAGGTAAATATTTTGTATTTTAATTACCGGACTACTGCGATCACAACGGTCTATTAGCGACTGTCCGGGATGAAACCCGAAGGGAAAGATTCAACGACAATACATAATTTTTAACCACGGTCAGATGACGAGGTCACCACGCCACTCTCCAAACTTCCACACCACACCAAAGTAAGGAGATTTGAGGCCACGATCGATTTAACGTGCATCAGCCCCTTTAGTGCACGACAGTCTTTGACAGTCTTTGAACTCGCAACCCTCTGGTTGCTAATCCATTATTATTCTAACCAGGCTGCCCTGGTAACTTTTCCTTTCGGGATTGATCCCGGACCTTAGCCAATAGCCAATAACCCGCTGCGTTGAAACGCAATTTCGACTACCATCCTATGCTAAATTCCTCTGTTCCAAGTGATTTTTCTGGGCCTCCCACCCAGCATTCCAGGAGCTTTCTTTCAGCTGCTCCAACAGAGACAGAGCACACGGATGACTCAACACCGGGATGTGCTTGGAGAAATAAGAATTTTCTATTTTGAGGGCCTTGTGCGCTCGGGAGACCGGCGAGCTCCCGCCTGCTTTCGCCTATCGATTTTACGACCGCTGCTTTATGGATTTCAAAACGCTCTGGGTACTCAAAACGGTCGTTCACACGCCATTGAAGAGAATGAGTATCAGTGGCTTGAATGAACAACTGTGGGAAGGCGCGAAAACGCCGGCGTGGTTGGAGGATGTTATGTGATGGAATAACAACTGTCTGGCTTTAATCACTTGGTTGTTCCTTCAATCGTCCTGAGCTATCTCCGGTGAATTTATGAGCGTGAATGGGAAACGCCGAAGACCACTAGAAGAATCTCTATTGCCTTCATTCGTATATACGTAATTGAAGGTCGCAGAATATTTATTTGAAAGGGAAATGTATTCATCACGTCTGGGGGTAAGATTTCTCAGAAAACTTGAATTTGTGCAAAAAGGGTTTCCGTTGTCACAATGCTGGATGCTTTGGGGTTTTATGGCGCAAGGACCAGAAACTGACAGGATGAGCTTAAAACAAGATAGAATACTGCTCGAAAAAATGGATAAAATGCAAATATTTAATCCTAACGAACAATTTAAATCAAATTTAAAAATACGTAGTACTTGAAATACATAAAAAAACGATGAGTACAATCGAGAGACGTGTAGATCGCTAGGTAATTGGTAATTTTAGTTAACGTCGTACTAGAGCAACACAACGGGCTATTGACGACGGTCCGGGATCAGTCCCTTAAGGGAAAGATCCGAGGACAACACCTCGTAATTTTGAACCACGGTCAGATGACGAAGCAACACCTGAGCTGGCACCCCACTCTCCAAACTTCCACGCCAACCCAACGTGAGGACTTTCGGCCACGACAGATTTAAGGTGCACCAGCCGCCTCTACACCATACGCTTACAAACATCCATGCCCGAACCCGGATTCGAACCAGGAACCTTCCGATCTAGAGGCTAACACCTTAACCACTATACTGGTTGGTCGGCGTAGATCGCTAGGATACGGCGGGATTGTGTGGCCGTGTTTTTTTGAGGAAAGTGAGGGATTTAAAAAGTGGTATGGCAATAACATTGTTAATAAAACTGTGGAGTGTGTGTACCGTTGAATTGAAAACAAACACTACAAGTATATATTTATCGGTTCAACACAAATAGAGGTTATCTCTACAAGAACCACAGTCATAAGAATCGGATATTGAAAATATTTGATTAAAATAAAAATAAAAATCTTTTTTTAAATAAATTTTACTTTGATCTCAAATATTAAAAATAACTGTTTTTTGTCAACAGAAAATGATTTGGCCCTCTTTTTCAATTTACAAAAATGAGAAATATTACTCGCCCTTCAGTTACGATGCATTGTTATTACTCATTGGCAAAGTACTGGTAATTGGTAATTTTAGTTAACGTCGTACTAGAGCAACACAACGGGCTATTGACGACGGTCCGGGATCAGTCCCTTAAGGGAAAGATCCGAGGACAACACCTCGTAATTTTGAACCACGGTCAGATGACGAAGCAACACCTGAGCTGGCACCCCACTTTCCAAACTTCCACGCCAACCCAACGTGAGGACTTTCGGCCACGACAGATTTAAGGTGCACCAGCCGCCTCTACACCATACGTTTACAAACATCCATGCCCGAACCCGGATTCGAACCAGGAACCTTCCAATCTAGAGGCTAACACCTTAACCACTATACCGGTTGGACAAAGTACTGGTGAATATGCATTAATGAATAAACGTGGGAGAGAGTGTATCAATTCTCACTTTGTAAATACGCTTAGATAGTAGAGATTTTATCACACTGAAGTAACACAACGGACTATTGGCGACAGTCTGGATCAATGCCAAAGCTCACTTTAAGAACAGAATACTTTTTTTTGCCGCCAAAGCAGTATAGTGGATAAAGCACTCTGCTCACACGATTTTGGTTCGTGGTTCGATTCCCGACTAGGGCTACTGCTCTAGAGTTGGTTGTATGTGATGTCCGACTAAGAAGTCAGACTCCCGCCCAAGTGGTTCCTCACCGAAATGTGGATAGCTGCACCCCCTGTCTTTACCAGTGATCAATTTGTGTATTTGTAAAATAAACCTGTATTCTTCTTCTGTGTCCGTCCTACTTCAGATCACTGGGCCTGATCTGGTGTTTCACAGTTCAGGAGACACACGTCAACAACAACAATACTTTTTTTTTCTTTTGTTGTCAAATTGTTTAAGTTGGTGTGTAAGAAGAACTGTCCATAACAAAACTTTAATTCATTAATAATCCATTATCTTTTAAATTACCGATGAACAGATAAATCCTCTTTTTGAACTAAAGCTTCAAAATACTACTAGTCAGGATTGAATCTATAGGATAAGTAAAATTCTGAAAGCGAAATATAACATTACCTACGGCATACTATGGCACTAACGTTTGAGCATGTGGCCTATAGAAATTGGGCTAGCTTCCCATACCATTTTATGGATGCAAAAATGTACAAATTTGGGATTCATATATCTTTCTCTAATTGCAGGGCTCAACGTTTCTCCAATCTCCCTTTGTAACGAATGAAATGCGAAATCAGCTACAGAAAATTTAATCAGTAGCAGACAGGTAGGTAGTTGAATTAACGTCGCACTGGAGCAACACAACGTTCTACTATCGACATTCTGGGATCAATCCCAATGGGAAAGATCCTATAACACCTTAATTTTTAACCACGGCCAGATGTCGAGGTCAACACCTGAACTACCCCCCACTTTCCAAACTTCCACGCCTAGCCGTCGGGGGACATTTGAGGCCATTACAGATTTGGCGTGCATCAGCCCCCAAGTACACGACAAACTGGTGTTGGATCGAGTTTAGAACTTGCAACCATTCGGTTGCCGACATAGGTTATATCCGATATAGCTACCGTGACCCCATATAGGAGACCCCAACACGGAGATAGTTTACCTCCAAGCGAGTATTTTCCCCTTTTACACACTGCAGCACGTTAAATCGCACCCCGGCAAGAAAAGTGACAACTCAATATTGGAAAACATCATTTAACAAACATTTGAAAAACATAAACTTAAAGGATATTTTAAACTTATATTGAAATAGTAAAAGCTTCTTTTAAATTTTAGGTAAGTGTTTACTGTGGTAACTTCTATTATATTCCATAGAATAGTAATATAACACACTGGGGTTCCTCATACATATTTTGCAATGACATAACATAAGATTTTTTATTTCTTGACTTGTGTAACTTTTTTTTCCGGGGTGCGATATGTCTGCTTGTAAAAGCAGCGAATATGGCACGCTATGATCATATTAGATACAATCTTTTAAAGTTTGTAGGTGACTTTGGATGAACCGTTTACATGCGAAGCTGGGTGATTTTCTTGTTACTCTATCTGCTATTCTTCCAATTAGGTTACCGCAGCATCCAATCTGCAACAGGAGCGACCAACGCGTCGCCGACTACGTGCAATATAAACCACCATTATCTTTCGTGTTTTTAAATTAAAACGAGCATCAGTTCCGATCGTCAGTTGCGAGACTTGAAACATCGAATCGTAAGTGTACACAGAGATGTGCTTTTATTTGTTGGTGTCCTTGATTGCGGCTGTGTAATTCTGTCTTAAATTGTCCTATTAAATGTACTTGGTTGATAGGTAGGTATTTTAATTAACGTCACATTGAAGCAGTACAACGAACTATTGGCGACGGTCCGGGATCAATCTCAAAGTCAAAGATCCAAGAGCAATACGAGGCGACACATGAGCTGGCACACGGGCTCTCCAAATTTCCCACCCTCCAACGCAAGGACATTTGGGACCCACAACATATTTAACGTGCACCAGTCCCCTTTCAACACGACGTTCTTTGGTTTGATTCGAGCTCGCAACCATCCCGTATGCTGTTGGATAGAGTGGTTTGTATTTCTTTCATTGCACCATTGTAAGTTGCAGGTTTTCCTTCACTAATCGTGACTCCCATTCTTTGTTGTAGTACGTGTGAAACTTAACCGTTCAATTACATGCATGCATACATCAGAATCAACCGTACAATGGAATAGATGAGGCACGTATGTGTCGGGAGTTGCTGTCGTAAAATCTCAGAAGTATGTTTCAGATGGCTTTGAATCAACTTGACCGAGTCGTTTTTGAGGCGTAAACTAGTTTTTTCCATTACGCTCGTCAATTAGTCCCACATTAGGATTTGTGCTTTCTTAAAATACCACACAACTGTCCCTAAAGAGATCAATAAAACAAGCAATCTGGAGAAATAACATGAAACTGCGTTTGTACGTGCTTTGTCTATTTCAATTGAAGGTCGACCGCTTTCCAGAAATATGGTCCATACATTTCCCCTTACAGATTTGATGTGATGATTTCAAATGAAAGTTTTTTTGGATTACCTGGTAGTATTCTAATTTTACACTTACGTTTATTGAATGCACCTTGCACGTCTAAATGGTTTTAATAGACACTTTTAACCAATCAGAACGGAAGGCTTTTGAAATAGAAATTCTGCCACTGTCTAGTACAGTCCAAGTCAATTTTAAACCTTACTCTCTCCAATGAACTGTAACAGCTAATGCAACCACCTTCGGGTGTAAACTGTACGTCTCCAGTAGCTCTATAACACTTCTTTAAGTCAAATTCGCGGTTTTCAGAAGTGCTCAAATGAGCAGACGAATCCTGTTCTGAAGTATTTAAAAAGGTTACGCGGTTTGACACGACCTAGCATCTTTCAACGTTGCTGACCTCTGTCCTATGTTCGTCTCCAAAACTGACTTGGAGTCGTTTCGCTTTGAACGTTACAATGTTGTTAACGAGCCTTTAGATAAGCCACATAACAATACAACACCAGGCCCGAAATTGACTGAAATAAACATGTGTAGCGACATATTTCCTGAACAGACGCGGTATGAGCATAGGCTTATCGTTTGTTCTGTTGCATGTAGGGCCGGATAATTTTGGTCGAAGTATCCATATTCTGGATGGATCCTTGTCGAAACACATAGTATCGAAACGCCAAAAATATCGAACTGAAGGTTTCGATCCTAGGTTCCAACAAAAATTGCTACCTGTTTTAGTGTAACCTTTTTTTCTTCTCGTTGCCTCCACTTATTTTTATGGTGATTCCTGTCGCCTTTACATTGGACTTGCAGCTCCAGAAAAAAATGTCAGCGGTTCACCAAATTTGAACGGATTCAGGTCCAATATCCGGATTTCACGGAATTAGCACTCTTGGAGTTTCGATCTCAGTACCGATTCAAATAATATTGAACCGAAAGCAATTGGATACCTAGCAATTTGTATGATACGGGGATCGATACTCTAAAATTACTCTCATTTCTTGAAGAGTATAGAACAAAGACGAAACTTTTACTAGGAGATGCTAGTTTGATACCAAGTACAACAACGGTATTATATCCGATACAGAGGCACTTAGATTCAAAATTTTCTTTTTTTAATCCACATGACTTAAGAAAAATCGTGTTTCTTGACATACGGTATCAAAAAGAGTGAAAAAGTGCCATTAGTATCGGATCATCTCATTGTTGTCTGGAATCAGATTATCTAAACATTGCTTTTGCCATTCGCAACCCTTTGTTCACATCTCTACTTCGGTACTTAACCCTTCGTTTCTGATTATCTGTAGCGATACTCACCAATATATGAGTCGTTTAAAGAGAAAGTGGAGTAAGTCTATCAAACATTGTTGCGAGATAAAAGAGACTTATAGTAGAATAGTTGGTATTCTACTAAAAGAACTGCATAATCTCGAACTACCGTCTATGTGGTTAATTGGGAAATTAGGAGCTACACCACTTTTTCTATAAGTAGTTTTACATATTCAGAATTTGTTACCAGCATTACTCAGATTTTTCAGAAAGTGGACTTTCACCACTTTTAGTTTTTAACGGCTCAGATATTAGTCCTCTTTTTGCGGATCGATCCATATTATAGGGAATTGGGAAATGAAACAATTGATAAAATATCGCATCTAATAGCATACTGCTTCAGTACATGACCGTCCTTTAGAAATGTTGTGATCCGTGATTGATATCGAGTAGTACAACTTTAAGAATTTCGTCACATTACATGTTACAGATGGCTAAAGAGTACGAGGTTTCATTGCTCTAAAAAAAGCAGAAGGTATTTCCCAGGAAAAAAACAGACAGGGTTGGTTGGATTGATTTGTTCGGTAGGTAGTTAATTAAGTTGAAACCGGAGCAACCCAACGGGTTATTGGCAACTGTCCGAGAACAATCCCTAAGAGAAAGATCCAAGGACAGCTCTACGTAATTTCAAACCACGGTCAGATGACGAGTTTAACACCTGAGCTCGCACCCCATTCTGCAAACCTTTTCCACACCACACCAACGTGAGGACTTTTGAAGACACGACAGATTTAAAGTTCACGAGCTCCCGTGTACACGACGGCCTTTGGCTGGACCTAGTTTCGAACTTGCAACCCTGCGGTTGCTAATCCGTTTTTCTTCCGCTTGGGGTATTGATCCTGGAACATCGTCAATACCCCGTTGTGTTGCTCCAGTATGGCGTTAATTAAAATACCTTTCTACTGTTGCTCTTCCAACTGGGTTTTGTATTGCGGAAGTATTTGTATTTGGTCAAGCTGCGCCCAACATAAGACACACAACGTCAAGTAATGAACTCACCTACGATAGGAAAGGTTTAATATTACACCCAGGATGAGTTACAGGAACTGAAGCTGCACCGCCTACAACGAAAGCAGTCACGAAAAAGAGTTTATTTGAACGATGTATACGCATACGGATTTGATGCAATTATAACACGCAAACAACTATTGGAACGAAACAAAGCGAGGCCAAAATTTGGCAAAAACAGAAGATGAAAATTCAAGTCCTAGGGATTTGGTCGAGCAAAAAGTCGGTTAGAATAAAGTGCGGAAGTTTTCAAAGCATTCCGGTAGAGGAATAAATCATCGGAACCGCCTCGTCACGTTAAAAACGAATCTTGTAACCAAAGGCCCACATCCGGCGAAGCGTTCTCGGTCCCGAGCCCAGATGTGTGAGAGCCATAAAATTCTGAAGCGCATATCCCCATTACTCAGTATTAGTGGCGTGTCAAAATGCAACATTGTTGCGACAGGTGTAAGACGGAATACACAATGCACCTAGTATTCCATCATCAGAGGATGAGAAAAAGGAAGGCGCCCAAATAATGGAGCCTAAGAGTGTGACCACTTAGTCACGCTGTGCTACCCGTTAACACTTGGTCTTTTTCCATTAAGCTTGGCTCCCGTTCAGCAGTCATTCATTATTTTCAGAGGTGGGCGTTGATTTTTTTGAACGGGCAATTTCCTCTGGTCACCCCCTCTTAAAAGGGAATTGCTGCTTTTGACTCGGGGATGAAAATTACACTTATTAGGAGAGCAAAAGATGTCCGTGGTTGGAATTTTGATTCATCGAGGGAGCCGTTGTGGTTAATGAAGTGGTACAATGTTTCGGCATCATCGCTTAGGTTTTTCTTCTGAAGAGAGCCAAAAATCCAAGAGTTACTTCGATCGCATAGCCTTTCATATTCTGTAAAGCAGTGCTCTCCAACCTTTTTATGGCCGCGGACCGGATCAACGTTTGATAATTTTAACACGGCCCGCTGAGGGGGAGGGACGTTGATTGTTAATATTTTAGATTGTTTTGATGTAAATTTTTAATTTTATTGTATTTAAACACATGTCTTCAAAATAAAATAGCTACACCAAAAAATGAATTCAAAGGGATTTAACATTTTAACTCACTAGAACGCTAAATCAATGAGAACCCTAAACTTGTTTCTTTGCGACGAGTCGGTTTCATCTGGGAGTAATAGGAGACAATGACACCTGAAGTGTGTTGCTTATGTCCAGTTTATATTGTTGTTTTGTTTTGGTTGTTGCCACTGCAGAAAATCCCGCTTCAGATAGGTTTCGTAAATGGCAATAGGGATTTAAGTCCTGTGGTGGCAAAATCTCAGGGTATTCCGCCATGACTTTAATCCAGAACACCAGCAGAGTTGTCGTCTCGAACGTAATTTTAAGGCCACCTTCATTTGCAATCTCCAGCAGTTGATCTTCTTCTTGCACAGACATGCTATATTCGCCTGATTTGTTGACAAATGGATCGCGGATTCGTTCCTTACTAGTCCGTGGATCTTTTGTGGTTGGGTCTGTTGTGCTCTTTTAAAAGCAAAGACAGGTGATCGTGCACCAACTGGGAGAAAGAATGTTTAGGCTGTCTCACCTAAAATCCCCACTAATGTCTGAAACATGTCCAAAATGCCTCTGTTCACGCGCCGTCCACACAACTTTAGTTTGGCTTTAAATGCAGCTACTCTGTATGCCAACTTGAAAATAGTTGTCACATTTGTCAAAATTGGAAAATAGAGGTATACAGAATTCAGAAATCATAATTGAAGCTCTAGTAACAGAACAAATTTCAAGTTCTGATTTACCGGATTTACCGCCTCTTATTTGAGTGGATATTTCATAGATAAGAACCGCACAAACCCGAGATAAATACACCACAGTAAATAAAATGAAAATAATCTAATGTTCCTTGGGCGGCCCGGTACCATTTGATCCACGGACCGGTACCGGTCCGCGGCCTGGGGACTACTGCTGTAAAGCATTGCTACTCAGCCACCGGCCCGGTACTGAGCCGTGAGAGGCTCTCTTGGAATTTATCGCTTT
The DNA here is from genome assembly GCA_947359465.1 of Metellina segmentata. Lineage (NCBI taxonomy): Eukaryota > Metazoa > Arthropoda > Arachnida > Araneae > Tetragnathidae > Metellina > Metellina segmentata. The sequence continues at coordinate 61,643,335 of OX375879.1, read as the reverse complement.
AATTTCCCTTGCACTGTCACGAATGAATGAAATATTCCGAGGACAACAATAGTCTAATTTTTCAAAAAGCACAGATCAAGAACGCTGAAATAACATAAGTGTGGAAGTGACCAATCAGGGGGGTAAATGTATAGAATGTTTCTCACTGAAATTGACGCCGTCTGACCGTTATTCGGTTCAAAATTACTTGGTACCCTTGGGGTTATATCCCGGACCGTCGCCAGTAGCCCGCTGTGTTGTTAAGTGAGACGTTAATTAAATTCCTACTTACCCAATAAAATTGTAGATCAAGGTTGTCCTCCAATATTCAGTTATCAAGTTATTTTATCTGTACTTTGTTTCTTTGCAAGTTCACGTTGCCGTTTGTAAGTGCTTCGAAAGACATGATTTTTAATAAACTTAAATTTTAATATGGGTGAAGAGACACGGGACTTTCTTTAATTACTGATTGGAAATATTGTATTATGTGAAGGTCTCAATGACGAAACAAACATAAATTTTTGGTGATTAAAATGAGGTATGTCAATAAAAAACAGCTAACAGGGGAATGTCTCCGATGTATTTATTTGAGACTAAAAGGGTTCGACTTGCCTCACCCTATCCTATTACCTATTATATCTTCAAGGCGTTGGAGTTGTTTCTTTAGGATGAAAAATTCTGTATAAGTTCATTAAAACATTCATATCACTTGTATCTGTGCTTAGCTTTCAAAATGTTTAGCAATTTTATCTTTCTTTTTCAGTTGACCGATATGATGAAAAATATGAAAGAACTATGAAGAAAATCGTTCCCAAACGAAAGAAAACATAGAAACGCAACAAAACAGAAACCGAAAGACAAACAGGTGGTGTATTTTTCGAACTTTCTGTTAACACGATTCATTTTTAATTTACTTTTTTTAACACACAAAAAAGTTACACCTAGAAGGAATTGCCAGAATACAATGAAATTTCCAAGGTTAGTCAAGTGCTTAAGAATGAATAAATGATTAAAATTTGAGACTGAAATATACAAAATTAATTGAGAAAATTAAAAAAAGTGGTATCATTCAGTATGGCATATGACCGCCATTATTCCTAATGCAGCATGCAAAGAGCCTTGGTAGTGATTCATACAGGCTCTTTATGAAGTCCTGCGATAGTCCATACCATGCTGCTTGAACCCTGTGACGCAGTTCCAACAAATTACTCTGTACGGGTGGAGTGGTGACATCTCGTCCAATGGTATCCCATATATTCTCGATCGGGGACAGATACGGTGAGTGTGCCAGCCATGGTAAGATATCGTTGTGTCGTAGACAATCTCTAGAGACGGCAGCAATATGGAGTCGAGCACTGTCTCGTTGAAAAAGCAGGTAAACCTGGGAGTTCAAGAAGGGGAGCGTAACTGGCTGTAAAATTTCTTGTACATAACGCTGGCCTGAAAGAGCCCATAACGAATACCAAAGGTGATTTGGCATCATACGCAATCAAACCCCACACCATGACACCATGTCTTCTGGACGTGTGACGCTGTACAACAAACCGTGAATCTTGACGCTGACCACGTTGAAACCACACACGGATTCCACTGTCGCCTCCACCCAGAGAGAAGCGGGATTCGTCAGCGAAGACCACTCGATGCCATTCGACGCCCCATGTCCATCTGGCACGATACCATTTGAGTCTTTGACGGCGATGCAATGATGTTAAAGGCAGTCGTCGTAACGGTCTACGTGAGTTTAGTCCCACGTCGTGAAGCCGTCGACAAATGGTGCGATCACGTATTGAGTCGAAATTGGAATTTGCTGTGCTACTGGATGTCTTTTATGCAGAGTGTTTTAGAGCTGCCTTGCACATGGCGCATGCTCAAACGATCCTGAAAATTTCATCATTTGCTCCGCCAACGCAGATGTACCACTCCTCCAAACTTCATCTGTACCGGTCTCTGGAGTAATCTCATTTATACCGGAGCATGCATATATAATAAACTTAACAAAGATACATACTGAATAAATTATAAATAATCGACATTCCGTGCATTATACTGAGTCTCATTTCTATAAAAAAAAGGAATTAATCCTTCCCCAAATTGTAATAAAAGAACAGAATTAATATCCAAACTTCCCTTAAGTAGTAATTTTTCATTTTCGGTAGGTAGTTGAATTTACGTCGTATCGGAGCCATACAAACGGGCTAATTTTCATTTTCGGATTTCAAACAGAACTTGTTCTATTAAATTTTTTTCTTCTTTCCGAAAAAAAAAAATTCTTAAGGTAATAACGATACAAAAAGTACAAGTCAATATATTAGACATTAACGTCATGACTCGAGAACCGCACTAGCGTAGAACACTTACAGAAATGAAAAAAAAAGCATTTCCTATTTTATTAATTACATTAGTAGTTACATGCGTGTCCCGAATAGCTTGATTAGATAATTCACGAACGACGAAAAAAGTTCCCTTTTACAATCCTTCCTAATCTTTCAAGCTCATTACCCTAATGGTTCCTTCTCTGAGTCTGAACCTCATCCCACAGCAAGAGCCGGAGGAAATCTTAAAACAGAGAACGGGAGTAAAGTGATTCCAATCTAATTCCGGCGCCCTTTTCTCTTCCAGGAATGCCGTATTGGCGACAGAACTTCTGGACGGCCATTGTGTTCCCTCTCGGGGTCTTTTATCAGGAGACGACCATCCTTTTGTGATATTCCAGGAGCTTTTTCTTCAGACTCTCCACCGGAGGAATTGGGTCACTGCAGTAGCCGCACATCACGTGAGGTCCTTGTAAAACACTTTTATTCGGCACGATCAATCGTTTGGAGGGATTTTTATCGAGGCTGGGTAAGGAATTAGGGAGCGTCTTGGATGTTCCCGGAATTTCTCCTTTTAATTTAGGGTGAGGTAATTCCACTTATAAATGGGGCGCTGAAAATTATGTTGTTTTAGTCATATTGTGACACAGTAGAGTGTTGACAAGATGAATTTATTGGAATGACGCTTTTCTTTTTTAAAGGAATCCACGGAATTTTCCGGATTTCCACGTTTAATTTAGGGAGAGGTAATTTCGCTTTTCAAAGAAGCGCTGAAAATTATATTGTTTTAGTCATATTGTGACACAGTAGAGAATTGACAAGATGAATTTATTGGAATGACAGCTTTTCACTTTTTAAAGGAATCCCCGGAATTTCCACGTTTAATTTAGGGAGAAGTAATTTCACTTTTCAAAGGAGAGCTGAAAATTATGTTGGTTTAGTCATATTGTGACACATTAGAGAGTAGACAAACTAGATTTATGGAATGACGGATTTTTTAAAAAGGAAACCCCGGAATTTCCCGTTTAATTTTGGGAGAGGTAATTTCACTTTTTAAAGGAGCGCTGAAAAGTATGTTGTTTTAGTCATATTGTGACACAGTAGAGAGTAGACAAGATGGATTTATGGAATGACATGGATTTTTTGTAAAGGAAATTCGTACAAATTATATGTAATGATCGATAGGTTTTCCTTGAATCTTTAATATGGTTGTTAGTTCGTTGGATTGGGTTATATGGTGTAAGGGGCATATTTGGCCCAGACGTCGTCAATGAGTAGTTGAATAAACGCCGTACTTGAGCACACAACGTGTTATTGGCTAGGGTTCGGGATCAATTCTGATGTGAATGAGACATAAGAGATAGGTATGCATTTAATTAACGCCGCACTGCAGCAACTCAACAGGCTATTGGCGAGTCTGGGGTCAAACCTGAAGGGATGCATCTGAGGACAACACACGTAATTTTGAAGCATGGTCAGATAAAGAGGTCACACATGAGCCACACTCTTCAAACATCCACGCTACGCGAGGACATTTGATGCCACGACAGATTTACCGAACACCAGCCCCCTTTAGTACACAATTGTCTTTCGTTGGATTCGAACTTGCAGCCTTTTGGTTGCTAATCTGTTACGCTACAAACCGGACTACTAACAATTCGATCTACCAAGAACAGGTGTACAAGAAAAAGTAATACAGCTAGGATTGAGAAAAACAAGTTTATTAGAAATAAACGGCACACATGTATTAAATGACGTTTAAAAAAAACTACGAAACAAACACGAAATATATGCTAGAAGCATTTAATATGAAATATTGAGTAGGCCAAGAAGCTTACGAAATCTCTTCCGTGGTCTATAATTAACAGAAAATTCGTAAAATGGTTTATCGCGGAGTACGTTTTATTTTCTTCGAATCTTTAAAATGGATATAATTATTGATTCCCTTCTGACACTCGGAAACATCACACTTCTTAGGGAGCAAGAAAAAGCACAATATATTGAGAGCTTCGAGGAAACCAATCATGCATTGAATTATGGCTTTACTCAATATAATGAAAAACTTAAATATACAAGGAATGGCTAAAACCTTTTAGTAAGAAATTCTGAAACGGTAGTCAAGGGGAAAATGGAATTACAATAGTCCTAATAATGAAAAGAAAATTCGTAAAAAATATGCGAGTTTATAATAGACCTTCTTGACCACGATGGACCAACTGCTAGTCATGGATTAACAACAGGTGAGTTGCGAATTCAAAACTCGATTCATCCGATGCACGTTAAATCTGTTGCGTTGGCCTGATGTGGAATTTTGGAGAGTGGGGTTCCAACTGAGGTGTTACCCTTGTCATCTGACCAAGAATCAAAATTACAAGATGTCGTTGGATCTGTCCCTTCGGGATTGACCCCATACCCTCGCCAATTGTGTCACTACAGTGCGGCATAAATTCAACCACCTATCACTTACCAAGTATTAGACATCGATAACTGTTAATATTTTCTATGACAGTTCCTAATTGTTAGTTCGCAATAACACCGTTATATTAAAACTATTACCAGAATAGCCGAGATATGGTATGTGGATAATGTATGTTTTTACCTGATGGGTAAAAACTCTCCAATCTCTCTCATGCTGCAGATACTTACTAACTTGAGTTTTTCTGTTTCAGGTATTGGTATTTTTAAATAACGTCGTACTAGCACAACTCAACAGGCTATTGACGACGGTCAAGGATCAATCCCAAAGGGAAAGAACCGAGGACAACACCACGTAGTATTGAACCACGATCAGGTGACGATTTTCTGTTTCAGATTTTTAAATCGTCATCACTAATCTTTAATTTGAAGTATTTCATAATCTAATTAGCATAGATCTGAATATATTCTCCATTCAATATTAAAGATCCTAGTTGGTAGAATCGCGGATTTGAAACCGGAGAGACTTCAGTGTACGCTAGGGTTGATGCATGTTAAATCTGTCGTGGCTCTAAAATGTCCTCAAATTGTTGTGGCGTGAAGTTTGTAAACTGTGGAGTCAGCTCAAGTGTTGACTACCTCACCTGACCGTGTTTCAAAATAACGAAGTTTTGTCCTTGGATATTTTTTTTCTGAAACGATCCCTGAACATAGCCAAAAGCCCATTGCGATGTTCCGAGTCATCTGGTAGGTTGTTCCATCGCCAATAACCCTTTGTTTCTAAAGTTTGACAAATTCAACTGCCAACTAACTCTGTACTAAGGTGAAAATCAAGATAACTTTGGTCCTATTCAATAATTTTTACTGCATGAGTTATTTAATATTATATTCTCAAAAAATGGGCGAAATTTTAAATTTTCATAGGATCCCGTGGACAGAAAAGTTTAGGAATCATTGTATGATATCGTATCAAATAGCTATTTATGAGGAAGTACATTTGGACGTACCTCGCTTTTGAAGGTACATGAATAAAACAAGCCTTGAGTAAAACTTGGCATTAGAAATAAGAGGACAAAGCTAATACGTTCTTAATCAACGTAAAATAAACCACAAGTTTAATACGAAGTGTATGCTTAAACTATCAAATATTAAACTAAACAGGGTAAAAAAAATTAAATAAATTCCTGGTTGTCCAAGTGAGCGTCGAAATCTTGTATTCTAATTCAGTAAAGGACAACTTTCCTTTTGACAAATGCCCCTTAAACAAACATAAATTTCCTTTGCTGTCCTCAAACTAAAATTCATTGGGGTAGGTTGTTGAATTTATCACACTGGAACAACATATTGGGCAATTGGCGACGATACGTGTTCAATCGCAAATGAAAAGATTCGAGGAGAACAACAAAGAATTTTTAACCACGATCAGATTACATGAAATTCATGGAGGACATCGGAGTCCGCGACTTATTTAACATGCACCAACCCCCACCCCATACGATGGTCTTTGGATCGATCGAATTTTGAGCCTTTCTATTTCTAATCCGCTAGTGTTCCAACTGGGCTACATATATGCGCAATATAAGGAGAGGTCTGTGTATTGTTTATTTTTATAAATAGCTACATTTCCTATGTACTGATAATTTCGTTTTTAGTTGGGTTCCTATATTCATGCCCTTGTTACAAAATAATTTCCGTCGTCATAATGAAGTTCACAGAACATTTCAAATTCTGGTTCATTTGATTCTTTTTTGTGTGAATGGGAAATGGAAATTTCGGCAAAATATCTTCGCATAAGAAATTTCTTGTTACACTATTAGTGAGATCGCTAGTGAACTCAGAGTCGATCAAACATTACGTAAATTATTTGTTTTTCATATTTTTTTTAATAAAACTTAAGAATTGAAAAAAAAAATTGTTTACCTTAAATTATCTATGACTGTTTACTTTAAAATTGTTATAACATGATGTGAGATTTTATAGAACATTGTTTCTAAAAATAATTTTAGTTTCTACGATTTAAGAAGAAAAACTAGCCATCCTATTTGGAGAGGAAACGCAATTTTCCCCTTCGTTTCGTTTCTTTAAACACAGAAGAAATACATATTTTCCAATCATTAAAAAATAATAATAATAATAATTTTTCTAAGTTTGCTTGAAAAAAATATTTTTCTGAATATGTTTCGAGGCTCCTTTCAGTTGGTACAGATATAATGTACTATAATTAGACAATATTATTGCAATACATAAAATAAAATACCTAAATAGATGAAAAGAGCAGTTTTTATTTTAAACACATACAAATTATTGAACACATAATAGCAATGTAAAATTATGTAGATATACCTTCAGTCACAGATAGAGGCAGTCATAGAATATCCTCATTCTTTTCAATACATATTTAAAAAAATTCTAGCTTAAAAACTTAGTATACACCCAAGAACTGTAATGTATATCAAATTTCGAATTCCGCATGAGATGAAGTGTAGAGATATATTCAACGGGTTAGCGATTTTTAAAAACATGTGTTATACAGATGGATCTTACTTGAGATTTAATTTTTATGAATTATATTGCTAGTTTATGTAAAACATTTCTCTTCAACTCAGAGAAGAGCTGATTATATTTTGTCACAAACAAATATTCTAAACAAAAACGAAGTTAGTTTTATTAAATTTACTGTGTCTGAAATCTCATAATCATACAAATATGTACTAATGTCTTTCTGTCATACATTATTACAAACAGCTTCAAACAGAGAGTAAATAAAAGACAGTTACAGACTGATATTTAAATATTGTTACACATAATTTTCCTGTCATTTATTTTGTACTGTAATCTTATGTTTCCTTATATATTTACGCCAAACACCGTATGTTTTAGGTAGTATGTTTGTAATGTTTACATAGAATGTTTTTACATAGTATGTAGTGCTATCTATATATTTTATAACCGTTAGGCTCTAAAAAATTGTAGTTAGGAAAACTATTTCCAACTAGTCCTTTGCTCACACTATGCAGCAATGTTTTGTAATAAACAATTTGTAAGAGGATCAATACAGTGAGCATCAGACACACAATCAACACGCAGCATTATCAAATAAAAATGAACTATTTGTTCGTTTCAATATAATTGTTAGCGATCCGAATTTTGTTTTCAAGGTAGAATTCAGTGATATTCATCATGAATGTTGCTGAAACTGATAAATAGAACTGAGAGTAATTTGAGAAATAATTTGACCTGAAAAAAATTATCGTCTTAAGTTTTTAATGGTGAATAGTTATTCCTTTATTAACACTATGTATTTCATACTTTGTAACTTAAGAATACTTCAAATTTTTCATTATTATATTTTATTTCTGGAAAACAAAGTTTTTAAATAAACTTTTAGCGTTACACACAGAAGTAAGATTTGTGACCCAATTTTTCAAAATACTTATGTTTATTGTATTCAACGTACACCTTAAATAAAACTAAGATATCTGGATGAAATGTATAAGCATTTGTTTAAGAAATTATCGGACTATGTACTCTGATTTCACTTTAATATAGGTCATGATAATAGAGCTCTGAACTGGAAGATCTATACTGAAATTTCTAATAAAATGCATTAATAAAGTACAAATAAAATATAAAGTATAGATCATGTAATTTACTAATAGCAGCAACCTTTCAATTTTGCTAGTGCATATTTTATAGACATGCATCAGACATATCTTATTTTCCTGTATACTTGTCGAATACTTGTCGTAATTGCACACTTCAATCAAGACTTATATTTAAAGATTATTACATACTGAAGTGTAATCTTTGCTTTAATAGTGCGTGTAAGTGTATGCGTCAGGTGAAATATATTCATATAGGCTTAATAATGACATATCCAGTATTCTATTTTATTATAATTACTCTCTTAACTATATCGACACTGAAATAAATGTGTTAAATTAATCCCTAATTCAAACACCTACAAATTCAACGATTTATTTGAACATCTATAATGAGTACATTGTTTCGAATATATGTTTAGGGGTAATTCCAAGTTTTACTTTTGTTGGTGCACGTATTGACTAAAATACAAGTGAAGGAAGTTATGGACTATGCTTTCGCTATAAAAGAAAAGCTGTTACGGTATTCCTTCATATACAATATTTCTTATTGTATTATGATTAATTTAAAATGTTTGATATCAACTAAAATTATATATTTTTTTACATGTCTGAAGATCTCTGAAAAGAAAGCACAAACAAAACGAACCATGAAATTTGAAGGCGAAGAGACATATGTAAACGTGAGAGTTATGTTAATATTTATTGCAATATTTCTTATTATTCTATATAGGTAAACATAATATTCTTATGGAATGAAGAGTTGCGCTTAGTTTGCAAGTAGACGCAAGTAACTTACAATATGCTGAATATTTTAAACAAAAATAACGAAAAATATATCTATTTAGGTACTACAGAGCTGCACTATTTCCTTTTGAAGTACTGCTTCAAATACTATTTATAGTTGCGTTTAATAACATTAAAAATTAATCCGTCAGTTAAAAATATTTCAGACAACATATTCACGTCAAAGAATTTTAAGGCTGTATTATATCTACACATTTAAAACATTTTATAAATTACTGAAGACACGGATTTTACCTGTTAAATTCCTACATTTATGAAAACGGATAAGAAAATACATATACTTAATTTTTGTCTCATACATCCACACATTTTTATATTTGCAAATTTCCATAAATAGAAATAAATCGAGGTATTAGCATTGCTTTATTCTTTCCTTAACGTTATATTATTTTCAATTGCGCAATTGTAATTTTCTTATGAGACATTAGGAGTAATTATAAAGAGTACTTTTTTAAGACTATGAATGCTTAGAAAACAAACATACAAGAAATATGAAAAAAGGTAGTTATATATCTGCAACTGCGCTCTTTTTTAGCATTGCCGTACTTTTATCAAGATTTGATACAACATTTTAGCGATATTCCACATATTAAAAATGTTATTATTAATTTGTTTTTACTCTTACCATTTTAACAAGTCAGAATTATAGAATGAATTTTTGTAAGACACTCATGACCAAAATAAACATTGACGAAGATCAAATTGCAAATTTTTTTTTTAAATGATGAAATCGTTATTATTTTGAAAGAATAATGTAAGTAACACAGCATTACCGATATTATTGAACAGAAACGAAAAATTTCCTTGTCGCATTTTATTTAAGCATACCTTTTAGAATAACTTTCGCAGCATTGTGAATATGCAAGACAAAAAGTATACGAAAATTTGGCGAAAGAAATACTAAAAATCATATATAAAAATTGTTTTTCATCTACTCTTTCTGATAAAAGCAAAGAGCGAAGTATTTTATACTCAAACAGTTAATTTTTTAGTTTGAGAATGTATAGAACGAACATTTATAAAGTTTTATAAAAAAAAACCTGCAGGGATGTGATTTCAATTTATATCTAAATAACACCAACTTCTTGCATTTTATAAATTGCATTACATCGATAATATACAAAGAAATTTATTGACTTACATAAAAGCAATGCGTCATGTGAAATTAATCTTTGTTTTTAGCACAAAAAATAACTAAAATCAATGAAAAAAAAGTAAACTTTATTTTTCCACGCGAAAAAGGCAATCTTTAATGAGTTTGTTGTGGAAAATGTGCCATGTTCTCTATAATTAACTCTTTTATGAATTAACGGTTTTACTGCCGCAGATGTTTCTTCCGTTTCCTAATAGTGAACAAGCATAATGACGCATACTATTTTTAGCCATTAATTACATATATTTTTTTTACGTTCTTAAACGATCTCCTTACTTGTTTCACTGGTGTTTTTATCTGTTTCTTGAGCAAATTAACCCAGAGTAATGTAATAAATATATAGTATAACATATTATAGTAACAGAGTAATTATATAGATTATGTATAAGAAAGTATGGTACACACGGAATGTGCGTAACATATTATTTGAGAAATATCAACATTTCAAATGAACGAGAAGAATTACTTTAATTTTGATTACGGTTTTGTAGAAAAAAGAAGAAGGTTATGCATAAAAAGCATTTGTTGATATTCTTCAAGATGTGGAACGGTCGCATTAAACGTTACCAAATGATTTATACTCTATCTTTATAAAATCATAGAAAGTAGTCAAAGGAACTGAGAAAAGCACTAAGAAATGACAAAGCGGCTTCTCAGTAACGTATACCGTCAGAAATGGATTTATTTATTTTAATATGTATCTTAACAACTCAAAATTTAATAATAATTTATATCTTAAAAAGAACTATAAAGGAATCATGGAATTTAGACTAATATCTTTTGAAAAATTCCGATGGATCCCATTCTCAATTCCTTAATTCTTCTCAGACTCTATAAAAGTATTATATACAACATATTGCATAATATGCATCAATTATGTATCAACAACCTAGAGTACAATTGCGTTTAAGATCCTTTAAAAATATTTTTAACTCGTAATAAATAAAAATATGAATATAAGTTTAACAAGTGTTTCAGTTATATCAGTTTAGGAAAACATACGTTTTTATTTATCTGCAGAAAGTTTTGCTAACGTTCCTTACCTAAAATTATGAATCGAATCAACTTGCGTTGAAGGGTTTTAAATTCAGCGTTGTGGTTAAGACAAATATGTGCCCAGAACAGTTATGTGCATATAGTATCAAGAGCATTTAATGATCTTTAATGCTACAGTTTCTAAAACAAATTCTCAAACTCAAAATTCTACAATTTCAAATGATACAAACTTTTTGGGGGGACTGTAGCTAAACAGGATTTTTTTACAATAATGAATGCATTTTTTAAGTTTAATTTACAATTTCTTTTATATGTGTGTGCAAAATTAATCTACAAATGTACAATGACATTACTAGGTTACTTATTCTCACAGTACTCTGGTATGATTTTTTAAGAATAAATCACACATGCGCATAAGAAATAAACACGATTTAACTTAGCGTCAATAGTAGATAAGAGATCCGAAAAAGACGAAAAAATGACATTTGAAACACCGTAACTACTATAGTATTTATAAATTTGAAAGCATAGTATTTTTCTAAATGACGTAGGAAATATTTGTTATTACATCTGCATTATACCCTTAACTCATGTATCGTATTTTAAATTTTTGGTCTTTAAATCTTATCACACACACACACACACAATACTAACAAAATAAAAAATACATATCAAGATGAGCAGAAAAGCGTGCTCTGAATCATTTAAGTACTATACTATAAATTACGTGAAGTATAAAAAGACATACATTACAAGTAGGCTTTTAAATGATGTTCTATCCAAAAGATCAAAATTACATTTATGAAAAACACATGGTGTATAAGAGCATAAGGTGAAGCATTATAAATCGTGTATTTAAAAATTAAATATTGTATTTAATACTTTATATTTCAAGTGTTAGATAAGACTTTTTCGTGACTTTACTCATAACTATAAAATACCAGCATGTTGAATCAGCAAATCAAGCCCGTAGAAAAGCATCTATTGTGACGTAAATCGTAAAATAAGAATTCGTTTACAGATAAAAAAAAACACCTCTCCAGTGCCAGTCACAAACAGGCTATAAAAGCCGCAACCCATTGAGTGTACTCGACAAAACTATATGTTCCTCCACTAACTTTACGAGCAGTAAAGCTACAGATGGTTTTTTAATAGCAAAGAAGTACCCAATAACTTAGCAAGATTTCGGCTTCAAGAGGAGCAGGATCGCAAACCGGTTGCTAAGAGCGGCTTCACGCGTGTCACCCAGAAGAATTATGGTTGCTATGGGCGTCACTGAATACTTTATGAGGAGGCGGGAATGATCTCTGCTTTCCCCCTCGCAAGTAGCCAACCAGCGATTCTAACTAATTTATATGTCAGGTTTTAGACTTGGAGATCCAGATTGTATACTGGGGGAATAAGTGCAAAGAAGTTTTTGCAGAACGGTTGGTTTCAACACAAGCGCATTGGGTTTTTTGGATTTTTTTTTGTAAATTTCGTAAATAAATATAAGCCGTTATGAAGAAGCCGGGATATGGGTAATAATAACACCGCTTATGTGTTTTAATATATATTTTTTAATGTTCTTATTCTTGTTCAGCTTCTGCTATAACGCATACACTTTTCACGTTACCATAAAATACATTTACCAACAGAGAGAACTTGCACGCGTTCGTTTCCTCTCATTCGTATCAGATGGGAAAAGCTTCAGTGATTTTAAATAAATTAGGACAAAATAATTTTTACATAATTTATCAGATCTAAGCATGTATAAGTTAGTTCAGATATCACTTATTCTGCAAACAAAACCATTCCGCCTGATATTGTAAGAAATTATGATTTTGGAAGTAAAATCCTATTTCTATCTAATAAACATTAATTTCTCTTGTTTTTTCAAGAAAAGACATAATATATCTGTCGTGGTTACAATTCCGGAAAGCTAAAAACTGTTTGCAGACCAACAAAAGTTATAATTTTACTTGTTTTTATTTAACGCATGTTTATCTCATGATTGTAAAGGTACGCTTGTAAACAAATAATTTGGATACATTGCTAAATACAACTTCTGAATTTTCTGTTAATAAATATGATTGTTACATATTTCGATGTACTGAATATTCCATTTATAGACATCAATGTCACTACAAAAGACACAGAGGTTTTTATTGAATTTAAAAATGTACGGAATTCTTAAAATGGAAAAAACCACTATATTTGGCAATGTATCCACTCTGTTCAAAACATTCTATACCACCTTTTGTAAAATTGGTTTCTTGCGCTCTCTATTACATTTTTTCTAGATCTCTTTCAATCATCCAAGTGGCGTGTGATTGTTATTTTATTTTTATCAATATTTTCGAGTTCCTTTTGGATACCTATTTTCCTAATGAATTTAAAAGAAATACTTCCCGTTTTCACCTATCAGTGTACAATAACAATATAACAAATATTTCAACTAATTTTAAAGTATGTAGAATGGAAATAAAGTGCTACGAATGTTTACCGGAAATATTCACGCCCTGCATTTAAATGAAATACATGGATAAACCTATGTGATACATTATCTCGAAGTAGAATAACATATCTCAGTTTGAGCTATTTACCTTCCATATTTGCAGTTCCTTAAATTTTTAATGCATGACTGAATTTAAAGGAAAGACATCGAGAGACTTACAAACTTGCACACACAATATAAGTGACTTTAGATGGAGGAATAAAATATTTCTAAATTGTCAGGTAATCCGCAATTTTCTCACCTCATTTCCATATTTTGTATTGTCTCTGTGGAACTGCTCAAGATCGAACAGGATTTGACCTACATGAAACATGGTCTTTGGTACGAAATATTCACGTCGTGCTTTTAAATTAGGTTTATCATTAAATCTCATATCATATCACATCGCATTCCTGCAAGAAAAGTGACAACTCAAAATTGCACAATTTAAGAAACATCAACATCATTCAAACTTATATTAAAATAGTACAAGTTACTTTTAAATTTTAGGTAAGTATTTATGGTGATAACTTGTATTATATTCTACAGAACAGTAATATAATACGCTGGGGCACCTCACACATATTTTTGAATGGCATAACACCAAAATCTTTATTTATTGACCTGTGTCACTTTTCTTGCCAGAGTACGATATGTTACCTCAAAGTTCAAAAACAGATATCAGTTTTGGGCATTTGCCTTTTGGTTACCAATACCTTGATATATGAATGCATGACTTGCATTGTAAATAATAACATTTCGACTGTCTTAAAGAATTTTCATGTAACTATCAATAAATAACTTTATTCTCTAATCAAATGTCGCTCTAGAAACAATAAGGTAATATTGACGAAATTTAGTGAATTTATATTTCATTTAAAATGCTCTATCGGTAGGTTTTACGAGAATTTAAGGAGAAAGACTTAGAAGAAGCGGGGATACAAGATATGTGATATGTTAGAGCAATGAAAAGTTTCTAACGTGTAAATATTGCCATTTAATTTTCGCTTATTTCCTACATTATGAATTTTATTGGTCTCTCTGTGTGACCTCTCGATGACCAGGAGTTTGTCGCTATCCGACTTAAAATAAGTAGTCTTTAGAACTTTATCTAGGCTTTACCTTTATCAAAGGCATAAGTAATCCGAGAATTTATCATACGAAACACATAATTGAGAAAGTAACAGTGAAACGCATGTTTTAACTAATGTTATGTAATTTTAGTGAGGAATTTCTGTATTTCCTCCTTTAAAAAATACATCTGATAATACTAAATCCTTACTTTCTTTTAAAATTCAAAGTTTGAAAATCCTAATTTAAAAAAAATTTCACTCTTAATATGCTTTTAACTCTTAGAACCATGTAATACCATTGAGATGCACTAAAATTATACTTAGAGAACATTCGACTACTAGTAAATTTCTAGTTCTTTTTTACTTTTTAACACTGCATTATTACATGAATTTTAGCTATTCATTTGAAATTACTGTACTTAAAATAAGGAAAATAAATTGTCATTCCCCTGAAATTAAAACAAATATCAAGGTGATTAAGAACAGTATAACAGTAATAGTGCGAAATATTGCCAGTAAAGATATTAAATTCAAAACAAGAAACGTTCCATACTTTTACACAACTTTGGAAGCCCCTTATTTGTATATCGTGTCATGATTCATCAGGTGAGTACAGAAAAATAGATCATTAACTTTTGAACTTTTAATGGCAACTGTGATACAAATCAGTACATTTCAGTATAAAATTTTACAGAGGATGTTTTTAAAGGTTTTCTAACATTTTAAAATCGAGACAGTCGTTTTACTTGTACATTATTTGTACAACAGCGTGCAATGAATCCAAATGAGTGTAGCAATGTATTCGACGATAACACGAAAACAAATAGTACCTTAATATTTTCCATTATCACTTGCATATATATTAAAGCTGTCATAATGAAAAAGATAGCACATTTCTAATTCTATATGCTACACATATTACAAGCAGTGATACAAAAGTTTAATCGCATAAGTGGTAGTTAGATTAAAAAAATAGCTTGTGAGTTGTTCCATAAATGTGAAATTAAACTCCGCAGTGTAGAAATGAGCTCTTTCGTTCAGATGGCATTGTTTCCCAAGACGAATTGAAGACTAGTAATAATCTGGTACAGTACGATATTAGCTGAAGTCCCTCCTTAGTGAAATATGAGCAGGAATACGAATCGTTCAATATCAAATGCGTCCAGCATCATTCGCTTATCGTGAACAGCGCTCGTATAAGTTCTAGCGGTTAGGCCTAATCAAATCGCTCTTATCGTTCGTCCTAAGACGCGAGCGTCATCGACTACGCGAAACTATAAATTATAGTCACGTACAGTAGTTTAACAACCCTAAATATGACAGCCCTTCATAAATTTACCTCGATAACCTAGAGGAAAGCCACTTGATCAGTTCTTATCGGGTGTTTAATTATGTACTGTAGGTAGAGGCCAGCCTCTAGGCACCGTTTCATGACTGTTCATTATTAAAAGCGTTAATCATACTATTCCCTGTACAGGTGAAGCGATGTGGTAATAAATGAAGGATGGCGAGGATGGATTATTACACACCTTAATGGTACCCCAAGACGCCTCAGCAGTAAGTACAATCTCTTGTTTCTAACGAAAGCTCTAATTATGAATTATGTCGGCCGACACAAGGGACGAGATATGCAACTCATCGACAACCGCTGTATGATGACTACACACTACAGACGGAATAAATTACGTTACACTACACATATAGTATATTTTATAATAATATTTTATACCGTAAGAGCTTGTGAATTTACTTCAAAATTGCTTTAAAATACGACGACTAATCGAGAATTGTGTCGCTTAACACAATTGACTAGCTTTGCAACTCGTCAACAACCGCTGCATGACTCTACATTCTACAGTCGTTATAAAATTATGTTACGATGCAAGTTTTGAAACAAAATTACATTTTACATCATAATAGATCGTTAATTCATTTCAAAATTGTTTTAAAATACGACGGCCAGTCATGAATTGTGTTGGTCAACACAATTGTCTTGAAGAGTTACTCATCAACAACCTCTGTATGATGACTGCAGACGGAATAAAATTGCGGTACAATTCAAGTATATAAGCACGAAATAATATTTATCCCGAATAGTTAGTGAATTTATTTCAAAATCGTTTTAAAATATGACTAATCATGAATTATGTTGGTTTACACATCCCATATAGTAGAACAACCCAAACTCACTTATCAACAACCGCTACATGATGACTCTACCCATTACAGAAGGAATAAAACTATCGTACAATCCACGTTTTGAAACATTAAATAATATTTTATACCATAGCAATTCGTAAATTTATTTCAGTTGTTTTTAAGTACGACTGTTCATGAATTCTGCTGACCGGCAAGTCATCGACAACCGCTGTATGACTCTACACACTACAGACTGAATAAAATTAGTGCAATACAAACTAATGCAACATGAATGTTTTATATTTGTGAATGTATTTTAAAATGTTTTTAAAAATACGACATTAATTGTTGATAATGATACTGTTGAGTTATAATATAGATTGGCAAACCGATTCTGTTTGTGTAATGCTTTATATTATACCCTCATGCAAGTTGTACATTCTGAGCTTGAAATGAGTAACAGCATTCTATGCATACGAACATTTAAATAGTAGTAGCATTGTTAAAAATAAAGTACCTGCATTTTCCTATTCAAATGAGAAACGAATTATTTCATTTGTTCTTGAATTGAATCTGATACTTTTATTTAGTACATAATTTTCTATGACACAAAGAACAGGTTGGATGTTACATCTTATAATAAATATGGACTGAGGAAATTGCATAATCACTTGTAGATATGACCAAATTATTTCAATTTTGAAATAGTTATTTTTCAGACGATGGAGAATACATACAAATATAACGGAATACATAAACAAACGTAGAAGCCTGTTAAGTACAACGTTGTTTAAATTAAAACGAAAGCTATACTTTGTTTAGATTGATACTTGAAAGGACCTTTAGAAAAAAAATAGAAAGTAAGATATGTAATTTTAATTTTATTGTAAAGACATGTATCCGAATTCGCATTCGAAAATCCTAAAAATATTAAAGTGGAATTATTCTTATTTCAATGGCATAGATGAAATTTCGATTATCAGCGAGATACATGAATGGCATATGAAATGAAGACTTAGTCAAAAGCTAAAACACATTCTAATATTAAGTCTAATCATAATTTAAATAACATATATTTTGTTCAGATTATTGCTCAAAAGAGAGAAATTTAACGTGGTAAAATACCATAATAACATGCCTTTTATTTTCGTTAGAAATAAACATGGGTCCGAATTCGTGATACTGAAATGATAAAAGAAATTTGCAGAAAAAATATTGCTATTTTAATGGAATTTTGTTTCACACGAAACAACAAATGTCGTGTTGATAATGAGAATTTGCGACAACAGTTATAAAGCATTATTGAATTTCAATGAAGAAACAACTGAAGCCGACAAACTAAATAATGATTCTTTTGAACTTATGCTTCACTTTATAACCGATAATTTATCAGAGCATTTCCCTATAATTCGACAGAATCATTTTTATAGAAAGGCCATTTATAAATCAACTAAGCCTTTACCCTAAATAAGTATTTGAAAAACGTTAAAAACATAAAACTATAACGATTGACTCGTTTCCTGTCGTTATTCTACACGCTTCGTTACAAATATAAATTAAAATCTTAATATGTTTTAAGATTTATTCTTCCCTGAAAAATTATTCTATGTAATGTCTTAAATCGAATGCAAAACTATCACATTAATAAACAAGAAGAATAAATTATTAGAAATCCAAACTGGGAATTTTTATTTTTAAATTAAAGAAATAAAAAGAGCATGCTTTAATAATAGTACTTATACAAAAATACAGAAATAAAAACACTTTCTAATACTGCTATAGTGAGCATATGAACGACTTTAGAGAGTAAAAGTTTATAAAATACAACAATGAACAAACAGTAAAAATTTGAATAGGTGTTTAATTAAGTCTACTAAATTATTCATACTTTAGAAAGATAGTTTCACTGTTGTCTTACACTTTAAAATGTGTTTGATGAGACGGAAGAAGTGTCCATTTAATGTGTAATATATCTTATTTGAATGTAGTACGAAACAAGAATTAAAAATCCTTGTAATTAAAATAGTATAAAGCGTTTGAATTTATAGTATTTTCTGCTAACGTTTTATACAATATACGTCGTTTCTAAGCATTACTTTTTCTTAAAATGTGCAGTGCATATCTATAACGAACCAAAATGTATATATCTTCTCAAAATACAAAGGCGTTTTTCTTGTACATTCTATTCTTAATTTCTATTCTTATTAAGCTTCTGTATTAGATTTTTTCTATAAAGTTATTGAAATTCTTTTGTTTCCTATATTCTATGCATCACTGTATTGTAAAAAATAACAAAAGTCTCACAAAAAGGTAAAACGTCCGACTTTAAAATTCCTCATGCAAAATGTATAAAACTAAATGTTTACATAAAATAACAGTCAATAATTATTCACCAAAAATTTATAATGGAAACGAGAATAAAAGAACAGAACTTCTAAAAACAGAATAAAACTATTGTCTAAAAATACTGATTATACAGATTGTATTTACAGTGTGATAGTACACATATAGTATAAGTCAGCATTGTTTGAAAATTGTCACGCTGATTCACAAAGACGAAACTTTTAATAAAAGCTTAACACGAGCAAGAAACAAATAAAACAAATCACACAGAAACAAAGAAATTATATAAAAATTAAACGTATGCAAAATATGTCTCAAATAGTGATTCAACAGTCACTAATGAAACGGAAAACCAATTTATTTCAAAACTACCAACAAGGATTTTGGTATTAAATGTGTAGATTTCGAAAGTTTTCTAACACTCGAAAGCCAAAAGTTGAACTAAACTATCATCTAAAAAATTGAACCAGACTTCCAAAGATGAAACTTTAAATAAAATCTCGCAACACACGGATAAAAAAGTTTTCGGATACCTTAAAAAGAATCACACTCGCGCGTTTTCACATCCAGATAATTTTTTCCTTTTCCGTTTTTCCCGGTCTCCCGTCACCCAATAAATTCCGGATCCGACAGATATCCGAAACAATAACGGCAAAAAGTAAAAGTCCGAAATTGGAGGGAGAAAATAGAAATGAGCGTCCCAAAACGAGCAAATAATATAGCGAGTCGCGGTTAAGTTTTATCGCGAGGAGAGAGCAGGGCGGGCCAGCCGTTCATCGACGGAGCCATAACGGTCGCCATAAAACCGACATATATGGCTCCGAAACGGCCTGTTTGGTGTCATCGCTCCCCCTCGTATAAAACTCTCGGCCGCCGCTTGCTGAAACGCGAGCCGCGGAGACGTGAGAATTTTGGGAAATTGGGCCCGATTCATCAGATGACATCTTTGTGGTTTCGAAATTTTTTTTTTTGAGGAAAGAAGATGAAATGTACGGTTTCTCAAACTTGACAAACCAAAAGAGTGTTTCTTTTTGGGTAACAATCGCAGACTGACAACGCAGAATTTGTTGGATTTCATGCAAATATTCACATTTTCTTCAGATTAAAATAAAAAGTTTTTAACGTAATTATGTGAAGATAACATAGAATGTGTCGCATCCATGAAATGGTAAAGATTGGATTAACGTTTTAGAAATTGGAAACCGCAAAATATTCTAAAATTAGTCGCAGTATGAAACAGAAAAGGAGCAACTTGGACACTGAGAATTTTGGGAAATTGGGCCCGATTCATCAGATGACATCTTTGTGGTTTCGAAATTTTTTTTTTAAGGAAAGAAGATGAAATGTACGGTTTCTTAAACTTGACAAACCAAATGAGTGTTTCTTTTTGGGTAACAATCGCAGACTGACAACACAGAATTTGCTGGATTTCATGCAAATATTCACATTTTCTTCAGATTAAAATAAAACATTTTTAACGTAATTATGTGAAGATAACATAGAATGTGTCGCATCCATGAAATGGTAAAGATTGGATTAACGTTTTAGAAATTGCAAACCGCAAAATATTCTAAAATTAGTCGCAGTATGAAACAGCAAAGGAGCAACTTGGACACTGAGTTATTCAAAGGGAAGACAGTTACAAATTTCGCTCTGATTAAACGAATTTTTTATCCGACTAATATTACACATTTTAAATTGATTGCTTATAAAATACATTCAACTGCAACAAATAATACCAAATATTCTAAAGATGTACGGTGTTAATGCTAAGTTCAGATTCTATACTGAACAAGAAACATCACTTTTTACGAGACTTCGTGTTATATGCTGTATTAAATTTCAGAAATTTTATT
The DNA here is from genome assembly GCA_947359465.1 of Metellina segmentata. Classification (NCBI taxonomy): domain Eukaryota; kingdom Metazoa; phylum Arthropoda; class Arachnida; order Araneae; family Tetragnathidae; genus Metellina; species Metellina segmentata. The sequence continues at coordinate 61,622,184 of OX375879.1, read as the reverse complement.
TCAAAAATTAGAAATAGCGGAAGTTTCTCGGAAATTGTGCGCGTGTAAGCAGATTCTTCATTCTAATGTAAAGAAAGTGCTTTAGAACTTAAGTGTGCTCTGATCATACAATTCTGTGGAATTTCTGATTTTATGTAATTTAAATTTCGGAAAAGTTTTTTTGTGTTTTTATATCGTCAAGATAGTTACAAAATTTTCTAAACATAAAAGGACAGATATGTATTTCTTTTCTTTTAAAGTTAAGAGTGATGTTGTTATTCTTATCTATCAAGTATTTTTTTCATTTATGTTTTTGTTTTGTTTATTGAGTTTATTTTTGTTGTAAATTCATTAAGCACGTATCTTATTACAATAGAATGAGGATAATACAAGAGAGTATAGATATAAAAATTTGATAACAGGTCAAAATGGGAATGTTTTAATACAAATTTGAAAAATGAATTGTTATACCTTAATTTAGTTATTACTTGCAAAAATTGCATATTCAGTACATTACTTTTAGATGGTACTTATGTTTATGAAATATAAAATTGAATTTAATTTGAGATACTTTTAAAACTTTGAAGTTAAGCGTAACTTTTATCCTCACGATATAAAAAGCAAATACACACAAGCATTCAGTAAACTTCTTCCCACAAGTTATATTAACAAGCAATCGCATTATTAAAAAATGGAATAACTATTCTCTTAAGGATAACTTAATAAGATTTCTCTTAAGACAGTTAAAGATAAAACTTAAAATCAGCGAGTGAAAAACTACGTGCTTAGATCTTTGCCATTTAGAACTACTGGAAAGCAATCTGACGACTTTTATTTTCACGAATGTATTAGATGTTCTGTTATAGGTACACTCAAGCAAATGTAACACAGAATAAACTGTAAGCTTTTGCTTGTTACTTTGCGATACGATCAATTGAAGGGTAAAAAATATTGAACTTTTCTAAACAAAGAACGAAGGTTATTTGCATTTGTCTTTTGTCAAAACACCGTCTTTGCTACATTTTACGGGGAAAATATAAGACCAATATGTACAATTAGCCACGAGAGTAGCATTCTTAATTTCAATATACTCTGGACAATGTCTTTTAGAATGTGAAATATGCTAATTCATTTTTCAATTCGTGAACATGAAACTTTACAACATTATTCACGAAAATGAAATGCTTAAAGCGCTGTCATTTAAACTTTAAACCATAAAACACTGAGCTATATTCAGCTGGTTTTAATTTTACGGTTTTGTAATTTTGTAGTTTAATATTTTTTAGATTAGTAAATTAGTAATTTTATGTTTTTGTACTTTTAACATTTTCATTTTCTATCTATTTTGACAGATGTGTGTAACGATAGTAAGAGATCATGTTTTTCTCTGATTTATGAATATGAAACTTTACTAACTATTGATGAAATCAAATCTGTTTAAAGCGTTTTGACACACATATTCTAACATAAATCTGTAAACATTGAGTTATAGTCAGAGGTTTTAATTTTGCGTGTGACTGTTTGATTTCTTCCCAAATGTTTAGAATCTGTCTAACAAAAACGATATGTACATTTTATAAAATGTGTTTTTGTACTTTTAACTCAATTATGAGATTGTAAATCTTTAATCTATCTGATGGTAATTTTGTCAGTCTTCCACATGAGGAATTAGAAGTTTTCTTTGCTTCAGTTTAATGGACATATTCAAGTCTGCCATAAGAAATAATGAAATGGTCATTTCGGAACCATTTCATTTTCCTTTTATGCCATTTCCAATTTCATTCTGATGATAATTCAACTTATTAAAATTAAACATTCTTCTAAGTTCTTATTATAATTTCAGCAGACCCACATGGAGGATTATAAGTTTTCTTTACTTCAGTTTAGTGAACATATTCAGATCTGTCACTAAAAATAATGAATCGGACATTTTAGAACCATTTGATTTTCCATTAATGCCATTTCTAATTTTACTCTGATGATAATTTAACATGATAAATCTAAACATTCTTTCTAAGTTCAAGAATGAGGCTTACCTTTATAAGTTGAAACTATCAATATGGTGTATGCCCGGAACTGTTCAGCGAATGCCGTTCCTGCATGGTGCCTAACTTTTCCCAATGTCGTAAGGGGCTATTATTTTGACAACTTCTACGATTTAAACTGAACGGTTATTTGGGAAAGTTTTCAAACGGACTTCTTCCGACGGACGTCGATCGGCCTCATTCTGCGGGTCTTAATTTTTCCGGAAGCATGCCCGAAGCTTCGGAGTTGGTCGCTAACTACTCACTGAGGAATGGTCCTCTGGTGCATAGGCGTTGGAATGATGGCCAAGTGCGGAAGCCTTCGCAACTCTGAAGAATCATAATGGCAGTGCGCACACGTAGGTGATCTCGCACACACACACACGGCGGAGAAGGAAGGGAAAAAAACTACATCGGGGCGCCTCCCACCCCAACTTTATCAAAATCGAAAGGAAAGAGAGGCAAGGCAAAAGGAATGGCAAGAAGCAAAAACAAAACGAAAAAGGGGGCTTTAATGGGACAGCGCCCGCGCAATGCTAACAGACTTTGCTCTCTCTCTCTTTCTGCCCCCCTCTTTCGGCAAGAAAGAAAATGTCTTCTTTTATAGTAATTGCACTCGTAGAAGGAAGAGTACTCGCCATATTCAGGGGTGGGAAATTATTATAGGGAATCGGTTTATTTTCATGAAATGGAATAATGGGGAGGGTGAAGAGGAGTGGGGCGCTTAAATTTGTTGCCACTCTATTTAGGCTAAAATATGGGGTTCTTACGGTCGACACTTTCCCCCGTGGCAAGTATCGGGGGTTATTGACAGTTACATATATTTGGTGGGCTATACGTTTGGGGCAACAATGCTGTTTAATAACCGAGGCGTTGCTTTTTTTTATTGGGAAACAATGGAGGTTTTCAATAAAGCTTTCGGAGAATGAATTTTAGTGTCCGATACTTAAAATAGAAACGGAATAGGTTGTTTCAGTTTATGCATCAATTGGTATTTTCGGTACTGTAATATATCGTCCCTTTTAAATCTCATTGCTTGTTGAATTAAGTGATTTAGAATTTAGGTGAATAAATATTGAATGTCGTAAAGCAAAATGATTTTTAAAATTTTAAATAAATTTGAAACCATGAAAGGAGTTAGGAATGAGAGTTAATTAATCAAAAGTACTTGATTAATTTCTTAATTTATTTGTGACAGTTTGGGTGATAAAAGTGTATAAAACCAATTTTGTTGTGTCATTTTAAACTAAATAATGGTAATTTCAAGAGTAACAATTTATATTCACGTAAAGTAACAGGGGCAAAATTGGATAAATTTAAGAAGGTATAAAATATAGATGGCATAAATATTGTCACTCTTGCTTATATGAAATCAAAGCACAAAAAGCTTTTTTTTAGTGTTTCTGAACGAAACTATTTAAAAGTAGGAAAACTTTTGAAACTAATTTACTCATTTTAAATTTATAAAAAAAGGTATTTATTGGTCATGAAAACGTGTTTTGTTTAAAATCGGTAATACGGACTAAATTGGAATTTTCTTTCCCCCTTTGTAGTGTAAAAAAAAAAGCTTAATTCATTTATAAACTACTTTAGAAAATAAACCTATTTCGTTTAATTTAGTTACTTTTGAAAAATTTGCGAAGCGTAAATATCCTTTTTATTTAAAAAGCAATTAATCCCTACATCTACTAGTGAAATTCTGATGCATTAACACGTCTCGCATGTCGAAGATTTAGGAAGATTTTGCTTATTATAATTACAGTTTTTAACAAATCATGTCTTAAAAAACCCTAAAAATAACACATAATAATCTACAAATAACTCTAATAGGCTGTTATTACTATAGTAGATTAAACAGCAGTTTATAACAAAATAACAGTTAACAACCGTTATCGAAGTATTAATAGATATCATTAAATGCCCCGAAAACTAAAAAATAACTCTCAAAATAGCTAACCTTTTTATACAAATTAATATATCAATTTAAAAAATGAAATTTAATAACTTCGTAGTAAAAAATTGTAAATTGTTAACAGTTTTCCAAAAATCTCTAAATCAACGGTTAAAAGACTTTTAAAATGATGTCAGTGATTCAAAGGTAACTTATTGTCATTAAAAATTAATTGTTTATTCACTTGGTAATATTTAATATTAACATGAAAATTCATTTACCAATAGTGTTTTTAACTGCTAATATTAACAATAATAGCTGTTAACTTAAAATAGCAATAATCCCGTTAAAACTGTAAAATAATTGATCGTTTCGTCCATCTCCAAACCAAATCATTGCAAACTCAACAGGAGCTAAGTAAACATAAACTTCGAAATTAAAGCGTGAAACTCACCGGAATCGCCACGGCCCCATTCAATTCTCTCCACCCTCTTTGATATCCATACCGAAACCAACACAAAAACCCAACGCTGCGGTCACAATAGCAACACCTAACTCACGGCCAAACCATTCTTCTACGATGCCATCGCTACTTTACTATGTAAACGGCCGGGACGAGGAGTCTGCACTACCCTTCCAAGTGCGAAGTGGTTTTTAAAAAATGATATCTGCTAGGAGGAAGATGAGAAGGTGGGTGAGGTGAGGGAGATGGGTAGGCTGAATGTCGTTCGAGAAGACATTGGGCAGTGATAAATCTCCCAAACGCCCTGAGTGCGGTCAGGTATACTTATTAATCCGTGTGACGTCTGACAGTAAGGATAAAGATCACGTGCATTGAATAAGAGACACCAGCTAACGAGCGTGGCTGACTACCTGACAAGTGTCTTACATTCTTTCATTTGCTTCTTTTTTCTTGTTGCTATCTAGAATTTCCATTCCTCACCTTGAACCTAACACTGCGTTCGATTTTGCAACTTGAAGATGGCAATCTCACGCGTTACCTCTTGCTGAGCGTTAGAAATGAGATTTTATCCTCTAGCAGATTGGATACGTATTGTCTTGATAGGCAACGGAATTCTGCATCAAATACAAGACGCTGGATTTTATTTGGCCACTTCGAAGATTACAACACCACGGTTACCTCATGCTCAGCATTAAAGACTAAGTTTTTATCTTCTAGCAGATTAGATATGTATTGTCTTGTTAGGCAACGGAAATTCTGCATCAAATACAAGACAATGGATTTTATTTGATTACTCCAAGATTGCAAAACCACGGTTTCCTCAGGCTCAGCATTAAAGACTAAGTTTTTATCCTCTAGCGGATTGGATATGTATTGTCTTGGTAGGCAACGGAAATTCTGCATCAAATACAAGACGCTGGATTTTATTTGGCCACTCGAAGATTGCAACACCACAGTTACCTCATGCTCAGCATTAAAGACTAAGTTTTTATCATCTAGTAGATTGGATATGTATTGTCTTGGTAGGCAAAGGAAATTCTGCATCAAATACAAGACAGTGGATTTGATTTGGTCACTCGAAGATTGCAGTGCCGCAGTTACCTCTTGCTCAGCAATAAAGACAAGTTTTTATCCTCTAGCAGATTAGATGTGTACTGTCTATAAAAAATTTTCACGAAATTCAGCAAATGTAAAATACTGAGTTTGGCAACTCACGCGTCTACCATATTGTGTGTGATTATCGAAGAAAACTCTTCAGGAAATTCAGGAATTGTAAAAAATCGTGAAGTTATTTATATTATTGAGATGTTTGATCGTAGTGCAAAACATTGAAGATGTAATCGCATTTGAAACCGGTGAGAAGTTTGCACGTATGTATCCGTTCTCCAATATGCCTCCCGTTTCACCTTCTTGACCAATAGAATTTATATCTCAACCAAAAAATCAAATTATTTAGTCTTTATGTATATTGCGGTGTAAAAGCTATACTACACTACACTACTCATATATCTCATGACGCTCAGAGAGTTATTGCGTTAAGGTGTATTTTTAAACTACTTTTGGGTATCAAGTACGAAGAAATAATTAGAAATGTTGATGAAAATTTCATAGCTTATATTAATGCATTATTAAAAACATCATAAAATGAAACAGTTCACTAGTTTTTGAAAAAATGTAAATTAGTTTCTAGTGTTTTTCGATACTGTGGAAAGAATACCTTCCATCTGTCGGTTTGAGATCAGGAATTCAATAATTCAAACGTAGCATGAAAAATAATTTTTTTTTGTCAGCATTTTGTTTTCTAATTTAAAGAGTCTGTAGTTTTTTTCCTCAATTCCCCTAGTATCCTACAGTAAGAATCCAATTTACTGTATTTTCATTTTACTACCTTCTTGCTTTCGTAATACAAAATAAATCGATTGAAAATGAGCAAACTCTTTATGTAATTGACGATAAAAACTACAAATAAAATCAATGAATGGATATCTGAATTTAACAGCTCAGTTCAAATCTGATCGTCAACATCTTATTTTCTAGAGGAACCAAATAAAATTGATGTAAAAATAAAACAGTCACATCATAAGAGCTGTATTGGTAAGAAAATTGTTTTATTATTTTATTGCACAAATGCCAGGCCATTGAACATCCGATCATTAGGCACCGAGTTCTCCAGTATTTTTTAACAATCCAATCCAAATCATTAAGTACAGAACACTCGTCCAAATGACCAGCAGTCATGACGTCCGGAATCACACAAAACACAGTCAGGTGAATCAGTCAAATTAGAAAATTGTTTTATCATCTTTCTTGATTAAAAAATTGCAGCTAATTTAAGGGTGTATTTTGTGTTCAAATTGTAGAAAATAAACATTAAACGAAATTTCGATATTAGTCAAATGAATAGCAGCTAATTTAAATAGTATATTAACTCTAGATAATTTAGTTACATAATTTAGTAATAATAGAGATAATATAGTTATATAATTTAGTAATAATAGAGATAATATAGTTATATAATTTAGTAATATTATAGATAATTTAGTTATAATATAGTTATAAATTATATAATAACTATAGATATTTTATTAAACAATAAAGTTTAATATTATCTACTTAAAAACGGCTTAAAAATAACTAATCTAATAACAGATTATATTTCAACCAAGTGTCTTCACGTGTTTTTAGGTGTTTTAAGTGTTTCTGCAGTACAGTCCTAGGGGGAAATACCTGTCCAATAGAACAAAGAAACCCTTGTAAAGAATGCCTCAGATATGATTTAGAATTTCTGAGTTTGAAAAGGATCACGCCTCTAACATTTATGTAGGCAGCACACATTCATTTCTATTCATGAGAATGGAAGTGGTTAAAATGGGCGGAGTGTGGTTCTACTAAGTGAATGCCATTAATTATATATCCACCTAATTTGAAGTCGAAAAGCGTTTTCATACACAATTTTTTATTCTTCTAATTGTACCTAAGCCGAACTGAAAAACAAAGACTTGAGGGAGGGGGACTATTATTGAATCATGAATAGTTTCTTAATATAGTCAAAATGCAAATATAGCATTTAAAGTTGTTGCCATGATTTATTATCCCAGTGCAAATGTTTTCATCAATCATGCCCGATATAACGATAACAACTGGGTTTTGAATGAATGGCATCAAGCATGTTGAAGTTTAGAGTTTAGTTTGTTGTTTTTGTGGAGGTAGATTTTTGAATTACAATGTTTCACAGTTGTCATGGAATAGGTTTCTCCTTTCAGTAACGATTTCATCCGTCATAAATTTTAAGTAAGCGAATCTTTCAAACTTGTTACTCATTCAAGTAATACGCTCGTTACCATTTGAAAATATGTACGTAATTTGTATTCTAAAAAACGAAGGATATTCGCACGCAGTAATGAAAGTATTCGCTTTACGCTTAGTACCATTCACACGTATTTACAAGGGTAACCACTTAATGCAAGCACATAATTAATGGTAACAAGAGAAGTGAAAGTGTATAAAACTAGAGCTGAAGTTTATTTCATTTCAATCATCCAGTCTCTTGGATGCTTTTTATAGTTGATTGTTCATTTTTAAGGGAACAAATAAAGGGGGGGGGGGGTAATTCCATAAAACAAAGGGCAAGAAGTGTATAGAACTCTAATCAGCACTTTGCAGTGCAGGCTCATGTATATAATATTCCGATTGATCTATTCAAGCAGGAAGGCTAATTTGCAAATTCAAACGTTTTATCTCAATTACAAAGATTAAAGATTCTTAGCTATTTGATTATGTATATAAACTCTTCTAAAAATACTATTTTTCTAAAAAATTGGGCCTTAAAAAGCCCCGTTTTCAAGCCTTATTATTTACTAAATGTCTTTAAAAGTTTTAGACATAATTATCCTCAATAAAGACTCAAGAACAGTGGATATTTAATTTGTATTCAAAATCCAAAATCAAAGATTATTGTCAATAGTACAGTGTCATTATATATCGAGGGCATAAATCTTATGTTATTGCTAAGGATTGATGTTTTAAAACTGCTCTGTAAGACACAAACATAGCTCTTTCATCAGTATATTAACGTGTGCCCTCACAAGTTAATATGTTCCTCCTATGGGAAATGTAGCCTTAAAAGCTAGAGTGGGAACTCTGAAGTAATAAATAAACTAACTTTGAATTTTAACACCAAAATTATAGAAAATAAAAAACAATTTAGATCAACTTTGTTTAGAACATTTTAGAGTCAAATCCCGACTTGGGAACCAAGTAAACAACTTGTGGAATATTTCCATACCGAAGTGTTCAATTTAAAACATCCGAAGAGGGAAAAATAAGTACATACTATTAGAAGAGGGTAGCACAGGGGATGAAAAGCAGGTAGCCCAATATTTCCCCTCCACGCTACCCATTCCGTAAGAGCTTATTATAGTAAAATGTCTATAATTATTTCCCCCAAGTCTAATCTCCCAATTCTATCCTCGTTCATCAAGACTCGTTATCGCTGTTGACGAAGAGATCGTGATATTACCCACGAGCCACCTATACATTTACCATAACGATTGCTGCACTAGCCGTTGGAGTTAAATGACGTGGTATAGTAAATACATCAGATTAATGATTTTACGTAAGGGTTTTAATAATTTAATCTCTTCATGGGAATGTTATTAGAATTCGGTACTTGATTCAGCTGCAGTACATTAAAATACAGGAGTTTTCAAGGTATCGACAGATATTTTAATATTTTCTTTTGCTGGATGTATCGATTTGTAGGTTGAATTTTCTGTCATCTGTTCAGTTTCAGTACAATTATATGAAGTATTTAAAGGATACTGTAAAATGGTTTATAAAAGTTTAAAAAAATAGAAAATCATCTCATTTTTAATTACATTATATTCTTAATATCGACAAGAGTTATTGCTTTAGACATAAACAAGAAACAAAAATTGTTATTTATGTCTTTATTCTTCCCTTCTGATAACAGTCACGAAACTAAGCTACAATAACTCTAGAATATTTGACGAGAGTTTCATTAATTTATCAATCGCGTTTAATCTTCATTGCGAACTTTAATTACAAGCATCAGTTACTTTTTTAATCTTGAAGTATCAACGTTAAAGCACGGAATTTTTTTTATTACACCAAGATTAGAGAATAAATACACACAACTTCCAATACAATGTTCGTGCATTTCAATGAACAAAATTCAAAAAGTTTGACTCAAACACACAAAAATCATTACCATATTATACCAATTTTCACAACAAAAATTAACACTAAATGCAATGTACCTTTACAAATGGATGCAAACGATGTAAAGCCAATCACTACATGACTTGGTTGATTTGAGCAACAACGCCACACAATTTCGCTAAAATGACAGAACTTGTGAATCAAATAAAATTAACCTGCACTCCTATGTCAGAAAGAGATGAGAAATCTGGAGTAAAGATATCAATGCAAAGAAATGGTGACAAACACGAAAATAGTGTAGATGTTAAAATACCGAATTGCCATGGTGATGGGATGTAAGAGAAGTGAACATTCAGAAGCAAGTTATAATGATATGATGTACGTTTTGCCATGTACTTAATCAAAAGTGAGATTAATAAGAAAAGAAAATGCTGCATTATATTATTGATAACTTTTATTTCATTCGGAGGAATCAAATGTGCATATCGATGCATATAGCAAATTGATTTAAATAAGGTACTGTGAAATTTCGATTAACCGTCAGGGTCGGGACCTTGACCGTGACAGTTAATCGAATAGACGAATAGTCAAATCGAGATAGAAAAACCTTAAACAACAACTAACCCCCATCCATTGTATATGAGCAAAGGATAAAAAAAATGCATGTTTACAAACTAGAAATGCACTGTACATACAATTATTCGCTGTAATCTGGTTACTGTACATAGAGTACAGTATGCGAGTATGGACTAATAACTTTTAATACTTCATTAATTAACTTTGAATAACGGATTGACAGTTAACAGAAACGGACGGTTAAAAAGTAACGGTTCATCCAAGTTTCACTGTATAAATTCACTACGGCAATACCATAATATATATGAGCAAAGAAACTGTAGTCCAGATGCTATTCTCGTGTCTGTTAGTTATAAATTGTTATTATTTCTTCTGCCAATCTATGTGATACTGCAATACTGTTTTTAAAAAAACAAATTGGGTAAATAACTTTTTTTTCAAATTATACAAGCTTTAAAATGTTTAAAACTAATGCATTCTTCTAAAGTTGTCCATTGAATGAAAGAAAGATCTTACTCTTCTGAATTACTACGAAATCAATCGCTACATTCGTCGGCATTGCCTCTGATAACCTCATTTCCAGACACGCGTGGTTCAGAATGAAATTTCAGGGCCAAAAAGCAAATCGGGATATAGGAACGCAACGACCAGAAAACTCGTTGTGGAGAACCCTACCCTCAGTCTAAACACACGATCGAGGAGTGCGAAAGCTCTCTCCCAACTCGCCTCCCACACAATTTTTTTCACACATAAATATCCCCAACCGCCGTTGGTAACTTGGGAGAGAAGAGAGCGCGCGTGTTTATTTAGGTGCTCGTCAATCAGATCCAGTGATCTGGAATTAGTTTTAGTGCAGATAAAAGAGCCACAAAAGTCGACCTCCTCCGGCCCCAGACGATTTGCAACGAATAAATCGACGAGAAGGGGGGAACACGCCGTAAAATTTAATTGGTGCTCTTTAGACACTCTTTTGCAGTGTAAAAAGGGAGATATGGGACCACCGTGGGTAACAGTAGCCGCTTGAATATTGTGCGGCTTGAGATTTTCTCCTGCGCAGAAAAATGAAATTACCTCACACTGGGATACTAATACAAAACAAACCGTTGCTAGCAGGAGGGAGAAAAAACATTTAATTCTGATAATAGATTTTTGGAACAGGTGTATTAAACAGCATATATTGAAAAAGGTATATCAAATAACAGGTTATTTTATACAGAGTATGCCGATTTAAATCAAATGTTTTTTTTTAAAGCCTGGTTCAAATTAAACATAATTATTTTCTTAAAATTTATTATGTAAAATTTATTGTGGAATAGCTTGAGAATGCGTGTTTCTTTGTACAGATGAGTTTTAAGTTAGCAACACCCGAACAACCCTTTTTTTCACTACTCAAAAAAACTGGTTTCCTTACTTAGAGGACATTGGTAATTTTTGTATTGAATGTGCAATGACGCCAAAATAGAAAAAAATGTTAAATTTAAGAAGTCTCTATCGTGTAAATTATTTCCAATATTATCGAAAAATTATTTATATCAGAGTGGGCGAGCACAAACTATGAAAACACTGAGTTCACACTAGTGTTCTTAGGACTTAGTGCTTTTTTTAGCGATCTCATAAGAAAACTGGCAAATCTTGACTCATTTGATAAGTCGTATTTTTTGTAATATTTATCCCATATGTTTGGGTTTCTGAACACACTAAAAAATTTAATTAGGAAAAGTTTTTTAAGCAACTTATTTGTTTTTTTATTGAAAATATTTACCTGTCTCGTTTGAGCAGATAAAAGGAGTTCGGTCCCCTAAATATTGGGATGAAAATGGCAACTGATTAATAAATGTTTTTCCTTTCTCTCACTGAAAACGAGTGTACGACACAAACTTAAATTTGTTATTTTTGATGTAGATCATTTTGATTCAGTACGTTATAATGATTACGGGGTTCTCTCACTTCCTAATTGATTTAACAAAACATCCGAAAGGAAAATAACTAAATTTAAAAATAACCGTTAGAAAAAGCAAAATATTCATCTAAAATCGTCGGTGTCCTCTTTGCAAAAATATAGTATCTCAAACGACTCCATTGGAATGTGGAAACTCTTTAGATTCTGATGTTTATTTTAAGGAACAAGCCTTCTTACCGTCACAGATACTCCTGTATTTGTAAAACGACCATTTTTAACTTATCGTTTTAACTTGTAGTTATTACAGTTAAAACAAGTTGGGAACAAAGAGGCGACAAAATTAAAATTTAACTAATAACATTTGCAAAAATTTATTAAATTGGTAAAATTTGAAATAAATTTTACCAATTACAATTTTAAGAACACGGACTTGAATACATAATAGACAATTCTTGAAAGTATACTATGCAATATAAGATGTTTAAGAATAACTTTAATAGTTTGATCTTTCAAAACCTTGCCCTGCTCAATTTCCTAAGTTCTATTATATATATTAACATTTGACGTAAATGTATATTATCTAGAAATTACGCAGATTTGCATGTTTCTTATCAAACAAGTTTAAACATATAGGCACAATGAAATATTGAGATCTTAAAAATGCTATTTAAATTTCAAAAACTATCTTCTAAACTTTTCAAACGATCTTTAAATCTGGTTACATCCTGGTTTTATATTAAATTTAATTTAACAATGTATCAAAAATTTGCCAGCACACTTCTCATTTACAGTCAGTCTGAAATGTTCTATCATGTGATTAAAAAATAGTACAATTGGAAACATTTTGTTTTACAGCTTTAATATTTGTGTAAAAACTGTTTTGTGCACTTTAATTCCGGAATTTAAATTGTAGGTTCTAGATTATGTTCCCTATTTTAAAAAGTTAGACAAAACTTCATGAAATGAAATACTACTGATGCTCTTAGCCAGTATTCATCTTTTATAGCCATGTTGCATTCTATTTATTATAAAGGAGATATATAGAATACTAATATAAAAAGCTACAATTTAAGTAATGATGTAAATTTAATGTTTTGAAATTTATTAATAGATTTATCGTGATATAAAATATAGTGGAATAAAATTACATGAAAAAATTTTCCTGTCAGTACAAACAACGCCTTATATCGTTATAACACCAACATCATTTAGATAGATTATTTTTTACGTTAACAAATGCACAGAGGATTGAGAAAAATTTCATAGTTCGGTATATAGTCATGTTAGCCCCTGGAATAGTTAAATTTTCAATGGTCAAAGTTGACTAATATGTTCTTCTATTGAATGTAACCTTGAAGTTTTTGATAGTGATTTTTTTGTGTTACACGTTTAAGTACAAGAAAAGTTCTAGTTCTGGGATCTAAACTGTAAATACATCAACCGAAACTACCTTTTTGATTTCAACAACGTTTATCTAAATCGTAAAATAGGTTTAGTATCTTTATATTCAAACAAATTACACATGTACAGTTATAACATTTTACAGTCTTAGTTTAACTTGCGTTAGAAATGGCTATTTGACAAATCAAGGTATGCAATAATGCTTTATGTGTGTAAACTGTATGTGTATATAGTGTCTTTATGTGTATATAAAGTAATTGTAATGTGTATATAGACGACATTAATTCGCAGCTAATCTTGATATGCAATTAAATAATAGACGCAGTAACCCATAGGTTTTATTTGCTCTTTTAATCTATCCCCCATTGAATTTTCTTTTGCGAACAAATGAATCGTAAATACATTTCTTAAGAATTGGGAGTTCAAAATTCAACTCTCAAGAGTTGTTTGACACTGAATTAGTATAAAAGATTTTTGCTGTCCCGAAAGTGGGAACAAATTTTTTCACGACCTATTTAATACTATATTAAAAATTAGAACTACCAGTGTGCCAAATTTCATTATAGTAAGTGACATACATTCGTCAGGACACTGCATACATTCATACATACATACACACCGTCTAAACACGTCATTCTATAATAGTAGATATTATTTTAAAAGACTCTAACATCAATTCGTCATATTAATGTAATTTTAATAGGAAACGCGTTATTTACTGTATGGATTACTTATAATGCGAAACTTTTTAATCAACCCTCGCTCTTTTTCTTGTCCCCTAGATAGCGTGATTACTAAATTCTTCCATTTGTGGTTACTTTTCTATGCTATTTTTTTAATATTACTAAACACATAGTTCAACTCTGAATGATTTCCCGTAAAATTAAGTCATCTTAGAGAAGAAGACTGGAAACGAATTCTCACAACAGACTGAGGCTCTTTTCCCTTATTTTCCCTCTGCAGAAGTTTCCCCTTAGGGTGAAACACCCACTAATGTATTATGGTCGGTGTGAGTCAATTGAATAAAGATTTTCTCGCCTGGCCTAAGCCAGTTTCTATTTAGAGGCGCCTGCAGTGAGCGCAATAACTCGGAGAAATCCATTCAATGGTTTCTGTCGGAATGCCTTCGCTAAATCAAGCTTGAGCGAAAGGCTTTAGCATGGGGTAACGCCCCGAAGAGACTAGCAAAAAAGGCCATTTCCGATTGCCTCGGAACTCAATCAAGGGTTCCGTTGGAAAAGCTTTCAGGAAGTGTGATGGAAATTCGGTGTTGCCCTCTTCCACAAACAAGATTTTCCTTTTCATTCCCGATGTTTGCATTCCAAGATATTTCCCATTTGGAAGTGCTTGTGAGATGTTGAAAAGGACGCAATTGGTAGCACTGCTGCGAAATTGGAGCCGCACTACATCGGTATTTGGATTTAGATTCAGTGACAATATAAGGTATACTAGAGCATCATAGAACCTCAATGGAAGTTTCTGTACCATGATGAGTAATATATCTGTATTGGTATTTAAAGATGCAATGACTATCTATAATGAAAAATAGATTATTTCATACTTAATTGGTAGGACCTCAACGCAAGTTTCTGCTCCGTTTATATTTCCAGATGCAACGACTTAATATATTTCACAACGGTAGCTTCCCAAGGCAAGTGTCTGCCTTCGATAAGAATATATCTCTATTTGAATTTAAAGATGAAAGGAAGATTTTTCTTTTCATTCCTGATGTTTGCAATACAAGATACGTATTTCACACTTTTGGGAGCTCTTGTGAGATGTTGAAAAGAACGCAATTGGCAGCATTATTGCAAAATGGAGATGCAATAAGAGTATTGCCATTTAGATTCAATGACTCTAGCGATAGTAGGATTTAGAGATGCAACGAAACAATCTATAATATCGTTGGTACAAGTGAAACATACAGTCAAAAATTTTAAGATTCTATGCCTTTAGCTTTTATATTATAGAAAGCGTCATTGTGTATGTTAAAATACAGAAAAGTTAAAAATCAGTTGGGTCAAAACATGGGTGTGGAGCTATCATGTTGAAGACTGTTATAGATTACGTTGTTGCATCTCTAAATCCAAATACATTGACAGAATTACTCACCTTGGTGCAAAATTTTGCATGAAGAAGCTACAAAGTTATATTACATTATGGACAGTGTTCTTGCATATCTAAATTCAAGTACAGAAAAATTACTCATCGCAGAGATCCTTACAATGTTTAAATATGTAATGAACTTAACAAATCTAAAGACCTAATTATGACCTAGAAAATAGGGTAATAACCTCAAAGCAAGATAAAGAGTAACTTTTTTTTTTGTATTTTTATTTATATAAAACCGACACAATGATATACCTGATAGGTCCTCAAAGCAAGCTTAAATCATAGTAAGAGACTTTTTACTGCATGCTGTATGAAATTTGATACTCTAATTACTTTTTACATGCAATATCCAACACAAAAAATTCCGCTTATACCGTGATATCAATTTTAAAGCCCAAGCAAAGCTATTTTCGAGAAAAGTAAAGAGCAAAAGTCTAATCTCTAATTGAACAGGTAGGCCATTCTCTGACATTTGTACCCGTTCTGTCAATATTTTGTAAGTTAATAAAGTTTGGAAGTAGTTTTACAATTTTTAAATGATTTTACATCTTTTTTTACAGGAATACTATATGGACAAAAGTATTTGGACACTGCATGTTTTTCAGGAAAAAAAGGCTTTATTATTCAATTTAGTAATGGATAGGCCCTCCTTTTGCTTGTATTACAGCTACAACACAGAGAATTTTCCACAAGTTCTCTGTAAGTCTTGGCAGGAATAGATCTCCATTCCTAATGCAAGGCTGTGAGAAGAGATTGTTGTGAAGGTGGGAGTACGTGGCGATTTGGTACTCGTCGCTCCAGTTTGTCCCACAAGTGCTCGATCGGATTGAGATGTGGCTATGAACACGCCAGTCAACATACCATATTCACCTCATTTTCAGGAAACCAGTCCAACATATGTTTTTCAGTATGAAATGGAGCTCGATCCTGCTGGAAGAAACAACCATAATCGCAGTAGAATCGCCATAACGTAGGCAAGGCCGAACTATCCAGAACGTAGAGGTACACGTCAGCGTTCATGGTACCAGGTACATAAAGCAATGGGCCGAGTCCTAACCCCACACCAAGATGGATCCTTCTCCTAATTTCTGTTGTGTCCAAATACTTTTGTCCATAATGTGTACGTGCAACATTTGAAATCCTTAATGTATAATTAAGCTTTTATAAAAAATATAACTCACTCCATCAATTTTGAGTGATAAAATTCCACTAAATTTTGCTATTGTCCTTTTTTTTTTTTTTTGTATATTTTTCTGTTTTTATTCAAGAATCTACTAAACCTAAAAGTATTTTTTTTATGTACAGTTAAATGTCAGTAAAAGTTAACAAGATGTGATTAGACAGACTCGGGAAAACTCTACTTGATGTGACTAAAGATGAGTATTCAAGAATAGGGTTAAGTTTAAAAGACATATTAAAAATAATTTTTTGTTTATAATTTTGGAAAAAAAAAACTTTTTTGACTGACAAGAAAAAAAGATGCCTTAAGGATTTTATTCCCCAAAATTTGCTATTTTAGTTGATTAATTTTAAAATAAAAAGTGGAATTTTGTTGAACAGTATTTTTTAACATAACTTCTGAAATTGTGAAACCTACACGCAGCATTTCAGTACTATTTATATACTCTACGCTGTTTATAGTTACTTAATACTGTCAATAATAAACTTATGAGACAACGTAAAATTTTTAAATAGTTGACTTGTTAAAATTCAGTGTCAACATTCTAACGTAACAAGCATGCATGTTTCATGTACCTTGAAGGAAAGATTGTAATTGTAATTTTAGTTAACGTCGTACTAGAGCAACACAACGGGCTATTGACGACGGTCCGGAATCAGTCCCTTAAGGGAAAGATTCGAGGACAACACCTCGTAATTTTGAACCACGGTCAGATGACGAAGCAACACCTGAGCTGGCACCCCACTCTCCAAACTTCCACGCCAACCCAACGTGAGGACTTTCGGCCACGACAGATTTAAGGTGCACCAGCCGCCTCTACACCATACGTTTACAAACATCCATGCCTGGACCCGGATGCGAACCAGGAACCTTCCGATCTAGAGGCTAACACCTTAACCACTATACCGGTTGGTCGGCTCCTTGAAGGAAAGAAAAAAATTCACTACGTATAAAATTTAGATAATATGTGTATAGTTGCGGAAAAAATAAACCCAACATTTTTTCCCCTTCTCAAAAACTGTTCCGAGCTTTTAAAATATGTAGTAAAGCTGAAGGGTATAGCGCAGTAATGAAGAAACTATGACACGCGTGTCTAAGGTCCACATTTTAGGTCACGCGCATCGTTTCTGAACGGTAAACTTAAAATTTTAAAAACGAGATTTTAATTATTTTCGTCGAGTGAAAGTGTATTTTGAGAAGGCTAGCACAATTATACAAAATCAAATGGAGCCCATGCATATAAAGTACCAGCATATTATAAATTCTTTACTTGACCAATTCGGTGAAAGATTTTATCAATTTAGAAGCCTGGAATAGACATTTAAAATAATTACGTATCCAAACGTAGTAGCCTACAGTTCTTTGCAACTAAATGGTTTCCAATAGATACAACTTGATGATTTGGAGATGCAACTTGCAGAATTTCAAGACAGCATCTGGTCTCAAGTGTTTGCCGACTTGAGATCCAAACTTGAGAATCTTAAAAGAAATCGGAGAATAAAGACCGAAAACTTTTAGCACCCTGAAAAATCTAGCGACGGCTTTATTCACAATTCTTACGTCTACATACTTCGTCAATACCTTAGTCTCGGGGTTAAATAATATTAAAACCAATAAAAGGAACCAACTGACGAATGAATGTAGTAGTGCTTTCTTGGGCTTGAAGTGCCCGAAATACCAACCTTCAATTGAAGATTTAACAAATGCAATTCAGTATCAAAAAAGTCGCAATGTAAAGAGCTACTTTTTTTTGCTTCTTAATAAATAAATATATAAAAAAAAAATATATATATATATTTTTGCTAGGGCTGCAACTATCACAAAATTAAGGATATTTCTAGATATGACACAGTACCCAAGCTAAGCCACGTTTCTTCTGGTTTTTGACACACCCAGCTCAAAATGTTCGCTATCACTAGTATAATGACTAAAATAAATTGCAAAAGGAATGAAAAAATATAATGAGCGCGCGCGACCTGTGTACATTTTTTAAATATTCTTTTAAACCTTCAGTAAAATTAAATTTGTAACGTGCCCTTTTTAATTACTTTAAGTAATAAGCAATAACATGTACCTCAAAATATACATGTCCTTAAAAATAATTCAGTGTCTACTTGAAGATTTTTGAGACCTTCAACTGATGTGGTTTATCTATGAGTATCATCAGTACAATAGACTACTGGTCGCGGTGCTGGCACTCTTTAGAGTCACCCCCGCAATAAGTCATTATAATTATTACAGGATTAGCCAAAGACACTTTTATACGGATATTATAGTCTAAAATTGCAAATTCTGATTAAAAAATCATTAAAAAAAATTCCAAAGGAACTTTACTGGAGTGAAGAATAAAGTTTTTTATATGTGCGTTTTAAAAGGTTTTTTTTTTTTTTATTTCTAATGGCGGGCACATTTTGACCGAAGTCATTTGCCAATACAAGGCCGGAAGTGATGGCCACTTGTGAAGTAGCACCCAGTGGGAGGACCATCATTGCTCCTAACAATTACTTCGTAATTTTGCACCATGTTCAGATGACGAAGCAACACCTGAGCTGGTATACGCTTACAAACATCCATGCCCGAACCCGGATTCGAACCGGGACCTTCCGATCTAGAGGCTAACACCTTAACCACTATACCGGTTGGTTTGCGTTTTAAAAGGTTAAAAACGCTTTTATAAAGAATCGGATTTAATTTAAATTTTTTTAAGACCTAAGACCTTTAAGTTTCTAACATTTTTGGACATTTCTAAACAGTAAAAAGAAACGTTCGTTTAGTTTTAGAAAACTGACTTCGTTTTTTTTTTAATTTCTGTTCTATGAAAAATTTAGTTTGAAATAAAGAATCTCCTCATTTCATTATTTTTGATGTTGAAAATGTAAAAACATTTACTTTAAGACGCAAATGCCGTAGTATAAATGCTTCATAAAACTTTCAGTAAAAATAATTAGAACTATTTTTATTACTTTAATCTTGTTTCGGCTCTCGACATTTTCGTTATTTATTTTTTCCTTTATGCGATTTTTTTTTCTTCAAAAAACTAAGCAGGAGGAAAAATACATATCCGAATACCAGTTAAATGAATTCTGTAGACACGGAATTTTTAAAAAAGGCCTTGACTGGGAAGAAAAGAAGAAAAGTTAGACGCGATATTACTCTCTAAGGAGCCATTGATGCCAAAGTGAAAATTAAAGTTTCTCAGCCACAAATATTGTGGTGCTCTTTGCCGCAGTAAACATTCTACTTTTGTCGACTGCAAAAAAACACAGCTAAGCGAAGGCAAAAAGTATTGCTTTAATTTTGGTAACGTAAAAAAATAAGTGGAATGAGGAGTTGGTAGAGATGGTTAATTCGCAACCAATTCCAGTGACACTTTAAAAAACCTTTGGATGGAGGAAAGAAATCATTTCGATGAAAAAAAAATTCCTTTAGCGTACATAAAATAGTTATTTTTTCATGTTCTGAATTTTTTTTTTTTTTTTTGTATGTCTATCGCCGAGGTGAGATTTTAATTCTCCATTTTACAAATCTTCTTAAGCTATGAGCATTCAAGAGTTAAAATTAGTATTAAAAATATTTCATTCTCTTTAAAGTCTGAAAATATATATAATATTTTTATATATTAATTTAGACATTTTCAGTTTAAATTAAAAAATTTGTGTCTTTAAGGCTCTCGTAAGTAACTGACTGCATTTCGTAAAATTGAATTGTGACTTCAGCAAGGTTTGAAATAATTATTAAATTTAAATTGTATACGAGGATGAAATTGAAAATAAAGGTACAAAAATTAAATTTTCGTAAAACCAATAATCTTATAATGTATTACAAATTTAATTTTCAGCACTCTTGTTTGGATGAAATAGATGTTTTGTGTTTGTAAAGTTTGTAAAATACTCATTGTTGATCAAATATACTCTTTGCCCTTATTTTTTTACGATGGATCTTACTTTTTATTGAGAGAAACAGGATTAAATTTAGTCTTTAGAAAATTAGTAGTAAAGATGTCTAAGAGAGTATACTGTAGTTATAAATCATTTTCCTATATGAACCCATAAAATAGCTTTTCGTCTTTAAAAACTATTTCTTAAATCGGTCTTATAGAACATTTATTATGTAAAAGTATCTTGTATATTTCAGTAGCATTTTCAAAGAGTTTTTTTAAAGATTTTCTCAAAATTCTTTACATTTAAAAATTGATCTATACACATTGGCGGATCAAGTAATCTTGTAACCGAGGAGCGATATCTCTCTTCATAAACTATTCTTATGTTTGTTGTCTCGCATATATTTAGACAGTTATAAAAAAATCGCAGATGAATTTAGTGTAACAGTGCAAATAAAAATTGATAATAACTAATTATCAATATAATGGTACTAAATTAAACATTATTTAGTTTATATGGCAATTTTCTGACAATTGGATATTTGACATCAATATTTTTTCGATTTGAGGCCCTTCTACACCAAAACATAATCTGGCATATACTGCGCCAAGTGGGTCATCCGCCGCTGTTTGGGCATATAATTAATATCGATAGACGATATTAAAATTTTATAAAAATAAATCCAACATTTTGAGTTAAAAGTACTTTTTTAGCCTTTTAAGAAATTCTTCAAATGTATTCAGATACCTTAAATACATTCCTTAAAATGGTAATTTGAACAGAACTAATTGCTTCCAAATGATGTGCAATAGTTAATTATGAATTTCTGTGTGTTATAAAAAAATCAGTGAAGATAAAATAAATTTACGATGCGCTATGAAGTGATATACCACGCACGCACATTGTAATAGTAAAGTGTTGAGTAACAGCTGTAAATGTAACAACGATACTTCTAATATAAAGATAGTTTTATGTCTAGTCTCAATAATCAAAGTTTCCCTCCCTTTACTAACAGCCAAATACTACAGTCCAAAATCCTGAATCCCCCGAACTTCGGCCATTCCAGATTTCGGATTATTTGCATTTTTGTCAAAAAAAAAAAAAAAAAAACCTCCGTGCGAATTTTGCGTTTGAATAGTAAAATAGCATAATATATATATAATTTTTTTTAAAGGAAAAAAAACTTTTAATACAATGTAACCAATTTTACTTGCAAATTTCTAATTTTTCTGTGTGGTTTTCACTCAGAACATGTCCGTTATCTTTTGTTTCATCAATTAGGTCCTGATTTAATTCCTTATTATTTAAAAAAATTGTCGGAAAAATGTAAAAAAGTGAGAAAAACGAAAAACATGCAGTTAGTAAAACGTCAGGATTTGGGACTTTGTATTGTATTATTACAGCTTATATTCTCTCTAAAATCTAATAAAGTTTATTTAAAGCAATGAGATAAATAATTTTTTTAACTTTTCATACCTACACAACATTGACCTACGAATTTCTCCTCACGCTCTCATTTAAAAGACCATCAATAAATGTTAGTGTAAAAGCAGTTACTGCCCAAAGAATTTTAAAATTTTAATGAATTCAATTTAATTAAAAAGTTGAGTGTGCTATAGTCTAACACAAATGTGTTTCGAGTTCACAAAAACGGATTATTCACGCCCCAAAAGCTCACGATTTCAGATTGAAACGCAAACAGAAATTACTATAACAACACGGAAAGGTCAAATGTTGTCAACTCTTCTCATTGATCAGACGAATACCAAGACATGAAATATGGATCGGAACCTGATAAACCGGCACTTTTTTTCCTATGCACAACAAAAAAGTTGTGAGCGTATGCTAAATAGAGACATCATGCTATCGTGGGCTGAACGGTTAATAAAGCCATCAAATACGCATTCCCTTCCCGTTGGATGTTTTTCTAGCGCGCTTCGTGAGGATCCTCGCCCATAACTAGTTTCAAGCGTTTGATCCCTGACCCCTCTACCTCAACATCTGTTTTGCTACATGCTCCTCCTATTTTACAAAGATCGTCCTCCCGAACCAGAGCAGAGTCGGTCGTTTTGGTTTCAAGTTACAAGAACAACCGTTACTGGTAGCAGCTTATTGAAGCTAAGTAATTGTAGTGCTGAGTTACAAATTACAGGCTGTTAGTTTTCTGTTGTTACTTGTAAAGAGTAACAGGAGCACTAGCACATATCCAAAGACAGACAGGTCGATCAGGAATAGGGAAATTCCTGAGAGATTGGTAGATAGGTACCTCCAGGAGGCCTATAGGGGAAAATAACGTGTCGTAGGAGAATTAAGTTTATTTCATAGAATAATTTTAATGTTTTTCCAATAAGGCAGACACTAAATTGCTGCAGATATTTTGATTGTTTTATTGTGTTTATAGATTCTTTTAATAATGTACTTAAACGCAGGACAAGATTAAATTAAGTAGGTAGGTAGGTAGGTATTTAATTAACGTTGCACTGGTGCAACGCAATGTGCTTTTGGCGATAGACCGGGATCAACCTCGAAGGGAAAGATCCGAGGATACTATCACGTAATTTTGAACCGTGATTAGATGACAATCTAAGCAGCAAGCGTAGCTAGAAGTATATATACCTGGTTCTAAAAAACGTTGGTAGTGAAAAGGATAAATATGGATAGATAGTATAGTGATAAGGTGATATATGGATGACAGTCCCATTAATAAATTTGGAAAAAGATAGCCGCACGCTTAGTTCAAAAGTATAAATCCGTGCCGGTTTCTTCAAAGCAATTCTAATTTTATAAGAGGCGTCATTTACAATTAACGGATCAATTTTGTAAAATTTTCTAACATTGAGTCAATACTTCTGACTAAAACAAACGAAAGCCTGTCACAATATTACAATCGAAAAGATTTGATTGAATTAATATTGCTTAAATCATCGCCTAATTTACAAGGCACCGAATTGTTTTAAGTAACATATCTTAATTTCAACAATTCAAAATATTTCTCCACTGAAAACTGAAGATGTATACATTTTCCCGTGCTGATCAAACGAGCGAGTCTGATAGAAGTACTTCTTGAATTTCAGAATTGTTCGTACATTCGGGAGCATAATGATTCGAGGTTTAACATTTAATCATCTATTATGTCCAAATTCTGTGTTTGTTTGTTGTCCTCCTGTCTAAAAATAACCAACCTCTAAATGGATTGAAATCGTTATTCCTTTTCATCTCGTTTCTTCTAAAAATTTCGTTTCATGTATGTAGAAGACATCGTAATGTGGATGCAAGGCACAGAACTCGTGTACCAAAATGTAATATAAAATAGTTTGAAACCGTCTACAAAAGATACTGGTAGTCAAGTGCTTCAACTGTAAAAGTAAGGTAGATAACTGTGTTTTCTGAAATTGTATACGAAATATCTGGTCTTGTTTTGATGAACATATATAACTTCTGGGGTAACAAAAGTTTGAGATATATATATATATATATATATATATATATATATATATATATATATATATATATATATATATATATTATATCAGTTAGTTATTATTACCAGTTAGGTTATATATATATATATATATATATATATATATATATATATATATATAGTTATATATATATTAGGTTATATATATATATATATATAACCTAACTGGTATACAGTGTGGTTCCAAGAAAAAGCCCGTCGAACTTTGAATAGGTGTGAAAGTGTGGTAAGAGGAGTGCCGTACTCAAAAGCATGAATGGCGATCGAGTCGAGTGTTTTCAACTGACAACTCATTATCATTGCTATTGCTTTAGGTAAAGAATGATAATAGAACCAGTATCCGAGCTAAAGACGACAATTTGTTTTCGTTTGCACCTGTCCATAAAATTAAAAGACTCGTACATTACCACCCCTGATTCAACCTCCTTCCAGGAGCCAGACTATAGTGGCCATAGTGTTTGTCTACAAACCTCTTGAACAAGGGTTCGAATCCCGGTTTGTAAGCGTATATATCTTAGTGATTGTACTTCTTAGAAGTAACGGTGGCTTATCCATTGGATGCTTCTTCTAAAATAGCCGTCATTATGTCCCTTGTTTACCAAAGGCAGAAGAGTTCAATGGTCAGGCATTATAAAAAAAGTGCGTTGTACACCCAATCTCAAGGACTATGAAGTACCAACAAGCAATCATGAATTCAAGTATTTTAATGTCAGAGGTTCATCATGCTGCGTAAACACACGTCCGACAAAATGTAATAAACATAAATACAGACACTAGTAGGTGACTTTAGACATTAAAATGCATAAAAATTTAATTTGGAAGAACAAATTTAAAAGCGACACTAATTATGCTCATAGTGATAATTTCAATAGTAATAGAAAACTCGGAATTGTGATACCAAACAGGTAAAATTAGTTTTTCGTTTTCTGCGTTTTCATGGCAAGGTTCTGCATATAAATCTGGCACGATTAAAATTTATTTCTGATCCGTCGTCATTTAAAAAATAAATCATCGCAAAGGAGAAACGAACGAAATTAGCGCATTTAAGCCAGTTAAATTCCGAATTCATCTCTCCCTTTCTTTACTGCCACGCTTGTTTGTATACTTGGTCGGCGGATCGTGTAGTAAACGGTCCCAGTGACAAGAATATGAGCTTGCTCTCATCCCCTTTGATAGCCCAATACAGTAAGTCAAGTCTTTGCCCTGTTGACTTTATGAAGCCATCCCAACACCTTAAGTGGCCTATAAAGAAAATTTAAGAGTACAAGCTCAGAAAAACTCACCTGATTCCACTTGGCGGGAAGGGGATGTCACATCGAAGGCTTTTGCTCTCTTTTTTGGCGCTGACGGTGACGGACTTGGCGGGTGCTAAGTTTATCTTCAACGGTATTGTCTGAAATATTATTTGAAAAAATGTTTAATTGAAATGATCAACAAGAATAAATTAAGAATGACAGTACATTGTCGAAAAATATTTAAAAGAAGTAGCTTTGTACATTATTTTATTTTCTAAATCTTATTAATCTCATTGGCGGAATTCCGAAAATATTTTATCCCTTTGTAAAAGTAAAGCAGTATTTTTATGTTACAGACTAAATGAAATTATCAATATAAGGTTAATTAAATCGTAAAGCAAATAATTGCATTACTTTTCTCATCGTTATTTACGAATGTAAAACATCTTGTGAAAGAGAAAAGAAAGGCTGCTGAATTGCTGGTTAATATTTTAATAAATGTAAGGCATGTTCGTTGGAGACGTTGGACAAGACTATTGAGAATTCCATCATCGAAATGTGTGGTTATAACCACGATTTAGGTTCTCATTAAACTGAACGCCATCTTATTAACCCACAATACGCCACATAACTAAAACAGATTTCATTGCTCGTTTATAGTTTATTTCACAATACGTTACAGTTATAGTTCATGGGATTTTTACAATCTAATATGTACCTATTAAATTATTTCACTTCTCTCTTCCGCTACATTATAATAGAAGTATGCAATTCTGTGGAGTCAGATGCTGTTGTGTATGAGACAATATACACACTAATCTGATGGTGTATGGATAGGGAAGTGGAACAAAAACATATTTTAAAATAATGTAAAAATATTTCTTTTATAATTTTCCTTATTTTTCAAAATTTGTTACTTTATTTTTAAATTTTAATATGAATTATTCAATACTGCTGTATTTTAACCCGCTGAGCGTCACAAGATTTCCACGTAGTATAGCATTGCTTTTGTATTACAATTCCCACAATGAGTTAGTTAGTAACCATCTCTGTTGGTTGGCAAGCTCAAAGAATTAATAACCACACATATTGGTTGCAATAACCTTAGGAAAGATTATATTGGTATGAAATGTCAAAATTGGTTAGAAATTATGCAGGGAAGACTGTAGCTTGCCGAACGGATTTATGCGTGTTAACTCCTCGTAGTAGTGACCTCAAAGCTCCGTGAATATCAAGTAAGTTTTGCATAGTATGAATTTAAATTTCTACAAATCACAAAAAAGATATCGACACAGATTAAAATTACGGGAGTGGCTGAACGATTTATACAAGGTCGATTTTTAATGTTCATAAGAACAACCTAATCAAATTATATAAATAGAATGGCTTTCGAGGCAGCTTACTTAAAGCTATGGTAAAACGCATCTCATATTTGCATCATGTGTGTTCTACAAACAATAAAACTTTTGTATTTCAATGACATAGCTTATGACAACTATCTTATGAAATTCAAAATAATATTGTTTTATAAAAATATTACTGTGAAACCTCGATTTAATTTAATTTAATATACAATATTGATAATGCTTGTGTATATAGTCACCGGACATTGTAGATACATTCACATCATTTCTAGTATAATCGGAAGCTTTTTATAGAATATGAAATAGTTTTATCACTGTTAAATTTCAAAAATTGTTCCAAACAATTGCCAATTCAAAACAAATTATAGAGTTCGATCAGATGACTCAATCTCTCCATATCGAAGAAAATCATTAAAAAGTCTAAAATAATATTAAATTTACATATAGAAACGTATTTTTAAATGAAGTGTAAAATTAAAAACCCCACATGACTATTCATTCAGATGATAGATCTTTCAAGATATCTCGAAAGGGACGATGATGATTGTGAATGCATATCACCAGATATACATTTCAATCGAGCGTCTAGCGTAAATAAATGTATATCAAGCTAAGAAGCTATACTTTATGAAGAGATAGGATCGAGAGATAGGATGAAATGGAATTACTGGCATTATAAAATTAATATCGTTGAAATAAGAATTTTGTTCACCTTAGTTGTCATTATATGGTATTAAAGAAATTTCGTCTGAGTGTAAAATTCGATAAAATTTTCAATTGAGAGAACATACATCTTATTTTCAATCTACAATGAAGACAATTTATTGCCAATACAATTTGATTATAATTGATACATCTATTTGGAATTTACCATTGATGTATTGAAAAAGATGTCTTCAACTTCCAAAAATTCTTTACCGATTAAGTTAAAAAAAAATGTCGCACACTCAAAGAGAAGTATTCATACTTCAATATAATAATTATGTAATTCATGGTGGAATACGACTTTTTTTCTATGCATTTGATTTCAGAATACGAGAATAAAAAATTTCGATCCTATTTGACTGATATTTTAAATCGCAAATTTTCAAAGGTTCACATTGTAAACAACTTATTTTAAAATGTTCAGTTCTACTTGTATAGTTATATGATAATAAAACCTGTTGCCATAGAGGATTTAAAAAAATTAAAAATGGTCTTGGGTTAAAAATAACGTCAAGAAATGCAATCATAACTATTTCATAAAACGCTCTAAGCGAAAAAAAAAAAAAAAAACCGAAACTAAAAGCAGTTTAAAAATGAAATTCCAAGTACAGAAAAATTTAAGAAGTAAATCTTACCACGTAAGGTGATCAGGTCTCAGGTGACAGCGTCATTTTCTAGATGTCGTCGGGAACATAAACTTGAACGCACAAAAGGCGAAAGAGTAATATCGTAAAATGACTCTCGGGAAAAGATGACGTCCAAGGTGGCCATATTTAACTCAGGAGCCGGAATCTAATGGGGCCGGGCCACGGTGCTGTCAATCTGTCAGTACGCTCGCCAATCACCGGATGCTGTAGGCGGTCCCATAACTCAGGGCGGTCGTTACTGTCTGATGCCTTTTGATGATGAAAATAAAATTAGGTTTAGAACAGGAGCTAGTGAGATAAGCTGGGAGTGCGGTGCTGGCATCCAAAGTAAGGAAGTATTATAGATCGAAGCGGAGCTGAAAAGAAATGATCTGTTAATAATTGGTGACAAGATAAACACGACCGTTAAATGTTTTATTATCCACATAAATTATCTTGGGAAAATAAACTTACATATAGTTTACGTAAGCATATGATGATAGTTTCTAATACGCCTTGATTTAACTCAGTACAATGCTGCTTAATTTTAAAAGGACGTAGAATTGATAGGGATTAGTTGTTTCATGTAATTTGGGATGTGGGGGATATCATTAACATATTCTGGAATCAATAAACTTGCAATAAATACTACACAATTGAGAATTTTAATCAAGAAATTGTTTATTTAGTATAACTTTTATTAAGTAAAAATTGAAATTCAAGTCATCCTAATTTGTGTCACTCTGTAAACAAAGCCAGACTATTTAAGCTTTGAGTCCAGTAACAACAAAAGTGCATGAGAACACAAGCAATTTCTACACGGTAAACTCATCAGATTGCAATTCACAAAGTACTTATTTCCCATGACCAATTTAATAACTTAGCTCAAAATCAATATTGATCGTTCATATGAATTTGAATTACATCTAATCACATTCAATGTGTAATTAAGTATTGCAATGTAGAGACTGAATGACATACAAAACATAAAAATTAAAGTTGCCGAGGTTGTTTAAAAACTACTTGGGTTGTAAGATCATATAGGAAATATTTTAATAGAATTGTTATTAAATTTTAGGTGAAGGAATTATTTTTAAGGATATTCATGTATTTTCAATTCACTATATATTAATTAGTTCTGGTACAATTTGTGAAAAATTCTTGGAAGATATATCAGTTGATAAGAACATCCAAGCCATTAAACATATATTTCATTTCAATATCCCCAATACAAAATTTTCTGATTCCAATTCCTAGCTTTAAGACCTTGCTAAGAGAAAAACTTCTGACAAATTGGAAAATGTATCTTTAACAGATCGTTTTGATTTAAAGTGTGCTCATATTTAACATGAAGACAAAATAGTACCTCCTTTTGTAATTCCTAATTTTCATATTATCTGCTTGTTTAAGATGCAGAATTCTTACATTACTGATAAAAATTCGAGTGAAGTGTAACATATAAGCAGACAACTTTCTATCAGTAATGATACTTTTAATGTTATAGTTGTACATCTGGGTGTTGAAACCGCGATTTGACCTACAAGCTGATCAATCTAAATTGTTCTGCTAAAACCCTTACTTTCTCTCGGGCTACATGTAAAATTTTTCAAAGATACAAAATCGAATTATTGTGAAGATATGTTTAAATCACTTTTCTAATATTAAATGGTGCTTCTTTTGCATGCTAATCTTAGGACTACTAGGGATTAGTGATTACTAGGGCAACTTTTTTGTTGCAGTACAAATGGGAAAAGTTGCATTTATCATTCCCGAAAGTTGCATTTATGGAAATAAAGTTGCATTTATTTTTGATACACTAAAATGTAAAATAAATTATTCGTAAAATTGAATATATATATTGACAATTTTAATCGTGTCCAACAGTATTATAATACATCATTAAATACAGAAGAACGTTGAATAGCCAATCATTGGACAGTAATTTCTTTAACATTGAAAAACTGCGCCAGCTGCAGTCATATAATGTGCTGTATCGGATAGCATTCTGAATATTCAGCACAAAATCTTTTCGCTCAGTATTCAGAGATTTTAAAACGTCATTTACAAGGCGAACAACTTATTGATGATCGACACTCGCCTCACAAACTCTGCAGTTGATTATGCAAGTTTCCTCAGGATTATCAAGATTGCCAACAAATGTGTTATGGTACTTGCGATTTATTTCACTATCGTCTGTTAGGACGAACACCTTCTTTCCGTGAACTTGTTTGATCCGCAATACTTCGTCGTTCGCAAGGCAAGATCAGATACACGTGATTGAGGAGCAAAAAACGAAATAGTAATTTCATATGAATTAATTTAAGCTAAAATTTAAAAAGTTGCAGGTGGGGTTGCATTTATGCAAAAAGTTGCATTTATGTTGCGGTTATAACTCACTTAATTTTGGTTTTTGTACTTTACATGCAGCGTAGAACGTGTGAAAAAAAGTTGCATTTGTTGCAAAAAATTGCCTTAGTGATTACGGAATTATTTGTTTTTATAAACTTCCTTTGCAATTAACTTAGAAAATTATGAAACAAAGAAATCTCAAGAAATGTGGACAAACATGTTTTAATATCATGAATACTTACAATCTCATTTTCTAGAAAACAGTTTTTTAAATAAATTAGAAAACATCTATTGTGCAGAACCGTTTCAGATTTCTAAATCTTGGCCAAATTCTATCTAATTTAATATCAATCTTAACAAATTTAGAAGGGAACAAAATTGTCCGGTTACAATGATTTGCGAACTAACCATTTATTTCAAATACTATAACCTTTATTCTTAATCGATAAGCATGTTAATAATAGTAATCTCGACTGATTTATCTTAATGGTTTAAAATTATGATCGCAGGGTGACAAAACTAAACCATATTTTTCTCTTGTGTTAAGTCAGTTAAAGTATCTGTTTCATTTAAATTTTAATCACTTTATTTTACCGTAGTTTTAATTTGTCAAGCATGGTTGCTAAAAAAGTATTTGGCAGAGAACTGCACTCGGACTTACCAATTCACTCTTTTAGAGAGAATTGCACCCAGACTGACCAATTCACTCGTTTAGAGAAAACATCTTAAATTTACTACTTTAAATTTAAAGATTCATTTTATATGCTTAAATTTTCTATAATAGTGGCAAATTTGTTCCAAGAACAGACAGTCTAATTTTTCTTTCTTTTTAATCCATTCTTTAATAAAATTTTGGGGATTTATTTTATATATTATGAAGGTGTTATTCATAATATTATGCTGCTCATATTAAGAGCCAGAAAACCCCCTACTGTCAATTAGATAAACTTTAAACGCATATAAATTGCAGGGTATGGTACCATTGCTCATAACAGTACATGATACATCAAATAGGAATAACAGCGATCAAGAGATCGAAAAAACACTACCTTACTATAGTGGACCAACGGATTTGCATAAAATCCGACTGCTAGTTTGGAGGTGTTTTTCGTGGTACTACCTGGGACCTTTGCATATTGTACCTGTTAAATTGAACGCCGAGCCCAAAATGAACATTTTGGGCAATCAGGTTCTTCCTACGCTCTGGAAATTTTATGGAATGGACGAATGTTACTTCCAGGACGACAACGCTCAATGTCATGTTTCAGCCTCTGTCAAGCAGTGGTATCAAGGTATGGATAAATAAAGTCTTCTCCGTCCCGCTCAGAGTCCCGAACTAACCCCGTAGAACATTTGTGGGACGAGTTAGAGCGATGCATCTCGGACCAGGGAACCACGTCCGAAATCTACAGCTGAGCTGGCGACATTCTTGCAGCAGGGATGGACACAAATACCCATAGCTGTGTAACAAAACCTGGTTGAAAGTATGCCCAGAAGGGTTTCTAGTGTAATTGCAGAACGTGGGGGACCACCCCCCTATTAAAGCATGTATTCTTTCCCTTATACCATCACATCTTGCTGTCCGGTTCATTATTGTAGGGTAGGATATATCTATGACAAAAAAAAATTCGAATGCGTTCTTGAAGCTTCTACAAATATTTTGGGTGATTACGATAATAGGCCTTTCTCTCAGTTATTCGGCACAGAATCCTAAATTGAGTCAACAGCTTTTCTGGATGTTAAGGTCACATTTCGGCCATGATAGCCCAATTGGAAGAGTAGCGGATTAGCAACAGGTGGGTTGTGAGTCTGAGATAGCCAAAGATAGTCATGTACACAGGTGATGTAGTCGCATCTTTCCGTTCAGAATTGATCCCGGAGCGTCGCCGATTGCTCGTTGAGTATCTCCGTTGTGAGTTTAATTAACTACCTAACTTCCTACCTAAGGTCACATTTCAAATTAACTTCAGTAAACAAATAACTAGTATTTATTACTACTTACTATACTTTATATATGAACAAATAAAAAATTGCTAACATTGCAATCGCAAATTTTGTGCTGTCAATCCTTTTAAGACGTTATACAATGCATGTCGTTTTCGAAAGTGAAAGCGACATTAATACCATAAAGCAACTCACGTACAGGGTATTTAAATACATTTTCAAAATAATAATCTACACGTTACATTCATTAAATTGAGGATAAACGTCATTGAACTGTCGAAATAAACTGACGAAAAAGTTTGCATTTAACTTAAGAAAAAATTGTGAAACACAGAAAGAGAAAGAAATATTGAAAACTAAAATAAGTACAGTTAATTTCATTATCTTTTATTGGCATCCTTCTTAATGAAATTAAGATGAACCCAAGAAATTGAGCAGAAGAAAAACTAAACAGAAGAAATTGAACTTTTAACGGCAATTTCGATAATTGTGACTCAGTTTCTGTTAAAGTGGAAGAATATTAACAATCCAGAAGTGTGCCCTTTTTTTTTCATATTAATGAAAATGATTGCAGCATTTAGTAAAATTGGTTCCTCCTATTGCTAATCATATACGAAGCCTTAAAACTTCGTCTCATTTTTAGTACCATGCATTTTTGTTGTTACGAATTTAATTTTCTATTTTAATTAAAACTTTCCAGGTAAGACAAGTGAGATGTTTTTTGCCAAACGGATTTTATATTCAACGTGAATGGAAATAGCAGCTATTTAAAATCATGAAATGTTCTAATGTACATATGCAAAAAAATATATATACATATTATAAGAAACTGTAAAAATAAACATTCATCAATTAATATATACTTTTCTTGTCGTTGAAATGAAATTCTCGTTCTCAATAGGATTCTATTTTGAGACTTTTAAGCTATGCGGAAAGTAATAAGTATGGATTCTTTTTATCTAAACCTGTCTTCTTGAATAGTCATAATACTATAATCAGTACTTTAAATCTGTGTCTACAAGCATTTATACCTTCCATAAAATCTCCTCTAGTTAGAGTTGAAAGAGTTCGTCTGACTCCAAAGAAAACCAGAAAGGGAAAAATACGACACCATAAATTTCAGCAGAGAGGAGGACAAAGTCTGGACATAAGAAAGACGTCTGACCGCCTGACCTGTCAAACATCAGATTGCCCAATGAAGACATTCAGTTCCAGGAAAATCGTAAAGGTGCTTTTCCCTACAGGTCATGCCATCCAAGGTCATTTGGTCAAGTAGAGATTGAGCAGTAGTAAAGCCGCTTTTTTTTTCTCTCTGTATACTATTACGCAGAATACCTTAAATCTTTCCTAGGCCTCGTTTTAAGGAATAATCCGGCCTGAAATTCCTTAATTTTTCATAAAAATCCTTAAACATTTTAAAAAGCCCTGTGTTTTACTAAAACCCTTCATTTTCACTTTAGCTGAAAAACCAAGATCACTTTTCGAAGTTTTAGTCCTACAAAATAGTAGCTGCCATTTAAATTTTGACGTTGATACATTTCCTGTAAAATGTATATTGCATTCTGATCCTTTTTTTTTTTTTCACAAAGCAGGGAAACATTTGATTTTTCAATATTTAAGGAGAGGGATATTTCAAATCAACGATTTTGTGAAAGACAATGCAACTTTTTAAAAAAGTGTTTTGGCAGAAACCGAGTCTAGATGAACATGCTGTATAAATCCAGTTGTGCCTAAAAACGTTTTCAAAGAAAAATTCAGAAAATAAGCCCGTAAAAAAATCATAGCTCCAAATTACATCTTTTCACAGCTATGAAATATATTTATGTTCCTCCAACGAGGAATATAGAAATAAAATCATATGATTGAAGTATATATATATGAAGTATAACAGTCAGTATATGTGTATCTTCGCCAAAACAGTTATTTAACACTAATTTTTGCTTTTAACATGAAATACACATATTGTGACGGATGAAATTTTTGTGAATTTTTCATCAGCGTCCACACTTTCTCTGTCTAATTTCCACGAACAAATAAGAAGATATCACAGGAATGGATAGAAAATGTATGCCATCAATGCATCTACGAAGAATAACGGATTATTAATTTTCGTCTTTTTTGCCCTTTTTTTAACCACTACCAATAATTAATCCATATGAAAAGCTTTGAGCAACATAGTTACATCTAAGCCACTTTTCAAATTTTCCACAGCAGTTTTTGTTCCAGGTTCTAAAATATTCATTCCAAAATTATGAATGCTTTATGCACTATTCAAAAGGTCCCGTTATCTTACGCTTACAAACTTTCAGCACTCATTTCAGCGATCACAAACTCTTTTAAACTTGATATTTAGTTATTAATTTCTTTCACTGCAGAGTATATTTTATTGGCATAATGGATCGTATTTACGTTGATCGAAGCACAAATATATTTTGCTTATTTCCGGGTTTTTTTTTCAATGCAGTTCTACCACACAAACTTCTTTACTTTTCAGCATGAAAAGTACTACCACCACTACAATGAGAACCTGAATGACAAAGCCTTTCGAAAACAAACATTTCCGCTCTCCGTCGAGATCATCCATTCATCGCTCACATGCTCTCCATCACTGGCGATCTTTGTCGAGTTTGCCAAACTCTCAAGTCACAGCAGTCTTCCTTTGACACTGTTGTCCCAAGAGAAATGCAATGCTCAAGATGACCGATGTTGATAGGGGGTGGGAACAAATATATCTGAGCCCCCCTCATCACCGCAGAAGCGTTCAGGCGAGTGTTCCTTTCGGCATTTAGCCATTCAAGATAATCCCAGCGTTTAAGCAGTAACTCACCACTTAAGTTTACACAGACGGAAATAGTTGAGAGCTCAGCATGGCTTTTTCCCAGGTCCAAAAGGACCCCCGCTTCGCCTCGCACAAAATACCCATTGTGGCGTCCATTCTGAAACTCCTTAAAAGGGACAAAATTCAAAAGCACTTTGTGGTTCCCGGGACATATTTCAGGCGCATTCTTCTGCTTCGGATAGCTGGAGAAAATATCGGAATATATCGTCCCCTCACCTGCATGAGTTCCCCTAAAGCATATAGACAGCATGCTTGTCAGCAACGCTGACCGTGAACGTTCACAGCGAAGGTATACTCTACTACCCTTCATGTGTTTGGATACTAGATGTACGCACACTTTGTATCCACGCCATGAGGGTTTAAGTAATAAATCCTATGTATTCTTGATGTGAGAGAAAAGGCCTCAAAAATATCTATCCAGAATGTGCTATTTTAAACAGTAAAAAATGTGTAACCTACATATGAGACAAACATCGACATCTTTAGTAGTGAGTCTTGTCTTAATTCATGTAATTAAGCTTTTTTAATATTTGATTCCTGACCACTTTAGCACTACAAGAGCCGAAGTGGCGACTATTTGTGAGGGTGAGAAGGATGCCGTTTCTCTTATGAGGGACAATCACCAACATTCATGCTCTTGTAAACCATCCTACTGATTGGTAGACAAACGCTAATGACCACTACATCTGGTAGGCGGCCTAAATGAAGGTATACTATGAATCGCATTGGAAATCTTATGTAAACAACATAAGTATCCTTCCTACAAATAGTAATGTAATAAACACTACACATGTTCTTATTTTGAAACTTACCATTGTCCATTGATGTGGAAAGTGGAATGGCGTCTTGGATGTATATGAGAAAGTTGACCACCAAATATCTCGAAGATTATATAAGGTCTTACGTTCTATTAAAAATTGCAAAGAATTGCTATTAAGAATTGCACAGTTGCATAGAAATACAGATAGTATTGGCTAATATACAACGGAATATAAAAGTAGTAGTTAATATTAAAATGTAGCATCTTTTTTCCTTTTGAAAGAGGGTAAATGATTATTAGCAGTAAAAACATGAAGATAAAAAATGTGGACAAATTGTGATTTAATCAATGCTTGTATAAATGTGAACAATTAAGTACTTTAAATCAATTATATGCTCAAAATATTTAAAATACTATTCTGATCATGTTTCAAAATTACGTGGTGTTGTCCTCGGATCTTTCCTTTAGGAGATTGATCCCGGACTGTCGTCAATAGCCCGTTGTAATGCTCTAGTACGACTTAATTAAAATTACCTTACCTTTAAAATCCTATAAAATGTTATTATCACTTCATTATCAAGTTTTTTTTACTGCGATACTTAAAATTATGTATCTACGATTGAAACCATAATTTTAAACTTGTTCTCATAGAAGATTTTGTTACTACTGCTTCATAACAAATTTTCAGTGAGTTATTTAATTCAACTCAAAGTGATCTTATTTTGTTTTTCAAATGTAGCTACATCATCTGTATTTACATAGCTCATGATATTAACAAAAATGAAGATTGTAATTTTTTTTATCATTTTGACAGGGTTCCAGCGATTAGTAGGCCTTTGAACTACTTGGTTTTTCATTTTAGTTTTAAAGTGCCCTTAAACAATTTTAAAAATTTCGTTTTTACTACTATATGCTTAACGTTTGTTGTTTCACCTGAATTCAAAAACCAACATCAATAATACTTGTCCAAGGTCATAAGAAATTGTACACAATGTTTATAAAAAATATTAAGATTAGTTACAAATATGTTTTTTAATTAGGGTCAATGAAACCCAAAATTAACACCTGTGAAAGTTTTTTCACTTGTGCAATCAGGGATTATTCTGTTCCGTTCTATGAGAAATATAGCCTTCATAAGACCTTAAAATGGCTTTATTATTATTTTTTGCTTATGAACGCAGAACCCTTTAACGATTTAGTCTCTTTCTTTCGGTTATTTAATGATTCAGATTTCAACTTTCATCATGTAGTACTCTAAATTACATACATAAATTTTGTCAAAAAGCAAGAATTAAAAAGATGTGGAAATTCTTAGCTTTGTGACATTTTTGCAAAATCAGAAAGAAGAATTTTTTGTTAGTTGTAATAAAAGCGAATGTAAAACTATCATTTTTATAACATTCTATTAACTTATTACAGGCTTTGAAGTTAACAATCATCTGGCATATGCGAAACAAATCTACGAGAAGTGCAGAAATTCAAGGACACATCAAGCAACATGAGAGTTCTTAATTGAAAAGAGGATGAAAAGAACAGCCCAGATAAGTGTTATTTAGTCAAATCTTTATGATTGATAACCATTAAATTTGATCCGTTGAAAAGATTTTATTTAAAATGCTAGTTATTGCTCTGAATAAAATCTTGCTGTTTGATGCAATATTTTTGTAAATTACTCTTGAGAAAATACTAGTACCTTAAAACCTTGTGTTTAAACTTTTCCAATGAAAAACAATTCGCCACAAACATCATTACGAAATAATTAAAATTTAATAACCATTTTATCACCAATAAGTATTGCATTAACGTTTGCATTCATTGCATTAACTCTAATTTAATTGTGTATTTTGTCTCGTTGGAAATTAAACTGGATTACAGAACTGGAAAGCTCTATCGTTGTACTGTTACTAATTTTTACTGATACCCCCAAATGATTTCAATGGTCCAATTCGAAATCCGTTATCAAGTTACCAAGTTTTCACTCATAAAATGAAGTAAGACCATTCAATGGAATTAGGGGCTGAGAATCACTTAGGAAGCACGATAAATATGAATGTGCAAATTTGAAAAAAAGAAATCGATACTTCATTAGAAGTTGTAAGTGTACTTTTAACACAACGGGGAGGCTTGAAATGTATTAGTTACATTTACTAGAGTCTTAAACAATTATAGTTGAAATAAATGCTTCATAAAATTACCAGTTATTGAGTAGGGAGGGATTCTATATGTTGTTTTGTCACCAAAGCAATATACATGAGGAAAAAATCTACTCATTTTATGATAGAGTGTAACTGCTTTGTTAGCCGTTGGCTGACAAGAAGAGTAGATTCTAGCTATTTAATGGCGCTCGCCAATCTCATTGAGTCAACTTTTCTAAAAGAGTATCCGAAAAAGAATAAGAAAAACTAATACTAACTTTTCAAAGCATCTTTACTCTTTAACTTAATGGAAGACTACTAAATGCAGAACTGATGGATTGTTATCTTTGGTTCTAATAGAGTCTGTTATGCAAAGCACATACTGTATATTAAATGCAACGAAATAAAAGTATGCCAGTTAAATTTGGTGATTTCAAGCTTCATTTGAGTGTATGTGTTAAAATTGCGAACATTATATATCTATCCAAATCCACTACGCCAGAGATAGAATTAAAATTCTTGTAACCAAATATAATGCTGTCTTTTCGGTAAATGTCACCAAGTTTAAAGATACAGTTTAGTTTAACAGAAAGTGTTTTGTTTTAAAAAATAAATAACACTTTCCTTTACATTCTTCCTAAAAAATCTTTCAAAATGAAAATTGCTTCTTGTTCATCATAATATCCCATTAACCTTGTTCTTAAATTCAAGCTTTAGGGAATCGCCTCTTCCAATAATTGTGGTCATCGACCTAATAAAATTGATAGAGCATATGGGTTGAACACGTGGTCTTGGGCATTAATTTGAGCCCATTGGTTATCGATGAGTCAACGAGTTTTTTTCATTAGTCTTGTCTATTTCTTCATTAGCATTCATGCTTTCTTCAATACCTCGTAACCTGCACTTGTAGATCTTCAAACCGAGAAAGCGGTACAACTAATATGAAATTTCTGGAACAAGAGAAGGAAAGTCAACTCCACTGCTGAAACATAAATATCAAATGCACATGCGTGATAAATAAATAAAAAACATGAATCTGTGTATTCAAGCGCCGTCTATTTTATCAGAAGGTCGTTGATGTCCTCTTAAAAAATCTTTCACAACTTCCGGGAATTATTTCAAATAAAATATTTACTAATTGAATACATCGTTATACTTTTACATCCATGTCCACCCAGTATTAGTTTGATTACCCAGCCGATTCCAACGAGATCCCATTCAAGCGTTGTCTTCATTTCAATACCGAAAAAACTGTCTGAAAAACGGGAAATAAAGCGATTACATCGAAGGACAGCTCTGTAAACAGCTCCGATTTTCAACGATCGCTACTCACAAAAGAGAATAAAAGCTTTCAGTAGGAGCCAAAGTTCAATGAAGGTTCCGAAAAGGTTTAAAGAAGACGTCCACGGTACCGCTGAACCTTGATTTATTTCCCTTCCAAAAGGGCTTTATAATAAAACGCCCAAAGAACGAGACAAAACGGCCTTAAAAGTCAGGGTAGTAAATTTACGGCCTTGTCTACCTTTTGGCCCGAAGCCACATGTTCCGAGCCTGTTTTAAATAGGGAATTATCCACCTTTTTCTACAGCCCCCTCCCCCTGCTTGCTTTCTCCAAAGCAGCGGGATCGTGGCTTATTAAAAGCGAATATGGATATGACTCTATTGAAGAATTTTCATAACGCTTATCGAACTGCAAGAGTTGTAGAACTCATATAGAAAGGATTAAGGGGCATTCTACTAATCTCTCAGCTCCAGATATGCATTCGTAATTTATTTCTAACAACGTTAAGCTATACATGCCATTTCACTTAAAAGATAAATGTTTCCACCCTTGGATATCTTTACATATAAAATACCACTTTGTGAATATAATGCCGTTTGAATATGCGACAGTTTTCTTACATTAACTTGTTGAGAAAAAAAATGGTATTTCAAAAGTATCACATCATTGGTGCTTATGTGTGAAAAATTTTAATAATTATATTATTTAATACATGTTGCAAATAATAAATTGATATACCGCGAAACATGGATCTGCTATCTAATCGTTACGTTACTTACGTTATTTAGCGAGTTGTTCTTGGTTTATCCATCGAATATTGCAGTAGTGAAAACAGACTAACCTTTAAACTGCACAGCTCTGCCTTCTGGTTTTTTAAAAAATAAACTGCATTTAAAATGCTTCCGATTTTTGGTAATTATGTAGAAATTTTAAACTTTTTTAGTTGCTTGTGAAGAAATATTTGATAACTTTGTGCCTGGAATAGGAATTAGAAGTTATTAAGAGAGATTTGCAAACTAAGTAGGAATTTTAAAATGGAATTTTTCAATTATTTTACTCGTAACAATTAATTACAAACATATTATAATTTTTTCTTCGTATTATTGGTATAAGGTACACTAAAACATATTGTTGCAAATATAAAATCGAAAATAATTCTTCAAAGAGTACTTTGTAAATTTAAAAAAAAAAGAGAGTGGTATCACACTTATAGTGTTACAAATGTCGTTGATGGTAAAAACTAGATAACACATATTGTAAAAAGTCAGTATATTACCCCAACTGAATAAATTTAATTTAGAGTTGTGATAAGTTAACTATGCTAAGTAATTATTGTTGTATATAAAGTACTCTCGTAAAACCGATGTCGTAATATAGTGTAACTAAGTGGGGAACAGCAGAAGTAATAAAATTTAAGTCTGCTGTTCTATGATGACATTTACAAATTACCATCTAATCTACAATTAAATCTAATTTTCGTAACATGAATTTTTAAATCACAAATGACAAAACTATTTATAATTTAATATTTATGTCAGAAAAAAACTTTTTTTTTTACTATGCTGTTTCCTCAAAATCATTCTAAATCTAAATTTGATTTCTTTTTCTAGATAGTTTCAACTCTGATACATCATGAAGGCAAAGGTAGGATATGAAAATGTAAGTCAGTCACTACGTTACAATTTTTGAAGACATAAATATATGTACTGTATATGATAATAAAAAAATATATAACTTATTTTTACACAATTTTGAATATTGGTTTCTGAATTGTTTTCTTAATAGTTTTTAATACAAAATATGAGACTACAACTCTAAAATAAAAATTATGGTAACGGTAATTTTAGTTAACGTCGTACTAGAGCAACACAACGTGCTATTGACGACGGTCCGGGATCAGTCCCTTAAGGGAAAGATCCGAGGACAACACCTCGTAGTTT
This sequence comes from Metellina segmentata, assembly GCA_947359465.1. Classification (NCBI taxonomy): domain Eukaryota; kingdom Metazoa; phylum Arthropoda; class Arachnida; order Araneae; family Tetragnathidae; genus Metellina; species Metellina segmentata. The sequence goes on along the minus strand of OX375879.1, from coordinate 61,580,936 downwards.
TGAACCACGGTCAGATGACGAAGCAACACCTCAGCTGGCACCCCACTCTCTAAACTTCCACACCAACCCAACATGAGGACTTTCGGCCAAGACAGATTTAAGGTGCTCCAGCCGCCTCTACACCATACGCTTACAAACATCCATGCCCAGACCCTGATTCGAACCTTCCGCTCTAGATTCTAACACTTTAACCACTACACCGGTTGGTCGTCCCAATAAAAATGAATTAAATTCATATACATTGTTACTATAAAAATTGTTAGTTACCCTTGGAATACAGTGCTATCTTATAATCAGTATCCAAACCAAAGCAATTAAATATTAGAAAAATTGAAGCAATTTTTTTGCACAGACATTGTTAATGGGTCATGGTTCAGGATCAATCCCAAAGGGAAAGAACCGAGGATAATACCTCGTAATTTGGAACCACACACACGACTAGGTCAACACCTCAGTTAGGAACTATCTTAAACGAGGCAATAAAATCTCTCTATATTTAAAAAATGTTACCGCCACTGAAGTATTGAAAATTCGCTTTTTTTTTCTTAGAGGGTTTCCTGAGAAAGGACGGATCAGAAAAATACAAAATTAACATGATTTGTTCAAAATCGTACAGGGAGCAAGAAGATTTTTTTTCTGATTCGGCTATTAGTTTAGTGTTTTTGTGTCAAAGTTGAAAGAGCGTGATTCCAAACGCGATTGAGCAAAAGAAGTACAATTTTCAGTCTTCATCCGTGATTGTTTTATAGTACTTCTAAATGTTAATTTTTGCACGACGACGAGTTTTTTTTTATGTCAGGAAAAAATTTGGAAAATTTTATTACTATTTTTTTAAACTTTCATATCTATATCTTATGGCTATTTTTTTTATTTGAAAACTTCGCATGGAACCTTAGAATATTATTATTCTTTACTGTTCAATTACTTTTCAAATTGGTTAATAAATAAATTCGATGCAATCAAAAGTTGGTCACAGAAATTTCGGAATATTGGGAAATTTTCGTTACTTTTCTGTTAAAACTGTTTTATCTATAGCTTAATACTATTATTGTTTAAATTTGAAAACATCAATGAAAACCTTAAAATGTACTTTTGGTTTTTGTAAAATTATTTTTGAAATTGGTTAATAAATAAAATAGATGCAATTAAAAGTTGGTCATACAAATTTTGGAACTTTTAGATCGTAATTTCCGATACAAAACTAAAACTGTCATATCTATAGCTTAATACTATTAGTTTTAAAATTTGAAAATACCACGTAAAAGCTTAGACTCAAGTAAAACCAGGATTATACTAAATATTAAGATAGTTTCGCCGTCACAGGAGATTGACTTAGCAAAAGGAGTGTTGGTTAGAGCTCCTTTGGTTGGCGAGCTTGGGCAACCAGGGGGCGAAGCCCCCTAGTCTTAGAAAAATGAATAACAATTTGAAACACTTTTTTTATAGACATTGTTAATAAGCGATAGCATAGGATCAGTTCCAAAGGGGACTACACCTCGTAATTTTGAACCACGAAGTAAATATAATAGCTCTACAAGATACAATAATACAAATTATGGAAGAATATAAAAACAATCTTATATCTGTTTTGAATCCTCCCTACCATAACTCTTTATATGGCTTTTAATACTTTTCTAGGACACGCATTACGAGACATTTGGTCTCAATAACAGGAGAACCAATAAAATAACAAGAGAACCAATCCATTTGTATATCCTCGTAACAAAAGGTTCATAAGCTGAGAAACTGAATTCATTTCAGACAATAAAGAGTACGTTTCTGAATAAAGAGGTGGCCAGTTCAAATATTATTGAATCAGATTTCACAATCGTGACTTTAACAGCCGTTTCATAAAAACCCAATATTTGGCCTGCTCTAACTTTTATTTAACTTAACTATCATCAAGTATTTCAATATTCCAAACTATAAAGTTGATTAAAAATTTAAGTGGAATTGTTAAAAATCCATAGTTCCTATTGATTTTTCTATTTAAAAAAAATGGTATGCCATTTTTGCAGTTGAGAAAAAAATTCCTGAAGTCTTTTAAACATTAAAAAAATTAAGATATATTTAAACCACACGAAAAAGATACAAATTAACAATAAAATATCTTCCAATTTATTTTTTGAGCGCTTTATTTTGATAACTGAGAAACAAAAGCAAGTCAAATAACTGAGAGAAAGAGTCAAAGAAGTATTATATGCCATTCCCAAATAGAAAACTTGCAAATTTAAAATTGTTTTCAATTTACAAATTATTTATCCTTAATCACTTAACACTATCGCATTAGGGCTTTAACCATTTTCTGAGAAAGTAGTTTATTTAAAAAAACTGTGTGTTCATGCGTTATTTGTAATGAATGTGACACGAGTAAATCCATTTTTATTGACTGCGTGGTCATCTTGACCTGGTCACACTTTCATGAGTAAAATAGATTGCAAGTTTACTTTTTTTGTAACACACACGAGGAAACTAATGGTATGAAACTTAGTAATGCTATTTTTGTTAATATTTGTATATTTCACCCTCTAAGCTATTTCGACGAGATATCTCGTAATAAAGATATGACCAATTTTGCTTGAGGCGAGATATCTCGTTACGACGAAATGACTCGTCTATCAAGATCGGGCTCTTTCTTTCTGGATTTATATACTTGAGATCGGCAATGTATCTATTATTCACACACAAACGATGATTGGTACTGGATACAACGATATACAATGTACAGTTTTCAAAAAATTGAAAAGTACTTTAAACTGTAGTTTAATTTGACAGCCAACAATTACGAACGATCACAAATGCTTACAAAAACAATTGACAGAATCTAAGATCGAATGTTTTCATTAAAACAGAAAAAGAAAGGCATGAAAAAAAAATCTTAGTCCTGGAGTCGCTAAGAAAACTAAAGCGGGGGAAACGTGTCCAAATATAGGGCAAACCAGGAACGAGCAGGTTAACAGGCATAAAAAAGCATGCACACAAATTTAAATGCTTGTCCATTGGCCATAGCGTCCAGAGAAAGATAAGGGACAGCAATTCCCTACCCAACGACGTCATCAATGTCATACGGGTCATAAAACTGACACTGGTGGAGGAGTAAACAGAGGTCTGCTTGTTTATGGCCTTTCCTTTCGTTTTTACGCAACGCAATGAAAAGAATTGTAAAATCCCACGTGGTTGCTCGGGGGATGGGGAAATTTCCAAGCGACTTGTTGAGGATCAAATCTTGAGGTGTCCCAAATTGTATGTTTAGCTAAGTAACTGTGAAAGTCACTTCCAATTAACATCCCGTGATAATGTGTGGATATATTCAAACATTATTTTGGATACACTGTTTAGAAAACGGTCTTGGGGTATGTCTTGAGTAAATCTGCTTGTTTCATTCAAAGAAATTATAGTGTCTATGTTGAAAGTATACTTTGATTACTGTTGTGCATATCGGCAATTGAACTACCAGACTAGAGGATTTGAGGCTAACAGAGCAAGATTGGCCTAACCCACGAATATCCGAAAATTCTACTACCACCTTTTTATTAAGACCTTTAAAAAAATTTTAAATCTGCAAATTCAAGTGTTCTCAACTTGCGAAATAACTTAGTGAGGATCACTTAAAAACAAATTTTCATAATCTGAAATCTTCTTGTGGATAAATAAAAATATATAAAAAGGGTGACAAGAGAAAATATATATACATGGGTGGCTCCGTTAGGCCACTCTTGCTTTGATAGCCTTATGTATAAAAATAGTTTTAGCATAGGTGGAGAGTCATATTTTTCATATGGAGTGAATGCTCTTACCCACCTCCTCAATATGAGTATAAACTGTGTCCAATCTTTCGCATCATCATTAGGCACATCCGCAAATTCGTTAATTGTACACATGATTAAATCCTTATACTCGTTTATGAGTGTTTAGTTCATATCGAAGTTATAATTTGCAGAAGAAATTTCCTTACATGCGATGTTAGTAAACAAACTGAACCATGTTTACTACTAGTTATATTAAAATATGTTTACTTAAATATTTTACTTAGCGCTCTTCAAAACGCTCAAACGAATTTAAATGTGTTTACTAAGTGATGTATTATATATGAAATTCATATTTTCTTACCTATTATTATTTCACCGTTATTTTGAAAGCGTAAATGGGACACGATTTTATTATTTAAGATGCACAGAAAAAAAATTCGTTCATTTTTATTTTCATTCAATCCAAATGTAAGAAGGTGTTAGTATTCTTCTTCGAAAAACATAATACTTATTTAAATGTTTCTACTTTTAGTTTTTATAGAGTTCGATTCGTTTTTAAGTCATTACTTTTGAATAACAAGCTATTAAACAGTTATGAATATTATATTACTGATACATATTTAATGTTCAAACAAACATGATATTAAAATTTTAGTGAGATTCCTATATTTATAAAAGAATATTTTAATTATAATTCCAAAATTTCTTGCTAACTATAAATATTGAAAAACTATGCATTATAAACTAAAAAAATACTCATAGTATGTCGTATTCAGTCAGAGAGCAATATATTCCTCTTACACACAGCATTCAATCGTCAATGTTAAACAAGATACTTTAAACTTTCTTGACACGCTTAATCAATTATTACAGTAGATCAGTGTTTTTGTTGTTTCTTCTTACATTCCTCTTTTCTTGGCGCTTTTATGAACTGCTTTCCAACTTCTAAGAAAGAAAAAAAATAATCTGCCATTTCACTTAATAAAAAATATGAAATTCAAAAATATTTATTTAAAACATTCTGCCACTATTACAAAAATTGAAAGAAATTCACATGTTATAAGCCTTTCCTTGTTTTAATGTAACAATTATTCTTGTCTTAATACGTTTTTTATGAATTACATTACTATAACATAAAATTATCATTTCTATCATCATCCAGCATAAAGCAGTATTATTAGATATTTTTTTAGTTCATAAATTGTTTTTAATTTAATAAATATAATGGCTTTAATAGCGATTCTTAAGTTTTGCTTTAATGAAACTTCTTTGATTTGATTTTATAGAGTAACATTACTAAGACGAATCATTGAAATAAAGATCAGTACATTACATCTCGATACACAAGTCCGGTGTATTAACGCCAATTTCACGTAGCAATAAAAAGTATTAATTAACAAGTAAAGAGTTTAGCAAATTTCAATGAAATTTTCCAGTGCACAATCAATGTAAGCTTTTAAAAAATCTAATATTAGCAGCATCACAATGCGAAATACATTAACAAGAATTTGTATTAATAACTCAAGAGTTTTTATTTAAAACTGTTTAACTCCAATTACACACAGTAACATCTACCCCTCACTTTCCTTTAAAATATATTATTTTTTAAGCTGTTTATTTTCCACATATAACATCCAAAATTTAGTGTTTGATCAGTATACTTGGATTCTCTAATAAAAAATTCCAAAAATATTTGTTTTGCTATGTGAAAGCTTTTTAATGTGTTCCATTTAATTGGCAAGTTTTTATTAATTAAAACGTCTCTAAAGTAATATTTTAAGTTTGTTTAAGTCAGAAATTTAGAATTATTATGTTTAGTGCGTTTTGTTTACATTTAAGGCCCGGTGCACACATCCGGTTTTGCAGCATGTGGCACCGCTGCGGCGACGCACGTTCAACCTGCTTGCAATTGGTACCGCAGTTTCCCACGGCGCCGCACACGCTTCTCCGGTCTCAAGTACCTTCTTTTCATAAATAAATGGAATACAAATAATAATTAATAAATAGTTCTATCCAGTAACGTCTATTTTGTTTCAAAATGTAATTTTTATACACCAAGTAAGCGAAATAAACACGTTTTCTTCCATAGAATATTTATCGCAAATGGCGCGAAATGAGTACTTTTGTCATTTTACTGTTATGTGTGCATAGTTGGGCATCGGTACCGGAAATTTGGATGTGTTCACCGGACTTAATACCTCTAACAACTATTACACTCAAATTATCTCCATACACGCTTCAAATGTGCAAAACTGAAACCTTACATATTTCGGTTATTGATACTATTAGTATAATAGCACGTACATATTTGACTAAATGAATTTATAATTTGTTTTTGTATTAATATCTAGTGTGTTAATTTTTTTTAATGAAGTCTATAAACACAACTATTTCACTCAAATTACCTCCATACACGCTTTTGATGAGCAAAACTGAAACTTTATATATTTCGGTTATTGATACTATTAGTATAATAGTACGTACGTATTTGACTAAATGAATTTATAATTTGTTTTTGTATTAATTTTTAATGTGTTCATTTTTGTAATAAATATACACAATTTTTTTAAAATATGTAATAAATAAGTTTATTATGAATTTTTAGTATGAAAAACAAAAAGACAAGACTGTGGTGAGAAAAATAAAACTGAATATCAACAACTAAGAAAGTAACATTGTTTTAAAAACATAATATGAAGCGATATTTTTCATTTAACTTTAAATAGAGGCTACAAATAATATTTAACGTATTGATCGTAGTCTATACTTGCAGATTCTCGCAAATTTTAAATCGCAGCTATTACATGAAAACAAAGTAATTAAAATTTCACATTAATTGAGGACTAAATATGGTTTCTACATTTGTTGTGTCAGTTATAGAGACAAATATAAGAACTTTTATGAAACATTATAACGAATGCTGCGACAAGTTTACTCAGAACCCCGTATTATTTTACAAATTTTAACATTTACTTCTTCAAACGCAAGTTCCGTTGTACCAACAGGAATGTTGTTCCATCTTTTATCACAACTTACACTCACACATGAGAACTAAGCAAACAAATTTTGGCGTGATAGCTCATAGAAATTTTGAAGAATGGCGCTAACCTCCTGTTTCACCACTTACATAACTCTTATTTATTCACACAACCCTAAATCATATAGCTCAATCCATCAGGGTTGTTCGTTAACGAGCGTTTTTAAAAATTCCTGACAAAATAAGTGCTATATTTCACTTTTTTTTGTTGCTATTATTCCTTGTGTCTTCCACCGGTAATGAAACGTATAGGAGACGAACACTCAAGATATCAGTCCGGAGGGAGCTACATTGTTATTATAAAGTTTCAAATTTTGTGGGTTTATTTGAGATGATTAGTCATTCAAGTCAAGAGAATCGTGAATTAGAGGATATGGCTTTTAATAAAAGAAATTATTATTATTTTTAAACTATATGGAGGGGGGGGGATAAATCTTAGAGTGACTACACCAAGTCGTGTATCGAAAAAGTATAGAAGGCAAAATAGGTTCTTTGTCAGTATTAAAAACTAAATTCTGTTCATATAATTTTTATTATTTCTTACAACTTTCATAAAAAAAATGATGGTAAGTAGATTGTTAATTTACGTCTCACTGGAAGCAACGCAAAGTGCTATTTGTGACGGTTTGAAGGAAATGATCCGAGGACGCCTAAAAAGGTCAACTCCTGATCTGGCACCTCACTTTCCAACTTCCACACCACGCAGATTTAATGTGCACTATCCCCCACGTACACGATGCTCTCTGGTGGTACCGCGTTTAGAACTCGCAACTATCCTGTTGCGAATTCGTTTTTCTACCAACAATTGATGGAGCACTTTTGTACATAAGATTAAAGATCTTAATAAAGCCTTTGTCCTAAAATAAGTGTCACGTTTGAACATCATCAAGTAAATAGTTATTACTTTCAACTTTGAAGAGGGACTTTACTAATGAAAACATTTCTTGGTGGTATGAGGCAACCCTAAAAGGCCCCTCGACTGCAAATTTTATTGTAAACAAAGGGCCTAAGAATTGGTGACAAAAGGTACCTTTTAAAAGTGCAACCGTTAAAAAACTTTTCAACAGTAGTATGTTAACGTCTGCATTAGTGACAACAGCAAATGTGACAATCCTTTATGAATAAAATTCATGAGATTAAGTGTCAAAAAGACATGGTTTGGAAGTTTGGGGAGTGGAGTACCATCTCCGGTACAACCTTGTCATCTGAAAATTACGCTGTGTTTTCCTCGAATCTTTTCATTCGGGCTTGATCTTGGACTGTCGCCAATAGCTTATTGTGTTCCATCAGTGGGACGTCAATTAAAATATCTACCTACCACGCGCTAAGTGACACTTAGGCCCGGTGCACACATCCGGTTTTTCAACGTGCTGTGCCGCTGCGGCACCAAAGCCCAACTATGCTACACATAACCGTGAAATGAAGCAAATACTAATTTCGCACCATTTGCGATAAATATTCTATCGAAGAAAACGTGTTTATTTCACTTACTTGATGGAAAAAAGTATATTTTGTAACAAAATAGACGTTACTGGATATAATCATTTATTAATTTTTATTTATATTCCATTTATTTATGAAAACAAGGTACTTCAGAACGGAGACGCATGTGCGGCGAGCTGCGGCGCCGTAGGGAACTGCGGTACAAATTGGACGTGGGGCGCCGGCATGTGTCCACTACTCCATTGGAGCTAATGTGTCTCAGACCGCACTTGCGTTGCTGCAGCGGCGTCTTACGTTGAAAAACCGAATGTGTGCACCAGGCCTTAATGTAACATGACTCATTTTGAACCAATGTAGTGACTTGCCTTTCAAACAGACGTCATTTCGACCATTGTAGTGTCCAACGCTGAAAAATTCAAAGGGCTAAATATTAATTTTTTTTTAATATTTCAGTGTATATTTATGTCCTAAACTATTAATTAATTTAAAACTAACTTCATTTTTTAGTGTTACTTCAGTATTTCCTGCATTTTACATTTAGTTTATAAAAAATATATAAAAACAAGAAACCCTCACATTCCAAGGGGGCTTGCACCCCCAGAGTCCCCCTTTGACTACGCCACTGGTTCTTTGGCTTTTGGTCCTTTCTCTTAGCGAGTCCCTACGGGCGTGGCTCATTACTAAGAGCTGAAGGGAAAAAAGGAGAGAGCATGGAGGGAAAGAAAACGGTAAGGAATACCATTCCACTTGCGTTATTGGATTCGAGTCTAATCCAATTCGATTATCCAGGAAGAAAATGGAATGCTTGGAAGTGTCCCCGCCTAATGGCGTCTACCCGCAACACCTGGTCCTTTCTCCGAAACCATTTTGAAATCGAAACGGGAGTTGGGCCTCCTTGGTTCGATACCTAATAACGGCCGAAAGTGTATCGATTCTTTCCTCACAACGATCTTTCGATGGGCCTAAAGAAAGAGTAAGATGACCTCACGATCCGTGCCGAGGGGATCCTGCCAATATCTAAAAATCACAAGCGGCCGGTTGTGGTCGATTGCGTCCGTATTGCCTGTTTTCTTCAGAAGTCGAATTTTAAACTAAAAGGAATTGAAACCAGTTCCTTCTCTTTGCAACTATAAACGTTTGCAAACGTATTAAAAGATGTCTATTTTAACTCTCTTCGATATAACATAAAAAATACCAGTAGTGAGACAAAATTGTTAAATTTTAGGAACATCAAATTGCTTTTGTTGATTTCGTTCAAATTAAAAAAAATTGCCTCGAATGTATATTTTGTTCATAGATAGATTTCTGTGCCTAACGTTAGTTATATGCAAACGGACCACTTTTGAATATTAACTGACTTTCATATTTTGTGTCATTTGTTACTAATATACCATCCAATAAATTAAAATACGATCGTCAGAGTTTTAAAAAACTGTGTATATACTTCTATTAATCTATATGTAAGCAAAAATATTGCAAGTTCCAGTTTAATGACTAAAAAAGTCTTACTGACGATCTCTACAAGGCGAAATGTTTTCCTGTGAGTTTCTTTTTACGAGTTACTAAAAGTACCCATGTTTGTAGCGGCATGTAACGAAGCCCATCCCCGATTAAGAGTTCGTGTAAATACGTCAGTGCTATTTATTCGTGTATGTTCCTTTCAAATCCACAAGCCATTTCTATCATGAATCGACGGCTTGAGTATATCGGGATATTTTTCACGTACATGGGCCCACACCATCATACTATATTTATAAAAGCAAAAGCCTCATGAAAATGAAATTTTTTTTAAATTCTTTTTCATATCCCGAATCACTTCAATTTGAATTCAGCTAGCTTTTTGGATACCCAATTACCTGAATGCAAACAAGATTTGATCCTAGACCCCCACCTGCCGACCAACCGGTCTGGTGGTTAAGGTGTTAGCCTCTAGATCGGAAAGTTCCTGGTTCGAATCCAGGTCAGTGCATGGATATTTGTAAGCGTATGGTATAGAGGCGTCTTATGCAACTTAAATCTGTTGTGACCGAAAGTTCTCCCGTTGGGTTGGTGTGGAAATTTGGAGAGTGGTGTGCCAGCTCAGGTGTTGCCTCGTTATCTGACTGTGGTTCAAAATTACGCGGTGTTATCCTCGAATCTTTCCTTTAGGGGACTGATCCCGGATGGTTGTTAATAGCCTGTTGTGTTGCTCTAATACGACGTTAATTAAATATTACCATTACCTATACCCCACCTACAGTTCCATGGCAGAGTAAATTATTTTATGCATCGGGAGGAGGTATAAACACAACACAAAGATCTTAAACCGTGATCACAATAGCAACATTTATCCGCGCAAACTTCAGACTTATTTTAAATTAATTCAAATAAAAATAAAAATCAGAGTAGACAGTATCTGGAGTTACTTCTTCCAAACCCTGAAAATCTGAACACAAGCGTACTTGACTCTGCAGGGAAATTTTTCCCATTTTCCCGTTTTGGAAGTCGGGGATCGCGAAATAACAGTCCTCACTGAGTCATTCCTTTCCTCTCAGTATTCGTAGGAAAGCAAGAAAAGCAATATCGTTGGGAGTAAGGCCAGTCTATCCCCCGAGCAGCAGGACTGGAGATTTATTGCTCGCCTTGAAATATAGTGGGTTCGCGTTGCGCGAGTCGCATATCCCCAACTCGTTTATTTCCGCGGAATTCCATCTTCCTTAAGTATCCCGACATTTACCTGAAGAGGATGCTGGGCGTATGTCTTCATCTGCACCCTGCAGCAGCTTTTCCCCCCTGAGGCCATTTGCAACACTTACCGAAATGAAGCTGTGGGCTCATTCCTATTCAAGGCTATTATCGACTCGCTTCTCTACCCGGTGAGATCGAATTGGAATTCTTCCCTCTCCTGATCAAATTCGAGTTGAATTGAATTGAGAGGGCGGAATCGTAACGTTGGGTGATAATGGGCAGTTAATGTCATGATAATGTTTCGGGATTATTAATGGCATATTTGTATTATGTGTGCAACAAACTCTTAAAATACAATCTGTCGATGATATTTTAAGAAATTATTTAATAAAATCGTACAAAAAGAAGAAACCATAACATAAGGCCTGGTGCACACATAACCGTGAAATGACGCAAGTACTAATCTCGTGCCATTTGCGATAAATATTCTATCGAAGAAAACATGTTTATTTCGCTTACTTGGTGTCAAAAAATATATTTTAATACAAAATAGACGTTACTGAATAGAACCATTTATTGATTATTATTTATACTCCATTTATTTATGAAAAGAAGGTACTTGAGACCAGAGAAGCGAGTGCGGCGCCGTGGGGAACAGCGGTACAAATTGCACGCAAGTTGGACGTGCGGCGCCGGAATGCACAACTCCATCGGATTTAATATATCTAAGACCGCACTTACGTTGCGGCAGCGTTGCCGCATGTTGAAAACCCGGATGTGTGTACCATTAGAATGGTAAATAACTCATCTCAAACGCTTGGATGATTATGATCAGTTAAAATTCTAATTAAAAAAAATCTTTAATGATTATCGAATGCAAGGATCTTTCCATAAGGTTATTATGGGCATTTTAAGCGCTGATTAATTTGAATTTATTTTCATAATTATTAATAACTTATTTATATTGAAAAAAAAAACAGTTCTATGAAATGACATTTTAAATGATTAAAATTGTAAAATATGAAAAAAAAAACCGTTTCATAACTCTTATACTTGATTTGAATAATAAAGAAATAGTAGTCTCAAAGTCTTTGACAATTTTTATCAGCGATACTTAAAAAATTAAAAATTAAACTGCAATGTATTTCTGTTGTAAATATCTTTCCATAAGGTGATAGATAACATTCAGTTTATGCAATGAAGGTTTTTGTGTAATTGTTGTTGGTTTAATTGTAAGACAGAAAATATTAGTTCAATGAAACGATAATTTAATTAAAACAATAGCGAAGTTTTAAGTATAAAATTGAAGACATAAATTATGTTAAGGAAAACAATTAATATTGTTATGCCCGCGATTGTTCATTTCATACCAGTAATAATTTAAATTGAAAAATAAACAAGTGGTAATTTAAAGTAAAGAAATTAAATTATTTCTCTGCAACGATCTTTCTAGAAAAATAATTATTTGCAGTATATATTTAATGAGAGTATATTTAACAATTGCTGTTGGTTAATTTGTATTAAGCGAAAATCGGTTCTACGAAACGATTGCTGTTGGTTAATTTGTATTAAGCGAAAATCGGTTCTACGAAACGATTATTTTATAAAGTTATCAAAAGCTAAAATGAAAGTTAATAATTCTTCTACTATTTGCATTGTAAATAAATATTCTTGAAGGACTGGATTCTTTTATCCAGTAAACAAAGAATAACTATTTTTTATCAAAAATCCCTCTATCTCTGCTGCTCATTTGCATTGTAAGAAAATTTTACTCAAACTTGAATCATACACGAACATCTTGTGAGCTTAATGTAAGATTATTTTTAAATTTTTCATAAGTTTTAAGAGTTTTAAACAAAAATTAAAAGAATGATTCTAACAAAATGATTTAAAAGAGATAATGTGCCGGTAAATCTGACTAAGTAAAATATGAATTTTAATTTGTTCGTATTATTTGGATATTGTTTTATGCGATCATAATTTAATTGACTATTTTTGCACTTATTTGAAGTTCAATGACCTTTTAAGCATGTGTGTGATTAACACATAAAATTTGTCTTTTTTAAAAGCTTCACATAAATAAACAGCGCCACCTATTGGTAGATTTTGGAACTAAATCTCGCATTTTTTTTTCTCGCTTGCGCTCAATTCAACCCATTTTCCGCGTTGGTAGACTTGGAAGCAATTTATGCTTCTTGAATTTTGATTAATTTATACTTTCATCCTGCTTGTTATTCATATCACCAGCCTTCATAAGGAATCACCTCGATATGATTTCACAGTGATCAAAGCCTTTGTTTTCACTCAGATACCCCAGTTCGAATTCCTGTTTGGAAGACATGAATGGTGGGGATTGACCCTGGATGGAGTAATAACTGCTTACGAACTGGGGGCTCCGTCACAAATAGTCAACTGTTCGCCTCTTGTAGATCAGTAGTTGGGCATCAAAGAGTTTTTGGAAAACCAACAATCGGACGTATTTTAAATCATGTTTTTCCTCAACTTTCCGACTATCCTTTCGCATTTTAACTTGTTTGTAAGTTCCAACGTATTCATTGAAATAAATCATATAGACATAAAAAATTTATTTTACGTCTCCAAAATATTTTTCGAGAACAAAATAAAGCGAACCTTGAAGCTAAAAAGTCTGGAGACTGATAAGCAAAGTCACAGATCGTATATCTTGAAAAGAATTTACGTAAACTCTTAGAAAATCACTAAATATAATGATGAGAGATCACAATCCATATCGGTATTTATAGCTAATTAAGCACTTCATCTCGTATCCTTTTCATCACATCCTTTCATCAAATATCTTGATTCGAGCACTAACCCTGTCACGAGCACTCTCCTTTTAGAACATCTTTACAAACACTTCTCGAAGTTTGTTTATTTTCAAATTGGCTATTCCCTGGCCATTGACCGAACAAACCCCATTGTTTCATAACGTGGCAGAAATGTTTATAAACGTGTTGACAAGCCTATCGCCTCGCTGAAGTGTAAACTGCAACGATGAGAAGCCGGACAATTAAGGGAAAGACCCTTGCCTCCTATAAAACGGAAGCGCTGTGCCCGTACCTGTAAGCTGTAAGGCTCAACTGATTAAGGGTGATTTACGAACGTCAAAAAGAGGTCTTATCCACAGCGTGCCTTATCTCGGAAGCTGTCAATATTGCGTTACGTTGTGAGCAATGGTCGCAAACCAAAAACCGTTGCACGTACAAAAGGGGAACGAGAAGAAATTGCGACAGAAAATAGGATTTATAGGTCGCCAGTCGGGAACATACATCTGACTGCCTGATTTAATCAGGAAGTACTTTAATTCAAAAATTTAAAGAATCTTTTTTAAATTATTATCGGCCACATTTGCTTTTTTCAAAACATAGAAAAATCAAGGAACAGAGTCTTCAAATGTCCTAAGATGCCAAAAGTAAACATAAAGCCCAAACAAAAAATAATAATTTATGAAACAACAAGGACCATTTAATAAAATTAGTAAAGTATAAAACTTCAAAAATGACTAATAAATAAATGAATTTCGGCTAAGACATCCGTCGTCACAGGGAAAAAGTATGATACAAGACTTATAGAATTTTGTGTTTAAATCTATTGTTCTAAGGCCATGTTGCCCAAACTAAATTTTTTTAATAAACCTTTCCAGGCAGTGTATAAAGCACTCGTACCGCCATTACACGATTCCTGTAAAGGACTTAGCAAAAAATAAGTGAAATACGGCAATACTATTCCAGAACAACATATTTAAACTTGTGTTTTCCTTTTATGTCTTACTTCTGTCCTGAGGATAGTAGGCGTCTAGTTCTACCGAAATAGCATTGACGATGGTTTAATTTTTAAGTATTAATATTTTTTTGTCATTAGTTTAAAGTTTAACATTTTTCTTCCAAAAATTTCTCTCAGGTTTTCATCTGTTTATCTACAATTAATATTATATTCTCAAGATAGTTTTATTGGGCATCCGAGATAGCGTCAACTTCAGCCAATCTTTAACCATAATAATTCCTCGTACATAACTGTATAGACACGTAAGAAAAGATCAGGATGACTTTACGAACAGAAAATTGCTCATAGAGATAAAATGTGCAGCAAATTGCAGATTTTATGTTTGTCATCCTACGTGAAGACACGTGCGTCGGTGATGGTTTGTCATCTTATTCCTCAACAAGACAGCACACTCATCAGACATGGCAGAAAGGACATTCATTTTTCTGCTTATTCTCTTTTTTCCCTGTTCAATTTTACAAATAAACAAACGAGTATAGATACATATACGTGGCAAATAATTTAATGTATCTTTGGCCATTGTTCCTTATAAATATCTTATACTCGTTTTCTTGTCCATTTACTTAAATCAATTTATTTTCAGTTTGTTTATTTTTCAGTTTCTGAAAAATATTCTCCCCTTACAACACTATGACATTGGATAAATAATAATTAATCTTAATAATGGTACTCAATGAAGTTCTTATAAGGTTGTTATGAATGCAGCTTCCTGATTTTTTTTTTGCTTAGTAAAAAAATACTAGCAAACTTTCTGAAAGGATTTTTGAGAATATACCGTAGAAGAGTTAACCTTTTTATAGTTTAAAAAATGAATAACATAGGACAATGATTTGAAAACCTAATAATCGCAATATTTATGGTTTTGGATTCAAATAAACTTCACAAACCATAATAACGAGTACACTTCTCATAATCTTATTAAGATTTATGCTAAACACATGTCTTACGTCTCCCTTTGTCAGCAAATATTCCTTGATCTGATAGATAGGAAAAACAAATTCATAAAAAGGGATTCTTAATGCATTTTCTCAATACGAAAATGTATTATATTTTTTTCAGCTTCAAAAGGGCATTATAAGTTTTACCCCAAATTAACCTCATTGAAGGATGGTATAGATGCACAAAATGATAATGATGCATTATACATAAAAAAAATTATCGATCTATCTGGGTTTAAAGTGCTACAAGAATCTTAATCCTCATTAGAATTTCCTGAATTTTTTCATAGATAATGTGGGATATTTGTAAAGAAAATGAAGAAATTAAACTATATATTAAAAGGCATTGTGTGTGCTCTCTCTCTCTCTCTCTCTATTGTAAAAACAAAACATCGAATTCTTAAGTTGCATTCAGTTTTTCTAAACAACATTTCCTGTATTAATTCCTCCAGAAAAAAAAATAGGAAACGTTTATTGTTTAACGACATACGTATGACGCATTTACAAAAGAATCTGATATCATACACCTTAATCACACTATGAAAATAAAACATTTGTGCTTCAGCCCTTCTCTTCCTTTTAAGCATTCAAACTGAAAACTACATAATCCATCCGAATACTAAACGCCATGTTTTCTCATTCTTTGTTGATTGAAGATGAGATTCTGGTATGCGCTGAAGACGACATTTCGACGTTCCGAGTTCGCATAGCAAAGGTTATCTTTGAGATACTGCTGCTGCAACGTCTCGATAAGAACCAAATAGAAAAAAAGGAGAGTCCTCTTAAAAGAGTAGCTGCGTACGTTGATAGTGAGAATGGAAAGAAATCCATCACTAGCTGCTTAGAGTTAGTTACGATCATGTCTGACGCCAGCACTCTGGACATTTTTGCTTTTCTCCAAAGTGGCTGGTGAGATTAGTTGGTAATAAGAGACGAAGTAAAACCCAAAATAGAAGTAAATTAACCTGGGACACATGCAAATGCAAACTCTTAAGTAGGGTGTAACATCAAGTGGGGCATGATATAAAAAGTGTATAATAAACTCATGTATTCTTGGAGTAACCTGTTCATGTAAAGAAATGGGAAAACAAATTCTCGATTAATAATGGAACACATAATGACCAAAAAGTATAAATTTGTTATAATATACCATAAATCATATGGCTAACCCAAGCAGTTTGATGAAAGCTGTTTAACCAGATCACTATTTTAAATAACTCCCTACCTTTTATGACATCATTACTTTCGACTTATTCTGTGATATTAAAGTGTTGAAATATCCATAAAATCTTATTATTATACAAAAAAGCAAGACTTTTCCCGATTTCATACAGTAGGAATCTCAAAATAATATTGATTTCTTTGCCACACATAATTTAATAAATGCATCATAAATAAGTGGTAATTTGTTTTACAATAATGTATGCAAAAGTATTAAATGACAGACCGATATTAATAGCTTTTACCAGACTTCAGTTCTGCTCGGAAAGGTAAGCGTAAATTATCCCATATTTGCGTTTTGTCAATAAACGTTATTAATTTGTTGTATTGCTACAAACGGTAATATTCAAATGAGAAAAATTTAAGCATTGAATGTACTGCCATGATAAAATTGGTTTTATTTCAATGTACAGAATGAACAAGGTTCCAGGAAAGAAGAAAAAAATACGAAACATAATCATAGCATTTTTGGTAGAGAACAAATTAATTTCCTTTAGCAATAACATATACACTGTAAAATGTCTTCGACATATACACTGCTTGATGATCCGTCATGAAAGGATTAATGGATGATCATGAATTCATGACTAATAAACAAAATGTAATTCAATGGTACAGTCCATTTGGAAGACATGAATCGGAAGGAATTCTTTTTAAACCAGTTGGCAAAATATACTCGATCTGAAATTAATCAAGCCTAAGACTATCAAATCTGAGTTAACGAAAAATAGCAGATCTACCAACAACTCATTCAATAAAACTATGTGTAAAGTTACAACGATTTTATATGTTACGCTGATAAAAGAACCAATGATTAATAAGTACCATTCTTAAAATTGAAGTGTGTATTGTCAATGATTCAAAAGCCTTGAGAGAGCAAACAACACTTGGCATTCAACACAAAAAGGGCGTTGGTTAATTTTTCGAGGACAACTGCCTAATACCATTCAACACAAATCAATCCGTAAGTCAAATACTGCGCAGAACATATATTATTGTTTTAAAATATTTCATCAACACTTTCAAAATACATTACGATTTTTGAAATAAATACATTTATGCTAAGAAATGGGGTTTGTCAACCTCCTCTTTGAAATTAATTACCGATTTATTTTGCAAAAATCGTAGTAGCCGTCATTAAAGTAATTGTTTTATTTTTAACATTTATAAAAGTTCAGTGAGTTACATTTTACTTTCCTTATCAATCTTTTTTTTGCAACGAAATTGTTCTTTAACTTTTGATGATTCTCTTTAAAAAATCAGCATCACTTATGAAAAATAACTTCCATTGCTACATAAAAAAAGACAAATTTGTTCGCGTAATCTGGAACGAAAATGTGAGTTTAGTAGAAATTTATATTAAACTATGATGGGTGAAAATAACATAAAAAAACAGTATCTCCCGCAAGTTAATTTTGAAACCCACCATAAATTATTGACGTGGCAAAAAAAAATGACTTCCCTCGCTCCAAGCGGATACAAGCCATTTAAATGTTAGTAGAGAATTCCCCCTGGTGTGACAATGAGTCATCTGAATCAATATTGATCCATGGAGTATCACAGTAACACTTGTCGCAGCTCATCCCTGACATTCTACTCTTCGGGAGGGGTACGACCACCGCTGTGGGTACGACTCACCTATTGTATGATAATGACACCGAGTTTTCCATGCATCGCTAACGATAAAAGCCGCATTACCAACCCAAACAAAAAAGTATAGCGTGTGAACTGATAGAATGAACTTTCGGAAAGGGTTGACTATGCCTTCGACCAACTGTGAAAAAATATACCATTAGAGGGTATAACATTTCTTATCTCTTAAATAGCTCCTTGTTTTTTTTTTACACGTGCATCTATGAATGAATTGTGTATAAGTGTAAAAAATATATATTAAATTGATTCATAGCATAAGTATAACGATGTGTTCCTTTGGAAACCAGCAAGCAATTCATGTAAGCCGATTAATTCCAATTCCTTTTCTCATGGGAAGACTTCAACCCAATTTAAATCGTTTCTTCTTCTAAACCTTACAAGAAATCAGAGTATTGAATTTGGTTGAGAAATTGCATTAAATCTTGGTATAGTACAGTTATATTATTTACAATAATACCCGAGTTGCCTGAATAGTCAACTTAGAGGTGCGGATTCGTACCCTGGTTTGTAAGCTCCTGGATGTTGGTGATTGCATATGTTGGGAGTAACGCCATTGTTGTGCCATTGGGTGCTCTTTCACAAATAGCCATCAATAGTTGTGCAGAATGTTGAAGAGGTCAGTGGTAGGACATTGAAAAAAAATACTAATGCATGACATTTTTATTCTATAGTTTTGTTAATTTAAATTGACATTTTTATTCTATAGTTTTGTTAGTTAAAATTGGATTCATACAAGATCCTTGAAATCGTAAATAAATGTGGATTCGACAATTACGCGACAAAATATATTTTGTCTTGAAAGTATCACATTCAGTTAAGCGAAAATGACAGGGAGGTAGGTAGCTGAATTCACTGAAGCGACACAGCGGGCTATTTGTGACTTCCGGGATCCTAGGATAACACCCCGTTATTTTGGACTAAGGTCAGATGTCTGGGTCAACACCTTTGGGCACCTCAAACTTCCACAGTCCGTCAAAGTTAGGGCAGGTGAGACCACAACAAATTTTAACGTACACCGGTCCCACGTGCACGACGGTCTTTGGATGGTAGATCGAGTCTCGAACTCCAAATGCTAATCCACGAAAATTGAATATTAAGACCACCTTTTCAGAAACACATCTTCAATGAATGCAATTTAATGTACCTTTAATGACTAGGTTATCACCCCCATTTTAATAAATGAGTCGTATAGTTGTGTTGCTTCACAATCCAACGTTAATTATAATTGTATAATTGCAATTCTATCATTACAATTCAATGAAAAATTTCATTTCAATGCAAAACGTTTCTGTAGTTAGAGAAGGCTAGTAATGTGCTTGACCAAAGATGATTAGCATTCATTAAAGATGCGTTTCTCAAAAGATGATCTTTATATTCTATTGATGATGTCCATAAGAACTAGTGAGGTGGGGCTTCACCAAAGCATTAGCATTCACATATAATTTCTGTTATGTTTACTGGGATCTTAAGGATTTTGACAATTCCCAAATTGTCTTCAAATTGTCAAAATTGGGTTTTCTCCTACCTTGGGTGTCATTCCCAGGGAACCTAACAAGATCAAAACTGATTTTGGATTAATTGATGTAACACTTTAAGAAGTGAACTCCTTTCCCAACTACAAGAGCTTAAGGACCTAGTCCTATTTTAGGAAGGACCCACGCCTCGTAACTCCATTTCCAGTTAATACCAGAACTGTCCACATAGTTATCCAAGTTTATTTGCAGACTCCATCTTGTGGACTTGGACAAATACCATGTGTGCTCAATGAAAAAGCAGACGTTGGAGCATATTTTATTTTCTACACAGAAGAGAACTTTTAGAGTAGGCATTTCACAATTCAGTGCTGTTTCTATTTTCATTCAATTCTTATTTTAAGACCATTACCTTTCATTTTTGTGAAGACACCGTGGAATCGGAGCTAGCAGTTCAGGAACAACGAAACAAAGTTGTGCACGGTTTGGTTCGCTCTTATATTCCAGTTTCTTCAGACCGCAGACATGCATAACGGTTTTTTGAAGAAACAATAGCTGAAGCACGAAAACGCGAATTTCAGGAATTGAATTACATTTTCCATCACCCCTCACAAAGGGTGGATTTACCTCCCCCAACCACCCCACCGGAGTCGTGATAGATGCGTCTCAGCGTCCACGATCCGATTTCGGAACACGGCTCCCAAACTCAGAGCATGTCCAAGCTGGCAAATTTATGGCACGGGATTGAATATCGCGGATCGTAGGGGGAGAAGCTCCGTTCCGGAGTGCGAACAAACCTCCCCCTCCCGGCACGGTGGGAGGGGGACCATTGCTTCTATCCAAGTACACGGAACCATCGAGAATAAGTTTGTGTCAAAACCGGGATTTATTGGTGGAATCTGTGCGTATGGGATAACGCACGGCTGGGTCCTGCGCAAGCTGCTGCTGCTTGGCGGAGATTTTGGGAATCGATTGCTTTTTCTTTTTGTGCGTTGTTGATACTAATATTGGAGAGAGATAATATTCGCCGACACACAAAAACCTAGCGCCTCTGGGAGCCCGAGAATAAAACATGGGGTGGATTCGAAATTTTTTGTGGCGTTATCGAAGAAGCGTATGCATGAGCGTGTTTTTGTTTTTCAACTGAGAACGCAACTGTGAGAAATTTCATTTTTATCAACGTCATTGCAGAGCAGCTTTAAATTGTGGCGCTTGCTTTTCTATGGGTTAGAGAATGGATGGTGTTCCTGTGGTACAAGAAACTCTTGAGCAACGCCCAGTTGCTGGAAGAAAAGTTAGTCTTCACACGAATGACAGCAGCAAGATGCGATATACATGCAAATTGAATATCCGTTGTGATTTACAGTCAAACCTCGTTATAATGAGCCATCAATGGACTGATACAGAAGTTTGCTGCAATCAATGGTTCACGATATACGATTTTTCAAATGTTAAGGATGCAAAATTTCCTAAAATCCTTAAAAACATTTTTATGCCGAACAAATTTCTGAATTGCCATTAGGAATGGACTATAATAAAGTAAATAAATATTTGCTCTAAAAATAATTAAACAATGAAATTAATTGTACTTGCATTTATTTCTCTAAAGTATGTGAAAATAAGTAGTGATTTTTCGTTGATCTAGATTTCAGATACATTTCATCAATCTTCTTAGCAATAATTAAAAGAGTCCATTACATTCTTATTCATAGTTTCTGTTGCCAAGAAATTGTGCAAAATGTTCCCAGTTTCTTTCGCATCAGAAATTGAAGGACCTGAACTTACATCCCTTAGAAAGACCTGAAGCTAAGCCAGGCCTCGAAATAGATTTTTTAATACAGGTGCACTCTGAGCACCTAAGTTTTTAAATTAGGTGCACATGTTATATGTTAGGCGCACATTTAAAAAGAAATAGGTGCACAATTTTATTTTCATGTGCACAGTGCACCTGTGCACCCGGGTATTTCGAGCCCTGAGCTAAGCTTTAAAAGTGAGAATTTTGGTTCACTATAACCGAATTCCTCGTTTTTGAAGATCGCTACAAGCATTTGAAAATGTATATTAGTGACATAGGAGTTTGGTTGGAACCATTTGAAAAGTTCTTATAACCGAGATAAGATATAAGAGATCGTTATATCACGGGTTCGTTATTACGGGGTTTGACTGAAAATGGTTTAGCAATTCAACTGACCCAACTTGCTAAATTAATACAAGATTGAATATGTCAATTATAATACGCGTATTAATTACATGGTGTACAAAATTAACAGGTGTTGGACCTTCAATAACCCCAGACATTTCTTGTGGCGTTATCGAAGAGTAGAGAGAAGAGGTAAGCATAAACGCGTATTTTTTTAAAGTGAGAACGAACTACACTGGTGTCCAAAATTATCTTTACATGCATAGAATCACAGATTTCTCAGAAACTGTGAACTATAATTTTATGAATTTGTCTGGAATAAGACATAACATCATAACACATAATTACAAAGGGAAAAATTTAAGAACACAGCATATGATATAAAACTGTAGCATGAAACCATAAAAATGGCAACAATACGTAAAATGGAGAGTTCAGAAAAAATGAATAACTCAGAAAAAAATTAATGCTTACGAGTTTAATATGGAATGTGATCGCCCCAGACTTGTACACACATATCACAACGCGATGATTTCATGCTGGCAATAATGTTGTTAACCACAGTTTAAGGAATTAAGTTTCACTCCTTCAGTAATGCGGTCTCCAGGGCATTTATACATCTAGGAGGATGATGTCTATGTGCAACTACTTTTCCAAGGTAGTCCCATAAGTTCTCTATCGGGTTTAGATCAGGAGATTTTGCTGACCATGTTATTCGATTAATAGCTTTATTTCAAGGTATTCGTCAACAAGGTTTGATCGATGAGGACGAGCAATATCGTCCATAAATAAAAAATCAGATCCATATGCACCTCTGAAAAGTCTTACACAACGTTCTAAGACCTCATCCCGATACATCTGGCCGGTCACAGATCCTCTGTTGAAAACGTGTAGGGGCGTACGATCCATCGATCAATATTCCACCTCACACCATCACACTTGCATTACCAAAACGGTCACATTTCATAACGTTCTAAGGAAGATTTCGCGTTACTAATTATCTCCAGATGTCAAAACGCTTAGAATAAGATGCTAAACAAAACCTAGACTCATCAGCAAAGAAAACATGGGTCCATTGGTGTTGATTCCAGTTCTGATATTCTTTGCAACAATTTAAGCTCTGAACTTAACTACCAAGCAGTAGACATGCTGTTACAGTTATTGCCATACATCGATCTTGAGAAACGCAGTTGTTATACGTTTACGACCTTATCCAGGCCTCCTTGCAACAGTTCCAGAGTTCTAAAATTGTATCCATAGCGCAGAGACTGTTTGTCTTGAAATATTCACACATCTCGCTGCTACCATGATTGTCTGCCCTGATTCTAAACCGCGTATAATGAACCACTTCACAGATTGTTCCAAATGATACTTCAGAGCCATAACAAACCGTTTCGAGTCCTTACACACTGAAATCAAACGCCGTATTGCAGAAATTCACTCAGATATTAACTTTGCACAAAGCACTTGATTCACCGTCGAATGACATAACGCGTTGATCTGCATATCACAAACCGTTTGAACACTTTTGACTGGCACATTCCCTGTAAAAAAGAACTGCATCGATTGAGGGTTTTCATGGAATATAATTATTTTTGGGTAATTAAAGATAATTTTGGATATGAGTATAGTTTCTCCAGTATGACGTTAATTACTTCAACTGAAAAACTGAGAATTTTCATTTTTTTTCAGTCATTGCAAAGCAGCTTTAAATTGCTGCGTTCGCTTTCCTACGAGTTAAAGAATGGGCAGAATTCACACACACACACACACATATGGTACAAGAAACAAATGAACAACGACCAGTTGCTAAAACAAGGGCAGTTTTCATGCGATTGACAAAGCAGGATTAGATAGACGAGTGAATTTCGATAGAGTCGCCGTATTAATCTTTAATGATCCAGCTGCTGAGCATGGGAGGTGGAAGAATGCTTAATGTTCTAATTGATAATGGTTGAATTTGTCAATTATATAATATTCCTATTGATTGAGTGCTGTATCAAATTAACACGTATTGTATTCGACGTTTCGTGTGACGTCATCGAAGAGTAGAGAGAAGGAGCATGCATGAGCGCGTTTTATTTTTAAACTGAAAACAAACAGAAATTTCATTTTTATCAAAGCCGCGGGGTTTTTCAGTACAAGAGACCCTTGAGCATTTCCCAGTTGTTGAAAGAAAACTTAGTCAGTCTTCATGCGAATGACATAGAAGGATTCGATAGAGAGGCACACTGAATATCCATAATAATCTAACCTTTCTTAGCTGCTGAATCTAAGAAGGATAGAAAAATGCCCTAACCTGCTGAGATTGCTAAAAGATAGAACTTTCTTCGTCTTGTGTTCTTGATGTTCTCGTTAACTGTCAAAATAATGTAAATCCTCCTAGACAACATTACCAAAAGATACCAGATTAAACACACAATTTTAATTCGCTCAATTTTTTACCACTAAAATTTTTAACACATAACGATTGTAAATTTAAAGGAAGGCATTGTGCGTGTTCTAATCGTAACAAAACAAATAATACATTTCTATGTAAGAAAGTTAAGATTAAATTAGGGAATAAAGATTAATAATTTTATCAGCAAAATACCTTTATCGATAAACTCTCTATGCCTATGTGTACTTTATCTCGAAAAGGGCCGTAAGCTAAGCAGTCTGTCATTTCATAACATATATTTAAGCAGTTGTTCACTTATTGGTTGAAGTATTTGTAATCATGAAGATCACAGAGAAAGACAGAGTTGTGAAAAGGATGTGGTACCGTAAGAGCGTCCTTGAATTTTTAATTCAAGAGTCCTGGAAACCTTGAGTACTAACCATTTATTCCTTAGATTAAGTGCCGTTATTCATTTTTATTAAATTTATTAGCATTGTTTGCAACTGAGATTTCTTCAGTACATATTTTGTTTTATTTTAATAAAACCTTTCCCTCAGATGTGTGAATCTGGACAAATTAAAAGTCCTTTTAACTCAAAACTGGAATAAATCCAAATGAACTAAAATGATTGTACCTTATTGAACATATGGAAATACTTTAGTAATAAGAAAATATATACTATGTAGAAACAAGTATCACTCAAATATAAAATTTTTTTTCAACTATCTCTCAAAAACATGCTTAAAAGTGAAGTTTCGGTTTCACGAATTTCTCAAGGTCGGTAATGTAAAGGCAAGCTACAAAACATGTCTACACAACCCTCGGCAATTAAATTTCATTAACAAGAATCGTTGATGAATAGTTATTGTTAATTTGTACACCATGAAAAAGCCAATCCAATTAAAAAACAATTCAATGCCTAGATCTTAAATTAAACTGCTTATTTAAATACAATAATAACAAACAGCTTCTATTTTGCCGCGAAAACTTTCACCAGCTGAATTATCTTTAATTACTTTGAAATGTTTTCTTTTTCAATAAAAAAGTTTCATACAAGTGAAAGATAGCTTTAAAACTGTTTAGAAGGGAATTATTTTTCACTTTTCTACTTGGAGGTGTTGAAGCATGTTATCAATATTCTCTTCACCCAAATCAGGGAGCAGCGATGACGAGAAAGTTTCCTATCTTCGCGTGGTATATTGGTTGTTTCACTCAAAATATATTCCCCAGACATAGTCGGAAGGCCGATTGTGCAAGGCAACAAAGGCCTGCTGGCCTCAGGCGTGCCGATAAGAGGCAGGCCGCCTGGAAGTACCCCTCTTCCCTGGATGGAAGAGCCTTTTCAGACAGGAAATCGTTCGGTCGTATCCGACTTTTGAAACGGATGGAAAGACGACATAGCTTCACGAGTCACCAGAAGACAGATTTTAGCTCCCTACAGTGCGCGCCAAAGAGATGGCAGTGGTCGGGAAAACAAGGAATTGCAAACAAAGAAAAAATCTTTGAATCACATGAAATATTTCAATCAATTAATAATTATTCACTCAACTATAGTTAAAATTTAATAGTACATCTCATAAACAAGCTGTACCGTCATCTAAATGCAAGAACTAGGTAATCATTTTTTTCAGATGGAGGGAAAATCAGTTTACGTCAATCCCAATTTCATGTACCTTATACTTTTCACTATCCAATATATTTTAAGTGGTCAACAAAGCTAATGATAGTGTATCCAGTAAATTCTGTACGATCTCAGCTTTACCAAATTAACGGGACAGTAAAATTTCAAAATCTCAGGAATCCGTCCAAATTTATTTTTAATTTTCTAGTTTAAAAATTAATTTATATACATTAAACTCTAGAGACACTGATAATATAATACACATCATATAAGTATGGCAGGTTCCTACGATTAATATTTTTCGACTTTCTTTTAATTTCGATAAAACCCCTGAACTTTCTTGGTTTCCTCGTGAATTTTTTTTATTTAATTCCTATAATCCGTTGTATAGATCTTCGTGCAAATGTGAAATTCATGGTGCTTCCTAGTTTTGAAATGTTGATTTAAAATGTTGCTAGTTGAATTAATTTTTACAAAACCTCTAGGTGCTGTAGTAAAATCATTTTTTGAAATACAATAGAATGATAGACTTGACAAATATAGTTAACTTCAAATCTTAATTAAAATAATAGCAGTACATTGAAAATTAATGTGCATAGAAATAATCAATTTTTGTCAAATAAAAAAAATCGACGTGTTACGTAGTTACTTCCGTGCAGCTTAATATTTTTTAACCAATATTCAGATATAAGCATTACTAGATTCTCCCATTCAAATAACGATACAAAAGTGATATATAGTGTTACTTATAGATATTACAAACGAAATGTTTAGTTCTTATCGTAATTATGTAATATTATAATTAATTCAATAGTGTGAATTGTAAAGAACTGGAAAAAAAGTTTATTCCGTAAAAGTACAGGATTTACAAAGTATCACACATTTTGAAATTGGAAGAATAATTTTCGGCGAAATCCAAACTTTTTGTTCTTTTCTCTTAACCGGCCGTAGTTATGAAATAAAATCATTGAATCATCTAAAGCTGAATGCTTCACAAGGTTCGTGATTAAAAATGGTTTAAACTTTCTTTGAAATCAGAACAATAAAAATGACACATCGATGTACTTGCAAATCTTGAATGTAGATTTTAATGAATAAATGCAAAATTGCTCACATTTAAATGTAGAAATTATGTAGATTAAGAGAATATCAGAAACTAATTTCATCATAAGCATTTATTAAGACGCACCGTACTTAACTCATGTTTGATTGATAACATGGTTTTAAATTGTTTCTTAACGAACAAATGCTGATGAACAACAAAGTTAACTTTAATAGGACAGCCTGGAAGGAATTGGTTACACTATTAAATGTGATTTACGTTTTGAGGGTTGCCGCATAGCGTAAAGGTCACATTTTGAGGTGTGTCAAATATTTCCTCTTTTTCTCCATGCGTTCCAGTAGTTCATAATTGGCAATATACTGTACCTAAGCAAATAATAACTCTAATATTCGTAAAACTAGTTATATATGAGCGGTATCGAAGACCTTCCGATTGTGAGGCCGAAACCTCTCTATGGATGTGAAAAATTGAATCTGAACATCAATCTTTGGAAATTAAAGTACATTTTCAAAGTTAAACAGTTGGTTAGAATTCAACCTGATTTGAATTACATAGTTTCTGTTTTTTATGCTGAAAAAAAAAGAGAAAACAACTGTACTTTTCAGTAAGAATTATATCTGAGTTGGGAAAAACGGTTAGAGAAAACAGAGCTTTAATTTAAGTTTCTAGTAAATTTTTTATAACTTTAGCGAATATCTTATTACTTATCGCAACTTTAGGCATTTAAAATGAACATCTGTCTCTGTTTTGGATGGAGTACTGCTCCATGTTCTCATTTGAACAAGAATTCTGATCAAAATTTCTCAGAGACCTGCATAGTTGTGATGCTCCAAACAATGGTCTTGCGCTCCTCTTTGGCGACTTGAGCTCTTGCTGGGGCCGGCAACCCCCGTAGCTGGAAGAAAACCGAAATTCTCTCCTCATCTGGTGGATGGTGAGGAAGTGATTTCCCTCATCCCCCTCGGGCACTGGAGGATGTCGATCTAATGGCCCGTGCTCCCCCGCATCCTCCATGCCGCTTCACTCAGCTATGCAGAGTTCCGACTCCAAGAAGCGCCGCTATCGTAAACGGCCCGATAACCATTTCATATTTTAAACATGTTAAGGCAGAGCCCCTTTCCCCGTTCACCAATCCATTTTTGATTTCGGGAAGGCCCTTGCGGGGGATGACCCCCGAGATGTTGCCTGGGATGTTCCACTTTTCTTATATGGCATGGTGAATTTCCTGTAGCTGAAGGTTTGGGTACAATGAAGCCTGTGCTTGAATAGCTTGTTTTTTGATCCAGGCTTGTAAGGAAGAGACCCTTGCGAGCTTTTTTTAGCTTTAAAATCTTGCTATATCTGTAGATGCAACCAGATGCGAAGCAAGACTTTTGGGGATCTGGGTGATATGCGGCTGATGTCGCCCTGTCCAAAATAAAATTGAAGTATTTAAAATAAAGATTGAGATAATTTAAAAATAAATAATATTAAAAAATTGATAAGTAGTTTTTTCGCCAAGAACAATCAAAACAACGCACATTAGCAACAGAAGCATTTGGATCTGAAGTTTTCAAAACTAATGTTCCACCGGAAAACATAACAAAAATCGTTGTAAGAAAGCATAAAGGGATCGGGGCTAGTTGGCATGAGATAAATTAACATAAGGGATAAGTTATACTATTTTCAGTTATGTTTTCTTTATTAATTGGTGGCCAAGGAGTTCCATTATTAGCAGCATTGTAGCTGAAAGAATTACTGAAAAACAAAATTAAAAACCAAAACCTACGCCTACTAGCTCCGTTCTCCACAACAGTTTAAACATTATCCTAAAAAAACAAGGGGGTTGAAGAGCGGAGGAATAACTACATTTTTATATCAAATATACAAGAATAACATTTGAATTATTAATGAATTTCAGCCAAAATTAAAGTATCAGACTCTCTTAAGACATACAACAGACAAACGTACTTATCTACCACAGTGCATGTGACACAATTCCTCCACGTAAACATGAGGACATGGTTCAACTTTAAATACAGGTGACCCTCTTATAACACCGATTCCCAACAACACGGTACTAAAATTGTGAGGATCCATTAACACGATAATAGTTTCTGTGTAACGCGGTTTAATTATTTTTACCTACTGTTGGTCAATTCGACGGTTAAATAAAGACCCGTTAGATTTTTTTCACCTGTCTGTTTTGTTCTTGTCTTGTATGTTCATATGTCTATATGTTCAACTGTCCGTGCCCTATACACGTCCACACGGTTTAATACATAGTTAAAATGTTTTTAAACCTTACATGAATTTACTTATATTATTTAATAATCCCTTATGTAACTTTATTTAAAATACAAATAAATGTGTTAACTTTTTCTATGTTTTTAGTACTCCGTATAACACGGTTTCAGTTTCCTTATTACACGGAACGCAATCTCTACTTTTATATAATTCCTAAATTTCGCTAAATACGGTTACTATACAACACGAACTATCCTATAGCACGGTTTTTATTATAACACGAACATATGAATACAGTTTTAGACGTATTCAAGAATTATTAATATTTTTGCTCTAAATAAGTATTATCTGAAAGCGTCTATGATGGTTTGAAGTACTTTTTCTTTTTTTGCAAAACTTTCATTGGAAGTTTAAGATGATACACGTGCTAAAATTGATTTCATTACCAATTTACATTTTAAAGAAAATGGTTAACTGGTCTGAAACTTTCTATATTTATGTCTCCTGTATTACGATAAACTCTGAAAATTGTAAATGTTTCTTTTTCAAACATCTTTGATTTGGTCGCACTTTAAAAGAACAAAACGAAACGTACATTTTAAGTGGGAAAGGTAAGGTCATTTTAATTAACGTCGTACTAGAGCAACACAACCGGCTATTGACGACGTTCCGGGATCAATTCCCTAAAGGAAAGATCCGATGAAAGCACCACGAAATTTTGATCTACGGTCATATGATGAGGCAACAACTGAGCTGGTACCGCTCTCTCCAAACTTCCACACGAACCCAACATGAGGACTTTCGGCCACGACAGATTTAAGGAGCACCAGCTACCTCTACACTATACGCTTACAAATATCCATGCACTGACCCGGATTCGAACTAGGAACCTTCCGATCTAGAGGCTAAAACCTTAACCACCAGACCGGTTGGTTGGCTTGAGAACTGAAAGAACTGGTGAGAGAACTGAAAAATCTAGCAGAATGTAGGATTAATTTTTTTTCAATGATACATTTCTAAAAATTCAAATTTCAATGTGAACATGCCAAATTTAGAGAAAACTTTCTTTTAATACTTTACATTTTGGGATAGAATCTTATGCACCAAACTGCATGGATAACTCGAAAATTCATACAACAATTAAAACTTTTTTAAAGATTGTAAGTCTTAAAACCTGATTGTTTCAATTTAAATTTTGTGTTAAATAGTTAATGGAAGAGCTTAAAAATATATCCTAGTACATTAGCTTACTTTTAATTGCCTTATTCCTTAGCTTACTTTCAATATGTTAGAGCCTTTCTGAAATTTGACTGATACAAAAAATTTGATTGATCAATGATTCAACCAATTTCAAGCAATTTAAGCTAACGCATACATGAAACTGGATCGGAAATTTTCTAATAGTAGAACTGAGGATCAAAGGTACACAGATAATTTAGAATTAGAATTTTCAGCAATCTTGTTGAAAAATCTATTTCTTATTAGTTTTACAAATTATGTTTGCAGTTCTGAACTAAAATACTTTTCTTACTGACATTGGTATTCCTGTCCTACAATTGAATTTTTCTATCAGTTGACATTTGAGCCCTTTGACATTAATTAAATTCAATTCGACTTTAATAAATATCCATTCATCCATGAACTCGTTTCGAACTATGACATCTACTTTATGGATTCAACTATTTGATAATCTCGAAATGGCCTATGAAGAATTAAAACAAAAAGTCATATTCATTGAGAATTTCTTTAACGAAATTTGCCATAAATTATGTTAAGACAATCCAAAAAGCAGAGATTATATTAGGCCGTTAGAATGATAAGTATGCTCAGTCGTTAAAAATGTAGGATACTGTCTTCATTTCAAGCACGCCAAGACAATTTTTCTTAAGTAGTAAAAAATAAAGCAATGAATTTTACATGGCATAATCACACAGTTTATTGTGATCCTTAATTAAATTAAAAATTATCTTAAAATACAGTTAACCTTAGTACTTAGTACCTTACAAATGATCTAGTTCTAAATGTGACTACGTCCACTTAATACAGATCCAATAATCGTATGCCTGATTATCAAATGCATAAAATATCTGCATTTCCTACGTTTGTTAAAAAATTAAGATTATTATTTTCCATATTACTTTCAGAAAAGATCACAAGCATAACGATGACATTTTCCGCATCAAATAATCCTCCTAATAAAAACTAGATATATATATATATATATTTTTTTTAATTTTACAAAAATGATCAATTTTCACATTGGATTAATGATACTGAAAGATAAATTATTTTACGGTATCGAAGTTTCACTGAAATTTTAAAAGAGAGCCTAAAATACTGCTGATTGCCGAGCTCATTTTGTAACTTCACAGATTTTATATTTATAGACCACAACAGATCGTTAACAACCTCCCATCCCTGGCAGAGGAGGAGCAACAATAGATGTCCTTCCCGTTTATCTGGATTGACAGGGGCCTGTCAGCCAATAAAGTTATGGCCTTTCTGAAGAATAGAATTATGGCCCACGGTTCGCATCTCTTATTATCGTTAGGGACGCCTTTGGAAGTGAAGGCTGCTGATTTGTAGGTTTGCTGCACAAAAGATCTGCTCGCCTTAAACTGTAATTAGAGCCCACAACTCGTTGAGAATGCCCTGAAAAGCGGTCTTTGTCAAATAACGAGGAACAACTTTTAATCCTAGAAATGGTAATGCATCGGCTGCATAAATAACACCCTTCCCGAAGCATTGTTGTATGTTAAAATAAGTCGAACACTAATGAACGG
Organism: Metellina segmentata; assembly: GCA_947359465.1. NCBI lineage: Eukaryota > Metazoa > Arthropoda > Arachnida > Araneae > Tetragnathidae > Metellina > Metellina segmentata. Next base: position 61,548,742 of record OX375879.1, on the reverse strand, counting down.
TTTCTCTCTCCCTTGAAAGAAATTTTTTAAGACTATTCAGAAGGCTGGTGATCTTAGTGCATAGTATTTTCTTCGGTGCGTGAAAAAGGAATTTAATACATTCGTGATTATAATATTTAAGCCTTGTATATTTTTATCTCCTTTTGTTCCCCCCCCCCGAGGAACGAAAATTGTAAAATTTCCAACGTTTTCCTACTCTGAAAGACTACCTTACGTTGTAAATTTTACAATTTTCCTTTTGTTGTTCCTTTTTGTTTTCCTTAAATTGTAAAATTTCAAACGTAAGGCTGTCTTTCAGAGTAGAAAACAAAAATATTATGATCCTTATTTATTTATGATAAATGTCATCAGATTTCCGAATAGTGTAGCATTGTTTTTACTGCACAACACACGTAATGACTAAATGGCCACATGGAATGGTTGAAGAAATCATGAGGAAAACTATATTGATCGAGCAGGTCAAAACTGATTAAAAGTCATATAAGGAAGACTGAAGTTTACATTACATACATACATATGAGTGAAACACTCAGAGGGTAATTTCTAAATTAAACGCCCCAAGTAAACTTCATGATAATATACATTATTTAACAACATACATCTATTGCAACTTGCGTTAAGCGACAAAGAATATTTTTGTTAATCATTGTGGGGAACTATTTAAAAAAATACTTATAAGAGAAGATTAAACCTTCAAATGTTCTAAAATTGAGGAAAAGATATCTTAAAAATCGTATTTAATTTATGAATTTATTACATTATCTAATATTTCATTTCTGTGCTCAGATAGCAAAATGTTATAAGTCACTTATCCCAAAAAATTGAGTAAGTCCCATCCTGAAGTCTGGTTTGTTAATGTTTAGATAGTAGCAAAATGTCGTGTCTCTTTCTTTCAGCTTATGAGAAAACAAAGGTTCGAAAATTGTAATAAATCAAAAACCACAGAACCACATATTGAATCTTAAAATTGCTGCCACGAAAAATTAAAAAAGTGACTTAGAACTTTTTGCCATCTGAACACAGATTTAATGTATTACTTACATTGCAGTTTACAGATAGTGTAGGGCAGTGCTTCTGAAACGCCTGGCCCTGGCATTAACTATACTGATTCGAGAGAGATTCTCCTAGAATTTGTCACATTTTTTAGAGCTTTTATGTAATGTGCGGAGGTGAATAATATTCGAATGTGTTTAAAAGCCCAAACCCCAAAGGCCTAACTAATACTGTGTAGCAAATGTCAGAGAGCAATCAGCATTCAACTATAAAGTAAATATTTCTTCTGAAATTGAAAATCAGGTCAGTATTTATATAGTTCTCGAATCCAATAATAAACTAAAATATTTCTTTGTAAGTTCACAATACTGTATAGGAATGTTTTTCACAACCCAGAAGACGTGATTTTTTTAAAGATCTACCGATTTAAAATTTTATTTTCAGTAAAAAAAGGTATTTAGTTTAATTTTCGTGTTGAGAAAACTGAAATGGAAAGTTTGGGGGACGTAACAAACATAAATATTAGGTGGTTGGTATGAGATACAGGTAACTCTCTTATAACACGGTAAAATGGTACCGTATTATAAGAGGGTCACCTGTATGTCAATAAAAATAAACACAAATTAGTTTATTGATATTGATCTGAAGAAAGTTACAATACGTTCTAAATATTTAATTAGTCCAGTGATTGAGAACTAATTTAAATGTAATTTTATCTTTGTCAACATGCCACACTTAATACATGGTAATTCATAATTGTTCTTGTGCTATTTAATGTATGAACTTAGAAAAAAGATTTACCTGGTAGCTGTCTCACAGCCATTAGTTTAGAAGCATCATAATTTGAACAAAGCGAACACTTTTCACAACTCTTTCAGCAAATATATACCGGTAAACTTTTTAACTTTTAAGCACGATAGTTTTTTAATTTTCCTACGAAAAAACCTGTTTTACATAATCGTTAAAGTCTACGATATATATTAGTTTTAAAATTCGTGCCACAAACCGTCCGTATATTCATTTACCTTAAAAACTGCAACGTGGTGCTTATTATTTTAAACTAATACTGGTATCCTTTAGATTCCTGCCATAAGTTTTGCAATAAATTTCCTTTCCAAAGCTCGGATTCGGATACCCTTTACATAACTCTTCTTGGGCCATCTGTATTATTTATTTCCGGATATTCCAACGTCTCGCACGGCAGTCGGATTTCCCGAAAAGCTCCTCAACTGCGAATTCAACGTCTTTACCGCAGCGCAAAGCTTATTTGCGGACTTTTTGCATAGAAATAGTCTGATTAGGAACCGTTTTCAAGTCCCCGAATAAATGTTCGCTGGAAAAGAAAGCCGGTGTTTTCTGCAAACCTGGATCTCATCAATGCGCCATGCAAAAGAGAAGAAAAGTGTTTGTGTTTTTGTTTCTCTACTGAGCGTGATACAAATAGGGGGCATGGTTAAATTTACACAAGAATCTATTTCAATGAACTCTTCTCAATATAATTCTTTATACACTGGCACACGCAAAAATTATGGAAAAGAAAAGTTTTTAGGACCAAGTGGCCAGGATGTGAGAAAATGAGACAAAAGGAATGTCGAGAGTTACCGCACCGACAAGTTTAAACAAACCAATAACAAGACTAGAAGCGAAGGAGTAAAATGTCTTTGAATTTAAGTTGGAACACTGCACTGGGAGCAATGAAATAGAAGCATAACTGTGAAAACAATTAAAGAGATGAAGTTGTCTTTAGTAGGTTGCATGACCACCTCGAATACTGTTGTAGACTTGTTAACCTTCGTTAAGTACCGAGAAGGAATTTGGGAATGAAAAACTATTGTAACACAACCCATTCTCGGTCTGAGTTAAAAGTTAATTAAAGTATACAAAAATTGAATATGCACCTTTCTATTGGTTATGCGAAGGTAATCCTTCCCTATGCCCCACAGTCTGTTATTCTGAAGTTACATCCTTTAAAAATTATGGTGTTCTTTAAAATTTGCAAAGCTGTGTTATGGAACAAAGAAAAGTTATCCTTAGATATCTTCTGTTGAAGCTTATTTACTTGAGTAGCTATTGCACACTAAAAAAAGTGCTAAATAGACGATACACTTAGCTTTTTCAGGTATTCTTAAGTCCCTGTAAAATTATTGTACTTCACGCCCTAATTAAAAATTAAAACTAAAAGTCTTTGCATTTACTGTAAATATATTAAAATTAGAAAGATATTAAGACTATCAAAGGGGATGTGGGGTAAAACTTCACAAACCATTTAATAAAATATGTAAGAAAACAAAATTGTTAGTGGTAATTTTGGAAAAAAGCCCGTTGCACAATCATCATAACTAAAATTAGCGTTAGAAGAGAAGTCAAGTTTAAATATTCCCTTGAGTTGTCAATGCTCACTTCTCTGAGTTAAAATCCCTGTCAAGCACTTGTAAAGGTGGTGAAGCACTAATACTCTTCACTAATGTGGTCAATAGGTAAACATTTTATTATGGCTTCCTTAAAAAATGCATTATTCGAAACGATGCGCTGAACATGAATTATTTACGTGTTTTTATTTGAAAAGATGGTGTAGTGTTATTCGGATTAGAAGCTGATGGCCTTTCGGGTGGCCTATTTCAAGAAATTAAGCAATTTCACCAAGGCATGGCATATGCAAAATCATGTGACAATCATGGGTGACTATTTGTATCACTAATTCGCTTTCACTGCTCCGGCAAGCAAAGCTTGGAACCAGAATTTCCTTATTTCAAGAGATCGGGTAAAGAAGGTAACTAAAATTTGCACTGCGTAATAAAATTTGTACAATATGGCATAAATTGTTTAGCTTCCAGTATCAGGCTAGTTACACAATGTTAATACACATTTACGTGAAACAATGTTTACATAATTCAATTGCTTGAAGTAGTGGTAACATGATATTATTATATGAAACAATGTCAACCTTACACAATTACATGAAATAAGGATATCACAATATTTCATTATATTCTATTATTTGATATTCTTTCATTTATTTAAATCTGATACATATCTATATTCATTAATATATAAGAATAATATATAAATATAAAATCATTCTTTATTTGCATTTACTTCCCAAACACATCTTGGACTTTCAAAGTTTACTTTTTAGGTGTTAAAATTAAAAAAAAAAAGTCCTAACAAATAAAATTGTTTCTAGAAGGCATGAACTTTCGGTAAGGTTTTTGCAAAAGGCAATTACCGTGATTACACTCTTCATAATAATATGTTCAAACCATCGTCATCTAAATCCCAAAATCGCATCAAAACAGGAGTGGTAACGTCTCATACTGGAAAAGTTCCAGACTATGAATTGTCATTATCTATATCGAAAACTGAACCGGAGACTACAATTCCATACAATTTTTAGGTTATTTTTAAAAATATACTGAGTAGACTACTCGACTATCCCCCTGATCAGGAATTTAAACCTTTCGACACATGATACTAACACACCGTGGTTTGGTGTATATTGTGGACTAGCAACAAACTAAAAGCCAGGCTAGTAAATATAAGCTTGATAAAAGAAGGCGATTGTTTTTTGAAACAAACTTTATTAAAATGCAATTACAGTCTGCTAAATAAAGAATTTAAATTATTATCATCGCACAGGATATCATCACACTAAGTTCTTGATATTTATTTACATATAAAGTTCTGTTTCGCCCAATCACCTCTAAGCATGAATGATAACACCATCAACAGAAGTTCCAGGATTCACAAGCAGTCATCATCGGTATCGAAAATTCAACCAGAGACTGCGAATTCAAAACTATTTTTAGATTCCTTCCTGAAATATAATAAGTAGACTACTTGATGATCCCCTTTTCGTGAATTTAACCCTTTCCACTAACTATACAAACACATCGGATTGGAGGGGAGGGCAAAGAAAGCTCATATAGTTAACTATAAATCAGGGTTCTCACTTTTGACATAAGAAGATATATTTTCAATGCTGCGATTGATTTTCCGAAGACAAAAAGATAATTAACGCAATTACAGCATTCGTAACAAAGTATTCAAACTGTTATCGTCGCATAAAATCTCATCACACTGAGCCTCCTGATGTTTACAGATAAATTTCTGCCTCGCGCAATCACTTCTTAACAGGAATGGTAACGCCCCACAACGGAAAAGTTCCAGATTCCACAAACAGACATTATCTGTATCGAAAACTCAACCAGAGACAGCAGTTCCGTACGATTTTTAGATTCTTTCCTGGAATATATTGAGTAGACTACTCGACGATCCCCTAATCGTGAATTTAAACCTTTCCACCCACGATACTAACACACCCACGGGTTGTAGAGGGAGGGTGGGGAAGGTTCAGATGCCTTCCCCAGACTCTGCACTGCTAGGAATTTAATTAATGCAGCCTTCTGTGGGTCCCGCTTAATGGACGTGCTCGGCAGTTAGAAGGATTACCGTGAATGCCGTTATTTTAATAGAAAGAAAGGCAGCGCGTTGAAGAATGTGCGAACACGACTGTTTCGCGTCTCCTGGGGGAGCAGCCATTTTGATTCATCCGCCATTGTTCGGCCTGCTCCAATGAATAAAACATGTGGAAGGGTGAAGAGGAGGACACCCCCACAGAACCCGAAATAGACCTGCTTGCTCTTCAGAAAGGATAGGAGTTTTAATGGTCGTGTCAAATGTTGGAATGCTAAATCATGCTGTTTGGTAGCATCAATAGAGTTGCGAACCAAACAGAAGTTGTTTGCGATACTTGTTTATCTAAACTTTCGACTTTGAATGCTTGTGTCAGATTGAGAAATAAGTTAATATAGGTGACCCCCTTTTCCACGGTCAAATGGTACCGTGTTACAAGGAAACCGTGCTATACGAAACATGGGGATCAGACAATTTTGTATATTTGGTACCGTGTTATATGGAAACCGTGCTATAGAATAGTTAGTGTTGTTTAGAAACCGTGTTAAGCGAAACCTAGGAATTATATAAAAGTAGATATTGCATTCCGTGTAATAAGGAAACTAAAACTGTGTTGTACGGAGTACTAAAAACACAGAAAAAGAAAACATATTTATTTGTATTTTAAATAAAGTTACATAAGATATCATAAAGTAATATAAGTAAATTCATATAAATTTTAAAAAAAAACATTTTAACTACAGGTAACCCTCATATAGCATCGGTTAATTGGTACTGTGCTATAGAGAATCCGTGTCATACGAAACTTACCAAGAACCACAGATTTTGATATCGCATACTGTGCTATATGGAATAGCGTGTTAAACTCGTGTTATATAGAAACCGTGTTAAACAAAACTCAGAGGTTATATATATTTGATAATGCGTACCGTGTTATATGGGATCCAAAAGACTGTTACATGTGTTATATGGAAACCACATGAAAATATATTAAACCGTGTGGACGCGTATAGGTCATAGATATGGACGGACAGATGAACAGACAGACTGAACAGACAAGTCAGACAGAACAAACAAGACAGAAAGAACAGACAGGACAGAAAAAACAGACAAGACAGAAAGAACAGACAAGATAGACAGAACATGCAGACAGAATAGAACAGACAAGACAGAAAGAACAGATAAGACAGAAAGAACAGACAAGACAGAAAGAACAGACAAGATAGACAGAACATGCAGACAGAATAGAACAGACAAGACAGACAGAATAGAACAGAACGGATAAAACAAGTCAGACCAGACAGAACATACAGACAGAATAGAACAGAACGGATAGAACAAGACAGACTCGCAAGACGCGGATTTGACATCAGAAGGGTCCAAAATGGATATAAAACTTGAAATGGGTCGAAAATATTCAATGTTTACAAATAAACACTCCATTCAAATTTATATAGATTATCATTGCTATCGTAAACCGTGTAATATGAAGAACCTAGGCGTGTTATATGAGGGATGCCGCAATTTTGGTACCGTGTTATAGAAGTACCGTGCTATGCGAGGGTTACCCGTATTAAGAAAAGAAAAATAGACATCAAATATCGTCTTATTTTATTAAGATACAGTGAACTTGATTTTCAAACTTTGGAGTTTATTATCCAGTTCCTGTAAAATTTACCAGGTGGCTTGTTTCCTACTAAAAATGGATAAATATAAAGTTTTATTCCAAAATATTGAGTTTTACGGACGCGGTAACAAAATACTTGGTCAAATGTTTTGATAAATTTGCAAAACTTAAAAGATCCCTGCGTATTTATTTTCCATGTATTGTCATTATTTAAATTTATATAATAATTTGTATACATCAATCAATTTAACTCCATATTTAATTAATAAACCACTCAACTATTAAACTAAACACCTAAAACTTCGGGGTGAAAAGCACAAGATTAGCAACATTCTAAATAAAATTTCAAAATTTGGAAGAAAGGCCGAATTTCTCATTTGCACTTATATGCAGCAGATTGCAAAGATGAAGAGTATAATTTTCAAGGAAATCAAGAAAAAAATTGTGATGCACAGCAAACAGTTCGAAATGAGAAGAATGACAAGAAAATCTTCAAAGGAAAACGCGTTTTCATACTAGACATATGCTTTTCTGCAGTCGTTATTGCCCATGTAACTGTGTCAAACATTATCATAATTGAAGAATTACTTTTTCTGTCTATAGAGTTTTGTGTCAATTTTTTTAACTGAAATTTAAAAAATTTGAAAGGAAAATCCAATATTTTAAAAGTCTACTACTCCTTTAAAAAATATACGTACTCACTTTGAGTACAACTCTTTTCTTAAGTACTATATTATCAACTTACGAATCGACTTCCTTCTCATTCAGTATCATTTGTGTGTTGAAAAATGTGTCATTGTTAAAGCTGACTGGCTACTTCCTAGGCTCCCACCATAAGCCTCGATTGAATTAAGAAATTCCAATTATCTCATTAACTTGTAGGTTTGGTAGCGTATTCATATGGCAAGATCATTTCTTGTGCCATCTATTACTAGATCACACAATCAGTAGAAAACGAAATTGGAAACTATAATGATATGTGTTATTTAATACCCAACATAATACATAGCTGGTGCAAGAATCAATTAATATTTAGTAATCATACATTCAAAAACCATCGTTTCCCAAAAACAGGAGAAAACTACTTCAAGAAATGCCATTTGTAGAATGAATGACAACAGACACCTTACATTTCAATTTGTATTACATTGCTTTTTTGAAGCTGGTATTTAATTTTTTGTAAATATGCTTTCAAGGTTTTCTTTAATATACGATGTTATTCATAGTTGTGTACCTAGTAAATATCTGTTATATACTTGTCCTTTAGTATTATTTAAAAGCAGAACAGAAATAAAAATTAATATGCTTCATGGTAATAATTTTTGTAACACGAGCTATGGTGACGTAACATACAATTCAGATGAATTTGTTAGAATGAATAGACGTTCCTTGTTTTCATACATGTGAATGTATGATGCAGTATAGCATAGGAAAGATATCTTAAAGAAAATTCTAGTTTGAAATATTACAAAGAGATAACTTTTCGACCGTTTTTTTTTTCCTACACGAAAATTTAAAAAGATATTTTTGAACCTTGAAAAATCTTAATAAACTAAAGTATAGGATTTAGATCATCTTGCTGAAAAAAATAACAAAATGCTTATATATTACATACGCATATAGACATTGTACAAATAACAGATGAATAGTCAGGCGAAACATGTAGACTTAAATTAGCTACTCTTCAAGTTGCTTTTAAGACATATAGACCAAATGGTTCATTTTTATGTCACCATTATTATTAATGCCATTATATAAATCTCTAGACTAATCTCGAACAAAATCTCCAAATTTGTATACTGTCCTACACATTGAAGCGTTTGTATCAATGTACCTATTTCCCCTTATATTTATCTTCGAAGTTCCTATCTGTTGGATATTATGAACACACACATGGTATTATTCAATACCATATATGTGCATGGAAGATTCCAGATGGGATCTCAGAATTACACCAGGTTGCTACCACGCAAGCGTCATTTTTCTTTTCAACCTGTGTTGCATTTCGAAGAAACTCTGGGTTCTCACGCGTCTTAGAGGTCACTCCTCCTACCTGGAAATCCATTGGAGGAAATGTACTGTTTAGGAGGGGGGTAGTAACAGATGGGAGGGGATGTAAGATCCCGCGCCGACCAGTTTTCTTCCGAGACTAATTAGAATCGAGAGATTTAAAAAGAAACCAAATGTGGTACAAACAGCAACGTGACAAAGATGGACCGCCAGGTCAAAAGGGAGAGCCATTCGTCAAGCGTTCAGAAACGTTGGCAAAGGCGGTGCTATTTCATCTGCAGGATTCTTTATCTGAGATGCTATTCATAAACAGCTAATGAAGGCCGTCCAAATCGAAAGGACTTTTTCTGTTCCTCTGTTGGTTGAGGAAGTGGGCGGGAGTGGAATGCTAGGGCTTAAGTTACACAGATACAGGGTTCGCCCAACTGTGTTGCGTTACAACCTATCTATGTGTGTGGCCGACTTTAATTGCAAGCTCATTTGAAGTTTTCATAGGAATTTTTGCAGCTAGATTGTGAATAAATACACATCTCTGTTCGACACTTCTTTTAAGGACTAAGAGCTCTCTCAGTGATGTATTTTTAAAGATGCTGGGTGTGTTACGCCCAGAATAGCACGTATAAGGACTGCAAAATCTCGAAATATTTTGAGTGAAAACCAGTAGCGTTTGCTTAACAACTGGGGGGGGGGGGATTTGTTTTGCTCTGAACTATGCATTAATAAAAGGGATGTCTTTTTTTTTTTTTACAACTGCGCAGTTAAATGAACTTTTTGTAATTTGATATAAATGTCACTCAGTGGTCTTTGCCCACAACTTCGGTGGATTGATTGCGAAGAGTGTAGGTTTTAAAGCAGCTAAATTCTGCGTTAGATAAGCGGCACACGAAGAAATAAACATAAAATTCAATGAATTTTTCACTTGGCATTAACATATCACTCATTATGAAATTGTAGCACTAACCGAAGGTAGAAAAATAAATTCCTACGGGAAAAATGATAGAAAGTCACAAGTCTAAAAAATACTCATGAAAACGATGGTAAAAAACAGACCTTCTGATTAAATAGACGGAACATTTAAGAATAGTTTCAGGCGTATTACTCTCATTCACTGGGTTTGAAGACCTTCACGTGGAGTTGTATCAGAGAAAAAAAATCTCGAATCCTAACATAGGACAAAATGACGAGAAAGGCTTCGACAGCCAGTCGACCCAATTTGATTCTTAAGCCGACGAGACCTTAAGACAACTACTCCGTCCTCATGTTCGACCGATTTCAATAGAAAACGAAACTATACACTTGCCAGATGCCAGTTTGGACGTGACGTTCCACAACGTTGTCGTATTTTATTCCCTCCTAGTTATATTCTGTACTTTGCCGTGTAATAGTTTATGTTTCTAGAACTTTCGAGGGGAAAGAGAGTAATAGAGTTAAACCTCAAAAATACAAACTGAACAAAGCTATAATGTATGATACTCAATTTTATTTTATTTTTACATGTGTAACAGTAAGATAGAAGAATTACACTATAAATTGTATAAATTTGAAATCTAGCAGTTTATACAATTCCAACCAATAGTACCGGTAGCCAAATTGGTAATTGCAGAATAGCAAACGGAGGATTTCGAGTTCAAAACTCTATCCTGTCAAAAATCATCGTAGATGTTGGGACTGATATAAGTTAAATTTGCCTTGACCTTAGATGTAATCATGTTGGCCTGGTGTAGATGTTTGGAGATTGGGGTGCAAGCTTACGTGCTGACCTCGTCACCTGACCGAATATCAAAATTATGAGGTGTTGTCCTTTTATCTTTTTCTGGTATTGATCCAGAACCGTCGTCAACAGTCCGTTGTGTTGCTCCAGTGCGAAGAAAGTTCGACTTCCTTAATTTACCAACCAACAGATGGTTAAACATCGTTAGTATTCGAAGCAAGAAGACATCTAACTGACAACAATTCTGAAAGTTCAAAAAATGTTTTTGTTTTGAACTGGTCGTTAAACTGAAAAGAATGAAAAAGTGAAGGCACAATATTTTTGTGACGAACCCTGAACTGACAACAACGATTATTGAACATAACAACAGAACATGTATGGAACTCTATACTTATCAGTAGAGATCGAATCGATATGCAAAAATGTGACCTGAAATATACATTGCAAAATAGCACACACAAAAAAACATAAAATTACAAATGAGCCACCCTTTCATTCAATTAATACAAAATGTTATTTATTAATCGCTTCACCCCATGTCCTGGCGATCGTGGAGTGATTTGTATCTTCCAACTCTTTTCATAAATTAGGTATCGCCAGCAGGGGTCAGTCGTGTCGTCGACATCCAGATGGGGGAATCACTTATCTCGTTTTGTATTCGTTGTATCACCTTCTCGTACACTGGCGTAATGTAGTTCTTTCTGATTGTTGATGCATAAGGTATTTTGTTACCTCTGTACTTCTTCAAGAAGGATCTAAAATGGTCATTCTCCAGCTTATAAAGAGAAATATTGGATTTCAACATTGCCTTGATCTTGGTACACCTCGTTCTTCTCCGAAGATTGGAACACTGACTCAAACTTTAACGCTGACAAAGGCTGTTGAATATTCTTGTCTTTTTGCGCCTTTCCCACTTTTTGTTTGTGAGCTGTAGTTGATTTGAATATGATTGCTTCTGAAAACCTTCCTTCCAAACGTAATAAACAAAGTTTAAAAAAAAATTGTAAAAATGTTTAAAAGTAGAGCAAAATTGTCCAAATATACACAAAACATGCAAAAAAACCCAACCAAATATGCAAAATAAATTCGTGTTTTTTGGGTTGCAAATTGCTAAAAACCTCCCAATACGGATTTCTATCAACACTAGGTATTAAAAAAAAGATATGCCCACACATCACACCAAACTAGCAAGACCAACTGCTGAAGGTAGGTAGTTCAATTACCATCGCAGTGGAGAAACACAACGAACTATTATTGAAGTAAGCGAACGAAAAAATAATTTCAACATCTAAATAAACGGTCTTTGTCCATCGGTTTCTCTTTTGCTGTAGAGAAATGTGGAAATGAACACACTTCTGGATTTTTTTAACATCTTTTCAAAGTACATCCTGACAATATCCATGAATGTAAAAACACAGTTTGTTATGTGTAGATTCTAAACATGTAATTTTTGTTATTGTATTTTTAGGTTGTAGCACAATCTAATTCCTGATAAGTGAAAACGAAACAAAGAAAAAAACCACAGTACGTTTCAGTAAGCAACGAAAAGTAAATAATAAGCTACAAACTGCGAAGTGATTCCAGAACCAACACAATTTAAATATTTCTCAGGCGGAGAGAGGTATACATGTCCACATTTCAGAAACATAATGAAAGACCCCGTTCCTTTCCAACATGTGCGAAATCATCTTTTGACAGGCGGCATGCAGAATACCATGGAGGAGCGAATGGGAACGTCCCGGCGTGATTTATGACGCTGAGGAAACTGCGCAGAGGAGATAAAAATGAATTAAAAACACATTGAAAAAGATCCCATAAAGGACTGCACGGGAGGCTGCCGCAGCGGCTGCGAGTTCAGAAGAACTTCATTAAAAGTTCTTGCTCAAACAGCCAACAACATAAGAATAAAGTAAAGAAAGCAAGATGAGATTTATTTCTGCCATGAAAGATGGCACTTTTTCATGCGAGCTTTCTTCGAACGCCGAGCGCGAATCTGTCAGCGTTTTCTTCCGAGTAAATAGGGGTGAATGGTTCCTCTTGCCACATCACACCAGACACGTGAGTTTCAATCAAGAAATCGATACAGTGTAGTGCGATACATTTGTGAGAGCTGGATATTTGATTTAGCTGCCTTCTGCAGCCAGAAACTTCATCAGATTTCTCAAAAGAAGAACAAAACTTCCATGTAAGCAAGGGTGGTCTTTGCTGTAATTGTCATCACGTCACTCGTGTAGGAAATATGACCTACATGACAAACCAACAGCTACTGTTGAAGGATATTTCATGTATCTTCGAAAGAAACGAAGTGCAATTTTGTTATGTCATGCATGTTTTCGTTTGGAACAGAAAATGTAAAAATTGTATAAATCTCAGATTTGTTTCGCTGATTCTCAACAACTATTATGATTAGATGGACTCGTGCAATAGTAAAATAACACTACCAGCAGACGAACTCTTTAATTGGATTAAATCATGAAATCGATATTGTGTAGCGCGAGAGCTGGGTACTAGATTTAGTTGCCTCCTGTTGCCAGAAACTTGCTAGTCACAGAAGGAAGAACACATTTCAGTAATCACAATATAAGCAGGGTTGTCTCTGCGATAGAGACCGACGAACTGCTATCGATGTTCATAATCAGAAAAACAAATTTGAGAATTTCTGTTTTCTAAGTTTTCTATTTCAAACAAATGTAAGTACAAAATAATATCAAAACTTGGTCTCAATCGAATCGTTTCATCGTCGATCTTCTCATGAAAGAGTTTTTCGCACGTTTTCACAAATATGATGTCAATGATAAAAATATAGTTTTTAACTAATAAAAACCTTCACATGATAATCTAAGTGCACAAAACTTAAAAGTAAATTTATAATTGAATAATAAGGTACTTAATTTATTTACACATTCAAATATCATCCGTTAACGTTAGACATTGAAATTATCAGAGTTAATAATAGTAGTAGTAGTAGTAGATCTTAAGAGTACATTATTACGAAGTTTCATCACATGCAACGGAGCATGAGAGGATCAAAACATGAGGGGATAGATTCCTACTACAAGAATACCAAAACCCTAATGCCTTAGCAGATTTAGTAAGACTCCAACGAGTTGGTAGTTGAGGCACGTGGTTTTAACAAGTCTATTACTTAAATTAGGTGATAGATTAAAACGTAATAAAACCATTCTTTCACAAAACTGGTATATTTTCGGGTTCTAAGTTTGTCATTTGGTGCCGAAAGCGATAGGGAGTTATGAAAGAGCTGGCGGGGGAACCATCTTCGACGATCTCCATTCATAGTTTTACGAATGTCAGCATTCTAATGAGTTTTCACGCCCTTTCAAAAATTGACTGATCATAAGTTGACTGCCTTCTCTTCGGAGCCCCATTAAAGACAAACTGTTTTTAAGAAGGCTAAAGTAAAGGTCTATTTAAGACATCCACCAGTTTGTTTGCATATTTCCTCTTTGCATTCGCTCTGCCCAATTGGTCCAGTTGGTAACAATTGTGCTGTTGTTAATCCCCTTGGTCAATGCATAATTAAAACTAAATCCAAAAGCTCATGTTAGGCAAGTCTCACAGTGACCAACTCCTGATCATCCAGAAGCTGTCCCACAGACACCGATACATCCTAAAATGTAGAAAGGGTTGCTGCTGTTTTTCTGGAGTGGAGCAGGTTTATATCAAAAACTGAAATTGTTGTCTTCGCTGATGAAATTTAATGGAATTTTCTATCAAACATGTGTATGTGGATAAAAGGAAACCAGTTACCATCTGAATAGCACCAGTAAAAGAGATCAATTAACGACGGTGGAAACGTGATATGGAAAGACATCGTTAAACTAGCCCAGAACACTACATCTTCAACAGAGTTATTCTTAGAAAAGAGGAGATACTACAAATTTATGATAAACGTTTCAGGTGCTGAAAATCCAGAGATTTTACCAAGAACGATAAAATTACTTTCTTCAGTCCACGTATGTATATGACGAAAACTTGGTATTACAGCATGAGTGTGATTAAGAGAGTCCAACCACACAACATCAGCCTCCGTCAAAGAGACTATTCATAAGATTTGAATGAATTCTTTGAGACTGGAACAGTAGAGACATATAGAAGCAGTGGTAGACGGATTAACTACACTTAGTAATGTGAACAAATTGTACGTTGACTGGATGAAAGGATGAGCATTATTTTACTTTTCATTGATTTTTAGAGCTATTTTAGAGGAATTCCATACTGCCAGTGGTCACATGGGACTGCCTTGAAAACATTAATATCGCCCTTAACCCTTTCTGAAGTGTCTGGGATCGTCGGAAGAAAATGGACAACAATAATATACTTTGTTGTTCTGATATAATTAAGAACTCTATTTTCGCGATTTCAACTGGAAGACCAGGGTGCATTTGATCTTAAAAATTGCATGTGCGTCTGCTCTTATGTCGTTCTTTGATTTATTTTATTTTTGGCTCCGGTTGTCTTTGTATTCCTGCCATTAGAAAAATAAAAAATAGATTTATATTTCTGAGTTTTAGTATTTATGTTCACTTATACCTGAGTCATCGTGTAGCTTATCTTTTCACAACTTATGAGTGTTGAAATCTTGCGAATTGTATGAAGTCAATCCATTTTCTACGACTGTTCTGAAACATATCAAAGTTTCGGGATCGCACACAACTGGGCATTCATCTCACATGCACAACGTATTGCCACAAGGATACTTCAAAGACATTTCACCGCCCCACAAAGCCTGCTCCTTATCACAAGAGTTGTTTTTCCACCGGGAAGACAGAAAAAGAAAACGTAACCGGTGTATAACGAACGTTAGAAAAACGTGCGTGTTCCAACTCACCACATCCGATGCAAACCAGAGGGGCGATCAACCCTTTCATCTGTCTTGTACGCTACACTCAAGTGGGCTTGGTTTTCGTGAAAACAAAATTCGACGCAATCCATCTTTCTCGTTGAAAGCTTAAAAGCCAGAAGGAAAGTTGTTTCATTCTTAGAATTTAGCCGAAAGCTCCGAGATCCTCTTCTGAGACCACAGAACAAAGAAATTTATGCAGATGTTACAAATCTTCTTGATTTGTGGCATTGTATTATTCGTCGATTACTTTATATTTACAGCATTAAAGTCAAATGTTCTTTGTAATTTTGAAAATAGGTAAAAGAGCAAGAATCGACATACTGTAATCGACCATGACTAGTGTCGGTAACTCCGTGGTCCGAGGACTCACACAACATTTTTTTCTTTAGTTTCCTAGCTTTCAAAGTAATTCGTAGCGTTGAGATAAATTTATTTTGGTAATGACACCATTTAAGCTTGTACCATAAAAGTGAAATGTTTGTAATTGACGTGTAAATTTCGAGACGATGTTAATTAGATATATGACCATTTAGACAGTTTCAGTCTATCATACCGTATCCTAGTTTTTTGTAAGGTTATGAAAAGAAAAAATTAAGGTATATCTCTAACATTATAAAAGAAAGTGTTTGTTTGTTTGGGGCCGCAAAACCTGATGATTCTACAGCACTTATAGCAATGAGATTTGGCACACAGGTAGTCCGAATTATTTACAAATTTTTTTTATTGAATTTCTCGCCGCGGCGTATTTTAAAATACAATCTAGGTGAATTTTAAATGAATTTAATAGTTTTATTCTCCATCACTTTTTCAAACGCGGAGTATTTTTTCTACCCGTGTGACCTTGCAGTCAGGGGTTTGGAAATATGTCAAATTTTTTTCATCCGCAGAACACGGTGAAAATTATTTTTTTCATTTCCGCTTAGATTTTGCGCGGACGAATAAATCTTTTAACTGAAGTCATTTCTTTTTTCTATCTCCGAGACAGTTAAATATGAGTAAAAATTTCAACGGATTTGAAATCTGCGGAAAATTTCAGTTTAGATTGATACCTAAAAATATGATTTTCTAGAAAATAAATAATTTCTTAATATAATATATCTTTAACGGATTTGAAACCTGCGAAAAATTTTACACCAGATTAATACCTCACACCACTGGCAAGGGCAACGCCTGGCTAGCGACGCTGTGGCTAGTATTAGATATAGAGAGAATAACTTCATTTGCTGAGCAAAAGCTCCTTGTTCTTTTGTTACCTTTCTTGTTGCAATTAAAATATTTGTTTCAATTAATTGATTAATTTTAATACAGTTCTACAATCGAACTTTAGGGCCAACATATGGAAAACAAGATTCGCATGGCATTTCAGTTTTGTAAAGTTGAGAGAATTTCTCCTTCATACGATTTCAAAAAAAGTTGTAACAATGAAGTTGTAACAATTTTTGTTGGAAGATTAAAAAAAAGCCTTCAAAGAAAATTTTCACATTCACTAACACTGTTGCGTTACTTAATAAATAAATATGGATTAGTTTAGTTTTTCTTCAATAAACAGAGAAAGCAGAGTAGCCCAGTTGATAACTCAGCAGGCCTCATTTTACGAGATTAGATAAGAGTTATCACCATTCATGGATATTTTTGACGCCTCGGTTACCAAACACTGCCAATGTACGTGTCTTTCATATAAATAAGTAGTACTTCTGAAGAAATTTGAGCTATCTCATTCTTCAAACAAAACTAAAAATCAAGACAAAACCCAAGAATGTTGAAAGATTGTTGCAATACAAACTCATAGCAAATAATGCTTGAAAATTCATCTCTAGTTGATCCATTCTGCCTTGTCTTGCATAAGGTAGTTTTAATAATAATAAAAAAAGAGGTGTTTTACCCTACACCGTCTGGCTTTCTACCTACTTGAAGGCTTCCTTAAGGACTTGTACATAAATATTATAGGGATATCAAGGCTGCTAAGGTATATAAATATCCTCTCATTTGATACTCTAACGTTGAAGAGGGTTCTGGATAAGCGGTTAAGACATAGGGGTACCTTCCCTCCCTATCTACCATGTTAAGCACCTTCGTACGTGATCATTACTTGAGAGAGTGACCACTTGACTGCTGGCTTGCGTCGGGGATGCACCTAACAATTTAGGCTACGTTGATTAATTAAGTATTCTAGCCGTTTCTCTACCTTTATTTTTATTAAATATTTCATTTAAGAAATATCTTTCAGATCTTTTCCTTTTATGATAATGCGATAAGCTGCTTCGTATAGGGTGCTCCTTAAGTGACGTCCGGTCCATAAGAGTCCTCACAATACTATAAACACTTTTTATATACAAAATACATTTATAAAGGTAGGTTCCATTCCATGAAAGCCTCTTTTTTCTCAAAAGCCTATTTACGTAGTCCCTTTCAAGTCAAATTCAATTACATTTTATATGTGTATGCTTTCAAGATCATGGAATTATATTTCTCAATAGTGAAAAACTTCACAAATTTTCCGCTAGAGGAAATTTTGGCGCAAATGTCGCTATAATGTGCTTCTATTACTTGTACTTTAAAACTTTCGGTGCATAAAGGGTTTTAAATTATGTTCATCTTTGTCCTCAAGGCGTGACTTATTGGTTTGTCTGCCTATTGTCCTCTTTTTTCCTCCATACATAAGGGTTTAATTAGATCAAGATCTACAGCTAAGACATAAGAATCAGTTATGCCATATTGAGCTCCACTCTAGAAATTTCGACAGTTTAAGTTCATGCACAAATAAATCTTTATACAATCAGTGATCAAAAGAAATTGGTTTATTCTAAGGTAGTTGAGAAGTAAAAATCCCGTGATCAGGAAAGTTTACACAACGAACGTGGTTGAATTAAGTCCACTATGTCTTTGTATGCATGTTTAAATATAATTCATCTATATTTTCAAATGTTATCTCATCCACCAGTTTACTATTATCGTTTAAGAGAAAGAGTCGTCAATCTCCTAAATCTGACTCTACAGTTAGAAAGCGTCATTAAATCTAATGACTTCTTTTAAAAAGCTATTCAAACATACTTATACCTGGAAACGCAATTAGACTAGGCATACGACTCTTGTTGTTTCCTCATTTAGCAACTCTGAGTACAACGACCCCTTTTACGGTCTCATCTTAAGTTCTTTGAAAGAATCAATGATTTATTATGTAGTGTTTCTGAATAATAAATTTCAGACTTCACATTCGGGAAGCATAATGCTAAATGTGTAACTGAGAACCTTTTCAATTTCGTCATTTACATACCCAGAAAAAAAAATTATGCAATGACTTTTGGTCTCAAATGTAGGACAAGGTAAATCCATAGTTTCTACAATTATAAAAGGAAGCATTTGTTAGTCTGTCTGTCTGCTTCACGGCCGGTAAATCCTGACAATCTATGGCATTTATAGCAATGAGATTTGGCACACAGGTAGTCCAAATTTTTTGCAATTTTTGGGTCGCAGCGAAATTTTAAAATTCAATCTAGAAGATTTTTAAATGAATTCAATAGTTTTATTCTCTTCCTGGTTCTTCAAACGCGTTTCGTCCGTACGAAAAACGAAACTCCCCAGAATGAACTTTTTCTACCCACGTGACCCTCTTTTATATTTTTGCAAGAGATTGTGACGTCAGGTAAACTTTCTCTTTTCAAAAAAAAAAAAAAAAAAACAGATTACATTTCCTGTCTTCTTTTCGGCGAATGAGAGCAAGAAATAAAAAACATATAGACGGGGATTGTTAAGTTTTTTTCGTAAAATCGGAATCGCTAAAGATGATTGAAAATTTCAACGGATTTGAAATCTGCGGAAAATTTTACATGAGATTAATACCTAAAAATATGATTTCTCTCTATATTAAAAAAAGATTACGGCCGCCGCCGACGCTATCGCAGGATTGAAAACTGTGTCGTTTAGCTTGATTCTTAGACGGTTTCCCAAGAAAGTACTGATCATAAAAAAACGAAATTAACCTGAATTGTTCTTCATCGTATTCCCTGGAGAATTGTTAAGATTTTTTTTCCGATGCGGCTATTAGTTTAGGGTTTATTAAGTGTCAAATTTGAAAAAGCGAAATTTCTTCAGCGAGTGAGCAAAACACATACAAATTTCCAGTCTTCAGCCGTGAGTTTGTTTTTAAAGAGTACCTCTCAACGTAAATTTTTGCAGCTCGGAGTTTTTTTAGAAATTTCAATTTGGTTCTTGATAATATTTTTTTTGAAATTCTGAAATATCGGGACATTTTCGTTACTTTTTTTAAACTGTTGTATCTACATCTTATTACTATTAGTTTTTAATTTTGAAAATATCGCAGTATACCTCATAATGTACTCTTTCTTACGGTATAGTTATGTTTGAAATTAGTTAATAAATAAATTCGATGCGATCAAAAGTTGTTCACACAAAATTCGTTATCTTTAGATATTTTCGCTACTTTTTGTTAAAACTGTCATATCTTACAGCTTAATGCTATTATTTTTTAAATTTAAGAACATCACTGAACACGGGGGTTGGCGAGCGCAAGCAAGCAGGGGGAGGAGCCCCCCTAGTTCTTTAAATAAATAATTTTTGAATTGAATATATCTTCAACGGATTTGAAATCTGCGGAAAATTCTATACCAGATTAATACCTTACATCACGGCGAACCAACACCACGGGCCAATGAACCAACACACATCACCAACACCACGGGCACCGGCTAGCCACACTGCGGCTAGTTAGATATAAAGTGCAAAACAACTTAAATTTTCTTAATAGCAATCTAAGTAGTTTGGCAAAAAATAAATAAAATAATTCACTTAAATTTATCATGTCTGGTAAACGATGTGTTTGAACCAACAACTTAATGAGTAAAAGTTTTCCATGTCGTATGTCGCCGATAGATCTTAGACAACATCTCATGCAGAGAATTATAAATAGCCACGATATAAAAAAAAAAAAAAAAACATGATTAATTGTTAAGCCATAAGTTAATATTCATTTCTCTCTAATGAATTCACTTAAAACCGTACTTTAATATTCCTTTTGAAATTCCAGTATTTCCATTTGAGTTTTCTGAGAAGACAAATATAAGAATTTCTTTCTTTCCTCTAGTCAGAACGAATGAGGAACGCAAAATGCGTTTCTTTATTTCTTGTTAAATATTGGAACTCAAAGAAATAAAGTTAGGATTTTAGAAAAAATTGAATTAGAAAATTATTAATTAAGAAAATTACACATTTGATACCTAGACTAACAATTTTTCAAATTATAGTTTTAGTATTCCAAATTCTCTGTTTAACTTATGCATTTTTTACTTTACGAAGGGCTTTTTCTATAAAGCTAAATGATAACACTAGTGAGTTTTGTGATAAATAGTGCTTCTGGCACTCTCTAGATGACAGTAATACCAGGATAAAGTCCTCGTCTTAGGCTGGTTGTTATATTTTCACAGAAAATTCCTCTCATATTTCTCTGAAGTCGCACCCCAAAGCAGCCTAATTTCTATTTGCTGTGTGACCATATCAAGCATCACGTTGATTTTACTCATGAATTAAATATGCCGACGCTTTAACACAATTTTATCGCCGCATTTTAAAACAAAGCAAATGCCCTGATTAATTTAAAATATGATTTTAAATTGGGCTATAAAGTATTGCATCCATAATGTAATCAATTCAACAAATATAGCAGCGATTTTTATCTCTCCTTTTACAACCTAATAGCACTCAGATTACAAAAATTCTGCAGCCCATGAAAAAAATATGTATTAAAATGTTCCAGCAATGTATACAAAATCAATATGTACAACAAAAATTATTCCTATATTTGGCTCTGACAAAAAATAGGAATTATTTATATTGATAATACTCGAATGCAAGAGTGAACCGCACTTCTGCCTAAATAAAGATACATTTTATTTTATACAATGTTTATTCAAAATAAGTAATTAAAATTTTTAATTGTTTATCTTGTATTTATTTCTTTTACTCAGAGGACTCTCTGAATACATAATATGTGTATATATATATATATATATATATATATATATATATATATAGCCAGCAGAAAGAAAACCTGCATTTTACTGAGGCTCAGAAAGTCCTGGAGTCGAAGAAATAAATACATGATAAACAATTTAAAATTTTAATTCCATATTTTGTATAAACTACAATATAAAATACTATGTATCTTTATCTATGCAGAAGTGCAGTTCACTCTTGCGTTCGAGTATTATTTTGATTTTGTTGTTACACATGACTGAGTTCTTCAGTGTAAGCAAACACCTACTATTAGAAGGAAAAATACTTCCGGCATTTGGAATTTGATGTATCGTGTAGCGTGCCTTGTGAAATCACTAGCTACGAAAGAGATTACTGAAACACCAGCACTGTAATAAAAATTGGACTTTTAAAAAACACCCTCGTGTACTACTTTCAAGAAACTTTAAATTTTGTTTCTAGAATCTGTTATGTTACACATTGGACATTGAAATGGTTTTAGGTAAAATATGAATTTAAAAAAACAATTGATGCAGAAGTGGAGGAAATTCAACAAGTGTGAACAAGCATACACCATATTGTAAACTGAAATCAGCAAATATCAAAATATTGGGCAGAATTGAAAACTTAGCGTCATAAAACAAATTTAGGCATCGTAACTTACCAGCGCCATCTATATTGTATAAGATAAACTTTTGCAGTCATAATAACAGCTAAATTTTATTGTAATGTCCCATTTGATGTAAATTAGTTTTTAATAAACTTTTAAGCACTTGTGATGTCGTACATATGAACACGGTTCTTTTTAAATTTGCATTCAATAAATAAAAAGTTGATTTTTAATGGAAATGAAGTATTTATAACAGAAGTTAATATCTAAATCGACAAATGCAACACTTTGAAGGAACAAAACAAATGCAATCGTTTACAGTGTTAATCGGTAAAAAACAAATTCGTGGACTTATTCAATTTTTTTTTTAATTCTTTTAATTTTAATGGTCATTATTGTCGTTAAATCACCTCACAATGTTGTATTTTTCTTCTTACTTCTCACACCCGAACTTAGAAACTCATTGAGCATTTACTAGTCATGCAAAATTCATACATTTTCATTCATCAAATGAATAAAAAAAACTTTGATTGAAAGTCATAAACTTTCTATACCAAAAGTCCATAATAATGGCTTAACACTTTATATTCCCACACAATATCTCGATATCATACTTGTTGTCCAAAATTTGCTTGTTTCCAAAATTTATCGGGAAATATTTTTGAGACGTCCTATCTAGAAAATACAATTTTCTTACTCAATTTTGAATTTTTATTTGTTGGATCTACATAAAAATAAATTTTTAATAATTATTTTAAAGTGATTTAGATGGAACAGAATTGATAGCTGGTCCGGATAGGCCCCTGTTAGAGACTTGGATGTGTGCTTCTTTATTTGTTCATACACAGGTTAGTGACAGTTTCCAAAAGAAATGGTAATTACTTTTTATTTCCCGTAGCAATGTTAGACCAGTTTGAAGTGATAAATGCACCGGAACAGTTTGTTATCCTGATGTGTTTTTACTGATGGAAACAATCGTACATTTTGCAAATGAGATATTAATTTTCTTAAGAAATCAATCAATTCGGCCCTTGAATATCCAGTTTACACACTCTAGGTTGCGAGAACATCTTTATTTTTTACTATTGTTCCAGTGATATTGCTATTGTTTGTATAGTTATTTTCTGATTCTTTGAAAATGCATTAAACTTTGTTTTTTAATAATATGGATGTATCCTTTCTATTATGATTGGTTTCTTGATCAGTAACTTCCTTCCTTAAATACCACTGGGACTTAATTAAAAAAATTGGTACATATTTGCTTTGTGAAATGTCCAATCTGAGGTCATATTTAATTAACAAGGTTTGATTTATTATGGCTGATTAGAACTTATAGAGTACACACACACACACACACACACACACACACACACACACACACACACACACACATATATATATATGTGTGAAATGTTTTACCAATATAGTCGTATAACATTATTCAAGAACTGTACTCATCAAGTTTGAGCTCATAACAGCATTCAATTCGCCTTCCAAATAACTATTGATAGAACGCGAGACATGTTCAAATGTACATCTCTGGAACAATCTTAACTGGGATTTAGACTATGTAATCGTATCAAACGATTTTGAGGGTAAAAGTAGAATTTGTTGAACGATATTTTTAAATTTGTATTTCACTTCAGGAGTTTAATGTCAGTTTGTCATTCATTTCAGGTTCTTAGTACGGACAAGGGGATGTTCAACCCTTTTAAACTACTGTCTCTTGAACTTTCCTTCAACAAATCTTTCGTTTTGGCTAAGGGGAATATTTTCCCAAGGATGCAGTAAAATTAGCTGAAGCAACTAAGGAACCTCCATCAAGATAGAAGGTATAAAGGATAGTAAAATTCTTAGAACACTCATATCAATTAAGAGTTTTATGATAAAAAATACTCTGAAACGAGCTGCATTATGAATCGTTAAAAATAAAGCTAATCATATAAAAATAATGTTTTCAAATAAAAAATTTCAAATGCCTTACAAATTGCATTCGATGTTCATACGATACATCTATTTTGAAAGTAACGAATATTTTGTGGCTAGTTTCACGTATCCCACATAATTAAGTAATAATAACACGCATACATGATTCAGCATATTTTAAATTTACAAGTACAATATTGAGGTTCTTTAGATGTAAAATGTATACAAAACTAAAAGCTATATGAAATAACGAATAATTTTTGCGTGACAAAAGATTGATTTCATTTGTCGATTTAAGGTCATTTCTTGCTACACTTGGCATGACAAGTGATATTTAGTGTGTGTCGAAACAGGCATCAGGCTTGAAATACAGTTTCACAGATTTGCTGGAGCCGATGTATCCCGGTTAGAAGAATAGCGGATTAGTAAAGAGAGGTTCGAGAGTTCGAAACTCGATCCAACCAAAGACTGTTGTGTACGTGGTGTCTGGTGTACTCTGAATCTATTGTGGACATAAATGTCCTTTTGGTGGCATGGTGTGGAAATTTGAAGAGTGAGGGACCAGCTCAGGTGTTGACCTCGTCATCGGATCGAGGAACAAAATGACGAGGTGTTGACCTTGAACCTTTTCCTTAAGTATTGTATCCGGTTCGTCGGCTATAACCCGCTGTGTCGCTTTAGTGCGGCGTTAATTCAGTTACCACACATACTCTTCGGTATTATAATAAAAAACAAACTTTTCAATGTTAGTCAACTTGAACAATTGTTGTTTTGAGAAGAGAATTATGACGTTACAGTTCATAATACTGTAAAGTATGAAATGAAAATATTACTTTTTATGTTTTGCTTTTTGACTGTGATAACTTTATTAGGTTATCGTATAGAAATCATACATTTTTATCAAGAGCATTACTTGTAATTTGAATTGTTGTCATCCGTCAATGGATTTTTGACTCTTATTATAGTTGCCACATTTGATTTTCAGCTACATTTCAAAGAATTTAAAAGCAAAACGAAGATCCTGTCTTGTGTTCTTTCAAAAAAATTCCAAGCAAAAGCAATGATTCCAAGATATGCTTTTTACTGCCGAGGTAAAGTCCATTTAATGTGTGATTTACAAAAATAAAATTGGGTTTTACATTCACTTAAGACTTTCTTAGCGAGAGTATTGGACTGGATTTAATGAGCAAGGTCCAAACCTCGGATCGGAACATTCATTAATATGGTATTCGAAAAGAAATTATGATTATTAAATATTATTTAGACTAGAATAGACAAAACAATAATATGAAGCACGTGCAGTTCCTGTGAAACCGTTTTGATTAGTTTATGCATGAATAAAAGAACACATATATCAAACCGAATTGAAACAAAACAAACCAGGAAACGCCTAATTTAAGATCGTTGCAAAGCGTTTTTAACTATTCTTATTAGGAAATATTGAGCATCCTAGAAGGTGTGCGAGATGGGTTTTTTTGTTTTCGATTCCCCATAATCTAGGTTTTACAAACTGCGCCATCTATGATCAAATCAGTGAGTTAATTGTAAGGTTTGGGTAATTTGTTGAAAAAAAGTTTTAAAATATGTTTTTACTTTCTTTAATATTAACAGTATGATGCATTGGACTAAAATTTATATCAAGTATTCTACGAAACATCACATTTTGAATTAAATGGAGTTCGTTAAAAAATATTTTTTCTTAGCATGAGATCATTATATTAGCACATTTTTCAATGATTTGTCTAAATGATTATTGAACATGAGAATAAAAAATTACCAAATATAATTTAATTATTACTTCTTGTTAGTTTTTAAATTTTTACTCTTGTTTCGTTCAAATAACCAAGGATATCACACATTTATTCAGGAAATTTCTTCAAGACATAAAGAAACGAAAAAATATGCCTACTCATTGAAATGTACTGTAATGGTAAGATTATCAACTTACTAAGCTCCAACCGAATGGAGCCACGGTACTTTGTCAACAAAGTCTGTTTTAAAAAAGGCCCACAAATATGTTTCATAGAGTGTTTCAATGCTTCGCATTGAAGTTTATATTTTTATCAGTAGCCTTTGAAATTTGTATGTTTTACCTCAACGTTCCAAATAAGCATTCTTCTAAAAATATTTTTTGCTACTTATAACGGATCTTAGGAATGGGTTCGATGAGATACAGTTGCCAGAGAAAATAATTGTATTTAATTATCTTACACTGTATCATTTATATATTCACCTATTCGTTACAAATTAATTTTAAGAATAGCAGGTAAAAGAAGTACACAGAAATTTTAATCATTTTTGTAAGGAAATTTTTAGAAATGAATGGAAACTCTTACCCACATTCTCTTCCTTCATCGTCAACATGTTTGGATTATGGTAATTTTTGTCACACACGAACTGGTGAGATCTCGACCAACGTCTTAAATTGTTTTCCGAACCACTACGAACATCCATGCCATCCGGGATAGAAATCTGAGCTTGTTGAACCGAAAATAGAGTGCTAATCACTCTACAACCATTTACAAAGGACAAGTATAACTTTTACATACAGCACACTTTTTATTTTTGGCGTAACAGCAGACAGGTTTGTGAACAATTTTCTGTTTTGACACATACATACTCACGCACTCAAAATCTAATGCATTTTATTCTTTAAAAAGGAAAAAAAAGTACTAATTCAGAATTCTGTGAAATTTTCTTATCACACCTTTTATTTATTAGCTCAGCTAAACTGTTTTTTTTTTTGCAAGGCAAAATTACCAATAAACAAAATACAAAAATGCAAAAGCCTATTTTTTGTGGATTTAAAAAAAAACAGTTTGCTTTTTTAGGAATAAAATATTTTCCATCTTCTCAAATAATTACATTTCAAAATGATAGTTATATTTTCAGGGTACAGCCAGCAAGGGAATCTCGAAAAGGACCAAGTTTTAAAGTCCATCCCTTTAAATGAAAGAAACAAACAAGTATGAAGTGAAGAATTTCCTGCCGAAAATTTAAACAAGGGAGTTCGAAGTAAGGACTAATCAAAGTATAAGGATGATTAGTAATCAGATTTTTGTTGGTATTAATATTGTTATTAATATAAATGAAAAAATATTGAACATTGTCATACATAATCGATTACAATTCATGGATAAGACGGCAGTAAAAGCCAAAAAAATTACATTCATATTCAATGCAATAAACGGAGAGTAAAGTAGAGAGTACTAGTTACTGGTATCAAAAGATTCGTAGCCCTTTTACCTTTCGAGTCCCCAGTTATAGCTTGACAATTGGCTATAGTGAATAAATCCTATCTTTTAAATATCAGAAATCTGTATGCTATGATGCTTAGCTACTTTTACAAATATTAAAATATGTTTTCCTAAATTACTCAAGCTCAGGTGTTGAACTCGTCATCTGATGATGGTTTGAAATTACGAGGCGTTATACTCGAATGTTTCCCTTCCGGATTAATCCAGGACCAACCCACCAAAATTACTCAAAGTCAATTTCCATGTGAAAAAAAAATGGCAGATGAAACAGAATTCCATGATTTTTTTTTTGCCAATGGTAACTAAAATAATGTTATGGAAAAGTTTTTGAAAGCTTATTAAACGCTATTTTTTTATTAAATGACGTGAAATCATTGATGGTATATGAATTTTCCCATCACGAATCTACTGATAAGCAATTGTTCTTTCTAATTATAAGCGATTAAATGAGCAAAAACAAATTAAATGAACAATTTTTTTGGTTATGGAATCACATCTTTTTGATGCTCCTTAAATACCATACATAATTTGAAATTAAATGTACAAATATTTCTAAAATTATTTAAGCACCTTATTTTTTCATATTACATATATAATTTATTGTTTTAATATTCCGAACTAAGACGAACTAACTAACTAACACCAACCCATATTCCCGTGCCTAGTGTCGTAATATATGTCAATAAAAATAAAGGAATCGTTACTAGAACGGAACAGAAAGCTAACACGATTTTTCGCACAATATCTCTTAGTGGCAGTATCTGAATATCTTGAGCATCAGGAAATAGAGCTTCGACTGTTGTAAAGAAAATACCAAGCCTTAAACTCTACCAAAAATAACTATTATTTTTTCAACTGTTAAAATAAATCTTTTTTAATGCGTTACCACTGACAAATTATTCAATTTCTCTCCTTAATTTCAAGTGCAACATAAAGCTGTACATTAAATATAGCTTCGTTTGTATGAGTCACTGAAAATTTCGATATCTTAAAAGAAAATGTAAGTTGTATCCAATTTTACTTTCATGAATAATCCGGGGATCACAAGAATCAACTTAGAGCATATAAACTAGGAGTTTATATGTTCTATCTTAAAATGGTAACTGCTAACACTAAATTCCGACCTATGAAATCCAGAGTCATTCCTTTTAACGACGAAACTCAAATTGTCGCGTCACAAGAGCGATAAAGAAAACATGTACTCGACGTAATAGATAAAACGGGGAAATAAACCTTCATTATTACTAAACCCATCTGCTGAAATACGACCCAAGTAGCCGAATATTTTACACATTCCCAAATGAATCTAGATCTGGAAAAACGGAATTAGAAAATTCCCTTTAATTTACGACCGGAATCGTTCAGTAGTAATTTGCTGTTCCTGTCTTTGGAGCTAGAGGGTGAGAAAGCTGTATTCGCATAAATAAAGTCCCACTGAATCGCACCAGGTCCAGAGGTAATTACCAATCTTGCACGGGGACCCATAAATCTGACTCTCCCATCCACATTCCAATATTGGTGGAAGAATGCGAACGAAATACCCAATGAACTGGGGAACCTACTAATAATTACACTCGTGCCCACCAGGAAATATCACAAAACAACACCCCTGGAGTTGTGTATCTTTCTTGCCTCTGTTTAGGGTAGGAGGCCTTATAAGCACTTATAGATCTGTTTGCAATGCTGCGAGCATTTGTTGCTATGTTAAGGACTGTAATTTACATATTTATGCATGGAGTGTAGAGTTGAACATTTTATAATCTTTATTCTTGAATAGAATGGAAATGTATTTTAATTTAGCTTTACCAATTGAAAAACTAGTATAAAATCAGTAGTGTAGTGTAACATTGATTCGAGATGCCAAGACTCAAAAAAAGAAAAATATATTAGCTTTAACAACACTGAGTCAACTCTATTCACTGTTTTTTTTTTTTTCCTGCAAGTCAAAACAAAGGTTTATCATTGTAATGATCAATAAATCTGAATTACAAAATTAAAGTGAAATAAAATGTACATGACTTTTTTTAGAAAGGGTATTATCACCAGTCGAGGATTTTACAGTTCATTTTAAAAGTGCATCCTTTAAGTTAGAGAAGCTTGTGTAAAGTAGGAGCATTTGTGCCCAATCTCGACAACTCTATGGATATTCCATGATGAGTTTTTTAGCAGTCCTTTAGAAAGCCGAGAAAATGAAAAGAGACTGTTTCGAATGATCCACTGTGCATATTATCTGGATTGGATGCTGGTTTCAATAAGAAGTATGTGCATACGGAGAAAAGTCTCTGCTTAAGATACCCATTGCGCTTAACAAATATCATTAAACAATCGTAGTAAGAAACAATTTAACGTTGAAAAGATGAAATATCAACGGTGCTTTGCAAAAATAAATTGAATAAAATAAAAACTGACGTGTCGTTCAGATTTACCTTTCAGAAAAAATTGCCGATTTTCCTTCGGATGCCGTACATCTGGGCTTTAATGGACGCAACGCCCACTACTAAAAGCATACCGAAAGCGGCAAATTTCTATATTTGTCATCCTTGACTTATATAACTGGATCTTAGCAGTAAAGTAAACATTTTGAGGCCCCGTTTCAATCTCAAAAAGCTTCTTCAAAATCTTTGGTCTGAATAGATAAACCAAATTGCTTTAATTGGTGTCATATAAATATGGTTTTTAGTTTTTTTGCCAAAATGTAAAGTAAATTCAACATTAAAATTAAAGGTGATATAGACTGAAACAATTAATATTAAGACAGTTGATGCACATAAAATTGTGAACCCCTTTCCCAATGGAAAAATATAAATATTAAAGTCTGAATAGAAAATATTTTTAAATGAGACTATCTTTCAAATTATACTTAATCCGCCAAGTGTTTCGATGAAATATCTCATCCAAAATCTGGTCAATTTTGCTAAGGAACCAACATTGCTAGCTACAAACTTATTTTACAGATGTACTATTTATTATGCTTGCTAAAAATTCTTATAATATATACAGTTACTCTTGTTAGCCTTCAAGATATTTTTATGTAAAATTATAAATATCACAATTCTTAAACGTGAAGTGATGGAGGAGACCGGGACTAGTTGGCATAGTTTTTAGTTTTTGATTTTTTTCAGTAATACTTTTAGTTACCTAACATAAGCAATGTTACTGATAGTTTAACACCTTGGGTGCAAATTAATGAAAGAAATATCACTAAAAATAGTATCCCAACTTACCCCGAATGTGAGGTAGGTTGGCATAACCGCTGGGGTAAGTTTGCCAATGAAGCGAGTTAATCTCTTTAAAACGTATATTTTCATACAAAATAAGGAAAAACTAAGTAAACAAAAAGAACAAGGAAATCTTTGACGCTTCCTATCCTCCAAAAAAGTAGGGTGATCGTTTACTTGGATTGGTGGCATTAATTTTCGCAAAATTTTACTGAGGTTGTGCCAGATTGGTGTCCGCGACATCTGTCCAGCTCCAAAGTTTTATGTATTTTCGTCACTGTGAAAACATAAAATTCATAGCCGTCGATGTCCACTGTCTTTCCTAGATATTTCCAAGCACTATACTTCACCACCACGAAGACATCCACCTGATATTGTTAGGAATAATCGCCCTGAACATGTTCTAATCTGGAGGATGTGGGCTCTTTGCAAATCCTAGAGGTCAGGGCTCGCATTCATCTCTAGTGTATACATCAAATAATCAATCCTTTTTAATCAACAATGTGAGCTATTTACTGTATTTCTTATTTTCTCAGCCGAATACTTTGCTTGCTTAGACTTCCTCTTGTAGTTTCTCATTGAAATCTAGAAAGGAATCAACTAATACAGTGCGAAACAGGACTACAGACACCTACCGTGTTCTATGCTCCACCATGCCCCTCGACTTAAATTCCAACTTCCCCCCAGGACTTTTGAGACAAGATGGCTGCCTCTGTCGTCCACATAAGTTTTAGAAGCAATTCTTGTACATGAATACAATCATCATTTCTCACTCTATCCAACACAAACATTGTAAATGCCTCAACATATTCTAGAGCTTTATAAAACAACAAAACCTTCAGTTGAATAAACAACTTACTTGGCAAAAAAAAAAACACAAATCCTTTTTTATTTCACTCTCTTCTATCACACTGAAACTAGAGTGAATAATGCAACATGCACGTGCAGTTAAATAGAGGCAATACCACCGCTCTAAATTCACTGTGTTAAAAAAATACAAATTGAAAAGCAACTAACCCCTTATACCAAAAAGCCACGGTCTCCCATATAAAATAAAATGGAATTTATTTAATAATGTAAAAATTGTATTATTGCAGCAGTTTTTTATTATTGCTCAAAACGATTAGTTATTACTCAAACTGATTAATTATTACTCGAAAATATTATTTTAATTTACAAATGTATTATTTAATAAAAATACTTTCACTAATGATCTCCCTTCTAAAGGGGTCCTTAGTTTTTTTTTTCTTTGTCTGGATAGGAGACGTAATGTTAGTTTAATTGATTGCAAACAATAGCTTAGAATATAATTAACATACAACAGGGAAAATTACTGACATGGTTACAGTATAGTGTTTAGCCACATAGTGTTTTGATGTATCATGTAAGATATTCACGATGATCCGAGGACCTTTAATAGGAATTTTATTATCCATCAATATGTCTGAATTACAATAAAAAAGGTCGATGATATTTTTGGAAAGATAATTTTTCGTAGAAAGAAATTTTTACAATCCTTATTTTAAGTCATCTTTTAAATAACAGAAAATATTGTTTTTCGCAATAAAACTTTTTATTGATAATATTTTTTTTTCAATGGCTTGCACTGAACTCTATCCTTGGCCACTGCAAGGCCTGAAGTGATGGTCAACTACTTCCAATGGCGGGCACTAAGGAACTTTCCTTGGCCACTACAAGGCCGGAAATGACGGTCACTTGTGAAGGGGCCCCCAGTGGGAGGACCATCATTTTCCCTAACAAAGGACAGCACAATTTACATCCATGCCCTGACCCCGGATTAAAACCAGGAACCTTCCGATCCAGAGGCCAACATCTTAACCACTAGACCGGTTTGTCGGTACAAATTTTTACAAAAGAAAGTGTTTATCTATTTTTGAGAAAAAATTACCCCGTAAAGAGAAATTGCATGTTTATTTTTACAAGTCAGGTTTTTTTTAATATTTAACACGAGAAAAACAGCTCCATACCGTGAATGTATACAAAACTGTACCAAATCTACAAATATTAAGTCGATTAAAAAAATTTATTTTTTTAATTTTTTTAACATATGAATAATGAAACAACACAAAAATATCAGTAACATATTTTTTTACTGTTTGTTACTTATATTTTCTTTCAAAAAATGAAACGATTCTGTTTGAGAATAATAAAATAAGTGGTATGAAGTTATTTATTTTAAGATTGCATTACAAATTCAAACAGCTCACGTATCACAATTCCAACAAAAGTGTTAAATATATTGAATACAAGTACTACTAGCTCTATATTTGTTGCATTCACCAATTCTACAGGATTTGAGCTCAGTAAAATGTGGTTTAAAGCAGCCAGTAGGGATTTTTTTTTCATCTATATATATAATTCTCTTACGTGGCACGCAAAAAAGACGTTATTTGTAATCGCGTTTTGGCAACACTGTACGATTGTTTGTTTATCGCGAAGCCTCGCGCATCGATTGAATTTATAGCATTATCGGATGAAATTTTATTGAAAAAAAAAGGAAATTTTAATGAGCTGTTGCAGTTAGTTTATAATAGAAATCAAAGAAAGCGGAGGATCTTTTCAGGGCCATTTAAAAAACGGTCCTTTTCAGGGCCAACAATTATAGTTCAACAAGACGCTTGCACTACAACTTTCGGCAACAAACTTAATGAAAAAGTGTGGGTCGTTTGAGTGCTGGGAAAATGTACACACAAACAACATGCTGGGTATTCAATTTCCAAAGCAACGCTCACATTTCGAGTCAAAATTTGCACAAAATTTTCATTTGAATTCTGATTTTAGAGATACTGTATATATTTTTTCTGTAATACAGCAAATTTAGATTTGAAAAACATTTTTTTGGTAACATATTTTGTAAACAATCCCTTCTGCTAGGACACATGTCTTCATTGAGGCGAGCGAAGCGAGCATAGATTCGCGCAGCGAACCAATGAGGATTGCGAAGCAATCTTCCGGGGATTGGCGAGCGTCAGCGAGCAGGGGGCCGGCCCCCTAGTTTATTATAATCTTTCACTAACTCAACAATTGCTTATATCGTGTGATTTTTAGGTAGCCGACAAAGAACATACATGCGACTTTCTGAACTGGTATAGAAATGCCACACAAAGATAACTGTAGTTTTTAACTGTGAAATAACTAAGCTTATTATATTGACTGCTATAGAAGCTCATTAAATCACCCACATATCCTATATGCAGATTGGATGACTAAAAATAAGTTGGCATATAAATAATTCTTTTATCCGACAAAATCATCTGAAGAGTGCTTATAACTTAAAACAAGAAATCCGTCATTGGATCACTCGAAAATAAACTTGACTGTCTATTGTTATAACAGCTCGTGAAACAAAGAAAAACAATTTTATAATTAGTGAGACCTGAGCAAGTTTATGGTAAAAAAAAGTCCATTTTCAGGAAAGAAATATTGAAAATTTATTCTCAGTTACTTTCCTAACTGTGACAATCGATTTAGATTTAAAGGAACTGTATCGTTACTTTATTTGCCGTGACTACACAGTTATACCTTCTTATAAGATATGCTATATGTTCCATGTATACCATAGACATAGTAATGAACTGGTATAGAAATGCCACATAAAGATAAATGTAGTTTTTAACTATGAAATAACTAAGCCTAACTAACTAACTATATTACTGCCTAATATTTCTTATTGTTGTGAAAGTAATCGGAAGACATTGTTTCACAAAGAGTCGTAAGGTGTGATATTTACAGACGTGCATGGGTAAATGTTGCACTTTCTCTTCACAGAAAAGCATTTTACATCTGGGAAAGTAATAGGAAGTTTACGTAAGATTTGTTTAATCCTCCAGGAGTGACTGACCAAAACTTTGTTTTCTTGCTGGGATACTATGATAAAGTTGAAGATTTGATTAATAATTTTTCGGGTCGAACTGATAAAAGCTGAAAACAGAAAGTGTTTGCAACCATTTGGGAGATGAGGCATCGAGCACAACCTAACTTAGAAACTAACGCATTCGACATTAAATATGTAACTATTTCTTTGAATTTGGCCTGCATCGCTCCTTTTCCAAATGATAAACGCTTTCCATTTCCAGTTATTAATAGAAATGCTATGTATGCTACATTCATCATTTACGAGCTGGATAACACCTTAAATCACCCAGCAATCGAGACTCCGCGTTTCTGTTTCCAAAATGCCTTAAAAATGAGCTTTCCAGCCGAATAAATTTCCAGCCGAGTTCAGTATATTTTACTGCGAAGAATTATTCCTTCATTTCTCTAATGTCACGAAAAAGAAGAGGAATCTCTCACTCAGCCATATATTTCTCTTCCTTCTCCGTCGCGATCCTCAGCAACCGTTCCTCTTCTTTACTCCTCTCCATCTTCTTCCTCTTCTTTCTCCCGACCGCTGAAGCAATCTTTCATCTCCCTCCGCTTCCGCCGGACTATATTTCTACGCGTGCTGCTCGGCGTCCGGATCTATACTTAGGCCGGGAGGGCGAAATACGGCGTCGCGCCCGGTCGTTAAGTGAGATATGTGCCCCTGACAGCTTTGCGGTTCCACATTACGCACAGACTCAGCAATAACCGCTGGCCCGAACGTCACAATACATGAGTCGCGCAGAAGCGTAGCAAAATAAAAGAGCATAAACTACACATCTTTCCACGCAAAATACAGCCGCGATGCATGGAGGAGAACGATGTGTCAGGATTCAGCGCATGGATGATAAAAATGGAACAGAATTGCTTTCCGGACGTATTTCTTTAGTCATGGCCTGATGCGGACATGCAAGAGAATATTTTTATAAGCCGCATTCAAAGCGGTATCCATGTAAACGACATTTGTTTTGTCAGCGATATAGGTAGATTTACAATTAGCTGTGAGGTTGATGGATTCGTGTTGGGTTTTGTCGCACATTTCCTTTACATTACATGCTCCCATCCCTTCACTATCGCGATATAATTTACTGCATTGTCTAAACTTTTATTTTGACGCTTATTTATCAAGCTACAAATCTGGAGTAAAAAATAAATCTCAAAATTTTTTTTAATGGAGGAATTTTCGGCTCAACGCTCTATTTCCAGTCACAGTATTTTTTCTCCGCCCTCTGCAAAAATTCATCTCTACTAATAATAAATGACAAGTGCAGTTGTAACTTTAGTTTCAAATGACTAAGTGAGTGTTTGCTTGGAGCATTTTAAGTTAACTAATTTTGTAATATCATCTTTTGTCCACTCTTGCTCCTCGACACTATTTACGCTGGGGCTTCCTAACACCCTTGGCCAGCACTGCACACCCCGCCAGTAAAAAGACTCCTTCAGAGCCCACTTTGGGAAACTATGCTCTAACCAATTGAAACCTTAAAATACTTTGTGCTGATTATCAATAGAAATTTTCAGTAGTATATTAACTGAGCTTAGATAATGAAAGGTGACAGTAAAAAACATTATAAAATTATGTCCTAACATTCCATATAAATTTCTTAAAGGCAATGTTCAATTACGAGGATTTACTTCAGTTTCTATGATCTCTAACCACTCTTCTTCTTCAATAAAAACCTTCTTAAAATTATTTAAAAAAAATCAAATTTAACAAAAACGGCAAATAAAATCTTCTATCTTTAGTATATAAGCAAGACCTGTAAACTAATTTAATATATATTTTTAACTGTGAACTATTTTTTATTAAAATTTGATGTTATATGTGGATATAGGTATAGATAAGATGTTGTAAGTACATTTCCTAAAATATAATCTGTATTTCAGTTTATTGTGTATTTTCAACAGATTTATTAGATATTCACAAAATTTTATACATATAGTAGAAAATTAAAAATTGATGTGTCACGCATTTTTGCACTTATTCATTACAAATACAGTAAATAATGACTCCTACAATTTCCATTAAGCAACTAAAATAGTTGTACGATATTTATTGAGTAGAGTCAAGGCAGTTATTTTACGAACGCCTTTTACATTTGCATTTAAGCTTGATAGGCAATAGGGAGGTTGGCAAGCGGGTTTTGAATATTCTGGAGTCAAAAAACTAGTATACAAGCAGGGATGGGAAGGACATAGAGGGTTGACAGTACACAGTAATTGCTTAGGAAAACTAACAGGGTCTAAATTGCAGGAGACAAACAATACAAAGGGAAAGTGCAATGTAAGGGAGAAAAACAATACCAAGACAAATAATACAAGGGGAAAGGGCAATATAAGGGTGAAAAATAAGCTAAAAGTATTTTATTGTAATGCTCGCAGTGTGAGAAATAAAATAGATGAGCTCAAAGGAATTGCACAAGCAGAGGATATAGATATCATTGGGATTACTGAAAGTTGGGCAAGCAGTGAAGATGCACAAATTTTAGAATTAAGTGGATTCACAATGTTTAGGGAGGACAGAGAGAATAGGAAAGGGGGTGGGGTTTTGATTTATGTGAGAGAATTCTTAAACTGTACGGAAATAAAGTTAAATAGTAAAACTGAGGGTATAGAATCAGTCTGGGTGAAACTGAATACAGACAAAGGCAAAGGACTAATTCTGGGTAATATATATAGACCTCCTGTTTGTAGTGAAGAGCAGGAAAAGGGCATGTGCAATCTGATAAACGAAGCATGTCAGAAAGGAGAATTAATTTGAATGGGGGACTATAACTATCCAAATATTGACTGGACAAACAATCTAGCTACAAATGGGAAAGGGGCAGAATTTTTGGAAGTGATACAGAATTGTTTTTTGTACCAGATGGTGTATGAGGATACTAGGGACAATGCAATATTGGATTTGATTTTGAGCAATGATGAGGATAGGGTGCAGGATTTGGTAATAGGTGAGCCACTGGGAGAAAGTGATCATAGAAGTATCAGATTAAGTATAAATTTTCAGTCAGCATACACAATCAATAGTAGAATAATTCCAAATTTCAGAAAGGTAAATTTTCATAAGATAAGGGAAGAGTTAAAGGAAACATTCAAAGGGGGATTATTAGCACTGCATCATTCTGAACAATGGGAGGAATTCAAGAATAAGTTAGACAGAGTGTTAAAAAAACATGTAACGTTCAGGAAAAAAGGAAAATCTAGAAAATTGCTCCCTATGTGGTTTTCAGGGGAAACACACAAAGCTTTAAAATTAAAACAAAGAACATACAGGGTATATAAAAGCACTGGTAACGACAGGGACAAGGAGGCATATCAGAAAGCCAGAAAGGAGTTTAAAACTATTAGTCGGAAGCAAAAGGTGTCCTTGGAGGAAAAATTAGCAAGGGAAATAAATATAAACCCAAAAGAATTTTTTGCATATGCAAGTGGTAAAAATAAATTTAGTACTACACTGGGCCCGTTAGAGGGGAAGGGAGGTGAATTAATTCAAGACGAGGTGGGAATGGCAAACGTGTTAAATGACTTTTTTCTGGGGGTTTTCAATGGTAACTATAGTTTAAAAAAGGATCACAAGGATGGAGCCTTTGCAGGGGGTATAATTAAAGAATGCAAATTCAACAGGGAAGAAATAGTACATCAGTTGAAAAGAATTAAGCCATCTAAAGCACCAGGTCCAGACGATATTTATCCGAGAGTACTAGTGGAATGCGCGGAAGAACTGGGGGAAGTAATTCACACGATATTTAATTCAACATATAGCACAGGTTGGGTGCCAATGGATTGGAAGTTGGCCAACATAACTCCAATTTTCAAAAAGGGAATACAAAGTGATCCGGGCAACTATAGACCAGTAAGTCTAACATCAGTAATTTGCAAAATATTTGAATCTCTGTTAAAAAAGCATATAATGTTATACTTGGAAGAGGGGGGACTGTTATCAGAGAATCAGTATGGGTTTAGGAAGGGCAGATCCTGCTCTACAAACCTTTTGAAGTTCTACGAAAAAATTACTGAGGAGCTGGATAATAAGAGCAGTGTGGATATCATGTACATAGATTTTCAAAAGGCTTTTGATAAAGTACCTCATGAGGCATTACTGTTTAAATTGGAAAGGCTGGGGATTCAGGGAAAAACATTAATATGGATAAAAAAATCTGTTATTGGGTAGAAAGCAGAGATTGCAGGTAAAAGGAAATTATTCACAGTGGACAGAAGTTATAAGTGGGGTGCCTCAGGGATCAGTTTTGGGACCAATTTTTTTTATAATTTTCATAGATGATATAGGTCAGGGGATCAAGAATAGAATCAGTATATTTGCAGATGACTTAAAAATATGGGGGACAGTGGATACCAAGTTACAGATAGAAAATTTACAAGGAGATTTTGATAAGATATCCGAATGGGCTGTAAAATGGGGTATGTCATTTAATGTAGGGAAATGTCAAGTTCTGCATATGGGTTACAGGAACAGTGGAGCCGAGTACTGTCTGCAGGGAGTAAAGGTAAAGGAGGGAGAAACAATCAAGGATCTTGGGGTGATAATTCACAGGGATTTTAAAATGGGTCAC
Organism: Metellina segmentata; assembly: GCA_947359465.1. NCBI lineage: Eukaryota > Metazoa > Arthropoda > Arachnida > Araneae > Tetragnathidae > Metellina > Metellina segmentata. The sequence continues at coordinate 61,509,672 of OX375879.1, read as the reverse complement.
CAATGTTCAGCTGCGGGTAAAAAGGCTAATAGGTTATTGGGGTATATTAAAAAGACTGTAACTTCAAGGGATAAGAATATAATCTTGCCATTATATAAGGGTTTAGTAAGACCACATCTAGAATATGCTGTACAATTCTGGGCTCCATATATGAGAAAGGACATAGAATCAATTGAAAGGGTTCAGCACAGAGCTACAAAAATAATAAAGGGGCTAGCAAATTTCGACTATAATGAACATTTAAGTAAGCTAAACATGTATACACTGGAAAGAAGAAGAAGGAGGGGGGATTTGATTCAGCTTTTTAAGTTTGTAAAACAAGGAGACACAGAGGGCTTACATTTCAATAGGGATAACAGAACAAGGGGCCATGGGTATAAATTGAATAAGACACATTTTAATCGGGATTTAAGGAAAAACTACTACTTTAATAGGGTAATAGACAGTTGGAACGCGCTGCCAGAAAATATAGTTAATTCAAAGGGAGTGTACGAATTTAAGACACAATTGGATAGTCAGTGGGAATTGGAGAATTCATAAACAAAGGACCAGCCTTGTTGGGCTAGAGCCTGTAGCTGGTCGTCAATATTTGTATTTGTAAACACGTTTTTAGATAGAAAAAATGTTTTGAATATCTCTTTTTGAAATGCTATTTTGTTCCTTACCATGTAACTAATTTTATACTATGAATTACTAACACCTATTAAGCCACAATTTCTCTAATAGTTATTTTATCTAAAGCTGTGACCATCTTGATATACTCTTTCTCAATATTGCCTATCATTTGACTTGTAACAAATTTACTATTTCACTTGTTCGTAAATAATTCTGAAAATTTTATATTTCTTGAAGTAACAAATTACGATGTGGAAATAAAATGTATATAAGATGAAAGTATAAGGATACATTTCTTTAAGTTTTGAATTTAGTTTTCTAAGAACAGGACGTAATTATTAAAATTCGTGTACTGTCTAAAACTGAAGAACATTGGCAGTCATATAAACCTGAAAATAAGCAAAGGATGATCATAACCACTTTCCAGGTTACAACCACTAGTAATCGATTCATTTATTTTGCACACAAAGTTGCCTAGTGATTCCATCTTTGTTATGTTAATATCTATTAATCAATTAAAGAAATTCTGTGTACATAACATTGGAATATATCTTCTTTAGAAAATTTTAGTGTTTGACCCATCCCCTTATTAGACTATTGTACCTAGATTTCAATCAAACAATTTTCTACTGGTACTATAATAAAGGTTTATTATAAATTGATTACGTGATAAAGAAAAACATAAATGTGTTCTCACACAAAAATAACAATGATAGATAACAATTAGACAGTGTTTGTACTTTATTCAAAAAATAAATTCATTAGTTAAAGAAAATTCTAATGCGTCCGCCAAATTTACACCAAAAAAACTTGCCACTGGTTCCACTTTTATAGGGATTAATTCAACCGTTTTATTGAAAAGGGGGAGATATAAATACGACCTTTCACAAATAATATATCATCGGATTGGAGCAGAAACTCGTTAACTAACAAAACAAATTTTACAGTGTAGTTGCCTAAAGATAAACTATTGGTTTATATTGGGCTGCACGATAGGAAATGGTCAATACGACACATTCTTCAACGTAATTTTTAAAAAACTATTAGTTTGGGGGTAAAAATAAAACTATAATCATCTTGATAGCGTTATATATTTTTCAATAGAAACTGACTGAAATAGAATATGACTACAAGTATCTCATCATCATCAAACAGAAAAGCATTTAGTGTCTTCGAAAAAATTAATGAGTTAAAAAATTAATGTTAATTAATGAGTTTCGGCTCTAAGCTCGCAAGAAATATTAACTAGTAGTGACTCTTAAGACTGAATTAGTTACCAAGATCTCCTGGTAACAGGAAAATTTTCCGTCCAGATCATTTTCTCGTGCAACGTCGAGAAAGGAAGACAATTTCTTACATGAAAAAGAAAGGGTGAAAAAACAACATTTTCCCTCCTCTTTCTTTGTTTGCTAAGCCTCTCCAAGTTGTCGCTCAAAACTGTGTCATTCTTTGAAAATTATTGCTAAGCGGAGACGGGGAAAAAAGTTTTAACTTCCAAAAATTAATGACCATAATTTTTATTTTATGGCCGTTGATTGTTTCTTTTAGGCGCCTGAAAGCTTGTGCGGCGCGAGTTTTTAGAGGGGAAAAAATGACACCTCTACACAAAAGGGAGTAATTAAGGGGGAAGTAAAACTGAACTCGGAATTGAAAGAACAGCCCATTAAGGTAACTTAAAAAATACCTACTAATAACTTAGCCTCTGACGTATTTATGAGTAGAGAGAATTGACGGGGTGAGTAAATCAAGTTATAAACAACTTCACTGGTAGCGTAGGAGGCGCAAATACTGAAGAAACTTGCGACTTCATCAATTAAAAAAACTCCAAATTCCCGAGGATATTTTTAAACGTGTTTTATCATATAATGACAGCTTCGACAGCTAATAATGTGCAATTACATTTTTTCGTGGATGAGATACATAAACAAAAAATCCTAATAAAGACTAATAAAAAGTGCTATTAAATTTATTGCTCCCTGTAAAAATGACGCGGTCCTTTTGTGTACGATTTCAGTGAGGAACAGAAGGGTATTATCGCAGGTGTTCCAGCTTTTACGAGTTTTTACAAGTTTGCTGCTTCCTTTTGCTGCCATAGGTGCTTTGTTCCGAAACAGAGTTACTTTTTAAAAGTTATATAGCGCATGCTTAAAGAAAAAAGTATCGAAATAATTCTTTATATAAATAATCGAATTTTAATTCTAAACTGTTGAATTTTTAACTTTAAAGAACTATTTAATTCTCAGTTAAGATATCTCATATCTTATTTTCTCATTAAAGTTTCCCCCTAACTATCTCTTTAATGTTCTGTTGATATATTTAATGTCGTTTTTCCAGCTTACTTAAATCTGAATTCGATTTCTGAAACTAAAGGAAGTGAACCAGTTTAATATGATTTTAAATAACTTAAGCCATACATCTGCTTATTATTTTTATCTTTGTGGTAATTAAAACACGATAATATCTCTAATCATATTATATAGTTTCTATGAATATTTACAGTAATATTTAACATAGTTTTTTTTAAATATAAAGTTTTAGTGTTTAGAAACCTTTTGATAGCTTGCTATAAAGCTGGAGAAATAATGATTGAGTTAAGAGCACAATTTATTGTATATATATATATATTATTAATCCCCACTCATGAATTTCTTAAGTAAATTAATTGAAGGCTAATTTTAAAACAATACCTTTATCGTGTTACAATGCTTTTTTTGTAGCTATATACTCTCTCTCTCTCTTTTGTGCAAATCTCTCAATTTTTTTAGTTTTCTATTAAATAAATTATTAAAGTATGTATCTTACTGCTCTATACTGAATGCTAAGGGTAACCACAGAACAATCATTCCTCATTTCTCTTTGATTCTAAAAAATAACTATCGCAACCTCTGAACTTATCAATTAAATCGAATCCATGCACAAGACACTAAAATTAGAAGCTATTGTGTGAACAAATTTACATACCCCTGGAAATCTAGTTCCAACAGCTCTTATTCCCGTTTAAACATAAATTGACGTCGGACACTTTCGGTACATGCTAACCATTTATGTTGAACTGATAGTGAACCTTTGCCATTGAGAGCAGTCTCTCTTGGACGATACGATAAGCTGGACGGTCCGGAGTCCTTATTAACATATTATCAGGTTTCACAGAGAGAGGAGAGAAGAGGGGGACATGGTTGGACTTTATGATGCAGGACCAACAGACAGTTCAGTCTTCAAAATGTGTTGTAGTAAAACTATTTACATTTGTTATAATCTCTTATACAATGATCCAGTAAAAAAAGTTTATGACATATGCATAAACTTGAAAACTTTTTTCAATGAAATTTTGTAAATATAATTTGAAAATAAAAGAATATAGGTTGATGGTAATTTCCATTAAGTGTTTTGAAATCTCTGACAGTCACTTTTAATGATATTTTCAGACTTATAATAGTAGTTCAAACAAACCTTAACAGTTCTAATTATTTCATCAACAAGAGCAAAAAGGCAGTTCATATGCAGAAGGAGACATTTTATTGTTGCATTAAAATTACTTTCTAAAGTATTGCTAACTTTTTTTTTAATGTGAATAGGGGATTTTTAAAACATTACTTAATATTTCGCAATTACAAATTACGAATTCGTGAATAAGTTTTGGAATGTAATTTCAGCCTATTTGACTTATTTCTGAAACAACACTGTTCAGTTGCAAAATAAATAAATTTTCATACATCATTTGAAATAAAAAAGATTATTATACTTTCATAACCTTATCTCTCTATATTTAAAAAAAGTTACCGCCGTCGCCGCCGCAGGATTGAAAACTGTGTTGTTTAGCTCGATTCTTAGACGGTTTTCCTAGAAAGTTCAAATCAGAAAAATATGAAATTAACATGGTTTGTTCATAATCGTGTTCCCTGGACAATTGTAAATATCTTTTTTCGATGCGGTTATTAGTTTAGGGTTTATTAAGTGTCAAAGTTGAATAGCAAAATTTCTTCCGCGAGTGAGCAAAACACATACAAATTTTCAGTCTTAACATGTGAGTTTTTTTTAAAGAGTACCTATCAACGTAAATTTTTGCAGCTCGTCGAGTTTTTTTTAGAAATTTCGATTTAGATCTTGATAAAATACTTTGTCAAAAGTTGGTCATACATAATTCGGAATCTTTGGATGTTTTCGCTACTATTTGTTAAAACCGTCATATCTACAGCGTAATACTATTATTTTTTATATTTGAGAACATCACTGAATACCTCTTTCTTATGGAACAATTATTTTTTTAAATTGGTTAATAAATAAAGTCAATGCAATTAAAAGTTGGTCATACAATTTTTGGAACTTTCATATGGTAATTTCCGATACAGAACTAAAACTATCGTATCTACATACTATTACTATTAGTTATGAATTTTGAAAACATCGCAGTATACCTCAAAATGTATTCTTTCTTACGGTACAATTATTTTTGAAATTGGTTCATAAATAAATTCGATACAACCAAAAGGTGGTCACACAAATTTCGCATTTTTTATATATCGCAGCATGTTACTCACGGAAATGAGCGTTGCATTTTTTTTTCTATCGGGTTTACCAGATATCAAATTTATCGTAGCAGCAATTGCCTTAAATACGATCTTTTTTTTTTCAATTGACGGAAAAAATGCTCGTTTTTTTTCACTTTGTTCTCAGACGGTTTACCGAGAAAGTACAGATCATAAAGTTAGGATCGATACGGGTTTATTTAAACTTGTACAGGGAACAAGATGGAAAAGGTTTTTTACTGATGTGGCTATTAGTTTAGGGTTCATTAAGTGTTTCAGTAAAAAAAAGTTAAATCACTTACGAAAGGAGTCTTAGTTTGTGAAGCAAACCAAACGGGATTGTGTAGGAATCCTTGGGGTTCTGCGAGCGTAAGGGGGCGGAGCACCATAGTATTGAAAAAAAAAAGCATTGCATTAAAAAAATGTGTGTTGTTTATTTTTCTGAGATGTTTCCGAATTTTACAATGATCGTTTATTTTACGATTATAAAATTCAGAAACAACGATTTAAAAACTTATTTGAAATAATGCTATCTAAAAATGCCAGTTTCATCAATCACACCTATTTGTTATTTTCAAACAAAATACCATTTGTAAAAGGCGTTTTTATATTTTTGAAAAAATATACATCATTAACTAAAATAATTGAATATGCTAGCGTATAAACCAATATATACTTGCGTATAAACATATATATGCTAGCGTATAAGCCAAATATGTTTGCGTATATTTTGGCTTATGAAACACCCTAAAAAGGATTAAATATTTTATATCCTAAAATGAGTGAATCATTAACTCCATCTGCACGAATATATGGTATAGAATTATAACTAAATAAAAATTCATAGTATAATTTTTACCAATGATAAAATAACACGATGTTCGCAGTATAAACAACTGCCTCAAAATAATATATATTCGAAATGAAATTAATTAAATGAAAAATCAACCCCCTGAACAAATGAATTAATTACATTTGACTTAAGACTTTATCTGAGCCCATCCATAAAATAAATTTCTATCAATAAACTAACGGGGATTTCAGATTAAAATGGGTATTTATTTTCCGTTCAATGGGCTTTCTTTACCTCCTAAGTGAAGATAATACAATCCTTTTAAACCCCAAATAACAAAATTTTGGAATTGACTGTATTTGCACATTTTACAATGGATTTGACACGTACTACCAATATGTGATTGTCGAACACCAATGCTCGAAAAGATGCTTTGTCTGTAAGGAGTTATACTTGACTCTGAAGTGTCCCATTATATGCTTTCAATAAGTTTTACTGAGAGCATGGACGTGAATTTTTGACGTTCAATGTGATCTGGTCCTAATATTTCTCTTCAGTGATGTTTTGTAATTTAATCTAGATATAGACTGCAAGTAATGTCTTGTAGATGTAGAAACAGAAAGGTGGGACTACAATACTTTGGGCAAGACCAAAACTTATTAGAAGAATGCAACAGATGAATCCCCCTTCCCCCTGATAAGACTTGTTTAATAATTCCATTATTGTGCCGCCGTTTCCATTGCTATAAACGTAAGAAGCAATATGGTGGTTCATTTAATCAGGAAAGATGAAGCCACGTCCTCATTAAGGAACTGTAACATGTTATGTAACAGAATTTGGATGCATGTATGCATTATGATCTACTTTGTAACGCTTGAAATGGCATGACGGGTTATCGGTTTTACATCGAACACATGAACCTCTCAGTATGATTGTGGATGCTCTACGGAGCTGCTTATCAGATAATTTTCTAATTCTATATACTACAGCAATGTAAATTTGTAGACTCATGGGTGGTTCTGGAGAACGTTCTCAGTATATAACTGTAACATTTTATGTAACCGAATTCGCTAGATAGACCACATTCCAAACAAGGCTCATAATGAACTTCATAACACTCTATGATGTGACGGGTTGTCAGTTTTTGCAATGAACACATATGGATCTCTCAGTATGATTGCGGTTGATATACATATAGTAGATGTTAAAGAGAGAATATTCTTTTCTACACATTACAGCAATGTGAATTTTTGAGCTCATGAGTTGTTCAGAAGCACGTTTCGAACATTGTGGATATCTGAAGCTGCCTACATTACATGTGACGATACGCTATGTTGTGTATTTGGAGACATCCCAAGCGGTTTTTGACTAGCACGCGGAACGCAGCAGTGTGAAAATCGTCTGGCTTCGAATGTGGTTGAGAAATTTTCTATTGTATCGAATAAAAATTATAGCTATTATAGCCACTAGCTGGCAACATTGAATCGCCAAAGTATAGCACCATTTTGTAAAATTTCTTCACTTCATCACTTCACCTACAAGCGGATTTTACCTTACTGCGTTCCACAAACTATTTGGTTTTTGATTATGATCAATATAGGTATGGAGTAATTTATTGTGAGGGGGAAAGGGTGCGGGTCCAATGAGAAGGCACTTGGCCAAGATGATGTCTATTTATACAAAGTTTGTTCAACTCATAGGGGAAAAAGCTTCCTTACTAGTAATCATTAAAGGCGAAACAAATCAGATTACTATTAGTTTTGCCAACTCGTCATTACTGAATAGGCTTCGAACGATAAAACCAAGCTAAAGACAATTGACTCCACGTTGGAAACTACGTGACTCAACTATACTTGATCTGTAGATTATTGAACCACAAATCATGAGTTCTGTGAACGGGAAGTTGTTTCTTCTAACATGATAGTAATTGCCTCACTTAATGTGTGCAGGACTGATAGAAATGAGGAAATGTTTCTTTGGCCTCAGAGTCCGGATCTTAATACCTTGAGATAAATTGGAGCCAATGGGAAATCGAAAGCATTGATTATTCAATTCTCGCCCCTTTGCATGACCAAATGGTGAAGGATTCTTATCTTAGTCTGATCTCCAATCATAAGCTGATTGAGATATGCCTCACGTTGGCGATGTCAAATGCAAAAGGTTGAACGACTGTCAAAAAATATCACTTTTACAAAAACACTGCGGTATCCGAATGGTTCTGATAATATAGTGTATAAGATACTGCATACTGGTCTCATTAAAAGTAATCAAGGATAAGACCGGTGAATATTTGAGACAGAATTGCAATGGTGTATTTGTTGGCATGTACAATTTAAAAGAGCGTGGATTGTTTTGGTTACTTTTTAACCCTTCTTCGTGAGTTTCCTAAGTAATTAACGAATGTCAATATTTTTTTTAATTATACCCAATACTGTATTACAAACGTTCAAAAAGGAGAATAAGAAATATCCCACATGATTTACTAGTGGGTATTAGGAACTAGGTTAATAAATAGCTGTCGAAAGTTCTGTTTGGGGGACTTAAATAGCTAAAAACCTTTTAGGAAAGAGTTAAGTTGGATACGATGAGGTCCTTAGAAATCTATGGAGATTTTTTAAAAACAAATATTATACTTGATTCTTTCCTATTTCTTTTTGTCCCGTTACCATAAGAGAATTTCTTCATGTGATTGCAAAACACTCAATGTTCACTCATAAAAAGCTTCAGCAAAGAAAGAGCCCGCGAATATTTAAAAAATAATTTGAATGATAATTTCCTAATCCTCGTCATATATCTAACTATTCCAATATACACTAAAATTTAACTTATTTGTTTAGTGTTAGGGAGTTAAATTTCATTGATTCGTCACTTATCAAGATTTCATCTTATATTTAATAAACTGATATTTCGTAATGTATGCTAACAATCTAAAAGAGTGCCTGTAGTTTGAATGAAAAAGACGATAAGCATTGTATTGATGTTATTCTATTCTCTGCAAAAAAGTTTAAAAACTACATTGAAATATCGCACATCAATTTATAATCTGATAAATAATCAACATGGTCGGAGTGCCAAACATTCAATAACTTGCATTTAAATATTCTGGTATCGTTAAAGTTCTAAAGATTAACAAACATTTTTGGTTGTTATGTATCCCTATTGATTTTGGAAACACTTTTTTGATAGATTGACTCTGAGGAGTTAATACTCATTTTGCACGAAAGTCAAATGTTTGCCGACTTATATGTAAGTTGAGGATACTGAAGTATTTAAGTATGAACCAAAACTTTTAAATTGTTATCTGTGGCTTACTTTCAGCAATCTGGATACAACAAGCTCTCTTTGTGATACACGAAAAACAGAAAAACCGCCCCTTGGTTCCTATCCTACAGTATCGATCAGTTTAATTTACTCCCTCTACCTTCAGTTTGAAAAAATACCTTAGGCTCAATTTAGTATAAATGGAGTCAGTAAGGTTAAACCTAAGGGATGCTCTCCTTAGAATATGGAAATATGTGTGAATAATATTTTCTTATATCATATAAAGAGTTATGGCCTACACAAAGAAATAAATGTCATGCATAATCTACTAAAGATTAAAATCATTGTTAAACAAATTTTCTGAAAAAACTTATTTGCTTGAAAGAATTATTATTGCCTAAATTGTCAGAACATCTGTAGCTAATTTTTCAAGGTATTATTGACTATTTTTAACATAAGTCAAATTTCTCAACAATTTTTATTTTCAGAGGAATTTTATGAAATTGAATTTGAAAAAATAATTTTGCTCTTAGAATGGTATGTAAAAGTGTTATTTCTTCATTCCATTCACCTGTCATTTATGATATATGTAATTGGTTTATTCAAAGTAATGTCTATACAGCAGTTGTGTGTAATTCGATTGTGCTTTCCTAAACAAACATCCTTCAGCAAGCACGTATCAAAATAATTGATGGCCCAGTTTTCTTTCTAAAACTTCCCTATACACAGCATGTTAAGTGAACATTGTTTTAATGATTTTACAACTGTTCCAAGACAGTTGAAGTATATAAATAGATGTTTATATTTCTATTTTATTACGAAATTTTGGTTATTCTTACAACGGTCTCAAGACAGTTGAAGTATATAAATAGATGTATATATTTCTATTTTATTACGTAATCTCGATTATTCTTACAACGGTTCCAAGACAGCTGAAGTATATAAATAGATGTATTTTTTCCTATTTTATTACGAAATTTTGATTTTCTCATATGTTAATAACTTTAGCCTGTATTTTTGAGTTTTTAATTACGAAATCATTTCTAGAAAGATTGGAGCTCCATGAGCTCACCGACTGAATTGCTCTTTGCGAGTACTATATTGTTCTATTGTAAATTAAGATCAAAGAATGGATATTTATAAATATATTTTATTTCAATTGCAAAAAGCGCCTACAAAGACCTAAAAAGTATTGCCGGACACGTTTATTCAAGGAGTGGGCTATTCTGCTTCGGTCTACCCTGCCGTCACTATTTTATTCCTAACTACTAACTAAACACTTCCAGCACATAATTCAGAAATGGACTTGCCTATTTTGCACTGTCCGCTTGACTTTAATTGGGGTCGTCTAAATAGCATATTGAGAAATAAATAGTCTACCGCAAATATGAGTAATACTACTGTATACAAATCACAACCTTTTTTATGTTTTGAAAGGCGACAAAATTTAAAACCTCTCTCTTTACATACCTTCCGAAAACACTCTCCATTCCCTTAAGTTCTACAAACACGACATTTCAACTCCTTCTTAACATCAAACCAGATGATTTATCCCCATCCCCTGACATTTTTTCGTTCGTTTCCTTTCTCATGGCTCAAAATCGATTCCAATTTTCCACGGACATCCCGGGGGGACCTCCACTCCATCTGATGATATTCCCCACCGCCGCCTCTTTTTGAGATGGAAAATGCCCCAGCGAAAACCAGATGGGCGAGCGACTTGTGGAAGGAAAACTCTCCGACTCGGGAATACAAAAAAAAGCAGGACCCGGGAAAAAAAGAACAAGAGAGGCAGAAAGAGGAACTGATGTATATAAAAAAATTCCTCAGGCTCCCCGCATACCAATCGAAATAGGGTGGCTAGATAAAGAATGCGAATTCGCAGTTCTTTGGAGCGATGTTGCGTAAAAGGAATTGTGTTCATGAATTTAATCTCCCATATCAGGCGGGTTTTAGTAAGTGCTCCAGCGGGAATATCGGCTTCATTATGGAAGTAGTGAGTTATGTTATTCGCTCGAGATATTAAAAAAACTGGTTAATTAAGTTTTGCGTGCAGCTAGCTCTGAAAAAAAGCAGAGTTGAGGGCGTTTTTTTGTTTCACTTTGAGCACAGCGAGGCGTCTTGCACGAGAAAGTAATCTGTAAAAACAAGGACGCGTAATTTATTTCAGGAATGATAAGACGAAAATGATGGAATTTGCAACTTGACACACATCGTTTTGATATTTAATATGAACTTAAATTTGCATTTGAATACACAGTGTTTTGAAGAAAATGATATAGTTCAGACCTTCCAGCACAAATTTTGTTTTAACTGTGTTGCACTTTTAAAAATGGTGGATTACTAAAATCTGAAGAGAATATCACATTCCTTTAAAATGATATAGAACTATGATAAATGTATATTCTAAACATATAAAAAGGGAAATTCTATAAAAATATGTACAGACATATTACAGAAACATACGAGACCACGTAATATTTAATAAATCTCACGCATATTTTGCAATTATATATTCTCTTAATCTGCTGTATTTGTAACGTTACTATACTGTTGCATTTTTAATATTACGATTCTGTTGTATTTCTATCGTTACTATTCTTGCGTATAAGTAAAACACATTGGATAAAAAGTAATTGTGCATTAATGTTTCAGTGAAAAACCAACACCCCATGCAGCTTAATTTCAAAATAGTATTTTTTTTAAAAATAAATTTCAAGACCCCAAAGTCAACTTTTGTTTTATTCTTTATTCTTTGCATCAATATAAAACACATAATTCTAAATTAATGTATAAGACACTATTCTTGCACCATAAAAATTTATCATAACAATCAAACCCTGGTGTTCAGCAAAGAGAAGTCAAAGCATTCCTTTCTGTTTATTAAATTATCCGATTATAGCATTACGAAATGTTGATCAAAGAAATATATCACTGATAAAATACCAACATTCGTTTTAATTAAGTTGAAAGTAAGTTACACAAAATGATACTAGATTAACGCAGTTTTTAATTTGATAATATCAAACCAATTTACAGAAATGGAAAATAACAAAATTCAAAATAAAAATGTAGGGAAAAGTTAGGTGGTGCGAACATCAAAATCTTCAAAGTTCATTTTGAATCAATTATTAAAATCCCAGTATATTTTTTAAAAATTCAGTCTTACCACACACTCCAATAACCTTACTAATATGTGTTTAAATATACTATTGAAGTAATTAAAAAAATAATTTCTAATGTCATTTCATAGGAACACACCTTGTCCCACATCATATGGCAAGAGCACTCGTGGATTGTTTTCTTGTTTGAAATGTCATAGATTATGAATGAGGCGAAGATCTCGTACACCTTTCACTCCCTTCTAAAGTTTCAGCATCCTCCATGCCGAAATTTGTGAAGCCCGTAGAGGTAAAACTAACAAATAAAACCTTCAAACATTTCCAGAAGGTTGAAGCCCCTATTTTTACCGTTGTCTTAAGTACTTTTAACCTAGCCTAAAATCACCTTAATTTCATATTTGAAAATGAATTAACTAAGATCCTAATTAATTTATTAATGAGTTGTTTTAGGTTTTTAGGTATGCATTATAAACAGAGAAAACTTGACCACAAAGAAGCGAACTTTTAAATATATATTTATTGATGTATGACTGTACAACTCAAATTGTATCACCGGCTGGCGTCATAATGTTTCTATACAAGTCATTGTCTATGGTATCAACTTGGATGAATCTGAAATCAATTTTTTTTTCTCGTCGGTTCAAAAAATTGCTAAATCCTAAGAAATCTTTCTAATTCATCTCTATTTGGATCAATTATATTTGCAACTTGAGTTCTTATAAGGAAATATCAATATACTAGCTAACTACAACAATTACTCTAGATCCTATTTAGACAATATTGAATGAGATATTTGAAATACGAATTTCGATGGCGAGGTAAAATGTAATCGATTAGAAAGACTATCTCATGTGTGCTACAGAACGTTAAGCCCTTACGTAATTCAATTTTAATCCCGCAACTCTCAATACTTATTTACTACTACACCGTGGTTCATGTCTTGAATTTTCCTGGCAAGTTATCATTGATGTATCTGACACAGTGTTATTTTTCTTTGCAGCTATTGTGTCGTAAAATTCTACAGACTAAGCTAACCTCTGGCTAATCGTGAAGAACATCCATTGCATTTCCACAACGCATCATCTTCCAGTCACGTAAGCTTCTAATTAGTATTCCCATCATACTTAGATGCTTATCATTGATGTGATTGGGTGTCACTAATGCTCGGTTCTGTCAAATAACTCATAAATAATGTTTAACGAGTTGTTTGCTTTACAGTAAGTACCGAGTTAAAATTCATGAGCATTCTATATACACGTATATCAGTTCAAAATTTGAAATTATGGTAAACTACATTGATAAAATATATTTGTTACGCATACACATTTCGATTTTTCTACCGTCTCTTCCGGGTTTGACGAATAAAGAAGAGGATGTTTGTGGATGCCCCAACGAAGTTTCGTACTGTGACAAAAGGGTAAGACAACAGTATGTAACAGGTGACCTTAAAAAAAATATTCTGAGTTGTCGTAATTGTTGAGAGCCTGAGTAATCGTTGAGATTTCTTCTGTTAATCGCAAACTTAATATTCATTGAGGGACGCTCAGAAGGAAACGATATGTCGTATGACTTTTTACGAGGTTAATGTATATTGAAAGTTAAGTTAAATTTAAAATAGTATTTCAATAAAAAAAAATATTGTTTAACAGAACTACTGGTTTTTACTATGCAATTTTAAAGCAGAACATAGCATTAATTTATAATTTCGTATAATAAATTCTGGGAAGATATATGTTGGTAAGTATATGTATCTGGGAAGTATATATTTAGTAACATTTCAGGAAAAAATTTTTCCGTACAATAAATTATTCTGTAAAAGATAAGAAAATATCTTTTCATTGGTGTTAGAAAGAGTTTAAATACAAGTTTACTACATCACTACTAATATTACGTCTCAACTCAAAAAAAAATGGAACTAAGATGCATTTATAGAAAAACGATTCATGTGTCAGAATAAATCAATAAAGAGCGAAATACAATTTCTTAAAATTTGTAGCGTCATATTACTTCTTTTACATCAAGGTTAATGATATTTTCATGATTTGTGATTATTAGGTAGCTTGGTACCAACTTGTCGTGGAATGGTGATAGTCAGAATAAATCTCTAGTATTATAAAAGGAAGTGCTTGTCTCTCTGTTCGGCGTGTCCTGACGAATCTATGGCACTTACAATAATGAAAATTGTCACACAGGTATTCCGAATTTTTTCCTTTCTCTTAGATCGTTAAAGATAGAGTGAAAATTTTAACGGATTTGAAATCTGTGGAAAATTTCACAATAAAACGATAGCTAAAAATCGGATTTTCTTTAAACTAAATAATTTTTTAACTATAAAAACTGAAAAATTGTCTTTAAGTTTATGTTCTGTGTCTTTGAAATAGAAATTTAGACTGCTCTTTAAATTATGCTACCAAAATTATTTATCATTTTGTCAATAAAATAATATAATAAGTTTTAAATATTCAGATCAATAGTATTTATCGTAAATTAATGCATTTATATGAATTAATAAATTGAGATTATTCCCCTTTAAAACGAAACAAAATTTAACGGAAAGAGCTTGGTGTGCATAATGTTTCTTAAAACTATATGAAACTAACCAAACTCATTAGATGTTTCAATCTGTTTTGCTTCTTATAGATAAATAAGATTGAAACAAGTATTGGTAAACTACTTTATAGAATTGAGAAACCTTAATCCGAAAATCCAAACATCATATTCACTCTGCAAGTTAAAGAGTAGTATACAAATAAATTATTTATCTAAAATTAGATTGAAGCAGACTGACTCACTTCGTCAAAAACTCTTAGTTTCTTCAAATAGTTGGAATATTAAAACTTTTAATTTCATAAAGGTACATTTTCGATAAAAACATATAATTTGCTGTTTTTTGTCAATTAAGTGCTCAAAAATTAAAGTAGAAAATGTTCCGTTAAAAGCCTAAGTTTAAATATACTATTTTTCACAATCCCTATAATATGGATAAAAGACCATATTTTTGTAACAATTTTCAGTAAGAACAAAAGGCAATTCGACTGTTGCACAACGCATACAGTTTTAGGATTTTTACGTTTGTTTACAAAATTAGTTTTTAATTTTAAGTACATACTTAGACGAATTTTCTTGGCATCCCATATTTTATGAACCTTACTATGAAATACTTTTTACATCTGCGAAATTTATGGAAATCTTATTATATTCAGTAGAATGCTATCAGTGAAATTCCTATTCAATTTGACAAATTGTCAGAAAATGTAATTGAATTTGCATGATTTTTTCTACCTTATTTTTACAAACAAAATAAAGATGTTCACTTTTACAAAATGCCTACTTACGCAGAGTTAAATTTTTTTTTTTAATTTTTTTTCGAGATGTTTAGATATTTGAGTTTTTGTTTCAAAAACATTTTTTTGACCAAAAGTTTTTCAAAAAGTGTAGTATTATAAAATAGAACATTTTTAAGTCTTTAGAACCTCATGTGACCCCATGATTTTTGTTTCACATTCAAGGGCCTTATAAGTAATTTCGCATGTCATACAAGAGGTACATTTCACTAATTTATAAAATGAATTTGAAAATTCTGTACGCTTGTTCAACTAAAATAGCGTGACAATAGGTAGTGAAATTTTTTACCTCGATTTTAACAACTATTTAATAATATACTGTTTTCAAGCATTTTTTGGATTTATTAACTCCATATATATTTATGTATCAATATTCTAATGCCTGAGACTAGCATTAACAAATGTATAAAATACCCCCTATCGGTAGTATAATATAGTCTTACAATTGTAACTATTCCACCCTAACCAAACCAAAGCACAGAAATACCTAACAATCCTTATGAAATCTTTAAAATTCCACTTATTCTGGGGGCACAATACATATACAATGTCTGGAATGCATACATTCTCATAAGTCTCATTCCCTACAGTTTTTCTCATACGATTATAACCCTTTTAAAATTCTGAAGAAAACAGGAAATCCAATGTGTTACCATGCATATTGCACGGATGATGCACAACTGTACTGGCTAAATAAACTAATTAATTGTGTTAGACTTTATGAAATAGATAAAGTTGCTGACCAAAACAATACATAATTTCTTGATAATTCCATTCTCCATAGTATAACTTTCAACGAAACCCGAAAGACGAAAATCAACATATCAATATCCTATACTTTACAAGTTGTGGTTTAAAAATTTTAACATTTGTAATGCACATTTCAACCGCTTAGTGTGATATAATTGTGTTACATTTTACCCAACTGCTATAGAAACTAGGACTACTCAAAGAATACTCGATTTCTTCATTACACTATTCGTTTTCTGTAGTATAATTCTTCTTTCATACGATTGCAACTCTGCTAATCAAATGCTGAAGAGAAAACACAAAAATATAGCCAATACTTTACATTTCATATTGAATATTTAAAAAGTTCACAGTTCTTCGTTGATGCATTGCAGAAATGTAATTCCTAAAGTGACCGGAAATGTCATATTTTTATCCGAATGTCAGAGAAACATCCGGCTGCATAATTTTTCATTAATCCCATTCCTTATAGCATGTTGTCTTATACGATTACAACTACGACAATTAAATACATAACAAAACACAAAAATACCCAATGCTTTACAATTCGTATAGATTCCTTATGCAGAATGCAAATGCAATGCCTAACGTGATTTAAATTCCGTAAATTTTCTCCTCAACTCCATCCTTCATATCCTAATTCTTTTTCTTTCAAACGATTGCAACTCTACTTCTTATATTCTTTGGGAAACCAAAATATCTGACACACTGCCCCCTTAAAATTTCCTTAAATCTATTAAAATCGATCAAAAGCATACCTGAATCACAACACAGCTGCAAACGTAACCCACCTCAACACTCCACCCATCTCAGCTGGACAAACCAACAACCGAAGCATCACCCGCTTGTGTGGCGAACAGAGCACACTCAACAGTTAGTCCTCACACGCGAGCGTAAAGCCTTCATGTTTAGAAATATCTGTCGCTATAAACAAGGCGATTTGATAAGTAAATGACTTCTGCCGAGCCAATCCGCTGAGCTCCCGGCTCAAGAATTCTTTACGAGCCCGTTTTCCCTTTTTGCAGAATTTTACGACCCTTCTTTAGAAACGGGCCGAGGAAGACGCGCCATCTGACCAATCCATCCCCCCTCCGGAGACAATTGCCGCGTATAGATGGAAGGGCCTCTTCATCAAAGCAGGTGATCTCCGCACATTTAATGAAAGCTTCAGGGGCCATGTCAAGAGGACGTTTTACAATGCTTGTTGGAGGCAGTAATGGATTCCGGGTGGTGATCATTACGAGATGCGTAACAATCAAGGCACCCTGTGGCATGGTGCTTGACACCATTAAGGAAGTAGTAGCGAAGCACCATGAAATGGGATTAGTTGCTGGGCCATTACGTTTTTTTTGCTCTCTTCTCTGCTTGGTTAAAAAATCTAAAAAGGCACATACATTTTCGTCTAATTAAGATGTATTTAAAGTAATGGTAATATATATTTTTTAAACTTTTTATTAAGATAATCGTATATCTGAGTAACTGATGGATCGAAACATCATCGAGGTGGAGGATTAGAGAAAATAATTTGACGAGTTTGAAAGATTAAGAAAAAAAAATCCAGTTTTTCTTCTGAATAGCATATTTTATAACAAATAAATATTTTTGAGAGGATTTTTGAACTCGTTGAAAAAACAAATTTGGAAATAGTTCTCGTGAAACAAAAATAAGCGCTCATGTATAACATGAAAAATGAATTCAAATATCAGAAATTCTAAGTGATTCTTGTACTTGATTCAGAACCTAATTATTTTTATTCTGCACAATTTTTTTCAATATCACCCGGTCAATCTTGTGGCGGTTTAACCATCTGAAGGGTTTACATTTACATATTCGTTTTGTATCATGAAATTCTACGCTATGTGACATAAATCCAGTTTTGATTTTTTTGATCATTGGAATCTAGCCTAAGATTTTTCAACCAATAAGTGTACTTTAAATCATTATGTGTGCAGTGAAGTCAGAGCATTTGCTACAATACTTGGAAATCTCGTGAAGCTCAGAAGATTATATCTAATTTTCAAAGTACGTGAGTAGTCCCGTATTGTCTTAAAAATTTTTTTCTTCATAATCCATCAAAATTATTCATTACATTTGTGTCCACCAGGCTTTTATTAACCGTCGAAGAAACTATTCCACCCTGCTTAGCAAATGTACGTTAATTTGGATTACTTTCAGCTGTAAAATATATTTATATTCAATTTTACGTATTGCATCCGCTGGAATAATTTATCAAGATTGCTTAATTTTAAAAGCAGAAGTTAAAAGAAATTGCACTCGTTCGGTATTATTATAATTTAATATTTTTGCATTATGATGCAAACATCAAAATATATACATTGGGGGGGGGGCGCATTAGCGTCTTTTCTGATTCCGCACCATCACTTATACATCAAATTTCTACATTTCTATCAGTCTGGATCAAAACGAATTCAGTCTTCTATCAATTTGAGGAAATCGCAAATTTTGATTTAATATGTAATGATACAAATGGTCATTTTAATAATCTTTGTGATTAAAAATGAAACCGATAGAACAAGTGGTACAGTTATGTTTAATTTCTTTCATCAATTTCAATGCTATTTCTTATTAATCCCAAAATCTAAGAATGAAATTCCTTTTTAAAATGCACTCCATTGAGAAAAACCACTTTTCACCGACTTGCCCCTTCTCGGGATTGGCTTACCCGTCTCTGTTCGGAAAGTCCAAGAGGCGTACAGGGAAACGGGCCACATCATTATTCATTACGGGTCCCAGTTCTTTTCATCCGGAGGCAGCCAATGGCAATCCATTTTGGATTCGCCGACTGAATTCGGAATGAGGCTCCTGTCTGCCGAATTGATTAGTGTGCTGTTAATGTTGCTATTTCAAAGGAAGAGAGGCCTGCGATTGATTGCGCTTTTGTTTGAATGATACACTGGTTCCCGGAATATCGTGCTAAATGCAAATGCTATTAAATCATGGGCTTAACTTTGCACCTGTCACAAAGATCCTTTCTATGTAAACGCTTTCTTGTTCGCATTTTGATGGTTTGTGATGAAGATTGATTTTATCTAATCTACAGTTCTATAACAGATATATAATTTAAAAAAATTAAAATAGAACGAAGTGGGGAATAAATCGCAAACTCCAGATTTCAATTATATGTCATTATGTAAATATGTTGCATGCAAAGATTTTTTTTAACTTCATAATTATAATAAATTATACGAAAACAGACATTTTATAAAATAATTTACGTACGAGAGAGTAATAATTATTCAATGTAATCATTGAAGGAGATGCTTTTTGTTCTTCCAACAGAAACAGCCAGCGTTACTTGCGTTGAACCGATTAACTGAAGAAGTGAAAAGAAAATCTCTTTTCACTTCATGGAATAATGCATATAATTTAAGTGTTCGGAAAACAGCTTTAAACACCGTTTCGATATAGCTTGAAAAAATCTTTTATTGAATGTAGACACAAATCTTACATGCGAAATCCTGAAAAAACGACTTCTCCAAAAGTTGATTTTGAGCTGTGGAATGTGATCATGAATGCATTTTGCAAAGTTCGTTTTCTGTAAAATTACCGCAACGCAAATCATAAAAATGGCTAGTCTGCAGGAAAGGACGACAAATTAGTTTCGATCAATATTGGTAAGAAATTACTTTTCACAGTTCGTTTCCTTCCTTCTGGAATGCCGTTTATTGGCACGTGAAAAAACACGTTATTGTTCAAGAATTATATGTATTTAGTACATAAAAGTAAAGATAAACATTGCCACACATTCTTAAAAATCGGTTGTTCCATTTGTAAGAAAGTTGTAAACAAAAAGCTTCAAATCGTAAAGCAACCTCGACCCGAGTCACCACGACAAATTTTCAAATATCTCTGTTAGGATATTTTTTTAATGATAATATTGTTCTAAAATGACCAACGTTTCCATTTCTAATTTTCTTTCCTCTTAATTTAGATGCAGATTTTGTTTATGAAAGGAAACCAAGTACCTTTTCAAAATCAATTACGATGTTACCCGCCAAACTACAGATTTCCTATGTCGAAGTAAAAAAAATCGAAACAATTCTAATCTGTACATTTTATTTCTTTTCATAGACAGGAAATCTATAAGCACGTGTTAGAATATATAAGCCCGAACTTATGTAGAAAGTGGTCAAAATATACACACGCCATAAATAGCAATCATTTTTTTTTTTTTTTTTTACATGACAGTTACATAGAAATTAAATACCTAAAATCAAACTCAAACCGTTCTGAGTAAATAATGCTCCAACATCTCAGTTTCTACAGTATTTGCATATTTAATGTTTATTTAAGTATGGCAAAGAGTATACGTATAAGCCGTATAGAAACTGGGGAGGTATGAAAAGTGCATAAGAAATAGATAGTAAAATGTTAAGAAATTTTATACTGAGTTATGAGTTTTATGAAATATATTACAGGTTATCAAAAATATATTTTACTTTTATGTGATACTTAATCATGCAAACACCAATCGGATGACAGGTTATTCAATCGTTATTTCATTCTTTAAAATATACCTAGTCGTTCGGACGTACAGATTTGAAATGTGGAAATCATTAATTGACCATTAAAATAGCCCCAAACTGACAAATATTAGTAGATGAACTCGTATTAGAGGATTTCATAACAGGATAGCAAAATCTATAGTAAAAACTATGCAATGTATGAAAATGTATGCATTTTAAACCATTATAAAAATAAAAATAAGCACAACTTTTGCAATACTGAAGTGAAAATACTTATAGGTTTATAGAACATGCTCACAGAAAAATATTCAATTCGGTATTTAATGAAATAAAAAAACTTATTCTCTCCATATTGAAAAAACAATTTTCACCCATATACTACTTCCAACTGTGCATTAGAATATCAAAATCTTTAAATTTTATGTCCATCCGCTATATCCTGATATAAATTTCTATCTGGTGTTTTAATGGATTTCATGTTTTACCTGGAATAATATCTCCCATGCTTTCATTTTTCTGTTCCAGCTTAAAGTTTTAATGAAAAACATTTAATGAAAACGGTAAGATTGAAATATTCATCTATATAAATAATAGGAACTAGGTTAATAAATAGCTGTCGAAAGTTCTGTTTGGGGGACTTAAATAGCTAAAAACCTTTTAGGAAAGAGTTAAGTTGGATACGATGAGGTCCTTAGAAATCTATGGAGATTTTTTAAAAACAAATATTATACTTGATTCTTTCCTATTTCTTTTTGTCCCGTTACCATAAGAGAATTTCTTCATGTGATTGCAAAACACTCAATGTTCACTCATAAAAAGCTTCAGCAAAGAAAGAGCCCGCGAATATTTAAAAAATAATTTGAATGATAATTTCCTAATCCTTGTGATATATCTAACTATTCCAATCTATATAAATAAGAATGGAGTGTTTGTTTGTACATTCAATATTTTCGACCCATTTCAAGTTTTCTATCCGTTTTGGACCCTTCTGATGCCGAATCCGCCTTTTTCTCGTTTGGTGTCTGTATGTTGTGCCCTATACACGTCCACGCGTTTTAAGATATTTTCAAGAAAATTTGCATACAGTGAGTACTTATCTTCATTTAGTTAGTGGCATTGGTTGCGAAAGTCTGTCTGTCCGTCTTTCTGTTCTATGCTCGATTTTGTGTTTGTGTGTTTCTGTAGACATCACATGAATTGTTTTCCAGATATTTGATTGCATTGTATTTTATTTTATACATTATCTATTAGTTTAGTGAATGCAATATTAAATATTTCTTTATTGTTATATTTAGTTGAGTTTCATGCCAAAACACCTGAGTAAGTATACTTAAATCAACCATAATTTGGTAGTTTTGGAAAAATTGGAATGTCTATTGAATATTACGATTACTTCGATTGCTTTACCAGTACTGCTGAAAAAGTAATTATTCTTCAATTTTTTTTTCTTCTGGAATTTCATTTCTGATACTTTATTTATTTCGAGTCTTATTTTTATTCTTTGCGCAATGAAAACGATTTCCGAATATTTGGGACAGACGATATTTTTCAATGAAACGAGAATGAACAAGATCGCGCGAGCAGTGATATTTTTTCTGGTTCTTTCGCTCTGAATAAATTTCACATTTCTAAATTTTGTACACTTTTAGTTGTAAGTTGTGGCAACTGTGCGAGATCAAGAGATAAAATTGAATCACAAATTAATATCTTTAGAACAATTTTTTGCGACATCAACCATACATCTTTTATTTTGTTTTACTTCGCTGTTTCCTGTTTTAAATATTTATTATTTTAATAAATGTGTTTTCCTTCTCATCACACGCAACAGCACCACAAAGTCTTAGACTTAAAAATGTTAGGTAAGTCAGTATAAATTTTCAGTAAATTTTAAGTGTAGTTATGCCATTATTGAAAGAACAATGCCGTTATTTAAAGAATAATGCCGTTATTGAAAGAATAATAATGTTTATTAATCCAAACTGAAACTTTTTCCAACATTAAAAAATTCGTTGTAATAATGACAGGAGAAGATTGCAAAATTTCACAATGTCGCATACCGGAGGCAAGAGTGCCACAAGTAAAAAAATATTGTTTTGTTGACTATGAGTGCGAGAGCACTCGCCGTAAATCGTAATTTCAAAAATTGAGTTGAACATGAAAATAACTTATTCCAAATCTTCCTATAAATCGTCTTTTATAGTAGTATCCTTAGTATCACCTTTCGTCATTTTATAGCTTTGTCATACAGCAATTGTGCGATGTATGTGAAATGTATTACATGAATGGATATGCATGTGTAGGATTTGTGTCCAAAGTAAGTTGTAGAAAATATAAAGATGGCGAAAGATGTTAAAATAAATTTTTATTCTACAAAAAACGTAAGTCATTATATCTTTTGATTATCTCTTCAATCTAGAGTAAACCAATCCAAACCGAGTAAGGTCGGGTATTTTGCTAGTTTAAAAATATAAATAAGTTATGCATTCTGAAAAACTCAACAGGAAAAGAAATGCCTTTGTTTCAATACTTTCATGAGTATTTAGTACATATAATAGTAAATTTCGTTCCGATTAGTAATTTGTTATTGTGAAACATACAGTTATATATATTAACAATACCAATTGACAGGTGTTTAATCGTAATTGAATTTTACTCCAAAATATTACACATTAAAAATAGAAATTATGTGATATATTATTCCTTAATTTCTGACATTTTGTATCTGAAGGACGAAGGAAATCAAATTAAATTAAAAGAAATCAGCTGAATCAAGTAATTAAATTATTGAGCAATATAAACAATGAAATTCTAGTTTTTAGCTTTAATTGTTGCGAAAAACAACTACAACGCTTTAATACGCCAAAACAATTTTGAAACAAAAGAAGGCGAACTGCTTCAGTATAATTTGCCGTACTTTTTAAAAAATGTTTATCAAGTTTACAAAGTGTAATAATGGTTCCAATAATATTAAGGAATGCTTTTAGGAGCTGTATATTGCTTCATTCATAATAATAAATTGTTGCATGCATAAATTATTGTGTTTGTTTCATATGCCATGTCAATGTTAAATGCATATTTTTATTCTGAAATTATTTATTTTTATCTGGTTATTTAACTACTATTTCACATTTTATGTGCTATTTAAACGAAATAAATTTCGATTTTTCAATAAATTTTAATTTAGTAGATTATTTGCACCATAAACATTTCTTGTTTATTATTTATATTTTCTTGGAAATTAAAAAAAAATGCTTTATTTAAAGTTTAAAGCACACTTGTCGAAGGTAAAGTACTACAATAAAGAACGATTAAATTCCATCTTTAATGTGAGGTATAAAATAGGTAATCATAATACTCAGAGTGTGTTAGGCATTGTCGTGTATTATGAAAACAGTGAATAGAGTTCAATCGTAAGCTGAGCATATTGTAAACAAAATGTATGAACGTAATTTTTTTTCTTTGGAGTTAGAAAAAATTAAAAATCTGTGTTATTTAAACGACTGTTACTATTTCTTCCAGCAGAAAAGAAATCAATCCCCATGAAAGTATAATGAAGACTTGATTTCCATCCAAGGTTTCTCAGACACGTTTCTATTAGAATATTGGAAATACTAGTAAGATATCTTTATTTTTTTATAGAGCTAGAAACTTTAAAAATGGAAAACTTGAACACTCATAATTTGTGAAAAACTTTGTACTTTCTTTCTAAACAAAGTTTTGACACTTGCGGTAACACACGTCTTTCAATTATCATACTTAAATAAGATGGGAAATACTTGTATACAAAAGAACGAAATCAGGAAATTATACAAAAGGTTTGTTGAATTCTATTAACAAATACAAGGTCTTCATAGCTACTTTATATGTATAGTCCCAATAGATATAAAATTACCTTCAAGATGTTATTCCTGAAACTTCAATATATGCCTAATGAAAATAGATACACTATTAAATTAATATCTAATACATATTTCACATTTTTCATATCCAAGAAGTGAAAAGCTATGAAATGATGGAAATGATTCTAATGCCGCACAAAGCATATTAAAAATACTTCGATGGATATCGTTTTTATTAACAAATTTGTCGTCACTTCTATTGTAAAAGAATGTTTTAAGTTTAGAACCAAACGTAATAACCCAATCAAATATGTTTTCAATAAAATACGAACTTTTGCTGCAATTGAAAAACTTTTGGAGCTTATTAACAACTGCATAAATATGTAAATTCTATCTGCTTCAGCTGAAATATATTTGCGCGAACATCAGGAATTTATAACCAATAAATGTCGGACAGTAAATATCATTGAAAATTTTTAAAATTTGTCCAACCTTGATAAAAAAAATGTAAATCATCTGCTTAGGTTCTTAACTCTTCAGATAACCATTGTAAAATCTAAATGAAAATATTTTGGGAATGTTGAATTATTTTTTTGTGATACGAATTCGAAGAATTCATTAGAAACAATAAGGCTTTGACTCTGGGGAAAATTATCCCTGCGTTACGTTATGCTCTAGGTTATCCCTAAGTTCAGAGTCTAAATATTACCAAACTGAAGTCATAACACTGAAATTTCCCCTCTTATTTTGATCTCGTTGTTTTCTATCTTCCCAGCGTATCTTTGAAATCTAATCAAATCTCACCAGCTGTTTACAGATGGTACACAGCACACTCTCAAGCGATATGCGAACTCCGAAAAATAACAAACACCGAAACGGAAACCACTTTGAATAAAGTATCCGACAAGAAAAATCCATCACAAGCAATCTCTTTGAGATAGATTTATACAAGAAATTATCCCATGGGTATCTTCATTCATCTCTTTTGTCAGGGTAGTAAATCTCGGAGTGTCTTCCAATGCCTTCTCCTGATGAATTTAGCCGGAAGATGAAAAACAGAACCTGAGAAGAGAAAAAAAAAGAAAATAAAAATCCCAACAAGAACTTTTTCGTTTCTTTTCTCTTGGAAGAGTTTCGTCAATACCTCTTCAGGGTATTCTGGAAAGAAAAACTCGAAGAAAAAGAGAAAAACAGCAATTTTGTGATGAATGGCGAAAATCGGGAAACCAGGCTTCCACTGACAGAGATGAATGTTTGGATGGGCGCCAATAGAATATCCCACTATATTCTTGTGTGGGAATAGGTATTGGAAGGAGAGCGAGGTTTTTAAGAAATTATTTCTTTTGTGTTGTCTTTACGGTTCTTTATGGCGGTCATGTGAATAGACATTCATTGGGTCACATCTAAAAACTCTCCGACTTCAAAGGGAACAGGCTACACTACATTTTCTTGCAGAAAAAAAGAAATAGAAGGGAAAATTTATCTTCAATGTAATCTGATGAAGAGTGATTTATGTGGAGACTCTCAATGAAAGCGGAATGCGTAATTTTTTTTATCATTTCTAAAAGACATCATTTCTAACATTCTAAAAGAGTAGACAGTTGGAACTGTAAAGCTACATTTTAAAAAATTATCCGTCATTATAAAAGTCACAAAAATTGCTTTACATAAGGATCAAAAACCTTGTCCTCAGGAAAAAAAAACTCAACATTTCAAAGAAGGTTTGTCCACATATTTATCCATACTTAAAACGATTTGGTTACTTGGATTTTATTATGCAACGACTATACGCTACCAAACTGCACCAAAGAAGTTAACTGATACAAACATAAGGAAAGTCTTACTAACACAAACGAGAAAAGAGAAGGAATTAAACCTCCATCCTCTACAACCCACAAGTTGTTAGCGTAGTGAGTAAAATTATCGAGTCACAACAACAAAGATTTGTAGGTTATTCTGACATTAATACCATCGACTGGAATGCTAAAACAGTTGCGTGAACATTTTTTTCTATCAATATACGCGGCGTACCTAAACTGAACTGGCATATATCTCTAAGCCATACATGACTTATTTTAGTAAAACGTTTTACACCCAAAATTTGTGACAAAATTGTACGAGGAATTAAACTATCCATGACTTTGATTTATTTAAAAGCGTATTAATGTTTTCATAATATATACATAGACAACCACAAAAGTAAACTATGCATTGAAAGATTATATTGAAAAGAAAATTATCTCTATAAGCATATATAACCAGCAAATATTTTAGTTTCTTAAAATACTATGTTTCTATAAAATTCTGTCTTCTGAGGGAACACATGTATATATCTGTTCTGTAACCTGCCTACAGTCTTCCTTGTATGACTTCTAATAGCTTTATTTTACCTACAATCTTTCTTGTCAACCAATGCATGGTCATTATGTGCAGTATGGGCAAAAGACACTATTTGGAAATCTAATGACTAGTTAAGCTCAGTACTGATAGACAGTTTTAGTTTTATTCCTAAGAATTCATACATCGAGATCACAAGATAATTTTATAATATTAATTAGATAAATACTCTATGCTAAAACTCAACAAAATCAAATATTTTGGATAAAAAGTTTTGCATTCTTGCTTTTAAGCAACCATCACAAATGCGTAAAAGACCAACAAATTTTCATCACCAAAGGAACTTAGAAAGTGTCCTGTAATCAACTTGAAAATAGTTTACTATGAAATACGTAAATTATAATTGATGTATCACACAATTATTTAAATTTAGTTTAGTCTAGATATACGTATCGCTCAAATTTTTTACGTTATGCTATATATAGCCTCATTTTTTATAATTTTTATTTCAACTGTATATTATTCTATTATCTATTGACGAAAAAGTAGCAACCTTTCTGTGTATTAGACTATCTAAAAAGACAAATATTCTTCTTGCTTTTAAAACTTACGATATAACTTCAAATTCAGTTCAAAAGCGATGATGCATAGAAGTTTTTCATTTGAAAATTCCAAATCGGTACCTGTTTCACTAGTCTTCTCTTTAAAATATGTTTTTTGAACACAATAATGCTTTGAACGGTATTTTCACGAATCTAAAATTACAGTATCATACTGTTTGAAGGATGAGAGAAATAGTTTCTCAATTCCGAATATCAAACATAGTTTTCATACTGTCTTAAGCAGTTAAACTACTTATAATTTTATTTCTGTTTACTTTGAGTATCCATTATATAATATTTTTGAAATATATCGTTTTGGGATGGTTTACTTGAGCTCCTCTCTTCCAGACGTGATCATCAATTAACTTTTACTAAAAACTAGTTTCTTTCTCATATGGGAAGCTAATTATCTTAAAATCGATTTCAGTTAAGCACACCTCATATAATTTTACAGCTAATAAAGTAGTTGCAAAATTTTCCCCAAAAGTACTAAAGCTTATATAAATTGAAAGAATTAACGATTTTGGAAAGTGATGAGACAGAACATCATCACCTATACTTGCAGATTTTACGGGGGTTTGAAAGTAAAACGATGGAAAGCAGTTGTTTTTAGACCATGCTTTAGCCGATTTATACGATGGCTGTTGAGTCAAATATCAGTAATAGAGCCAATAGATATAATACCGTTTGAAATCGGATTTGAACAGAAATTTTTACAGAGAGGTCCAAGGTGAAATAAACGTTTGTAAACGGTAGATGCCACAACCACTTATCTAATTTATAATTCTTTTTATATGGTAAAGGGATTATCATTCCCCATTAAATTTATTTCATCTTTTGGAAAAGAAATGCAAAGCAGGAAACAATTGGGACTACAAGCTTGAAAAATAGACGAACGGAGCTCATGCAATTCAATTTAAGTGAGAAATATATATAATTACTACTAAAAAAATCAGTATTGGAATGTTTTAAGGATTTTATCTCTGGAAAATAAGTTAGAATATTCGGGTATTTCCCCTTAAAGTAAATCCTAACCCCTTCCCTACTTTACACGAATGTATGAAGAGATGTAAAATACACAGTTCGCTTAGAAACTGAAATAGCCATTTTTGGAAATATGCATGTTATTATAATTATGATCAAAACTCTCTAATCACTTTTCAAAGAAGTATTACTGATTGTAAAGAAAATTAAAACCGTAAACCTATTTCTCTTTGATTGATCTCTTTAATACAAATCGGGAAATACTTTAAGTCATTTTTGTATATATTTTTAATTAGTTTATATTCTCCTATTCTAATAATTGAACAATTTTACAATTCCTGAAAACTTTGTGTTTAATAAGTAACGATATTTTCTTCCGAAATAATGAATATGAAAATCCCTGTTTGGTCGTTTTTTAGCCTAGTTTAGAGAGATATTTGCAATGAGCAACTGAAAGATATACACACAAATGTATGCAAAAATAATGTATATATCACAAGAATCATTTTCAGAATTCAAATGTGGCCTTTAAACTCAATGAGTTTAGGGACACGTGGTTTAATGCACCTTTTTAGCATTTTCTGTCGAAAGTAAAAAAAGTATGTTTCCAAGTCTTATCGAATCCTGCCTCCTTAACAGTAACTGGTGAAGAGTACGAAACTTACTTTTTATATAAATAATTTACATATACTAGATCCCTTTTAAATATATTAGTCAGACTAGGAAGTACCTCGAAAGTTGTACGGGAGATTCCACGCATATTTGGTTTTAACAACCTAGTCTCAACATGTGGTCCAAGTTGGAAACCTCATGCAATAAACTCAATGAGTTTAGGGACACGTGGTTTAATGCACTTTTTTAGCATCTTCTGTTGGAAGTAAAAAAAATATGTTTCTAAGTCTTATTGAATCCTGCCTCCATAACAATAACTGGTGATTAGTTAGAAACTTACTTTTCATATAAATAACTTACTTCCTACTAGATCCCTGTTAAATAAATTTGTCAGACTAGGAAATACCTTGAAAGTTGTACGGGAGATTCCACCCGTATTTGGTTTTAACAACCTTGTCTCAACATGTGGACAAAGTTGGAAACCTGAATACATTATCATTAAGCATTTTCTGTTACGATGCAAAAACTTCTAACTTTATATTGTTTTATCAAAAATTGTAGTTCAAAACTAGTTCATAATAATGCAAAACTAAATACCTAATTGAAGTTCAATAAATTCCTCAATGTCGGGGATAAACTAAACCCCAAATCGATAGTAAGAATGTCAGAAGATCTCAAACAATGTAAAATAGGCAACTGATTGAAAATGTACCACAAAATGTCAATTGCTCCTTCTGTAAAGTTTAGAATTATAACGCAAACAGAATGCTTATATCTCTTTCCTAGTTTTTTCGTCCGAAATTATTATTAAAATACTATACCATTCGTCTAATAGAATGAATAAAAACACAAGTTTCCCAAAGGAGACACTTTTTAAAGAGAAGCACTTAACTTTTTACTTGCTAAAATGATGATCTTAACACTGAACATTCACAAAGAAATGTGAACCAAGTGGGAAATAAATGGAAAACGTTTCTTTGACTAAAGCGTTCTACTGAAAAAGTTTTTGATATCGATGACTTTGAAATGGATTCAAACATTTCATATAACATAATTTTTTGGAATAATTTTTCTTCCATAAAATAACGAGTATGATCTTCGACAAAAGTGATTCGATGAACAAGAATAAAGAAAGAAAGGAACTAATATGAAACTGTACAATTTACAAATGCTTGTAAACCAAGTGTATGTGCATACAAATCCGGAATAAACATTTTTCCCTCAGTATTTGCGGTTCAAAAATACAACTTGTTATTCATTCCCAGCTGAACTCGCAGCATTTTTACAAAAAATATTTTCACTCTTTATAAACCTATTTTTATCTTAAATATCAATACCAAGAAAACGACAATAAATATCAAAACACTCTGCCCACCAAACATCTTAAAAGTTCTCGTTTGAGAAGGATTTAGAACATAATTGGATAAATCGCATGCCAGCCAAGTAGGACTTCTCTTGTCACGCTCTCAGCTGTCTCCCCGCATCAGACAATGCTAAAGCAAAACAGACCAGATGTTATTTATTCACAGTCTTTTTTTTCCTGCGGACCCGACAGCAATTTAAAAAGAGAGCAAATAAAAACCTCTGACGTTTGCTTTTAAGGGGAAGAGATAAACGAGGGTTTTCAGGATGTATTTCTTGCTACGGCGGCCATAATAACTCCGATATATTTTATCTAACTTTAATTCATTCGCGTTATCTATAATCGCCTCATAAAAAACCTGACTGTGGCATACTACACCTTCCTTACATCAATATCTGTCATGGACGAAGAGATATCGCAGACCTACCTTGAGGTGTCGCGCGATGCCTGGCAGAAAGCCTACAGGTTTGGCGACATTTGAAGTCTTAGGAAACTTAATGAAAAAGGAGAAACCCTGATTGTAACTTTTCGACAAACTTTTATGTTTTTTATTTGTATAATTTGGAGTTCATATCAAGGATTCATGTATAATGCCACTTTAACATGTAATCTTGCATTATCATAAAACATGTCTAAAAATAACGATTTTCTTTGGAAGAGAGCGTAACAGTGAAAAAATACTCTGGAAAACATAATTCCAAACGTTAGATCTACTTTAACACTTAATGCACCTTACACTAATAGCCGCATCATTAAAAAAAGAACATCTCCATTTTGTTCCCTGTACAATATTGAATAAACTATGTTAATCTAGAAATTTTTTTATATGTACTTTTTCGGCAAACCGTCTGAGAAACGAGCATGATGTCACAGCGAGTTTCAAGGGCATCTGGCACAAACCCGTTACTCAGAAAATGTAATCTGTATTTCCGTGAAGATAAATGAACGCAATCGCTCTACAATCTAAATATAGGAAATTTGTGTGACCAACTTTTGATAGCATCGAATTTGTTTATTAGCCAATTTCAAAAATAATTGTACCGTAAGAAAGAGTACATTCTAAGGTTTTCTGTGATGTTTTCAAAATTAAAAACCAATAGTAATAAGATATACATGTGACAATTTTAACAAAAAAATTACGAAAATGTCAGGATTTTTCCCGAATTAAAAAAAATTATTATTAGGAGACAAATTCAAATTTCCAAAAAACCTCGACGAGCTGCAAAACATACATCTTTTGCTCACTCGCGGTAGAAATTTTGCTATTATCTATTTGACAACCCTGAACTAATAGTCGCATCGAAAAAGAATCTTCTTCATAGTCTTTCCTGTACAACTTTTAACAAACCTTGTTAATTTCGTAATTTTCTGAACCGTACTTTCTAGGGGAATTGTCCAAGAATCGAGCGGAAAAAAAAAACAGTTTTCAATCCTGAGGCGGCGGCAATATTTTTTTCACATAGAGAGATATGTACACACTATAATTATAAACTCGTATTTTATTTCAAACTATACTTTCAGATTGCAAGTTATTGGTCTTAAGCACAGAACAAATTTGATGTTAAAAGCATATATCCCTATCCACAAAATTATCAGGGATAAGTTAATAATTTTCAACAGAATTTAACAGTTCAATTCGGAGTTCTAGCATTATGTAGTTGAACAATTAAAATTTAAAATATATGTACAATATTTTCTAGATTGAAATAAGCCGCTTTTTTTTAAATTTGTTCCTCTAAAAATCGATGTCAACGATATTTCATTCTCTCTCTCTAAAAAAAACTATACAATCATATATTTTGATAACGTTAGATAACTTAAGACGGTAACATGGTATTAAAGCTTTATTATTAAGGAAAATAAAACATTTTTACGAAACGTTTTTAACCATCTCTCACACAAACTCGCAGCATTGAACGTTTTGTATAATTTCTTAAATTATACGCCAAATCTATATTAAACAGTTAAATTGTTTTATTTTCTTATAATATGAGTGAAATCTAACATTATTTGTGATTCATTCATCCATTCACGCCCTTTTGCAATAGTAACACCTCTGACCATAACATCATAACCGATGTCAACTGAATAACAAAAGATTTATGGGAATAAGTCCTTACGTCAAGTATATTCAATTGCTCTTTGAATTACCTAGACATAATTTTTTCTCCGATGTTTATGTTTAAATTTAGACCTATGACATTTACGCGAAAAACGTTGCTTAGAGCAGATTGGCCATACTATCTGTGCTATAAACCGACCACACAACCAACAATAATTATTAATCTACGTCAGAAATAGTTAATTATGGAGATCTTAATGTTTTGAAAACTTATCTCTGAGGGCATGAATTGTTTATATTTTCAAATTTAAACATACTAGGAAACATTTCACACAATTTTTGTAAAAATTCTAAAACTGTACTTTTAGAAGAGTTGGGAACTAGTAACCTTTAATTTTATTGTTCACAAATAAAATAAAACAAGGCCGTGTTTCTAGTAAAACCAAGCATTTTTCTTTTAATTTACTATTTTCCGTTACTGTTATGCAGTAGTTCCTTGAGCTTCTGGAATCTGTATTTCAAATTATTTAATTTTTATAATCTGGGAGGTTCTATACCTATCCAACCTGCAAGTTACTCTAATGTCAAATCTTGCTGAAACTTTATGTATTTCCCGCGTCATAATTTTGTAAACAGTATTAATCACTATATCCATATGCTAATGGAGATAACAATGAAAATGTTTCTCAATTTTTTAAAAGGCTATTATTGTTTTTAACAGAATTTAAATGTCAGAATAAATGTACAAATTTTTGAATAAATTTCCGCCTTTTTTTTAAATTTTCCTTTGCACTTGCATTTCTGACCTTTACATTACATTGAAGGTAAATTACTGAACCAACTAAAATCAATACTAAAGTAGGTATTCCCACCAAATACTGAATATATATAGTTGATACCATAGTCAATATTTTATTAAGCTGTGATATTAAATGTTAACCTTGCATCATTATTTTCTTGTGGTGCGTTTAATTTTCTTGTGCTACGACATTTTTAGTTCCCTTTTATTGCAAAAGAAATTGACCACAGCAAAATCCGTAAATTCAACGTTTCACACTTTTACCTTGTTTTTGCAATACCCTCACCCCAAGATTTGAAATGGGGAAAAATAGAAAACGCAAAACGTAACATGTTACACTTATGAAATAAAACTCATATCATTTCTGTTTTGTGGGAAATATAGATTCCTTTATAGCGAAGGGCTGTTAATCTGATAGCAGTGTAAATAACATTGCTATTGCAAACAGCTGTTTGTTACTGGTGTCGAAAATATTAGCAATTATTGATAAATTGTATTGGAAGAGCATTTAAGCAACTTGAACACAATTTTAAATTAAGAGAGAAATTGAGATTAAAAAAAATAATCTAATATAAAAGGTTGATATTGCTAATTCTTCAACATTAATGGCCATTTTAAACAGTTTTTCGTTGAAACTAATTTCTAACTGCTAATAATAAATTTAGTATCGAACTGCTCGTGGATTGTTAACTGACAACTAAATTACGAATAGCTGAAATTAATAACTGCAATTGCCTAATTTGAAACAACCGCTCCTCTTTCATCTATAAAATAACAGCTTTGCCCCATCTCTAATAGCGAAACGCTACCTTAGACCAATTACTATGGCTTCGGATGTCTTTCTCCTTGGCGAAGTTTGAACTCATCAGGAGAGATCAAAACTTCCCAAACGCCCGGTTTTAATTAATCCAGTAACCCTGCGCACAGAGTGGAGTTGCCCACAGCGAGATTCTAATCTCCTTCACCTCAAAAAGACGGCGCATCTGTGGGACGTCGTTCGTCTTCCAAAAAAGCAAGAAAAAAGCGCTCAGTGGGGGAAACAGGGAAGTCAGAGAAAGCTTCTTTCAGAAAAGGGGGATTAGGGGAGCTCCCATCCCTGATATATGCGCCGAATATTTAATGCGTTCCCTGCTTACGTATGCGTCCGCATGCACCACAGCAAAGGGAAAGGAAAAACAGCGATAAATCTGGATAGCAGTTCATCTTGGGTTTTCATTTCCAACAATTTATCTGTAGCTTTCAAGTGTTTAAATACCTATAAAAACTGTGTAAAGTAGAGGAAAAAGCAAACCGTGTTAGTCATAAAATTCGGCGTCCTTTGTTTTGGAATATAAGAGAAAATATAGGTACACACACACACACAAACATGCTTCAATCTTTTTTGTTGGAGATGAAAGTCTTCCCGAATCTACACGATTTGCTATCGCCTTATATCCAATGCCAATCGTAATTAATTAAATGCAGAAGTTGTAGAACTCTGATACATTTTGCATATTTATTACTAACTCATTGTACTTTTTACTCAAAACGACGAGCACTCGAAACACATTTTAGATGCAAAGTATCATTCTTATCAACTTTTAAATATTGCTTCAACAAAGAGTGTACTGCATAAACTACTGCTGTGTTCGACACTGTATATTTTCATAAATTTAATATTATTAAACATTAATAATATTCGTATCAAAGGCGAAATTTCATTCGCTGGTTTTATCCCAAACTTCTTTCTAATAAATATTTTATTGCACCGCAATACATATTTAGGGAGTTTTTAAAATCAATAAGACTTTATAGTTTTGAATGTAACTATTCAATTACATGTACATAAATGCATCAACGTTCTTTCTTTTCAAACAGCAAAATAAATTTGTAAAAAATTACTGTGAACTGGAACACATAATTAAAATTTATTTACATTTTCAATGGGTGTATCATAAGTTAAATATAAACCTTTATAACATAATAATATTCGCATGTGTCTAATTTTTATTGAAATAATCATATAATTTCATCAAATTATTTGAAAACGGTTGTATACTATCAAAATAAAATGATAAAGCTTTGTAAAAATTATATCTGGATAAAAATAATGAAAATAGAAAACTGTTTAGAAATCTTTTTAGTCTTTCAGATAGTTCACACTTTGGTCAACTGTATCGGCCACTAACTTTAATGTATGCAATGGCAGTTGAAAAAATGTATAATTTATAGTAATAATATTTAGAAAATTAAAAACTCGTCTAATTTCTGTGTCCGTATTTTAAATCAGTAACGAGCGTTAAAAAAATCTTTTGAAATTATAACAGTTCTTAAAATACGAATTTACTTTCAAATAATCAGAAACTGAAATGTAAAACTAGACTTCTTTGGTGGTTCCAGATATTCTCTATAATCATGTGCATTTCTAGCCCAAATTCTAGCGATATTTACAAAACAAATATCACAATTACAACATGTTTTAAGGAAAGCTCAGGAAATATAAAGCATACATTGAAGTTCATCCCCCTTTTAAAAGAAGTAAATAGGTAGTTTATTTTACGTAACATTGAAGAAACACAACGTGATATTGGTGACGGTTGGGGATTATTTCCGAAGGAAAGGTTCGAGGACAACACCTCAACTGGTACCACACTCCCTAAACTTTCACACCATGCCAACATTAGGGCATTTGAAACTCGTCAGATTTAACATGCACCACCCCTCACGTATACGATGGTCTTTGGTTGTATCGAGTTTCAAACTCACAGCCATCCGACCATTACTCCTTGACACTACCTTCTCGGTTATACGGCCTTTTAAATGATTTAGAGCTATAACTTTTTTTTTAGCAGTTGTTATGTTCTAGTCCTTTATAATATTCTGTTAACATCGCTTAGTTCCACAATTTAATTCAACTGAAATTTGTTTCACACAGATACTTGTAATTATTTGTCTTACATAACAAAAGACTTCGCACGCATGAAAAAGAACACCCACATATCCTAACAGAAATTAAAAACGTAGCATCTTCACATGACGACGAACCGTATAATGTGGGTCAAGGATGTCAGATCCTTTAAAAAGTGACATTTTTCTGGCACTGAAGGATAAAAAAATTAGAGAGTGACATATAAATAACTCGCGCCTCCAAGTGAAACAATGTCCTTCTGTCTTTGCCACTTTTTAAATGCAGTAGTGTAACGAAATACATCCAAAACATTCTAACTAGATGAACGAAAGTAACTACAGTAGTATAATGTTGTAACTTGTTACTGCTTTATAAGATACATAATCCAATTACAAATCATTCTGTGGGAGTTTCATTTATTTTATCAGCACATTTAAAAGATGATAATTGTATTTTATGAAGAGTTATTTATCATCGATTTATAATTTATCAAATGTTTAGAATAAGGAACTTTCGTATTTTATTTTAAATTTCGATATGAACAACGCGCACGACTGGAAAACGGCGCGCCGAATTTTTATTTGAAGAACATGATTTTGGGAATACTTCTACAGAATAATTTAATGGTAACTCAGTCCTATTTTTGACAAAAGGAAACAAAAGACCTAAACTGTACATTTGCAATTTAGTTCTAGTTCATTTTTACTATCCACTCTTTTCAAAGCACTCGGAAATTGAATTTGTGACAGATTTGAAGCAGTATTGTAAACTTAGTGAACTATTTTAATTCATTATTCTTTCAGAGTCGTTCCTTTTACCGGAGGAAGGATCACAACTTTAAAGAAAAGATACAGTTCAATAAAAGAGCAGATGAAGATTTCCTCCAAAAAAAATGCAGGTATGTATATTTTATTACTTAACACAGAACTTAGCGTTACATAATGGTAATGTTCTTCAAAATATAGTACAATCTCACTTTCATACAACCATTAGTAGGTCCAATAATCGTGATCCTCAACATATTTTTGTAGTTAAACTATCGGTTTAAAAGAAAAACATTGTTTTTATATGGCATCAGGTATAGAGTATCTGTTAAATAATTACTTCTGGCATGAAATATTTTTACAGAATGAATCAAATCCAGTGTAATTGAAAAATGACTTGTTTAAATTCTAGTTTCCGTTGTAGAAAAAAATTAGGAATCTGTAAATTCGTTTTATTTTATTTCACAACGATTCCAAATAAAATATAGCTAAAAATCGAAAGAACATCGAATAGAGTAACTTTCTGAGGGGTGCACAAGCATATCGCACCCCGGCAAGAAAAGTGACACACATCTTAAAGGATACTATGAAACTTATATCAGTTGAAAAGAATTAAGCCATCTAAAGCACCAGGGCTAGACGATATTTATCCGAGAGTACTAGTGGATTATGCGGAAGAATTTGGGGACGTAATTCACATGATATTTAATTCAACATATAGCACGGGTTGGGTACCAATGGATTGGAAGTTGGCCAACATAACTCCAATTTTCAAAAAGGAAATACAAAGTGATCCGGGCAACTATAGACCAGTAAGTCTAACATCAGTAATTTGCAAAATCTCTGTTAAAAAAGCATATAATTTTATACTTGGAGAGGG
Organism: Metellina segmentata; assembly: GCA_947359465.1. NCBI lineage: Eukaryota > Metazoa > Arthropoda > Arachnida > Araneae > Tetragnathidae > Metellina > Metellina segmentata. Next base: position 61,471,645 of record OX375879.1, on the reverse strand, counting down.
GGGAATGTTATAATGTAATCAGTATGGGTTTAGGTAAGGCAGATCCTGCTCTACATACCTTTTGAAGTTCTACGAAAAAATTACAGAGGAGCTGGATAATAAGAGCAGTGTAGATATCATGAACACAGATTTTCAAAAGGCTTTTGATAAAGTACCTCATGAGGCATTACTGTTTAAATTGGAAAGGCTAGGGATTCAGGGGAAAACATTAGTATGGATAAAGAATTGGGTATTGGGTAGAAAGCAGAGAGTGCAGGTAAAAAGAAATTATTCACAGTGGACAGAAGTTATACGTGGGATGCCTCAGGGATCAGTTTTGGGACCAATTTTATTTATAATTTTCATAGATGATATAGGTCAGGGAATTAAGAATAGAATCAGTATATTTGCAGATGACTTAAAAATATGGGGGACAGTGGATACCAAGTTACAGATAGAGAATTTACAAGGGGATTTTGATAAGATATCCGAATGGTCTGTAAAATGGGGTACATCCTTTAATATAGGGAAATGTCAAGTTCTCTGCATATGGGTTACAGGATCAGCGGAGCCAAGTACTGTCTGCAGGGAGTAGAGGTAAATGAGAGAGAAACAGTCAAGGATCTTGGGGTGATAATTCACAGGTATTTTAAAATGGGTCACCAATGTTCAGCTGCGGGTAAAAAGTCTAATAGGTTATTGGGGCATATTAAAAAGACTGTAACTTCAATGGATAAGAATATAACCTTGCCGTTATATAAGGGCTTAGTAAGACCACATCTAGAATATGCTGTACAATTCTGGGCTCTATATATGAGAAAGGAGATAGAATTAATTGAAAGGGTTCAGCAAAGAGCTACAAAAATAATAAAGGGGATAGCAAATCTAGACTATAATGAACGTTTAAGTAAGCTAAACATGTATACACTGGAAAGAAGAAGAAGGAGGGGGGATTTGATTCAGTTTTTTAAGTTGGTAAAACAAGGGGACACAGAGGGCTTAAATTTCAATAGGGATAACAGAACAAGGGGCCATGGGTATAAATTGAATAAGACACATTTTAATTGGGATTTAAGGAAAAGCTACTACTTTAATAGGGTAATAGACAAATGGAACGCGTTGCCAGAAAATATAGTTTATTCAAAGGGAGTGTACGAATTTAAGATACAATTGGATAGTCAGTGGGAATTGGGGAATTCATAAACAAAGGGCCAACCTTGTTGGGCTTGAGCCTGTAGCTGGTCGTCAATATTTGTATTTGTGTTAAATAGTATAGCTTTTTTTATATTTTAGGTAAGTATTTATGGTGTTAACTTCTATTATATTCTATAGAATACTAATATAACACGCTGGGGCACCTCATACATTTTTTCAATGACATAACATCAAAATTTTTATTTGTTGATTAGTGTCACTTTTCTTGCCGGGGTGCAATATATTCGTTATGGTACCTACAATCTTACCTGCATGATTTTCAAATAGTTCTCATCTTGATTAATAGAACCATTCATTGGATTCTTTCAATCAATAAATGTGCTTATTTTATCATTATGTCTGTTATGGGTAAAGGTATATTACGCTACTCAGAAATTTGGTGAAGATAAGATAGTTGATATGCATTACACCTAACCACCTTCGTCAATCCAAAAGCCAGAAAAAAATTTTAAACTTAGTAAACTACCATTTCATTTCAATTATACTGGTATTTAAATTATAACACTCATTAAAAGATGAATCTGATCCAAATCACTTAAGAATCTAGAGAAGATCCCTCACATTCATTTAACTAATAAGTAAACAGTAAATGTACATACTCTTCGATTAACTTAAGCGCATCAGACCACCTTAACCAGTCCTAAATCTAGAAAAAGTTAAAAGTTCAGGAAACTCTACTCCAAATAGGCTGGTGTTCAAACAGGAACAAATACTCTTCAAAGAAAGAATCTGGTCTCAATCACTGAAGAATCTAGAGAACATCCCTCATATTCATTTAACTAATAAGTAAACAGTAAATGTACATACTCTTCGATTAACTTAAACGCATCTGGCCACCTTAGCCAGTCCTAAATCTAGAAAAAGTTAAAAGTTCAGGAAACTCTACTACAAATAGGCTGGTGTTCAAACAGGAACAAATACTCTTCAAAGAAAGAATCTGGTCTCAATCACTGAAGAATCTAGAGAACATCCCTCATATTCATTTAACTAATAAGTGAACGGTAAATGTACAAATCTTCGATTAACTTAAACGCATCTGGCCACCTTAGCCAGTCCTAAATCTAGAAAAAGTTAAAAGTTCAGGAAACTCTACTCCAAATAGGCTGGTGTTCAAACAGGAACAAATACTCTTCAAAGAAAGAATCTGGTCTCAATCACTGAAGAATCTAGAGAACATCCCTCATATTCATTTAACTAATAAGTGAACGGTAAATGTACAAATCTTCGATTAACTTAAACGCATCTGGCCACCTTAGCCAGTCCTAAATCTAGAAAAAGTTAAAAGTTCAGGAAACTCTACTCCAAATAGGCTGGTGTTCAAACAGGAACAAATACTCTTCAAAGAAAGAATCTGGTCTCAATCACTGAAGAATCTAGAGAACATCCCTCATATTCATTTAACTAATAAGTGAATGTACAAATCTTCGATTAACTTAAGCGCATCAGACCACCTTAACCAGTCCTAAATCTAGAAAAAGTTAAAAGTTCAGGAAACTCTACTCCAAATAGGCTGGTGTTCAAACAGGAACAAATACTCTTCAAAGAAAGAATCTGGTCTCAATCACTGAAGAATCTAGAGAACATCCCTCATATTCATTTAACTAATAAGTGAACGGTAAATGTACAAATCTTCGATTAACTTAAACGCATCTGGCCACCTTAGCCAGTCCTAAATCTAGAAAAAGTTAAAAGTTCAGGAAACTCTACTCCAAATAGGCTGGTGTTCAAACAGGAACAAATACTCTTCAAAGAAAGAATCTGGTCTCAATCACTGAAGAATCTAGAGAACATCCCTCATATTCATTTAACTAATAAGTGAATGTACAAATCTTCGATTAACTTAAGCGCATCAGACCACCTTAACCAGTCCTAAATCTAGAAAAAGTTAAAAGTTCAGGAAACTCTACTCCAAATAGGCTGGTGTTCAAACAGGAACAAATACTCTTCAAAGAAAGAATCTGGTCTCAATCACTGAAGAATCTAGAGAACATCCCTTATATTCATTTAACTAATAAGTGAACGGTAAATGTACAAATCTTCGATTAACTTAAACGCATCTGACCACCTTAGCCAGTCCTAAATCTTGAAAAAGTTAAAAGTTCAAGAAACTCTACTTCAAATAGGCTGGTGTTCAAACAGGAACAAATACTCTTCAAAGAAAGAATCTGGTCTCAATCACTGAAGAATCTAGAGAACATCCCTCATATTCATTTAACTAATAAGTGAACAGTAAATGTACAAATATTCGATTAACTTAAGCGCATCAGACCACCTTAACCAGTCCTAAATCTAGAAAAAGTTAAAAGTTCAGGAAACTCTACTCCAAATAGGCTGGTGTTCAAACAGGAACAAATACTCTTCAAAAGGAAGAATCAGGTTCCAATAACTTTAGATCGAGTGAAAATCAAACGCATCAATTTAATTAAAACGGGGGTTGAAGAAGGTGGAAATCTTCGATTAACTAAAAGCAAGTTATAATTAGTCCCCTCTTGAGAAGAGTCCTTGCGCTCCAATGCACCTTCCGAGGAACTATTAGCTATCTGTTGACTGAGCACATCTCTCGCTCGCTATCGATCACTTAATGGAAAAAGAGGAAGAATACTCTGCTTTAATTAAGGGAGTGTGGCGCTCAGGGAGTCATAAATTAGTCTCACTTTCCCGAACTCATCAAGACTCCCCGCGATCCAATTCGATGCTGGGTATAAAATACCAAGAGAAAAGGGATCCCTTTTTCTGGGTATGAGATAGCGCGCTATGTTTACGAGTGTTCTCTCACGTGAGTCCTTATTTCTCTTTTGACAGCCGCCATCTTGGAAGCGGAAATGACCGACCGTCACGTCATGTCATCTGGGGAGGCACCTGAGGCTGCGTCCACCCCCTGCATCCAAGTGTCCCCGACATTAAATTTAATTACGGAACATCGATTTCTCGTCCTGGTATCTCGGATATCCTGTGACGTCTCCTCCAACATCGGCTCTCCTGTGGAAACATCGCCCTGAAAGAAATAATTGAGCTATGAGACTGTATTCGTCAGTCAAGATGAGACATCGCAATGCTGTTGATATGATTTACTGCACAAAATGTGTTACCATGAATCACATTATTATTGTGTTTGCTTTTTTATTCAATACAATGATGTATTTCGTAATATTTTTATATTCAATCATACATATTGATGGAAAATATTTTAAACTATACACTTGACATAAACATATATCCAGCATTTCTTCGTATCATTTTCGAATAAAATGCAGTATGACAACACACACTGTTTATATCTTTGTTTGTATTTGCATCACATGTTGCGAGAGATATTTTTTGAAGTTGTATAATGTGTCGAAATATTTATTACTATTATATTCAATGAGGGGCAAGAAATTGTATATATTTAAGTGAAACAAATTTCACACACACACATGAAAAATTTAATATCATTCAATTATTTATTACCTCAGCGAGTTTTACTAAATAGTGTACATCTACCTTCTGTAGGAAAAAGTTTCAATGTAAACAAACATAAGCAATTTTAAACTATCAACTTTCTATTCTTCATATAAACGTACGGGTTTTAAATACGTAAACCGATTTCAGAAATAAAAAACACATGGTATTTACTTATCAACGAAGTCTATAAACTACGATTGTGTTAATGACTTTTTATTCAGCTGGTGCGCATAGTCTTTAAAAAAAACTAATATTCTTTCAAAGACTTAATTTATCCGAGAATCTATTATTTGATTACACACAAATTTTTTATAAAAATTTTAAGAAATAATTCATCGAGATATCTTTTGACTAAATAAATTAAGAAAATTCCATTCTGTCAACCATTTGCATGTACGAAAAAAGCAATAAAAAGTTCAGACTGTATATACTTAGAAATAGGATAGTCAATTCATTAACTTCCAAATTCATCTTATGAGTAAATTGAATCAGCACTGAAAATAGCGCATTTTTAAAATCCTATAGTTTTTAATTGTTCTGTTACAAAAATTTTAAGATATTATAATCCATCAGTCAGCATTTCATTTAATTTCAAGTACGCCAGATCTCTGAAACAAGACATGACTGATACAAAAGAGGAATGAAACAGAGTTGTATATGTAAAATTCATCAAACTGTTTTATTAGTAAAGGGGCGAAGGATATTAGGTTGGATTGAGTCATTAGTTGGAAAAAATTGGCAATGGCTGAAAATAATCTATTAAATTGGGATGACTTGCTTGTCTTGGATACAGTAGTTCTATACAGTTTCCGTACATAAAACGGATACTTATAACTTGTAATGCTATCGAATTATTATTTTGTTTTCATTTCTTAAATCTGGATGATGTGGGAATAAAAACAAAATATCCTGGGACTCCCGTGAGAAATCTCCACTTGACCATAAAGTAGACAAAATTGCTATCCGATTATTGCTCTAACTAGCCACTGGGGAAGCAACGGCTGAAAGCTATGATTTTACTACCCTTCCGTAATCGCTGGGCCTGGAGCGAGGAGTGATGACCAGTAGCCAGGATGCTTTTAGAATGAGAAAGGGCTAGACGGCCTATCACAGGGAGGCGGTCCCATAAATGACACTTTGCTTGCCCCCTATTCTAAACACTTAACGTCTTCATTTTGCTGACATGTCACTCACAAAAATCGCCATCTTGACTCATGTCGGAAACTACCGGATAAAACTGAGATGTTTAGAATCACAAGTGTCGGAACATGGAAAATGTAGTGAAATTCAGGTACCATTTAATGAAAAAATTTAGTAAGTAAGAAGAATTTTATGTTGTAGTTGCCATTTCGGTTCTGAAAATTTAAAAAGTTAACAAAATTTCCTTTCGAACTCGGAAGTAAATGTTCTCAAAGAGTTCTTTTTGTTTACATATACTTTCTTGTTTGTTAATGTAAATAGTATCCGGTAAAAATTGTATGACTTTTTTTTAAATTGAAGTTAGTATATTTAACGGAAAAGTTGATGTTAGTAGTTTTTATTTGTGAGCATAAGATCTTAAAATTAAACAAGATAAATATACATTAATATCAGGTCAAATATTATGTAGCTAAATTAAATACATACTAAATTATTTTTAAATTTACAAATAAGGCATGTAATTTATATTATTTTTACAGTTTTGGAAACTAAGAGAAATACGTAAGGATACACGTCATTAATAGCGAAAAAAAGGGACATTTTTTACTGTATCTCTAAAAATGTTTCAGAAAAGTTTCACACATTAAATAGAAAATTAGAAATATAGTTATTAAACCGCTCTTCCCAATTATATTTCCAACAATGACAAAATATGTCTTAAAATGACGATTTAAAAATTTCGTAGATAATATTTCACTTAAACGGCCGTTTATCCAAACATTAAGAATATTTTTAAAAAGTATGAAAATTAATCTTTTGAAACTAGTTTTACAATTTCGTAAAAGGTAATTACTGATCAGTTCACAAGAAACTTGTAAAATAAACGTAAGGCTACAATTGAATGTGCTGTAAAAGTAAAAAATATGTAACACAAAAATGTAATGATTTTCAAAATTTCAAAATTTAAATTTAATAATGATTTCTGAATGTAAAGGCATGTTTTACTGTCTTTTGTTTCCTTTTACATGAGATATTTCGAGTCGACAACAAGACACACAATATGGATATATTCACCTTTGGATATAAAAAGTGCTGGTAAGTTTATTATTTTTCTACCCTAATAGAATTTCTACATATTCCAATACTTGGGCTACAATAATTACATCACTTTTACATAAGGGAATATTTTATTTTGTTTTCCTTTCCAACAAAGTTGCACATGATATACGTTGTAAGAGAAGGAAAAAATTGACAACAAACAAGAATCACAAAATATACAAAGAACTTGTTATTGAAAAGAAATTAAATTATGTGTATCTCGAGTGGAATCAAACTTATTTTCATGATACATAGACACAAAAATTTTTTGTGCTTGTTTCGAATTATGATAGTTTATGTAATTAAAAGCACAGCAAATCTGTTGAATGACTATTCATTTATATTTTCATGTGTAACTTGCTCAAAACCTTAGATTTTGTATTCAATAATGTATAAAGAGTAAAAGTATCTTGTGTTAACGGAAATATTTGGTATGAATTATTGTTATTAATTCATAGCCAATAAGTCAATAAAGTCACAACATTGTCATTACTATTTTCGGGATATTTAATATCGATGGAGATATTTCGTTCGTGCAATCTAGATAGAAATTAACACTTTGTGTTGGAGTTTTGTGTTATCGGTGCATGATCCATTGACTCATGTAACACATTTGTGATATATTCCCATCCGAAGGCTTAATTTTTACTCAGATGATACATATTTTTCAGAATGCATGAATCTTTCCCTTAACATGATTTTCCGGTGAGAAGACATGTGTTAATAAAGTTACTCTTATTACCATCAATTCTACTGAACAAAACCATTCTGTTTTATAGTAAAAAGTTTTTCACATACATTTCTCAGATATTTTCTACAAAATCTATGCATTCTATATGTAAGCGTGAATTCAAAAACTATATTTTCGTAAATTTCAATTAGATTATCGAGTATTTTTTGGTATCTAAAATGTTATTTTTTTTAGCAATGTGAATTATTGGCAAATACATTGATCTGATTCAGTTAGGTGTTTTTTAAAAAGATGTTTTTTATGCTTTAGAGACAGTCAAATATATTAGTTTTCAAAATCAATCAATAGACTTCATTTAACGTGCATGTGGGAAGTATAAAACAAGTTTTTTTTGTTTGTAAATTAATTAACAGTTATTTGTAAAATAATTAAACGGCTCTTGATAGATGTTCGATAGATCTTATTAATAGATATCTTAAAAAATTTACTTTGTAATTTTTCATCTCAGCGTCGTTATAACTTACCTAAACTGTGTATCACCCCATACACCACTAAAGTGGTAGAACAAATCGAATATCTTTGACAAATATTTTTTTTTTTTTTTTTTTTTTTTATGACAGTAAAAATACAAATCGCTAAAACAACCAAAACAAATATTTTGTTACTTTTACATCGACCAATGTTGCATTGACCTAAAACGTCATAGTTAATAACTAATAATTATTTATTTGGAACAGAACAATTACTGTACCAAGTATTAGTTTTGTATTAAAGAGAATATATGTATTCTTTATGAATAAGGCAACTACATAATGAATTTAAACTGCAATAACTAGTAGTATAAATTAAAATATACAGATTGCGTGATTGGAAGCGCATTATATATATATACTTTGTTTTTTAATTGCGTTTTAAACTTATAAATTATCATGAAAAGAATTTACACTAGCACATATTGCATTTTAAACAACAAAATAACACCTACCAATCGGTTATAATTATTTTATGAACAGAATAACTATGAATGCTTTCCGTTGTCATCAACTTAATATCGAGTGTTTAAAAACAGTCATGTGAACTCTTATTTAATTACAAAATGTCACCCAGCTCAGGTTACACGATTTTCATTGATTCCATCACTATTCTAATAGTATATGTAATCTTTGACAGTATATTTATACGGAGAAAATATTTTAATGATATTGTCAATATTAATTTGTACTTCCAATGTGTCAATTAATATTGTATTTGGATGCTAGTTCTATTTTTAAACTTGTGTTCAAATTCAAAAATTATAATGCATTTTAATGTAAAAACTATTTTAGCACAATTTTTTCGCGTTGCTCTCTTATGTTTACAACGTCCTAAAAATTTTGATGCATTTAATCCGAAAAACAATGGCTTTTTGTTTATTAAATGTCTTAGCCTTTTTTTTATTTGAACATATACGGCACCTATAATGATAATCACACTCTGGATATCAGTAGAGAAATTATTTTCTTCAGAACATGATTAACAACATTTTATCGATTTAACAACATTTTAAAAAGGTACATATCCTAATCATTTTCACTATTCAATTTTGATGAAAAGTTTAAATTATGATGTACTTCCAATTGACAGTTGTTGAAGTTTCGGATAAGCAAGAAAAACGAATTTTACAGATGTAATAATATTTTGTATCAATACCTAAAATTTGCTAATACAGTTTCAGGGATAAGTAATTTTACACAATCTTAGATACTACCTTTTAAACCATATTTGAATAAATAGTTTTAACTGCCGTATTGCAAAATAGTTTATTTCACTTTTAGGTCATTTTTTTCTACACTGTCGTTAGTTGTATCGGTTTTAATAGTGCTCCCATATTCCGTAACAGACATTTTTTTAAACTCCTTGACTTACAATAAAAATTACTTTGTTAATAATCAATCTATAAATACATTATCTTTTTTTTAATGCGGGTGTCGCCAGATGACACATTATTTTGTTTTTAATTATTCAAAATATAAGCAGCAGCAAAAATACAATTGTCTAGACGTTTCAAACAAAACCGTTTCCTTCAAAATTTTTATTTTTGAAGTCACGAAGCTGCTTGGGTTATCGCATTAATATTCAGGAAATTAACTGTCACAAGTAAATTCGTAGAGCTATTTACACTTTACGAGAAGCAGCGAATTATACATTTTTACTCTGCAAAAAAAATTAAGCATGTTTACATGTTCTTCCAAATTTAGGACAGGTGAAACCTTCCCACAAACCCAAAATATCAATAAATAGTTTTAATTATGTTTCGTAATTTTTTCAATAAATAAAGATAAAAATAAAACTCATTTCGTATGTCGCATCACTTTTATCAAAATGCACTCTATCTTCCACCGTATGGCGTTCAACACTACCCACAACTGATAAACCAGTAGCTATAAATTTACTAAAATGGAAGAGAGACAAGAAATTTTTATTGCTGGAGAACACACTATCTTGTACAAGTAAGGTTAATCAAATGTAGACCTTGCTGTGGATGAGTTAAGTGGCGTGGGTGATAAGTATGAGTCAGATCGTGCTCTGCATTATCATTATTTAGAGGTTATGAACCAGTTTATTGGTGTCCCTTGCCTCAGGTGGTTGTGAACAACTAAGCACGCTATTTGATATTCGTCTAACGTGCAATTAGATATAATATGTAATGTAATTGCAAACTAATGGGGTATGAATAAAAAAATGAATAATGCGTGTTCCAGGATTAGATGGAATTTTACTGTAACAATTTCAAAATGCTTTTAAAAGAGTTTCGTTCTTCTATGTTAAATAATGGTGCTATATTCTATATTAGATCATCGGCCGTATATTTACAGGAAGCAATGGATAATTTTTAAGTAGGTTTTCAGACAGCTTCCGGTGTATCAGTCTATTATCTGCTTAACAATCGAATGTAATAAAAAATGTCAGCGTTTTCTAGTAAGAGAGAGAGAGGTCTGTATTTTCTTCAGACTTACATAAGAAAGATAATTTTACAATAATTCTGAAAGAAACATTTTACAAGAAGGACCTTTAGACTATTTCCTTTTTAATACAAATTGATAAATAATGCTTTCGCCAATTTTAGACATTTGTTTTCATTTCAACTACCGTATCCATTTTAGAGAAACTACCTTTATAAAGATACTTGATTTATCTACTGTTGCATAGTATGCGTGTTATTTTCCTCTCAGAACAGTAAAATCATGCAGAGAATAAGAATATCATTTTAACTCTAAGCGTCACGAGATTTTTGAATGCAGTAGTAATGATTTTTACCACATACATTTCTAAATAATCACACATATTCAGTGAGAGAATACATACTTCTGGTTGAAGCCAAGACACGGTTAAGATATTGCACATTGCAGTACGGATATATGAGTGAGAACTACTTAGATGGTTAAAAGAAGATTTGAGGGTTTAGTCGGACACGTGTGTAATTTGAAATACTCTTATTTTAGAATAAGAAACGTGTTTGTTTAAGACTGAGATAAGACGGAAGATAACATTGGTCTATCAATCTGACATCAATATTCTTTTCAGCAAGTATAATCAAATTTATTACCCAACAAGGCTTAACTGGGAATGTATTTGCTACAGATCCGTAGTGTTGCGGAGCAGAAAGATCCGATGCTGTTCGAATGTATCCTGAAGCATTACTGTTACATGTAAACTGTTACAACAAACTGTTACATGAAACCAAATGTAATGTGCTATGCAACCAGTTTCAGATATGGATAGTACGTCCTTGCAAAATAGTGCAACGAAACATTAATAACAAACAACGGCGAGATTCAGCAAAATGCGAAAACAATCTCATGCCCCATAAGTCAATTTCATTCACCTTTATTTTATTTATTTTTGCTAAGACAAAACAATACAAATCCTCTTTAGCCATGAGTTAAAAAAAGACAAAAGAGCAATTGCATACTATTTTGGCAATGTCCTAAACTTGACAGTGTAACATGTGCGGGGTATAAGAGTCTAGCTAACTAAGGGTCCAGCACGGCGTTGCCCGTGACAGTTCTTTTCGTGGGGTCAGGTGTGACCACTGCTCGCTAACGCTTGCCATCCCCCGGTAATTGCTACGTATTCCCATTTGGTTTGCTTCACAAACGAACAACACATGCAGCATGGAAGTGGTTATTACAAACAACGCAAATAAAAACACGGCAGAATCGAAAAATTAGCATGGTTCCAAAAGCTGACGTCAGCGGTCTAAAATCGCAAAATTCATTCCTTCTTCATTCGATGTTCGGGGGACGTCACATTCTGGGGGAAAGAAATAATGCTAAAAGAAACTAATAAACTAATTTTAAAATGTTCTAGATTAAATTTTAAAATTCGGGTTGGACACAAAAATTGATAAAAATTAGGACTAGCTGTGTGCCAAATTTCATTGCTTTAAGTGCCATAGATTCGTCAGGACACTGCGAAACGAGTATCAAACATTTCCTTTTATAATAGTAGAGAAGAGAAGAATGATAAACTAAGCACAAGCAGGTGTTCTACTAGCAGTAACTACGTTCATTATAAAGATGCTAGCTTCCATCAAAAACATGAGGACAGGGTTAGGTTTATGTTGAAGGTACCTAATGCATACGATAAACATCATTAATAATGATCGTAAGTAACCGATTGAGGCTGTGAGTAACCGAGCATATACCACCAATAGTAAGCTGTGGTGAAAATCAAGAGCGTTAATATAGAAACTAACGATTGGAGAAATTAGATTGAATTGCTTTTCACATTACATGATACTTTTCAAGCTTTAGGCTTGACTGTAGCGTATGTAGAAGAGTAATGTAGACAAAATGGAAATCCGCAAAAGATTCTTACTGTTCGTACAACATGGGGTAGGTAAAACATTAGTCTAGTTATTACCTTGTCAAAACCAAATGGAAGTAATTTACTCTAAACGCTGATCCCTAGAATTTTAAAAAATAATTTTGGTTTATAATTATATTATTACACAACTTCAAATGGAATAAAGCTGATGTAAACAATGGTTGCAAAAACTAGACCGCATGTTAAACACGAATGACAAAGATTAAGAAAATTGCAACTCTGCTGTCTGCAATGTGGAAACATATAAGCGATAAGAAATAAGTTTAAATAATTTGAGAGCATTACTAAACTTCATTTATCAGAACACTGTCAAATTGAATCACCGACTCGAAATATAAACGTCGGAAATAAGTCACACAGGAAAAAAAAATAGACCTCTTAAATAAGTATTTTCAGAAAAACAATTTTTTCATACACAATTTCGTAAATGATATTGATCAAGCCGTTTCACATTCGCCTGGATATTGGGTCTAAAAGAACGAGCCTCCAACAATCTGGAAATAAGTTATATAGGACCCTGGATTTTCCGTAGTTCTAAAAAAGTTTTTCCAAAACTACTACAAAGAAAGAGCTGATTCAGCTTTGGTCAGTCAATAATAAATTGAAGGAGCTTTCAAAAAACCGTTTCCATGGCTACAAAAGAGTACGGACACAGGATGGGAGGGACTGGACCACAGAGGAACAATGGACCTTATGAACATCAGCTGGAGGGGGTTTTATACACTCATAATGGAGGGGTTGGATAGAGTCCTTTGAAATGATACAGAGGATGAGACGCATCATTGTTGCTGAAGAAGGGGAAAGATGACACATTTATCTACCATTGATGCATGACCTAGACATTTATATGGCTCTGAGAGTTGCTTCATAACTATTCACTGATTTTTAGTTTGGAGGGGGAGGATGAGGTTTATAAAAATATGGAAAAACAGTCTGGAAAGTGAGTTAGATGAAGAACAGCAGCATGAGCTTGGAGCAGGTAATATACATTTCTAACGTTATTTTTCAGATTCAGCCGAGATTAAAAACATTAAATTCAATAAGTTAAGGTTATTGATCAAATAATAACCTATCAATGTTGGCATCTTATATGAACCAAAAAGAATTGAGTTAAAACTGTTAAATTACAAAACAAAATTTTTTTCCTAAAATTTAAATAACAGTTTTGTTTTATCAATTAGAAGATTCAGTTTAAATCTATGAACAAAATATATATGATCAAAGAAACCAACTTGATTTGCTTGTCGAGGCAAAAAAATATAAATCTCAACAATTATTGAAACCCTTTCTTCACAGATGTGCCTTATGCCTCAAACATATGAATCACATGGTTTTTTAACAAGTCTATTTATTTTATTAGGGCTTGTTAAATGAGAATGCGTTCCCACACTCGGCGTCATTAACGGGGAATAGCTATGATTACGAGTTGGCAAAAAAATAATCACCTTTAGAACTAATTGCAGATAGTTTTTCTTATGAAAACCCTTTCCCTTAAGAGTTTACTCCCTTTCTTAAAATGGAATATTCTATGGTCAACCTACTTTCCTACCAGAGTAAATGGTTCCTTCTCATTACTGGACTTTTAATGCTTAAACTTACAAATTATTTTCAAGGATCTCAATTTAATGGTCAAAACACGTATATAAGTCCATACTACTTCTTAAATACGATTACCCGTACCACATGTGCTACTCAAAATCAGACTGACAGCTATGTAGCTCTTGTTTGTATTCTATAAAGGATCTAATTAAATAAAATCAATAGGTTAATAATAATTTTGAAATGTTAATGTTTTTCATATAGGTCATATGTTTCAAAAAGGGGTGAACGAAATGTGTTCTAGAAAACTAGCTCTAGCTTTAGGTGGATTCCATTGTAAGGAAAAGTGCCCTACATAGATCAATTTCACTTCATGGATGCAGATTCTATGTGGTTTTTGTCAGAAGCTAAAAAAAAGCATCAGAGTACTTTATTCCTCGCCCATATTTGGTGTTAATGAATATTCTTATCCTGAACATGTGAATGAACTTTAGAAGCGCAGAATAAGTAGAAATTATTTTATTATCAACGAGAAAGTGGGTGTTGATAAGATAAACTGTTCAATGTATGAGTTAATAAGAATGTGGTGTTTGCCTTATTACAGAGGGTCGTAGGGAGGGCAACAGAGACATAATTCATTTGCGCTAACCTTATTCAAGAGAGAAGGTCATAGCACAAACTTACTTGTCCTTTTAAATTCTAGTACCTGATAAGAAGTTTCTCCAGGCCGACGTGTGATTAATTGCTTTTTTATGTTTCAACAATTAGATATCTCCACTTAATAGAAATTTACGTATCTAACTTGCTTCGAAAATTGTTTCAATTCAGTAAAAATACAGGATTTATTGTCCAGGATATTATTGTCCAAAGCAATAAACATAATTCAGATTTTCGTGCACAAAAGTAAAACGAGTCAAAAACAAGTTAAATGTTTTTCTGCTGAGCTTAAACCCTTTGAGTGTCACTGAATTTCAGCGTAGTTTGGTTTTACGTTTTCCCAACAACACATACTAAATAATCACATCGATTAAGGGACGGAATCATGAGAGCGATTCTATCAGACAGGAAAGTCAAACTGGTTAGATATCACGTATATACCCATTCTTCATGTTGCAGAACGGATATATGCGTGTAAGCCCTTCGAATGGTTAAAAAGCGCCAAATGAAAATGTCTACTTTTTGCACGAGAAATCAAAACTGTCTGATTAATTACTATTTTTGTCTTGCAATCATTCCAATAAATATATTTTCTTCGTCCATCTAACTTGCCCTAAAAATTCTTTAGCTTTTTAAGGAATTGGAGTGAAAGATATATATTTTTTAGATACCGTTGAAAGCGAAATAAAATTCCTTCCTTCGGCTTTCCCGGAGCGAAAAACAAAAAGCCCGGAAGCCACATTTCATTCAGTCCCATTCATCGCGCAAGGAAAAGTAATGAAACTTTTAAATTCCATTTGAAACATCGCCGTTGTAGGACGATCGAAAGACAGTATTTCCGAGACCAGAGCGCAAAGCAGGGATGGTGGTGTCACAGAGAATGTGCCAAAGTATTCTCCCAAGTATTCGGATTAAGAGGCCGCCGTGTCACGTGACGTATGAGGAATGTCCAGGGAGAGTGGAAATTGAATCCAGGACGAGGACCCCGATTTTTCATTACGCTCGCGTTGTGGATGTATTCCAGGAATCCTCCCGTCTTTCTCTGGAAGTTTCGATCACAAAATAGTCTCGGAAGGTCTTTTCTCTTTGGAGCAGTAAAACTCCTGGTTGCTATTGTTATATTCAATGAAAAATATCGGAAATAGAATTGAGCAGTGTGTTATTAGAGAGATAAATCACTAAAAAATAAATGTTCTGAAGGAATACATTTCGTGGAAATTATAAGATAAGTGCGATCAAATATTAACACATCGCATTTTGCCACATCACTATTAGTTTCCAGTTTCAGTCAATATGCATTCCTTTTGCCCTTAAAATCCTCGTTAGAGGTCAGTGGACTTTCAAAACAAGTTTATGCATTATTGATCTGACTTGTAAAATTTGCAAAGACTATTTATTTTCTACAAAAATGCCTATTTTTTTTTATTTGGTCCGAAAATAGTAAGCTGAACGGAAGTTATTACGTAACGTGTGGTCTATATTTTATGCAAAATTTAGAAAGGTAGGGGGCTCATTCCCCTACTCGATTACGCTCGCCTACACTATTTGAAAATGCAAACCAACATTCCTTTCATAGATCCGACTATGTTTGCTTCGCAAACCAACATTCCTTTCGCAGAATCAATCTCCTGCGACGCGGCGAAACTATCTTAATAATTCGATCCATGACGTCACCTTTTAACGTCATCACGCGCGATACTTTTTCCTCGCCAAATAAAATGTAATCGTTTTTATGGCAATTTTTGCTGCGATAAATTTGATACCTGGCAAATCCGATAGTCAATAATACAACCCTCATCAGTTTGAGGAACATGCTCCAATGCAATACGAAATTTGTGTGACCAACTTTGGATTGCATCAAATTTATTTATGAACCGATTTAAAAAAATAATTTTTCTGTAAGAAAGAGTGTATTCTCTTCTTTCACGTGGTATTTTCAAATTTTAAAACTAATAGTATTAAGCTATAGATATGACAGTTTTAGTTTTGTGTCGGAAATTACGATCTGAAAGTTCCGAAAATTGTATGACCAACTATTAATTGCATCGACTTTATTTATTAACCAATTTAAAAACTAATAGTAATAAGATAAAGATATGACAGTTTTAAGAAAAATAACGAAATAGTCCCGATTTTTCCCGAATTAAAAAAAAATGTTATCAGGAACCAGTTTGAAATTTCTAAAAAAACTCGACGAGCTGCAATTCACGTTTAGACGTATTCCGTAAAAAAAAATCTCACGGCTGAAGACTGAAAATTTGCTTGTGTTTTGCTCACTCTCGGTAGAAATTTCTTTCAACTTTGACACTTAATAAACTTTAAACTAATAGTCGCATCAAACAAAAACCTTCTTTGTCGGGTTGCCTGGACAATTTTGAACAAACCATGTCAATTTGGTAATTTTCTGATTCGTACTTTCTCGGGAAACCGTCTAAGAATCGAGCGAAAAACGCTAGTTTTCACTATTGAGGCGGCGGTGGTTAAAATTTTTTTAATATAGAGATATTTATAAACCCTCTTTATTAATTTTTCATGTATTACCATTACCACTCACTTACATTTAGATACAAACAACACATTCTTGAATTATCTATTGGGCACTGATATCGATGTTAAAAAGTCACGATCGGAAAAACACGTATTTTTGTAATTGACCTAACATACTTATCTTCTGTATGTTTTATGTTATGGTCAATGTAATTCCGTTTAAATTATCGTAATTTAGAAACATTCTTTTCTATTGTAGAGTTCGATTTAAACCAAAAATTAAAACAATTGGTTTTGGTGATTTTTAAAGTTTACTGTCTCTTAAGCAATGCAAGCACAAAATATCGTTATCCCTTTTCAGATATTCATTGCAAAGAATGGTACTTAAAATTGAATGATCCATAAAGTCCTACATTTAATGGGGTCCAAGACTCAAAATTCTAAAATCTTCAATTTTAAAGTTTTTGTTCTGAAATTTTTTTTTGTAGCTATACATTGTATTTTGCAATGATAACTATTTCATATTTTGAAAACTTTAAAATGTTTTTTGTTAAAATTATAAATGTCAAAATTTTGAGGTTGAGGAAAATCTATATATCTTAAAATATTTTACAACAAATCACTTTTTTTTTTCATTAGTTAACTTCTGAAACTTCATACTATAAATTGTCTTAGTAATTTTTAGTAAAAACAGTTAGAATTTTTTTAAATATTTTGTTACTTCACAATTGTTGAAGAAATTAAAGAAATATATTTGAAAAGTAAATGTTGAAAATTCCATTCGTTTATGACAAGTAGTTTTTAAGCTATATCGATTTTCACTATTGAAATACCATTTGACATAAAAGGAGGAAAAGAGGGTTTAAAATTATCAAGGGTCGTTTGTTTTGCAGCTGTCATGCTTATAAAAAGCTGAATATTTCCGGTTCTACTGATATTAGACACAAAATTTAGGTGTCATTTTATTCAGAAATACCTATATTATTTTTTAAGATTAAAAAAATGGACTTTTTTTCATGTTGAGAGTTACCCTATTTGTTTGTCCAACGGTTTAAAAAAATAGTAAAAAAGAGAATACTTTTCCTAGTTAAATAAAATTGAAAAATTAATTGTATGCAAGTTTTCGGCGTACCAACCAAATAAATTATTTAAATGCAACTTTCTTATTCTCAATGCAATTGGACCTGATTAATACGAGAATTACGGAGTCGGTAATTGAGTGTTCAGATCTGAAACAAAATATTTTTCGCACAGAAGAATATTCCAATTTTGAGTTATTTGTACAATGTCGAAGAAAATTACCTGTGGTTAAAGAGAAAAGGGCTTCAAAATAATTACAGTCATCTGACCGCAAATGTTATTTCTTGACATGTAATATGCATAATTTATGCAACCGTTGACGGCATATATTATCATATAATAATCCATACTTTAACAGTCGTTATTCTATGTCCGAGTTAGCCTCAGATCAACGATAATCTACCGATTATCGAAGAAACCATATTCATAATGCATGATCTAAGGTTCACACCACAGCTTCGGTTCTAAATTTTTATTTTCCGAAATCTGCGATTTAACTCCCTGTTGAGGCTTGTACACTTGGCAGCACTAGCTTTTTGTAAAGAAAGTGACGCAAGACGTCAGCAAAATGTACAACACATATCATTCTGTGTAAAAACTACAGTATTCTTAGGAAGAATTCTCAAATATTAGGTGTGGTGGATGAGATTGGAACCGAATTTATAAAAGCTTATTTGTGTGATGGATGTATTTTTATAGATACATTTTTAATTAACATCGCACTGGAACAACACGACAGGTTGTTGGGGACGGTCCAGGATCAAACCAGGATAAACTCTTGCACACCACGCCATCGTGAGGATATTCGAGGCCACGACAGATTTAACGTTCTACAGCCTCCTTTGTACTCAATGTCTTTGGTTGGACCTAGTATCAAACTCGCGAACTCTCGATTGTTGATTCGTTACTCTTCCAACCTTGCTAACGTGACACACTATTCGTGAGATTAAGCTTTGCTAATGTTGTCAACTTTCCGGGAATAGTTCGGAATATAGTATATCTGTAAACGTGGTGCTGCGTTGACCACGGCAGGTGCAAATTAGTCACATTAAAAAATGACATTAGTTGATTTATAATGTATAAAAGAAAAATGACAGTGTATGTTACTACACTATTCATCAGCACGCCAAGATAGCATAAGAAAATAGATTGCATTGATTTGGGATTGAGTATTAATCTTTCTTGCTCAACATAAATTTCAGTAAAAATCCAATTTGTGTGAAATTAAATATCTTTACATAACATAATCCACTTCAAGATAATTATATTAACAAAGCTTCACTTAAAATTTTTTAAAGAATCATAATTAAAAAAGTTTTACTATGAAGAACTAATTTGTTACTAACTTCGAAGTGACACAAATGTCGTATTTATATGAAAGTAAGCATACCAATTTGGGAAAGAATAAAAAAAAAGATCTTGTAAATGAATCTGTATAGAAAAGAAAATATTTTCTTAACAAAATTACGACTATGTCAAATTCTTTTTGATAGATTTCCAATAATTATAAATACACTCAGCAATCCACATAGTTAAGGCATTCTATGAAGAATCTTCCAGCTATCAAAAGAGCATCACTATCTTAAAACGGGTGCGAAATTGATGTTCTGAATAAAGTTTAGAATTTCGAATGGAAACCTTCCCCAACATCTGGAGCTTATTCGTTAGTTACCATTTTGATAATTTTCCATGTCGCTCTCTGCAACTCCGACATTAATTGACTAGAGTCCTAAAAAAAGACGATTTCGAGAATCTAAATATGTTTAAGGAAGGAGAAGTTTGCTCAACTGCATACTGATAACAGCAAACAACTAGTCTTGGGTCAAGTTTGCTTCCTGACTTGTTTTTTGTAGAATGACTTGAGGTAGAAAACGCAGCTTAAAGGTGATAGTTGCGCCACCTGGTTCATATGCCTGATTTACTATTGAAACAATACTTCGGAAACCTTTTTTGAAATCCGCGGCATGCTTTATCTAAATATAAATATCTGCGAGTCCCTCAAAAAATAGATTAAAAAATAACATCTTTTTTTATAATTAATCTATATTCTTCTTTGAAGCCACATTTTGTTAAAAAGATTGCAGTAAATTTTGCACTTTTAAAAGTCAATCAAAAGGATAACGTTTTTTACGTGTAAATAAAAAATACATGATTTGGCATTTCTACTAGCGACATGTGTACTAGGTCTACTGTTTCCGAAAAGTACGAAAACCACCCTGGATTGATTTTTCAACCCTTGGAACGATCTTTCTAACGTATTAAATTTACTTACACAAATGGATGTGTCTCATTCCGCCGTCAACTCAAGATATCGTCATGCCTTAAAGGTGTGCGTCTTATTCCAATGGCATTGTTTTTTAGTTAAATAGAATTGTTTTTTGTGACATCATCTCGGAAAATTTAATTTGTGAACACATCACAGTGCGGAAGGGTTTACCATTGAATCATGTTTCAGCACCGCTGCTGAAGGCCATGGCTCCCTTGGGATCCACGATACTCAGTTTATAAGTCCCTGGTCTACAGGAAATACAACGGAACAAATGTCGATTTAGCTGGCTCAGCCTTATTATTAGATAAAAAAAAGTGCATTAATCCATTGTGTAGTTGTCACTCAAGACACACCGTCAACTCAAGATATCGTCATGCCTTAAAGGTGTGCGTCTTATTCCAATGGCATTGTTTTTTAGTTAAATAGAATTGTTTTTTGTGACATCATCTCGGAAAATTTAATTTGTGAACACATCACCGTGCTGAAGGGTTTACCATTGAATCGTGTTTCAGCACCGCTGCTGAAGGCCATGTCTCCCTTGGGATCCACGATACTCAGTTTATAAGTCCCTGGTCTACAGGAAATACAACGGAACAAATGTCGATTTAGCTGGCTCAGCCTTATTATTAGATAAAAAAAAGTGCATTAATCCATTGTGTAGTTGTAGGACCCATCCTGTTATCGTGGAACTTTAAACGAATGAGATAGTTGTTCATCAGATGTAGTCTACATTGTCTTAGTTACACATGCATTAATTATTCATTAAAAATTGAGAATATTTTAAGATGCACTATACATACTGTATGATATAATTAACACAGTAAAAAATTTAAATAAATAAAAATAATGCATTTTGTAATTCCTTCTTTGCATGCAAAACACGACTGGTGCGACTTACAGAAGATTAAATACAAAACTGTATGTGCCTAGTCTTGCATACTATTCGTGGCGCGGGACATACAATTTGTTACTTAGTTAAATTACTTAATTAAAAATTATTCCCACTGACGTGATGCAGCATTCTTACAGCTATTTTTGGTCAAGGAATCAAAGATAATTAATATTTTTTAATTTGCGCTTAATATACATTCGAAACGTAGCTCATTTTTTAAAATTGATATTAATAGCTGTTAATATTGCGAGACTAAATTAAGAAGTTGGATTATATTCCAGATTTGATTTTCCGTTACGCGAAAGAAAAATCAATTCAAAGACGATCATTCCTTACAATCATTTTCAGGACAACAATCCACTTCGGAATATTACAGCACATGCAGCACGCCTGGATCATCCGTCATCCTAGAGAGGCTGCGCTTAAGCCACACGACAAATTGTCCTTTTTTGATAGCAAGTGGCGACATCCGTCCTTTTTCAGAATAAAACCTTTTTACGACGTGCGAATAATAAAAAACGTAACATAGACCGAATTTACGACGAAGCGTTACCAAAGGTCGCAGAAACCTGCGTGATAAAAAGACCCGTTGTCATGTCACAAATGACTGCCTGCCATGACAGGTCCGCAGCAGCAGAGGAAATGCAATTCAAAAATCAGGACGCCGGAACGACCATTGAGAGTTCACGTGCATCTTCCCATTGTGTCCATAGAACATAAATGATACCCTATTGGGTAGAATTGCTAGGTGAGACCACCCAAAAGGTGTGCGCAGGTAGAAGGGGAGTAAGTTATGGTTTACGGGGAACATAAATAATTAGAAGCACATTAGAAATGTGAGTTTAAACACCCAATCGTATTGCGTGCCGTTTATATCAAAATGCGGGAAATGTCATTGAACTTACTCCAGTTCCTAATATGAATATCTACTGTATGTCTATATCTAAATTAAAAAGTATATTTTATTTACCCACGAGACAGGCAGATAAATAATAGCGATAAAAATTCAAGTATTGGATGAAAGATGAGTCGTTATTTAGGTAACTAAACGGAATTACTTATTATTTGCTAAATTTGAAACGAAAAGCTAAAATTCCGTGCATTTTTTATCAAGTAAAAATGCACGCCAAAACCACTTATAAATTTATGACTACAAATCTTAGACATTCCATACTTCCAAGATAAAGTAAGGTACATTAAATATTTGAGTCCAAAGATGGTTCTTTATGAGTAAATTATAATACATAAATAATTCGTTTTAGTAAATAAGACATAATAAATGTGAAATAAGAAGCACGAATTTGATTCATTTCTGCTAGTTAGACTAAATTATGAATGTCTCTATAGTATGCATGTATATAATATTCCAATAATACCATCCTACTCCCGTGCATAGTGTGGTGGGTAGATATTTCCTTTTTTAAATATTGGGATGAACAAGCAAGTTTATAAACCATATGAAAATGAAAATTATGGTACTAATTATTTGAAAAAATTCAAATTCAATAAAAACATGTAAGCGAAAATTCTACAAACGGTAATTTATTTTTATAACTTCAAAACCTTATTCGGATTGTTTTTTTTTACCCTCTTAAGTAAGTATATATGCGTGTTGGAGAGATAAATTGTTCAAAAAGACATATAAACTACTTCCAGAATAACATTAAAATTGGGAGGATGTCAAATAAAAATCTTCGTGTTATTTAACCCTTTTGGTGGTTGTCTCGACTAGCCATCTCGTCATTAAAATAAAACTGACTATTTTAATGGACGAGATATTTCGTCATTAGAAAATTGACGAGATATTGATTCTGTTGTCTAAACAAATCAGCAACATATTGATGACAAGATATATCGTCATCAGCAAAATTGGTTTCATCTTGACTTGGTGAACGAGTTATCTCGTCGAAACTACCTGGACAGTTAAGCTAGATTACAATGTATGTATCACAATGTACCTATATGAAGCAAAATATTTAATGTATTAGAAATTAGACACCCTTGTATGTTGAAATTCAACAATCCTTTGCATTGTCATGTGTGATTTACATTTTATACTTCGAACCAAAAACGCGGATGTGCTTAGGTAATGAGAACCTTTGCAAAAATTTCCTATCTCAGCAATTCCGTATGCTTGAAATATCCTCAAGCCTGTACAACACTTTGCAAACTCCTTTTCAAACAAAAATGTTGTAAATTGTATTTTGCTTTGTGAAGTCCTTATTAGAAATCCTATAAATACTTTCATCAATTCATAATTTAAATTAATAAGCAATAGTGATTGTTTCAAAAACCTTTTTAACTTTTCATTGCCTTATTCTTTACAATTCTATTTGTTAGCATTACAAACCAGATCCCTTAAATTAACCATTTATTATAGAGGTAGTTTATGTTTTCGAATCCTCTACAATATCAAAAAATTTCTGGAAGAAAAATCCTACATAAAGGGAGTATGAACAACACTAAACAGTAAGTCAAATGTGATAAAAAAAAAACATGGTAAAATTAAAATGGGATAATTTTTTTACAGCCCCGATACAGCAATTACACTATCCTTAATATAAGAGACGAGTTTTAAGCGCATTGATGAGTAGAGTAAATTCAAATAGAGGCGCACACACGTACATAATGAATTATTTCTAAATTTAAAATATCTGAGTTGTTTGATCGAAAAGTGCTTCAAAATAATGATGTAATAATAAACTTTCACCAAGTCAAAATTTCATTTGGTGAGGTAAACTATTGTTAAATAGGGTAAATAATTTGTGGTAGTAAAATTCGTGAAAAAAAGAGGGCTTGGGGTAAGTAAAAGTTAGTGCAATTAAGAGCAAGTAGGAAGCTACAATTATTATTTTAAATTATAATTTAAATTTTTAAAGATTATTTCTGAAAACTACTTGAATTATTATATTTTTGCGCTTTTTTCTTTGTTTGCATGTTGTTTATAAACCAACAATTTATAAATGTAGATTTTTGTTTGAGTGAATAACAATTAATTTATGAATGTGTGAAATTTCATTTTCAAAGTACTTAAAAAAACTAAAGCCGTTTATAATTGACTTTATTGCTGGTCTTCTCTTAATTTCTGAATAAACTAAGGTCGGTCGCTAATCTACACCAAAAAGAGATAATTTGACATGATGTTTGTAAAAATGAAAACAAATAACACCAAATTTGCTTTTGGATCATGGAAACAATAGTCAACAATTAGTTCAAAATAATATTAAAAAACACGTGTTTAAAATTTGGAATAGGATGTGACTGTACGCTAGAAGGCATAATTTGGGGCCAAATGTTATTCGCAAAGAATTTGAAAATATCATTACTAACGGGAAACTTACGAAGTTCCCCTCAAACCCAATTTTTTAACTTGGAAAGTGTCAAGTTACATAACTTGTTTGTGCCCCCAATCAAGTAGGGCGTGCTTTGCTTTCGGAGTGAGGGTCGATTACAAGGGGATGATTAACCCAGAGGTTGCACTTCCTGCGTATCAGTTACATAGTTTGCAGAGGTAAAGGTAAAGCGGAAAACATCACAAAGATTTGGTATCCTTATCCAACCAGATGAGGGTAAACAACATGACATCCTGTGAACCACTTGAAGTCCTTTAACATCTGACATTTAGCTACAGCCAGGGTGTAAAAAAATCATGATTTTTTCAAAAAAATCAATTAATCGGATTTATTTGATTTAAATCAAAAATCGGATTTTTTAAATTTAAATTTCTGTAGGGCCTATAAATTTGTTAAATAAAAAATTGAGTTTCTGACATGACATGTAAACTAATATTTAATTAAGTAAACAATCGGAATTTGTGATATGGTAAATTAATATTTATTTTACTAAATATCATTGTGTGTTACATGACAATACATTTGAAAAATGAATTTTCAAAACAAGAGCAAAAGATAAGACATTTGTTTAACTTTAAAACACAAGTTGACATCCTCCATAGTTTTTCTTGACTAATTAACATAATCATGTTAACAAATGTATCAGTAAGTGTAAGTGAGACCTAAATTAGTCTGATTAAATAAATATTTGTTATGGGTCACTACTCTTAAAGTGAAAGGTGACTGTTTCAGGGTGCATTTTGTAAAATAAAAGATGTTCATTGTGTTTAAACTTTCATCCTTTCAAATAGAAAGCTCAGTTGAATTTTGTATTTAATAAATTATTACTCACATTATAACTGTGTTACTTTGTATTTATGTTTCAATTAAAAAAAGGTAGTTGAAAAATCACTATAGCTAAGCCATTGGTCAATCAATTAAAGGGGTAACAAGTAGTTTAAGCCTACTTTGTGCGGATTTTCTTTTGCTGTCTTGAGACATTTACGTAGATGTAGGCCTACTGCTTTATTGTTTGTAACATAAAATTATGCATGAACATTATAAAAACTTTCAAATAGATGTCAACTTATTTTTTACTTTACTGTTTGGCAGAATCCCTGACTCAACAGATTACTTAGTCCATAGACACCTCAGATTACTTGCAAGTGTCCAGTGCCAAACATTTTTTTTAAAAGCTCATCAGTACGAGGTGCCATTAGTGCTGAAATCACCATGTGTACAGAAAGTTCAAAGCATTAGACAAATTCTGTGATTTTTCTAGAGTGTATTTACTTAGTTATAAAAATATAAGATTGGTTGTGATTTAAATCAATGATTTAAAAAAAATCATTTGATTAAAATCATGATTTTAATCGTTGATTTAAATCAAGTGATTTAAATCTTGACACCCTGGCTACAGCCACACAAACACCTCAAAATATTGTCTAATTTCAATTTATTTTCCTTTATAAAACAATCGCGTGTATAGGACTCAAAACATTTCTACTCACGCAATGAAAAATTTTTTTTAAAGGGCGAGTAAAAAAGGGTAAATAATGCAATATAATGGTAAATAAATGGTAAATTGTATACAGGATGATTGAGACCTTAATCAGTGAACTGACGACCATATTTGTTAAGAAAAATTCTGAGAGAACTTATTCAAATCATACTTTGTTTCCAAATTGTTACGATTTCGGCAATCTACAATTTCTTTTGGAAAATAACAAACTAGAGTTGCTTATGGACCACGAAATCGCAACAAAAACTTTTTATTTGGAAAAACTCTACTAACGTATAGATAGTAGAACAGAAAAACATAGTGCTTCAAAATGGCAATTGTTAGTTACCACAAGCTACATACAAAAACCTCAGTACATCTCAAATCCTCCGCCTTCTGATAAAAGTATTTAGAACTTCGAAAATAGTATTTCTAGTCCGTAGTGTTCGTCGTCAGCAGAGAGACAAAATGCTGCTCGAATGTATCCAGAAGGGACATATAAAATGGTAAATTGTGTGCAGGACAGTTAAGACCTTAATCGATGAGCTGAAGACCATATTTGTTAATAAAAAGTTACAATGCAACGTTTCTTTTTCAGATAATCAAAATTTATCTATTACATTATTAAGTTTTCGTATACACCACAAACGATGTAACACAAAATGTAGTTCAGATTTTCTGGGTATTAAATCTTATTGAATCATATTTTTATCCCCTGTTAGCAACTATAGTTTGTTCGAGGTTTGACAATTATATGTTAGAAACTCCGATGTTAAAATGAATTATTGCACCCCTGAGACGATTTTATTCAGATGAAAAAGTATTCCCAGCGAGCAAAGGAAGTTATTATTTATTTGTGTCATTTATCATTAAAAAAGATTTTTCCAAAATAAATCTTTATTTAGAAAGGTAGTAAAAGAAACATTAAATATTGAAATTTTTCCATAAAATGAAGAATGGCAATTTCGACCTATCTAAAAGTGAAGTGATATTTGATTTTTGCATTTCCAACATATCTAGTTTCTGGAGTCTATTTGGAAACGTCCAGATTGCTCAACAGAGAAAGAAATGAATTTTCTAAAGAAGGTAAATTCGAAGTTAATAAAAAGTTTATACAGCTGAAGATGGAAATCAAAAAAGTTCTAACTGATTTGTAGAAACTTGACACCATCGCACCCAAGCATATTTCCTGTTTCCAAAATGTTATTGGAGGTGCAATTTCAAATTTATTTTGTTTTGTGGATGTGTATTTTAGTTGATTGGTTGGTCAAATAATAATTTTCTTAAAACAATAGACATTTTAGAAAAATTGGAAGTCAAAAATAACAGCTGGATCCCCAAACTCGATAGACTATCACTATCGTACCAGTAAATTTTGATATCGCTCAAAAAATGCGACTACCAACGCTAAATTCTAACCCTAAAATCAAGAATAAGCTATTTTTATTTAAATCATGGAACAAAGTCTCGCTAGGTGATAAAAATAATATATTTGCATCTTGAATTAAAATTTAGAACTGTCTGTGACAATGCTAATTCTTTGAAAATTAACAGGACTAAACAATCTATTTCAGTCATAAAAATGATGTGCAAATTCTAATAAATACCACATATTTAATACAAGTGTTACACGCACTTCTACAATGAAGTGGTAGATTTGTTTGTTGGATTTTTTAAACCATTGGTTTGCATTATAAAACGTTCAGAATCGTTCAATTATTCAACTTCTAGACTTTCATTTCATTTTTTTAAAGATAAAGAATAACAATAGAATATACCTTTTTTGGCATATTCCATTTTGACGACATAATTGGCAAACTTTCACATTTGGAGGTAATATTCGGGTAAAGAAATTTCAAATTAAACTATAAAGATAAGAAGAAAAGTCGGAAAGATATCTACAATGGAAATAACTTTCAATTGTCCTACCTAAATTATTGCCCCACCCCTTTCTAAAAAAGTTTTTTAACGAATAACAAATAATTATAACACAAATACACAGTGGAAGCTTAAAAGATTTAGATACATTGTTTTAAAATAATTAGAATGCCTTTTTTTATTTTGAAAATAATAGAAAACTTACATAAAACTAGTATAAGAAAGAGTTTCAATCGGCCAAGAATGTGCGAAAATATCTCAATATTTCAGGTAACCAGTTAAGTTTTCAATATTTTCACCAAAACCTGCTGTATTTCGATTTAAATAAGCATATTTGTTTTGTGAATTCTGAAATTTTTGTCATCTTTATATTATAAAATATTACGACAGATTACATTAAAAAAATTTCTGAACTAGTACTTTGTAGAAGAAATTGTTTTAGATGCAGGAGAATTGTATGTGCCACCCCTTAATAAAAGTGTATAGATCAGTGCATATTACTCATAATGAATTACAGTAGTGTATATTAAGGGATCCTTCTTTATAGTTTTGTAAGTTTAATTGGAAAATAAAAATTAATTACGCCTCTCAGCAAAAGTTTTTGATCTTCTGAACCAATTTTCGTATCCAACAAAAATCTATTGCATATTGCAGAAAAGAAAAAATCGTTACTTGAGAAGAGTTCTAATTCAGAAATACATCTAGGAGACATATCACTCACAATCGAAACTATTCATCATAATTCACAGATTTGCAACAATAATTAGATTTTCACAGATAGTATTTAATCCTATCAAAGAATCTTCATTGGTGTAGTATTTTTTGACAATTTCATCTCGTATATTGTCCTTATATTTAACTAACATATGACTAATATAGAGAAAAGACACTCAAAAACATACTTACCATTTTTGGAAGAGTTCTATTCCCCTGATATTCAATATGTGTGGATCCTGGTCAACGTTCTGGAACCACTGGCCGGATGTTCTTAATGGTCGGCATCTGTTTTTGACTTTCTCCGCTGGTCATTCATTTTCATGGCTTGGCAGCCAACGACAGCAATAGAAGGGGTGCCCACCCCCTTTTCAAACGCCCACCTGTCAGAGACCGGTGCTGCGTTTCGCAGGGGGTTAGCTGGTGAAGCACATTGGGGAGCCCAGTGGAAATTCTTTCTCAGAAACAGACGGAGTTTTATTCCCAGCCAATGAGAGGGGTAAGCCTGTAGGGTTCACTGGGAAAGGGCATTTACGAAGTTCTACAAAACAGGATGGTACAGGATTGGTTTCCATTTTACTTGCAAGAGGTTAAAAATATGTTTGAATTTGCATTTTGTAGGAGGTTCATTCTTCGTAAGATGTATGTACATCATGATGCAAGGGAGAATTTTGGTTTCACAATACTGAACACTTGCATTTTCAAGGAACAGAAGTGCTCAATTTATATATTAGGAAAACTTACGGAGCAATTGAAATAGATAAATTAAATTTTAGTTCTTTCTGAGAGGAAAGTAATATTTCCTATAATTGTTCAATATTAGATAGATTTACTTCATGAAATAAATACATACTTCATAAAAAATGAGGGATCCAGATACTAGAACTCATTTATAATTAATTATAATGTTTGCAATAATTGCACAAATAAACTTGTCTTCAAATAGTCAGTTTTCATGGAATCCAATCTCTTTTCTTATTTGATAAATCTATTTAAAAACAACAAAAAATCCTATTTTTCAGCTGACGCATTTTTATATACATACTATACTTGTTCAAACTATGCTAAAGTGACGTTACCGCAGTCTTTACGTCCTTGTGATGCTGTCTGCAGAACATAAACTCTTTCCGTCAACATAGCTACATAGTATTAATTAAAATTGGAAAATATGTTTATCGTGTTAACCATCTTAATTACAATATGGACCCTAATCATGAATACCTCCATTTCCAGCAGAAAATAGCAAAGTTCCAATTCACAACTTACATTTTTTATCAAGAAATATTGGTTACAAATTTATAGAAATAAATGTTATATTTTTATATCGATTTACTTTTCAAATATTTTTTATCAAAAATACACTGCATTGCTCTGATTGAATAAGTATAGATTGGGAAAATGATTACCATAGTTTGTATTCCCTTTCATAGAAAAATACAAATATCATTAAAGCGTACGAAATCCTTTTAATACCTTCTCAACCTTTTTGTAATTACTACAATTTATTTTTAAGTAAATATGTATATAAGCCACTTTAACTACATCTCCTCCTGGTATAAGATATAAATAACAAGATATGATAATCGCTGAGGAGGAAAGGTGGGAATAGATGTGATACTAAAGTGACTACTACAAAAGTCGATAAAATCAATGCTAATTCTGAAGTCGTTTCTTTAATATCAAAAGGCAAAAGTGTCGAATCAATGCGAATAATCTGCACTGATAATCTTTCTATCAATATTTTAACTTGTGGTACAGTTACGCGATACTTCTGAATTTCGACACCATTAATGAAAGGATAACAAATTAATTGGGTATGATGTTCATTCTGTATTAATTTCTGTTTGGCAAAACATATTTTCCATCAAATTCCCTTTAGTAGCACATGAAATAACAGAGATTCTTTCAA
Organism: Metellina segmentata; assembly: GCA_947359465.1. Lineage (NCBI taxonomy): Eukaryota > Metazoa > Arthropoda > Arachnida > Araneae > Tetragnathidae > Metellina > Metellina segmentata. The sequence goes on along the minus strand of OX375879.1, from coordinate 61,440,951 downwards.
AATCAAATGTATTCAGTACCGACAAAGCACAGATAGATATTAAAATAATTTGATTTAAAACATGGAAAACACATTCAAGCCTCAACGAGTTAATCTGCTTGAAATAGAAAACTTTTGTCACAAATTTAAAGCATCATAATTATGATATGCGATTAGGAATTAGTCTTGTTTAAAAAATTTTAGTACGGACAGTGCCTTTCAAAACTTAGTATACCCAGAGATATTTTTTACCACTCGAAAGTGTAAAACAGCTTCTAAATATAGGGGAATCAAATTAACAATAAGTTTTCCTTTCTTCATTTATAACTAACTGCTGTAAGTTTTCGAGTAGATGAGCAATAATACCAGAATCCAAAAAGTAAAGCTGATTCCTTGAGATATTGTACCCAATCTCAAGCATGTGTTTGTATAGGACTGCGTGTTCGTGAGTAGAGGTTGATAATTTAAATTTTCGCTTATTAAAAATGAAAAATTGGAATTTGTGGGGAAATGAAGTATTTGTACCTACTAAAGAACAATTCAAAAGTGAGTGCACAAATTTGGGATTTGGGGTCAATTGGTGACATTCACAGGCAGAACATGAAGAGTAAAAGAAATAAGCTTTTGAATGGCTTTAAATAGCTTCTACGCCCACCACAAGATTATTAACCTCGATAGACTAGAAAATTTGAAATGTTAGTAGGAAAAAGTGTTAAAGAATCATATTAGGAGCAACGAACTCATGAATGAATGTACAAGAAGGCAAATATATCCAGAGGAACGAATTCTTGTTAATTCGAAGCACCTCTATTTAGAAACTTTTCTACGTGCAAACATATATGCGAAAAAATTTTATTTAACGTTTCCAATTTGTGCGAAATATGCGAAGTGTAAATAATCAATTTGGAATATTGATTTTTTTAATTTAGCAATTAAAATTGGCATTAAAAATATTGAAAGGAATATAAAATTGTTTGTGAGCTTAGTGTATTTCTAAATTTGCGTATACCTATCCCATAATACCATGCCTATGAACCCAAATTGTAGTTTTATTATATACTATGTAGATTTTTAAACCTTTAACAATTCCTTTCTTTCGTGTTGAGCTTCATATTCTTTTAGGACGTATAAAAATATTGAGTAAAATTTAGCTAAGTCTAAAAATTGCAACGGGTGCAGAATTTTGTGCTAAATAAATTTATTAATTTCGTATATGCATTTGAAGTTAATGAGGTGCTCGGCAGAGGTGCTAGCTTCCCTGCTATTGTTACGGAAATAAAGATTTATTTTAGACTTAAAATTCCATTCATCGTCTATCCCATCAGTCACTTTCGTTAGTTAGCTAAAGAAATGAGATATAATATATAATCTGAATTTCAAACCTGGAACCGAATCTCAAATGAAATTGAAGTGCATTTTATACGTTGAAAAATTAGTGATGATTAAATAGAAGAAATACGAATGCATTGGGAACTTTAGATAGATGAAATACTAGATAAAATATATAGTTTACGTAATATATCCTTTAACTTATTAATTTTTGAGATTCCGTAAAAATAAAATTAAATTATCATAAACTATAGTTGCTTGTTTTTTGCAACTAGTTTTTTTTTTTTTGAAAAGAATCTATTGTGTATTAATATGTTATGCTAAGACATCGGCTAAGAGCTTGAATCTTGATGTTATCACTTTTTATACAAAATTAATTAAAAAATTATGGATTCAAAACCCGTTATTCGACTAAGAGGAAAAAGTATTTTTAAACGCTCATTTTCAGTAAAAAAAGATGTAAATTTTAAAGTTATGAAATAAAATATTTTTGTTGGAATCTTTTCAATTTTATTTCTCTACCTGCAATAATGAAATGTTGCACACTCATCATAGAACTTATTACTTATCAAATGAACTATTCTTAGTCAAAGCTTTGAATTTTTAGTTATTTTTAGCAATATTCAGATGGACATCAGTGACGTAAGATTTGAACATTTCTAAATTCATAAATCTGGTAGTTGTGAACCTAGACCGAGGTATTCCGTTTGCTAGAATAACAGATTGGCAACAGGAGGGTTGCGATTTATCGAAATAATACTCACGTTGGCATGGTGTAGAAGTATGGAGAGTAAGGTGCGAACTCAGTTAATCTCCTCGTCATCTGAATGTGGTTCAAAATTACGAGAAGTGTTCGTCGAATCTTTCAATCTTTCAATTGATCCCGAACCGTCGACAATAGCCCGTTGTGTTGCTGCAATTCGACGTTAATTAAATACCTACCCAGTATTTTGACTTGTCCACCATAATTACGAATTTTAACATAATAACAAATGAACAAGAAAAAATTTGATGCGATGTTCATGATTAACTTCTTTTCAAACAAATGAACAGCAAGGATAATTCCATTCGCTGTCACGTCAAATAACAGCTTGTTTTAAAATTTAATATTTTCCGATTCAGAAGTTTATTTCTGCAAAGCTAAATGTTATTGGCGATAGAGTTTATGGTAGGCGTGTTTCCTGTATGTAATCCGCACTGTTGGTTCATTTATTTGGAATGAAAATCAATATGATGTACACAGCAAAAGTAATTTATTATAATTTTTCAGAAAACGTAGGTCGTTTGACAAAATTTCTAGGTCAAAACCCCCTGTTTTTAATAAACGTTGACGGGTAAGTTGCATAAGAATAACCTCAATTTGTAAAGTGAGCAATACCCTCCATCGCAATTTTTGCAAATTCGCAAGTTTTGCAAATTTCAAATTAGCAACGCAATTTTTGGAATTTTAAAATGTTCTAGTTTGGATTTTTTCTTGCATTAATAATCTTCCGATACCGACACAGTACTACTCAAAATTGGATTTTGTACAACGGACATGCAGGTTCAGATTTAATCCTTATGGCACTTTTTTAAATTTGGATATAACGTTTCTGAATGGAAATTACGTACTCGTTCAGAATTATATATTGAACATATCTGTCAATAGAAACCAATAATTTAATTTGAAACAAAAAATAAATGTAAGTTTTCTTAATTTCAATTTTCTTGTAAAAGAAACATACAATTTAAAAACTCGGAATAACAAGACTTGTTTCAAAATAATTTTTTTAATACTTTATTTCTTTTTTCCGAAACGGGAATTCTGCAACCATTAAACCAAGGACTGTTGAGGGAAGTTGGTCGAAATCCACAAAGGACATTAAGAAATCAACTCAAGTCTTTAGTGATATCAGACACAAAATAAATAATAGCTTAAAATGTAACACTTAATAATTTATAAACGACACATAAAATAATGAAGCACACAAATACCACAGCATCAGTTTAACAACCCGAAATTAAATTTTAGTCATTTAAAAACTGTAACTTTTTTTAAAACCAAAAGAGGTAAGCAAACATGTCGGATTTCAATTTCCTTTCTTCTGGTGAGTAAGAGTAACTCAAAAATACTGTGAATTAAATACTGATGAAAACAATGACTTAGTTATAAACAGAACTTATATAAATACTCAAATTGCGTTTTTAATTTATTTTCCTATCTAAAACTAACTGTTGTAGTAGTGCGACGGTATTTAAATACCTTCCTAACACTCACAAATTTGCAAATCGAAGACCGAGATGCACGTCCTCTGTAAGTAGGAGTTACTAAAATGCAAAATTTCTGGGCCTCTATAATGTGTAATTTTTATGTAATGCGAATTACCAACTCCATGCACCTTCGTTTTATTAATATAGATGGATGGCTTTACTTGAATAATCACAAATTATGCAGAAAAAGCTATAGCAAATTTAAAAAATTAAAGCTAAAGCCATATATTGCTTGAATCACTTACTCAGAAAGGACACCGTGGATCAGTGGGACTGTCCTCTGCGGGAACACTTCCTACTTGGGTGCATTCTTCTCTTCTATGTCTCTAAAACTTCCATTGTGCGTTTGTTCATTACTTGACGTTGTCGGGTCTTGCGTTTGAAGGAGTTTAGCCAAATATGGACCATGCGCCATGAAACTCAATTTAACCATCAAACTAACAGTTCTTCAAAATAAATTTATGGGTTCGATTGATCAACATTCTTCCCAACTGTTCTCAATTAAATAATAAGTTTAAAAAATGATACTTGTGATGTATTCGAATTACAGTTACGTCCATTTTCAATAAAATAATAAATCAATAGAGGTATTTACTTGACAGGAAACTAAGGTCTGAATGTATTTTAGTGGCTCATGTAATACAATCCATTCACGAATTAAACTTAATAAAAGTAGTCCTACTACCCGGCTTCTCTCAAGAGTTTTTATTGCTTCCGCCTTAGGTTGCCAGAACATCTCTTTTAAAGAGAAAATGTCCTCTTTTTCCCGTCGGATCTTTTTTCCACTTTTTTTTAAGAGATATTTTTTGTATTATTATTATTATTTTTTTTTTTTGGTTGTTCAATTTTTGTTCTTTTTGTTGATCTTTTTGGATTGCGTAAAAACATATATTTCACATTTTAAACAAAACGTGCAAACTTTACGATATTCACATTGCCTACTTTTTCGTTATGTAAACCACAGCTATTCAAATACGTACTGGATCTAGTACATTGTACGAAAATTGTACGTATTATTAAAACGCATCAACGTATAACAGAAAGTTCAATCTCTAGAGTATATTGAACTCCATGTTAAAACGTCTCGTTATGAGATCAAATAAATAATCCATGATAGTTTAGATTCGCGTTAGAATAATAAGAATAAGAAATATTGTTCTTATTATATCAAAGAGAATAGCACGGGCGATTCACAGCCTTTTTTAGTTGGAAGGAAATCGTGTTGCGAACTTAGCCACCTTTTTCGTTAGCATTTAATCAAGTCGATAACTCAGCTATAATTGCAGCGCACAAACAAATTGTTTAAGTAAAATGTTTCATTTCTATTAATTACATATTGGATCCTATTTTTCGCAACGTTTTGAAAAAGAGACTTCAATAAATGGTCAGTGTTTTCATTAATAAATTCGTTCTCGCATTTACTAATTCTTTTCAAAATACGTAAGTAATATGCTCAGTAGATTTTCTTTCAGTTAGTGGTTGGATTTGTCAAAGATTATTCATTTTATTAGATACCTAACAATTGTACACTTAAAATGCGTGCTTTCCTGTAGTCTTTTTTTTTTTTAATTTTACCAAATGTTCTCTTTTCTGATATTTATCTTCTGTCAACCCTACTACCGACAATCCCAGTCGCTTCACTGTTTCCTCAACAGTTTCGTTAAGCAGCCTTTTGAGATTTGTCTATCAAATATTGAGTTCTTTCCTGTTCCGATGTCTCAGTTTACTATAGTTTTCTATGGTTTGTATTTGTACCAATTTGAGTCAAAATTGATGATACCCTCTACCGTATTTCTATGCTACATTTTACTCCTTTGATTTTAAAGAAGCGAAGTTGTGAACTGAAAATAGTTGCGTTGACCTAGAAATTCTAAACAGTATTCTTTTTATTCCTTATGCACGATCACTGATCTTTCAGCCTTCGGCACGAAAAGTGGTAAACTGACGCTTTTGTGGAGGAGCAGTCAGTGGACGCCATCTTTACTTCTGACAGGGACAACCACAAATATCTATGCTCTTACAAGAGAGGATTCAAACCCAAATCTACTAGATGGCAGATAAAATCTGTGCCAGCTCTAGACAAAATAAGGTGTCCAAATTTCATGACTACAAAGCTTAGCGTTCGGGAGGTTTTTTTGCTTCATACTCTGCCTTATAAATCAGAAAAAAGGTTATGAACTGAGTAAGTTTGTAATCCAACGAGTCTGATGAATGCCATTTCGCTGAAAACAAAGCAGAGCAATCTAATGAACCATCAGATGCGCACTCACACATTTGCATACAGCCCTGAATTACGATGTCAGATCCCCTGAAAATTGAGAGTGAGCTACTCTTCCATCATACCATTAAATAACCTATAACTGAATCACAGCATCATTTCTGAAGTGCAAATTTCATGACACCAGAGCTCAGAGTTCGCGATTTTTTGGCTGATTCAGTAAAAATATATGCTCTGTATACACTCTGTAAATATATGCTCTGTATACACTCTGTAAATATATGCTCTGTATACACTATACTAGCCACTGCGTGGCTAGCCCGTGCCCGTGGTATAAGTTATTAATCTGGTGTAAAATTATCCGCAGATTACAAATCCGTTGAAATTTTCAATCTGTCTTTAGCGATTCCGATTTTACGAAAAAGAATTAGCAATCCAAGTCAAAATGCTTTTTATTTTTTGCTCTCATTCCCTGAAATGGAATAGGAAAGAAAATGTAATATGTTCCTTTTTTTTAACGCGAAGGGCAGAAGATGCAATCTGTTTCACGTGACGTCTGAATCTCTTGCGAAAATATAAAAGATATAATCAATTAAAAAAATATTTATAAAAAGAAAATCATAATTTTAGGTATCGATCTAAAGTGAAATTTTCCGCAGATTTCAAATTTTCACTCTATCTTTAACGGTGTAGGAGATATAAATTTAAAATCTACCCCGATGAAAAAAACTAGGCATGATTCCAAAGCCTGTCGGCAAGGTCACGTGGGTAAAAAAGTCTAGATTCCTGTGTTTTCATCTCTTTCCGGTAGTAACGCGTTGACGAACCGTTGGAGAATAAAACTAATAAATTCATTTATAAATCTTCTAGATTAAATTTTAAAATTTGCCAAGACCCAAAAATTGCAAAAAATTTGGACTACCTGTGTGCCAAATCTCATTGCTATAAGTGCCATAGAATCGTCAAGATTTTGCAGCAACAAATAGACAAACAATCACTTCCTTTTATAATAGTAGAGATGAACAAAATTATTTGGACACTGCATGTTTTTCAGAAAAAGTTCTTTATTATTCTATTTAGTAATAGGTATGTCCCCTGCTTGCTTGTATTAAGCTGCAACACGTCGAAGCATACTTTCCGTAAGTTCTTTGTAAGTCTGGACAGAAATAGCAGGCCATGCCTCTTGCAAGGCTGTGAGAAGAGATGGCTGTTAAGATGGGCGTACGTGGCGGTGCTGACACAGTTCCTCTAGTTTGTCCCACAAGTGTTCGATCGCATTGAGTTCGGGGCTCTGAGCAGGCCAGTCAAGCAAATTCAACTCGTTTTCAGGAAACCAGCCCATTACAAGTTTTGCACTATGACATGGAGCTCGATTCTGTAGGAGGAAATGAACATCATCGCCGTATTATTGCCATAGTGTAGGCAAGGCCGAATAATCCAGAACGCCGAAGTACACGTTATCGTTCATGGTAACAGACATGGGTACCATGGTACCATAAAGCAGTAAACCGAGTCCTAACCAGGAAAATAACCCCACATTAAGATGGATTCTCCTCCGAATTTCTGCAGTATCCAAATACTTTTATCCATAGTGTATATTCAATAAAAAGTTTAGAATATAGTAGGTTTTCATTCAAACGAGTCTGATGAACAGCATTTCACCGCAAACAATCAGTACAAATTGTCCAGATGCTTTGAACTCAGTTGAAAATCAGATGAGCACTAACTCATTTGTATACAAATGTGCTTTAAATCACTCTTTGAAAGTTGAGATTAAGCAGGATTGAGACTTTGCTTTTTGTATAAAGACGAAAACTTTAGAACAGAATAGGTATTTAAGCAGGATTGAGATTTTGCTTCTTGTATAAAGACGAAAACTTTAGAACAGAATAGGTATTTAAGCAGGATTGAGATTTTGCTTCTTGTATAAAGACGAAAACTTAGAACAGAATAGGTATTTAAGCAGGATTGAGATTTTGTTTCTTGTATAAAGACGAAAACTTTTAGAACAGAATAGGTATTTAATCAAACGATTCTAATGAAATCCATTTCACTCAAAACAAAGCAGCGCAAACTTCCCAGAATTTCTTGAGCTCTAATGAACCATCCTACCCTCACTAACGCATTTGCATACAGGCGTGATTTAAGAAGTCAGACCCTCGAAAAATCGAGATTAAGCGGCACCTCCATCACACCACCAAATAATTGGAAACACTTCAGAATCGAAGAAATCGCACGTGCCCTTCATTTTTTACCCACTTTGCTAATTTCCCAGCGAGTCCAGTTTTCTGTTTGGCGAAACATTCTTTCTGGAAAGTTAAACGGAAGGGCACTGTTTGCCCGCCGTGACGGAAGAGACCATTAAAGATAAAACTTATTCCCGGGATTTTAATTAAAAGCGCTTCTTAATCGTTTTAATGAAGCCTGGTTCGCACTCGGAATCTGGATCGTCTTAATGACTTTCCACTTTAATTACTCTCAGGGCTCGGAATGTTATTGACGGAAGCGGGGACATTTCCAGCCGTCTCGGTTTACACAGGACACGGGGAGGTTTTTTTTTTGTTCTCCGGTGGCATGCTCAGTTCTGGGTGTAATGATGCTGGCGATTTGCATTGGGGAGAGGGGGAAGAAAGCTTTGCCGCTTGGAATTTACTTATTGAAAACTGCTTTAAGTATCCGAGAAACTGATGTATTTTCGGCTGGTTTGCGAAGCAGCAAATCAAGAGTTCGTAGAAAGCTATGAGCTTCCGTTTGCCAACACTCTGTTTTTCTTAGTACAGAAAGGGAAGTACAAGAAGCTCACCAGTTCTCAAACTTTTTTATCGCTGAGCAATGGTTAATATAGTAATAAACATTAAATAGTTGCACTCTGGAAGTTAAATATTAACGTTAATGTTACATACATTTATTAAAAGTAAAATTATTCAAATCTTCAAAATTAAGTTCCTTTTAGAGAACTTTAAAAACAACAAAAATTACAGATCTTTCTCAAACTCAAATTTTATAACCAAACTTCTTGCCTTAATTTCGTTTTTTAATCTACATTTTACCACAATTTTTTTTTAAACCACAAATTTGTTTCGTATTTATAGATTTCTTCTATACGACAGATATGTAAATACATAACGTCAGACTAATTAGCATAACTCGTAACTCTCATAAGGTAAAGTTTTCAACGAAGGGAAAAAAACTGTTTTATAACAATAAAAACTCGTGATATTATTTGAAAATAATTTGCATATTTAAAAAAAACTTATAACTATGTATATTTTATATATAATCACAATATTTATTTCAATAACTATGTATTCTTAAGGGAGTTGAGATGTTTTCACTTGAAGAATTTTGGAGATACGTGTTTATCTCAAAGCAATACATACACTTAATAAAATATGTTTTAAACCTAGAATTTTTAATTTGGAATAAAAATATGATGTATTTTAAATGAAAGCTTTATTACAATTACAATGACATCCTTTTTATCTAATGGAATGTTATAAAATGAATTATAGTCTTTCTCAAACGTTACTGTTAAGGTTTGCAGATCATCAAATTCTCTCTTTTTTTTTTTTAATGGTGAGCCTTCTCTAGTTAAATGGGGGGGGGACTTGAAAGTCCATGGAAAGATTTTTTTCGTATGGAAATGTCAGCGCATTCATCCGAAAAATTGAGTTTGTACTGAATGTAACATTCAAGGAGGTAGCGAAAGGCTCTCACATCTACAACTCGTGGAGCTCCTATTCCCTTCCCGGATCTAATACTTTTGTAAAATAAATCCTTTCCAAATTTTTTTTGAATAATCATGATGTAGATATTCCACAAAATAGGTCATTGGTGATTTTCTTTTCTCCTTTCACACTATTATGTAGTCTGCAGGCACATTTATTTTCTTTTTTTAAATCTATGTTCAATTTAAGCGTGCATCGAGTCTGCCTCCATCAGGGGGTGCCCTTTTTCTAAATATATTTTTTCAATAACTACATTTTTTGCTATTGCAATATGCAGAAGAACATTTGACAGAATCCATCACTCCATCCAGCAGCATCGATCACTGTAAAGAACATTTTTTTCTACAAAAATTGAAATTATAGCAAAATCATTTGCTTCCAACCCTTCCTCAGTCTAGTTCCATAAAAAGCAGAAACCATCCTTACTTTTGTAATAGTTTACTTTTTGTTATAAATTGTGGACTGATAATTTCATTTTGTAGTAAAGGCTTGAGACATTTGATGTAGGGCACAATAGCAAAGCTTGTAAGTTCATGGTAATATATAAACATTTGTCATCCTCCTTATTCTCCTCTTTATCCCTCTTTGCGCTTTCTTTCCTTTCAATATGACTGGCATAATTATCATTTTCTAAGTTTCCAGTTTGAAAGAAACGCAGGTATCACACTAGTCTTTTTTAGGTCTGAAGAGACTTAGGTTGTGGTCTTCAAAAGTATTAGAAAATTTGCATAAATAGAAAGGTTCAACATTATTTTGCTGGCACCAGTCGTCTTTATAGTAGAAGCAGCACAACTGCCTTTTTGATGTCCAAGTTAGATCGAGGTATCTTTTAGAGGAATTTTTCTGTAATAGTGTGTTTCAACTTTCGACAGTCTAGAGAAAAACCTGTCAAGTACTTGTACTTCTTTAGATTTCCACAGTTTTTTTGCCAGGGAGTGCTAAATCAGGATTATCAAATATTGATTATTCCTCCTGTTCTTCAGACAAACTGGCATATTCATCTTCATTGCGCCAATGAGTAGAAGTCCATTCTCTAATAGATAGAGTATTTAAGAATATTGTCTAACCAACTCTTACAACGGTAGAATAGCCCATTTTGAAGATAGTTATTGAAACCAATATATGTTCTTCTACTTTTCTCGCTGCCTTTCAATTTCAATTTTTCTTGTTAAAAACTGGGGTCCTTTTGCTTCTCATTCTATTTTGCAAAATGGTTAAAATTGTTTTCTCTCGCAGTCTCCTTTAAGACCGAGCATTTAAATAAACTATATTCTTTCTTTTTACATTTGTATCGAAGTTTCATTTTTTTCTTTCCTATCCACATCGCATTTCCAGGTTCCATCGGCATTTCTTTTCATAACGCAGTACGCCTTTCCTAAAGTTCATGCATTTCCTCAATCATTTATCTTCCGAGAGTCTGCGTCAACTTGGTTCCTTTATTTTGCGTTTACGTGTTTGTATATTGGGCGTTTCTACAGGCGGTATTTGGTCACTCTCAGAAGTGGGGTTAGGGTTTTCATTAATGACCTGTTCAATTGATGAATTTTCACTATTTTCTTCTTGGCCTGGGGAAGTAGCAACATCCGTTAAGTTTAATACATTCTGGTCACATTCATTTGGAACATCCGCAACATATACGCTTTCATTAATATTTACAACATTGCATTTTCTGTCAATTCAACATCCCTAGTTAACGAACTGCCTAGGTCCTTTTCAAGGGATCCAGTTTCTGAAACTTGGTTTTGCAATAAATTGATATCAGCTTTCAAATTCATACTTGCTCTTAAAGAATCACAGTTTTCATCTACTTCCAGTAATGACAAATTTAGCTGGGAAGAGCTTCTTGACGAATCAGGTATACTTATTTTATTATTAAGAAATTTGAAGTCGTGTGTACACGTTTTATCCGGAACTTTATTTGAGGAATATTCTCTTAAACAAATTCACACAAAATAGTATCTAATTCTACGCTTTCACATTTTTCTAGTGCACCATCAATAGGATTCGGAATAAATTTTCCCGTCAAGCGGTTTTTATTTGTCAGTGCCATGTTTAGTATTTTTCTTCCCCTGGATAAGTATAATTCTCTTAAGTAAAAGCGGAAATATAGCCTACCCTCCATTGCATATTTAAAATCACCATTTTGCAAGAAACCAAATATGAGTCAGTAGACGATAAATTATGCTTTTAACTATTTAATTGCTGCGAAAATAAAATTATTTCGCAGCATACTATTTTTATAGCTCATCAAAAACGTTAAAAATTGTCACAACAGCCCTTTGTAAACTTAATTATAATACATACTTAATCAATTGAATGGTCGAAAATTCACAAAAGCATAAAACGAACTTGACGAAACATGGTAATAACAACACAACAATCTGTTGTTGTTATTACCATGTCGCAGCTGGGAGTTAGCAGGTTTGCATACTCATAAAATGAAACACTGGAGTTAGAAGGTTTTCTATACTCACAATAAGGAATTAGGAAATTTTTTGAGTTACGGAAATTGGTTAAAAGAACAGGAATATTTTTTTTTTGCATCATTTGGTAATAAAATGTCAATATTGAAAAACAGTGGAGTTACACGAGTTTTGCTAATTAGCATGACGGTAAATGGAAACAGGTGAAAGTTTACTAAAACGATTTTATTACACTCACTGCCAAAAGTTAAGCACAAAAGATATAATGCAAAAAAAGCACAAGTACAGCTTCGATTGACACGAAATGCTGCAGGAAATTAGCAAATGGGTAAATGCATGCAAACAAAACAAAGAATTAAATACAAAGATGAAAACAATATTGAATTTTCATAAATTATAAGATGAAGTCATATTGGAGTCAAATTATGGAGGAGAACAAATTATGTTTAAATCCAAAACAAATAAACAAAACCGACATTAATAGGGTATGTGACCCTCATCCTCATACACAGTGTGCAGCGTGTGACCATGCTTTACATGAGGTGATCAACGACCCCAGAGTCAAGCAATCCCCATTCCTCCTGAAGATCAGTTTGCAACTCTGTGAGAGTAGCTGGGAGTGGTAAACGTGCGGACACAGCACGGACGAGGTCATTCCAAAAATTTTCAATGGGATTAAGGTCGGGCGAGTACGCCGGCCATACAATACGCGCAATCCCCTCACTCTCCAAGTAGTAGTCGACGATGCCAGCTCTATGGAGACGGGCATTATCATTCATTAAAATGAAAGAAGGACCGATTGCTGCAGCATACAATCTCACAGTGTGTTTTACGACTTCATCCTGATACCAGACTGCCGTCGCAGAACCCCATCTATAGATTTGTAGGTCGGTGCGATATCCCAACAAAATCACGACCCACACCATGATGCCTCCACCTCGGAATGCGTGATGCTCTGATGCAGAATGCGTGTGCCTTGTTCTCTCCAGACCCTTACACGTTTGTCATCTGGCTCCAGGGCAAATCTTGACTCATCCGTGAACTTAACGTTAGCCCAATCAGACACATTCCAATTCACATGTTGCCGACACCACTTTAATCGTGCCCATCTGGATTGGACGGATATAAGAACACAAACTCGTGGTACCCGATCGTACAGTCCATTCATGTGTAGCCTTCTACGCACAGTAGTGGCAGATATCTTCTTTCAAATAAAGGATGCAGCAATAGATGTCACACATGTGGAGGTCGCTATTTTATTCCGTTTCTCTACAACAGCAATATATAAATCTTCCTCGGGGGTCGTAACCCTTGGGCGGACGGCCACAGGTCTTGTGACAACTGATTGGCTTGTTTTGAATTGTTTCCATAATCGTGAAATGACGGAATGATGAACGCCGAAGAAAAGAGCAACATCAGTGATTGATTGCCCGGCTTCAAGGCGTCCCACAGAACGCCAGCGCTCACTATCTGTCATTCGTCTTTTGGAAGTCATAGAAACACGTTTGTCTTGAAAACTAATCGTACGAAAGTTCTAAACCCTTTTTTATCAGCAGCACTTACATGCAACTCCTCTAACCCTTCACTATGTTGGCTTCTTATGCGACTGCCTTTTTTGCATATTTATCGACACTAAACCGTGATTGACTGTTACATAACACATTTGCATATTTCCATCTACCTCTGCAACAAATTGCAGCCTCTCAAATTCAGATTGGCTTCTGGGAGTTTACATTTTCCTCTCCGTGCTGAACTTTTAGCAGTGAGTGTAGTAATATGAATTTTAATGAGAAGTATTTCTTCTTAAATCGTATCTTCTGTTCAAGTAGCAACTTAATAAAGTCCCGGAAGCAGGAACATAAAAATTCCTTAAAATTGTTTTTAAAAGATGGAGGAAAATGCACCTTAAACAAAAAATAACCTCACAATATGAATGGGGAATGTTATGAATCATTTTGCTTTCAACTTCATAGGGTAAATTTTGTTTTCATAAGTGGGATCTTCAGCATTCATTCGTTTTTATGTTCTTCTTGAGCACGACGCATCTGTTTTTCGATTAGCCATCTTTCTTGCTCTTATTTCAACTCTTCTTCGTCTGCTTTTCTTCTTTCATCACCAATTTCCTCTTTATTTAAATTTTTAATTCCCATCCCTCCAGCTAACAATGTTGATTCTTCTATGAATCTTGATTATTCAACGACTTTTAATGTTGCCTCTGCTGCTCTTTGTCTCTCAAGATCTTTTTTCATAGCAGTGGCACTTAATCTGGTTTCTTCTTCAGCTCTCAGTCTTGCTACCTTCTCTGCCCCGAGACCAGCCTCCATTAAGCCATTAAAGCTTCTTTCCGTCTTCCAAATTCCCTTTCCGCTTCTGTCCAAGCCACCATTCGCCAAAATTCCGACTCAGTTTCTATCCCCCTCCATTCAGCTTCTTCAAGTCATTTTTCCATTAATAATAGATATCATTAAATCTTCCACACATTTGACATCGTATGATTTAGAACCCTCTATTTTTTTTAAAATTGAAGCCTTTTAGCATCTGGAGGAACCTTTTCCCCTAATTACATTGCCTAAAACCTCATCTCCTCCTTCCTAGCTCTCCCAAGAAATAATCCATAGTAATCCCGTGTAAATCTAATCAACTTTGATAGGAACAAATAGCTTCGATAATTACTCGAGCTAATACAGCAACAACATGTTAAATTTCTCATAAATATATGTGCCCCCCGTGTATTTAATGACTCACTTCAGTGATAATTAGAAGGGATTTACACCAGTGGGGTCTTCGAGATAATTGCAATAGCCGCATTTTCAACTTTCCTCGCTTGAGACAGAACAGTCCTCAGACGTCTTTCCGGTTCCCTCAAGGATCACACTTCCGATGTTGATACCCTCGGTTCAGGATCGCCACTTTTGCTTCATTGGACCTTCGATCGCTCCTTCCATTGCCCCTGGTCGGCACCAAGCGTCCCTCTCCAACGTAGATCCTGTCGACTGCACCAAGTTGTTATACCACCTCTTTTTGCATATGGCGTGTGTGTGGTTCGTATCATTGGTGGAGATGTTGTGTCCGGTGCACTAGCGATTTATCGCCAAACATGGGAAAACTATTCAATAAATCTCTTCGAAACTCAATTAGCTTTATCAATCTGAGTCATGCTCGCATTATTCTCTAATGCAAACGGCAATTTATCCTGCATGACTTCTATTTAGTCATTATTTATGTTGTGTGGAGTCATAAATCTTGTTACGCTCAGATGTCAAGAGATTTCGTGTAGTATAGATGTTCAACCACAACACGAATAACGACGAAACAACCAATTCTATTGATTGAAAGTATCCTATCAAACAATCTATTGAGCAAGAAGGTCAAAGTTGTTTAGAAGTCTTTACAAGTTGCAGCACGGATTCCTCTGCCAATCCCTCAGAGGTTAAACATTCACTGTGATGAAACACCCCTGAATGTAACAGGCACGCATGCAGAATATTTCCTTTCGGTGGGCGAGAGAAAGAATCCATAACAACGGTACTGATATAGTAACTTTCTGGAGTATCGATTGGAAATATGATGGGATATATTTTCCCATCTTACTCCACAATCGATCCCCTGGTTCAATAGCACTAGCGCTTAGGGCAAGAAAATGGAGAGGGTTAAGACAAATTAAATTTAACTTTAGTTTGTGCGTCCGAAATTTATTCCCAAATTTTATGATGATGGCGAACATTAAAGCATTCATTCTGGAATCTCAACAGACCATTATCTTTATAAGTGTGTCACCTCAAACTTTGGGCAGCATACCACCGATCGAATTTTCCTATTCCACCTTTCCGTTTTGATACTACGTTACGGTAGGTACTTGAATTTATTTCGCACTGAAACAACACAACGCGCTATTGGCGAAGGCCCAAGATCAAACCTAAAGGAAGAGATCTGATGATACCACCTCTTAATTTTGAACCAAGATCAGAACTTCTGAGCTGACACTCCAGTCTTCAAACTTCCACACCACCCAACATGAAGACATTCCAAGACGGTCTTGACGTTCAAAAGCCCCACATGTACACGACCGTCTTTGGTTGAATCGAGTTTCAAACTTCCAACTCTCCGGTTGAAAATTCGGGAATCTACACACTGGGCTATCGAGACCTTACAGAAAAGCGTTGAAAAAAAAGCTGTATTTAACTGTAACGTAGACATTTTTTAATTGTAACTTTTCTCTTAGAAACTTTTTTTTATGAATCCAACCTTTCATAGGCATTGAATTTTCTAACCAAATCGACGTTTTCAATGCATTAAACACTTAACTTTTCTGTGGCTTTGTGGTGTGTTCTCAGCTTTTTGTTCGTTACTAATCTCAAAACACGAATTTTAATTGCCATATTAGTTAGATGGTAGTTTTTAAATAACCAACTGTAGTCAAACATACATTTCTGTGCGCATGAATATAGATCACGAATCACACATCTTGAAGTCAAAAGCACAAATATGAGAGGCTTTCTGTGAATATAAATATAGATGGCGCTTGTGTGTGTTTTGGTGGAACGTTGAGAATCTTTAGTTGGGTTGATATTTAATTAAGTTCACTTAACTTAATTATATATAATTAAGTATTAAGAACTTAATTATATATAATTAAGTTCATATTTGTCAGAACAACACATATTCGAATGACTATCTTATTCGAATTCTATCATATTCGAATACATTTCTGTGCGCATGAATATAGATCACGAATCTCACATCTTGAAGTCAAAAGCACAAATATGAGAGGCTGTAAGGGGTAAAAGGGTGTAAAAGTTTATCAATTCATTCAAAAAATTCTACAGCCCCTTTGTGCCTCTAGTGCGAGGTAAACTCAACTATCTGTTAAAAAATGTTTGTACTTTGTGAAAAAGATTAATATATTTAAAAATAGGTTTTAAAATGCCAGAAATGAATCACGGGTTTGGAGATCAGTGAGATTTACCGCTATCCAAATATCGTTACATGTTTTCGTTAACTCATATTGAGATCTTACTTCAAGCATTAATTTATGACGGACCTTCCCTCTATGTTTAGGGAAACCTGGTTTGATTCATCCTTTTCGTATTTTCTCTTGGAAGTAAGAAATGATTGCTTCCTTATATCCATAGACGTAAAATAGTAAAAAAACTGATTATTGCTTCAAGAAGCGGAGTTTCAAAAGATGTGACCAACATGTCGACATGTAGTCAAATGACTGCTCTGGATAATTAACTTCGTTGACCGACATATATGTATTGATAAGTAAAGATTTTATCCTATTGCTAATAATTGAATGTTAGCATTCTACAATGTACATTGATCTAAAGGTGGGGCTCACACAAACACATAAGGTGCAAAAACAGTAGTTTCCAAGAAACTTGCCGAGTTATACAAAGCATTTCGGATTGAGTTACTGCCTTCTAGATTACTCAATGATTTTTGATCGGTAGCTCCTCTATGGTGACAGTGATTAAATCACCGATTTTTTTACTAGTACACGCGATTGTTTTGCTCCTATTTTAATTCACTGAGGATTTGAAGGTATCTCACCACCCTTTATCTGAATGAATTATTGAAAAAGATTTTTTAAAAACAAACTGAAATAATTACCCAATTGAAGTAAGCTAGTTTAAATAACTAGACTATTCGCAAGAAATTTTTAAACTAGTGTTCATTATTAAATAAGCCGTAGTGATCAAAATCAAAATTTGGGCGGTACCTATGAAATTGCTGTAAATAAATTATTATGTTTGGTCTTAAAATCCTTTTTCGGGGAAGGATATTTTTAGAGCGCACAAATTATTACTATTGGTGTCCTTATTCAGGTAAAGCAATATTAGCTTTTTGGAATAAAATATGTGCTGATTTTTTTTGCCATTATCCCAAAATATAATTTATCTAAATCGATATTACTGTTGATAGCACAGACTAATGAAGAGTGCACTACTTCAAACATAGTTTGAAAAATGATGTCTGACGGACTTTAAACTTTGAAGAATCAGTATCAAAATGACTGCATTTGTCACATACTGCATTTCACTGAAACCAGACCGCCAAGCATAAAACCGGGTAAGAACACAAAGAGCCAGATCGCCTTTGTGTACGGTCACGATTCTTCCCAGTTGGCGGAGATGGAGTAAAAAACGTAGAGCTTGCTGTCTCGTGGAAGTGTCTGGGCTCTGTGATTTGTGTTTTCAGGTCAATACTCTAAGCAATAATGCTCGCATTATTAAGGAATCATGCTAGGAAATCTCATCCACAAAAAGAATATGATTAATTGCATTTGAGCAATTCATACCATGAATCAGCACTCACATGTCTGAATTAAAATATAATTTTACCAAAATGATATTTGTAGTAGAAACAGGAAACACAATATTTGATATTAGGAACGCTAGGGATACTTCAAAATTTACCCACAAAATTTTAGCAGAATTAAAATTTATTTTATTGTTTTGAAAACTGAAGTGCCGAAAAATTGGTAAGGCTAGTTTATACAAAATACATAACAACGCCACCTATCATTGCCTACGTCTGCCAGTGCATATATAAAGCGACAGATATCTGTGAAAATCTATAGCTCTTTCCGGGTAATAGTTGGAGACCTTGAGATGGATCATATCATTTCGGCGGTAGAGAAGTTAGGATTTCACGTACTACCCTATTAGCAGGATGCACCGTGATTTCAAGAATTCTGGCTAAACCTGCAACATACAATAGCAGTGTGGTCCTAAAAAGACTTTGGGTGAACATGACCAACGGCGTATGGCAAGAAAAATCTCATGCGACAGGCGTGCAACAACCAAATAACATCGGGATTTAATGTTGGGCCCTCAATAAGCATCAGCGTGAGGACTATGCAATGCTCCCTCAAAAATATGAGCCAATACCCAAATCGAGTATCCTTGATCAATACTCGTCACATAGCTTATGTGTGTTGTCTGGGCTCGGTAACACAGCCACTGCACATTTGGTGACTAGAAGCTTGTAGCTTGGTCTGACAACAAGGAATTGTACAGGCTGGTGGTGGCTCCGTAATAGTTTTAGGTTTCCTTCGCTGGCATTCAATGGGACCCATGGCACGTCTAAAAACATTTCTGACAGATGAAAGCTATGCGGGCATCTATTCAGACGAGTTACATCCGTTCATGTCCTGCATTCATTTTGTTGACATCTTCCAACAGAATAATGGAGCGACGCAAGTTCAGCCACCCCAAATTATGGTGCGAGGGGAACTCATCTGAGTATGAGATCTTGCCATTCTTACAGAAACATTGATCATATTATCAATGTTTATGATTCCAAAGTTTATAAACATATGATCTAAAGGAGCGTTTGTAAATATTTTTTTAAAGTTGCTTTTTTACTTTAAAGAACTAAATTAAATTTCCTCATTTCTATACTTAACGTTTATTTTCTTAACCATTAAACTAATTACAAGAAAGATCTCGATTCTAGTTTCCATTATTTGCAGAAGTAATTCGAAAGTTTTTTATGTTTATAGTATCATCCTCAGGAAGATCTATAAATATGGTTGGTAGAAAGTGAATGTCATTTGCATCTTTTTGCACAGCACTCTATGACTTCAATAACTTGAAAACAAATCTTTAAATCAAAAGTTCCCTATAATTTTAATTGCAAATGATTACAAATGTGTCACACCCTTTCGTCGTGGATAGGTAGTTTAGGACATTTTATGCTTTATAATTAACTATTGAGAGATGGGATAAATCATGTGTAGTAGGTCATGAAATGGAGATAAGAACCTAATTTTATTCCGTTTGACAAGAAATTAGTCATAGCCTACTGAGCTCATAAATTGTCTCACTCTAAAAAGTGTTAGCCAAAACTAATCTTCCTGTGCATTCAATCTTCTGAATACTTTACACTAAGATATTTTTGTCATAACATCTTGTACTGCAATGAGTTTAGTGTTTGATGAATTTTCAAATAGAATAAAAGCCTGAAGAGATTAAATACATTTTATTCAAAATTTATACAACATACAGCAGCCTGATTGCACCTTACACATGGTGTACAATATAAGGACGATATAGATGAAATTCATTACAGCAATACGTATAACATTACACGGCTCAAGAAATAGATTTGTGCCTCTTGGTAAATTATGCTTAGAATACTGTTTACGATTTGTTCTCACTTTTCGATGACTTTTGTGGTTGATCAACACACATAAAAATACGTATAATGATACTTCAACAACGACCGAATCATCGATGAAGTTTTAAGTACGACACACAGACTTTAGCAAACAGAAAGGCAACAGTGATCACTTACGGAAATAATTTCTGTTACCTATCTGACAAGTTTTACGAAATATTGGAACTGTACATTTCAGACGTATATAATTGAAGTACGTTTTATATTCCTAACCCGCCTGTAAAGAAGTAACTGAGTAAAATTAATCTACGGTGAGGTTTTGCTGCCAACATTACCCAGAAGGAATATTTTAAAAGTAAAATTATCTTTCACTACTCACCCCTTTACATACTCTTTTCAAACTTGGGGTGTTTTTTACTACAGAAATTAAGCTAATTAAAACTTTTTCCAATTTGAATAATTCCTTACAAACGGGTTTAATCACATTAGGTATCATTTAAACAAAATCTGTACAGGTAAAAAAAAAATCTCTCACAATGGTTTTCCATTTGGCATCTCGATGAGAAACTCTATTAAGAGCGATAAAATGAACTTACAATACAATATGGAAAGAAGTTTGTCTATGGAGAAAGGTAAAACACCCCTCGAATTAAGATGCAAATCTCGATACAATAAATACAATGTAAGTGCGCCGGCAAGTGGTTGTTACAACATACGAACAAAATGCAAACTGTAGGCAATCCTCCTCAGTGACGTGACTATTTTATATACATCTTACCATCGTGTACAACTAGTGTTCGGGCAACGCAAAAGCCGTCTACACGACTTGCCCAAAAGTCACTCATGAATCCATCGGCAGATGAATGTTCTGCAACTCAAAGTCATGCACTACGGTTAAATAGTCAATGAAATCTCGAAGACATAGTTAAAACAAGATGATTGGAACTGAAGGTTGTTTGTAATTGATTGTCACGAGTCTTACGTTTTGGTGGCGTTGATGGGTGTGCCCACTTCATTCTTGGTGGAGGTAGAATTGCTGGAGGAACCGTTGTGGTTCAAGGTGGGGGTGGCTGTGGTAGTCGCTGCAGCCTTGGCCTGGCTTTGCCTGTGCTGCTCGTTCAGTTCTTTGATGGCCTGGTTCTCCTTCTTGAGCTTCATCCGCCGGTTCTGAAACCAGATCTTGATTTGGCGTTCGGTGAGACAAAGGGAATGCGCCATTTCGATCCGTCGCCGACGCGTCAGGTAGTGGTTAGTGTGGAATTCCTTTTCCAGTTCTAAGGTCTGGAAGCGGGTGTATGTCTGGCGGCCACGTCTTCTCACTCCTCCGGGACCTGGAAAATGAAGGTTACGTTAGATAAAAGATGCGGGTTCATAAAGTTTCAGGTTTGAATACTTAAAGAAACTACATCTGATGCAGTAAACTTGAAAACAAAACACTCTGAAGAACAATGTGATAAAAGCGGTAACATATCTCGCCGTCTCTCTGTAACAGCGATTTTCGACCTTTTTCATCTCACGGCACGCTCTAACTTAGGGGTGCACAACCTTTTTGGGAGAAGGGCCACTTGCGCCGTTGATTGAGACATGGGGGGCCGCAAATGAGTTACAGCACAGACACAATGAAAGTGCTACTATCCAATCATGTACAGCTGTTATTACACTTAATATGTATAGTAAAAAAATTAATAACCTTTTTTTATGATTAAACTAACAGATGTTTTCTCAAGAAATATAGGAGCTATTTACAGAGCTAAATGAATGATATTGTGAATAGTTTAAAAAAAAGAAGTTGACAAACATTTGCAATGATCAATCATTTAGAATTACTTTTAAGAATGTGTCTCAAGAACGTCATATGTATTTCAGCAAATTATTTTAGGTTATAAATTTAATTACAGTAATAGTACAATGAGAAATAAAGATGAGTATCAGAAATTTTAATGATATCAGTAAAATTAGAAATAAAAATTAAAGCATCAAATATATTTAATATTAAAATTTCTAAAGCATAGACAATAATTATGTTACAGATTGCTAACATAATTTTTGCTTGTTGGGATGGCTGATACTGAGTTTTACTAACTAATACTGCTAGTAGAAACTTTTAAGACTGATTCTAAATGTTTGTAAGTCAATTTGTTTCTTAAATTAAATCCTCTTGGAAGTTTATAGTCAAAATTAGTTTGCGGGCCGCAAATTGATGATTCGAGGGCCGCATGTGGCCCGCGGGCCGCAGGTTGTGCACCTCTACTCTAACTACTAAAATTCTTTTGCACACACAAACACACAATTTTTTTGCGGATCTGATAAAAATATAGCTATAATTTTGTATGAATTAAAAAAAACTGCCAGCCCTTTTTGCTACAAAGTATCTTTAAAAATCTTGTAACTATTTATGATATTTTTGTAAAATTACTTACACGGGTATTACTTGAAATTTTTGTGAGCACATGTCAAAAGTTCAAAAGTAAACCGTTTGATTACTTTCATTACCGTTAAATATTTTCACTTTAAATCGTCATCCGTGAGGCACACAGATTAAAAATCGCAGATCTAGATAATAGTTTCCCAAATTTTCTGACTCAACGCCTTCTTTACAAAGACAATTATGATGAACTATAATGTAGCAGAGATTATAATTTTTGAATTTTTACAAAAATACTTTGTGTGTAGCCGTGTGTGGAGTTTGAATTTCATGAACTTAATTTGAAAATAAACAACTTAGAATTCAATTTTTTTAAATGAAATAACAAGAATTAATTGCACGAAACACAAGATTGCTTGTAATAAGTAGTAATTAATGTCAAACCAATGAAATTTTAAAAAAATCGTTAGTAAGATGGACAAGTCTTGATCGGTGGTTAACTTCATTATGCAACTTAAAATTCTTGAGATAATGTATCACCTTTGTTTTGTCAAGTTTGCTGCACGAGGGCAAACAGAGTGAGAACACTGCACACATCCATCAAGGCTAATTTTAACAATTCATTCTATAACATCCTATTTTTTTCAGAGTGAAATTTTAAATTTAAATTATACATCACAAACAAATCTTGAATCAAAATATATTCAGTGAAACAGAGTACATATTTCATAAACTTGCTAATTAAAATTCTGTAGTACGAATAAAATATCGGAGTTGTATAAGGTATTTAGTCTAAAATATAATATCAAATACAAAAATACATTGCGGCAACTGTACTAAAGGCGAAGAAAAACATAAAATTGTTAAATGATTTAGTTTACTAGAAGTAAAAAAAATAATGGCAAAAGTTTGTGCAAAAGGGGGATGATAATACACTTTATTCCAGCTCCCGCTCATACTTATCACACTCTAACATGAAGACATCACTCACATTAGTAATATTACCGTTTATTTTTTAACAATTTAACACTTCGTTCGAGGATAGAGAGTTGCTTCCAACTTTGCCTGATAAGAACAACAATGCAAAGTTGGTTAGCACTGTTACAAAATAAGAATGTCTGTTTTAAACGTAGTTCCTTATTTGTGCCTTTTATTTCAAACAGCCACCTTTTTGTTAGACTAGTGCAATTCCTCATCAATACATCTAGAACTTCAAACAGTGGAGGTCTCAGCTTTAAGTTCTGAGAGATATAGAGATGAAGCAAAACAAACTACGTAAACACTGCATAACCGTAGTTAGCCTTTATTTAAATTTCAATTTTCCTTCCTTCAAAATTTCCCATAGTTGGGAAATTTACATCATGAAATAAAATATATGATAATAAAATAACTTCATCTACAAGTAAGTCTTGCAACTGTTAAAAATTACGCTCAGAAAAAGTAATTAATTTCGAAGAAGAGCAAATTTGAAATGCAATTTTATAACATAATACCATAATTGACAACGAAAATACAATAAATACCGCGTTATGGTTTTCACAGCTCAGCACACACGCACAAGCGAGTTTCAACCTTAATCATACCGCACACAATAAATTCCGCGTTAAGGTATTCAATGCTCAGCACTCACAAACGAGTTTCAATCGCTATCATACCAATATTAAATGTTTTTCCGATGTTGATTTCTTCGTCATCTGACCGTGGTTCAAAATTAGGTGTTGCCCTCGGATCGTCAATAATTTGTTGTGTTGCTCCCCAGTACGACGTTAATTAAATTAAATACCAACCTATGTTGATTTCGAATTGCTTTATACCTCTCAGCCACACCCATACAGAATAGAAAAAACAAATTCAACTTCCGTTGTCTTCAAAATTATACTAAATTTACTAACCTATAAACTTCTGTTGCCATCGGAAATAATTAAGTATACGAAGTTTCAATTCGATTAAGCGTTGAGTTAAAAAGCGATTACAAGATTTGAATGAGCAAGCTAACAAGATTATAAAAAGAAACACTACTTTATTAAAAGCAACAAGATTCAGATAAAAAAAGAAAACAAAAACACTTCAAAAGCATTTAAATAAATAGTTCTGAAAAACCTTAGTGCTTTTCTTCACAGTCAAGCGCCCCCAGGCGGAGTAATAGTCCAAATAATTCCAAAGCGTTTAAGGAAATGTAACTTTCTTTTTTGCCAGCGATAAAAAGAATAGTATCGGCGGTGGGACATTATGTAAGTAGCCGTTACGCGTTACCGGCGAGAGCATTTTGAAGCTTATGGGCACTTGAAAAGCGATAAAGTGGAACAATAACCTGTCAAAGGGCCCATAAAGCCAGAAGTCACAGACCTATAAAATCTCTCAACACTGACAGGTATCGTTGGGTTTTACAATCCCTTCGATTAACTTATGTAGGTTCCGGCAGCTCACTGCTACTTATTAAAAGCGAATTTCTTAAGCAAGGAATGTTAAAAAGATTCACCCACAACTTATCAAACCGTCATTATTTTGGCATCGAGATTTTTAACTGATATTTTTGTTCTTTGTTACATTGTGCCTTTGGAACTACGAAGTATTTCTAGAGTTCATAATCATCAGAAAGTGATATTTTGTGGGTAAAATTTGGTAAAAAAAACCCTGTTAATTTCATAAAACATTCTATTGCACTTATATCAACTATTTGCTTCCTGTGATAAGAATAAAAGTATTGGTTTTTGAAGCAAATTTAAAGTCATACATTTGTCATTCCTACATGACAACCATTGGAAAAGAAATGATAATTGTATGCTTTCTAAATACTACATTTCCCTCACACCAGTCTGTCTCACGCATATTTGTTTGCTCTTACTTTTCAATGCACAAATCATATGGCATCAAAGGATACATTTCTAGCAGGAGATTTAAAACTATAAGTACATATTTTATTAATTCTGTGTGATTTAAATAAGCAAGGTGTATTGCTATAAAATAAGAAATTTTCTAGCTTGAAAAAGTTACGGCATTTCAAACTTCGATCACGTCGGACAAAAACATAAAGAAAATGCTAAATCATTAGGAGTTCAATTGAAAATATTCACTGCCCACACTTACTGCGCTTATGTTTGCAGTATCAATAACCCATTTTTTACAAAAAACCTTTTGGAACTGTTCTTAAGGTAGAAAAGTAGTTTAATTTGTAAAATGTCTTATTCACTGGAAAAATATTCAATAATATATGATTTCATGTTTAGAAAACCCAATGGAGGGGGAGTGTCTGTGAATAAACCAACTGTTCAAAGTAATGCGGAAAAAATCCATTTGAAAAAAATTAGTTTGAAATATAATTTTTTTTAATACTCAAACCATCATATCCCCCTCTATTCATGTTCTCACCTAGTGGCTTACAAAAGTTAGCAGCAATAAATTGGCTTGGAATAATGCACTGAAACGCTATATTCAACCATTCATTATCTATACGTGCTACTTAGGAAATAAATATCGCACTCTCTTATATATCTAACTATATAATATCTATAAGTTCTACTTAAAATAAATGTTGAGATTTTATATTTGGAAATCAGTACAACCAGGTCTCGTTTACTGGGAATGTACTTGCTAGAACTAATTATACGGGGTCAACTACAGGCCATTAATCAGTCCTACCAAACCTTAACCAGCCTGGAACTATATTCAGTTTACTCGCTCGAAGAGCACCCAAATCCTAGTCTCGAATATTATAAAAAGAAGCATTTGTTTGTTTTCTTGCACTCAAACTCCTGACGAATCTATGGCACTTACAGTAGTGGGATTTGGAACACAGTTGGTACAATTTTTTTGCAATTTTAGGGTCGCAGCTAATTTTAAAATTTAATCTAGAAAATTTAGAAAAAATGTAATAGTTTTTTTCACTGTTCGTCCTTTTTCCACGGAATGAAGGAGCATCAAAATTTAGACTTTTCGCAATCACGTTACCTTGACGTCAGTCTTTGGAACAGTGCCAAGATTTCTTCATCTCCAGTCTAGAATGGGAGGGAATCTCGCATATTAAAAAAAAGTTACCGCCGCCACAGGATTGAAAACTGTATTGTATATATATTTTGAATTTGAGAACATCACTGAATACCTTAGATTGTACTCTTTCTTATGGTACGTGAACTTTCGCTTTCCAAAAATAAAAAGATTACATTTCTTGCCCTTCGCGTTAAAACAAAAAAAGCAGATTACATTTCCTACCCTCTTCGATTTCAGCGGAGATAAAAAAATAATAAACATTTTGGCTGACATTGTTAAGTTCTTTTTCGTAAAATTGGAATCGTTAAAGACGGATTAAAAGTTTCAGAGGATTTGAAATCTGAGGGAAATTTTACATTAGATCAGATCATCATTAATCGAAAAATTTTACATTACAGATTTACACCACGGGCACGGGCAACGACGGGTTAGCCACGCAGTGGCTAGTATTTAATCGTTTGAAAATGTTTTGTTGGAGTGAAAAGTATAAATTTGAGATACACACACGCACACACACACAGTTCAATAGACTTGGAAAACACTTAAGGATTACATTTATCATTTCAAAATTCTGACCATATACCCAGAAAACAATATAACCAGGATACACATAGAAACAGTATGCTATAGAAAATGCACGACATGCACATTTCAGATAATTTAAGACAGCATTATTATTATTATTGAACTATTGTGTGGCATAATAGAAAGGTTGATGACAATTCATTCACACTAAATTTTTCTTTCAGCAGTGTCTTATCTTTTTACATTTCAGTATCCTCCCAGGAATCATTTGCTAGTTAGTTGTGGCTTCGTTAAAAATGCATTATGTTACCACCGACACACAGTCTAAATTTAACTTCCCAGACTTATATTAACAACTTAAACAATATTTATAAATAAAATAAAGAATTTTTCAGTTTAATTCAAATTATTCCATTTTTATTTAAATTTATCAAAACAAAATTTATCAATAAAATTGAGAGTATTCAAGCATCGGGAATAAAGGTTTTACATTTTCTTCCATCAGATTTGATACGTAAGGGCAGTATTGGTAGTTGAACTATCGTCGAACTGGAGCAACACATGATCTATTGGTGGGGTTTAGGATCAATCTCAAACGGAACGATCCGAGCAGAATACCTCGTAATTTTGAACCACGTTCAGATGACGAGGTAAACAACAGAGTTGACACCCCACTCTCCCAACTTCCACACCACTCCAACGCGAGGACATTTGAGGCCATGACAGATTTTCAGAAAACCAGAACCACGAGTTATTAGTTTGGATCGAGTTTCGAACACGCAATCCTCCGGTTGCTCCGACACTCTTCTAACCAGGTTGCCACGGCTTTGATGCGTGTTTTTGTATTGTCATGCAAACAATACAATTGTCACACAACAAATACAAATTTTTGCGACACAGAAGAGAAATGTAATCTCGAAAAAACAGCCAGGTCAACAGTAAAATAAGAAATATTATTTCCTCTTATCACTAAACGCACACCCTTTTCCAAACATAGGAGTTGAAAAACAAGTACTCATCTAACTGAAGAAGGAATCGCTTGTAATTTATTGACATGTTAGTAGAGAATCAAAGGAAAACCGTGTATGCGTACCATACAATCTCTCGCATGTCGATCTATCCTCACCTCCAGTGCTCAAGTTATCTCTCCAGATAACGGAATCGACTCTTAATGAGCTCTTTTCTCGTCGTAAATTCTGTTTATGAGCAGACCAAATTATGAGTCATGCATACGTGAACCCTGGGAGCAAAAGCATTTCCTGAAAAAGATCCCAAAGCAGCAGCAGCTGCAGAGGTTAAATCCCTCACAGTGAGAAGGTCGTCTTTTAATTGGCCTTTAACGCCACACTCATTACTTGATGCGCTCTGCATGACTAATGCCACCAAAGTTGGTTGAAACTGAAAACGAGCCTGTGCTTCACACTTCTGCACACAGTTCATTGTCGTTAAAGCTTTTACCAATCCTCCATCCTTTGTCTTTTTATTTTTGGTATAGACCAGGGGTCGGCAACCTATTGAAATGGAAGAGCCAAAAGTTCCAATTTACAAAATTTCCCAGTTTTTAAAGAGCCACTAAACATTTTCGTTGCAATATTATAGTATTTGCTTATATCTATATATATAATTCTCTTACGTGGCACGCAAAAAAGACGTTATTTGTTATCGCGTTTTGGAAACATTGAACGATTGTTTGTATACCACGAAACCTCGCGCTTCAATTGAATTTATAGAGTTATCAGATGAAATTTTATTGAAAAAAAAATGAAT
The DNA here is from genome assembly GCA_947359465.1 of Metellina segmentata. Classification (NCBI taxonomy): domain Eukaryota; kingdom Metazoa; phylum Arthropoda; class Arachnida; order Araneae; family Tetragnathidae; genus Metellina; species Metellina segmentata. The sequence continues at coordinate 61,412,256 of OX375879.1, read as the reverse complement.
TTTCGTCGAGCTGTTGCAGTTTATAATAGGAAATCGAAGAAAGCGGTGGATCATTTCAGGGCCATTTAAAAACAGTCCTTTTCAGGGGTAACAATTATATTTCAACAAAACGCTTGCACTATAACTTTCGACAACAAACTCAATGAAAAAGTGTGGGTGAGTCGAGAGTGCTGGAAATGTACACACAAACAACATGCTGGGTATTCAATTTCCAAAGTAGCGCTCACATTTCGACTCAAAGTTTTCATTTGAATTCTGATTCCAGGGTACTGTATATTTACTTTCTATATAATACAGCAAAATTAGATTTGAAAAGTATTTTTTGGAACATCATATTGTGTAAACAATTATTTCTGCTAGGACACATGTCTTCATTAATGCGAGCGAAGCGAGTATAGGTTCGCGCAGCGAACCTATGAGGATTGCGAAGCAATCCTCCGGGGGTTGGCGAGCTTTAGCGAGCAGGGGGCGGGCCCCCTAGTATATATATATATATATATATATATATGGGAGCATTAGCTTTGCATGCCTTTTGGAAGTTTTATTAAATCTGGCTTATAACTTGTTGTTTTAAGTTCCTAGCACGACTCTAGATTTTTATTTGTTAGTTGACTTTTAACTTTACTTTTTTTTTAATATTCATGCAAGAGAACGCTTGCTCGCACGAATATGTCGACCCGAAGATCGTCAGCACTCCATATGCCAACTTCTTCACCTCACTGTAGCATTCTGGAAGACTATTCCATGCGCCGAATATGAGGGCCTCAACTCGCGGAATTTCTTTTAGAGCTGTCCACTTGTGAAGCGCGATGTGCATGCATTTCTGGACCTCCAACTCTTCCAACTTGCTCTTGAGTTCTGTAAACTTGCCACTCCACAAGTCTTGGTTTTCAAATCTTGCAATTGCATTTGAAGCGATCCAGCATCAATTCCAAATGGCTCAATGTTTCTCTCATTTGTATTTGTGTTGAGAGGATTTATTATGAACGTGAGAGTACTATTGTTTGTTTTGAATTGCTCGAATCTCTCAGCGAATCCATCCTTCATGTTTTTTAAAGCTATGCTGAAGTAATTCGTGTCAATAGCTGCATTGGTCTCATCGCGATATTGCTTCAGATTTTTAAAATGAAGTAATTTACCGCTCTCCATGTCTTCAACACAAATAAGTAATTTTTTTTCGAAACAAACTACTTCTTCAAGCAAGGCGTAGGCTGGATTGCCCTTTCCTTGCAGTTTCAGATTTAGATCATTTAGTTTCATTGTGGTATCTACCATAAAGTTGAATTTTTGCAGCCATTTGTCTTCTTCCAGTTCGGGATGGTCAATGCTTTTTTTCATTGAAGAATGTTTTTATTTCACTCAACGTATTGCAATGTTTTGCTTTGTGCTTATCTTGATGAATTATGCAGTGAAACGTTAGAATTTCGTGGTTTATTTTTTCTGAATAATTGATGTTACCCCTCTATGGGGTATTCCTTTCATACTTCTGGCTCCATCAAATAAACGTTGCTATAAAAACGATTTTATTTATATCTATTCCATTGTCTTCCAGGCATTTTCGCACAGCATTTGCTATATCTTTTCCACGAGTTTGCCCTGAGAGCGGTAGCACTCCTAGCAATTCTTCTTTTGGATCTTGGGACGACAGATACCTGACGAAAAGGGTAACTTGTGCCGTGTCTTTTATGTCGCAAGACTCATCTATAGCAAGTGATAAGGCAAAGGCCAGTTGAATGTCTTCCACTTGCATATGTGGTACATTTGAAGACATTTTAGCAGTTCTATCTTGTACTGTTTTAGCAGATAATGGCAAATCTTTGATTTTTTTCATAATTTCTGCTTTGTTTTTAAAATTACGAAACAGTTCTTCAGATGCATGTATGAAACAATCTTTGACGTACTCACCATCTCATCATCTAGACGTGTTGTCTAGACTCTAGACGCTGTTTGGGTGAGACGAAAATGGAATGCAATTGGCTGAAAGATAAACATGGTCAAGGAGTCTCATCTCTAAGAACAAAACCATAGTTCAAATTTATCTCATTACTGTCATGTTAAGCGCAGAGATTTGTAATTAACGATTATGAAAGTATAGGCTATTGAGAAATTAGGTACTTAAAAATATATTTTCTTATTTTTTAAGGGTTTTGATGAAAAATTATTAATTTTTTCGTATGGAACTGGAGAGCCGCAAATTTACATCAAAAGAGCCGCATGCGGCTCGCGAGCCGCAGGTTGCCGACCCCTGGTATAGACCTTTTGACAAAGTAAGTCTTTCACTCGGATGAAATTTTTGTCACTAATAAACAGAATAACAGTGACTAACATGGATGACAAAAGTGTGCGTACAATTAGAAATATTGGAGGCATTAAACAGCACATTGAAGTTTTAAAAATTATTCTTGATGGAAAATAAGAGAAAAATTTTGAAGTGCAAAATTGTATGCCTAAGGCAGGGGATGACAAAAATTTAAAAAAATTTTCGGAGCCAACCTTATTTTTTAGGGGCAAGGACCCCTTGCAATACATATCATTCTAATATTTTTTTGAACGCCGAATATATCGCACAACTCAATACATACACACTCGTAGTAAGTAATATGCTATTCATAGTGTAACTGAGGCAATAAAAAGTAACATTTTTATTTTCTACATTGGACATTTTGTTCCATTTTTAACCTTTTAAGGCCTGAAAAATTAATTTTTTTTAATGAAAAATAAACGTTTTTTTACAGAAACAGAAAATTTATGGGGGCCATATCTACCTGGCACCCGTAATTTGTCGTGCTTTGGCAAAAGGCCTAAAAGGTATTGTTTCCTGTAACACAATCAAAAATTATGGGGTAGGTTGGTAAAAAAAAGTGGTTTTTGTTTTACTTAATATTTTTAGCAAATACGCAAAAGGAAATATTATCTGAGTATTAATGTCAGATTTAAAATTGATCAGAGGTGTGATCGGTGATGAAAAACACTGGGTATATATTATTTTAGCGGGTCAATATCCTGGGTATATACTCAGGTATTTACCCAAATTGGGTATTTATAATTTGTCGTCAGGTTTAACTGCTTATTCACCCCTAAATAGTTTATTTATGACATAGTGTCTGAACTGTATATATAAGAAACAATTATTAATCGATTACGATCACTGTGACGTCGTAATCAATCGTTTTAATTAATGTTTAAAAAATTCAATTAAATTTTTTTAAGTCTAAAAAAAAAACTACAGTGTCGGAATTTTTGTACTGTAAATTCAAGATCGGTCGAGTTACAGGAAAAACAAACGTTTTTTTTTTTTTTTTTTTTTTGGTTTGGCCTTATATACACAGCAAGAAGGAAAAGCAGTGCTATGTGTTGCACCTTTTTGTAAACCAAATTATGTATCATTTATTAATCATTTTATTAATCACCACGATATTTTTTGAAAAGGTATTCAATCATAGTTTAGAAAATTAAATCCTGGTGTGATATAACTAAAATCTAGTGTACTACTAATTGCATATTAATATGAATACAGTACGCTCAAAACACTGCAATTGAATTTTTGTATATTTCGAAAAAAAATCCTCTCTGAATTGTAAACTATTTTACCACACTTTCATGTCACATAAGACATTTTTAACATTTTAAACAACATTCTATTCGTAATCACTAGGCCCTGATGTTTATATGATAAAAGTTTTAAATAAAGTTTTTTAAAACTGATTTTGAAAATTATAGGTGTTTGCATAAATATCACTTTGATAGTAGCACAAGTACATGAAAAAAAAAATTCGGACACTCTGGGCATACCAATGCTAAAATTTACGCAAAATATCCTTCCTCTTATATGAAGCTACAAAAAAAAAATAATAATAATATATATATATATATATATATATATAGATCGACAAAAAGCAAACATTAAGTCAATATTATATACAAGATGGTCTTAGTATTTTTTAATTAACGTCACACTGGAGCAACATAACGGACTATTGGCGACGGTAAGGTATCAACCTCAGAAAGGATAGATCCGATGCCAACACCAACACTTTTGACAACGCCAGATGGCACTCTCCACAGTAAGTTTTTTTTGTGGCAACGCTTATGATATTTTTTTCGGCGTGCTTTTTGTCACGAGTACTTCATTCTTACTGATAAACCTAAAACATTCGTCAACATAAAACTGTCTGTAGTACCGATAATTTTTCAGTGCTGATAATTACTAAACTTGTATCGCAATTGTAATTTTGCTGGCAAAACATTGTGTTTTTACAAACTCTTCCTTGACCACATTTTCCACCAGAAACGTCTCCGCAAAAAAATGTCTCTATGCTATAATTGTACCAATAATTTTTCAGTGCTCATTATGGCAATGCTTGTATAACAATTGTCACACAAAAACTCTGGTTTTTCTATACGAAATTGAAATTTTGCACAAAGTTAAGTGAGTTCTAATGGCAAATCAGATGTGTATTTGTTTCGTTAATTGCCAATTTGATAAAAAAACAGCATAACCAATTAAGCAAAACTACTGTTAAGATATATATTTATCATGATTTTTACTTATTACAAGAAGATATGTTACAAGTATATCTTTTTCTAACAACCTCATTCCACGACCAAAAACAAAATAAAATTGGGACATCTACCAGAACCACCCCAACTCAAAATGTAAGAGGCCTTTAAAAAAAATTTTTTTTTTAGACTTAATAGACGGGGATGTTTTTGTGGTGGTTAGTCTTTTAGAAATTTTAAGTTCACTTTTAATGAACAGGAAGAAATGAATTGTCCTTAAACGCTGGATGTCAATTATACAGTGTCAAAAGTATAAGGAATCGTGATAAATACATTTCCCAGTCGTGACAAGTAGTTCTTTGGACTTTAACCGCAGCATTACGAAAATGGGCGTAACTCGACTGACAAGTTTCATAACTTCATATATGCAGTCGCAATTTTCCCCTTTAAACACATTTCGAGACTACGCAAATTCAAATAACTGTGCAGACTGCTAGTGTTGCGTGGGTACAGTCTGAACTGAAATACTTTAAGATCGGCTTTAAAATATTAACACACTTTTCCTCAGAAATTTCCATAACTCAGCTGGATGTCGTATGTGAGGAAAATTGCGTTCAGCAATAAATATGCCTAGGGCTCAAGTTTTTCACCCACGTTCGACTATTCATATGCATCCTAAAAGGAAAAGTCATGCTTTAAGTAGTAGGATAAAGAACAAGTAATTGTATTTATTTGTAAAGCTAAAAACCGGACACATGATTTATCACAAACCTGAAAGCGTTAGTTATATCGTGTCTGGATATATTGCAATCCACCCATACCGCTCATCTTTTGCTTTAACACGGGCTGGCCAAGCCAATTTTTATGAATTTTTGTTTTCTAAAATTCCAAGAAAATTCTCTTTATTTGTGGTATAATAGTATCATTTCGAGATTACACGTACTAATGAAAAACGCGCTGAGAAGTTTCAAAGTGAACTGAAGTTGTTGACAGTCTCTTACAAAGAATTATTTAATGACCTAAACAAAACACGGACACGACAATTAATAGCTGAATTCGTAAAACCAGTGAAACATCAGTACATTTTCCTGATCTATATATCTCCGTCTAAATACATAAATATAGAGATAAATAAGAGTGAGAGGGGAAGATTAAATTGGAGTTACCGAATGTTTTTCTCTAGAAGCAGAAATACACAAATTAAAATATGTATATTTTTAATAATAATGTTTTTAGTATTTTCAAGTATAATTTTTCTTTCAGATGTACAGACTGCCAATGGAGCAAACAACACCACAGATTAGAGACGGAAACATGAAGCTTCTTAAAGGTGGCGTGAAAATGCACTACCCCACAAGTAAGATCCAACTATTTTACAAGAGTTTGTGACTGAGAAGAAAATCCCACGTACCTGTAATAAAATGTTTGGTGACTTAATCTCTGTAAGTTTATATAAAGTACAAGGACGTATATTGAAATCGTACTTGGTAGTATTATATAATACCATCAGGTAATGAAATTAACGATTCTTTGAGTGAAATGTTTTAAAACATCAAAAAATCTTTTTATTTTATACATACAATTACTTGACACTGTTTACTTGAACATAGTAAATACTTGTCAAAAATTTGTGAGTAAATTAAAGTATCTCGATCCTATTAAACTTCACTTAAATATAAAAGAAAATAGCATGGTTTTATTATTTTTAGATCACTAAAGAAATCCCATTTGCTTTTAAATGCCAGTTATAAACAATAATCTGAAAAATATGTAAAACATGTTTACATTTTTCTCGTAGCATTTGCAAAGTTATAACTACGTGCCACTATTTGTAAATCAAAGAGTCTCAAATCCTGCAGGATTCTTCTACTATGCATTCAGAAACCAAAGCGGAAAGCCAAAATGAAAAGAATTCCCATTTGGTTGCTTCGCAAATCAAATGGGAATTAGTACCATTCGCCGGGGGTTAAGTAACTGGGGGTCACAACAAGGGAATTCGTAGCCTTTTGGATAACAGCCATCATGGCGTTGCCCGTGGTGTTCGTCTTCTTGGTTCAAATTTTTCGCAGATTTCAAATCCGTTGAAATTTTCAATCTATCTTCAACGATCCCGACATTACAAAAAAAAAACTAAACACCCAAGTCCACCCAAAATGTTAAAAAAAAAATTTTTTTTGCTTTCTTTTGCTGAAATTATAAAAGGGCAGGAAATGCAATCTGACTTCATAATCTCTTGCAAAAATAAAAAAGATATTCAATTTAACAATTTTATTTATTTAAAGAAAATCATATTTATAGGTATCGATATGAACTTAAATTTTGCGCATGTTTCAAATCCGTTGAAATTTTTACTCTATATTTAACGGTCTCGGAGAGAGAAAAAAACCCAACTAAATAACCAGTTAAAAGTTCATGCGTTTTTTATCGTCTGCTGGATAACCCTTCCTTCGAGCAAAATGAAAACGTAAACGTAAATAATTAATTTAGAATCTGTGATCTTCTATGCTGTTGCATTCAAAAATAAATAAATTTCATTAAATTCATTTTTAAATGTTCTAGATTGAATTTTAAAATTCGGCGTGACCTAAAAATTGCAAAAAATGCTCCTGTGTGCAAATCCCATGACTGTAAGTGCCATAGATTCGTCAGGACTTTGCGTGCAGGAAACAAACAAACAAACACACAGAGAAACAATTCCTTTTTTAATATTAGAGACATTTGGCTACTGTCAGTTTGCGAATTCTTCCTCAGTGTTTCTGCCTTCCATGAACTGTGGTTCAAGTTCATCTCGATTGTTAAAATTAATTTTATCGTTAAAAAAACACATCATAAATAAATCGTGAACTTTCATTCTAACACTCTTATCAAAGACCTAATCGGATTCAAACAATTCATTTGTACCGCTTAGCGTTTAAATACCTTATCAACCACTGACCGAATCTCTACTAGTTTGTGTGTGTGTAGACTGTCCTGACGAATCTATGGCACTTACAATAATGAGATTTGGCACACAGGTAGTCCGATTTTTTAGCAATTTTTCTATCGCGATCGAATTTTGAAATTTAATCTAGTACATTTTAAAATTAATTTATTGGAATTTAATTATTACTGTTTTCCTTTTAATTGCAACAGTATAAAGAGATGACAGTTTCTAAAATTATTTTGTCGTTTCCGTTTGAACTTCCGAGGAACGATTTTAGCGGACGAACGAAACAAACAAATTTTAACAGGAGTTATGTAGTTCTTTTTCCCCCATCTCCCAGATCGTGAAACATGGAGTAAATATTTCAACGGATTTGAAATCTGCGGAAAATTTTACATCAGATCGATACCTAAAAATATGATTTTCTTTAAATAAATAATTTTTAAATTGTAACTTTTACATTTTTTCCCATACAAATTTGACATTTGTTAACGAGAAATCACAGATTCCATTTCCTGCGCTCAAACGAAACAAGTTTTATACAAGACGCTGTTACAAAGCAAGATATAATTGGTTGGTTTAAATTCCTATTTACACCTACTCCCGTCTCTCCTATAAATAGGTGCGATTATATTATGATTATCAGAAACAGTGACTTTTCAAGGGAAAGCGTTTACGCACAAAGCAAAAACTAACAATTCAAAGCTGCCATTATAAAACGAAACTTAACTACTGTTAGAATTTCCATTCCTGGAGGGATGGTGGAGGCGACTATTCTGTTCAGTGAGTCACTGCAATTACGAACCATGATTAAACGCAACCTTGAGCACGTCTTTACAAAGTGACACTTGACAATTATTCCTGGTTAGAATTCCTAATGATAAAATACACGAGGTATAAAGAGTCGAGTAAATATTTTGCTGCGTATGTCACTGTAAAAAAAATTGCAATTCCACATAAAAAAGCTTCAGCGTCATTATAAAACGAAACTTAAATATTCTTGATTCGAATTCCTAATGATAAAATACATGAGGTATAACGAGTTGAGTGAATATTTTGCTCAGTATGTCACTGTAAAAACAATCGCAATTCCACATAAACAAGCTTAAACGCGTCATTATAAAACGAAACTTAAATATTCTTGGTTCGAATTTCTAATGATAAAATGCACGAAGTATAAGGAGTTGAATGAATATTTTGCTCAGTATGTCACTGTAAAAGAATCGCAATTCTACGTAAACAAGCTTCAGCGTCATTATAAAACGAAACTTAAATATTCTTGGTTCGAATTCCTAATGATAAAATACATGAGGTATAAAGAGTTGAGCGAATATTTTGCTCAGTATGTCACTGCAAAAGGAATCGCAATTCCACATATACAAGCTTCAGTGTCATTATAAAACGAAACTTATATATTCTTGGTTCGAATTCCTAATGATAAATACACGAGGTATAAAAAGGAGTGCGAGTATTCTACTCAGGAACGAACGTGATTACGAAACACGACTTTACAAGGCATCCATCCCGTCTTTATCTGCAGCGACATAACTTTGATTAACCGAACGGTGTAAGAGGCCCATATATTTCTCTCTTTTTCCCCCGTCTCCATTAGTTACCGTTGCGAGCGTCGATAGTGCAGGTGAGATACGAGGCGTGTATTATGGCGTCTTATCATTTAATGAAGGTGAGGTCGCAGATAAGAGGTTGCCGGCGATGACAATGGGACGGGCGACCACCAGTCTGCTGGGGAGCGGCGGAAGATAAGAACCGCCTAGTCATTATGGATGCGGAGTTGCGATTGGGGGATGGGGTCCATATTTTGGCACAAACCGTTCGATTGAAAAACATAAGAACAAGCACATGACATACGAATTAGAATGTTCAATTTTTCTAGACGGTAGAGGGAAAATATGCCAATTAAAAGCAAGTTAGCCATTCACTGTATGTATATTTTAGAGCAGGGATTTCCAACCGGTGGTACGCGGCAAGGTTTCAGGTGGTACGCAAGGATGACACGAGCGACCCAAATATTCTTCGAAATTTGTTCGATTTTTTAGTATGTACAACCACGTTATGCTATTTCTTGTGCCATTTGTTACTAGTTACTTGTGTAAGAGTGGTTTTTCTGAACTTTTATATAAAAAATACATATAGAAACAGAGGAAGTGTTGAAGAGGACTTAAGAGTAAAGTTAAGCTCCATTGCTCCTGATATTTTAATAAAAGACAAATAACAAGTTTCGCATTAAAAATTGATTTTTGATTATGTTAATATTTGTTTGATTAGTTTGTACTAATTATTTAAAATTAGCTGTACTTAGACCTGTGAGAAAAGAATAAGACTGTAATTTTCAATAATCGTTTTATTTTTTCCTGTATTAAAACATTCTTAATACGAAATACAAGTGCATTAATCATAAAATATGAAGCTTTCTTAGTATTTTAATTAAAATAGAACAAGCCATTGGGCACTTTTCTGACATTAGATAATTGTTTCTAAAATTATATAAAACTGGTGGTATGCTAAAAATTTCTAAAAACTTCAAGTGGTACTCTGTTAATAAAAGGTGAGGAACCCCTATTTTAGTGCATAAATTATTTCTCCTTCAACCGTATAAAGGGTCCACGGGCATTTGATAAATAAATACATGAATAAGCATGAGTCAAAATAAAGGCTAAGATACTAGTCATAAATATTTCAACATTATTAAGCTTTCCTACACGGTAAAGGGGAAACGAGAGGATTGAGTGGAAAGCAATTTAACCCTCACTGCTGGATGAATTTGGATACATAAATTATTTCTCCTTTTAACCCTCTGAGAGGTTTACACGCATATATTCACTCAACACGTTAACTAAATCTTCTCTGCATGACTTATAACCAATTTTGACCTCCTTGAAAAATAGTATCTTCTGTACGATCCATTGAACTAATAGAGGTGATTATTTATTCAAGTGGTTTAGGGGACCAGTGCACAAAATTCTTTCAAAACTTCGATTCTTTTTTTTTAATAATTTTAAATAAATATTTATACAATCATCTTTAAAATGATTTATTATTTATGGAGATACGTTGAGTAGAAGTATTTTAAATAAGTTTTTGAAGGCATAAATCAATGTAACAAGGTCAATTTAATGTTTTAACTTCAAATCTCAAAATGTGTATTTTGTCGACAAAAGGATAATTTTTTCACAATTATATAGAAGCAAATATTAAAAAAAAAATGGGTTTCAAATGTAACATACCCTGTGACATATTTTAACACGGGCATTTCTTTTATCTGCTCATAAAAGTTTAATTTAATTGTTAAAACAAATTTTAAAAAATTATGTTTTTTTAAAGTAGTTTTAGGGAAATAAATCTCAAAGTATCAAATTTGAAGGTTTTTTTTAAATCTTTGTGTTGGTAGTGTTTAAAAGGGTCTTCATAACCTGTGTAAAAAAATTCAAATCAATACACATAAAAAATTATGAGAAAATGTTCCTGAAAATTTAACCATTTTAACATTACGTATATATGTATAGGACTGCACCGGTTCCTTGTACAGCAATATTACACTACTCGCATATTTAACGAAGCTTTGAGGGTAGAAACTTTATTCCTCTCACTGGTATACTTTGTATCCTAATCCTGAAATACATTAATAAAACTAACAATCACTATGACTGCTATTATTGCTAATAGGCAAGTCCAAGATCCTCTAAGCAGTAAGCATATTTTGAATTTGCAACGGCCATGCATTTTAATTCATTAGAGCTTGAATGTAGAGTTTTATACCTTTGACGACTTCATATCTTCTATCAATAGGTATATGTTACATTTTTAACGATCATAAAAAAACGAAAAAATATTTTTTAAATACAATACAAATAAAGAGAAAAACGTTTAGTCAAGAGCAACTCATCAAAAACTAACATCCACAGCAAAAACCTGTCAAAAATTTGTGAATAACAAAATTAAAGTATCTCGATCATATTAAGCTTCACTAAATATAAAAGAAAATAGCATCAATTTATTATTTTTAGATTACTAAAGAAATCCCATTTGTTTTTAAATGCCAGTTATAAACAATAATATGAGGTTGTACAGCAAGTTTTTTCTATAGATCTTCAACTTTCCAAGTAAAAAATGTAACGAATCAATAAATAGACAGGAATACTGTTACAACAATACAATAATCAAAATCATTCTTTGTACCAACCAACAAAAAATATATATTCTTTTGTGAAAATACCTACAGGTTAAAGCAGAAAAATACTTTATAAATGGCGTTGTTTTGATCACATTTTTTTTTTCATTTTACAACTGTTGCAAAACATATTTTTTCGGATCGTTTTAAGCAAGTGCATTTCGTATTTATTTTTTCGTATCATCAAGTTATGATATTCAAAGTTTAAATATTATAATAAATTATTTTTCTTATCACATGTGTTTTTAGGCTATATTCCGAAACATCGTTTGTGAATTCTTTTTCAGTATTTCTCCTGCAATTAAATGTGGTTCAAGTTCATCTCAATTGATAAAATAAATTTTATATTTAAAAAATATAACAACATAAATATATTGCGAACTTTCATTCTAACACTCGTTTGAAAGACCGAATTGGATTAAAAATAATTCATTAATAATGAATACCATTAAATACTTCATCAACCATTGACTGATTGAATACATTTGTTAGAATTTCTTTATAAAATTAAAGATCCTCGGATTAGATTCTTGGATTAAAGTTAATAACCCTGACTTCGACCTCAAAAGTTACAACTTATTTTTCACGCATTTTTTCTCATCTCTACTAATATAAAAGGACGTGTTTGTGTATCCTGTCTGTGTGTCTCTATCCAGCGCCCTGACGAATCTATGGCACTTATAATAATAAGATTTGGCACGCAGGTAGTCCGATTTTTTTTAATTTAGGGGTTCAGCCCAAATTTAAAATTTTGATCTAAAACATTTAAAAATTAATTTATTGGAATTTAATTATTGTTTTCATTTGAATGGCAACAACATAAAGAGAACACAGATTCTAAATTGATTTTTTTCCGTTTGATTTTGAGGAGGAACGATTTCAGCCGACGAAAAATATATTGTAATTTTTAATTTAAAAATATTTAGAAAAATTGTTCCACATGCATAACAAAAAACTTCCTGTTCCACAGCCACCTGTACTAGCTAGCCCTCTGAGCGTCATGTGAATTCCAAACAGTGCTTGTGGTATTGCCTTTTTTCCAGAAGACATAAAATGATCGACCACATCTGTTGATTAAAATATTCTATTGGTCAAGTAGTTTAAAACTTATTACAAATCATACAAAAAAGGACACAGGTTTCGAAACAGATATGTGAGGGACTATGTAAGAAAATAAAGGGTTTAGAAGTGGTCTTTCCGGGTGAGGTGTTTGTGAAGAACAAGTTATGTCAGTGGATCTGATGATAACATGTTGTGAAGTCAAAATTAATGTTGTGAATTATCAAATTAATGTTTGGTATACCCTTTTTTGGGATTAACATGCATATATCCGTTCTGCAACCAGCAGTCTTCCTTGGATGACTTCAAACCAGATTTGACCTTCTTGAACCATAGAATCTTTGCTAGGATTCTTTCAACCATAGATGTCACTGTGGAATCATTTGTATAGTGGATCAAAAGCAACACCACACTGCTCGAAGAACTTGCAGGGCTCAGAGGGTTAAGCGTACGATAAATATAGGTTGTGACGGGGAATTGATACAACCAAATTCCTTCGACATTCGCGTAGTAACAATCCCACTGAGATATCAGTAAATTCGAAGGAAACACACGAATCGTCGATATTTTAAATGCAATGGAAAACCTAATGGTTGTGCATAACGTTCCGATGAGTAACATGCCTCCATTCAACAACCCGCATTTCACTGGATAATTTCTAACCAGCTTTGATCTTTGCTCTCATTTTTTTTCAACCCATGGATGTAACTATGAGGTCATAAACTATGTCGTGGGTTTAAAGCAGCACCACATTGCAAGAAAATCTTCTGACGCGCTCAGAGGGTATAACATACGATAAAAATAGGTGGTTACGGGGAAATGATCCAAACAAATTACTTCGACATGCTTAGTTTATATCCTATTGTCAAAATCAGACATCAATAAATACGAAGAACACACGCGAATGGTCGATATTTTCTATGTACTGGAAAACTTAATGCGGGTACTAGTGAATAATCAACTCAATATTCCCTCGATTACTTCTAACCAGTTTTGATCTTCTTGTGCAATAGTATCCACTCTGATTTTTTCAATACATGGATGTGACTATGAAGTCATATTGTTTGTGCTGGGTTAAAAGCAACACCACACGTTTCTTAAATCTCGTGACGTTCAGAGGATGAAACGTACAATAAATATAGGTGGTGACGGGGAAATGACCCAGCCAGACAATTTCGAGATGCGTCTTACAGAGAGAATCATAAGTCAGCAAATACAGAGAACACGCACGAATGGTTGGTATTTTCAAAGCACTGACATCATTTGCGTGGAAATTACTCGATCGCAATTTCGGCGACAACCCCCTCCCTTTTAAACATTACCCCCACTCCACACATGTATTTAATGGCCACACCATCATTCTCATATTTCATGCCATGCACAACACCAACACATTAAAACTTGAAAGGAAAAGAAACGAGAAGCCGAAAAAACATGCAACGTAGCGGAACAGGGCTGACGTCGAGACAAGAGGCGTTTTGTTCTAAGCGTCATTCCACTAAAAAAATAATAAACATATAAATAAATAATGCAGAGATAAAAGAAAAGAAATTCCATGTATTCTCTCCCTCCGCTCTGTATCTCCCCACTTATCTCTCTCGCACGACGGCGTGTAATAAATAATGGAACGCTGAATTTTTAAAAGCCAGCGCTCGAAAAATCGATGAAAACAATGCTTTGGGACTGGTTTTAATAATAAAAAAGAGCGAAGCAATGGAGCTTCGCTACTTCTCGCTATCTAGTTGATTTATCGCGCTTTCAAAATGCAAAAGAAAGATTTAGTGTAGCACTACATTATTGTGTTTTTCTTCTCACTTGCGAGGAAGCGTAATATATTGCGATATTTCTCCGGGCGCATAATCAAACCTGACTCAGCAGTGGTGGGAAATAATGAAATATGCTATCGATCGAAAAGCATTTGTGCGAGATTTTTGAATTCCAGTCTCATTTTCTTTAATTTATATTTTGGCATCCATGGCGAAGGAACAACATGTCTGCCATGTAAACTAATTCAGCAAATAAATGTTTCTTGCTTATCACCCTCGTATAAAATGAACATTGCAAACCGAATAAAGAAACTTGCATGGAATGTATTGCGAAATTTGTATGCCTCTGAAATTCATTCTAAACCTTGACTATGGAGAAAAAAATTAGCACAGTTTCGGAATAAGAAAATATCTAAAATTGTAATAAATATTATTATTTTTATAGAATTTTTAATGGCGTGTTTTTTACTAAAATTTAATGAACTGTGAAGATATTACTGAGAAGTGACATGTAATATATATACAGTGATTAAAAATACGAACATTGTATACTTTAATTATTGGACAATACAAAAACCGCAACCGCTTGTTTAATTCAAAGTCTTTTTTTTTTAGGAAATTCGAATATTTTCCCATTAATTAAAATGTACAAGTTAGTTTTTTCGTGAAGGGTAGTTCATTTTGTAAAGCCGATTGCCAATGTTTGAAAATATCAAAAAGTCTTAATATCTTGATATCAATTTTCGGAAATAGTGGAATCAATAAAAACTTCTTTAATTCGAATATTTTTGGAATTATACAGCCCGAAAAACGTGCGTCTCGGTTTGTTATTTTTTCCTTCGTCACAATCAGTCCAGGCAAGAGTAAATAAAAATAAGAAAACGGTAAAAAGTAGGTAGAAATCCGAGGCTATTCAATTAAAAATTTTTTACTTATTTAAAGAAAATCATACTTTTAAGTATCGATCTAATGTGAAATTTTTCGCAAATTTCAAATCTGTTGAAATTTTCACTCTGTCTTTAACGGTCTATGTGACAGAACAAATGACCCGTTAAAAGTTTATTAGTTATTTATCGTCTGCTGGATAATCCTTTCTCCGCGCAAAATGAAAACTTAAACGAAAAAAATAAATTTAGAACCTGTCATTTCTTTATGCTGTCGCCATTCCAAAGAAAACAATAATAATTATATATCATTAAATTTATTTTAAAATGTTCTAGATTAAATTTTAAAATTCGCCGCGACACTAAAATTGCAAACAATTTGGACTACCTGTGTGGACTTACTGTAAGTGTCATAGATTCGTCAGGATTGCGTGCAAAAACAAACAAGCTGTTCTGTTTATAATATTAAAGACGAGCCACTGCATGCGGTCAAGCATGCAGTGCTCGCTAAACCCCGCAAACCAAATCCACAGGCCACTCCGAGATGGCATCGTCACTGTCAAATGCAGCCAAATTCGATAAGCGAAGAGATCCAATCAACGTGACATCAGAATATCTTGTGATCTCTCGATTGGGAAGGCCAAATTCGTATTGGAAAAAATATAAAGGTTTTATTTAAAAACTATTCAGGGTTCCCACGGGCCTTTAAAATTCTTGAAGAGTACTTGAATTTCATTTTCGTTTTCAAGGGCCCCAGAAAGTACTTGAATTTGGTGCAAAGTACTTGAAAGCCCTTGAATTTATTTTGAAAATTTATAATATGGAATTTTCTCGATTGTTAAGTATGTGAATGGTAATGAAGAGGATACATTATAGAAGAGGTACTGCAGAAAAGTTGTCTACTAAAATGGGGGGTTACAGAGGGAATTTCTGCCTTTTTATGATAGTCCTTGAAAATCATCAAATGGGCCTTGAAAAGTACTTGGATTTTTTTCCCACCAAAGAATAGGAACCATGTTATTTATTTTTTAAAAATCATTCTTTTAGGTATCGATCTAATGTAAAATTTTTCGCGGATTTCAAATCCTTTGAAATTTTTACTCTATCTTTGAGGATCTACGGTAAAAATAAATTTCGAATCTGTGATCTCTTTATACTGTTGCCATTCTAAGAAAAACGATAATATTAAATACCAATAAATTAATTTTAAAGTGTTTTAAATTGAATTTAAAAATTCGGGCTTCACCCTTAAATCGCAAAAAAATCGGACTCTCTGTGCGCCAAATCTTATTGTTGTAAGTGCTATAGATTCGTCAGGGCACAGGATATAGACACACAGACAGACACACAAACACGTCCTTTTATAATAGTAGATAAATATTATACTGCATGAAATGTATTTTCCCAAGAAAGCATTGTTTTAACATCATTAAATAAGGAACGGATCCCGACATATCAATTAGAGTACCTGGCAGAAAACTGCTAGGATCCACATCATAATTAAAAGATAATTTAATGATGGTATAAGAGCTATAAGGGGAGACTGTAAAGGAAGTGACAACACTTTGAAAAATAATTGAGATAGAAGACAGAATTTAGAAATTGATACAATCATTATATATAATACGTGTTTCATTAACGTACATGGCTCATAAATTATCGTATTTTCTTTAATGACAAGTGCCAATAACGGATATAAACAATGTAAAATTTACAATTAGGTATATATTCGGCAATTTTGACGAACAGTCGAAATATGCTTGAATTGAGCTAAGGAACTGCATAGTAGATTGCTTAAACTACACGGAACAGAATGCCACTGATAAAATTCGTCAGCAGTCTGATTAGCTATGATAAATCTAGAAGAAAAAACAGCCCAGAAAAAAAAATACGAGCGAAAATAGGTTTAACCTAAAAAAAATGTCGAATCGCTTAGGAACAAAGGAATTGATGAAATTTGAATAGACGCTCAGAATCCCCAATAGTGGTTAAAATTATTGTGATATGCTTTTTTTTTCATGTGTTTTATTGGAAAAAGGATTTAACACTTGTAAAAATAAACGAAATATTGTTATATATTCTGTTTAATTTTATTTCATTTAGAGGTATGAAATCTATATGAATATAGATGCTATTTGCATTACAAACGAATTAAAATAAGAAATGCATGTAACGACACTTAATCATCAAAGATGTAAGTTATCAAAAAATTTGGCACATATGCTGAGTGTTGAATTTTTTTCAGTAAATTCAAATTTTCAAAATAGTACATAAACATCTCCAAGTATTTGCCATGTCTATTACCATTAAAAATTTCGAGTTTGATTTACACTGAAAATGTGTTGGGTCTTATTCTTGAAGGGTATTTATTTCTGCTAGACAAATTTTAAATTATGTCACGTATATTGCAAAAAATACATAATAAGACCATCTAACTCCTCTTATGTTACCATCTATCTATTTTTTTATCATTGTAATTATTGAACACATAATTTCGTTAGTTGTTGGTTTAGCACTTCCCATGGAATGCGAATAAATGAATAACTCATTCCATTCGTAACCTTCCACACTTGAAAAGGTTAAACACAGTAAATTAACATTCGCGGTAATCTAATATTCTACTTTTGAGCTTACAGTGAAAAAAAAATGTCTATTTTATTGTAAAATGTCCATGCGGAAACTATTCATGTCTCTACATTAAACCAATGTTTTATTTTATTAAAAAAAAGTAGAACTAATTATTTGTGTAAAGTCCAGTATTTCGCTGCCAGAAATAACTTAATGTTGAGATCTTCGCAGCCTGGAGGAGACAGTCGAAATGAATGGAAATTAAAACTATTTACTTCCTACTGATGTTCTGAATTATGTCCTTATTATCCGCAGCTCTCCAGCATTTTACCACCAACGAAGATTCCCACTCGTCATCAGGGAAATTACAGTCGGCTTCATAAATAATTTAGAACAGCGGTTCACACATTTTTTGCTGAGAGCCCTTTTTGAAACAAAAGTTTCTAGTGGAGCCCCAAGAAATGTTGGTGTTCATGTTCTATGAGATATATTACGCACGATACGTATACTGAAGTATGAATAATAACAGGGTGGCAACAAAATCCTTGAAAAAAAGTTCCCTGATATTTCCATGATTTCCCTGATAGTTTCACAAAAATTTCCCTTGATTTAACAATTCCCTTAAGAAATGTTGTGATCCGTGATTGGTATCGATATACAGTATCTACGCAACACTGTTTTTTAATATTTATGGTCAGAGGGTGTAAAAGCAGGCCCTGATTTACCATTAGGCCAGTGAGGCACGGGCCTAGGGCCCCCATAATTTAGAGGGCCCCTAAGTTTCAAAAGTATCTAAAAAATTTAAAAAGTTTTAAGTAGTTACATAAATTATTGGGTATTTAAGTAAATGTCCGTCGACCGTTTCCCCCACTATCACATTCTTGTAATTACATTAATTATCTAACTATTATATTTTTTATTTTCATCTGCTTTATTTTGTTTTGCCAAGAGTTATAAGTGATGTCACGATTTTCTCAAACTTTTTGATGACATCTGTGAAACGGTCAACAGTCAAATACGTAAGTACCAATTATTGTTATAAAATTAGTTTTTGTGAAGAACAAATAACAGGGGGGGGGCCCTTCCTGCGTGTTGTGCCTACTATACCAAATTTTCTAAATCGGGCCCTGTGTAAAAGGATCATTCTCCACAAGTATTTCGTATTTTTTCTCTACAGATATTTTAATTGTTATTGTAAGAATTGGAACCCTTAATGGAACTCTTATAATTATAATTGAAAAAAATGGAGAAAAAATGCAAAATATTTTGATTATGAACTTTTTACACCTGACCCTACATTTTCATACTATTCCTCAAAACCAACTGCAAATATACATAAAAAGTTCCACAAAAATGTAATTGCAAACAAAAATAACTAATTTAATACACCATAAACATCATTAGTTACACAAATTTAAAATTGTATACCACCAGTTGTATCGTTAGCCTCACGGCGAGCAAGACGCTGCTGCCGCGAAAAAAACAACGAAGGCGGTTTTCGCAGTGTTTAAAAATTACGACGCCATGGTTCTTTATTCGAATTACGATTTCGGCGAATACGATTTATTCGATTCTCAAAAGCACTCGTAATAGTGCATCGCTAAATAAACGATAATGGTAGCCGTTTAAATTGTCAAAATTTCCCTGATTTTTTGTAAAATTTGGAAATTTTCACTGAGATTTCCCTGATTTTTCCAGAATTAAAAAGTTCCCTGATTTCCCGGTTTTTCAGGTTCTGTTACCACCCTGAATAAGATATAAAGGAAATAATAGGTAAAAAAGAACTGGAGATAAAATTTAAATCTACCAATTGATATAACAACTAGTTAAGAAATTTGAAAAATGTTACATGTACCACCGAAGTTGATGTGAACAATGTGCCTGCTTCTTGCAGCAAAGTTTGTCAATGTCCGGTGTAACAGAAGTTAGTTGAAGACGCATATCGTTTTCTGGGTCCAAACGAGCTCAATATTTAGCTTTCGTAATCGTGTACCTCGCAAAAGTCGTTTCAGAGAGGTACGTAGAACCAAAAGGCAGTTAGAGCAATTTAGTTTTTGAATTTAATATCAAAAGACTCTCCTCTAACTGAGCCCAGAATTCAGAGAGTGGTTTGCTTTTAAATTACATGCCTGACAGTGGTTGTCCGAAACCATGTTTATAAGGACCATGTCGGACCTAGCACCATATTCGACCGAAGCTTCTACAATCCACTCAGATTTTTTTCGAATCGATTTCTGAATGTGCTTTGGAAAATATGAATTCAAATTCTGAAGTAAATTGTTACGGTGTTCTTTTATTATTGCTGGTAATGATGCATTCACAGTTATCTTTATTTTCTTCTTAAGAGTTTGAAGTTAATGAGAAACATGTCACATCTTCCCCCAGTATTATGAGCATCCTACACTGCTAAGATCGTGTCTTAATAAAGTTGATAATTTTAAGACGTTGTTTAGTACCTGCTTTAATAACTTTGATATTTGTTTCGTTATGAGGGAATGCCGGTGTAGTACACAATAACTACTTGAGCAGTTTTTTTGAAAATTCTTGATTCTTGTAACAACACGTGCAACATGACCTACCATGGCCTTTGCGCCATCTGTACACACATAAACTTAATTTTTGTCACCTTCATGGCCCCCAGAGAAACGCTGTATTAAATTAATCACACGAGGAAGACAAAAAATGGTGATTTCCTTTCAAGAAACACATCATAACCGATAAAGATGTTATTTACTATAGTTTAGGGCATGGTACAATAAATCCCGGGCGGCAGGTCGCCTAAAAATTTAGACTGGCGCCTAGATTTTCTGTTTCTGTAAGAAACTTTTATTTTTCCATGAAATAGCATATTTATATATACCATATCCTATAAATAGCATATTCATTCAGGTCTCGTTCACATGAGGCGTTTCAACACGCGTTTGGCGAAGCTAGCAAGGTCCCGCCATTAAATTAAGTTTATTTATTCCTCTAATTCAAGTATCTATCTTTGCGACCTTGAAGAACGGAACCCTGATAGCCTCACCAAACGCGCGTTTTACGCGCCTAATGTAATCGGGGGCCTTACTGTGCGTGTGTGTGTAACGAGTTCTGTGATATACTCAAGCATTCGAAAAAATATTAGTATAATATGTATTAGAAGTGTCCTAGCTCCTAAAAAATTGGGCTGCCTCCTAAATTTTCTTAAATTTTGTCATTCTCTGGGTTAGGGAGAAATTATATTCCATGTCCATTTTTGTTTAGACATACTTACAATGCAATTTTAGGAAGTAGAAGGTAATGTAAGTGGTTAAGGTGGAGTAAATAGAAGACGTTGGTAGGTAAATAGTTGGTAATTACTTGACGCAGCGGTAAATCAACACAACGGGTTATTGGCGACGGTCCGAAAACAATAATCTCGACAGATCCGTAAACAACACATCGCACTTTCGAACCCCGGTCAGATGACGAGGTCAACACCTGACCTGGCACCCCACTCTAATACTTATACACAACTACAAATTGACAAAAAGACAATTGAGGCCACAATAGATATATCGTACACCACCCCCACATGTACACGACGGTCTTTGGTTAGATCTAGTTTCGAACTCGAAACTCTCCGTTTGCTAATGCGCTTCTCTTCCAACCTGGCAAAGAAAGAGAGTTGGAAAAGAGTAGATAAAATATGATGCAGAGCTATACAAACTGGAATATAATTTTTCTGATTTATTATTATCTCATTATTTTCACTTATTTTTGTCTATTAACCATGGGATTATTACTCTACAAGCTGCGTGGCATGCGGTTATACTCTGTATGAACATGAGATATTGTTGATGCTGTGAAACATTTTTCTTTTATAGCCATCCATTTATTTGATCCTTTCTCGCTCAGGAATCGTGAGTATCAGTTATGGAAACTACTAAGGAATAATTCGCTCAAAAAAAATTGTGTTATTCACTTTTTGAACTAGACGATTCAAAATTAAGCATGGATTTATACTGTAAATCAAGGAGCGAAAACTAGAGTGAAATTAGTGAAAACCGTTGTAAACTAGTAACAACAAAAAACACTAACATAGAGTCACATTAAATTAAAGGTAAATTTATTAACGGTTGTGTAACAATTTATACTTCTGCTGACAAGAGCTTCATACTTTGTTATGGTCTCAAACTGAAAATCAGACGGTCACCTTTCTATATTTAAATTCGTAACATTTAAGTGGGATAGTTAGTATGGGTTGTTTAGCATTGGGTAAAGGAGATTTGAATTGTATTGAATTTTGTCAAATATAGACGTATTTTAAGTTGTTCTATCGCGTATATGGTAGGTTACAACATTCCATTATTGATATTTAAGTTCATGTATATTTAATAATTCATCTGTGGGAAGTGTTTGAAATGTATAAAAAATCTACTGTATTCGAGTTATGCTTTAAAAATAATGATGAAATTCAATTAAAGACTAAGTAGGCGAGTTTTTCCACAGTGTGAATAAACGCTGAAAGATTAATACACAATGCTTATAATAAAAATAAAAAAAACCATGTCTTAAGGTTTCCAATCTTGCAAGCATCTCGGAAACGAACAGAAGTTTCATCAGAAAACAAGGAATGAATGAAAGATACGCTAAACACAAACCTTACATTAACAGTCAATATATTGACTGTTAAGTCAATATATTGACTTTTATCAGCACAAAATCCAAATAGATTTTAAAATTCAATTATTCTATAGAATAATAAGAAAAATTGAATTTAAAAATATATTTGGATTTTGTAACTATTCAATTTCACAAGCGATACCAAGTGAAAGAAGTGATTTTTAGAATTTGAAACCCACTGTAAATCATGACGGAGGCTCTGTGTTTGTTAGTTTAGGGAAGTGTATCAAGGCGTGGACAAAGTACAGATAACAATGTTTCGCCAGTGCTCATATTTAAATTTTATGGGACTATTTGGCGCAATATGTTGAAGAACATAATACTTCTTACAAAACTTAGGTAAAACAAACTGCGTTTGAGCTGCATTATGCTAGATAACCGTAAAAATAATTTAAATTAATGCCTAAACTACTTTTATTTGTGAAATAGTCTAAGAGAATACATTCCAGGTCCTAAACATAAAATGTACGTTTTGCACTGAATGCACGCCCTAAGCCAGGGGTCCGTTTTAAAATAGCTATAAAAATATAGCTATTTCTTTTCTTCTAAAATTAAATTGCTACAAAACTGTGATCAATAACATTGGAAAGTGCTATAAACAATTTTAAAAATATATTCCAGATCATTCCCAGTTTATAGCTGTTTTAACTAATATAATTGTGGTGTCCCGTTTTCATTTTCATTCACTGCACCGCAAGCAAGAAATATGAGCATTACATATCTTTTCAACTTCGATAGAAATATAATTTTTACTTTAATAATGAATTTATTTTTCTTTTTATCTCTTACAGATCATGAGTTCAATAATTGAAAGTGAATGAAACCTGTTGCACAATTTACCAGCTTTGAAATCAAATGATGACTTCTAGAAGAAACGTAAAAAGAACTATGTCAATTTCTAATTCCGAAGATCATCACAAAGAGATAAGTATTGGAACTTGTCTAAAATTTTATCACTAGCATATTAAAATTTAATTTTTCGCGTGCATAAAAATATTTTTAAGAAACCAAGGTTCTTAACTGTTCACTGAAGATGAATATAAAACTTTGTTTCTCAAATAGAGCTGCCGATGATTGTATTTTCTCACAAGAATTTCAACTTCAAAATATTTCTCGCTCTCTTCGAAACTTTAGTCTCTACAACAAATATTTGATATAGAAGTCAAATTACAAATAACTAAGCCAAAGGAATAAATTGTATCAGAACAAATTAAGTAAAGGAAAATACGAACATTGATATCTAAAAATATCTATCTTACTAAAGTAAGTATATAATTAGAAATCCAAAAAAATGCTTGCGAAAATTGGCAACTTAATTTTTTACTGATTCAGTAAGAAATATATAATTTATATTTCAAGGTGCTAAACATTTGAAATCTTACGAATAGCAATTAGTTTTAGTTTAAGATAAATTTCTGTTTAAGATAATTAATTCCTCCTTAAAAATATCTATTGATTGCATATTTAGAAAATATTTTTTTTGGTAAATATGTTGAGTAACTAAGTAGCTGTTTCAAAATTGAAGTTATGAGATGTATTTAAAAAGGAATACTTTTAACATTTTAATGTGTATTTATACTATAATTTGAACACATTTCTTTCATAGTTACAAGTTGAGGATGAAAATTTAATATTTATTTTAAATTTAAGAACATTGAAATACTCCACTTCCCACTTACACTCATCAAAAATAAAAAAAATTCAAATTTGATTATTCGCATACTTTCTTTTCGAAAAGCACATGTGTAAAGACGTCAAAATTATTTAAAAAACATAGGAATTTATCGCACATCAGGGATTTTTAGATCGTATTTAAGACGAAAGAGTTAGTAGAGATGTGAAAGAAGTTATATAAAAGAAACTAAAGATGCAGGTATAAATTGTAGAGTGAGTTTTGTATCATATATCTAGGAATGAAATATGCTGTTTTTAAATATAGAAACTTGTAAATCAATAGAAATTAGAAGAAATAGAAATTTAACTAAGTTAAAATTTCTGTTTTACCAATCCAACATCCATTGATACCAAATTCTTGTTGACAAAACTTTTAATTCTTAAAAAATGATCTGCAATTTAAAAAAAATAACACTGAACCGTGTTAAATTTTTTTCCGGACACTTTATGGATAAAGGAAATAATGCGAATTTGCATCATTAGAAACAGTACACTTTCTTTGATACTCTCAGTTATACTGCGCGTAACAAGTTTAATAAAAACACAGGTATACTGTAGTAAAATTACTTTAAATTGAACAAATATACCTTTGGAGTACTTGCGTAAGTAGAATCATTTATTCAAAAACGTAGACTACCATTAGAAATCACGTTTATATTAATAAATCTTTCCACGTCTTGTAGTTAATTTTCATTCCCTACCAGATTTTCTAAAAGTATTTATATCTAAACTTCTTTTATTGAGTCAAAGCAGAAGCTAACAAGGAAACCCAAAAGCTATAGTTCAAATGAAATACTAAGACAAAAGGTTTTTTTCGGGTATTTTTGGTTGAAATTTTAAAATTACAAATGAAATTCCATGTCATCATGAAAATTCATAGATCCAGGAAACCAGAGACCCTTGACCTTTTTTTTAATAATATTATACGATGCCTAATTTTAGGTATGCATCAGTATTCATCTCTTTTATTTCATTTGCAAATTTTACTACTTGAAATGCATTGTTAAATACTCAGTTTAACGAAATTTCAATTTCTTCCCTAATACAACTTATACTTTTTCCAGGTGTAAGTAGAAATTTTGAAATAAGAGAACTCAATGGTTTGTATTGGTGAGTAATTTTTGCGAAACAAATAATTTTTCATTTCACGATTGTTATCATGCATATCTATACACACATCAAGACAAATTCCTAATGCTCTAATACGCATCAATAAACCTTATATGCTTATTTCTATTCAACAAAAGCAGTTTTTATGCTACTCTTTTTCTTATACACAACATGTGGCTGCAACACATCATTACAATATTATTTAAGCGAAAATTCCATAGTAACTCCTTATATTCGGTTTTCCAGATCAACGCAGCCGTGGAAATGTTTCCCAATTGAGTTAAATTGGAATTTCCTTAAGGGGAAAATACCAGCAGAACGATATTTCACTACGATTAACAGTTATTTTTTGCTGAATAAAATAAAATAATTTTGATAAGGATACCATCATGTTATTATTTTTAAATGATTAACAATGAATAATTGGAAGCAACAAACATAATATTTTGCCTTTACCAATGCAACAGCACATTATAATAAATTAATTTTCTTGAAAAATAAGTTTTGACAAGAGTTAACTTTATATGGATAGCAACTGAATATAGTGCCGAAAAAACAGATATCAAGATTTGTTGTGGATTTGTAGTTCAAAGATCATGGTTTGCAGACAATTTTAAATGTAGTGCAGATTTTACGATCTTAAAATTTTGTATTTTTATGTATAAATATTTTTATACATTGGAGTAGAAAAGTGCCAATGTCCCAATTTGTATGTTTTTGATAACATTTGATTTGGTATATTTCTTTAATTTTTAGTAAAGCGTACAAAAGTACTTATCAATGTTTTTATAATTTTATAAGGTTTGACGAAACATTGGCCATATTTTTATATTATTATTTTCATTACCTTTAGGGAATTAATAAACATAGCTCCGAATAATCGAATTTAAACCTTGGCACTTTTTCTGCTCATAGTATTTTAACTTCCTTAAATCATGTTTAAATTTAAAACAAATCAGGGAAAATAATTTACAACCATTGAAAAATCTCTCAGAAAATTTCGACATGTTAACATGTTACAGTAATTTTCAAAGTGTATCAAGGCTATTTTGTGACGGAATAACACCTACACTCACCTGGCCATGAGTACCACAAAGGGTACGCCTGGTTCATGGACAGATCAAAGGGTCGATCTTGCTGGGGGTGGCTCATCCTCGGGCAGATATTCAAAGCAACACAAAGACCTTTTTATGACCACTTATAAGTCAGACTTTAAAATAGCTTTTTGTGCTTAGGGCGAAAGGAAAAGTTGGAACTTCTTTCTCTCTATGAGGTGAAGCTCCGCCTTTTCGAAAAGTGATACCAAGTTCCAGACATGCATTATGACAGGGGGGAACCAAAGAGAATCCGACTTGGGATAGGTTTGACCATCATAAGAAGGCTTTTGCACTAGTCCTAGTTGCTTCAAAATTCGAATTCCCGTGACGTCACTTAGCCCTGATAGGATGCGGCATTCAACAGAAGAAGACACTGAAAGGGGGCTACAAGAATTATTTCAATGATGACAATAATTTCCTCTTTTCCCACCCCCTGCCCTCTTTTTATGGCCTTCCAGAAGCTGAGATTCCAAACAGTAGCCAAAACAGTTTTTTCAGTATGTGACTGTTAATCCCACGCATGAATTCAAAGGGATTATACTGTTCAATGCGGATGTTTTTGCCACTGGTGTACCCGTATTTTTTGTGCAAAATATTTCAATAAGAATAGGATAATATTCCGTGGTATCAAAGGATAAAAGGGTCGAAGATCGGACGTTCCTTCTTCAACAAGGTAAGAGATTATATATTTAATTGTGACCGCATTAAGTTCGAACTGATTGTAGAAATTACCCAACAGTGGTATACTGCGCAATTAAAATTAAGATTTGTTGAAGAAGTGTTTGGTGAAATGTAGAGCAATAAACAGAATAGGGGTATGTGATGTGGCGATATCCAAAATTGATTACAATATACATTTTATCAGTTTCATTCAAGTTCGAAACAAGGATTTTCGTTTAAATTAAGCTGTATAATTAAAATATCATAAGATCAAAATATAAAAGCTGTTATTTTGCTTTGCAAAAACGAAACACTTATTAATCTGCTGTTTTTTCATTCAAAAATAGAAAATGCACTGTAGAATATAGAGCTTGAAAGTGATATATTTGCGCAAATTATACAAGTAAGAAATTAGTTATTTGCCGGCAATACGCAGGAAGTTTAATTGTACGTTCATCGCAATTATGAGAATTATTCTGAACTAGAAAAGTTCGAAAGAATGAAATGTTATACCCTAAACATAAAATGATACTCCAAACTTAATGGAATAATACCAAGAACAATTTTTTTGTGCGACACTTAATCATTTTCGCGTTGAGTATATCAACGAGTGAAAAATTAAAAAAAAAAGTGTTAACATTTTCTTTGAATGATTAAATGTGTATTTCACGTATCACACACCAGATGTACTCTGCAGGGGAAGTTTTATTTCGGAAATGATTTCAGAAATTTAGAATGGTAATTCTGGACAAAAATATGCTTGAATAAAACTCAAGAATGAAAATAATTCTACAACAGAATGTGAACCGAAAACTGTGAAATCCTTTACCTAAATATGCACACCGGCATGATTTTATAATGTTTGTTTACGTTTCAATTCTTTGCTGAAGAATGTATAAATTAATGTTTACAAAAACATTCTAGAAATATTTCAAAACATGCAGAGAAATGTATGCTATAGAATGAAAACTATAATTCTTGAAAACGTAATTTGTGCTTAAAAGTATTTTTTGTAGTATCACTAAAGTGCTGCTATCAACAAAACAAATTATATAAAATTTAAATTTGGTTAAGATACGTTTATCCCATTCCCGTTGCTTCTTTGGGGGTTAAAATTTGTTTAATTAGATTAATCATCAATAAAATAAATTTTTTAAAGGCTTAAGTTGGACGATTTTGTAAACAGAGTTATTTCAAAACTAATTTTGAACGATTATTTTAAAATTCTTGTTTAGTGTAAAAGGTTTTTATGAGGAAATGATAAAAACAATATGTAGTGAAAATGACACACGCCGTGTGTGTGCTTCCATTTTTTCAATAAGAACCAAATGATGTTTTATTAAAACTAAATCTGTGTGAATACAGAGTTAGAAAATACATTATTTTCAGGAAAATTAATGAGTGATTATATTTATTGGAACAGCAAAAACCTTTCAATCTTCATATGAAATTGCCAGTAAAAAAAAAGAACTGTTGCATTAACTTCTATCATTTTTTAAAATATGCTTACAAGCACTTAAAATATTTTTTATCCAATTCATAATAAAGCATCTGTCACAAAACTCTTTTCTAAAGAGAAAGAAGAGCTTAGAAAGACTGCTTAGAAAGTTTCCTTACATTTGCAAAACAATAATTGTCTTTTCGTACTGTTAAAAGTTTCAATTTCTAGGTTAAGTCTGTTAAATTCCTTTTCTTGCCTTTAAAAACGAAGTACTAATAACTTCCTGTAAGGCTTCTTTCTCTTAATATGCCTTTTCAAAATATTCAAAAGCACCATAAATAGTTCAATCTTATTTCTTAAAAAACAAAGCTTTGCTTTCTACATATCTTGAGTCGAACCCGACTTTCTATATTAATTATATACTTACATAATCTATAATTATCCGTTTATAGACTAGAGACAGGAAGTTCATTGTAACATACTTTACAAATGTGATATGCTTTATAAATACTTAAAATTAAATACTTCTGGTACATGAATGCTAGGAAACGGGTTCTGTTAAAAATAATAAGAAATTAAAACCACTCATATCATCACATCTGACTTTACGAATGGGTTATTTCTTTACCTATTTTAATTAGGTTTTTAATGAACAATTGAGTGTAAGTATTTCATAAATTTTAAAAACTTTAATACCTGCATGCGTTTGTAAAGCACTAATTTAATTTTTTTTCACAATTGTTGTAAATAACAATTATACCACTTCTCATATTTTGTAGGATATTAAGTTTGATTATTTTGTAATTTCATGAAGAATATTATAAGATGTACGTTAACTCAAAAAGTCGTTTAAGCTGTATTTTTGAACATTTCCAAATTCAATCATGTGGTTTTAATTTATGATTAACCTAATATTGTTATATTACACAACATCGGCCTCAAGATTTAGGAAAATTGAACTCTAGGGCATTTTCTTCTCAAGTCCATTTCAACAAAAACAAGAAACACGAAAAAACATTTACAGAACAATTATGTTTTGAGGCGGTACCAAACAAGTCACATTTCTAAGCAATAGACCAATCGCCATGCTCCGCGTTTTAGTATGCAGAAGTTCTGCTACGACCAACAAAATCATTATAGTTGCATATGCCAAAACGTTTGTTTTTCGTGATTTCTTATAAACTGAATTTATCTCAGGTAAAATATGAATAATCGAAGTGCAAAAAACTTACGTTTTAAAAAATACAAAATGTATATTTACAACTATTTAACTTAGATGTGCTCCAGATGCGTTTGAATAAATATAAAGTTCGCAAAGGCAGAAGTTAAAAATTGTGAATTGAAACAGCTTATTTATGGTTATTTTATATATCTTGGAATACTTAATTGGGGCAAATGTGCTCTATGTTTGTTAACTTTCAAATTTTACCTAAGTTAAAAGGCTCTTCCGCTTGTTTTTCTAGAACCAAAATTATCATCGCAGGAGGCGAAAAGTATTCCAAAATTAGAGTTTGATACTCATATTAATTTACATTAACTGCGTAATTTTATTTTAAAGATTTTTGCATATCCATCCAACCAAGTTAAATATGGATTAGAAAATAAAAAAGTGAGAAGCGGGCGTCAATGTATGCGAGTGCACTGAAAACGAAATACAACTCCGTTAATGATTTGTTTTTCTGAAAAATCTGCATTGAAATAATGCTTTTAGTATTCATTACGGTGTCTTTTAATAAAGAAACTCAGAACCCAAAATATTATCGCGGCTTTAAGTTTTGCTAAAAAAGATAAGAATATCAACACACTCCACAAAACTCGTATTCAAGGATAAATTTAACTAACAGAAAAATTTCTCTACTTGTTTATAAATGCGTAGATACGTTTACGTCTACTAGTATTTCACAACTTCGGGTCAAGTTTGAAAGTACACTTTTAACATCGAAAGAACTAATACCATCAGTTTGGCTCGGTTGCTAGAATCCCAAAATACTACAACACAAAATTCAAAAGTGCTTTCAATTATTAAGCTTGAGATAAATTATGTGTGCTTTTTGTGTTAGTTTTACAACTAAAACCTTTAATTTTGAAATGAGCTTTGATGAAATTGTAAATTATGTTTCGTTTCATTTACATGAAGTGACGGAGTCAACATGGTGATTCCGAGAGCGTACTTACATTAACATCTAGATTATAAAAAAGCGGATTTAATTTCTTTTTGCTGAATCTTATGCTTTATTTTTGTGTTCAAAATATTATAACTGAATAATTCAGTTATTTATAGTTCATAACATCCTTCGTAATTCTTTCTATAAAGTTTAGTCAATCCAGCACATAAAGCAAAATCTCATTTATTTACTTATTGGTCCTGATTAATTTTAAAGAATTATTTATTTTAGTAATTTTTCAATTGCGGTCAAAAACAAGAACTCTGAAATGCTCTGCAAAATAATTTGTTTTAAGATAATGAACTATTGCAAAATTTGTGTGTAAACCCTATTTTCGTTGGTTATTTTATTTACGACTCCTTGTGCTGTTTAGTTGTTCAACTCTATTCTGCGACATAACTTCAGAATGTACAAACTAAATTTGAAGTGACCTTTGATAAGCTACGTACATATTACATTCTGAACGCATAAATGTGATCAATGTTGACAGGCAATTCGTTACTTTTATAACGAAGAAAATGATCACATTCCTATTGAAATGCAATCATCGTTGAATTGTATATTATGCGTATTAATAAATAAGACTGGAAATTTTATGCCCCAAAAATAGCAAAATGCCACACAAAAATGTATTTTACACCCCCTTTCAAAGAAACAACTTCTATAGGAAGTCAAATAAAACAAAAAAAAATTAAAATTTCAGTTTTTTTGTTTTCTTGCCAAACTAATTTGAAAAAGAAAGATAGAAGGACTTGGAAACAAAGTCAGAAAAAAACAAGTATAATATTTTTTTGTTGTACCAAAACGTTTATAAGACATTAGAAATACATTGCAAAGTTCATGTGCCATAGTATATATCTGTTTCGTTAGAAAATTGTACCCTCAGGTTTTCAGTAGAAAATTATTTTACATCATCGTAAACAGTTTAAAACACTAAAAAAATCGTTACACTACAAACGGATAGATGAAATGCACTGCATCACTTTGTTTAATGTCCTGAATTTTACCAAGGGGGTGAGTAGTATAGTTGAGATAAAAATGAAGAGAGTTTCAGGAAAATTCATTAAAAACCTATCTTTTTATTAACAGTTCAAAACATACAAAAGGACAAAATATGTCAAATGGCACTTAAAAAGTTTAAGTTTATGTGGAACACTAGGGTGCATTTGAATAACATTTTTTATGAACGCAATCAAAAATTACAATATTCTAAAATGTCTCCCTGAAAAGAATGAAATTTTTCCATGTGCTCTCAACAAATTTATAAATTAAAACATGGGGATAAAATTACAATCGCAGTTTATGACTTAAGTGCGATGTAACATACTCTATCGTTGTAGAAGGTTTAATATGGGGGGGGGGTAAAAATATACCATTATCAACTGGTAAAATATTTCTTCACCGCATTTCAAGCAGTACTTTAAATGACGACAAACCTATTTTCAACATATTTCCTATTTCAAAATTGTATGCAAAATTTTTGGTTTTTATTTTTAGTTTGGTATCGTTAATAATACTTTTTGTCAATACTAATTTATAAATATGAAGCATAATCTAAAAAAGTAACAATCACAGTTTGTGCTTTCAATACAATGTAACATAATCCATCGACCTCACCCATCATCGGGTGAAGAGGGCATCTGCCCGGGTAGCAATATGGGAAACAAGGTTTCATCGGGCGGTTCCTCAGGACAAAGTACCGCCACGGTCGTAGATAATCCTCTTTACGAAATTGTTTATTTTCATTCGCGGGGTTGAAAGCTGAGATAATATGTAAAGGCAAAAACAGGGACTGACGAGTGATGGAAGCTGAAGCATGGTGGGAAGCATCAGATACCAGAACAAAGAGCCTACTCTTGTGGGGAATTTAATAATCATTTACCAGGTCATTGCAGCGCTTTTTCCAATTTCAACAGCACCAACATTAATGTTCCGATCATCGGGTGGAGAATTCAACACCAGAAACAAACATCAATGTTTCCTTTGAGATTTGATTAGGCTTAATAAGTACCGTTCGCTTCACAGTTTTGATTTTGATAAGATAGTTTTTTGTTCGACGATTGATTCTTTCAATGCGTTTCTGGGAATCATTTAAGAAAGCCTTTAAGTTATTTCAGAGATGAATAAGACACTGTGTTGAGTGTAACTAATAAACCAAAAAAACTACAACAAGCAACAGTGAGGCTTTAAAAACAACTTTAAGTAAAAAGTAAATCGCATTTGAAAGCTCGGAATAATTTTGTCACGCGAAAATTCGAGCTATGATATTTCAATGATGTTAATATATTGGCGAATAATTTTCCTTCTCTGTCCAGACAACAATCGTATAAAAAGGCTATGTGGGCGAGATTAATTTTTAAAAATTGAACCCGAGCTATTCAAATAAAAATCTGATCATAGGGGCACAACATTGTAGTATTGTCACAGCTGCACATCAGCAAATTTTTAACTAGAAATAAATTCAAAATTTGATAATTCAATTTAATATTAAGAATTGTTCAATTTGAGATTAAAAACAAATTCTTTCCTTGGACGTGTGTGAATTTGAATATTTGCATTATAAATAGAGTTAGCTTCTTTATTTGATATCCTTACTATCTGCGACTGTTATTCAAATAATAATAAATTCACGAGTTTGCAGATTAAAATATGATGCTTACTCCATTCACTTCAATCGACCTTACACATTTAAACTGGTGCTTTGTGTTTTTAGTGAAACAATGAAAAGATAAACATCGAAATAACTTTGCAGCAATACTTCTAACGATGATACATCGCCAACTAAAATACACTTATTTTTTAAACTGTCATTAATGATAGAATAGCTTTATTCACGCCATTTCTTACTGTTAAGACAGGCTCATAATCTGTTGCAATATCAGCCGTAGGTTTAATGATAAATAGCTTCCCAGATATTTCCTGCTTGGGATAGCTAAGTAACCAACCTTAACGAAACAAAATGCAGTCATGCAAGAAGGTACAGAGCACACATAATATTTCATCTTCTTTCTTGTCCAGAATTAAAACAGCATTATAGGACACCGAATGATATAGTACTAAATGTCGACATAAAATAAAAGAGGAAACATCTTTGTAATCCACTGTAAAGTAACATGGTGCTTTTTTAGTATTGCAATTATATGAACGGATGTTTACTCCTAGAATGTTAAACAGCTATTGACAAGAATAATACTTTATAATTTGCATACTTAACATTTATGCATTTTTCTCAAAACCAGTGTTTGTGGATAGCATTTTTAACATTCATCACAAAAAGTTACATTATTAGTTAGCCTGAATTTCTCAGTATAAGCTTGTAGATGCTTTTTGCAGCAACGCACCATTAATGTGATAATGATTGGGTATTTATTTATGTCCCTTATGTAATGTGTGCATACTAGTACGAGAGATTTTAGAGTAAGATAAACCTTTTAATACATCTAAATCTTACTGTTTTATTGCTATTCGTTGTTATTATAAGGCAAAGGGTTTTTTTTATATTCGTGTTGCATGACCTTTTTTACCTGGTGCACAATTAGCTTTGATGAATGGAATAAATGTATAAAAAATAACTTACAAAGAAATATCAAAAACAATTTATTATCTGCGGTTTACGTAAAAATGTACTTACAATTCGTTAAGTTTTTTAGTAATTAAAGGAATCATTCTATAAGCAATTAGGCTAATATAAGGAATTTTGGGGAAAAAAGGCAATACAAATTTCCACATTCTAGGTGTCCTATGGACTTGTGAAATCATTGCAGGTACATGGGCTAAAAATGCGCTGAAAATCAATAATCGAGGTTGGAAAACCAAATGAACTTTTATTTGTGGTTTAACATTTTGCCGATGCATCCACTTAAACACTTCAGCTCGTAATACAAAACCAAAGTAATTATTCGTTTGCGTTGTATTTAATTAAAGGAATCCAACACTTTTCAAAGTAGCAACACCACGAAAAGCATTTAAACGCAGCCAACCAATTTGCACACACACTTCCGGTAACGCTTACAATGCAGGTAAAAGGGCATGTTAATAGTCTCACCGCGATAAAGAACACGCACGGAGCACAAAAAAAGACTAGCATGACGGTCCCTGGCAACTTAGTAAAAGCGCAGTGAGAACATACATTAGTGGGTAGACCTATTCCGCTCCCCTACCTTATAGAGAAGAGTTGATCTGGAAATCCGCCACCAAACCCTCCAACCTTCCCCATTCCATCTAAAAGAATAAATTGCAGAGAGAAAATGAGATCCCTAACTCAAGCAGGCTCCGGCCATTCTTTCCCCTTGCGCATTCGCTCTGTTCCTGAATAGAAATGCAAATGATGGCAGGCCCCTAACCCTTCTAGGCTTAGGAGATGGAATCCCAAGAATTGCTAGTCTAGAAATAAAGGCTTGAGCCTTCCTCCCGTTCCTGACTCCATTTACCTTACTTTGTCAGCTGCTTGGCTGGTCGAAAATTCAATCTCACTTTTCATTTAAAGCAGTGATTGCTAACTTAAGACGTATAAGAGATGAGAAGAGCGACAAACGAAACTTAGTCTATTTGACGCAGTTCTGATGTTCATAAAAGGTTATTTTTTGTTCCTAATTTTGTAGCTTCCGCCTTTATTGTTTACCTTGAAATGAATCGTATATTCGAAACAAATTATTTAATTGTGTCTAAATAGGTTTGTGATAAATATGAATCCCATTAATTGTTTATTAAAAATGATCCAAGAGTCTTGCTTTGCAAAAATAAACTAAGCATCGAATTCTTTCCTGTAATTTCTAAAATAAAATGAGAATACCTATCAATATTTCATTAAAAAAAAGCAACGAAGTTGAATAATTCAATATGACTATTTGAAGCCTAAAAGAAATACTAGATTTGAGAAAAACTAGAAACTAACTGCCATATTCGTTTCTGGAGTTCAAAGATTCAACACAAGGAACACAAACCTAAAACGTGATAAAAGATTTCATTTTGAAGCAGTTTTTTTTTTGTTCCCTCCGTTCTAAAAAAATTTCTAGGAAAAGTAGATTTTAACTTGTTTATCGTTGACATCAAAAAGACAGAAATTCGTTTACAAATAATTCAGTAAGTCGGCAATGCATATTTTGGTTCTAAGCTACACGTCCAAAATCACTGTTGAAAATTAACTACTTTTTAAGATGTAAACAAACAGTGAAATGTCCTTTTCGTTTCTATACTTCAACATTAAAACATCCAATCTAAATCCCCATCAAAAACATAACAGGAGCTCAACAAATTCAGTCGTTCACACTGCTACACTAACATTAGCAAGAAGAAAAATAAATTCGCCTCAAAATAATTTAGGAAGTCAACAAACAATCCATTGAATATCTCCAAAGACCAATATTTGGGTACCAGACTGCACGTTCAAATCACTGTGTTGTAAGCCAAATACTCTTTATACTGTCAACAAAAAACTAGGTCTTTTTTTTGTGTGTGTTTAAAAACTTATAAACTTATTATTCTCTTCATCATCTCCCCAATGTTAT
Source organism: Metellina segmentata (assembly GCA_947359465.1). Taxonomy (NCBI): domain Eukaryota; kingdom Metazoa; phylum Arthropoda; class Arachnida; order Araneae; family Tetragnathidae; genus Metellina; species Metellina segmentata. The sequence goes on along the minus strand of OX375879.1, from coordinate 61,376,069 downwards.
AAAAGGCACTCAATGGATTAAGTCTTACAAGATCCTATGGACTCTCTAACATTAACAAGAAAACAATTAAATTACCTTCCAAATAATTTAGTAGGTCAACAATCCTAAAAATATTTCCAGCGGTCAATGTTTGGATTCCAAACTGCACATTTAAAATCACTGTTGTAAACGAAGTAGTCTTAAGAAAATCCGAGATGTATTTTTCTTGCTGAATTTAAAAAGTAAAACGTCCTGTCTATGTACTTCATCGTCGTAAAAGGAGCTCAATGGATTGGAACTTCCAAGCTGCTTTACTAACATTAACAAAAACAATTAAGATTCCCTTCCAAATAATTAAGTAGGTCTGCAATCCAGTGAACATTTCCAACGGCCCATGTTTGAGCTGCTTTACTAACATTAACAAAAACAATTAAGATTCCCTTCCAAATAATTAAGTAGGTCTGCAATCCAGTGAACATTTCCAACGGCCCATGTTTGAGCTGCTTTACTAACATTAACAAAAACAATTAAGATTCCCTTCCAAATAATTAAGTAGGTCTGCAATCCAGTGAACATTTCCAACGGCCCATGTTTGAGCTGCTTTACTAACATTAACAAAAACAATTAAGATTCCCTTCCAAATAATTAAGTAGGTCTGCAATCCAGTGAACATTTCCAACGGCCCATGTTTGAGCTGCTTTGCTAACATTAACAAAAACAATTAAGATTCCCTTCCAAATAATTAAGTAGGTCTGCAATCCAGTGAACATTTCCAACGGCCCATGTTTGAGCTGCTTTGCTAACATTAACAAAAACAATTAAGATTCCCTTCCAAATAATTAAGTAGGTCTGCAATCCAGTGAACATTTCCAACGGCCCATGTTTGAGCTGCTTTACTAACATTAACAAAAACAATTAAGATTCCCTTCCAAATAATTAAGTAGGTCTGCAATCCAGTGAACATTTCCAACGGCCCATGTTTGAGCTGCTTTACTAACATTAACAAAAACAATTAAGATTCCCTTCCAAATAATTAAGTAGGTCTGCAATCCAGTGAACATTTCCAACGGCCCATGTTTGAGCTGCTTTACTAACATTAACAAAAACAATTAAGATTCCCTTCCAAATAATTAAGTAGGTCTGCAATCCAGTGAACATTTCCAACGGCCCATGTTTGAGCTGCTTTGCTAACATTAACAAAAACAATTAAGATTCCCTTCCAAATAATTAAGTAGGTCTGCAATCCAGTGAACATTTCCAACGGCCCATGTTTGAGCTGCTTTGCTAACATTAACAAAAACAATTAAGATTCCCTTCCAAATAATTAAGTAGGTCTGCAATCCAGTGAACATTTCCAACGGCCCATGTTTGAGCTGCTTTGCTAACATTAACAAAAACAATTAAGATTCCCTTCCAAATAATTAAGTAGGTCTGCAATCCAGTGAACATTTCCAACGGCCCATGTTTGAGTTCCAAACTGTACTTTAATAATCACTTGTAAACGAATTACTGTCCACACAAAAAACGAGATATCTTTCTTTTGCTGTGCTTAAAATCTAAAACATCCAATCTACATCCCCATCAGCGTCATAAAAGGAGCTCAATGGACTCAATCCCCCATGCTGCAGCACACGAAAGAAAAGTAGTCCCGCCATCCCCAGAATATGTATCATAAGTGCAAAGATCTATTAGGTGAAGAGAATAATCTTCCAGATAAGACAGCGGGCCGTGGCAACAAAATCGGACATATCAAAAAGTGAACGCGGGCTTTGACATCCCATGCCACACAGGAACTGCCATAATCCGAAGGGCCTCCAGCTGATAGGGGCCAATAAACGAGCTCCTAAAAGACACCGGGGTCGACTGGCACCTGTCAGGAATGTAATATCCACAAGGCAGGAAGAAGTGAAGTGACATGGTCGCTCTCTTGTAAACACATCGGTCCCGTTTGGAGAGACGTGAGCGGCACAGTAAGTGGAGGATCGCGGGATGAATTTGCGATGGAAGGAGAAGAGGATCATATATTTATATAAATACTGCTGAGGGATGGGGACGATGGGAACTAAAAGGAGAGAAAATAGAGACTATCCAGGAGGTTTATTTTTATAATACGAACATGCACAAGCTGAGATGTGGCATCTTGGGGATTCTATTCAGAGATTTGTTTTGATTTTTCTAACCGTGAAAGAGAAAGCGTCTGGGTAGTACAAAATGCACATGGTTGCTTTTCTAGAGGTGAATTTCCAACTTAGAACTTTCTGCATTTTATTTTCTTCAAATTCTTGAACAACTTAAAAGATGTTTAAGATGTGGAAGTTTATTGCTATCTACGAATGTCTTCTAGCAAAATATCTTTCGGTATCTGTCAACTAAACATATTTTATCTGTGAGTACTTAAATTAAAAGCATTTAATAGTTTCGTTTTCTGATACAAAAGAATGCAATTACAATTTAACACACACAAACCAATGGAATTCGAAAAGTATTCAACGTATTTGATATTTACCTCGTCATGAATATGTCAGACAATATTCAGAAATTTTTGTCTACATATACAAGGTTACTCTCGGGACTTTACCTCAAAAGCGCCACAATTTCAGGCTGATATTTGAACACTTTAAGTTCCTTACTTTTTCACTTTCGTGTCAATATCACAGATGTTTATAAGATAAACTCGTCGCTACATACTCCCAAATATAATCTTCAGCATTTTGATAGTTTCGCTTCACTTTCCTATGTGATATCGTTGAACTGCTGAATGGTACAAGGCAAAAAACTGTATTCAGTACTGTATTTTCTCATATGACCCCCAAAAATGTATTCCAGTTTCAAAATTTTATTGCTTTTCTTGGTTTAAGTCCCGAGTAAATCATTCAGCAGAACAGAAATTTCATCAGGAGCTCATGCTCCTTATAAACTTGAAATTTTACTTCCAGAACACCCCACCAACCAAGAAATATATAATAGAGTTGTGTTATGTATTAATTGGTTACCGAAAATATCCACTTTAGTTCATTCTACTGAGTAGATATCCAACCAGTTATCACCATCATTCCTAAGCCATCCAGTGTATCGCCACGTGATTTTTAACCACGGTCATATGACGAGGCAACATCTGTGCTGGCACCCCTCTCTCCAAACTTCCACACCAACCGAACGTGAGGAGTTTCGGCCACGACAGATTTAAGGTGCACCATACGCTTACAAACATCCATGCCCTGACCCGGATTCGAACCAGGAATCTCCCGATCTAGAAGCTAACACCTTAACCACTATACCGTTTGGTCAGCCCACGAACAAGAAATGAAAGACATTTGAATTTGGATCCACATTCCAGATCAATGTTGATTACACGGCAGTTCATTTTAATGAACTGATACAATACTTAATACAAAACAACCGCGCTCAATCTCAATCAATAAAGAAAACACGACTCGTTCGTTTGCAAATAAATGTCAATCTTCTGATGCTGTTACATCATAACAATTTATTAGCGTTGAGTACCCACAGATTTACTTACTAATCACAGAACATCAACAGTTAGTCAAGGAAACTCCACACATTCATCAATGTTATTACCTCTATGTTTTATGACCCCGGAAAAATTATTCAAGAGGTATGACTACCAAAGGTAAAAGCACTTCAGTATCTTCATACAAATAAAAACGCTACATCCACTAGCTATCTGAATGAGCTCCGAGAATAGAAAAAACATCATCTCCGCATTGAAGATGTTTTATGAAGCATGTGTGCAATAAAGTAATGTAAACATGGCGAAATATACGGAAATAAATTTAGTCGGCTTTCCAGCTGCCAACTCATCCACATCATAATAGCCGCGGGAGGGTATTCGAATGCATTAGATATGGTTATTACACCATTAAATTGCGCAACACTGATTCAAGTCCCATAACATCGCTTAAACAGCAATAAAAGTGGTGTTAACAGGTAACCTGCTTCCGACCTTTAACAAGCCAGGTTCGCTAGCTGTGTAGAGGTGTACTTCGTATCCCGAGACAATTAAGACACGAACCTCGTCTGTTTGATTAAAATATAAAATACTGTCTTGAACAGAATAGCAAAAACTTCAAAATCACTCATGTAACAACTTTCGTAATTTTAATTGCATTAGCCACATTCTATGTAGCAACTGAAAGATAATATTGGCGTTCAACGAAAAGATAAAATTGGCTTTTTTTTTTGCCTAGTGGATGTAAACACATAAAAATTATGAAATTTTTCTGCTGGTATCTCTCAGCATAGTCTGAATACAAGTATGCTATTCGTTCATAAATCTCTGTTGTGCAGTGCTGAAATAAATGTAAAGCATCTTTTTTTTTACTACTCGTACAAATCTTCATTTTACTTTTTTTTTTAAATAGTCGAATATTTAAATCTCAATATGACGTACTCTATTATGGATATGTACGAAGCAGTTTGAAGAGAGCGTCTGCGGATTTACTTTTAAAAGCTGTTCAAGAATAATTAACATTTCTGATTCTGAGTATGCATGTTTTTAATTTAACGTATTTAGAATTGACATACATTTTCATTTCCAAATGAGGGAAATTTTAATTCATTTTTTTTCTTTATCAGGCGGTGACTGGTAAAACCCTACGACTATTGGATTTGTTTCTCGTATAGTCATACAAAATAAAACAGGAATATCTTAGAAATTCAACATATAGGAAGTATTTAAGATTGTCGATGAAACTAATAGCAAACAAATTACCGAAAATGCATGTCAGGAATTTTGTTACTTCGAATCTCCAACACACTTGTTGAAACTATCAATTGTTACCGTCGAATTACCAATTGTTATTTATTATTTTGTTACTTACTGTGACATAAATATATTGTTGAATCACACACACACTAACTGATACTCATGGTTGAATTATTAATCGTTGAAATTAAGAATTGTTATTTCTTAGAGTATTCTGAATTTTTACAGTGACTATTGAAATGTAAGAAACAAATTGCAACTTTCGGCTCAACTAAAATTTGGATTCAAATAACTAAGGCTATAAATTAAGTTTCTTGCTTGTTTATCGAAAAATTCAAACAGATCTTAAATTGTCTCAAACACACCAGGCACGTTTGAAGAAGATAATTTTTTTAATAAACAATTAATGACTCTCAGTTATCACAAATCTATTTTAATTCAATTACATTTTTTGTTTCAAATATAAGCTTCGTTTCGAGATAAACAACGAAGTTGAAGCTGCAAAATTTGGAGAAGAAAAAGTGACTAACACTTTTTATGAACATGAAAACTAATTGCGTACAAATCCACTCAATACACGGGGATCCAGTCTCGTCTCACATTATGTTTTATTTGTTTCATTAACATATGTACGCGCATTTTACTTACATTAATTAAATAAGCTTCAACGTGAATTTTTTTTTATTCCGTTAATTACTGATACAATGCTTTTTAACGTAAAATATATGTCGGTAAAACTTCCATAACAACGACATTAAGATTTAATGAAAAGGTCGTCAATGAACGTTTCGGCGGAACAAGACGTCCATCAGCTCTTCTGTTCTCTGAATATTTTGCCTAAATATCACTTGTTCTGCATAATATGCCTAGGGAAAAACAATGCCGAGAAGTAAAACTATCAAGGCAGAACACCAAAATCAAAAACTCTAGTGAGTCTCTGGAACTCAGATAAGAAAGTGTGCTGAGATTTAAGTCTAATTTTAGAAGGGACATAGTCAGGCCAGAAATGCTCCTTTCTCAACAATATTTCACCAAGTGAAAGGGCTGTGTAGCTTCGTCTATCTGATAAGCTATAAATTTCAGTCTGCAATTGCATAGCAGCAATAGTTGAGATGGCTGCACCAGTAATGAGTCTCAATGCTTTATTTTGAGTACTGTCCTTTATTGATAACGCACTGTCAGAGGCAGTGATAAGAAGCTCTGCACCATAGTCAAAAACAGGTCTAATGTAGGAGGTAAACGTGGTAATCAGGACACTCTGGGTCGCTCCCCACTTTACCCCAGCAATTCTTTTCAATAGATTGAGTCGACTTGTCACATTATCGACAGCTTTGTTTATATGTTTAGTCCAATTTAGTCTGGTATCAAGGGTTATACCCAGGTAAGTAGCACTGTCACTCCTGCCCACTCTGCAATACTATGCACATGACTGGGAAAACACCTTTTCAGTTGTCTCTCCCTGCTTGACGTTCGCTCTTGACCTTCCCCTGGGGCCACCTCTCTGCTATATTGGACTGACTGCAAGACGCCTGACAAGCCAAAAAATAAACTATCTTTTGAGGTCTACCCACCCTCACTGAATACGTCACTGTAAAAGACGACAAGTCAACGAATGCGTCTTTAAAAATACACATTTGCCTTTCCTCACTAGAAAGACAATAACAATTGAAACTACAAGCAGCGACAATTCCATCCTTTTTACGACAACGGCCTCAGCCGAGTCCGCGTATCCCACCAATGAGGCGAGCCTCGAAATGACGCATAAAGGCGGCTTTTAAAAGCAGGCTCTCTGGAGAGGTCCTCTCTGGAGAGGGAGAATTTTACGACCCATCCTGCCCCAACGGCGGAGGGCAGCCCTAAAATAGTTTTCAATCCGGGGAAACCCTTTACAACACTTAACTCGCAATAAAGAGATGTTTACACGCACCTTGAGAGAGAGGGTCTCTAAAAGACTGGCCCAAGAATTTACGGGCCTCATAAAATCCCACCAAGCACCCATCAACGGCCGTTTAACAGGTAATTACGATTACGGATCACACAACTGGCTGCGACAGACTACTTAGTATCAAATAAAATCTTTGTGGCCATCGTTTTTTTATTTATTCCTTTTCGGTGGTTTGTTTTTTCCTTTTTTTTTCCCCTTGGCTTTCTCTTATTTTATGGGAAGTCCTAAACGTCAACGTTACTGCGGTCCGCTTACTTACTTAGGCCGGAACACCTGTTTGTCCGGATTTGTCTTCATAAACCCTTGGGAAGCTTTATGATTTGTCTAATGCTGAAAGTAAGCTTTGTAGAAGTAAGTTTATGATTGCAGTTACCTTTCGTGAGAGAGATTTTACGGCGCTTCCGTATCGTAATGATTTGTTTGTTTATAGAGAACCACGTGTGAATTTAATTTAATATTTTTCAAACGCCGCTTGAAATTTTAAAAAAATGCAGCTTTTTTTAATTGGTGTGTTTTATTGAACAATCTCCAGATCTATCTTTGCATTTTGGGACTTACTATATGGGTGGATCTGATGTGGGTTGTATCATTCCAGAACTATTCAACTTGCTAAATTTCCAGATTATACAACGTGATCATGTTCGTAATTAGCAGTGTTAGGACCATATAAATTTAGTTTTGATTACCTGGTTTTGGGATCCAGTCGTCACAAGGACGCCCAACTTTTCTCTATTTTTTAGCTTGTTTGGTGCCAATTTCCGAACGATAAATCGTTTATTCTTCATTCTAAGAATCAGTATTATTTCTTTTAAACAGCATGGAAGTTCAATGTCCCTTTTGATTGAATCAAATTGCCTCAATGACCATTTATTTAGAATTGTACAAGAATTCACCTGATTGTACTTTATGTGATTCTGGACTACCAATGAATAGGGAAACAATGTATAAGAATAAATTGGATACTCGTACGCTGCTTAAAATAATTTTTTTGATATGAAATTTGGAAGTAAGAAGGCTAGTGTCTTCGCTTGACACACATACATAGTGCAATGTCCAGTCATTACATTGTTTAAACACATCCACGACAAATATATTTACTTATACACCCAAATAGAACATTTTGGCAACTGATGAAAAATACTTTCCTGCTATAAACGATTCATTTCTGTTGCTGATTTCTAAACACTCACCGTAGTATGCTTTTATATGACAAAGTAAAACTTCAGTTTGCGTGAACAAAACCCGTTGGAATAAAATTTCTAAGTGCAAAATTTATTGAAAATCCGGTTTTTAGAAGTGGATAGAATATTCTCTCTCTCTTTCTGTGATGTAGAAGGCTTTTCAGTTATTTCAATCCAGTGAATATTGCCCAAGAAAACAAATACGGAATCACAAATTTAATGCAATTCGAATATAATTCCAATATATGATAAGAAATAGAAAAACTGATTTCATCAATTGTTTGTAGCAGTTTTTAGAGAATCCTTTACTAAGTAACTCGTTTTTTCTCAATTATATGCATTTAAATTAAGTAACAAATCAAAGTTTCGTTAGCCATTCAATTACTACATAAAAATGCTATCTATGATCTCAAATAAATGACTTCCATAGGTGCAACAGAAAATTATTCATCCCCTAGGTACTGAAAACTGGTGATTTTACAAAATATTTGAATTACACCTTAGTTTCTTTTCACGAATTTTAAAAGACATGAACCTATCCACACACTTACGAATTTATGGAGAAGACTAATGCAACACAAACATATATTTTAATACACACAATATCATTTGTCTTTTCACTTACCTACTTTTTTAATGGTCTCTGTTAAATTTGTTTCAATATAGTACTGTCAAATTTCTAAATCAATATTAGAACAAACGTTAATTTTTAACAATACAAATCATCGATTCCGTGAATGAAAGTGAGCCAGTGTGTAAAGAAAACAATGCTGTATACACAGTTCTAAACGTTATGAAGATACACAAAATCAAAATATTATCTAGTGCTACAGACAATATTATAATACTTCAATAACATAAGTGAGTAGGTATTTCAAAAAAACTATTTTTGTTACAAATTTAAGTTTTAAAATTGATATTGTTCGAGTTAAGTTACGATACAAAGTTTCGCATGTTAAGTTTTGAGATAATTATGTTGAAGTACTGATTATGGAGGGGGGGGGGAGACAGCAATTTTGACTATTGGAATTTAATTTAGTTTTCTATTACCAATGATTTTTTTTAATTAAAAGGAAAAATGCACTTAAAAATGATAATTATTTATTAAAATATTCATACCTGTATCATTTGTGTTTAATACAGCAGTCATTTTAAATTTATGTGCCATTTTCAGTTCGAATACGAGTTTTACATTTTTTAGTTTCGTTCCATTATGAGTAAAAAAAGTTAACAAAAGTTAGAATCTAACAAACATAAAAAAGCATCTTGTACGTTTTGAAAAGTGTTGCCTGTTCTCAGAGAAATTCGGAATCTATAATAACGTTTCTTTCAAATTCGACTTGGAATAAAACTGTCACCTCATTTAACTTGATAGACAAACAAACTATGCAGTTTCAGCATTTAATGCATAAATAAATTTATAACGGAAGTCATATGAACATCATAATAATGTCTAAGAAATATAAATGTTTTAGTAACATATCTGTATCAGACACTTTATGTTTCTTAACTCGCCAGAGTATCAACATTCATTTAATCTTTTAATCTAAACAATAATCTTTAATAATTGCATGTGTCGAAATATATGATTTGGTAAACATTTTCCCTATTATTCTACCTTTTTTTTATTACTTCGAAGTAAATAAATAATTTTCTTTATCAAATCGATGACGAAATCGAAACAAATTTGTTTTAAAATTTATTCTATTTGAATTTATTACCTATTTTTACCTTATTTTTATATATATATATATATATATATATATATGCAACAAGGCTTGAATAACCTTTTTTTTTGTCATTCTTTGGACAAAATAATTGAACTTTTGTACTTTTTGGAAGAATGAATGTTGCATAATTATATAAACATTTTAAATCCTTTAATATTTGAATAAAATTATAAAATTGAATATAGGGATGTAAGGAATTAAAATGTTTACATATATATTCCAAAACATGGTAATTTATGTGACAGTTATTCTCCAATAATTGTCTGACAAATTCAAGCTGAACTTATCTGAGATATATTCCGATGTGTTTACTAACTTGAATGTGACAATGGTTTGCTCTGTAGCTTTATAAATAAATAAAAATCTTTCTTTTATCAATCCTTCGTTCTTTATATTCTGATGATCAAATTGCATTTTAACTGAATTTTAAAACGCTTTCAGTTTGCAAAAATTTAAATTATAGAACAGTCTGAAAGTCAGCTAACATAGCTCTTAATAAACAAATGTTTAGTCTTGCTTATTCATAAAATAAATTGCTTTTTTACTAAAATCTAATACAAATAATTCATCAGCACTCTAAATTATGCATTTATATTTATCAAACACTTTGTTTCTTAACTCGCCAGAGTATCAACATTTATTTAATCTTTCTCTTTAATAATTCTATGCGTCTTATATAACATGATTTAGTAAACATTTATCCCTATTTTACTATCTTTTACAATAATAGTGACGTACAAGAAATTCTAGGTAGAATTTTAATAGACACCAGACTACCAGATCCAAACAATGAAAAAATTTCAGGTTTGTTAGAATTCAAAATAGTTTTACTTAAAAGCAAAAAAAAAAAATTTAAGATTTGGAATCGAATAATAATTAGCAATAGTTGCCGGAAATTTATCGGTCTTTTTAGCTTATTCAAAATGCTCACAGCCTGTAGGTTTTCCTTCAAGGTACACACAAATCATCAGCACATATCTTTGACAATCTGAAGCTAGGTATCGCAGCAAATGACAGTTACACTTCCATTTTCACTGAAATTCGATACATTTTCTACTTATGTTTGGTTAGAGACGAAAACGGGAGATGATTCTTAAGAAAAATTGTCTAAAGGGGCGAGGAAGATTGCTTAATGTAGCTTCTCTAGCTGTAAGTAGCGAAGTCTTAATCTGTTGAATGTTTAATGCAGTGAGGAAGAGACATTGCATAAGAAGGTAAAAAGCAATACAGACCTTGCACGGCCATCCACGGGTAGAAGTTGTTGTGGGTCTGACCGATTGCCGGAGAAGGCTGACAGCATGGAGATGTCTGCCATGTCTCACTGCCACGAGGGGTGGCCGAATTTTCGGTCGCGAACGACCTCATCTGCTCGTTGGCCGCCCTGGCCATGGCAGGCCAGTTCACCATTTCTTTCACGGCCTGGCTGAACCCGTTGGGCTCTTTGGCAAGACACTCGGCCTTAAAGGTGGCCTCGCCGCTCGAGTAAAGCTTGCAGGCCCCGTTCGTGGACCCATTGGCGTCCGCATAAGGGGCCGATTCGTGGGCATTGCGGGGCGTGGGGCCCTGGCCGTACGGCGGCACCAGCAGGCTCTGCGGGAAGCGGTACGACTGCGGCTCGGCGGCGGTGGAAGCGGGCCCGTTGTAGAAGCCGCCCTGCTCAAAATACGAGTTCATCATCTCTCGGGCCGATTAAAAAACACGAGTATCTGTCTCCTTCTCCACTATCAACCAAAACAAACGGCGGTGCCCGAAATATCACCCAAAGCGCCACAGCGTGCGACGGAGATCGCTCGGGGGGATGAGATTTGGATGGGGGAACGGTATTTTTTACCCGAGTGTTGGATTAAATTTGGCCATGGCTGCCCGCCGGAGGAAGAGACGGAGCTGGTTGGGCTTAAACCCCGGAAGGTCGGTCGCCAGCCAATCAGAACGCGCCGAACTCTTTTTCTCCGTATTGTTGTATCCTGCCGCCATTCACGAGAGATGGAACCACGTTCGCTCTGGTCTCTCTTCGCTTTCCGTGCTGGAACTGTTCCTCTTCTCTCCCTGGTTCTCCCTTTTTTTTTCTTTCTCTATTTCCCCTGCTCTTTTTTTTCTTCCTTTCTTTTTTCGTAAATGGGGGATGATGTAAAAAAGAAAATGTTAAAAAACAGCGCAAATCGTAGCCATTGTTCTGTCCTCAGCATTGGTATAAGATCGGAGAATTCTCTCAATTGTTACTTGTTAGAGTTTTTATTTTTTGTAAGATTTTGGAATCGTGCTGGGTCCAGCCCAAACAGCATTTGGGGGCTGGTTCAATATTTCTTTTTTGATCGATGTCAGAAAATATATATGGAATATCCTCATCACACAAATTTTGTGATCGATTCCAAACTAGACTCGTTTTCTTAAAGCCTTTCATGAAGCACAAATATCAGTGATTTAAAATATTGACGTAAATGTATTAAATTAGCGCATATTTGCATCAATATTACAACCCACTGTTCCTTCAATCCATACACAATAAAGCAAACGAAATTCAGTCATGCCTGTAACAGCTGTTTTGTTAGTGAGATTCATAATTCCTATCAGTATAAAAGTAAGATGATATGCATTGTGAAAACAGCTTTGATGTTTTTCACCACACATCAATGTGAAGTATTGTAAGAATTAAAATACAAAAATAAACTTATGAATACTATTTTAAACAAATGAATGCGGGTGAAGTAAAAATTCCTCAACACCCTTAATTCGAACGAATAGGATACAGTTTTTGTAGGGAAATTTTGAAACAAATAAATAATATTGGTATCCTTAGTAATTGTGCACAGGTTCTAGCTTTTTCTCATGGAGTAGATTCTTTAAGTGATTCTGAGAGCATGGAAAATTAAATCTCTGCTAATGTATGAAAATAGAATTAAGTGCAGATGTTAATACTTACTTTTCAGAACCATATGATGGTAAACAGTCCTTATTAATGCATCAATTGCTTATATATGTATGCATTGCTGAAGTGTATGTTTCATTATCTTGCGATTAAGTTTTAATTATAGTACTCAATTGGCAAACGCATCAACCTACAAAATCTCACTTTCAAGAAAGAAACACACTTTGAACATATATTTTCAGTAATTTCACTTTAAATTTCTTTGTGCAGATGGTAAATATACGTATTTCACATAAAAAATTTGTATTGATATTTAGTTATTGTATTATAAATAGGAAACCTAATAAGTATGTGTATGGATATCATAATAAATATTTCCATTCGTTTGTACCCATCGTTTTTCAGAAATTTTTGTGTTTAATGCATGAATTATTTTGGACACAAGGAAGGAAAAATACTGAATACAGAGCCGAAAGATTGCACTGAAAACTGAAGTTCTTCAAAATGTATATTTAAAGTTGGTTTTATTTTGTTCTTTATCATTTAGCATAAAGGAAGTGTCTGAAACGTAAAGAAGGCACCAAATGATGATTGATTGGAATTAACTATTCAATACGATAGTCATAAACTTTTTTAATTTGGAAAGTAATACTAATCCTAGACCAAGCACAGAATCTTCAAAAAGTTTCAATATCACATTAAAAAACTAAAGCAAACAATATTTATGAATGTGAAAAGGCTACATATTTAACTACGCAACAAAACACAAGTTGCAAATTGAATTCAGCATTTTAACAAGATAATTCTGCGAGGGTGTGCATTGAGAAGTTGTTTGATGTGAACTAAAGACCCCTTCAATTTTGTGCTGAGAGTTTGGTTTTACTCCGTAAGAAAATAGCAAAAGCCACCGCCTCTGACTCCGTATTCATTTTAAAACCATCACGAACCACTGTGTTTGCACAGCTCGACAATCACACATCGTAACCATCTTTCAAATTGTGAAATATATTTGTTTTAAAAGACCCCATTTCCAACGGCGCTATGGATTTCTCCCTAGCGACATAACTTTATTTTTGAATAGTCCACCTTCTTGCGGCATTCTTTGTCCCCCTTGTGTGTGCATTGCGCTTTGAGGGGGATGGCAATCGGAAGGGGGACCAGTTGGTGGATGTTCTCAGGACCTCCGCAACCCCTCCAACGGAGAAGGCCGCAGCTGTTACCTGGGGCAAGAGCCCCCATTCAACCAACCGCATCCCATCAACCAATTGGTTTTAGCTCCCTAGCATGATTTACATGTCGTCTTCCCCACCCATGCGGAGGGCCAACCAAAGTCTTTCACCTATTGCCAACCCCCACGGAGGATCGATGTAACAGCTGAGGGTGAGGGATTACTTCACCTTCTACAAAGGCGGAACATGGGCGAGTTTCTATGGTGGGCTTTGGCTAACGCTGCCAAATGCGACTGTGAGATTGAAATCAAATTGATCTTTATAACCTGAAGTACTGCTGAATAATTATGTGTAACAAAGCATTCCTCTAATTGCTTTTTTATAACAAACCACTAGTTATCAGTCATACTTTCCATCTGCAATTTATATTCAAGATTCTTTACCAAACAAATGTTCTGCAAGTTCGTAATGTAACGTTCCTTATGAGATCATGTGGGGAATTACTGCATCTTCCACAAAGGGAGAACATGGGGGAGTTTCTCTGTTGGGCTTTGCAAAATGCGACTGTGAGATTGAAAGCAAATTGATCTAACTCATAACCTGAAGTACTGCTGAATAATTATGTGTAACAAATCATTCCTCTAATTGCTTTTTTATAACAAACCACTAGTTATCAGTCATGCTTTCCATCTGCAATTTGTATTCAAGATTCTTTACCAAAGAAATGTTCTGCAAGTTCGTAATGTAACGTTCCTTATGAGATTATGTGTGGAATTTCTGCATCTTCCACAAAGGGAGAACATGGTCGAGTTCCTGTGGTGGGCTTTGGCAAATGCAACTGTGAGTCATTAACAATTTGTATTCAAGATTCTTTAATATATTTTGCGAGTTTGTGATGCGGAATATAATATTTTTCTTTCGGTCAACGACAAAAAAAAACATTATTTGTTGCCTTGTTGGAAAACGAGAACATAATTGTAGTTCTTTAAGAAAACATCTACTTTATTAATCTATAAAACAGTATTTTAATAGCTTTACAGGGAAAATTTAAGGAATTGGCGAGTGTAATTCGCTTTTTATCTACAATTTGTACACGAGGGTCTACCTATAAAAGTAGTCTGCAAGTTCCTGAAGCGTTAAGATACATTTTTCTTTTGTCACCATGCCAACAAAAACATTATTTATTGGATTCTGTGTAAGCACACAATTGTAGTTTTTTTTAAAATATCATTAAACATTATTTTAATTGTTACATAAACATTATTTTAATAAATTACACGAATAATTAAGAAATTCAAGGAAAAGGCGAGCTCAATTCTCCTTCCTTTTTCCATCATTAATTTACATTCCAAATTCTTCACCAAACAATTATACGAGTTCGTGAGTTGAGATTTTATTCCTTAGATCCCCAGAAGGGCAACCAAAAAACCTTCTTTTCTACATTCTGTATAAGCACTTAAGTATTCTACGCATAATCATAGGTTTTTACCTAAAGTATTTTAATAGGGGCTTATAAGTAAGTCCCGGGTTATTCATCGTTCTCAAATATGAATGATATAAATAAGATGTAAGGCTAAATAAAGTTAATAAAAAATATAATTACTTTAAAAAAACAACGAAGTACCAATATACAAGTTCACCAAACAAATTGTCATGTGTTCCTTAATGCCCAGTTTAAAAAATCAAGTTTAATTTCTTCTGAATTGTCTTGTACAAATTAATCAGTATATTTTACTTACGAGTATAAGGATAAGAAGTACAATCGTTACCTTGAAAACCAACAATTAAATATTGATGCACATTATTAAAGCAAGTTTAATATTAAGAAAATGAATGCATAAAAAGGCCCTGTGCTTTTATCTGTTGCTCAACTACCACTTTTTAATAAACAAGGAATACTTAGACCTCTTCTAAAGCTACAAGATAGGAAAGTGTGTTAGATACAGTAAACGCATTTGATAGCTCAACCTTCAATACCTCATCACTTAAGCATTTACAATTAAAGCATCAACATTTCCAATGCGTTAAATAAATGAGAGCCCCGAACAGCATATTAATATATGTGCAGATGTATGGTGAAAATGGAAAAATAATAAAAATGCTGACCGACTCAAAAGTGTACGTATTTCACAAATAACACAACACAATCTTCTCAATGCAGAAAATACCAAACAGCTAACATTGACCCGTAAAAGAAAGTTCAAGTCAGCAAAAAATACCCTACGGTCAATTTAACTCTTACATCCTATCCTTCTCCATCCAAAACTCAGAACTCCAATAGCAAATTTCCCCCACTCGCTTATAAAAATGGGTCTGGGCATCTGCTCGTGTTTGTTCAAGCAAAAAGAGTCCATGGACATCCTCTCCACACCTTTACTACTCCCGGGTCGTAACCTAGGTGCAATTCTTGTACCCCACTTGGCCCTCAAAAGAGGTATAACCCTGCCATACATGAAGCACCATTGTCCACTTCATGCCCATTTGAATGCTTACAGCAAATAGGTTGTGGTTGCCAGGATGGGGAAGATGGTTTATTCCTACATATTTCAACGAGGAGGGAAAATGGGAGATGCTGTTGACTGACCTCTTGTTTGCCTGTTGAGTTAGTAACTCACTCGTTGAATCATCGGTGGAAAGGTTGTCGTTAAATATAAGATGCTACGTGCTAATTGCCTGTTTGCAACGACCTCAGGCTACATTGGCTATTTTCCCGATCGATGGAAAGGCAGAGTACATCTACATCCAATGCGGTCAGAATATTTTGATTACTATGGAGATCTGTGACTTTTGAGGAGTTTATAATGTTCACGGTGTTTGGTATCGTCAGATAGTTAGGTAGTTGAATTAACACCGCACAGAAACAAGACAACGGGTTATTGGTGACAATCCGGGATCAAGATCCGAGGACAATACCTCGTAATTTTGAACCCCCCCCCCCCCACTGTGATATGATGAGATCACCTGAGCTGGCACCCCCTCTATCCAGATTTCGACGCACTCAGAAATTCTTTTAATCAACTTGAATATTTAGTGTTATTTTTTCAATTTCGGAATATATTTCTGGGGCTTATCACTATATTATCCAACACGCTTCAGTTGTAGAGGCGAATCTTTTAGGAAAATGAACCTGAGTCATCTAGTTACTTTTTAAATATTTGGAATTTCTTTCCAAAGATTTATAAACATAAAATAGTTTATAACTGTGAGCTCTAAAAATACAAACTTTCACATTAATGTCCCCTGTGGTAAAATATTTTGAGAATAAGAACCAAAAAATACCCATATAACTTTTTAAAAAACTAACTTCTAAAATAAAAAGTAAAATGCTTGTTAATTTCTTCTATTACTACTTTTGTCAACCATACTGGTTTTCATAAATTAAGAGAGTAAAAATCGTTATAACTTCGTAAAACATAGACGATTGGCTTCAAGTTGGGTGAAGTAATCAATTATAGCATGTTTGTCATGTGACTTCCGACGCGTGTTTGGAGGGAGATTGGCATTTTGAGCAGTGAAAAAGAAATTAGAAATAGTCATTTGACAAAAATGAATTGGTTGTCACGACGCTCTCATATCTATGAAAGATGCAGGTACTTCATTGTAATTCGTTTGGTGTATCTGTATGCGAGTCACAAGTCAAAAACTACTCTTACCAACAAACTACAATGCTTATGCCTGGCTTAAATGACAGATATCAAGAATATGCAATGAGATTAAAGGGCATACAGTGAAATGCTACTTCACTCCAGGAAAGAAATATATGATTTTCACAATGGCGGCTACTTGTACGAATGTACCAATGTTTATCTTTCTTAATTTTAGATTTAATAATGTCACTTTTAATGATATAAAAATAAATATTTGGCATTTGCAAATATGCATTCTTGTGCACATTTTCAAGTCGACATTTCTTATTCATCGCTAGTCCCTTAGTTCCCAATCTCTGTCGCTTCAATGCTTTGATATTCTATCAGTTTAGTGTATATGCTTGAAATATATGTTTAGGTTTTTACTAACTACACATAAAAAGGTTGTCCTGGTTGAATCAGAGTGAATACGAAAGATAACAAAAGCTGCAAGAATCTTAGAATTAAATCTAAAATTACACCAGTAAGTTAAATGAGATTCTTAGAAAATTTACTGAATTTGGCATTCTTTTTGTAAGGAAAAGAGACAGTTTGATTCGAATAAATTACAATCATTCCCTCTCGTTTAAAAAAAACGTAACTTTTGAAATAAACAGTACTGCTTTCACCATTTATTTAAAACCGATTTATTTTATTGCAATCCATATGAAATACTCGAGTCTTTCCAAGACAAAAGCTGTTTTTTATTGTGTTTCATTTCGTTACACGTTTTCGTGAAATAAGGATTCTTCTTTGAGATGGAGAATAACTACCTAACAACTATAAAGCTAACTTATCAAATGTTTTGGCGACAAAACATAGATCCCGATTCCTTGACCTTCGCCCCCCCCCAAAAAAAATGAAAGCGTTGTTGTTCTACGGCTTCCAAATAGGAGAAAATATTACCAATGAATAACGAAATAAATTGTTTCAGCAAAACACCGCTGACATATATTGCAAAATCCCGAAATAAATTTCTCTTGATATATTCTTTCTATATACTATATATATTCTCTACTAACAAAAATACCCGACCTTGCTCGAGTTGAACTCTAGATTGAAGAAATGATCAAAATATACAATCAATTTTGTCTTTCGTAGTATAAAATAATTTTTTTAACACCTTTCTACATCTTTATAATTTCTATAACTTAATTTGTACACTAATCCTACACATTCACATCCATCCGGCAATACATTTTACATACATCGCACCTTTGCTGTATTACGAAATATCGAAAGGTAACACTAAGGTTACTATCACACACGAATTTGAGGGGGATTTCGAATTCGCTTTCTCAAGTTCTTTTCATATAAAATTGCTCAACTCAATTTATAAAAATGACGAATCTATGGCGAGTGCGGCATAGCCAATATAACATTATTGAATTTCGCCATCTCTAATGGAAGGATTAAAATTTGAAATGATAAGATATTCATCACCAAGTTTTGTAAGGAAAATACATTTTTTCTCGAATGCCTTCAGTATAGAACTAAAAAGGTAACTTATTACTAGAGCTCGGATACTGCATAACTTTTTTTAGCCCCTAATGTTGATTGAAATCCGTATTGAGTGTTTATTTAGCAATTTGCAACCAAAAGGACTCGAATTTATTTTGCATATTTTTGACCATTTTGCATATTTGGGTTTTTTGCATATTTTGTGCACATTTGGACGATTTTTCTCTATTTTTATACATTTGTACAAAAAAAAATTCAATATTTTTCAAAGAACGTTGCTCAGTGCGTTGTTTGGAACGAAGATTTTTAGAGGCAAAATGCATTTGATTTGATTGGCCTGACCTTTTCTTGTTTAGCCAAAAATGTATAGATAAAGTTAAGATAGTGGAACACACACAGAAAAATTGCTTTCATTGTGGCTTCCAGCTCAACCCTTATTGAATTAGGCAATTATGAAATTCCTTTCAAAATGTTCACTCTTCACAAGGAAAATGAAGTCGATTTTAAGTGAAGGTCACTTTGTGCAACGTAAGCTAGGTACTTATTGACGGTCAGTGATGATATTTACCACTCCCTCTCACCCACATCTTTTTTAAATAAGTGCATCTGTTACATTCTCTCGTTGTTCTGTTTTGTGGAAGTATCTGAACAGAATCATAGAGTCCAAGAATGTCTTTTTGTGATTTATTTTGACAGATGAAACAAACGGTACAACTACACAACAAATAGTAATATTAGATTGAAATACGTAAGTTCGAGTTTCTAGAAAAAGAAGGGAGCACATCACGAAAGTTCACTCCCCGCAGCCGTGCCATTTGGAGGTCTGAAAAATTATTTTTAATCACATTCAATATCGAACGATCACATGGTCTCGGCGAGAGTGACAGCAAGAAGCTCCACTCTCAACAACACCCACGTGGTGCAATAGCATTCTCAACAGTTTCAATTATTCCAGTCTTTTTGAAAATTAAATTAACATTTATTGTTACACACGACTATTTACAGAGGTTTGATAACAATGAAATCGTGAAGCAAAACATATTGCTTAGTTTTATAATAATCCAATTGCTACGGAGTCCGCAAGTTATATGAGCACATTTTTGGTTGCCAGGGCGATGCATCAAGGTCACCCAAGAGACAGGATACCTCCCACCATTCCAAACACTAGGGTGCGGTTCGAGATGTTGTGCCACCAAGAAATATTAGCTTACCGATTCCTACCCATCGTCTCATGTGACGTGGAAAGGTCTTTTTCCTCATTGAAGAATGTCTAAAGTGACAAAAAACGAAGTGTCAAGATTGAAAACCTCGAAAAAACTTTGATTATTCAATGTAATTTCAATTAGTAGGAGAACATTCAATGATATAACTAGGCTAGTTTCCGGCAAGAACAAGAAGAAGGGTCTTGGCACCTCGGTACAGCTACACTCTACGTTTATGAGTGATGGCAACGGCTTGGCGATTTTTTTGGCGCACTTCTAGTAACGAGTTACGTTAAATTAAGGCAACCCATCTTTCGTTGCTGTTGTTGTGGTTTTCATGGCAACCTCGGCAAACGGAAACTTTTGATTTTCATTTTGAATATTCTAGAAAGTTCTTCCAAAATCCGTTAAAGTCGTTTGATTTCATTGATTCGTTTGAAATTTTTTCTTTCCTCCCATTGGTTATTTTGTTTTTAAAATATTCTTTGATTCCATTGGTCCTTTTAAATCGTTTTCTGTGATACCATTGGTCCATTTATTTGTATTTTGACAGTTGTGGAATTTTTATTTTCTTATAATAGTTTTCATGACAGGATTAAGAGTTTTGTTTTTTTGACCATTTTCGTTTTCATTATTTTTTTACGAGAGAATTCTGACTTTATCAGGTATTATTTCTTGCTTTTTTTCTTTTGTAAATCTTTTTCCTTTTTCAACATGCTCACTGTATTTAGTGTAATTGATAAGTTTCAAGTTATTCTTACCATTCGTAGCTTAGTTTCTCTGCTGGTTCACAAATGTGTTTTGATATGTGCTTAAGCTTACTACTTTTTGTGAAAGTTTTTTAAAAATATACTTTTTAAAACGTTCTGAAATATGTTTAGAAAGTGTGTTGTAAAAAGAAAAAAAAAATTGTGACATTAGAGTTAGGAAATAATTCTTTACTTGGCAACTTTAGAAGTGCGCCAAAAAAATCGCCAAATCCGTTGCCTTTGTTCATAAACGTAGAGTGTAGCTGTACCGGCACCTCTCACCAAGCAAACCAAAACCCTCCCCGACAACACCTGTTATCGCCACTGCACACATCAATTCCACTATTTCAATTTTTTTAATTCATCGCTTAGATGGTAAAGACTAGATTTTAAAGGTAAATAGATTAATTTGCAGCAATTTAATTTCCAAATTAATTAAGCTATTTCATTGACAAATAATAGGACCTCAATAAGACTGACGTCTCAATAAGACACTTTAAAAGCTGACCTACATAGTTCAGTTTAGTTGGCTGGGGTAAAAGTATCAAAGCCACTTGTGAGACAGGAAACTTCCGAGACACGAGCCCGTTACCCTAAACTCTCGGGCGCTACGACGTTACATCCCCTTCTTTAATCACATCAAACTCATGCAATACTTCACGCATTCTGTATTTAGCTCCTTTTATAGTTTTTCTAGTCAACTAATAAGTTTTTCCTCTTCATTTTTTTATCATGCGGAAATATATATTTAAAAAAAAAAACGTGGCTTGTTTAACGCCCCTTCCCAATCCGGCGCAAGGGCACATGCCCCGTCTGCCCCGTTAGATATGTCTCTGAGGACATTAAAGTGCTTTCACTTTAACCTATATTTTTTCAACTGTGTAATATTTGTATATATTGTATTTTGTATATTTGTTTCTTTGTAAATTTGTTGCTTTGTATATTTGTTGCTTTGTATATTTTTCACTTATCTTTATCTGCTCTATAAAAATAAAATTGTGAACTAATTGAATAAAAGTGTGGATCATATTCACTTCATCCTCCTCACTATCTTTTTTGTAAGAATGACATTTTTTTGGCAATTTCGCATATTTTGGAGGTTTTAGTGCATATTTTGGGATTTTGTAATGCATTTACCGGGTCACATTTTTGCATATCGATCCGAGCTCTACTGATTGCCATTTTAAAAAATGACAAACCCACTTGTTTCAATAACTTTTTTGTCAAGAAAATCACTGTTTTCAATGAACTTTTAACACATATAAATAAGTTGCTTTGCTTCAACTCGTAAAATTATCCACCAAGCTGATAGAAAACTTGAAATAGGTCGAAAATATTCAAGGTACAAACACTCTATTCTTATATAAAAAATTCATTTCTTAATAGAGTTTCCAGGCAGACCTCATCATTAATTCAATGGTATTGCCTTCCCCTCTCATACCTCTGAATCCACCCTTATATTGCTGATTGCGCATCCTTCAATCCCTTTGTTTACCGTTTCGCTCATACTTTTCATTTGGTTCTGACTCAACCTCCATACAACTCAAACGTCTCATCTGTTACCCGCAATTCATGTTTACCATGTCGTTACATTGTGTTTTAATAAGGTTTTGTGAAATATTAAATACTAGTTACATGACCACTTTGCGCTAATACGATAGGATTGGATTGGATATGGTTTAGTGGCATTGAGTCCTCTTGGGAAATATTAGGGGATTATTACATCGAAGGGAAAAAACTAATTTTTACGAAATGCTAAAATTATCATTTTAGCTAGAATTAATTACACTTTGTATTTACTCAATTTTACTATTGTTCAGAGAATTCTTTCATAGTGCTCATGTATTGCTGCAGCAATTTATGAATGAAATTATAATAAATAATTCACGCTCATAAAAATTTTACTTCTCAAGTGTCTTCTAAGTGTTTTTTAATAAGCAATCTAATTCCATCCAAAAAAAATTGACTACGTGGATACACACACACTTCACCAGTCTAACGATCACCAAATTTTGGTATTCTGCATTAGCTCGTCAGTCTTCTCGATGATTCTGTTGCATGTTGGCCTGTTATTGGCAATAGTTCTCCAGTTCTTTGTTTTGCAAATGCCGAATTCTTTGTCTACACAACCAATCCATCCGAACTTTGTCTTTCCTCTAGGCCAGTTGTCGCCAAAGTGGTCGATATAATATTCCTTAGGGTCGATTTGGGATCAGGGGTCTATAGAAAATAGGCCAGCATTGTACGGATAATATTCAATTCGGTTAACTTGGTTAACCTAAATCTTGAATGACAACCACATTGAGAAGGAATATAAAATTTAAGGCTGAAACTTACTAATTTTGAACAGAATATTGCTAAAATATTATCAAGAGTAATGAAGCACACGCTTCACATTGACAAAGTTAGTAAATTGTATTCCAAATTTATAAAGATCTTATTTTCCTACATATATGTGGTGCTATAGCAGTCGTTCCAATAATATTTTCATTCTCTTTAACAAATTAATTTATTCTATAAAACACATAATCATTATTTTCACATCATCAGGATGAATATGTACAATGAAGATCGAGCCAACGCCCAAATCGAGAGGAACAGAATCATACGTTATGTCAGCAAGACAATATCATTACAAGTGTGTCTTTCTTCTGTTGCTAGCCCCAAACCCAGACGGGGATTACGGTCATGTGACACTCCGAAACCAATCGGAATCTTACACGTTACTTGACAGATACCAGACACCCTTCGAGGGAAGCACTCGTGACATCTGATAGGTGAAAGAACTTTATTGTAAACATGGTGCATCTCCCTTTTTCACCCGTTTGGAACAAAACATCTCACCGCTTAGTATTTAAAATAGAGATGAGTTCCTTACTGCTTTTAAGTTACAAATTAATTTTCCTACCCTCACATATATATATATATATATATATATATATATATATATTATTAGTGCTATATATTAGTTTGCAGAAATATTAGTTTGTGCTTATTTCATCGGGAATTCAAATGATACGCAAAGTATGCATCTCATTCTTCATAGTTTTACGCAATTACCATATCTGGTTCTTCGTATAGATACAACTTTCTAAACATAATTTGTCCCTGAATGCCCCCAAATAAGATACTTAAAATCTTTTTGTCAAAGTCCTGCAGTGCATTTTCAACGCTCAAGGTCATAGTCCAAGTTTCTGAGGCATTGGAGAACAAGGATCTAATTAAAACTGTCTCTGTTCTGGTTAAGAAAAAACTAGAAAACACTTATCTTAAACATTTTGACATCGTGTATGGTTTCACTTACAAACTGTCTAAGAATTTTGTCCAATCGAGGAAAATCAGAGCCCTAGTCACCCCAATGAGACTGAATCTTTGAAAGTCAACACTGAAAAGATTCTTAGAGGAATATCTTTTTGTTTATGCTTTCGATAGTTTCCACAATGACTGTGTAAGCAAGAACATTTGTCAATTCAGAAGATTTTTTCCATGTCTCTTTCACTTCCGCAGAACCTACAGTGTGCTACCAAATGTTAACAGCTCTAAATATGTCGATGCAATTCCGCACACCTAGAGAAAACATGTTTGAAAAAGTGTGTTAAGTTAGTGAGAATAAGCAAATCCGAAGAAAATTTTGCTTATTCTCTCTCCCTCTCTCCACAGTTCCCCCTTTGCGACTGAATTTGTTAAAGTCAACACTGAAACAGATAAAAGAGAAATATCTTTAATTTTCCCTGAAGATAGTTTTCTAAAATGTTTATCGATGCATCATAATTTTTCCACATTGCTGTTTCACTTTCACAGAACTAGTAGACAGAAAGCTACCAAATGTTCAAGACTCTAATAATTCGACATTTTTCCGCTTGGAAAGGGTAAACTAAAATTAAAAATTGCTTGATTTAATTTTTTTTGGCTTGTTGGCCTAAGTATGTTCTTCTCATCCCCCAATAATTCCCACTGTGAAAGTCAATTGAAACAGATTCCAAGAAGAATATCTTTCTCTTTCCCTTCGGATAGTTCTCCAAAATGAGTGTCGATTCATCAGAACTTTTCTATAGATGTTTTACTACCACTGGACTCGCTGACAGAATGCTACCAAATATTCTAAGAAGAATATCTTTCGTTTTCCCTTCGGATAGTTCTCCGAAATGTGTATCGATTTATCAGAATTTTTCTATGGATGTTTCATTACCACATGACTTACCGACAGAAAGCTGCTAAATATTCTAAGAAACAGATTCTAAGAAGAATATCTTGCGCTTTCCCTTCGGTAATTTTTTTTTGTTAACGTCGTACTAGAGCAACACAACGGGCTATTGACGACGGTCCGGGATCAGTCCCTTAAGGAAAAGATACGAGGACAACACCGCGTAATTTTGAACCACGGTCAGATGACGAAGCAACACCTGAGCTGGCACCCCACTCTCCAAACTTCCACGCCAACCCAACGTGACGCTTTCCCTTCGGATAGTTCTCCAAAATGAGCATCGATTCATCAGAATTTTTCTATCGATGTTTTACTACTACAGGACTCGCCGACAATATGCTACCAAATATTCTAAGAAGAATATCTTTCTCGCTTTCCCTTTGGATAGTTCTCCAAAACGTATATGGATTCATCAGAAATTTTATGTGTATGTTTTACTACCACAGGACTCGACGACAGAATGCTACCAAATATTCACGGCTCTAATAAGTCGATACACATTCCCATTTCGCAAGAACAACGTCATCTGTCAGCGGTGGACACGAAAACACAACTTTCACCTGAAACCGGATTCTATCCGGATGCCTAGATTGGTCGCAACTCAGTTCGACGAATAATGAGTTCCTGCAACTCGAAAATAGAGAAGGGAAAAAAAAGGAAGCAAGAGAGGGAAGAGGCGACAGTGGAAAAGCAGTAAAAATTAAAGAAAAGGGCCTTAACGGGATTAGAAGACTGCAGTGAAAAAAGCTACACCAAATAAATCTTCACTCTGGACAAGGAATAAGTTACGGGTTGTCTGGGACCCTTTTTTCCAGCGGCATTGCAAAGACATGGGGTGTTTCCCCCCTCTCACCCAAAGCCGGTGTTTTCGTCCAATTTATGTCGTTTCGGCCGATAGGGATGCGTGTTCCCTCTCATCTTGGAAACCCGCACTTTAGGGGGGCCAGGCTCTAATTAACGATTGTGGATTTGAAGGTACGTTTCGCATGGAAGATTCCATACTAACGGAGTTGTGACAATTTTGCAAGCAGGCGTCGTTTTCTACTCGATCTTTAAAAAAATGAAGGATGAGGCGAGATAGGTAAGTAGTTAATTAACGTTGGCACTGGAGCAACACAACGGGCTATTTGCAACGGTATGGGATCAATCCCGAAGTGGAAGATCCTAAAACAACACCGCGTAATTTTGAACCACGATCAGATGACGAGGTCACACCTGAACTGACATCCCACTCTCTAAACTTCCATATCACGTCAACGTGAGGACATTTGAGGCCAAGTCAGATTAAACGTACACCATCCCTCTATGTCTTTTGGTTGTAAAAGGATGAGACGTAAACGATATGAGAGTTTTAATCAGTTATAATTATAATACAATTTTGGATATGTACAGATGCCAAAACGATGCGTCATGTCCTTAGTCATGACTAATTCACGATTCAGGGACTTTAAATCATGTAACAAAATGTGTCCTGAGCAGCAGAATGATTGCTGGAATGTGAAACAGCTGGACTAGTTTCTCTTTCTGTTCTATGTCCTACTATCACAATGTGACACATCGCCCACTCCTTTCAAAAACGTCATAGCTAAAAAAAGGTTTTTTTTTCAGGATTGTGATTTTAAAGTTTAAAAGTAGAATAAAATATATTAAAAATTAATATTACTCCTGCCCTCTAGCGGCTAAATATTGAAGGATGAGATATGACGATCTTGCAGAGATATACTACTCTTTCAGGGCATTTTGAAAACAGGCATGACTAAAAATCGCCGATTTTTGAGATATGACGTTGTTGAAAGGAGTGAGCGACATGAGGTTAATATATGTATTTTTTAAGTGTCATGCAATAAAAATATTATTTCTGAAAATTGCCATCGCCGTCGTTTAACGGTATTTCTACGGTAGGTAGTTATTTTAATTAACGTCCTACTGGAGCAACACAACGGGCATAGCTATTAATGATAGTTAGGGATTAGTTTCCAAGGGAACGACCAAGGACAACATCACGTAATTTTGAACCACGGTCGGATGACGAGGCAACACCTAAGCTGGCACCCTACTCTCCCAACTTCCACGCCAATGTGAGGACACTTGAGGCCAGATTTAACTTGCACAAGCCCTCTTTGAACACGACAGTGTTAGTTGGATTCCAACTCACAACCCTCCAGTTGCTGATCCGTTACTTTTCCAGCCGGGTCACCGTGGCACACTTATTAAAAATGATATTCATATAAAAGTATGGTTATGTGTAGCACTAATGACCATCCAATAGTGAGTCAAAATAAGACTTTCAGACCAATTTAAGTAAACTTACACTAGTTAAGATTCTAGTAAATAAAACGGTGAGCGTAAACGAGCAGGAGGCGATTAACCTTGTACTTATCCGTGTTGGTGGTGTGAAAAGTAACTTGCATTGTCAATTTTCTCTCATTCGTAATAAATCAACAGAATAATTTTTATTCTATAATTTGCATCTGCCATGGTCATACTCTACCTTTCGCTCTTAGCGGACGGAGGTGCCGCCTTCTATCCTTTCTCCAAACCTTTTCGCAGCTACCTTTATATTAATTTTTCTTTTGAATTTCAATAAAATTATGTTTAAAATTTTTCCATTTAAGCAATATTGCGATGAGAAGATGAGCTGCTATGGAGCAGGTGCTCCGAAATGATAGGTAAAGTCCAGTCGTCGCAAGAATACAGTAATTGAGCATAGAATGAAATGTGTCATCCATTTTGTTTTCTCGTGTCCTTCGCAAAAAGATAGTACTGCGCATGCGTGAAATCTAACTCGCGAGTTAACTCGCCGATTTAGGAGGATCAAAATGTAACACCGAAACGGCAGTTTAAACCACGGATCAGGCATTGTGAATACGGTATTTTCGATAAATCGGGGATTAACGTTGATCCTCGAGTTAACTCGGATTTGTGAATACGACCGTTAAAGTTACATTCGTACTTCTATGTCAAGAGACATAAAAGAAGGGACAAATTTTAACGTAGTTTCAGTACTTTCCGAACACTATTCTCCTAAATCCTCTTAACCTTCAAAGCAAATTTAAAATATAACATTTATTCAAGGATATGATTGAAAACATTTTTTTAACGCTATTATAAGAAGAAAGCATAGAAAATATCATAAAAGATAAGAACCCTAATATTACACTATTGATGGAAATCCTAGATATGATGAAAACCCTAGATATATATTTAGGAAAATTTTAAAAAATCCTGAACACTTTTCTTGTTCTAGGAATTAGATTATTGTAATAAGCGAAAGATACCAAACAAATTAAGTTTTTACTAATCCCCTTTGTCAAGGCATAATATAGATTAGGTTGAAAAGACCTTTGTTGTACTAGTCGCATAACGACCAACTCTCGATCATACAGGCGCTGTACCACAGAGATAACAATACATTCATAAATATAAGGAGTTGCCAAAGTTCTGGAGTATGTGCAAGTTGAATGGTTATTAACATCTGTCATAAACCTCATGCCTCGTGCGCCCGCTTCTAAATCTTGCCACAGCAGTCCGGGGCATTAAATTAAGTGTTGACAGGAGAACAAGAAAAAGAGTAATAGAGAATGAAGCAATTTTTATTTATTTTAGATTTATGCTGAAGTTTAGTAAATACACATTGCTCAAGAAAGTTGCTAAGTTAGACATTAAATCGAAGTAGAATCCTTTTTGCTTAGTAAAAATTCGTAAATTAACAAAATCGAAATTTAAATATATTACTTGGAATTATGTCCATTTTTGA
The DNA here is from genome assembly GCA_947359465.1 of Metellina segmentata. Classification (NCBI taxonomy): domain Eukaryota; kingdom Metazoa; phylum Arthropoda; class Arachnida; order Araneae; family Tetragnathidae; genus Metellina; species Metellina segmentata. The sequence goes on along the minus strand of OX375879.1, from coordinate 61,347,474 downwards.
GTCGTGAGAAAACAGTGATTTAATGTATCACAATCTCATTCACATCGCTCAATAAATATCAGTGGAATCTCATTAATCTGAACATAATTTTAATTGATTAAATTTAACATGCATGCAATTCAAAATCCCTGCTGGAGCTAAAACGAGTCTCAAGCTTTTGGACAAACTTAATGAAGCAATTTAAAATGAGATAAGCATACTTTGGAAACAACTTCGATGTGACACCAGAATCAACACTTAAAAAACGCACACATTAAGATGGCCTGAAAGAAAAATCTCCGCAGAGGTATAGTCGCAAGTAAAAAAGGGGTCGTGGTGGAAATAACACAATGTACTTTTGTACCTGTTCTTCAAAAAGAATGGGAACCAGACTGTTCCCGCTTGTGACAAAAACTTGTTCACTGTTCTTTTTGCAAAAAGAAACAGTGTGACTTATCTACTTCATTTTTAAAGTTACGTGTTAAATTGAGAATTGTCAGAGAAAGTAGTTTCTCTTTTCTCGGATTTTTCTTTGTTTTCTTTATTTACCCGTTCTCCGTCCATAAACTGTTCTGAGACTAATTCCTGTTCGGTAAATGATTCTTGCTATCAAACTGTTCCGACACTGTTCTCCGTTTTGAGCGCTGTTCTCGGTAGAAAGAGCTGCTCGTTCTAGAAGCTGTTCTTCGTTCTAGGAGCTGTTCTCGATGGAATGTTCTCGCGCTGCTCTCCCAAAACTGTTTTCACTCTATTCTCGACTGAACTAAGGCCCCAACGTTTGACGAATTTGTGAAAAGACAGAGCAAAATTATGATTTTTTTTTATTGTGAAACAATAAAAGGGTAATAAGTTTTAGTTTTAAACAAATTTAAAAAAATATTTTGCTCTCTTGACATCTCTCAAATTGTGTTGCCTTCATTCGATAGTGGGATTTGAAATTCTTTTTTTTAAAGCGAATTTTACAGCGAGATGGAACATAAATTTTCAAATGTGTGGACATATTTCACTGAAAGATGGAAATTCGGATCTGGTGTCATGCTCTATATGTCGGAAATCGATTTGATTTGCGTCATCTATTTCTAATTTAGAAAGACTAAAGACAAAAGCATCGCACTATAAAAGCATCACACTAAATAAGGGTTGAAAAGCGAAAGTTGAAGTAAACTAGCACTGAAAGCGTCTCGTCCACCAGTAAAAAAGCAATAGGTAAGTAGCGATGATATTATGGTCACTGACAACAATGCAGTTCAACATACAGCACAATCCAATATTGTGCAGTTTATGAATAAAAAATGACTTTAAGCAATTGAAAAACGATTGATGGTGAATTGATGAAGTTATTTACAACCGTTTTCTACCGTCAAGAATATTGGTTTTCGATCTTTTACTAAGTCGTTTATTCCCAATATGCATTGCCTTATCGGAAAACAATATTTAAATTTTGTTATTCAATATGTTGAACAATCGGCAAATGAAAATGTGTTTGCTTATTATGAACACTCCTCTTGTGGCACCTCCGTCAGTTATTAACTGAAGAAATAAGCAGCAAACAATAAATCACATTTTCAAACAATGAAGATAAGCTATCAAAATGATCAAACAACATCAGCAATCAACAACCGTCTTATTCTAAATATTCATTCTGTGTATACGTACACATCTTTCTAATTCAAACTATGTCGAAGTCTGTTTTTAATTTGATACATAATAAACACTTTTTATAGCTAACTACTGAACTTTCATTGATGTACAACCCGTTGTATTACACCCAATAATTATTAAAGGATTAATAGGATTATATAAAGGATTATTTGTTATAAACTGGACTTTCATTAAAATGGACAACCTTCAGCCACTATTAGTCCGTTATGATGAGGTTCTACTGTATGTCTTAAATTAAATACGAGAACAGTTGTGGGCAGAAGAACAGGTTAAAGAACAGTTCTTTTGGATGGAGCAGTAACATGAAAGAACTGTTCTCCCAAACGAACAGTATTTCTTAACCGTAGTCACAATTCTATCTTTACCCAAATGTCAAATTCCAAATTTGCAATAACTACACTGTGCAATGCAGTGTAATCAGATTTTTGTTTTCCTCTATCCTAAAAATTATTGCTTTTTGAATTGACAGTATTTTTCTATGGAATCCTATTCAATCCCTAAGCATCCAAAGACGTCAAATATACTCTTGAACTCATTGAACACTAATACTCATTTTTTTTCATGATTTCATTCAGTAAAAGACCTAGAAATACTAAGAGATAAAGATTAAATATAGAAAGAACACTTTGTACTTCACACATTATGAGAAATATATAATTTTTTTTAATAATGAAACACACGACTTCTCTTTACAAAAATAACTAGGAACAAGGAAAGAAACATGCAATATTAAGTTTAGAATATATTGAGGGCAAGAACTATCTAAGTAATATATTCTAGACTTAATTAAAAGATAGAAAACTATAATAAATCAATAATAATTTTCTTTCCGCATAGTAATTGAATATATGATAGCAACTCGTTTGCTTATTAGTGCGTAAAAGTAATCCAACGAAATTACTATTGAAACCACGGTAAAATCCATCGGACTTAAAAGTAAAGCACTCTCTCATAAAAAAGGTTGCTTGGGCAAAAAATATTGGTTAGGCTTGTAATTTTCTAAGATGGCTTCGATTTTTTTAATGTAACTGAGGCGCCATCATGCGGTAAGCACGGTAAGCTCCGCATGGGGGCGCTCCATGCGAGGAATTCTAAATCACGTTTAGACTATTTAAACTCATTTTCGTTTTAGCATTTATTTCTTCCTTTTCCAAAAACATTACGAAGTTCCAAAAAACAACTTCGATTCAACTTGTTGAATGTTATTTATCCATTGATTTGCGAATTATATATATCCTGCCTTCAAAGGTAGATAGACCAAAGTGAATATTATAGCGATTAAAATTTAAAAAAATAACATCTATTGAGGATCCACGATTTCTCAAGGATAGTTCGTCGATAGTTTCTAAATTGCAAATGAATATGACATTTGCAATGAAATGGACTATTAACAAGATTATAGATAACTTGTATGCTTTCTAATCACGAATAACAAAACTGATTTTTTTAAAATTATTTTTAAGTATTATATATGTTATACTGTGTCTAGGGTGTGATGAAAATGTAAAACTGGACGACACGCGGAGAGATGAGGACTAACACAGTATTTAGTTTTCTGAAAATTATGAACACAGGAGGTTACATTGATCGTGGCACAGCCTACATGCTGGCACATGTATAACTTGTATATACGGTGCTCCACCTACTGTCTCTACTTTTGCTCTAACTGGGTTTGGTAAATGTGCTCCAATTTTGATAATAAAGTAACCGTCCCCCAGAGTTATATTAAAAAATAAATATCCCAATGAAGAGGACACTGAAGCAAGTTTCATGTTTCGCTTTAAAAAAAAAGTTTGGATTTTCTGTATTTTTCAGGAAGCGTTCTGAATTCATTGAAAAATATAAGGTTACGAAACTCACTACTAGATGGTGCTGTGCACTAACTTTTGTTTCCAAAACATTTTCAACACACTTTACAGAAGCGCAACGCAACTTATTCAAAAGTGTTTTCCCTTTTCCAGCAACGCTAACAACGTTGCAGACAAAGAGTGGATAATGATATTGTATAATGGTATCAAACCCAGGCAACATTGTTACAGATGGTTAGCTGATATTTTTAGTTCTCTTGGTCTTCCTAATCATCAGACCTTTCTCCTTGCTACTTTTAGTTCCAGGCTCTTTTGAAGAATAAGGTACATAGCGAAAGATGGCAAACTGCCAGATCCCAAGAACATCCTTGGCTACACTTGTTGAGTATGATATCAGAAACAAACGTTCGAGGTTTCAGAAAATGCTCTGCGAATGAAACAGAGGAGGATACATTGGGTAATCACTGCTCAGTTGTCAAATGTTATTATAGTGACAACAGAGCCCTCAATTGACATTTAGAAATTTTTTTTCGATAAATGTAAAACAGAGTTTGTCTTCTGAAGTATAGGCTCAAATTTGTTTTCATTCAGAGCATTAGAACTTGCTCCAGAGATCTCGAAATATTGATAGTTATTAAAACATCTCTATGTGCACAGATATAGGAAGTTACAGCACTAACTTGACTTCTGAAAATTACATAAACTATCTACGTGAAGGCTCTTGAATCCTTTTTTCACCCACATCGGCTGGTGGTGGCACTGGAGCAACACATCCGGCGATTGACGACGGTCCGGGATCAATCCCAAAGGGTTACGTGGTGTTATTCACGGAACACACCAAGTAATTTTGAACTACTGTCAGATGACGAGGTCATACCTGACCTGTCACCCCACGCCAACGTGAGAACATTTGAGGCCAAGACCGATTTCACGTGCTTCAGCACGATGGTCTTTGGCTCGAACTTGCAATCCTCCGGTTGCAAAGGTAAAAAGTAGAGGTTTAAATAGTTCATTTCATAGAAAAATCTCTCTCAATCATCACTAATTGCAAAATGATCAAATCCACTATATTTTTAGAAATAAATAAAAACAATAACTTCAAAGAGCGCAAAAAGGTATGTGAATAACAGATTACAATGTAATAGATATATCTTTTATCTGTTTAGGCATTGCTAAGCGAAGAATAAATGTGACAGTTAAAAGGTGTATTTACAATTCCCACCAACTCCAACAAGTGATTCATTCTTCCATGCCAAATATTCCTTGTAATTTTCAATAACAAACGACGAACCGTAAAGGACTGCTTTTGTATGAGTGCATAAATTGTTTGTCGCCTTCTGCAATAAAAAGTAGTAGATATTTACGTACTTCAAAAGCGTTTCTTGTCCAAAATACAGGACTGAATTTTGTTTCTGCAATTATTAGATACCATACTATGGGTATTTCGAAAAATAAATGTTTTTTGAGTGTTTAAAGACAATCGAATTGTGTTTTTTTTCAAACGCCTTTGTAGCATTGCTTTACGCAATAATATTTTTGAAAGTTAGGACATAAAATTAAAAATATTTCTGAGTATGACAGGCTTTGAACAACGGCATAAAAAAATAAAACTATTATTACGTAATCAGGCGATATATTTGAAGACTAGCACATAACAACTGCGCTAAAGTTACTTAATTGCTTACATCTATTGCTGGCAGTATCGCCACTCAAGTTTCATTATTTATTTCAAACCCTATGTAATGAATAGAACATAAATATTAAAAATATAAATTCAATAAATGGATTTCATAAAATATGGGGAAAAGCACATCAGTCATGCTACCACAATAAGATTATGAACTTCAAATTCATTCCATTCCCTTGTTCCTTAAATTTTAAAGCCAAGCCTCTTTTACTCATCTGTTTGTTTCTTCACTGATTTCTCATTGCTTTCTGTAATCGGATTGCTGAATGAATTTCAGTGGAATGGCTAGCTTTTCCGTGAAATTTTAGCAATGTTATGCAATTCCATAGCGTTAACCAAGCGACAAAGCTAGAGAAAGAATCCACTAACGGTCGATATTGATTTTCCGTTGTTGCCATTCGCCAATAAACAAATGACATTAATTTCTGAGAGATAGAAATTATAGCCTTTTGAGCTCTTGGTAATTTGTCCTTGAAAAACAGTTTTGAAAATTATTATTTTGTGAAACTACACATATTAGTCAGATCAGTCTAAAACAACGGAACAAATCCTATGAAGCATTTAATATTTCATAATAATTAGTAATTTGCCTTTGAAAAGTAGTTTTGAAATTTATTATTTTCTGAAACGACAAAAATGAATCGAATCATTCTAAAACAACGGAAAAAATCCTACCAAGCATTTAATATCGCATAACAGAATGATTTCAAATAACCGAATTGGTACGATGTCAGGAAATAAAGCCTAATTTAAAACTAAAATGAATTAATGCAGTTAATGGACCAGACAACTACTTATTTAAAAGTGACCAAGAACGCCATCTTACGAAAAGAAATTTAAATAATCTTGTTAAAATAATCGAGTGACAGGTTATGCAATACTTTTTAATTGTTTAGTTTAATTGTTAAGTTTAGTTAATTGTTAAGTTTAATTAATTGTTTAGTTTAATTTTTAAGTTTAGTTAATTGTTTAGTTTAGATTAATTTACGTGCTATGCACATGTAACAAAAATTTTCAACTAAAGGTTACATGAACAAACTCATAATGATTTGCGCTAACACGAGAAAATACAAAAACCTTTGTAATATTGTTAAGTGTTTTTGATATAATATGTTTCCTGCTGCTTCTACTCGAATATCGAAAGTACAAAGAATGGCTATGAATATATTTTATTTATTTTTATTCCGGTTGTATAATATTTACACATAAAATGTTATTGGCTAGAATGTTTTTAGAATAATTTTTCCACAAAATATTAAAAATCACTTTTTTGTCAAGTGTATAAAGTTTTAAAAAATTCTGAGAAATTTGTCAACAATTTTGTTCAGATCATTTTAAATAATACTCGAGGAAATGAAAAACCGTGCATTAACAGGCGATTTTTTTTTTCAGTTCGCAAAATGCTTTACAGATGGCAGCACTAAAGCTAAAAAAATAAAATAAGTAATGTTGATCCTGATGGCCTCTGCAGTAATGTTAGGAGTAAATAACCTGGAAATAAATTCAGATGCAAAGGTGCAGAAATTAATATTTTTAAACAAAAAAAAAATCGTTTGAGCACAAGAGCATTTTTAATTAAGCTACATTAGAAAATGCATGCAAAAGAAAAAAAAAAACCCAGGATAAACCGGATATTGAACTAAAAGCTTTATTCCAAGAGATTCAATCATCTATTTCTGTCAGTTCTTAGTTCGATTTTGTCGTGAAAACCTTTCACACATGATTGAAAATTATATTTCCTCGTATTTAAATTTATTAACTTTAAAATGCTATGATAACTAATATAAACTAATCGTTCTTTTGTTTTCTACAAAATATGTTAAGCACTTAATTGCAGGCTTACCTTTGCATTGTTGCAGTATATAATTCCATCAAAATAAATCGATAAGTCTGAAATCCAAATGGAGTGGGAGTAATTGTGAAATATTATGATACCTCTAAATTTTGACTGTAGATGGCGCTCTAGAAGTGAAAGCAACTAAGGATATGCACTAAACTTGGTTGTAAACGAAAACACTTTTTGTGTGTTTTTAAACCAGTTTCACCGTGAAATAAAGTTGGGTGCATCCAGTGAAAAAAATTGAAACTCTCCACAGAAGTTTATTATATTTTCTTTTTGTGTACTTTACATAGCTCTTAAGACGTGTAGAATATGTAAGCATATTAACTTAATTAAAATTTGAATTTGTATATTTTGTACTACGTTATATAGCTATGGCGTGGCTCTTTTTAATATATGAATAACCGAAATGCGGTTCTCATTGAACTAATGTGTACACATATTTGTTCTATACTCTACCTTAGTGGTATATGTCGAAATTCACAAGATTTTCAGTTCAATTGCATTGCGACATTTGTCATTTTCCATTGTGCTCTTTGAAACGCAAATTGACGTATGTATTTTTTTTATGGTTGTAAGTCATAATTTTTGATTCGAAGTGGCTTTAAATTAAAGACATTAAACTTTGAGCTAAGAAGAAAACAAAAGTGTTGGGCTTAATTTATTTGCTTCAGTGTTTGATACGAAACTTCTTAATCACGATGGAGAAAAACATAGCAGAGGGGCAGGTAGACATCCGATTTGGTTTTTATATACTAATTTTAGTTGATAAATTTTATTTGTCTGTAAAGATTTATCAAATTTATTTTAGGATTTTGCAAAGGTATAATAGTTAAGATGAGAGTATGCCACTAGTACCGTATTAGACTTACAGTGTGAAAAACATGAAAAATAAATTTTGAGTTATTAATATTGATTCCATGTACTTTTAAAGAAACTAAAACCAGCTGTCGATGATAATATGTTTTCTTTTTCATTTTTACATTATAAAGGCATCAAAAAGGTATACACCCTTCTGCCCATTGTAATGCCAAAGGGCCACATGAGATATATTTTAATGATTGGTGTGCGTGAGTAATAATTTAATTAATTTATTAACTTACAAGAGAATATAAATTTATCAAACCAATTATAAATTCAAGACATTTATATGCCATGAGTTTTTGAGCTAATACTTTTGAAACATTCGAAACACAGTAAATGGGACAAACTACATTCACCGAAAGAATTGAATTTTACTCCATAAGGTTCGTGTTCACGCTACGCTTTGTTTGGTTAGATAATTTTCCCTGATTGAAATTTTAGAACTGTTTCAACAATGCAGTATTTCCAAATAGGTTGACTAGGTTACAACCTACTAAAAACAATTTAAGGATGATAAATTTAAAATATTTAATACTAAAAATGTTTCAAGTTTACTACAGATTCACAAAAGTTGAGATGAACACGGCAAGACCCAATATTTCACGCATTTATTTTAGGGACAATATAGACAGTCAATAGCTTGGCTACAAAAGCAGAGCCTTTCAGAGTTTTGTAAAAATAACTTTTTTTTATAAAAAAATATTAAGAAACAAAAAAAAAATCAAACAGTTCACTTGTTTTATGAAAAATTTCGATGGTAAGTGCGAATTTCAGATTAGACAGTTCGAATGAAAAATATTTAAGGGGACCAGTTCAAGTCCCATCTCCATAATGTTAAAATGTTCAAATTTTACGGAATATTTCCTCAGAATCTTTTATGTGTATTGATTTCAATTTTTTTATACAGGTCATTAAGACATTTTTAAATACTTTAATACAGGGATTTTTACAAAACTTAAAATTTAAAGTTTTGAGATTTTTTTTTTCTCTAACTCATATTTTGTTTTTGAAAAATGCCCAAATTTCATCCTTTTTAACAGTCAAAATGGACTTTTCTAAGCAGATTGGGGGAAAAATTCCCGTGTTAAAATATGTAATCGGGTATGTTTCACTTGCAAATCAATTCTTTTTACATTTGCTTGAATGGACTTTATACGCATTTTAAGATATTGAAGTTTAAAGAATAAATTGACCTTACTTCAGTTACGTACTGGTATTTTTCAAAAAATTATTAAAAATACTTCTTCTCAGCATATTTTCAAATTCCTATATTTTTTAAACAGAATTATTTAATCAGTTATTTGAAATTATAAAAGTGTTCGAAATTTTGAAAGAGTTTTGTGCACTGGTCTGCTGCATTGCTTCTGAACGTGGCGCCATCTACAGCAGCTAATTTTAAATACAAATATTTCTCACGCATTTTTTGACATTTAGATTTGTAGTCGAAATTCCCCACCAAATTCACATGGCGCCACCTATATGTATTATACTGAACTACAAAAAAAAGAGAAGTTATTTGCTCAATTCTTCAAACTGCTAATCCATTAAAATGCAAGTATCCTAATTTGAAATTTTTTGAATATCTTTTGTGAATAAAAAGGTACACACAACAACATTTTTACATACCACCTAAAAATCTAGGTAATAGAGGGACAATAACTGTACAATAATGTTTTAGACACAATGAAAACCGACTTAGGGGTATTTTATAAATCAAGAGTACTGTAGTACATATATTCAGTGGCGGAATTAAAGGAGGGCTATAGTCTAGGGTAGCAAAATGTTTTGGGTAAACACCAAAACAGAAGTTATAAAAATAAAAACAAAAATTAACCTATTCAAAAATAATATGTTAAGGGGCGGCAAGTTGCCGGTTGCCCCTAGGGCGAAAAGTATAAATTCGCCACAGCGTATATTTATAGTATATTAGAAGTAAGGTTTTTAAAAAAATATTCTTTTTTTAATTTTTTTCCCCTAAATCTACGAGAAGAATGTGCGAAAAAAAAGTTTTACAATACTCATTTTACTCTATGAGAAATAATTTTAAATGATTTGGTCATTTGATAAATGATTTTAAATAATTTTAAATGATCTACTCGAATCCAATTACTTATTATTTATGAAATAAATCTTGTTTAATATTTATTTATAAATAGTTTGTTGCTCTCAGCATTATAAAATTACTTACCAACATGGATACTTCAAGGAAAACTAAAATTAGTTTTAAAATATTTCAAGTGTGGTTCTTTGGCACACACGATTTTGGTAAGACAAGTTAGTAGGTAATTTCGTTTGTATGTTGAATGATCATACTTTGAAGTTTACGTTTTCAAAAACTGTCAGTAAATAAAATTTATTTTAAAAAGAAAGCCCAGAAATAAAATATAATTTGTTTGAAGAAAACAAAAGGTCAGAGTTTAAAAATAATCTCGTTATGAATTCTGTAAAGAATGGTTCAAAACTTTGTTAAAAGCATGTATTTGCTTTATAGTACTAAATAAAATATAAAAAATGCAAATTTTTGATAGACAGGATTTAAATAATTTGATACATTTTCTATTTCTGTGGGTCTTTGTAAAAAATAGGGTTTTGATGTTCTTGTAAAGAACAGAAACACTGCTGAACAACACGCCTCGAAAAGTTACGAAATACGACATTCAAATTGCAAGCATTTAAAATAATTGAAACGTAAACACAAAAAAATAGATTTGTAATGATCTATCTGATAGATTTGCCATGATCTGTCTGCTAGATTTGCAATTATCTCTGATAGATTTACAATTATCTTTTTTGATTCCGTCAGTTTTATCATTCATTCAATTGCTTTCGAGAAAGAATATAAAAAAAATATATATAAAAAAAAAACGTCGAACTAGAGAAATATATTGATATTTGTCTAAGTTGCACTGGTCAACTTGTTCATCACCAAATACATTTTGGAGTTAGGGGAACAGTTTCAATCAAACTGTGGCGCCATCTGGCCTCAAACTGTAAAACTGTATGAATTTTACCCGTTGTAAATTTGAATGAAATTAATTTCCCTTAACAAATAATATAGTGTAGGGAATACAAGAAAAAATATCCATGCTTAGTGACCATTCAAGCTACTTTGATACCATGGGTGCAAGTAACTTATAGGATATTATTCTAACAACTCTAAAGACTGGCTGACCTAACAAAAATTTATTAAAGCAAAAATAAAAATTATAAATAGAAATTTCTTGCTCTTTTATTGTATTTCTTAATTAATCAATACTATTAGTTGATTAAACAAGAAAACTAAATTGAATATGTTCACAGCAAAAATGACTAAACTAATTCCAAAAACATTAATAAGCTCATAAAGAAACATATTTATTTTACAGGATATCATGAAAAAATCTTTTTTGGTAAAAATATTTATCCAAATAAAAAGTACAACAGGTGCGTGTAAAGTACGCTAAGGGAACGTAACTGTTCAAACTGCAAACGTAACTGCAAAGATTTCTTCAACTATATACGTAATATCTTTCATTATTTATAAAATTTTAATTCTATTTTGCATAAGGTATGCAAGGTATATAAATTTTTAAGAACCAAATTATACTTTGATGACAACAGAGATTAATAATTTTCTCAAATGAAAGGTGCAAACGTTAAAAAGCCAATAAAACTTGTTTGAAACTATATGGACAGCCCATTATATTTAAAACCGTTGTTATATGAGCTGGTGTAAAGTAAATGTGAAGAGAAACTATTAATTTTACAATTGACGGAGAATGTTTTGTTACAGATTTTTCATGTAACTTTGATGGGATCGTTAAGATAAATGTCCTTACCCAAATTTTGTTATGTTTCTAGTAACAAGATACATTAGCCAACATTTCTATACAAATTGAAAGGAAAATTAACTAAGGAATAGAATAAAACTATTTGCTATTTTATAATACTACAAATTAAAAAAAATTTAAATATATACATTCTTATGGAAAGAAAATTGTAAAGGTATTCAAGAGGAAAGATCTATAATAAATCGACTAAATATAATATATATTCTTATTTCTAAATTTTCTATCTATATTTTTTTGACTGATAAACCCTGTTCTTTTTCTTCCCCATTTTGCTATTGAATTTGTCTCTTTATTTAACGCATTATAAAGACTCTCGTTTTATTTTTAGAACCTAGGTCAGAAATGAATGTGTCTGAAAGAGTGATAAGAAGATATCAGTATCTCGTACTATGTGTAGATGGCGCCACGACTGTTCAACACTCAAGAAAATGGAGATTCGGACGATAACATCATGTTTGAATCTCAAGTCGTTGTATTTTACTTAATTTGCTTGGAAAATTTTTATTGATGTTTGTTTCCCATTCAATTTTTGTTTCATCTTCTACTTGATCAATGCAATCCTTTCAGCAAAAACTACGTTCTACACAAGTACCAGAAAACCAGTTTGAAGCACCCATGTTATTGTTTAAACTTGTAACAAAAGATCAATTATCAACACGTACCATCGCGACTTCATCTCATAACGTCTCTTCTTAAATACATTTTGTGATGTCATTGAAGCAATTATCTTAAAATAAGAATAGATAATAAATAAAACGAACATTAAGATAAAGATTCTCGGCATTAAGATTTTTATCGGTTATCTTAGGTCAAAACAAACAAAAGACAGATTAAAAGGGAATCCATGCTATTTTTTGACTGACAAATTCCTTTCATGACTGGAAACAAGGAACTTCCCAGTCACGTTAATTTAAATGCATCGAGATGTTGAATAAAACACTTTTCAAAGTCTGAAAACAAAGTAACCGAAAAGATAAATCAAAGGTTCAATAATTAAGTGTTATTCAAAGCCTTTTCACTATAGCAAATTTAATTGTTTGTTTTTCAGCTATTAAGACTTACAACACTAAACAATGGAAAACAATGGCAGTAAAATTAAATCATGCTTTCACAGTATTACATATTCAAGACGACCCATTTGATAAATATAAATAAAGAAAGATAAGGAGCTAAGATGAATAAGGCTGGTTTCAAGAAAAAAGAATGAATTAGATGGTTTATAACTTATTGGTTAGTTCTGTAAGAGCTATTAGAAATAGTTGAAACAAGTAAATTTTGTACAGTTGAAAAGTATATATTTAGATACAATTTTCGAGTTTTGTCTCTTAAATCTGCTGCTTAAACATTGTGTCTAATACTTAGCAATTCGTATGTTAGTAGTTCTAGAGTACTAATGATCAAGTGTATATTGGTATATTAGTTTCACTACTTTTCGCAAAATCTTTAGTTCCACTTATGTGAGAAAGCTGAGATTGGCCTTATTTTAAAATCCTCGAAACAAACTTTTAATTAATATGCTACAGTTATAATAGAAAGATCCAGCTTTTTTAGAAAGAGATTTCATAGTGAAGTCTCATGTGTTTTTTACCTTGGATTTTTTTAAACGACTTAAAATTTTTATAACAAACATTTTTAGGTATATGAATGCTCAATATATGCTACAAACTTGGAGATATAGGGTTTAGACTGGCTAACAATAAACAAGAATCTGCAAGCCTGTTTAAGGGGGTCTGGGACTCAATATATGAAAAAAAAATGCATTTTTTTGCTATCTTAAAAATAATATAGATCCTTCTGAATAAAATGACATTTCAATTTTGTTTCTACCATACGTAGAACCGGAAATATTTAACTTTATATAAACATGAAAGCATCAAATCCAACGTATCCGTCAACAACAATCCTTCGTATTTTTAATTAACAATTTTGCCCAATGTCAAAATTTTGACATTTTTTTAATTTTAATAAATAAAATTTTAAAGTTTCTAAAATATGAAATAGTTATTATAATTTCAAATTCAATTCATACCTACAGAAAAAAATTCCGAACAAAAGCAGTGTTGTAAAAGTTTAAACAGTACAATCAAATTGAAGTACTCAATTTATTTTATTTTTTAAACAAATAAACCGGTTGTTCCAAAAATTTGTATTTTTGAAAAACTTCGAAACCAGTACCTTCTTACCAATTTCTGTTGAAATTTGGATGCTGAGTCAAAAATTGACTTGGAATGAATTACGCATGCTGATTCATTTGTTCGTCTTGCTAGATAAGACTACGAGATGCCAAGTGTGTTAATTTTAAAGAACTTCCTGGTTCGTTTACGTCGTTAGACATCGCGATAGGTTATACAAATCAAATGGTGTGTGTGTGTGTGTGTGTGTGTGTGTTTCAAACAAATGTTCTTCACTGATATCACTGGTGTTGGCGCATTTTTTGGCGCCAAGGGACAAGCAGTCTCTCCAGTATACAATATGTCGGCAATCCTTTACATCAAGTAGCTTAGCAATAAAAACAATTTGGGGGTAAATATACATTGTAGGGGGCTTGCAATTTTGTCAATGATTTGACGCCTCAATTAAGATAATCCGCTTTTTTTTTATATATTTTTTTTTAGCTTTTGGTGTTGTAATTCATTGGAATTGGCGACAAATCGTCCCTGCAACGCACTTTCCTCAATTCTTTAAGTATGGCAAACTGGAAAAGGTGAAATATTTTGGAATATTTAGTTGCAAAAATGCACTTTTTGATAGACTTGATTCCACGTAATTATGCTTATATGTAATCCACGTAATTATGTATAAATTCACATAGCTATACGTTGTCGTTCTTCGGATCTAATCTGCCTTAAAAGAGAGTCCCTAGAGTATAGATTCAATGAAAGGATCCTCCTTATAGTGGAAAGGCCCCCATGTTTTTCTCTGTATGTTGTGGAATAAGACAATATTTCGAAACCAGAATAACAATTTTGAGTGCAAAATTTCATCGAAAGGGATTTCTAATATTACTTTTTTTTCAGGAAACATAAAAGGTATATAAAGCATTTATTCTATCTTTATTAAGAGTATACTGTGTTTAAACTTCCTAACATTCGAATCCATATAAAAAACTTTGTGATACGAATTAATAATATTTTTATTGAAAATTTTTGACCTAGCCTGAAATGAAAAAACACTAAAACATTCGTACTGTGTAGTAGAAATTAAAAGTATTTGGATTCATGCAATTAATTTTTATATTGCAGCTGTATCATTTCAACCATGTACCTGCTTTGGATGATTATAAAATTACTAGTATTGAAGTAGGAACGGAAAATGAGAAAATATTCTTTATCCCAGTAAGTATGTTTATTCCATGAAAATATTTAAAAGTAATTAATTGTAATTACTGAAATTTTTAAAATTAATATTACATTGAATATTGATCAATCACTTTTAGTATAAGTGAATGAAACGTTATTTAGTTTGATGATCAGAAATCTTTAACAACCTGCAAATAAGTTTTCTACTAAATACATCAAAGCAAGTATCATTGTATCATTGATTCGTATTTAATGAAAGAAAATCTAACGTAAATTTTGAGAAGTTCATAGCAGTGGTACTGTCAGAAAATTTTAATTACTGATTTAATTTATATATGATAAATTATACCTACTGAATTCCATGATTTATACTGGCCAACTTGGGTTACATAAAATATATTTATTTTGTGTTTTAATGAATGACTGTGGGTGCTGTATGTTTTAATTTTTGAAAATTGAAATTAATGAGGAAAGAGATGAAAACACTTAATTAACTTAAAAAAATATAAACATTCTTCCTTGTTACTACAATATCTGTATTTCAAAAGGAAACTCAAAATTATTTATCGTAATTCCTAAACAGACATCAAAGTCAGTAAATAACCTTTATGATGTTCCTAAATTTTCTTTAACGAAAAATTAAAATAAAAAAATTACACTTCTTTGTTTGCAGGCTTAAAAAGCATTTTAAAGAAAAACCACTAATTGAACTGATTATCTTAAAACTACATACATACTATGCGCGGGTTGAGTTGTATCGGGACCAGACAACTTTTAAGATATTCATAAATAAAGTTACTATACTCTCTACAATTGTAAAAGTAGGTGTTTATATGTGTGTCTGTGTGAGGTAGCAGACGAATCTATAGCATTTACAGCCATGAAATTTGACACACTGATAGCCCTAAAGGTGACTGGCACATTTTTGTATGATTTGGTTTCCTTAGAATTGCAACAGTGTTAGAGAGTTCACAGCTTCTACTGTATTTGCTTTCTACACTGCGGACCATTCAACGTATTCAAAGCGCATTATTTTTTCTCATGCTTGGTTATTTCTGCAATTTTGTTTATTACTGTTTATTTGGTAGCGTGATATTTAAAGATGTGATCGTATTTTTATTTCAGTGGTGGTAATTTCATTACTTACTTTTGAATTTGTATCACTTCTGCAATTGTGTTTATTTCTGTTTAATTTGGTTCGTTGCATTGTTTGTCGGAATCAGTGAGGTTTAGCGGTAAGACTTTTAGAAAGTACTAGGGGACTCCTCCCCCTGCTCGCATTGACTCGCCAAGCACCGGCATTGCTACTCAATCTCATTTAGTTTGCTTCGCAAGCCAACACTCCTGTCCAAGTGATTTCGCTTTTTTTTTTTACTTTAACACTTAATGCACCCTATACTAATAGCCGTATCAGTACAAAACCTTCTCCATCTTGTTCCCTGTACAATTTTTGAATAAACCATGTTAATCTTGTAATTTTATTATCTCTACTTTCTCTGGAAACCATCTGAGAATCCAGCGAAAAAAGCCTGTTGAGCCTTTTTGACTCTGGGTCATGATGTCACAGCGAGTTTCAATGGCCAAATAAAAAAAAATGGAAATTGTTCCTATGATAAATTTGATTTCTGGTAAACCTGTTAGTTATATTTGTAACCTTTCATTTCCGTGAAGAAAATGTACGCCATCGCAAAATGTTTAAATTATAAATTGTATCTTTTATCGCATCGAATTTATTCAGGAACAAATTTCAAAAATAATTTTACCGTAAGAAAGAGTGCATTCTAAGCTTTCGCGTGGTATTTTTAAATTTTAAAACTTATAGTATAATGCTATAGATATGAGTTTTAGTTTTGAATCGGAAATCACGATCTAAAAGTTCCGAAATTTGTATGACACCCCCCCCCCCCCCAACTTGTAATTGCATCTACTTTATTTATTAACCAATTTAAAAAATAATTGTACCATAAGAAAGAGTACATTCTCTAAGGTTTTCAGTGATGTTTTCAGATTTAAAAAAATAATAGTTCTAAGCTATAAATAATGACAGTTTTAACAAAAAATAACAAATTTTTTCCAAAATTCCATAAATTTGAATGGTTTACTTTTGATCACATCGTATTTATTTGCTAAACAATTTCAATTATAATTGTATCGTAAGAATGAGTACATTTTAAGGTTTCACTTGATACTTTCAAATCTAAAAACTAATAGTTAAACTATAGATATGACAGTTTTTACAAAAATAACCCGATAATGTCCCGATTTTTCCCAAACTTCAACAAAAATATTATGAGGAACCAAATCGAAATTTCTAAAAAAAGTCGACGAGCTGCAAAAATTTACATTTAGAGGTATATTTAAAAAAACCTCACTGCTGAAGACTGAAAACTTGTGCGTGTTTTGCTAACTCGCTTTAGAAATTTCGCTTTTTACGACTTTGACACTAAATGCACCCTAAATTAATAGCCGCATCGAGAAAAATATTCTCCATCTTGTTCCATGTACAATTATAAACAAATCATGTTAATTTCGTAATTTTCTGATCCGTACTTTCGTGGTAAACTGTCTAAGAATCGAGTGAAAAAAAGCGAGTTTTCAATCCTGCGGCTGCAGCGGTAACGTTTTTTTTTAATACATAGAGAGAGATAACGATATTTAAAGACATGGCAAAAAAGTTGTCAGGGTCAACGCCGTGCGAGTTCTACTAGTACAGAATAAGAGAAAGGAAATTAGCGAATGAAGTGTACTCTCTAATATTATAAAAGGAAGTGTTTGTCTGTCTGATTATTTCCCACGAATTCATGACGAATCTATGGCACTTAC
The DNA here is from genome assembly GCA_947359465.1 of Metellina segmentata. Taxonomy (NCBI): domain Eukaryota; kingdom Metazoa; phylum Arthropoda; class Arachnida; order Araneae; family Tetragnathidae; genus Metellina; species Metellina segmentata. Next base: position 61,329,682 of record OX375879.1, on the reverse strand, counting down.
AGTAATGGGATTTGGCACACAGATAGTCCGAATTTTTTGCAATTTTTGGGTTGCGGTGAACAGTAAAATTCAATCCAGAACATTTTAAAACGAATTTAATGAAATTTAATAATTGCTGAATGCAACAGCATAGACGATCACAGATTCCATTTTTTTTTTCATTTTGCGCGGAGGAATGATTTTTCAGCACACGATAAAGATCAAAGTTTCAACTTTAGCTATGTAGTTCTTTTTTTTCTAGACCAGTATCTCCTAGACCGTTAAAGATGGAGTAAAAATTTCAACGGATTTGAAATCTGGGGAAAATTTTATATTAGTTCGAAATCGAAAATATGATTTTCTTTAAAGAAATAAAATTTTTTAATTGAATATCTCTTTTATTTTCGCAAGAGATTGTGACGTCACGTCAACCTTCGTGTTCAAAATATAAACATATTACATTTCCTGCCTTCTTACGATTTCAGCGAAAGAAAGCAAAAATATGAAGAAAAAAAAATATTCTGTCTGGCATTGTTTAGTTCTTTTTTATATATATATATATAATTGGGATAGTTAAAGATTGAAAATTTCAACGGATTCGAAATCTGTGGAAAATTTGACACCAGATAGATACTTGTACATTTGATTTTCTTTCAACAAACAATTTTTCAATTAAATATTTATACTTTCGCAAGAGATTGTGACGTCACGCCGAATTCCCATTTGGTTTGCCAACTCCACAGGTAACTCTGTTATGGCTGTTATCCAATTTGCAAAGCACACCATAGTTCATTTTTTTCGTAATTTGGTTTGCAAAGCAAATCAAATTGTGAAATTATTTGGTTTGCGAAAATTATGAAATTTTTTGGTTGGGAATTCGTAATGGGATTCAAATGGGAATTTGTAACCTATTGGATAACGGCCATCATGGCGTTGTTTGAAGTTGTTTGCCATCATGGTTTGCTTCGCAAACGAAATGGATATGTGTAGCCTTTTGGAATGAATCAATTGCGAATTCCAATTTGTTTGCGAAGCAAACGAACACCATAGGCAACGACATGATGGCTGTTATCCAATAGGCTACGAATTCCCATTTGGAATTCGTAGCAATCTTCGATGGCTAGCGAGCAGTGGTCACCTCTGACCCCACGAAAAGAACTGTCATGGACAACGCCGTGCTGGCCACGCAGTGGCTAGTTACTGATATTTGGCCAAAACGATAGATTACTTAGAGATATTTCTGTTTTGTGATTGTTTTCCTGTAAAGCTAAATTTAGATGTCACTTTTGTGTTTTGGTAATCTGTTTCGTATCATGTAGTGTATTTTGATACGTGTTATTCAAATCCATTTCAACAGTGTCCCCTCCCCATTAACAGATTAAAAAAATCTATCAATGAAATATTTTTTGTTGTTGTCAGATTTTGATTAGGTTGAATTTTGGCATTTAGTAAAATTACGCAACAATTGTAATGTAGTCAAAACGTAAAACATAATTTTCGCTTTTGTACATTACTAATTTTAATGCATTTGTACGTTATGAAAACAAACGACAAAAATTCAATAATCTGAAGTATATAACAATGGTAAGGCAATTGTTGGAACTAATTGGGAGATGTGTTAGCGTAATCGATTCGTTCCCATACGCAGACATTAGATTTATCAATATTTATAAAGTAAAAAAAAAATCATTTCTACGTGAATGAGTTTACATAGATTTTTTGTTACTACGGGTCTCCGATGCTCACCTACGATCGCCCACTCCGCAATTGGCGCATCTCTCACCGGAGTTTTATTGACAATTACACTATGCTTTTCCTCGTCATATCTAATGACATTTGATACTCTGGATTTTAAGGTCTTTGGTTTCTCCAAAGGTCTTCCCGGTTGTAACTTCCTTTATGTGGTACATTTCTTGAAATAGGCCAAATATATCTCTTTTAGAAATTGGAGAAAGTTCAAGGGTTTGTGTTTGATGATGCACAAAGACGATTTAACTGCCACGCATTTTGCAAAGCAGCCTCTAATCCAAATAGGAAGAGTCAACCACCATTTCTTTCTCTGGATAGAACAATAGTAACTTGCAATGTTCTGATCCATTCTATCAGTAACCCCATGCCATAATTATATTTATGATTTGAATTCGGTCGATCAATTTCAATTTTTTTCTCCTCTGCGCTTGACCACTGTTTAGCTTTTACCAATGTGTAAGCACCATGCACATTTGAAGCTATGGTTACAACATTTTTGTAGTTCCACATAACTAGGATTACGCTGTCTTGCTGTTCATCGTACTTGTACTCAAAGGTACCTCTGGTATGTTTTTAAAAAGATGAAACGTCGTTTATTGGGGGGGGGTCCGATAGAGACGCACTGTTGCAGTCACATTAAATCCTTTGTTGGACAAATAATCAATTAGTGCAGAAGGGAATAAATTGTCACAGTATGTCAATGTTGGAATATTCAGGTAGCTATGAAGTGAGATCCACGACAGTAGAACCTCCCATACTTAATTTTTCAACAATATTTACAGTTCCTGCCTCATGTTTGCAGCTGTGACGGACATAGTACGGCAACATGCTTTCATCAATCGATAGTTGCTGCTCCTGGGGTTGCAAGCATATGGAAGTACTGCATTATTTGTTCAAATCGTTTTCTGCACAGTACAGAACTTATTGCAGTAATGTTGACATCAATTTCAGCAGATCAGTAAAAACGTCTATGAGGCAAAATAGCATACTCACTGGTTAAAAGAATGTTAAGGAACAAACGCAATTCCAAAATTTCGTTAACAAACGGAATTATACAGTAATTTATTGAATTAATTTCTTTAAAAATCTAAAGAAAACGAAAAGTTAAATTTTGCAAAAGTGCTCTAACGGTTGTTTACAACATAATATTTAACCCCGACAAGAAACGCCAGGATCTTCTTCAGTTTGCGCATGATAAATATAAGTGCCCTCCTGTGCCTAGCGTCCCTCTTTAGGGATTTTTCTAAAATGCTAAAAACATCATCAAAATTTAAAAACATATAAAATTCCAAAAAAACACGTTAACTAAAGAATTGTATTTAGTACCACATTTATCAAATACAGATCAATTGATGTATAACTGATGTGAAATTCTAAACTCTTTTGATTCGACATTGCAAAAGTTGCGTTTTGCGTGGAAGATGAAAATAGAAAGCCCACATCACCAACTTTACTACCATCAAATGCTGTCATCTACTGAATATAACTGAAACAAATGCTTGGAAATGCTTCGACATAATTTTTAAGTTGAAAGCTGCATTTATGTGAAAGTGAGTCTCTTTTTTTGAAACGTCTCTAAAAAGGGACGCAAGGCATCAATGGGTTAAATCTCGATTTTTTAAAATTTGTGTGCACTATTATTAAAGTAGTATGTCCATTTCTTGATGACGTGTGTACATTTCAATCACTTCCTTCAAAAGTGTTTGGTTTAATACTTGTGGTTGTGTGGAATTCCGTTTTATTAAATAAAATAAACTAAAGAACACAAAAGTTTTAAATAAGACTGGTAGCTAATCGTAGTTGTAATTACTCCATGATATTTTTTATTATTCTGTCTTGGGTTTCCGTTACAAGAGGATAAAACTCATTCAATTAGTTGGTTTTATTGAAGGCTGTACTTAATGGGCAAGAAACATCATCATTTCCTATCCAAATAGAATTTACGTGGTTTCCATTAAGGAACTGAACCTCTAAAAAGTAAAAAAATACCGCATTTATCTTATTTGAAACTGGACGTAACTTAAAAGTAAAGCACACTTTAAATGAAATTTTGCCTAACTTGGACGATATTAACAATAAAAAATCTGAACTAGGATTGTTGAAAAATTCAGTATTTTGACAAACGGTTGAGGTAGCATTCTTTAAGAGTAGAAGCTGTGGTTAAGCAATTTATTCTGCCGGTTAAAACTTCATTAAAAACATTTATTTTCTTTTTTAAGCGATGGAAACGACACCGTTGTTGTTTTGAAATAGTAGTTGGCTACCTATGTTTTATATGTACTGAAAACATTTTAATTTAAAATAAGCTTTTTGTTATTTCATGCTTCACTAAACAGAATTTTCGAGAAAAAATGCATTTGCTTTAAGAAAAAATTAGTCGTCAATACCACATGAATTTGACCCCTTATGATGAAATTTAGAAACATCGCTTTTGCAAGAATGTCACAACTAAAAAATACCAATAGGAAAACTGTAAGATTATATATTCATCTCAGAGATATTCGTCGGTTTAACGAGTGAAATACGACGCCTTATAGGAAACTTCCTTAAAAAGGGACAGTCGCTTCATTCAAGAACTCAAACTCGTCTTTGATAGTAGTATTCTAGATATCAAATTCCATGATTTTTCCTTACAAGAGAGCAATACATGTGAAACGGATAAAATGAATGGATGTACCATTTTTAGGGATTTGCGTCCGAAGTAGATTGACGAAATTATGAAAATGATGAAACAGCATTAAAAATCATTTTCATGACAGTTAAAAAAGATAGTAGTTGCCTTTTTCAATGAAAAGAAAAAATTACTATTCTGATCACTTTTTCTGTGTATAATTAACCAATTCAACCAGTCAAGCCGAATAGTTTCACTAGTAAAGAAATGAAATAAACCGCACAGAAATTAATTGTCAGTTTTGTCGCTTTTTTTAAGTATGACCTTGTTAGAGCTACATCAAAATATTTAAAGCACAAAGATCTTACTAATATGACGCAATTAAAGTAGACATTCAGGACTGATTCAACATATTTGTCACACTTCATGAAAAAAGTCACAAGATTCACACGACCAGAACTACGCAAAATGCTGTCGTCTTTTTTTTTTTAATATAAATTTTATGTCAGCAGGAAATGTGACTTATTTGCTCTAATGCCTATTTACCTAGGCATTCGGGGTTTATTTGGGTCATCTATCATTTTGGGTTGATCATTTTTCCTGATTTACAATTACGAATTCAACTGTATTTAGACATTTTAATTTCATGTGATGCATTCAAATTGTGAAAACTGTTTCATAATTTGAATTCATCACATGAAAATATTAATTCACTTTCATGGTTACACATGAGAATGAATGTAACCTTTTTCGATTATTGAGCATAAGTACTTGATTTCAATTTTCTATTTAAAAAAATAAAGATCATATATGATAAAGAAAAGATGTTTATGTGTGGTTGCATCAAATGACGAGTTGTTGCCATTTTACAATGCTATCAAATGTAAAGTTGAAAAATTAAACTTTTTATAGTTTTATAGTTGAAATTTTTTAGACTTTCTAAAAAAACTAACACTTTCCAATTTCCGTTCAAGACAAAATGTTGAATACCTTAAAACTTTCAGTTTTGCCCTCAACCAAGCTTTATTATTAATTAAATATCTTAGGCAATTTTTATTGAATAATTAGTATCTGTATTTAAAAGTATGATTAAACATTCTGGTATTTTCTTTGCCTTTTTAAAAGTTTAGGATTGATAACCAACTATATGTCTCTCAGTGAAATGTATTATTGTCTTTTCACAAAACACACCTTTTGACTAAATAACCATATTTATTAGTTGGTCATAAAAAAAGGTCAAAGTGGACTAAAGTCATGAAGGGAAAAATATATGTTATTGGACAAAAAGATACGTGTACACCACAAAAAGTTACGGTTTTTAAATACTTCATTCGTATGTTGTTATGTGAAATTTATTTATTAAGCGTCAATAAAATTATTTGAAAATTTGCACAGTAATAAAAAAAATCCGATTTTTAAGCTTTAAATTTACCTATGAACTTTGTATAAATTAATGCTTAGTCGAATTTTAAATATGAAAACAATAGATTTACACAAAATGCAATAATGATCAAGTTCATAATAGTAGGTCAAATCCGAAAGTTCGTCATTAAAAATCGATGGTTCCACATCACATAGTCAGGAGAAAACGGATGATTCACATTCTCAATTCATTGTGAGCGTAAATTGTTGCAAAACTTCGGTCACTATATATTAGTAATTCATAAGTATTTATCGCAAGTATATTTTACTATAATTTTTTTAAATAGCAATTCTCCTACCTCTGTCAAATTCGAAATATCAAAAGATTATTTAATAGAATTTCTCAGAACGTTTTGGTTCAGTTGTTCATAGTGATTTCAAATTATCGTATTTGAATTACCTCTTACTTAGAAAAACGTAACAAACAGGATAGAATACGGAAGATTCTTTTACATCACACTTTTTTGCATTTTCTCTCTCTCACAAAATGGGCTCTAAAAGCAAATATTTATGACTACCAATTCATTTTTTTAATCTGTTCAACATACATTTTCAGATTTCTTCAACATTGTTAGTGTATTGGTCAGTGAAGGTCAATATGAAGAATGGTTTCGATGATATATCTTGTCTATCAAGATCTGAACAATTGAACCAATTATGAGGTATCTCGTCATAAAATATTTATTTATGAGTACGGGATCACGACCTGGTCAGTTTTTGACACGATAACCAAGACTTTGTCAGTTGGGCCAATTACCAAGACCTGGTCAGTTGAGATAATGACAAGATATATCGTTGAGGCACCCAACAGAAGGGTTAAAACTCAAGAGTAATTTTTTTTCATGTCGCTTACTATTAATACGGGCAAAACAATTTCAAAGATAAAAATAACAATGATCCTACAGGCTATATTGAAGCATCTTTTTAAACAATTATTTTGGCAAAAAAGCGCGTTAACAGTCTTATATTTCATGTAATGACCTACAAACACTGGCAGTCATTTTTTTTTAACTATGCGGGTTTTTTTAAACAAGCAATCGGGAATCACAATTCTAGATATTATTATTATGTAGATTTCAGACAAATGTTTTGCCCATTCAGAACAATTCACGCTTTTTTAATTTCAGCATTAGTCGACGAATTTTCCAGTCTGCATACAACTTCCAGTCTCTCCCCTGACTCTGCTTCGTACAAACGTCTGCTGTCACTGGCAAGCACGATTTTTACACAACAGATAACCGACACAAGTGCAAAATAAAAAAATAATGTTTTAAAATTTGTCCGTATTTATAAACTAGATTGTCAAACCAAGGAACCATTTTTTTTCTTTTGAGTGGTTCGTTGATCGATCTCAAGCCCACATCTTTCATACTTTTGAATTGGGTAAAGCCCCCTCCCCATTTCGCTCGATACAATGCAGGGGCGGAGCAGCTGTAGGCGGTTTCCAATGTCACCAACGCCCTGCGAAGCTCCACTCAAGAGCACTGAGTACTCTGATTGCATGGAAAATCCAACGAAAGCATTGCAACGTTAGTGCACCCCCATACCATTTTTAAATATATATTTCTCAAAGACAAAACTGTGTATAAAAAGGATGAAATTTCTGAATTAATTCCCTATTTTTAGAGGGAAAAACTCAATAATTTCTACGATTTGTCGTAATTTATAGCCCGATGCCCAGCTGTAAAATGTACAACTTTATTAATTAATCGATTAAATTAAGATAAAACATTGCACGAAATTTAAAAGATAGCTTAAATCTGCAAACTGGAAAATATTCTATTGTTTTTCTTAATCTTCGGACGATATCATTACATTTCTTTCAAATATTTTCACAAAAGCTGCTATCAACAATTAATATTGATATAAAACGGAAAGTTCAATACATGTTTTCATTGGATAATCTGACGCATGAATGTGTCATGCAACAAATTCTAACCAAAAGAGCGAAAGTAATCTTTAAGTAGCCATATATATTTGAATGTAAATTGGGAGGGGGGGTTTAATAATCTATCCATTCTCTTTTATAAAAGTGAATGACATTTTCCCATCTGAAAAGAAGAATATATCTAAATATCTCCCACGATTGGGTTTATTAACACACGTACCTTCCCAACCTACATAATTATTACAAGAACTTTGACCAAAAGCGATATCCTGAGGGTAATTTAACACTTTTGGTTCTTTTTGTAATAATTTCTAGAAAATCATAATTAAATTCGCCACATGCTACATGTTATTAATTTCTACAGATTATTCAGAGGATCAATCAAATTACAATCTTCCACAGTTAGATTTGTAACCTGAAGCATTAATAAATCGACGTACAAAGTTCGGAATTATTTGATTGCACAGTTTCTTCTGTAAGAAATCCTATAAAAGCGGTAGTTTTATTGAAAAACAAAGAAACTCCCCCTTGAATTACCTTAGATATGTTTAAAGAAATGAAAACACAGATATCATCGTATCGTAAATTTTAAAATTAAATGTAAAGAAACGTAAATTATGTAAAAATTAGCTCCATTTTTGAATATATATCGATGCTCTAAATGTTCTGTTCTTAATTTCCCGTCGTTCACTTTCAAAATTAATTACAACTTCACAGTAAGTGTCACGTTTCTTGAAACCCTTTTTCATTAGTAAATTTTTGCTTTTCTGTTTATTCACACAATTTTCAAAATGTCCACAACTTGAAATTGAAGTTTTAACAAGCCACAGAAATCATGTGCTGGATTGAGCAAATCTAAATGTTTTATAATCTATAAGATTAAATAAGTTTTCACAAAATTTTAAAAGTTATTAGTTTTAGAAGAATTGAAATACAAAGCTATATTCTTCTATTTTAATGCGTTGCCTCAAACTGAAGAAAGCTTTTATCTGAAAGTACCTTATCTCCTTTTAAATCATAAAATATTCTTTGGGTAGATATTTTAACAACATAACGATATGGAACTTATTTGAATAGAATTTAAACCCTAGATGCATAGAGGATTATAACTGTTTACTAGTAATACCTTAATATGAGTGAATCGCTACTCTTTAGATTAAAATTACTTCTTTGGAAATCGTTTTGCAATTCCGTTAATGCTTCAATTTGTAATCGAAGCCTAAAAATGTAACACATTTCATAATATCGCTTATATAACAGAACAAGTAAACACAATAAATTAAAAAAATTACTTTGAATTGAATTGAAATGAATGGCTTTAAAATAGTTTAGTTTATGCACAAACATAAATCTAGCTCTCCTTCTGAAATTCTACTCCATAATTACGAACCCCACATGCTTATACACACACTAAACTGCATAACTTCAGACATCGCCTTTAATAATTTTTGAATATTATAATCTGTTTGCATCTCCATTGTCCAATAGACTTATTTCACTTGCTACATAAGTTAATTGTTTGAGTGCAACTGTAACGAAACAACAATGAAACACGTAACATTTTCACATCAGTGAACAGAATTTAGATTCTTAATTGAAACGTTGAATTATTTTCAATTGAACTGTAATGAATGGCTTTAAAATAGTTTATGCCCAAACACACATCTAGCTCTCATTCTGAAATCACACCACAAAACCCCACATGCTTATATACATTCTAAACTGCATAACTTCAGACATCGCCTTTAATAATTTTTGAATATTATAATCTGTTTGCATCTCCATTGTCCAATAGACTTATTTCACTTGCTACATAAGTTAATTGTTTGAGTGCAACTGTAACGAAACAACAATGAAACACGTAACATTTTCATATCAGTGAACACAATTTAGATTCTTAATTGAAACATTGAATTATTTTCAATTGAATTGTAATGAATGGCTTTAAAATAGTTTATGCCCAAACACACATCTAGCTCTCATTCTGAAATCACACCACAAACCCCCACATGCTTATATACATTCTAAACTGCATAACTTCAGACATCGCCTTTAATAATTTTTGAATATTATAATCTGTTTGCATCTCCATTGTCCAATAGACTTATTTCACTTGCTACATAAGTTAATTGTTTGAGTGCAACTGTAACGAAACAACAATGAAACACGTGCCATTTTCACATCAGTGAACACAATTTAGATTCTTAATTGAAACATTGAATTATTTTCAATTGAATTGTAATGAATGGCTTTAAAATAGTTTATGCCCAAACACACATCTAGCTCTCATTCTGAAATCACACCACAAACCCCCACATGCTTATATACATTCTAAACTGCATAACTTCAGACATCGCCTTTAATAATTTTTGAATATTATAATCTGTTTGCATCTCCATTGTCCAATAGACTTATTTCACTTGCTACATAAGTTAATTGTTTGAGTGCAACTGTAACGAAACAACAATGAAACACGTAACATTTTCACATCAGTGAACAGAATTTAGATTCTTAATTGAAACGTTGAATTATTTTCAATTGAACTGTAATGAATGGCTTTAAAATAGTTTATGCCCAAACACACATCTAGCTCTCATTCTGAAATCACACCACAAAACCCCACATGCTTATATACATTCTAAACTGCATAACTTCAGACATCGCCTTTAATAATTTTTGAATATTATAATCTGGTCAGCTGTCAGTAGATTTATTCCACTTTCTACATACGTTGATTGTTTGAGCGCAACTGTATCAAAACTGCAATTGTAACAACTGCCATTTTCACATCAGTAAACACAATTTAGATTCTTAATTGAAACATTGAATTATTTTCAATTGAATTGTAATGAATGGCTTTAAAATAGTTTATGCCCAAACACACATCTAGCTCTCATTCTGAAATCACACCACAAACCCCCACATGCTTATATACATTCTAAACTGCATAACTTCAGACATCGCCTTTAATAATTTTTGAATATTATAATCTGTTTGCATCTCCATTGTCCAATAGACTTATTTCACTTGCTACATAAGTTAATTGTTTGAGTGCAACTGTAACGAAACAACAATGAAACACGAAACATTTTCACATCAGTGAACAGAATTTAGATTCTTAATTGAAACGTTGAATTATTTTCAATTGAACTGTAATGAATGGCTTTAAAATAGTTTATGCCCAAACACACATCTAGCTCTCATTCTGAAATCACACCGCAAACCCCCACATGCTTATATACATTCTAAACTGCATAACTTCAGACATCGCCTTTAATAATTTTTGAATATTATAATCTGGTCAGCTGTCAGTAGATTTATTCCACTTTCTACATACGTTGATTGTTTGAGCGCAACTGTATCAAAACTGCAATTGTAACAACTGCCATTTTCACATCTGTGAACAGAATTTAGATTCTTAGATGAAACATTGATTTTCAAGTATCCTAAAGCAAATACAAAGTTCACAAGTGTTAAAATAGTGTTATTATACATTGAAATAATATCGTTTGAAATTTCAACTGTCCTACGAAAATGTCCCTGAAATCCCTTACGTTCTAGAGCGATGGACAGAACCTTCTAGATCAACACACCTATTTAATCACTAACAAACACTTTATGCACATAAAAATTTTGAAATATTGAAATTCTTACCTTGCACATACTGCGAGGAATAGTAATTTTCCAGGCGCAGCATTTCATAAAACTTCATGAAGTTATCCGCCCACAACATACCTCCACCGCCGACATACGGACTCACGTAAGGGTGTTGCATTTCCCCTCAAAAACGCATTCCAAACTGATACAAAGGTGAGATTGCACTCTCTAAGTTTTCCTTCATTGGTCAAAGGTTAAGATAGCCGGGCCCAATCAGCAGTGCACTTAAAAGTATCTCAAGCCCCCCAGAAATGGCCCACTGGATTCCTAATTTAAGACCCCAAGAATGTGGTGCCAGTCCCTCCCCTGAAAGGTGGAGGGAGTATCTAAATGCTAAACAGGTCGTAAAAGTCACTCTTGGGCAATGTCTTCCACAGAAATAAATGGAAGAGGATGAGGTATTCCAATGGCTAGTTATATCTTTTCAAGACAGGTGCCAGGCGTTATAAATGGACGCATTTGTGGCCTGATTTAGAGTGGTCATTATTCTTCTTAAAAAATATTGCTGTCACAGAAGGAAGGTTTCTCAGACTTGATGGCTTCCTTCTCCCCTTGAGTTGGAATAGGAATCAGCTTCATTATGATTCCCTGCAAGAAAAAAATTAGTTTAGTCAATTTTTAGCAACAGAACATGCAAGAGAATAATTTCAATAAAAAAAAAGCACATAAGTTACAGCAATTTAGTATGATGTAAGACATCTGAGACCTGGTGTAAGACATCTGAATAAATAAGTAAAAGGCCCCCCTCTCTCCCGATAATGATAACTAATTTAAAACTCTCTGTCTTATGACACAAAAGAATTAATCGATAAGACACGAATTTGATAGCACTTTGATCACAAACATATATCCGAGTTAGTATTGCGTTAAAGTTAGCAAAAGTAAAACAATTTAAAACAAAGCATAAATATTTATAGTGTTCGCAATTAAAATGTTTTAGAAATCCAATTAAAAAGGAGTGAAGAGACAGAAGTCAAACCAAGCCTACTGTTTCCTACCATAGTTCAAGGACTGTTATTCACTCAATGTAAATAATTCATGGTTTAAGTAATTGTTTGTATATTATGTCAGAAGGTATTATTGAAAAGTGTATAGGAGGAAATGTTTTCAAAACCTACCAAAGTTCACGACGGGTTATTTAGTTAATGCAATAACAAAAAAAAATGTCTCAAATAATTTTTCTGTATAAATTACGTTAGCATGATTGGGGGGTTGAATATTTTTAAAGAAAAAATGAGTTTAAAAATCTGCTATCGTTTGAATATAGCTCTCGTTTGTAGTGCGCTCGTTTGTGAATATGTTTTAAGAATCTACCATTTTGTTCACTCAACGATACAATTTCTGATGAAAGTAATTATTGGTAAATCACGTTAGTAGTGATTGTTCGACATTAATTTAAAGAATTGTTTTTTAAAATCGAATGTCGTGTAAGAACGGTTGTTTATTAACTTGTATAAACTCAGGGTTCAAGTAATTGTTTTTGAAAATCATGTAGGTAGTGATCATAGAATAGTTTTTAAGAGAAACTTTCAAAAGTCTGATTAAAAATGAGTGCAGACAGAAGTTATATTAGGACCACAGTTTCCTTCGATCATTATTATTCATGTCAGATAATATATTTCTGCATTACAAATAATCAACTTATAGCAATTACAAAAGTATTTTTATACCACATCCAGCATTATTAATGCTGAACATTCGCCATTGAAACAGCATGCTTTATTTGCATCAGTGAATATGAATGAATAATTAAGCAAAACAATAGCACTTTTTTGTAAGCTGAGTTTTCACTACAGGACACAATTAAATGTGTTTTATGCTTTAAAATAACGGAGAAAACGTCAAAACCCCACAATCAAGACTTGTTCCATATTACTTTAAAGGTAAAACAAATGCTTATAGAACAAAAATCTACGTCCGTGTAAAATAACATTTGTCTTGCAAGTAATATTGTTTTTGATGCTAATTCTGTTGAAATCGAAGTTTTTTCACACTTTCATTTTTTGACACTTTTTTAAAGTTAAAAAGGCATGTGCATAGGCAGACAATAGTTTAAAATATTTTTACGCATACACCAAAATGATTGTGTAATATGTGGAACTGATCGCATGAAAAGTAAATAAAAATCACTTATTCATGTCAATTTCCATGCGAAATTTTACTTTACAGTTGCACTTGAAGTCTAGAAGATTTGAGTTAGTAACTTCTTCCATATTTTGAAATGAATTGATGTCTTCGTAGGACAGCTTCTGGATGAACACGAATTGATTGCTGTGGGATATGCCAAACATGGTCTTTTGAACTCGGTTTAAGTTATGATTTGACCATCGGGGTTGGTAACAAAATCTTATAAAATTTGTTTAAATCCTCAATACTATAGGAAAGTTCTCTGATTAAAAAAATCTTTTGTTTAAAAATTATTGAACTGCTTTGTATACCGAATTTAATTTGAATGAGATACATAATAGATGAAGGGAAACAAAAATATTCAGATATCATTTTGACAATATACTTTGAAGAAAGGTAAAAAAATTAAACAATGAAGCGCTATTGTTAAATGATCATCAACGATTCTAATACCAAGAAAAGTTAAGGGTATGGTCGATTAACATATATATATTTCTTTTTTATAACTGGTCAGTTTCAAAAACAGCTGATTACTTTAGTTTTATGGCTGCATTGAATAGGACTTTTAAGTCAATTCTACTCTCACTTCCCACCAAAAAAACTATTTGCTATAACGGTGAAGAATTAATAAAAGAAAGAAGAAAAGTAGAATGGGCAAATGAATGTATCGACATGAGAGCCCAGATAAATTGCTCAGAAATCAGTTATTTCTATGTCACACAGTCCAGGCAAAAATAAAAAAAGTGCTTCCTAAAATAAGAGTCAAGTTTAAAAATTGAATTTCTTCCCGAAATAGTAACTGTCACATTTGTAAAAAAAAAAGATGGAAAAGAAAACGACCTAGTCGTAAATTAAATGGTCTATTTTTCTTAAATTGTGAAATGTTACATATTAACAGTGATTGACTTTTAATACAGCTTTAGCAATGCAATTATTAGTAGTTTGAAGGGGATTTTTACTTTCTATTTTACTTTTTTAGATTTAAACAATTTTGAAGGCTGTGCTTTTCCAGGGGACATAACTCTTTTACGTACATTTTCGGTTCGTAAGGTTAAGGAAATATTTTCCAACTTCCATTTTTCTATCTGGTGCACTTTAAAAAATCTCTTTTGATAGATTTTTCACCGACCTTTCTCACCAAAAAAAAAAAGACCATCGAGTGGCATTCTTAGGCTGTAGTATATACTTAATGGATTTTGTCCTTATTGGTACAATTCACTTAAAAAAAGTAGAAAACTAATACATTTCAAACAAAAAGATGCAAATATGACACTTATTTTGTTACATAAGTTGTTATTTTTCAGAATTCTTTCAACTTTCTGATTGATTTAGAACAAAGAAACTTCATTCAACTGGACGATGATCTTACGCTTTTTCTGTTTGCAAGAATTTGCATTGAATTCAAAATTTACTCTTTCTCGATTTTTTGTTGTTGTATAATAAAATATATTTGGTTCTCAGTTATGGATTATTCAATAACTTTTTAACTTTTAATTTAAAGAAATTGAATACCTATTTTCCACCATAATTAAAATTATTTAAGAAATTTACACGGTGCCAGTTTGTCCCAAGCGTAACGTGTTAAGCAAACCGCGACGAAGAAAAACTGGGCTTAGCGATAGACACGTACAGAAAAGGCACGAATTCAAATAATTAGTTTCATAAATGTTTAAAACACGAATGTGTTTTGAACACAAATTACTACACTAGCTGTTTCCTTTCATGAGAACGTGCATTGATGATTAATTAATTTATATGTTGACCACTTCTGATGAAATAGACTGAGCATGTGGTCAGATTCACTGTCGTTAGATCTCTGAAGCGTTGTCCTCGTAACCTTGGGAATCTATATTGGGCTGATTGTCTATCGAAGCTCTTTTTTTTTATCGCATATGCAGATCGCCATTAACCAGTCAATTATTAACTACATTAGGAATCCTGCTTCTTTCCAATACCACATGACGTTGATTCGAAGCTTTACAAACCGAGTGATCGGGAGAAATAACACTAAGCTGCCCCCAAAGATGCTTTGATTCCAAACAAATATGTTGTTGGAGAAAAAATGAAACCAGGCAGTTGATAACAGTGATTTTTAACTGGTGTGGCACAAGAATGGGACTGGTTTTTGTCTTAAGGATGCGGCTTAATTTGTATCGTATTTTGTCATTTTGACGGTTTAGTTCAAAAATAACTTTATTATTTGTATTTTTTAATACACCCGTTTAAATAATTTTTAGAATTATTTTTCGATACAAAGTAGCACTAATGAATTGTTTTAAAAATATTTTTAAAAGTCACTTGGCAGGGTAATTTAATAAACTTCGCACTGGAGCAACATAATGGGCAATAGCAAAAAGGTTAAGTAATTAGTTACATTATTATTTTTGCAAATCCATCTATTTTTTATGAAATCGGACAAAAAAATTTTTTTTTGGTGAGCTGCAAAATTTTAGTAGTTAGTTCAAGTGTGCATGAGATAAAAAAAAAGATTGATAATCGATACATTGTGCATAAAAGTAAATATTTATTAAAAATCAATATTTTTGTGTTAATAACCATACCGAAAATACATTCTTATTGCAAACACGCCTGAGGTAAGTGAAAGCAAAAAAAATACTATCTTGTTTTCCTTTCGAAAGGCAGGACGTGGTTATCATTGAAGCAATAAACAGCAGGGTAAACTCTGAATGCAATATTAAATTCCTATCTTTCTCGCACGTCGTTGGTGATAGGCGATAGATAAAAGTTGATGAGAGATTTCATGATCCCTGGATAAAAAATCTCAACTTTAGTTTTTCACGACTGTGAAAATGTCAACAGTATTTTTTTCTGACTTCCAGAGAAACGAAACAGTAAAAATTAGAATATACAAATGAATTGATTCTAATTTCTTTAATTAAAAAAATAATAAGGCATATTTCATTGAATTGCATTATTTGTTATTTATTTTAATCAAAATACACAATAAAGAACGGTAACAAATAGAAAACGCGAAGTCGCAGTCAAATACATTGCAGGAGTTCAAGGCAATTGACTGGAACTGACCCTTTTTTTTAAAAACAGAATTGAAAGGTTTCAAACAGTTTAAAGTTGAATAAGACTTTCTAAGGCAGTTATTTTTTCCATGTTAATATAAACCTTTCTCTTTGACACATTATTTTGATGACCTATGACGATAAGTTAGTAGTTTTATCTGACATGAAAAGGCTATCTATAAATAGTAAATTACCCTCAATTTCTTAGAGCTTTTGGAGTTCCGCAGGATACCCTTTTGAAGAGATTGCAACTCGGCTGCGAGATTGAAACTATCTCCAACTGCCAGTTATGGTGTTAACCTCGCTATCTGACTGGTTCAAAATGGCGAGGTGTCCTCAGATCTTTCCTTTCGATATTACTTTAGAATTACTAAGACTAGGTACCACAGATGATTTGGAAAAAAGAAATTTTTTTTACTGAACGGATCGGAAATTTTATTTTATTTACCATATCAAATTACAAATTGTAAAAACTAGTTTTCAATTTGATATAATAAATGGTTGTTTTAATTTCTCAAAAACATTCCTATTAAATATCTAAGTGAAAAGAGTATTGTTTTCTTCAATTTTGAGATGTTTCCCGATCGTGCCCTTTGAAATAAAATCCTTTAAAACTAAAAATGAACCGCACGAAACAGAATTACTTGTTTTAAGGTGACTGATATTTTACGACCAATAGGCAATTTATTCAAATTTGTGTGAACTTTCTTAATTGGTTTAAATTCTTAGTTGTCTGCGTTTGTGTGTGTATGCGTTAATTTATATTATTTTATACTTTTAATTTATACTTAAATTTATATTATTAGTATTGGTGTTCTCAAAATTCAGGAAATTACAGGAATGGTTTAAGAACAAAAATGAGGCTAAATTTGGATGTACGCAAAGATTTTTTTTTTCAAATCATACTCACACGTGTAAACGTGTTAAAGTTACAGTGGTGAAAGTCACTTTAAAAAAAAAGACTTAAAAATTCCACTGCCATTACTTGGCAGTTGAATTAAGATCTGACTTACTTCATGTTTTCTGTTAACAGATAAACTTATCTAGATCTAGTTTCTGGGTCGAAAATTATATTTAGTAAATTTGGTTATAGTATATCTGTGTTCAGTGTCTGTCTTCTTTTTTGTTGTTGTTGAAAAGTGACTTACACCACGGTAAGTAACCCATCCATATGTAAAACTCAATCGCGCTGGAAAGTTGTTAAAACGGTCTCAAATCTGTCATATTGTATAAAACTGTTTTTAAGCAATGCGATAACGGCTAAAAAGAAGCAAGAGAGAGAATACATGGTGGTTTGGAAAAGTTCAAATGATGTTTGGAATTCTAATTATTCAAAGTTAGTGAATGAAAAATTAAAATACCTTCATTTTTTCAGTGTTTTCGAAATTCAAAAAGTTTCTTTAGATGTTAATGAAATCACATGAAATATTTTACGGTTTATTCATGGTTAATTATCGTAAGTATCATTTTATGAAAAAATTAAAAGCCAATCTTAAAGTAATAAAATTACACATAATAAGAGAGTGTTTTACAGTGAATGTATGATCATATTTCAAAGTAAAGTTTACGAATGCGTTTAATTCGTTTGTAGCAGATAAATTTAAAAAAGCTGTTTTAAAATTTCCATCAATTCATTTTTTTAAATAAATCAGATAGATAAAGTAGCGGATTGAAACACTTTTTTATCCGATTTGCTGCAGTTATTGAAACAATTTTTTTAATAAGCTTCCAACGCACCGCGTCTCCTTAAGCTTTGATCTAAACATAAATCTGGGTCACAGAAAACATTTCGATATGGGTCAGATGCTTCCTTAGTAAAGTTGAAGAACCATCAATTGTGCCCCAACAACAGTTCGTAACTAGTTAAAAAGCACGTACACGACAATATGCGATCTGTTAGTTTTTCATCTGCATAACGTCTTTTCCGTTAGCTTAACTAATTGGTTTGAAAGCCTAATATGTCCTAGCATTCAGGTCAGCCTAATTTTGTGAACAATTGCAAATTATTTCAACCGAAAAATTAATTATAAACTATTAATAAACTTTCATGCCAATCAAAATGTCATAAATTATTTCAATTCGTAATTTTCATTTCACCAGTTGACGTTGATAGAAACAATTAATTAACTTGCCGATATATTAAAATTTCAATAGACGCTATAGGTAGTAAAATGGATTGGAACAAATTTGAAGTGGCCTATTTTGTGGTAGACACAGATAGAAAAACATAGTTATACCTTTCATTCTAGTTTTAAATTGATAAATGAGTTGCACATTCATAATTAGCTTGTTATATTTCGATTAATTATGACAAGTATTACATTTTTAGGTTAGCACTTGTGATTTTTAACATAAATTAATACTAAGTGAAATGCTGTATTAAGTGGGAATGCTTTTTATGCTGTATGTTTAGTTATAAAACTTCTTAATTAATGCATTTTTGTTGTGTTGGAAAGAGTAAAACTCTTTTATACGAAACAGAAAGGATGATAAATGTTGACCACACAATCGAATAACATAGTTATATTTCATTATCAAACTTGTGATTGATGCTCAAATGGCAGTATGCCAATGCGACCCAGTAAATAAGACATAATTTTGTTCGTTGTTTTCCTTTTCCATCTGATTTGAATTCATTATTGGTATTCTTTGCACAGTTTGAAAAAGCATTATTACCACTCTAGAGCTACGATTTTCAAAATATGCAGCGGTTTAAATTGTGTAGGAATAATTTCATTTCTATGGTTAGTTTTGCAGTTTTGATATATGTGTTCACCTATAATTTCAATTAAATCTGGTTGGTTGGTGCTTATCTCATGGAAGTAGATACGTTCTACATCAACACATGAAGGTAGTACAATATTGATTTTCAGTATTGTAGTGGGGGTTGTAGATTTCTTTGCTATTGACATTGATACAATTCAAATAAATCCTGGAGTTTTGTGGAGCGGTTTAAATTGTGTAAGAATGATTTATATATATATATATATATATATAAATTCTATGGTTAGTTTTGCACTTTTGGTATATGTGTTCGCCTATAATTTCAAATAAATCTGGTTGGTGCTTATCTCATGGAAGTAGATAAGTTCTACACCAACACATGAAGGTAGTACAAAATTAATTTTCAGTATTGTAGTGGTGGTTGGAGATTTCTTTGCTATTGACATTGATACAATTCAAATAAATCCTGGAGTTTTGTGGAGCGGTTTAAATTGTGTAAGAATGATTTATATATATAAATTCTATGGTTAGTTTTGCACTTTTGGTATATGTGTTCCCCTATAATTTCAAATAAATCTGGTTGGTGCTTATCTCATGGAAGTAGATAAGTTCTACACCAACACATGAAGGTAGTACAAAATTAATTTTCAGTATTGTAGTGGTGGTTGTAGATTTCTTTGCTATTGACATTGATACAATTCAAATAAATCCTGGAGTTTTGTGGAGCGGTTTAAATTGTGTAAGAATGATTTATATATATATAAATAAATTCTATGGTTAGTTTTGCACTTTTGGTATATGTGTTCGCCTATAATTTCAAATAAATCTGGTTGGTGCTTATCTCATGGAAGTAGATAAGTTCTACACCAACACATGAAGGTAGTACAAAATTAATTTTCAGTATTGTAGTGGTGGTTGTAGATTTCTTTGCTATTGACATTGATACAATTCAAATAAATCCTGGAGTTTTGTGGAGCGGTTTAAATTGTGTAAGAATGATTTATAAATTCTATGTGGTTAGTTTTGCACTTTTGGTATATGTGTTCGCCTATAACTCGTCAATTGAAAAAGAGGACCAGACCTTGATTTCGTGGTCATCAACAAACCGGTCACATCTTGGTGACGAGATACTTTGCCAATAGCAAAATTAGTCAGATCTTGATGGACAAGATATATCGTCATCAGCAAATTTTGCCAGTTCTCGATAGACGAGATATCTCGTAGAAACATTGTTAAAAAATCGGCTCAGGAAGGACATCATAAAATGACATCATAAAAATAACTATGCTCTTGGGGATATAAGGAGTAGAAAATACCAAGATGATTTTCCATCAAGGAACTCAAATGAATATCGGCCACGATGTAACACAGATGATTAGTGTCAATCGTTGGAAAGGGGCACCAGCGTGAACTCGAAGCTGCCTACTGGTGTAATAAACAACTTCGCAGAACAGCAGGTCTTTGTTTATACTTCGAGTGAGTCTGATAACCTCCCTCCCAGGCGTTGCAGAAAATGAGCCAATGCAGTTATTGTGTAGTCTGGAAAGTTTGACACCAGTCTGTCTGCATCTCACAATCAATAGAGGAACAAAACATGACCATGAATTGAAACACGGGTTGGTTTAAAGTAATTAGTATTCCGAAAAACATTTTTCGAAACCATCCACTTTTTGCAGTGTCTGAAGGATTGAGTAAATTTCCATAAATCTTAACTAAACGACCTTGAACTCTCTCAAGTGCAACAGCGAGATTTTCTAGTCAGGAGGAGAAACTACCCACTAAATATAAATAAATGCAACTTATGTCCCAATTATACGCACCAAAAGGATAACAAAATAAATTCTCAAGGAACCTAAATATTGGAAAAAGAAACTAAATTCATGTCAACAAAAATAAACAAATTTAATTTGAAATCGGATAAGGATCGCAAATAATACCACTGAAAACCTCAGATGATCAAAGTAAAAAGCATTCAGCAATAGCTCGTTCTAGATACTACTGTTCAAGAACTGTTTAGTGCAAACATAGTGATGTGAGAATTCACATCATTCACTTCTTAAAGTAATTTTTAGGGGGATTTACTTTTTTTCTAATTTCTTTTCTGGTTTTAACGTGAAATTATAGTTTATGAGTTGTGAAATTTGAATTTAATTTTTTGTTTAGAAAAATAAAATATAAGTTGTTAGTAAAAACTTAAGAAAAATAAAAATGAAATTTAACAAATATGTTTTAATGTCTCAGTGTAAATTTGAGGCCCTATTAATACAAGGCATAGGTCAAATGGCTATTAGCATCCTCGGGGGACTTAGTAACAAGTTAAATGCCAGGCCACATAACAAGTTATGATGCCTGGCTCCCTGCACCAGAATTGATTATGGGTTTCCCAATTAATTCATAGCATTCCAAGTATCCAGCGTTTGATTTCCATAATTGGAAACACTTTCACTGTTTTCCTTTGCACACTTGTGTTACCGCTTTTTTTCCGGGTTTCCAGTCCAGCGAAGAACCCACTATAAGGGCGCTTGCTTCCAACTCAGCTTCATTTTTTCTTATCAAATAACACTTATGAAAAATTGTATAGACAACACTTTGCTTAACAGCACATTAAATTCACAATTTATCAATTTTACTTTCTCTCGTAAATATTATTTGATTCATGTGACTAAAAGAAATTGCTTTTATGATTCAGAAACTTTCAGTAAATTATATTGCGTTTGAAGGAATATTACCTTTACATCTTGTATTTCAATCACGGAATAGTCAGCTTTTCTACCTGGCATGGTTATTCAGAATAGTTTGTCTATGGTAAATAGTTTGTCAATGGTAAAGGCTTTATGTCGTAAGAAAACACAAGTGAGAAGTCACAAAACCAGATTGGTTTTATCTGGGGAAGTCGTGACCGAACTATTTTTGATATTTTTCTTTGATCCTAATTCTTTGATTTTAAATTATTCATTTGCTTCCCGCCCATTGCAGTTGCGTCTAAGGTTTTGGCATTGTTCTTATCTTCACTTTTCTGATTTCATAAATACATATTGCAACACTTTAACGTCTCTTTGGAAAAAAATTATGAAAGCTTTTTACGAATATTATGTAAGGTTAAACTGATATAGGCTGATAAAAGATACCCTGTGGTGCGCATTCTTACGTAACAACACATCAATATTGAAAGAAGATATAGCAAAAAAATTTAAAACTTCAAGTAAAAAGTTTATTTTACACCTATGTTTTAAAAATATACTTTAGTATTAAGGTAAATAAAAAAGTATTATTACGAAATACACTAAAAATTGTAGAGTCATACTACTAACTATATCATACTACTAACTACGAAATGCACTAAAAATTGTAGAGTCATACTACTAACTATATCGTCGGCTTAGTGCAGAAACTCGTTAACTGAATAAGAGAATATTTTATAGAGCAAGAGCTTAAAGACTAACTATAAGTTTTTAGGTCAAACAAATAAAAACTATAAGCATTTTGATAATGCTATATATATTTTAAACATTTTATCTTACAATATATTTGTAATCATCATGAAAATAAGCATGTAAGCCGACAATATGTACTTTGAAATTTTTTACAAAGTACTTAAATCTATTACTTTAAATTACCACTTGTCATAGAAAATATGAGTACGTTTTTA
This sequence comes from Metellina segmentata, assembly GCA_947359465.1. Lineage (NCBI taxonomy): Eukaryota > Metazoa > Arthropoda > Arachnida > Araneae > Tetragnathidae > Metellina > Metellina segmentata. The sequence continues at coordinate 61,306,841 of OX375879.1, read as the reverse complement.
AACATCATCGGTTACTTTTCGTCAAAATCACATAGAAGAGTCTTGTTGGATCTCTGGTTTGTCATATATATATATATATATATATATATATATATATATATATATATATATATATATATATATATATATATATATATATATATATATATATATATATATATATATATATATATATATATGTATATATATGGTCAAGAAAAAGAGAGAAATGAATTTACACCAAAACAATCCCAAATTCAAATCGAGAACTTAATCGTTGAAAATCTGTGTTTTTTTTTTATGAAATATCAAAAGTACAAAAGTAAAAGTCAAAAATACAAAGTTAATATTTTATTCTTTTGAATTTTTTAAAATGTTTGCTATCTAATCCAATGCCGTATAAACCTCATTGGATGTTCAGATTGACTGACCTTGACACAATTTTCAATCCAATTTGGCTCATAAAGATATTATTGAGTGGTAATTTTAGCCCAAATTTTAAGAGAAACAAACGTGTTGAACATAACCTGAAACTTTTGCATTCAAATTTCTATTTACTTTTTATGTCAAGTAAATGAGATTTCGCTACAAATGCATATTCAAGATCATAACAATTGAAAAGCGTGGTTTATTTAATAAAAAAAGCTCTGATTCAAGTGCTATAGTGATATTAAATTGATTATGTTTCACGTCTCTTCACGCGTGTAGAGAATCAGTAATAAAATAAACGTTTACAATATTGCCTTTTTATATCATTTTTTTTTCATACTATTAACTGTGGTAGATTTATTATTTGCCTTATATCATGATCGCCCAATACATTTTTAGTCGCATTTTGTTAACATTTATGTAGTGAGAAGTTGTGTGTGTGTGTATGTGAATTCAGTTTCAATATGGTATTGGATGAATTCTTTCATGATTATGGATATGAGTTTTATAATGTGACTTATTTGTAAGGACAATTCCCCTATAGCAACGCTCCCTCTTGATACCGGAAGTCAACTTCTAAATTTAATTTTCCAAGAATAATTTCCAATTTTGTTTAGATAAGAGTGGCAATAGCAAAAAATCGATCAAGCGTTTTAAAATCTTGACGATATCACTACCTTGTACCAAAGTACGTTAAATATTTTCCTTTACGGATTACTAGAAATCTATGTACGAATATATTGTTTTTCTAACTATTAGAAATTCTAGAAATATGTAAAATATTTTAAAATACTATAAGATAAACAAAACCATAACACTTTCAAAATTATTAAAAAGACAAGAAAGGGTATTTTCTTTACTTCATTAAATTATGAGACGGAGAATACATTTTTAATAAACATTCAAAAGTGATTTGATTCACACAGTCGAAGATAGTTCTTTCTTTTCAGAAATTTTGATGATTTTAAATTACAATTTACTTAAATGAAGGCGGCGACATTTTGCTTGCACCAAATGGACAAGATGTGCTAATTATATAATACGTTAAAATATGTGCTAATATTAAATTATCAATACTTTTTGTCATGCAAAATAATTTTTAAACTTACTAGAAATTTTCTTCACCGAAAGCGAGATCACGTTCTTTTCGGGTTGTTTTCTTATTTTCGAACATCAACCATCGGTTCACAGCCTTCCTGTGGCAGGCTAAGTTTTATCCAAAACATTTCGTGGACAGACACCACACCATATGTTACATCGAAAATAGCTTGGCAGGGCGCCAACGCCGTGTAATGAATCATGATGCAACTTTGCGATATTTCGATGACCCTGCTTCAGCGAGTCAAAGAATGACATACAAAGTACTGAAGGGGAGTTCATAAGATAGCCATATCAGTGCGGGTGGGAACGGGAAAGAAACTGAGATTTCGCGCGCTACTTGGATATTTTTAGACTTTTCAAAACTTGAAACACTTTCTCACAATCGATGTATTATTTCACACACACGAGGCACAGGAAAAGATGTTGATTGGTTTGTCGTCGAATTCCAAGATCGTGTTTGAACAATTCAAAATCGATCGTTATGGAAATCGCTTGCCAATTTTGCCCCTCATTTTAAATTTGTTTGGTTTGATCTATGGAATTGCAAAACATTTTTAAAAGTGCACAGAAGTTCTCGCCACTCCAGTGAAACTCATCAGCGTTCTGATGACAAAGAGCACTGGGAATCTGGAGGTCAGAAATCAGCGAAGAGAAGAAAATATGAGCAGATGTGGGATTAGCGACAAAAAATATCGAATCACCTTCATACAAGGGAATGCTATGAAATTGAAGTAGACCTTGTGAGCCTATTTGTGGTAGCATGACTGAGATGGGCTTTCGCAACGCATTTTGAAGAATGAACAGCAGTAAAAATAAATCAAATGGGGTTAGGTATTTTTAGACAATTTTAATTCATTTGGAAGAATGAAACCGATTTATTAATAAAGATATATTGTTTATAAATGGATTGTTTTGAGACATAAAATGTGAATAACGACACTGTCATCAATGTTTTAAGCAAGTTTGGCTCAGATGTCATATGTAGATCTGCTAGTTGTTTAAAAGCCCAGTAACGTATATGTTAACCTGATGCACTGACGTGAACATCATTGTGAGAGAAACACTACGATAAGTGATTTCAAAATCACAGCAGGTTGTGGAAACGAACTCTTCTTCAATGTAGACCCTCACGTCTGCTTCCATTTCCAATAAATAGATTGGTTTATCCTTGTACAGGGTATCCTATAATTTCCCGTAGTACTCCAACTTTAAAAAAATTTACTGCCCATGTTTTTTTAATTATTGAATTTTATCGTCTGCGTATAGTTTAATCGACTCTTTAATTTTTATGGTTTGATTTTCTTCGCACTTAAGTTGTGCGATAATAAAGTTCCACGTCATTTAGTTCTTCATTGTAAGATGAATTTATCACGCATTCAGAGAATTGCGCTGTTTGATGCTTATTTTGAATTTTGAAGACATAAATATCTAAATGATGCAATACTGAGTAAAGATACGCTATATCAACTTATTCAACAATTTGTTGCAATATTAGAAGAGAATGAACGAGACTCTTGGTTCCAACAAGAAGTTGCAACCAACCATACAAGTTATGAAATCATGAGCATGCTTCAAGATTTGTTTGGCGATCGACTCATCTCAAGAAACCTTTGGCTATCTCGTTCCCTGATTTGCGCATCCCTGACTTTTTTCTGTAGGGATATTTAAAGAAGAAAGTTAATGAAGATAATCAACAAACAATAGGTGATCAAAAAATTGCCATTACTCAAAGAATACAAGAAGTCACTCCCAGCATCTTGAAACGCGTTTCTAAAAATTTCCGCAAACGACTTCAGCTTTGCCTCCAAGAAAAAGGCGAAAGTTTTGAACATTTATTATGAATGTAAGTTCAAATTATTTTCCTACGTTAGGTTAAAAGTGCTTTTTACCATTGGCATAGAAAACTACTATAGAAAACTACTACTACATTGGCATATAAACTACATTCACTAGAAATGGATTAAAATATGGGATGTAAGTAACGATACATTGTCATCAATTGATAAAAGCAATTAAGTAAGTTCAGTGTAGATTCTTTGCAAGGGACGCATAGTATCCTCATACATGCAAGGCTCCCATAAAGCTGTTTAAGTCCAGGGAGATGGGAAATCTGAGAAGTTTAGTGCTGTAATGTCAGTTCGTTTTCTAGGTTCATAAATACATAAATCTATTCACTGCACTTGCAAATAAAAGAGTATAGAAGTGTGAAAATTATTAGAATAATTGTGATTTTTTCAGTTTTTCTTGATTTATATTTTGTTTATGCTTGCAATATTTCATGAAAGGTAATTTATTTTGTTGATCCCATCAATTTTCACTCCTTTCGAATAGTCTAGGGGATATAATTTTGTTAAATAATGCCATTTTTTAAAAGAAAAATATTTGATCCAAAGTAATCAAATTGTTTGCATAGCATAAAGAGTTTGTTTGATTAACAAACGAATTTAAAATAAAATTTTACAATCGTTTGCTTGCTGTGTTAGTATTTTCTTTCTTTTTCTTGAGTTAGCATCGGTATTATTTTATTGTTAAAGCAATTCTTTTCGCTGCATTGATCAGTTTATAATTGATAGCTTTTTTTCGTTTGTCAAAGGATTATTGCGTGATTATGGGTAAGGCAAGTGATATTTCTCCTAGCTAAAACTAGCTGTGGTAAAGTGTCTCATCCAAGAAAATCACTATACACAACACGAAATCGCTGAAAAAGAAAAAAATTTCTCAAGCATATGTGTGTAGAATAAAAAGATGTTTGGACTCCAAATGTGAATATGGAAATTCTAGAGTAGGGAAATGCGAAAGGAAAAGTAAATTTACTGCAAGAACTGAAAGGAAATTAATTCAAATTGCTAAATCTAACAGAAGAGCTACTAGTCATGAACTAAAAATCTCTTTGCAAGCGTATGGAGTAAATGTATGCGATTCTTCTATCCGTAGAAAGCTCATCTCAGCTGGACTCAGTGCTCGTCATCCTCGAAAAGAGGCTAAAATCACATCTGCTATGGCAAAGAAAAGACTTGCTTGGGCAAAAGTTGTGCAAGAACAATTCTTAAATGACTGGAGCAAGGTGAGAAATATTAAGTTTCCTTTAATTAATCAGTTGAATTCAAGTTGTTCATTTCTTTTCCTGAAATCATGTTTTTCCATACTGACTAAAGATACAAAACTGTTTATAAATTTGATTAAAAATTTCTTTATAGGAATATTTCTCTACAAATTACATACCTTAAAGTATTTTTTATCTTTTAGGTATGTTTTTCTGATGACTCAATGTTTACGATATCAGAAGAAAGCCGTCAGTATGTAAGAAGTACCAGTGAAGAAGTTTCCCCAAATTGCATAGCACAAACGATTAAACATCCTACTAAAGTAATGGTTTGGAGCGTAATGTCTGCTCAGGGTACTGGACGTTTATATATTATAGAAGGCATGATGAACCAGTATCAGTATAAAAAAGTGCTTGAACAAAGACTAATTCCACAATTAAAAGACTGGTTTCCAAATGGAGACTTCATATTCTTGCATGATGGAGCTCCGTGATATAAAGCAAAATCTGTGACCAAATTTTTGGATGAAAAAAATATAAAAACTCTTTCATGGCCTGGAAACAGTCCACATATGAACCCAATAGAGAATCTTTGTGCCATTGTAAAGAAAAAATTACAGAAATGCAACATCACAAACAAGAATGGTCTGATAGAAAGACTCATCCAAATTTCGCACCATGACAACGAAATACAATCTAATTGCCAAAAACTCATACAAAGTATGCCAAGACGTATCGAATCTTCAATAAAAAACAAAGGAATGCACTCTAAATATTAAATGCATCATTATTTTTTAAATGTATTATTTCTTTAATATAACAAGATTTTATTGTAAATTTCACAATTATTCTAATAATTTTCACACCTCTGTACAGTTGTAAAAGAAATAGAACTTTATACATGTGTGTAATTGACGCTTTTGGTAGCTATCTCGACTAGGTATCTAGTCATTAGCAAAACCATTAGTAGGTCTTGATGGGCGAGATTTCTCGTCATTAGAAGAACACTAACCACGTCTTGATCTTATCATCACTAAAAAAGCGGCAATATCTTGTTGATGAGATATTTCATCATTAGGAAAACTGGTCGGATCTTGATGGACGAGATATCTCGTCAAAACCTCTTGGAAGATTACATGCTGTGTACTTGGGATTTATCTATTTTGGGAGGGGCGCCGTCATTTTACTTGGACCTAGAGTGTCAATCTATGGAGGGTATGACGGGCCCAATACCAGGTTAGATGATGACGAGTCCGTCATAAAATAAAAACATGTAGCTCAAACCAAAATGTTTAACTTGCACAAATATGCACGATTTTTCTTTTTCCTATAAATAAAGCTTTTAATAAGTGCAATGTTGCACATTTAAACTTATGGACAGACTTCTTATAGCAAAACAATTTGTAAAATAGCTTTCGTAACGTAATATAAGAGCATTTATGTAGTGTAAACTACTTTATTATACCCAGTAGCATGGTACGGGGCTTGATCCCCCTCCCTTTTACGATGATCCCGAGACAATATTATTTTTTAGCATGCTGACCTATCTTCAGTCAAAAATAAAATTAGCCACACATAATTTGTGAATATATTTTATTGTTACTGTATTCCAACAAAAAAGTTATATTTTCATGAAAATGATATTAGCTACACTTCTATCAACAAATTAAAAACTCAGTTTCGTGTCCAGTCTTTGGATGACAATAGCTAAGTAAATGAGTTGTCATGTGAAATAAGTGTTTTTCTACATAATATTCAGAATTTTAGAATTGTTTGTTTCAAACTTAATACTTGAGTGATTTTTAGTTTGGTTTAAGATAAGTGTAAGAAGAAATTTTTTAACAGAGCCACTTTTTGAGCAACATAATCATAATCAAAATATAAATTAAGATTGAAGTTGCAATAAACTGGCTTAAACAATTGATTAGTTCATTGATCCAGATTTTTAATTTATTTTGAAACATCAAAACGCATAAATTAGTAAACACCTATTAGTGTTTCATTGATAACTCTTTTGCAAGATCATTGAAAATTGAAGACGGTTTATGAATATGACCAATTTTCCAAGCTTCCTTACACTGTTTTTGTCATATTATAATCTTGTAGAGATAAATTATGCTATTTGCGATTAATATTACTATAATGATTTCGAAAGTCGAGTATGGATAGTGCAACATTTGCGCTTACACGTGGTTAGTAAGTTGTAAATGAAAGATAAATTGAAAGAACCTATTGAAGTTTGTTGACGATCAACCAAAAGCAACACGTTTCACTCTTATCTTCCAGCTTGACTATTGAAGACTTTCTCACATAATTCTCTGAACCATAACGAAGTCACTCGCTTCTTTTTATTCTATGACACTTCTCCATCAACAGAAGGCAATCGCATGAAGTGGGATGGGAAGCTTATAACGATAGCAATGAAACAAATGGTACTACCAAATCCGTTTTGGACTTCTTGCAAAAACTATAAGCTGCCTGCCCAATAATATAAGTGAAGTTTTTTTATTCTATGACATTTCTCCATGAACAGAAGGCAATCGCATGAAGTGGGATCGGAAGCTTATAACGATAGCAATGAAACAAATGGTACTACCAAATCCGTTTTGGACTTCTTGCAAAAACTATAAGCTGCCTGCCCAATAATATAAGTGAAGTTTTTTTATTCTATGACATTTCTCCATGAACAGAAGGCAATCGCATGAAGTGGGATCGGAAGCTTATAACGATAGCAATGAAACAAATGGTACTACCAAATCCGTTTTGGACTTCTTGCAAAAACTATAAGCTGCCTGCCCAATAATACTAGTGAAAAAGACCTATCCGTAGCTGATAGCCCCTGCAGTTTAGAATAAAAAATTTGATGCAATGAATAAACTAAGCATTTTAGAACGGAAGAAAATGTAATTTTAAACTTCCAGGATAATCAACATTGAAAGGCATTTGGCAAGAACTGATATCTTATATTTACATTTTGTTGTGAGTTGAAAAAGCAATGCATGATATTTTCATTGCAAATAATATAGCACTAATTCATTTGAAATGTTTATCATCCATCATGTCGAAAGCGAAATGATAATTAAGGAAATTTTAATGGGTATTTTATTGATCCTTGTATCAACAAAAATATTTCAACTTGTGTCACTTTAAGCGCACATGTCGTAGTTGCGTCAATTCACGCCATATGCCCCCCCCCATCCGGACATTCAAGTACACTTTTTAGTGTCACTAAGTTTGACACCGGGGAACTAATTTTAGTTAATAGCTAAATAATGGGTAAATTTTCATTGTGTTTTAACAAACATATCAACACTGAGTAGGTTCTGATTAGAAATAGAGATGACTTTTACTTTATATATTTAAAAAGCTATCTCTTAACTGTTGTATGGAACAATTTAATAAGCATACTTCCATTTTGGAAATATTTGTTTGCAAACAGGTTAATATTTTTATTTTATAAAGGAACGTAGATATGAATGAACGTTTTATAGAAAAATTTGTATGATCTAACTCTGAAGTATGCACAGTTTCACGTTCTCCTAAAACAGTAAATCAGCGCTGTAGGTAAATGACGAACAAGGATTCCCATACTTTTCATTGCTACTTTTATGTACAACTAACTTGGATTAACTTAACTTTGCTAGCTCTCCTGAATTTCAATTATTATAAATGGATGTGCACAGATGGGAAATTAATAAATTCCTTATAAGCTTTCTTCAATGTCCATTTGAGAAAATTATTGCTTTTAAATGATTTTTTTTACTATTAAATTTGTTTCTATATTTTAACATATTTTTTTCTTCTTAAATTACAGGGCCTATTTTCAAAGCGACAAGCGAAGAAATTACGAATGTGAATTCTTTAAATTTCAAGGTGCTGACTATAACACTTGAAGTTTCCATAGCCTTGAACTTTCGAAGAACTGATCATCATTCAATGCAGCAAGTTTCAAGCAGTTTGGATATTTGTTTTAGTTTGACGACTTTTTTAAGCCAAACATAAATTTAGATATTGTATAAATCTGTAGGTTAACTAATTTTAATGGGAAATTATACATCTCGTGTTTTGGTTTAACTTTTCTGGATACAAATTCGTATAAAGACTTATATTCTCATAAGTAAGATTTATATAATATTTGATTCCATAAAATACTTTTCCCTTTAATTGGCTTATTTATGTAGCATAAGTTCATCGGTCATTTTTTTATAAGTTCCTTTTTAAAGTCGTATGGATAATTACGCAAATCTTTCATTCGGAAAATTTTAATCTCCGCAGACATGAAGAAATTGCCACGAATTACTATTACTACAAAGTAATGATGCTTGTACGTCATTATTATTTTAAACTGATTCCTTCACACAGTTTTAAATCACAAGTTATTTTCAATGAATTTCATTGGTGTATCGTGAGTTTTAAGATCACAAATTGCACTGTGTTAAAAAAAAATACACGCATAAGAAATACACGGTAGAAAGAAAAACGAAGCTGTATTTGTGTTTTGAAAAAGTTTTGGTGAGAATCCACCAGAATTTCGAAATCGCTCCTGCAGTTCATCAACTGGCTTATTGTTCGAAAGGACGTTCTTTAAGAGGGCAATGTCCCATTTCTCCCAAGCAGACGATAAATTTGGAAGAAAACAAAAACTTTACTTTTTGTAACTCTCCCCTTTGAGGATACCGTCTGACTTATCTACATTGCTTCTTTTTGTAAGAAAACAAGATGAACATGGAAAAGGACGAAAAAAATGAGCTGAAGAAACATGACAGCATATCCAGATGCTGAATTCATTTCAGTAACTTTTTTCCCCTTCGCTTGTTTTTTCTTTACTGAAAAGAGAAAAATTGGTGCATGGAAAGTTGACTGGCTTCTGTCAATGCGTGCTTCGAGTTGTAAACCTTGCGAGTGACGTCATAGAACAACTTTGTTGTGATAGCATATTTATGGGATTTATCGAATTTTCAATTCGTGGAACAAACTATATTTCTGCAATTGAAACCTTTTGATTCTGGATACAATAAATTTTTGTATGTAAGAAAGTGAGTTGCGTGAGATTGTACATTTTTAGTATTTTTTCATCTTTCTATGTATTTGATATTTTTTTATGATTGCAAAAATATACCATCCTTAGAAAGACGACGGGATGTTCTTTTCTTTTTAAAGTTACCGCAGTAGGTTCAAGTGCTACCGAATAGTCGATATTTTATTGTATATTTAAGTTTTCCCACAGTGAAACTTAAAAAAATATTTCCAAAAGAAACATTTTCTGTGTGAGAAAGTTATGTAAACATGACTGATTTTCTTCAGAAAACAATCCCATTCAAACCGCTTCTTTGGTTAGTTGGAACTTTTTCTTTATTTTCGTACAACTTACATTTCAGTATTCATGAGGAAGAACTTCTCATGATTTTCCCAACTCATAGAACTACTTTTGAAGTATCAGTTGCTTTATAAAAACTGTTTTTCAAAAGAAATAACTCACTTAGAATAGTTTTGAACAGTTGAGACAATTTGTAGAATAATTGTCAGCTTTTTTTTGTAATAAATATGTGATTTTAAAAGAAATTCATTGGTGCTTCATTGAAGAAAACACCAGTTTCAATACTAAATGAAAAATTTAAATTTCGTAATTAACTTCTTGTTTCTAACAACACGATAATTTTAGAAATGTATTGTTAACTTAAGTTTATCAATGAAAACATACAAGAAATTAAGTGCATGCAATTTTATTAGAACTACATTTTTAATTTCAATACTTAATGTCAATATTCAAAATTTTCCCCCTGTTTCATTCGCTTTATGTGGCAAACATGTTATTATTAATAAAATGAAAAAAAATCAAAATCAAAATTTTTATTACAACCCTGATTATACGATAGATGATAGTGCGATGCCTGTTTTCAAGAAACAAGAAAATATGATTATTCTGTAATTCAACCCCAGAAAAAAATGAGCGATTGATTGATACGTAAAATCTATTTTGACCTAATCAACATTTATAGTTTTATGAATAACTTACCTTTAAAAGTACATCGAATTCAAATATTTTTCTAATTTTATAAAACCGAAGATCACACCATGGTAAATATTTTAGTGCAACGATATGCAAAATAAATAAATTTGGAGAGTTACAACTCGTTTATTACAAAATTATTGAATATGAAACAGATTAGAAATTTTGTAAAGGGATTAAAAGAACGACATTTTGTCAACAGTTTTATAATGTTAAGATTTTGAAAATTAAAAAATATCAAGTGAAAGTTTCTGAAAGAAAAAAACTTCACAGAATTAATTTTCAAATTTCAAAAAATTATATTGTATTTCTAAATTTTATCATAGATTCTCTAAAACTATTTACATAGATTCGGTAATTGGATAGTGTTTTCATTTCAAAACACACACACTTTTACAAGCTAGTTGTTTTTCTTTCCAAAATATTTGTTTCAAAGGATAAAAAGTACGAAGATAAATATTCATTTAAAAAGATAATTTTATCATTTCATAACATATATATCAATTTAAAAGTCGTTAAAATTAATTTGCTCATGATTCAAATATATGTTCTGAAATGAAGTTTTTTCCTCACCGAAAAACAAGTTGGTAAATCATTGAAATCGATCGAACTAAATTTCGTTTGTCACTGTAAAACTGACCTATATGTACTTAAAACTCTCACACAAAATTTGAGAACACGTTTTAGTAATTCGAATAAAATATACTGCCGTTTTTTGTGTAGCTTAACGAAACGAATGTTCAGTACATGGAATAAAATTTACAATTCTATCCGACGTGAGAATTGGAACACTACAGGCAAACAATTAAATCATAATATGAATTGGTAATTGATATCTATCCGTCTACTTCCTGTTCGTTGCGTGACAAAGCTAAATCCGCCATAAAGGGTGTAGTCTAGAAAGAGAACGACTCGAAACCTTTATAATAATTATGTCATAAATAGAAATTCACATCAAGCAAAGTGAGAGTTTAAGTGTATGTATAGCAATTGGATTATTCGCTGGTAATTTACGCATGCTATAATGTGTCGAATTCATTATATTAAAATTATATTATTCTGATAATTATTTTCAATGCAATGTCTGGTACTCCATAACAGAATTATATTTTCAAGGAATTTGAAAATAAATTATTTTAAATGATTTCTTTAATTTTCAATTTCCCAAGAATTTATAAAGTTATTATCTTGAAATTGTTTAAAATATTTATTAGCTAAAAATAATGATTATATTTTGCTATATCATCGTGTTATTATGTGAATTCAAATTACTGTTTTTACTAAAATATTATATTTTGTCTAATGAAACATGTAAGGTATTTTAATATTTTTTTTGCACATATAACTTTGGTTCGAAGGATAAGCAACGAATTATGCTTTACTAGTTATCGAACCATACATTTTAAATTCTAATATGCATCTATGTTTCTTTTGAGGTTTTAAATTTTAGAATTGTGTTTTCTAGTTACTTATTTTATGTAACCATTTATATTATTGTAAATTTACAAGCAAGATCCAACAATCTTACACATTTTTCTGGAAACAGTAAGCGACAACTGGAATGCTCTAGTTTGTTCATGCTCAGTAAAATATTGTTGCATTAAAAAGACTAACAAATTAAACATATTCTTTGTATTTGTTTTATTCATTTAAGACGTACTAAATTATTTAAATTTTTAAAACTGTGACAGAAATCTAAGTTAAAATTGTTCTAAGTTAAAATAATTCAAAAATATAATTGCATTTGATATAAATATTTTTATTTGTTTGATTAGCTATAACTTCATAGGTAAACAGAAAATGACGATAAATTTGCTTATTGTTTTATTGTAATCATTTAATTAACTAAATTCAATAAAAATTGGAATAGTACATCAAATTGAACTGAAAATAATTTTTTTACAGATATCAGAAGTATGCAACGTGGTGAAACATTAGTCTATCAACTCAACAGGAAAGGTTACCTATGGATATGTAAAATATACAAGTGGTGAAAATTTTCATGTTTTTTTTACTATCACGCATGTTACGGATATTAATGAAGCTTCTCATGTATTGAAAAGAATACATCCATATTTAAGTAATAAGGATCTTTGAACAACAAAATCCCTTGATAGGGCCAATTTGGTAACAGATTTCATGCCATGTTTTGTAATGTCTCTTTTAAATATACTGTTCCAAAATGAGTGTTGCTTAAACATGATGTTAAAATTATTTTCGTTTTCCTAACTCGATTATGCAGCAGATAGATTAAATATATGAATTAAAAGTGACAATAGTTGAGCGATAATTGTGTGATGAACATGTAAAATTGTATGACGTTGTAGTGTATGTGATAGATTTTGGTTTATACAATGCAACTTAAGCGTTAAACAGAAAACATAGGTATCGCCAAATTTTAGATTTTTAACTTTAAGTATCAAAACTGTGTCATAATTTATTCATGTTATGAGATTCCCTTGCCTTCTTTTTACATTTTATTTTGCCCCATGAACGAATTGTTTTAGTTATCTAACAAGAAGTCGGTTAAACTTTAGCTTAACTAGATCGTCAATAATATTTGTCAATTAATAATTTGTTGGAACTTGCTATACCAATTGTTATTTTTGCTAACAAAGACCAAAACAATGAAGCAACTATTAAGTCAATTGAAAACAGTTGATTTTGTAACAGTTTTCTATTAATACAGTATTAATCTTGAAGAAATTTGATTGAGAATTTTTTATAAATTGAGACATAAGTTATGATATAATGGTCTATTTGTCGGTATATGATCATTCTACGCAGTTAATTGCTCACAGAAAGTTTATTACATAGAATTAATAACTTGCAAACATTTAAATTTAAAATATTTTAAAATTTTCATTCAACCAAAATGCGAGGTTTGATAAAATTTCGTAGGAAAAGTTCACAATGCCCACAACTCACTTAGGAAATCGATTTAATTGTTTCAACTTTGTTCTTTTCCCCAATAAATAATCGATTTACATGTAAAATTTGCTTCGATGTTCGTCAGTTTGATGATTATTCCTTTTTGCAGTTAAAGGTAAAAATTCCTTAAAAAACGCTGATAGTTTTAAAAAAAATAAATGCTGACTTGAAAAATTTAAATTTACCCAAACAACTTTCCATTTAAAAATAAATTTACTGACTTATGTAAAAAATAGTTCTTAAGTAGAGATTGTTGACCATGCTATAACAAGGTTTTCAAATCCGGAAGTTCTTCAAATACTTCAGCTTTTCGGATCATCGGTTTAATTTTTGCAAGACGTTTTTTTCCCTCAAGTATTTGTGTTATTGAGAACATGTCTGTCGTTGAAAATACTGAACAAAGTAAAAAATCGTGTTAGTTTTATAATAAACTCTTTGGTCGTACTTGGCTCTGTTGCACCCCAGTTACCATTTATACGAACTTGAATTATACAAGAGACGAAATACTCATTTCTTCAGCTGCAATCTTATTTAAAATAAAGGCATTGTATCTTTCAAAATATTTTCGACTGAATGCGTCCTTAATTCAATTGAAGTAAATTTTCAGATTTGAGAAATGATAATCCAATCATTCAAATTTCAGTATATTCCGATGATATGGTTGTGTGGCATACAGAGTTCACTATAATTTATTTTATTTCCATATTTTAAGCATAGAATGCGTGAACAGTGCTTCTGTATTTCTTAAAGCAAAATAATAAATTCTATTGATCAAATCGTCACCTGAATACAAGGAATAGGTAACTCAACATTTGGTTTTTGAGACAGGGAAAAACTGTTTCTACAGTTCCTATTTCATTCATATAAACCTGCATTTTTTATTTGCCAATAGAGCTTAAGTAATCCAAAAAATATGTTTATTTTTTAATTTTTAAATTGCATTTTGTATGATCTCTGCATTATTAGTTGTTCGTGTTATCTTATTCGTGTATTCATTTGACGAAAGAATCTGTTCATAACTCATTGTACTTAATTGCAACCTAGAAGTTTTGAAAGGGAACAAGGCTATAATATCAGCTCATATCACCGAAATTTCGGCAATTTGATAAAGACTTGCCAGGTGTTTAAAAACCTCAATATCAAGACACAATAACATTGTAACTTGAATATCAATGACTAATTCAAATTTGATATTAAATACAGTCCTATTTGACATTATTTCTACCACTGTTAACATCAGAAAAACAAGTAACCTTTTCTCACTACAAATAAATACTGCAATTCATTCACAAAACGATTATCTTATTTTACCAACTGGTATATACAATTAAGTTTCCTTTCGCGACCTATCAATATTATTTTCCTGTCTAACTGAACATCATGTTTCGAGGGCTTAGGTCTTCAAATTGTGAATGTATGCTAAGTTTTAATTCCACTAAATTGAATTCTTATACTTTCTTCGAATTTTTATTTTGATATCAGCAGAAATATTCAACTGAAACACATTTATCAAAGATAAATAATGCAGAAATGATACGATTAGTTGATTGAATGTATCACCCCAATAAAAATGACGATTCCTGTCAAGGTCCTTAGCATAATTGACGCTTAAATCACGCAAATTCGTCGAATGTTCGACAGCAATGGAGATGAGGGTCCTTTTGTCCCGGGGCTCCCTGCTGGACCAGAAAATGTGCGATGTCCATAAAACTCCTCCAAAGTGGGGCTATTCCCAGACCATTGGCTGGACTCGAAAATCGCAGACGCCATCTTTCCATGTCAGCATTTTAATGGTGATTGACAGATGAAGGACTGAAAAGGACAGTTTCGTCCACTGTCGATCTGCATGGACATTGCAGTCAGCGGGATGCTTAGGATGGGTAAATATTGCATGTGCAAGAGAGTGTTTTCGTGGCTATATAAGTTACCATGGTGAACGTGTTCCAAGGAAATCAACAAACATAGTGATAAAACGTAAGTCAATTTTTATAAGGCTCATTTGGTTGCTACTATTTTTAGTTTCCATGCTTTTAAGAAATTGCGCTTCTTCAAGCAATTTTTGGAAGATGCGTCTAAAACCTTAACTTAAAAAATGATTGGATTAGATTTTATGACGCAAGATCCGGAAACGGACAAGCTGAGCTATAGCAGGATTCATGAACTATAATGTCGAAATTTAAATAGCAGACCAACTATCATTAAACTTTAAGAGAGTTTATACTTACTATAAGTTAATAATTTAGTGTAAGCGGTAAAAAAAATTGACCAAACACACTAAGAGGTCAATGCATCAAAAAAAATATTTCTCTTAGTGAAAACGAGGTTTTTAAAATTTCTGCACAAAGATTCAACTGCAACATATTGTTTGAATAAAATCTTTGTTATTTGTTGAAAATTATGTAGCGAAAAAATTAAAATGTTTTTCCTTGGGTGAAGTATGATATAATCTTTATTGCACACTAGGAAACCCTCGGTTCGCAATTGAAAATATCTACTATCTAAATTATAAATCCTTACATGTTTGTGATTTTTTTTAACTGCACAAAATATCCATGTTTTGTGATTTTTATGGAAAATGAGCATTGGCAAAATTTAAATGAAAAGAGGTTTAGTAACAAAACTAAATTCACACAAACTAATTTATATTAATAAATCCTTAGCATATTGTGATCGTAGATGATATGAATTAGACGTATGCGATATTATAATGCCTATATGTTAATTAATCAAGTTTCGATATTAATTTATGAAGTTAAAAATCATTACATAGCATTTAAAATACATATTTTATATGCACTAACATGAGTTGTATATTTGTTAATACTAGTATGGTTATCGAATTTCATTAGCAAGTTTAGTGTCGTATTTATTTTGCTCTGTCGAATTTGGATTCTAATGCGCCTTTCATACCTTCACATATTGATGCAATATTCCTAGCACAAATTATTCACAACTTTATCAAGAGTTATCAAAAGTAAAATTTAGATTTTTTTTTTTAATTCTATATACGGATATATACTTAAAGTGTGTTACATCGGTCATTGCAAATTTATTAAAACATTTCATAGAGCTATTAGTAGTTTAAAAAATGGATTGTAGTCAAGACAATGAATAATTAACACAAATAGAATCCAATTAAATACTTTTTAAATTTGCCTTGTTATGGCAGTAAAATCTTGTTATTACTTAATGCAAAAAGTTACTATGGCTCATTGAAGAATTTGGTCTGCCGTTATTTTCTCACTATTTTCATGGCATTTTTTAAGGATGAAGTTAAAATTACAATTTAAAATATTTAACCCCATAACAGCTTCAATTTTCTGTCTCTCATCAAATAACCTAATATTTATGAAGCGATTTGTTAAATTATTTAATGTGTCAAAAAACGGGAAAAATAATGTACCTAATATTGGTTTTGAACTATTTATACCTTAAGATTATTTCCTTGTTTAATTGAAACAAAGTTCACTCTCCTCTTCCTGAAAATGAAAGTTCATTGGATTTCCCAATTTTATGTAATACAGCGAGCCAAAAAGATTTTGTCCACCTCACGGTTACAATATTCATGTCCTTGATAAACACAAAAGCCGTCATTTTTTTATCCTCCATCAAAATAATGAAATGATTTTTTAAAGGTATGCAAAAAATATTTCAAATGTAACGTAACTTGTAAAATTAGGCACACAAAAGTATTTGGTTACATTAGTTAAAGAGAAAAATATGAAAAATCTTTCTCTAAGATTTGCTTTGCCTTTTGTCTTACATTTTTGATTTGAAGTCTATCTATCATTGCTTGTGGCAGGTATTTGGTGGCTCAAGAGATTTCACGATTGTACAATATAATAAACACGCAATTTCTTCGTGTTTTTGTATAAAGGTAATTTTTGAATACACATTTTTATAATGTCAAATTTTGTCATATTTGACTTTCTAAAAACTAACCAGGTCTTCGTATGCAAATAACTAATTTGTTTATTACTGACATAGTAGACCAATATCTTTCACTTCAATTCGTTAATTAATGTCACTTTAATTAGAAGGAAGCTATATCTTTAAAGTTTGTTTAATAGCCACTGTCAATCCAGAGTATAAATTTCATGATCTAGATGTATGTATCTGCAGCAGGAGTAGACACGCTTGAATTTATTGTTAACTCTAAGGTTCAATATTTGTACCTTGATCTTTTAAAAATAAATTTAAAACTTTTGCCGTTACTTTGAATTGAAATGCAGATTTTTGACCAACATATAGGACAACACCCCAAAATGTAGTGCTTGGACACAAAAGTATAGTCGTGTACATAACTGACCGAAAACTTCGGGAATTCTGTCCTCAGTTTTGTTCGAATCCTATCAATACCTTTATGAATGCATCTAAAGAAATCGCATATTATTTTGTCATTAAATAGTGAAATTTGCGAAAAATTGATCCTCAAGTAGAGCAGAATTAAATTTATTCCAGATAATAAAATATTTTTTAGCAAAACTTTCTCTACTTATCCGATTATTTTAATGGAAGAGAAATTGAAAGACAAAGTTTTTATGTGGTTAAACTTAAAATAGTAATTTTAACTACATCTGAATAAAATATATGAAAATGGTTAGATACGTGAGGCGGCCGAATAATTTTTTGCATTCTATATCTCAGTATTTAATCATTTAAAGTGAATTAAAAAATACACTTGACTTGCTAAACACTTAATGTAGTACAACATTGAAATCTTTAATTTTTATCCTTGTTTAACGTATTTCTCATTTGCTTCCAAGTACTAAATTTACACATTTAGCAATTCAAGTTAGCATGAAATAAAAATTGGAAATTTTATAAAGTTATGAAATGCGATTTCACAGTGTCAAAGGAACAATTATTTCTTATATAAACCTAGTTTAAAAAAATATTCATTAACTGAAATAATAGATATTTAGTAAAAATTAACTTCATAGCCTTAATAGAGTTTGTTTTGTAATAGGATTAAAAGTCATATGTGTTTTCATTTCTATCATTTAAAACTACCCCGTGGTAACGATCAAAGTAAAATAGAAACTAAAACTTTTCGAATATGTTACAAAAGGTATAGAATATTTAAATATTTCAAACAATGAATTCTGTTTCACAGTTTTGTAAAAATAGTGGAACAAATCCTAGATTGGTAGTCATGATAATGGCTGATCTAATAGTTTTTCTCTTTATCACAAATTACATTCGAATCATGTCTTAAAATGAACAAATATGTTAGTTTTATATGACAAAATTTTTAAGGTTAAATCATGATTCAGTATAAGATGCATCCGTCAATGTAATATATCGTAGAAACTTGACTCAAAGCAATATTATGTAAAAAATATTTATATTTATAACAGAACACTGGCAATGTTTTAATTTCCAAAAAATTTGAAAAATTGAATTTGCGATAAAAAGACTATTCATGTTTTGAAATTTAATTAGATAGCATTCTTTTAAAGAAAATGTCAATCTAATTCTTTCCGATTTCTTCTGTCCCTTAAGAATAACTTATAAATCACTAACTTGTGAATAAAAGGTACCCAATCATTTAGAACTGATTTTCTAATTCATACAAAATGGATATCTTCACTCTTATTTTCGAAAATAAAGTACAAAAATGTGTGAGTGCTCTATAATTTAATTTTTGTATTATATATCATTTCATATTAATACTCATATTATCAACTTATTTATTTAATGACAATGAAATAAAAAATATCTCCATATTGTAATTTTAAGAATTTTACTTTGATATATCGTCTTTATTTGAGTTAAGATTGAGTATATAAACTAAACCCAAAGTGATTAAATAAATTACCAATTGGAAAGAATTTTTTCTAGAAAGAAATACAGTGTATTGCACAGTACAAACAAAGTAACTGATTCGCGCAAGGTGAAAATATTGTTCTATATGAAATAGTAAGATTATATACAAAATACTGCTATACTCATTATTTTTTCCATTAGGTGTCAATATTGATATGTCAATACCAAATTGAAAGAAGAAATACCCAATTCAATTTATATATAAAAGGTATGTAAAATGCATTCCATTATTTGACATAAGAAATGTATTTTCATTAATTGATCAAACAGCTCAGCGTTCCATTGTTCATACGTTTGTTCCAAATGACTATGATTTAAGATCATAAATACAAATAAACATCTTTGTATTCTTTATTGTTAAGTGACATTACGGATTTTTTGTTATGAAACATTTTGTTAAAAGAGCTCTTTGAAGAGTTTAATCCTTGTCTGGGGTTTACTTTTGAAATAATTTCGTCGCATTAGGTTTTGAAATATTCCATCATTTTTATTCATACCTTTTACTGTCATATATCTGGTTCATCAAGTAAAAATTATATTTTAATGTGCGAACATTGAGTTATTCAGTATTTTGTGAGAAGGTAACTACATCGAGATTTCATGGTTTGATTGTAATTTTATACTAGTATATAATACGTTCTATGATAAATTACAGTATAAAACATGCTTATACTCAAATGCAAGTACTGTGATAGAAATTATGGCTCTGATTCATGCATTCATTTTGAGTTCAGCTTCTTACCTTCTGTTGTAAATTTATGAATTTAGAAGATAAATTTCTACAAATACTTTTTGATGGAATCAATCCTATAGAAGTTTGAGAAATGTGTTGACTTCCAGTGATTGTAGAAATTTATCTTCTCTAAATTAATAGATTTATCGCATAAAAACTTGTTAAAGCAAATCAATATTGAAATCGTGTGTTTGAATATATTTAATTTTTCCTGTTATTTCAATCCAGATAAAAAATATATCGAGAGATGTAAACAAACATTTTATTTCAAAATTGTTATTGGATTTATCACAGCTGCAAATATATATCTTCAAAATCTTCTGGATTTGTAAAACAAATATCTACACCTCACTCAGCCCATGAAACATTCATCTCAAAATATTTTAGTATTTTCTTAGATAGAATTTAACTATAATTATCTAACTATATTTATCTTATAATTTAACTATATTTATCTAACTATAATTTAACTATAATTTTCTAACTGTAATTTAACTATAAAATTAACTGTAATTATTTAATATAATTGGTAATTTCAGACTCAATGCATTCATAAATACATAAATTACTTGCCCATGTGTATTATTGCTTGTAGTAAACAGTAAAATTTATGAAACTAGAATTTCTAAGATAATTTCGATAACTATTTAAATAGGTTTTTTTTTGTATATTAACACATTTTCGGTAACATTCTCTGAATTTGTCTTCCGTTAACAATTTATTGCATCAACAAATGTTGAAGGTATGCGGATTGTAAACATGCAAACAACTTTTTCGGTATTAAAAAGCTATTGTCGATATCAAGTGAAAATAACACTTATATAATTGCTTGCTATCTTACATTCTTGTTTCCACATTTGTAAATTGTTCACTTTCATCGCAATATGAATGTGGTGTTGAAGTAAATGTTTACTAATTTTGTAATTGCTTAACGTCAGGTGAAATTTATAACTGTCGATGTAAATATAGGTACTTGCGGTATAGATTTATAGATTTCCATTGTTCAAATTCTAAAACTGGTCAACGTACAAAACAGCAAACGAATTATATGAGAATATACGAATAACACAGGTTTTATTTGCAATTTTAGAAGGAAAACACCTTGCACTAACCAGCAGAAGTCATTCTGTTTATATTTTATCTTTAATAAACTTATGCTTTACCAAGAGATTTTTTAAACTTTTTCATTAGTTGAAAAGCCGATACAGTAAAAAGTAAATAAGTAACTAAATTGACAGATATTTTAAAGAATCAAAGAGTGAACACAATTTAGTTTGACGTATTCAAGTACAAGAACAATCTGATTTTAAAAACATTTAAAAGTTACATTTCCGAAGTTAAGTTTCTTAGATTGCATTTTAAAATTTTAAGATACGAACCACTGAAATATAGCTCGCAACTTACCCTTATTTCAACTAAAGTATGAAATTCAGGTAAGTTTATGACCAAAATTCGACATAAATATCACAATGCAGGCTTGTGTTGTAATTTTCTAGAACTCGTATCAATGAAAAATATCGTTTACTTATCAAATTCGCAATGTGCAGCTGTTAGAATTATTATATTTACATAGTTATATTTGATTTTATTCCTATTGTTTTTGCACTGTCTCAAAATTTAGTTAAATAACTGCGATATTGTGAAATATTTTGAATTCTGACGAACAACAACATTGATATTTCACACATTTCAATTTCTCACAAATTTTTCATTTGAATATGATTTGACTATCAGATTTACTAAACAAAAATTGAATTTTCTCTCCTTTAAGTTGATGTAATTGGTGTTTATCAGGAGAAACATAGAAGATTATAAGAATTTTGTTAAGAATGTCATAATTTAAGTATCCATTTAAGAATGGCGATGTTTACCCCAGTTTTAACTGATATCTGATACATTTAAATTCTTCAAGGTATCTGGATACTTATCACAAATTGAATGCTGTTATTGAATGAATTTACAGATTAGGTTAGAACTAACAGCTACTATTTCTATAACTGATACTGACAGTATCAGCATGAACAACTATGTAAATATGCATAGCATTCAAACTTTTTGAAATGGGATTGTTATTTTTCGTATTCTATGACTCCTCTGGAGCGATAATGTAATTCAATGATATACATTATGATGATGTTACCTTATTGAAATTTCCTCCAGACAGAAGACCTTCCAAGTCCATTCGAAATGGTTGGAGCCAGAACCCCCGCCGTTCTTGTTCCGCCCCTCAGATTTCGAAAAAGGCGTTTCGATTGATCTTCACAATTAGGCCTAACACCTCTGGTGCACTTGTTCAAGCATCCGCTAAGCAAGTAAAGCGAGATCGAATTCTAAATTTCACAATTAAGTCATCCACACTTATTTATAATCGATCTTCCACTCTGGTGCAAGAATTAATCGATTGAAGAGTGCAAAAGTTGTGGTTAATGGAGTTAGGCCTAACGGATGATAGGGTTTAAACTTGCGCCTTTAGTCACTGAGAGCAAACAAGATACTACGGGCTGTTCTGTCCAACCATTACGACGGAATTTATCCTGTCTAGGTTTTAAAGCATTTTGATGTTTCTTCTGTCTATTAAATAAAAGACAAACTCGCTTCTGTAGTCGCCATCCGGAGATAACCTGTTGTTTATAGCTTTTAGCTTGAAGTCTTTGCTTGCAGGCCATTGGTTCTCAACCCGTCAATCTCTGGCAATGCACAGGTCATAATAGATTCCTGTCCAATCAGAGCTTTCCTTTTTGCGATATGCGTCGGCGTAGGGTAATTTTCAAATTCTATGTATGATTCAATGAATGAAGCTAAAAAATGTCATGTGTTGGTGTGACGTCATGAGCTTTTTTAGTAATGGAATACAGGAAATTTTGGATGCCACTGTTGACTTATTTCACAATCAAATTCTTCCACACCCGTGCACGAATTCCGTGAAAGATTTTGCGATTTTCGAGAGTCATTGTTCTCGGGAACAGCTATTTATTTGTCAGAAAAAGCTTATTTTGCCTTTCTTCGTCTTAAAAACCGGTTCTTTTTTCAAGATATTTATATGACTGAAAGGATTAATGTATAGTTCATATGAACATTGCTTTGGAGTACTAAATACTACTTTGTTAATCTGAGCACTAAATTATTTTAATTTTGCACCACATGAATTTGTGTTAAGCTAAATTACTCCAACTTTTCTCTTTGTCAAGATATGTATTTTTAAAATGATCTGCATACAATTACTCTGCAAATGTGCAGAGTAATTGTTAAATTATCTGTTTGATTTAATCTATTGTTTCAAATGAAGCTACAGTTTGAAAAAGTGCATTCAATTAAAGAGAAAATCTTTTGTTTTTATCAATCAGTTAACTTTGAAATGTGATGATATAAACTCAATAAATATAGTTTTAGTTATGTTGAGATGCGAAGAAAATGTGTAAATATATATCCATTGCGTGATGAATATTTTATTTAGCTATCTCTATTTTTCTCGCTGTTGGATGGAAACAAACTTCGAACTGTATTCACAGAAATATAACTAGATTTTTACAGAAGGAAGCAACACAACACAAGAAC
Organism: Metellina segmentata; assembly: GCA_947359465.1. Taxonomy (NCBI): domain Eukaryota; kingdom Metazoa; phylum Arthropoda; class Arachnida; order Araneae; family Tetragnathidae; genus Metellina; species Metellina segmentata. The sequence continues at coordinate 61,283,231 of OX375879.1, read as the reverse complement.
ACATTTTTATTTATAATCCTTGGAATTTTTTAAATACTTGATTTAAAAGGTTATGGCCTATTCGTCTTGTGATATTTTTCAAAACTAGAACCCAACACTTTATGTTAACAATTAAATTTAGTCATTCTCATGTGCCATTACTTTTACTATGCATAATTAAAAAAATTACAGTCATTCCATGTTTTAGATTCAGACTTTTAAAAAACGTCAAGCATTCATAAGAATTAAGTTACTCCAAAAGACAATTGATACAATTTATTTTTCATTTTGGATATTAACAGACTAGTAGATACAATTTATTACTCTGATGATAAAATATCTTTAACCTATTGGTTTTGTTAAGAATTTTTATTTACAACTTTTAAATACATTTAAGATTAATTAACAAATAAACCTCTTCTCATGGATTTGTTATCGTTTTAGAGAAACAAATTATTACAGAATTCAATTAAGTCATCATCTCTTCAAAAAATTAAATAATGTTTTCTATTTTCGAAAAAATATTCTTACTCAAAAAAGCTTTATTACCATAAAAGGCTAATTTCAAAATCGTTCTCGAGTTGATGAAGTTTCTATTGGAAAAAAAAACTAATAATAATAATTACGAAAATGTTTTGTAGACTGACTGTCTCATTATCTCCTTACTGTTTCTAAAATATTTCTTCATCATTTCACACTAATTTAAAGGAGGTTATAAATTACAACTATTTTGTTTACTTTCTTTCATCATCAGCTATGAACTCGAAACCCACTTGAACAAGATAAAATGGAATTGACTGAAATAAATTGCATAGTTGATTTACTGATTTTAAAGTTTGTTACCCTTAGATAGTTAAATGTTTTTGTATATTACACATAAATAAATTTTTAAAATACTATAATTTTCCGCTTACCTACATGTAATGGTAATTTAAAACGTAAAAATAGTTGAAACTGTAAGATTCTTTAATCTATGTGTTCTATTGTATTTCAAGTTCCGTTAAAGTTGTCTTTAAATCTTTTAATTCATCGTTTGATTTTTCTAGTGTACTGTAGTAGGAGGGAATCTGTACATTATGAACCCCTTAACTATTTCATTAATTATATCCTTAAATGGGTCTGTGAAATCTTTTGTTGGAAAATCAGTAAAGTATAAATGCTTATGTCATTTGGAGAGTAAGAGTGTATTTGGGGCCCATTTACTTACTATCGAATGGCAACAAGTGATATAAACAAAAATTAACAATTAACAAAAACAAAAATAAATGCTAAAACTACACGGAAGAGCTCGCTATTAATGAAATTCTTCAGCAGTCTAATTACAGAAAGCAATGAAAAATCTAGAAAAAATAAATAAGAGCATAAAAGAAAAATGAGAGAAAATAAATTAAGCTTAAAAAATGTCGAGCTGTGTTTGAAGAAGGAAATGAGATAAAATTAAAGCAGATATTCAGAATCTAATCTTGATAATGTGCCTGAAGTGTGCTTTTTGCCATGCATTTGATTGAAAATAAGAATTAACACCAGTTATAATGAGCAGAATCTCTACTATTATAAAGTAAAGTTTTTTTTTGTGTGTGTGTGTGTCACGAAGTTGTGCCCTGACGAATTTATGGCATTCAGACTAATGAAATTTGGCACACATGTAGTACGAACTTTTTTGCGATTTTATAGACCAGCCCGATTTTTAAAATTTAGTCTTGAAAATTTTAAAATTAATTTAATGCGATGTTCTATTATTATTATCTTTCTTCCGAATGGCAACAGTCATGAATCGGTATTGAATGAATCCGTATTTACTGCGCGTGTGTATCCGTTGCCGTGTAGCCGCCCGATTATTGCATATCCTTTCAAAAATTTATTGCTTTCATCATTTTGCCAATGCTGGCTTCTTATATCACTGCCTTTTTTGCATACTGGGGGCTGTAAATTAAAAAAAAAAAAACATGTTATTGCGAAATGCTGTTATTTTGTTGATCTTTAATGCTATTTTTTTTTCTGTGTTTGGGTGTCTTTTGAAAAGCATACCAATACTTTTAAATAATTTATGCAACGTTTAAATTTACAAAAGCATAAACTTTTACTTTTGGTTTTTATATCTTTTTGGAAGTTTAGTCATTTTTGTGTACTTCAGTTTTTTTATTGCACCATTTCCACTGTTTATCAACACATCTCTCAAATGTGCATACTGTTCCACTCTGAGTAATCTGATTCAGTGGTATGTACCACACCTTCTTCGATACAATCTCGGAATACATAGCGACAATAAATTGATGAAGCAGGTCTCTGCTTTTGAAAAAGATATCCAAATAATCCAAACGAAAAGTTAATATGCTTTAAAAATTATAATCCAAACTATCGTACTCTCAAACAGAAACAATAACAAACAATGTATTGCACAACTGTGATCCAGTTCCAAAAATGGAGGAAACACAAAAATATTTATACTTATGTTATACATTATGATAATCCAAACTAATAGTTAATGTGCTTTTGAAAATGCAATAAATTTTTATAAGGGATATCCAGTAACTATCGTACTCTCAAACAGAAACAATAACAAACAAAGTATTGCACAACTGTGATCCAGTTCCAAAAATGGAGGAAACACAAAAATATATACTTATGTTATTCATTATGATAATCCAAACTCATAGTTTATATGCTTTTAAAAATGCAATACATTTTTATAAGGGATATCCAGTAATCGGGCACCTACATACGCACAGTAAATACGTATTTAGCCAATGCCAATTGAAGACTTGCTATTCGGAGGAACACAATAATAATTAAATAGACGGACGTGTTTCTGTCACTTCCACAACGCAAATAGGGAGCGCTGCCGTTCTGTGGGATGCCTTCAAGTTGGGCAATCAATCACTCAAATTGCTCTTTTCTTCGCCGTTCATTTAAATTTACAAAAGCATAAACTTTTACTTTTGGTTTTTATATCTTTTTGGAAGTTTAGTCATTTCTGTGTACTTCAGTTTTTTTATCGCATCATTTCCACCGTTTATCAAAGCATCTCTCAAATGTGCATACTGTTCCACTCTGAGTAATCTGATTCAGTGGTATGTACCACACCTTCTCCGATTCAATCTCGGAATACATAGCGACAATAAATTGATGAAGCAGGTCTCTGCTTTTGAAAAAGATATCCAAATAATCCAAACCAAAAGTTAATATGCTTTAAAAATTATAATACAAACTATCGTACTCTCAAACAGAAACAATAACAAACAACGTATTGCACAACTGTGATCCAGTTCCAAAAATGGAGAAAACACAAAAATATATATACTTATGTTATACATTATGATAATCCAAACGAATAGTTAATATGCTTTTAAAAATTCAATAAATTTTTATAAGGGATATCCTGTAATCGGGCAGCTACATACGCACAGTAAATACGTATTTAGTCAATGCCAATTGAAGACTTGCTATTCGGAGGAACACAATAATAATTAAATATCTCATTACATTACTTTTAAAATGTTCTGGATTAAATTTTAAAATTCGTGGTGGACTATAAAATTTTAAAATATTCGCACTACTTATGTGCCAAATTTAATTATTGGAAGTACTATAGATTCGTCAGGACATGCTGAACATACAACACACGTAGTACTTAATTTTATAATTGTCTACACTCGCTGCCAAAAGTTAAGGACATTGTGGAATATGTTAATTTCTGTAAGCTAATCTAAACTTGCAATTTGCTGCAGAGTTAGATGGAACTATGCAAATGTGTTATGTAACAGCCAATCACAGTTTCGTGCCGACAAATATAAAAAGTCAGTAGTATAAGAAGCCAGCACTGTCAAGGATTAGAGGAGTTGCATGTAAGTGCTATAAAAAGTGTTTGCAACTTTTGTAGGATTAGTTTTCAATACGGATGTGTTTCTGTCACTTCCACAACACAAATAGCACATAGTGAGCGCTGCCATTCTGTGGGATGCCTTCAAGTTGGGCAATCAATCACTCATATTGCTCTTTTCTTTGCCGTTCATTCCGTCATTTTATGATTATGCAAACAAGCCAAACAGTTGTGCAAACACCTGTGCCCCCCTGCCAAAAGGTTACAACCCCTGTGGTTCATCGATATGTTGCTGTTGTAGCAAACCACTCATCATACAGGGCTGTGCCAAAGGGCAAATCTTTCCCAATTAAATAAACATGTCAATGCCATCAAAAAGCAACTCTTGCGAGAATTGCCCCGTAGTTTTTCAATTTACAAATCTATACACATTACGCGTCACACAAATGAGGCCTTAAAACACACGACACAGTTTTGTAACATATTGGAACCATCTGGACTACTCTCGCACATATTGGAGCACCGATTATGTTTCTCCCAAATATCAATCCACCTTCACTGTGCAATGGCACAACACTCTGTCAAGAAACTCGTGCGAACTATTATTGAAGCCACCATCGTGATTTTATGATTATGCAAACAAGCCAAATAGTTGTGCAAATACCTGTGCCCCCCCCTGCCAAAAGGTTACAACCCCTGTGGTTCATCGATATATTGCTGTTGTAGCAAACCACTCATCATACAGGGATGTGCCAAAGGGCAAATCTTTCCCAAGTAAATAAACATGTCAATGCCATCAAAAAGCAACTCTTGCGAGAATTGCCCCGTAGTTTTTCAATTTACAAATCTATACACATTACGCGTCACACAAATGAGGCCTTAAAACACACTACACAGTTTTTTAATATATTGCAACCATCTGGACTACTCTCGCACATATTGGAGCACCGATTATTCGTCTCACAAATATCAATCCACCTTCACTGTGCAATGGCACAACACTCTGTCAAGAAACTCATGCGAAATATTATTGAAGCCACCATCGTGACTCGACATGCTGCAAGTTTAAACGTATTCATTCGTTAAATACCAATCATCACTTCTGATATCCCATTCCAATTTGAAAAACTTCAGTTCCCAGTTCGTTTAAGATTCACTGTCAGCATCAACAAGGCACAATCACCTTAAAGTCGTACAACTCTGTCTCATTCAACCGTGTTTCTCCCACGCTTAAGTGTTTGAGATTATTTAATACCTTTTTACTTTTTATAAAGAGATATCACTTAAATTTCTTGCCACATATGGTTATTTTAATAAGTGTACATGTATACTCTCTCGGGGAAAAATAATCAAGTAAAAAATTCACATTTTTAAAATTTGTTTTCCTTTCGCACATGGCACAGACTTATTTCATTTCATTTCATTGTTTCTAAAGTTACATTTCACATCTACAAACGTTGCTAATTTTAAAAATTCAGGTAAGCAAAAAAATAATTCTCTTTGTACTGAACAAAATAAAAAATAAAAACCTTTTATTTTGGTCTATTAATCTATTATATTCAAAATTACCTCAACTTACAAAAATATTTCTAATTTTTCTGTCTCCCTATTATTTAAGTAATTTGGGGTTAAAATATACTATGTTGCCCAAATCAACACATTTCATTGTTGTGTTCAAAATAAGATACACATTTCAGTTGTAAAATTTTAAAAATAATAAACTCATTTTTTTCGGTTTTCAGTAAAAAAAGCATGTTTCTCATTCTTTTCACCATTCAATTTTCTCAACTGCCTTATTCAAAAACTCAAATCTCTTTTTTAATCTTAGAAAATACAATTTTTGCCATTGTAGTAATATATGCATGTGTATAAGATCGATTTTAAAAATAATACAACAATAAACACAAATTGTGCAAGTTTTTATTACAAATTTCAACCAATTTTAAATTTGAAGAAATTTGTAATTTTTAATTAACATCACACAAAAGCAACACAATTGCCTATTAACGAGGGTCTGGTATCAATTCCCTAATTGAGACATCCGAGGTAATTTTTTATTATCGTCGTACTATAGCAACTCAACGTGCTATTTACAACGGTCCGGTATCAATCCCTAAGTAAAAGATCCGAGGCAATTTTTAATTAACGTCGTACAATAGCAACTCAGCGGGCTTTTGACTACGGTCCGGGATCAATCGCCTAAGGAAAATATCAGAGAAAATTGGGTAATTTTTAATTAACGTTCTCAAGCACTACAACTACCTATTAACTAGGGTCGTAGTTAAATCCAATAAGGGAAATATACGTGGACAACCACGTCATATCATAACATAACACCTCAGCTGGCACCCCACCCTCCAAGTAATTGTGACGTCACACCCATTCACTCTCTTCGCAATTCCAATTTCACAATAACGAGGCCATCACGCCGTTGTCCGTGGTGTTGGTCTGCGGAGCAAACCAAATGGGAATGTGTAGCAAACACCGGTGGTTTACAAACGTTCCCAATAGACACACCTAACCCTACAAAGTACAGCACGGGCAACGCCGTGCTAGCCACGCAGTGGCTAGTGATGATATATATTGATGGATAATCTATGGTATGAAATCCACTTATTGTATGTGGATTCTATATTCAATATCAAATGGATTGAGATAAGATACGAAATCTGAATGATGGCATTTGGCTATCAATAGCTGTAAGCAATTTTGAAAGTTTAGTTAATATAAGTAATAGTGAATATTATAAATAAATTTTCAAGCCTCAAATTACTTATAATACATTAAAAACATCATATTAAAGAACGAAAATATGCAATTATGACTATGTGATAACCATTCTCTTACTTTCTGCCATTTCTGTATCATCCATTGTTTTCAGAATACAGGTATGTTAAGGCTTGTATTTCCAGAAAATGAATGTTTTTTAACCCTCCGAGGGTTTAATATTTGTTTTGCAACCTACAGTCTCCCTGCATGACTTTTAACAGCTTTTGCCTTTGAGTAATAGAATCTTTCATAAGATTCTTTTTTTCAACCAATCCACTTGAATCTTCAGTTATTATTTTTGTTGCAAGGGAAAATCAACATTATACACTCGGAAATCTTGTAACGATCAGACAGGTTTACTTAAGATTGATTTTAAAATTTTGAGTAATTTCATTATGACTCTTAAAGTTTCCAGGATATTCAGTCAGAACTATTCCAAATGCCATACGGAATTTTCAAAATTTCATCCTCAAACTTTTTGTTTCAATGAAGTTATCGGATTGATTAAGTCAGCTAGAGCATAATCTGGACTCTTTGAATGCGGAAGAAAGACAAAGTCTAGATTAGAACATCTGCTGATGCTGTATCCAAGTCCTACAGGAGTTTTGACTGATCTATGTCTCCTGAAGCAGCCTGAAGCCTTTCGCTGTTGCTTGGTTTGATGTTTCGTTAGTGAAATTTCTAGTCGAATTCTGAACTTTTCATTTACTATATATATCTTTCACTTTTCAAGTTTCTTTAGGTGTGTAGAGATTAAAATTTTTCGTTATTTATTAAGACGCCTGGTGGTTATCTCGACGAGGTATCACGTCGTAAATACTACTGACCGGATCATGATCACCGAGATGTCTCGTCATTAGGAAAAAGCTGACCGGATCTTCACCTTGTCATAAAAAAAATGTTCACTGTCGTGATGACGAGATATATAACTGACCGGATCATGATCACCGAGGTATCTCGTCATTAGAAAACTGACCGAATCTTCATCTCGTTATCATAAAAAATTGACACTATCTTGATGACGAGATATTTACTGATCAGTTCATGATCATTTAGTTTCTCGTCATTAATAGAAAACTTACCGGATCTTCATCTCGTCATCCTAAAACATTTGCACTATCTTGATGACGAGATATCTAACTGACCGGATCATTATCACCGAGATATCTCGTCACTAGGAGAAAACTGACAGAATCTTCATCTCGTCATCATAAAAAATTGGCACTATCTTGATAACGAGATATCTCGTCGAAACCACTTGGCTGGTTAAGGTTGTGCAATTTGGACCACTCAACCAAATTACGTGCCCTCGCACAGTCCAAATTACATATGAAGTTGAAAACTTATATACTCGAAGCAATTTAAAATGTTAAACATCTTACTTTAAGAATTTGTTGAAGAGCATCTAATTTTCTGATATGATCATTTGAAGTCGAGAATTCACTTTTATTCAAGAGAACAAAAATAATAAGAATGCATTGTAATTGGAAATAAATTTTATTCTGCCGTTCGTGTTCCAACGACTAAACCTTGTGGTAAAAAAGCTGGAAGTAGTTAATTATCACGAACTCAGAGAGGGCATTATCTTTTCCTGTTCCTGAATGCACCACTGATTCAAATTACACTTACTTCCCCAAAATAATATTTGCATGTGTGAATAAAATAATACAAATTTGATATTGCTGTATGAGGGTAAGCAAAATTTCATTTCAAACAATGTAATTTGTTTCATCCCTAAAAAGTTAGCAAAACTATTTAAAATGTTATTTAACTTTATAAAATCTATCTTCGGTAGTTGTGGAGGTAAATTTTAGTATTTATATCAGTATAATAAACATGTCATATTATAGTATACCGATTGTTTGAAAAAGAAATATGTTGTGTGAGAAAACATGTGTGCCTGCTTTTGTGCTGAAATGAGTTTGTGTTTTTCAACTCTTTTACAATACAATCCACTTTTTTACTATCCACTTTTTTTATTCATGGGAAATTTCTTTCATACGATTGAAAATATTTCGACCATACGAAGACTGATACTCGAACTCGTATACCCTTACTTTCTCCTTACATAGATGATACTCATTAAATGTACAGCATTTTCCATATAGCTTCAATCAAAATAAAACTTATGCACAAATATTTAACTCTGACATTTGACCTTTTTATCTTCACAAGATTTCCAAATACTCAAATGTTAGTTTTACCCCACAACACACATAATCTCTAAATTTCCACATGTGGAAAGAATTTATTGTTTAAGAAGGTCACAATTGGTTAGAAGTCAGATAGGGAAGACTGAAAGTTGCAGAACGATTTATGGTGTATAAGGTTATAGCACACAAAAAAAATGACAGTAGGAGCAAGAAGCTAGAGAATCTTTATTTTTCAGTTCATGATTTAAAGTACACTCTTGTCCATAAATTAAGGATAATTCATAATGACACGTAAATCGAACTCTAAAGTAAAAATTTCACCTGTAGAATCATCGCACACATCTTCAAGAATTATATCCAAATTACAGGAAGTCATCAGATGACGCCGATAGTACGTCACAATGACGAGAGTGTTAGAGAGGTGCATGTAACGAATGGTAGCAAAGAAGTAAAATTGTTCACAAGCGTTCTGTAAGTCGCTCAGTGCCACAACCGAATAGTTATGGCACAGAGGACGCATGTCGATGCTTTTTTACGTGGTAGAATTATCGGCCGCCTGGAATGTGGGCGTACTCAGACGAAAGTTTCAGTGGAACTTGGAATAGCTCAAAGTGTCATCTCTAGGCTTTGGCAACGATTCCAAAATGATGAAAAGGTCAGTAGACGTTACAGTACAGGCCGCCCCGGAGTTACAACGCCAAATGACTACCGGTATTTGGCAGTAGCTACAAAAAGAAGCAGACGGAGCACAGCATTCGACCTTTCTCGTCAGCTATCTTCAGCCACGGGTAGGACAGTTTCAAGGCAAATCGTTTACAGAAGTTTGGGACATGTTGGTCTATATGCTCGCAGGTCTATCAGATGTCTTACGCTCACGGCGACTCACTGTCACCAGCGGTTAGCATGGAGTAGAGAACAAGCAATGTGGACATGGTCACAGTAGGCTTGTGAGATGTTTTACGACGAGTCCAGGTTTAGCTTGTAGTCAGATTCACGTCGGACGTTCATATAGAGAACGCCAGGTACCCGATACCACCAAGACAACGTCATTGAACTACACCGTTACGGTGGAGCAGGTTTGCTCGTTTAGGGCTGAATTATACTGGGTTCCAGAACAGATCTACATGTTCAAATCGGAACCATGAGAGGCCAAATTTGTCGGAACATCATTCTGGAACAACATGTCGTATGTTTAGGGGTGCCATGAGCGCAGAATTTGTGTTTATGGATGACAACGCCCGTCCTCACCGTGCAAACATTGTAAACGAATGCCTTGAATCTGAGGATATCACCCGTATGGAATGGCGAGCATTCTTACCTGACTTGAATCCGATAAAGCATGTGTGGGACATGATTGGCCGACGAGTTGCAGACCGTCAACCACCTCCTACATGTGTACCGGAACTTCGGATAGCATTGCTTGCTGAGTGGAGTGATCTTCCCCAAGATCAGCTCGTTAATTTGATCCTCAGCATGACTAGGCGTTCTACGGACTGTATTTCATCGTCTGGGAGACATACAATGTATTAACCATCATACCAACCATGTCATGTTAAGTTTTTGTGAGGTCGATATTTTTTGTAATTGCTCCAGTGAGCAAAAATTGTAGTTTTTATGAATGGTATCATACATACGCCATCTTTTTCGTTCTTTAACTTTTGTTTAATAAATGGGCTTTATGAATAAGTCACGTCTGTTTTGTTTCTGAACCTTTGTTTGCCGGAGTTGGCATTATCCTTAATTTATGGACATGAGTGTAATTTACAAAGGTCAAATTTTATTTCAATTGAACCTGTTTTGCTCTGATATAGTTACATTAAAATATTATTTCCTTATTTTGTAAGGTGAAATGTAAAGGAAATGTCAATGCGCATTAAATATAATCTGTCAACTATAATCCTATTCTGACAATATATGCACGCACTTGTTAACAAAACGGATCATAGAGTCATGCATCAAAGTTTTCACCTTTGTCATCCTAATCAGTCGTTCCGATGTCACTGAAAAACGAGTTAAAAGTCCCGAAACATAAAACAGGGCACACAGAGAATGCTTGACATTTATGGCGTTTGGGGACATATGTCTTCCCACATACATCGATGCCTGAACATGCACGGCCCGAACTCGCGTTGTCCCCTGTCTAATTATATTAAAGCTGTAAGGTTTGGCGAACCAATTAGGGTTGGCGGCAAGGCGCGCGTTTCTGCATGGGAATGACTTCATCAGGACCGTAGCAGGCCACGCGGAACAACTTGCTACGGCCTGCGTTTCGGAGCACAATTTGGAACTGAACAGGCTGCTTCTAACCTGGTCCAGCGACGCGTAACCCTTTCTATTGAGAGGGGATGTTGAAAATTGCCTTTCGTTGACTTTGCATGGGATTGGCAGCACAACTTGCATTGCTGAATGAGAAAGAAATGACAAGCGACTGTTATTTTTATCATCCATTCTCCGTAGTATAGCGTCTAAGTTGTTAAAAAATTGCAAAATGTATCTCAGGACATTTATTTAACCTGAAAATTGTAATGGGACTAGCACACCTTTCTTATTGGTACATTTGACCGATACAGTATTTCCTTAACTTCCTAAATTTTATTTCGACATTATGTAAATATACTGATTAACTCTTTTTGGAACGATTGGATTATTTTTATCATCCATGCTGCAGAGTATCGCGTCTAAGTTGTTAAGGGATTGCAAAATGTATCTCAGGACATTTATTTAACCTGAAAATTGTAATGGGACTAGCACACCTTTCTTATTGCTACATTAGACCGATAAAGTATTTATTTAACTTCCTAAATTTTATTTCGACATTATGTAAATATACTGATTAACTCTTCTTGGAACAATTGGATTATTTTTATCATCCATGCTGCAGCGTATAGCGTCTAAGTTGTTAAGGGATTGCAAAGGGTATCTCAGGACATTTATTTAACCTGAAAATTGTAATGAGACTAGCACACCTTTCTTATTGGTACATTTGACCGTTACACTATTTCCTTAACTTCCTAAATTTTATTTCGACATTATGTAAATATACTGATTAACTCTTCTAGGAACAATTGGATTATTTTTATCATCCATGCTGCAGAGTATAGCGTCTAAGTTGTTAAAGGATTGCAAAATGTGTTTCAGGACATTTAGTTGACCTTAAAATGTAGTGGGACTAGCACACACCTTTCTTATTGGTACATTTGACCGAAACAGTATTTCCTTAACTTCCTAAATTTTATGTCAACATTATGTAAATATACTGATTAACTCTTCTAGGAACGATTTCGATTTACTTCTGCCAAGATGATTAATCTTGTTGGTAATTTTTTTACTTTCTTTGTTGAATTTTATAAGTTAAATTTGATTAACTCTATTGGTTAACTTTCATTTCTTGTCGACCAACCGGTCTAGTGGTTAAGGTGTTGGCCTCTGGATCGGAAGATTCCTGATTCGAATCCGGGGTCAGGGCATGGATTTAATTGCTTTTTCCACTGGTTAGGGGTAATGATGACCGCCTATTGGGGGATCCTTCACACATGACTCTCTCCGCCTGCTGCATAGGGAATAAAAGTTTGATAAAAGTCACACGAAGGCAAAACCAAAAGGCCCACTCGCATTGCTGACCTCCCAATTTTATGGACAAAGCCAGTGATCCCACACGGGTATGATGGATAATATATTTCACTTTTATCAGTGAATTTAAATGAATCAAAATTTACTATTGCCTGGGAATTTGAAATGTGTTACTCCAGGTGCAAAGTAAATTCAACTACCTATCTTCCGATGAATTTTGGCGACTTAAAATTAATGATTATTTATAATTTTTGACTTTATTAAGGGTTACAAACGAAGGATAAATATTGACATTTACCCTTCGTTGGTAATGCTTTAATATTTATCAATAAAGGGCAAATATATGCTTTATTGATTAAAATTTACCCTTCGTTGAAAACCTTATAATATCGGTAAAATTATCAAGAATAATAAAATAAGTTGTTTCAAAGAAACTCCCACATGTATTCATATATTCGAGTCCTATTTACCCCCCCCCTTTTGTTGGCCCATTTGCAATGATATTTGTACAACTTATTGACAACTCGTTTTCTATTTAGAGCCCCCAAACCAACTTTCAAACAGGAGGTCTCAGTCCTATTTGCAACCATGTAACAAAGAATGACCCTAGAACGACTAACAAAATACAAAAAGCAACTATCAAATCAACATCTTTATTTGGATTTCTGTTTATCTCTAGGCCCTTAGGACATGATGTGACTGAAGTGGCAAGGGTACGGCATTCCTTGATTTTTTCTGAATCAAGGAATTCTTTAGATTACCTTTTAAGCGTTTATCTGCAGCACAACTATTTTCTTATCTGAAACAAAGACTTTGCTGGACTTGGGAAAACTTTTGGAAACTTTTTGTCTTAAGTTGTGAGACACACTTTCTACTTTTTGTTCAACAAAATATAACATAATACGATGAAAGCAACATCCTTCTTGAAATTCGTCTTGAAGGTAATTCTAAACTGCATTTAAAAAATGTATCACCAGAAAAACTTATTTATGTGTTTCATACTTCAGTGTAAAACTCAGTAACACAGTTGTGTCCAGAAACGATACTTTTCCAATGTTTTTGTAGCATGTTTATATGTCTTGAAAAAAATACAATTTTGCAATACTTCGATGAATGGCTCCAACATTAAAAATTCTTAAACAGTATTAAAGATTCTTATTGTATTTATTTTTAATATATTTCAACAAGTACGATGAAAGCAACATCCTTCTTGAAATTTGTCTAGAAGGTAATTCTAAACTGCATTTAAAAAAATGTATCACCAGAAAAACTTATTCATGTGTTTCATGCTTCAGTGTAAAACTCAGTAACACAGTTGTGTCCAGAAACGATAATTTACCAATATTTTTGTAGCATGTTTACATGACCTGAAAAAAAATAAATTTTTGCAATACTTCGATGAATGATTCCAACAACATTAAAAATTCTTAAACAGTATTAAAGATTATTATTGTATTTATTTTTAATATCTTTCAACATATGAAGCTTAAATGGGAGCCATTCGATGACCTTCTAGAAATTAAAATACTTAGGTACGATGACCTCAAGTGAAGGAATATTTTTAAGATTCGAATCTAGGTCTAGAAATAAAACGTAGAGGGAGTATTTCATATCGCGATTAGAATCCACCCCTTATTCTAAGTCATGCGTGGTTTGCATTTCTACTCAGGACTCGTTTTCCCTCCCCACATCGTGATGCATATTTCGGCCCACTCAGCTGGAAGGTGAATACGCTGCACGAATTGAAGATCAATTTTTTATATTTTAATAGTCCTTCGAGATCACACCCTTTTCCAACAGCTCCAATGTATTAAGTGCATTTTTTTATTTGCAGCCCTCTTTCTTTGGCTTGTTAAAACGAGCGATTCTCTTTCTCTCGTTTTGGCTACATTTCATAGTCTAATATTACCTGAACTAAAGATTACATTTTTTTTTGTTGCAATTTAGCTTTGAAATCTATCTTATCCTAGATACTATTTAAATTGGCTGATGCCTGAAGTGGGAAATATATCGTTGGTTTTGTAAACTAATTATCTGAAATTTTTTCAAAGACCTAAATGTTTAGTTTTATGGTAATGAGAAATACATTACAACAGATTGTAATCTGTTCAAGAGATATATAGTTCAATGTACAAAATCAGGAATCCTCCGGACCTCGGTCATTCCGGATTTCGGCCTTTTTGCATTTTTGTCAAAAAAAACCTTAAAATAACCACCTATCGTAAGAATTTTGCGTTGGTAATAGTAAAATTGCAGATATATAAATAGGAAAATAATATTTAAAATGGAAAAAAAACCTTTTTAATACAATGCAATAAATTTTACTTGCAAATCTTCTAATTTTTCTTTGTGGTATTTACTCTGAACATGTCCGTCATTTTCGTTGTTTCATCAATTAGGTTCAGGTTTAAATCTTTGGTCTTTAAAAATTGTCGGAAAGATGTGAAACAGTGAAAAAAGCATAAAAAACACTGGTTAGCAAAACTTCCGGATTTTGGACACTATCCGGATTTTGGATTTTGCACTGTACAACATGTAAGCTAATATTATACATTTTTTACCTAGAAACTAATACGCTTTAAACCCAGATGTTATAATAAAAAATAAAAATCACATTTAATGAGTTTCAGCTTTAAGTCTATGATATAGACAAAATACATATTTTTGCTAATTAAAATAACATATTTTGAAAACATTAATAATAATTTGTCCTGTGCAACGACATCTTTCTGTCTTTGCACGAAGTTTCGAAGGAGTAAAAATGAAACATACAATATACCTAATTTTAAACTTTTTACTGTTGTATTACTATGTATTGTTGTTCTTTTTATGTATGTTTGAAAAACCTGTTAAATACTGCATCCTCGATTTATAATACCAAATGATCGGTGTATCTCTTATAAGAATTTCGATAAACAATGTGATCCGCATTTTTTTATTCATAATGTTGCAGATTTAGAAAAAAAATTTAAAGTTACATTTAGCGTCATTTGAAGTTGAGACTTCACTACCTAAATTTCTGAGACATCATTCGCTATATGCAGAAAAAATATTCTATACAGAAAAATAATGTTCGCTGATCTACAATTCAGCGTTTTAAGCGTGTTGTCTACTCTGCTTGCTTAAAATATGACATATCACCTTTAAATTTGCGGTCGAAAAAATGGGTTCATAGACTTGGTTGGGTTTGTTTTGCCACTCAACTTTCATTTTCTGCTACCCAAGGACTGTAAGGATGCAAAACATATTTATCGATAACGACTTTTAGAATTATTATTCCAATTCCAAAATACATACATAATTTAAATGAGTGTTTGTATAAGTCATTTGGTAAATTAATACCAATTATGAAACTATGATAAATATGCATAACGTTACTTTCCGCGTGAATTATTTTAAATTGTTAAATCGTTCTCTCTTTAAAAAGTTGGAAATAAGGGTTGCAACAGGCTGTTAAAATTAGATTAAATCACCAAGGAAAGAGTGTCTAGTAATCATGGGTTTGAGTGAATCGCCTCCTACCACAAATGAGTCGAAGAGATCTCAGATATAGTGCTGCTCTCTTGAGAAGACAGTGGTTTGGAACAAGTATTTTCGGTCAAGTATTTTTGAACATATCTATTAGTTAAAACAGGGGATTGGTTGTGATGTAAAGAAATCCCTTCCACGATTCTGGTCATGTTTATCGAGTTAGCAGGACTAAAACATACACTGCGATCTGCATTTACGGTTTTGATTCTGATAGTCTTTCAACGCGCCTTTCCCACGTGTTCAGAAATCGACTGACCCACGGTCGACTGTCTTCTCCCGAGAGACGCACTATACTTGGACCTTAGAGTTAGAGGAGGTTCAGAAACTTTTCGTACAATGCGTATTTTTTTAATATAAAAAGATAAATCCAACAAGTTAAACATATACTTTTAGTACATCTCGAATTTATTCGTTCCGTTTCTTTCCGCAGATATGTACTTGGAATAAACATTGGGGTCTATCATATTACATCATACTGGGTTGGTTGGTTTTGGGGTTTTATGGCTCAAGAGCTAAAGTCTGCCAAGCTGTGCTAAACACAAGACGAAATGTGGGCAAGAATTCAAGTAAAAAATGTCGTGAAAGGTAAGAAGTGGGATTGAGGAATAGAGTAGTGCGATGAAATCGGAAATGATCTATTGGGTATCTCTGGAACTTAACCCCTCTGTGTTTATTAAAGAAAGAAAAGCTCAACGGGCTCAAAAGAAAATATCATAAGAGTACCTCGGTCCCTTGAAGCCAGCACACACCTATAGAAGATGTGCCATGAAGGTCCTGGTACTGGTACATGGACTACAGATTCGAGTCATGGAGGAATCTGAGAGAAATTGTCAGTGGTCTGTTGGCTCCATATTTCATCTTGGCTCTCCATTTCAAATGAGAATTAGCAGAGAGCCCCCCTTAACACGCAATCGAAGTCGATCCCTGAAGGATTCCGCATATCCCAGGGTTGGGGCGAGATGAAAGAAATAGGAGGGAAAAAAGCCCTCCGCCCCCCTCAGAGAAAGACTTCTTTTTCCTCGTCTGCATGACAAACGCATCCCCATAGACTTAGCGGATGCCACCCGTATCTGATAAGCATGCGGTGGCGTCAACTGGGGACGATTGCTCTTTGAATAATTCCGGCATTCCGCCCCGGCCCCAAAGCCCCGTTGCAGTTGCCCTAACGGCCATCTCCGAGCGCCCCATGATTTAGGGCGGCGCGCCTCTCGTAAATTCGGACCCGCTTGTCAGACACACAATTACTTCTCAGGAAAAATCTTTTCGCCTCTTTTTTCTGTTTCCATTTCTCAACCCCGTTCCTTTCGCCCTCCCACGCCGTGGCAGAGTTGAGGAGAATTTCTGCTGCTCTCAGCAAAATGGAAAACGCTAGGTGACGGAAACGACTGTGGAATGAAGGATCTTGCAGAAAGACCGACGATTCCTTTTTTTGTAACACGCGTTTATATTTTCCCTTTCCCCTCGTCTGCGTCCGTATTTCAAAAAATATTTATTTCTTTTCTATTGGGTTCTTTGTCAAAAGTTTGTTGACAAGTTCATTTCTTTGTGAATGGTTTCGTTTCTAGGGGAAGGAATTTGGGAGTTGCATGGAAAGTTCAAAAAGGAAACAAAGTAGTTTGTTTTGTGTCGTAAGCTGTTTGAAACACGATCTTTATGCTCAAATTTCCTGTCTCTCTCTTTTTTTTTTTTTAATGTCTCATATTTATTGATAGTTGACAAAAATCGTAATATTGAAAACTGAACAAAATATTTAATTATTAATATGCAGGTAGGTAGGTAGTCAATTAAGGTCGCATGGAGACACATATCGGTCTATTGGTGACGGTCTTGGATCAATCCCGAATGGAAAGGTACTAGGACATTATATAGTAATTTTGGACCATGGTCAAATGACCAGGTCGCACCTGATCTGGCACCCCACTCTCCAAACTTCCACACCATGCTAATAACTATTAATAGAAAATGAAGATTTATTCAATGATGAATGTACTTTCAATTAATCAAGGGGGTAACACCTTGTAATTTTGAACCACTTGTCAAATGACGATGTCTGTATGTGAGTTCACACTCCTCTCCATACTTCCACAACATGAAGACATCTGAAGCCATGACAGATTAAACGTGCAGCATCCTACACGCATACCACAGTCTTTGGTTGCAATAAGTTTCGAACTGCGAGCGCAATATATCATAATTTTGAACCATGGTCAAATGACTAGGTCTCACTTGATCTGGCACCCCACTCTACAAATTTCCACACCCCACCAGTAATATTATTAATAGAAAAGGAAAAATTATTCATTGATGAATATACTTTCAATTAATCAAGCGGAAAGTTGCTTTTGTTCTCAGCCCAAAACACCAAGAATCCGTCTTTTTCGGTGTATTTAGAAGTTGGGACTCATGAGGCCAGAACCTCTACCTCCTCATATGTATCGCGAGCTTTATATGTACCAGTTAACAGGTACCTACACCAGCTTAATTGTCGGAATTCTCATTAAATTAAGCATTGTATATTCAAAGTCCTTTGCTAAATTGCTTGGAGGAATACGAATCCTGGGTAATATGATGTTTAACGGTAAAAGAAAGTAAAACAAGCATATAAATACAAAAAATATTTCAATTTCCTAGTAAAGAATCAATATACAGATCATTGAAGCAAAATATGTTTGTTGGGGCACATTAAGGATTTTTTGTTGTTCATTTTGAGATTTAAATTTAACACTTTTCAAAAGTACAAAGCAATTTCAAGTTATTTTGAGTTTGGAAATCTTTTTACGTTAATAATTCTCTCTTTGTTACTGTTTTATATATTTGAATGAACGATTATGGAATTCTAAGTTACGCTTTTTTTCTCTGAAAGAGTCATTTTTATTCACCAAGACAGTTTTGGTATTTATTCATAAATTTGAATGTTTCTAGCACATTTAAAGCAGTGCTAACTCATAAAGTATTGTACACGTGAAATTTTGTAATTACAATAATACTTTGCTGATCAGTTTTGTAAACTATTTGAAACAATTTGAATAGACTTGAAATGCTATCATTCTGCTTTCGTCGTCTGAAATAATCCGAATTAAAAAGAGAAAAAGATAAATTATGATACCAAAATCATGTTACAAAAGCATTTAAAAGCATCAAGTTATCGAAAATTCAAAAGACAAGATTTTTTTCCGCACAAGTTCAAAACCATTTCGTTTAATTTCGATTCATCGCTTTAACGCTATCGACAATAAAAAAAAAAATTCTTGCACTGTATACCATTTTCTAAGAGGATGGCTTTAGAATGAGGTAAGAAAATGTTAACGGTTTTTGGAGAACCGAAAACACCTTTATTTGTTTGATATATGTCCTTCAACAAACATTAAACACATATTACAATGGATTATGTTGATCTTTTTAAGTTTTTCTTCATTGCAATAGCAATAATATCTGTTTTATTTCCCTTCATTGCCGACCGTACTAAGCCTCATCAGCGGGTTTCCGGGCGCGTATCATCGGACTACGCGGTTATTTCCTAGCGGTGATTATGGGGAGTTTTCCGGCAACGTCTCATTCGCAGACGGAGGGGGAAATTGCGATCATATTTTGTCTGTTAACCGAATGTTTCTTGAGGTTTCATTGCATCTATTGTTGTTGTCAGTGACCCGAAACAGCTTATTGACTTGTTTGTAATTCTAAAACTAATAAATATTTGTAGCATAACTTGATCAGTGATACAGTGGATCAAGTTATGCTTTTGCATCTCTTCGTGCTTTCTAAAATTTAAGTCTACTTTTGTAACTAACACGTTTTTTTTTTTCAGAAACTATATATTTTAAAAGAAAACTACTGAACCAAACAATTACAAATTTAAAACAGTGGAATTTAATTAAATCTCAGAAAAAAACCTTCCAATACTTGAAAATGTGTTGTTTCGTAGCACTTTTGCAGTAAATGGTGAAACGTACTATTTATTAAACAGTCACTGGTTTAAATTATATCACTTCCAATTAATATTCTTCCTCCTTGTGGTTGTACCAAGGTAAAAATGAAATAATTTAAAAAATAAAAATTGCTCAGTTTCTTAGAATTTTCTTGAGATTCTCTGCATTTTAATTTCATTTCTACATTTTTTCGTCGTTTCTTAAATGACTTGGAAGGTCTCAGTGAGTAATATCGAGGGCCGTTAGAGTCCTGTGGGTGTCAGGTAGTCCAGTTGTGTACTCTGGTTACTATCTCACCTCGTCCTTTGCTGAAATTTACAACTATATATATATATATATATATATATATATATATATATATATATATATATATATATATATATATATATACTGTACTTTTCTGTAAAATGTCAAAAAGCCATACTGGAACATCCATGAATGTCGTTAATAAAATCTACAAGTATTAATTCGAAACTAATTTGGCAGTTTCGTCGGAAAATGCTCAATTATAAGGATGGGATAAGGTGTGATTGAGATATTGCAGAAATATCTTACCTACAGGATAACCCTGTTTCATCGACTAGAGTAAATAAGAAAAAGTATCTTATTACATTGTTTTTACTTTGCATTCGAAAAACAATTCGCTTGCTCTACATATTATACCATAAAATGCTAGTTTCAAAATACTAGTTTTTATGTATCACCTTGACTGGGAATGGAAGTTTGAATTGTGAAAAACATCTTGATTTGTGATTTAAATGCATTTCTTTCAACTCGTACGTGCAATAATTACAAAAAAATAAACCTTTGGAAAATGCAATTCCAAATAACTGCAACTGCTGTCGTTAAACGTAACGAAGCATTCTATGGTACTCATCTAGGTGTAATAATTTAAGATCTATTTCAATAAGGGGGTAAGCCAAGAGGCTCTTTCACAGAAGTGTTAATGGTAAAATTTCCAATAACAAATACTACAATAAATTATTTTGTTGCTAATGCACAAAATAGACTTTTTTTCAGTTACTTACGTCTTGGAAAGTAAATTTAGAAACTCGTTTAACAGTAGGATTTTTTTATAAAGTTCTTATGCATGTCGAATGCAAATAAATTTTTCAAAAATATGAACATACAGAATTTTTCCTAATTCTTCCTTTGCTATTACAATGAAAATCAAGTAGTATAGAATTATTTCAAATTGGAACATAGATTTGACGATTTCCACAAGAGAGAACTCAGTTGTTTCACGTCTGTAATGCTGAAGTTATTTCATTTACTTATTTAATCCGAAAAAACCAGGACTTAAAAATCTTACTCGAATTTTAAAATTATATTTATTAACATTAAAGATTCTTTTCAATGTTTATCTAAATGCCAGTTCTGATTCCTTGGAGTCACGGCAGCATCCTAAAAAGAAACGGAGCAGAAGCACGACAGATTAATTTCTCTCAATTGCCTTTTTACACTACTGAGACAGATCCAATGTCAATAACTCGCAGACTGTTTGCACACCACATTGACTGTAGATGATAACAATCTACGGCCTCAGGTCATCAATGTAGACACAACTAGTCCCTGAAAGCTTTTATTTGCTAATGTAAATATATGCAATCCGTGCCTAGACGCTTCCCGGATGACAGCATGTCCAACCTCCGCAAGATGACAAGTTAAAGGATGATGTGTTCGAGATGAGATGGCATAAACAAGGTTCTTCCATTATGGAAATGTGGGTCCTGGCTTTGGGGCTATATTAAGCGTAATTGCAGAAGTAGCCACAGCTGTTCTCTGATTTGTGTGACCTTTTGGTATTGTGGAAGCATTGCCTCTTACAACATACAACACCCGAAGGACAGCGGGGTTAGGGTTGCCATAATACCGCCAAGGGGTCAGTCAAAACTCGCCAGTATTTGCGAATTTCTTCAGTGTGTCGCCAAGTTCGTCCACGTATTTTCTATTTAAGGTTTTTCTTCCAAAAAAGAATCGCAAACTGGTCTAGAGTTCTGATGCGAGACAATATTCGCACATTTTTTGTTCATAAATTGGT
Source organism: Metellina segmentata (assembly GCA_947359465.1). NCBI lineage: Eukaryota > Metazoa > Arthropoda > Arachnida > Araneae > Tetragnathidae > Metellina > Metellina segmentata. Next base: position 61,261,442 of record OX375879.1, on the reverse strand, counting down.
TCTTTTTACTTTGAACTTGTCCATACGCAACTTGCTAATAAAAAACTTAAATACCCTGTGAAATTATTGTATTTGGGTGACCACACATTTACCAAAATTTTCATGCTAAAATCACTTTTTCAAAATTAAGAAACGAAGCAATTTTCAGCATTTTATGAACTTGTTTTAGTGCCTCAAAGTTTGAGAAGGGACTGGATTTGTTCTTTAAATTCATGATTTTGTACGATTTTTACTTGATTTCGTTCAATAGTTAAGTTGATTTTACTACTTTTGCTCACCACATACCTTTTATTTTTTGTTCACACCAGTATTTTCTTTTGAATCAACAGATAAAAATGAATGAAGTTATAGTGTTCGGGTGACAACACATTTTCCAAAATGTTCATGTTAAAATCACTTTTTTAAAATCATGAAATGAAGCAATTTTAGCATTTTGTAAACCTGCTTTAGTGTCTCAAAGTTTGACAAGGAACTGGAATTTAATTAAAATTAATGATTCTGTTCGATTTTTGCTTGATTTCGTAAATATTTAAGTTCATTTTATTACTTTTTTTGTTCGCACTCTAGAATTTCTTTGAATCCATAGATAAAAATGAATGACCTTTGTTTTTTAGTCATTGTTGTATAGTATTAAGTAAGTAAGTTATTAGTCGGGATTTTTTTTTATTATTATTCTTCGGTGATCTTTCACATGTACCTTTTCGATTGAATTTTTAGTTTATAATTTTTATTTCACTGCACACAAATCTTGTTTTTATTTGCTTAAAATTGCCGCTTTTTCTTGTTTGTCTATCATTAGAATAATCGAAAAAAATTCAGCTTTGTTTATATATGACCAGGAATACCCAATCATTTCTTTTACCGTAGATTATTTACTTTGACAGCATTGCTAAAAAGAAGATAAAATCCATCTGTTTTAATTTACTTCCAAAGTATTTTTCTAATGTGTTTTACCTTCAAAACTAACAATTTTTGACTGTAATTCTTTATGTAATTTTTCAAATTTTATTCATTAACCTTACATTTTTATCGCCTTATATGGTGATATAACTATCCCAACATTTAAGTTACAATTATTATCTAATTCAAAGATGAATTCAAAAGATTTCCAAAATATCCTCATAGAATGTAAATTCTTTTAGATATCTGTAAAAATTTGATTCTGCAGTTAGTGAAAACTTGACTAAATGTGCACTTAAATTAAATAAGGAATTATAACATTTGGAATTGGCTGAAATTTACGTCTGTGTTTCAACTTGTATTTCTATCTATTAAGACAAGTTTTATTAAAAAAAAGACCCATGCAATGTTTGGCACGTTATTATCCCAAATTAAGAAAAATTGAAAAATATTTAATTTTACAAACATAAACACTAGTTCGATATAAGCGAATTTGCATTCAGAGTAAATTTTTGAAAGCAGTTACAGTCAAAATTTTCGTGGTTCAAACTAATATTTGACAGAAAACATTTATGTTTTATGCGTACAACTTGCAAACCCTTAGCAAGTGTTAATCTGGAACTTCTTATTTTTGTATAGTATAAAATCTTTATTTGTAATCTCAAAAGCATTCCTTATTTTCAATCTTGCAACTAAAAACTGCAGGAGGATTTGTAAATCATCTATTCAAAATTTTATCTTTTTTTGAAATTCAGAAATAATTCAGAGCTAATCAGGTAGGTAGTTGAATTTAGGTCTTAATGGAGCAACATAACTTGCTAATTATAATTATATTATCAAAAATTTATCACATCTAGGAACATCCTCATACTTAGAAAATGAATAGAAAAACAGGGCAACTTCAATTTGTCAATATATGAACTCTAAAATACGTTTGATGTGTACAACTTGCAAATCCAGCAAGTGTTACTCTGTAACTTCTTATTTTTGTATAATACAATCTTTATTTGTAATCTCAAAAGCATCCCTTATTTTCTATCCTGCAACTAAAACCTGTAGGATAATTTTGCATTTCATATTATCAAAATTTTATCTTTTACTTGAAATTCAGAATTAACTCAGAGATAAACAGGTAGGTAGTTGAATTTAGGTCACCATGGAGCAACATAACGGGGTTATTAGAATTAAATTATCAAAAATTTAGCAGTTTTGGAGCATCCTAATACTTACAAAAGACAGAGTAAATTCAGTTTGTCAATATATGAACTCTAAAATACGTTTGTGGAAATAGATAGTGGAAATGTGAACTAATATTCATTGTCGACATGGTGCCAAATATAGCAACCCATCTCAGTCAGCGACTCCGCCTTATTCTTTTTATTCCTTTTACGGGAACACGAGGAGGGAGGGTAAAAGCTTCCCCTTTACGGAAAGGAAAGGGGGACGGAGATTTATGATTCGCTCGAGCTGTTCTATGCAGCTGGTGCTTTTCCGAGAGCAAACACATCTTCGTTTATTCTATTCCGATAAACTTCCGGAAGAAAAATGTTTAATTAGGAAATAAATTGGGATATGTAAATTAAAAATTTCCGATACACTTCCTTCTGAAGACAGTCGGTTTCGTTTTTTTTTTTTTGTTGACTTGTTTTGAGATATAATAATTGAAAGAAGGGAACAGTTGTAAAAGTTTCTTCACGATAGTTTGTATTTCATAGTTAGCAGTTTTTGTGCTGCCAGTATCTTAATTACTTGGAGACCCTAGAGTATATAATGGTATTTACAGTTCTCTTTTTTATGATTTCAAAATGTGTTTCGGGTTTTTTATTTTGCTAAAAATTATGTTTCCGTTTGGATCATGCCTTGGAACCCGAATACTCAAAAAAATCATTACCGACAGCTAGGCAAAGTAAATAGCATTCAATAACAGCTAAATCTTGCAATTCTCTTCAAGACGTTGTTTTGTTTAGTTTTATGGGGAAAATTCTATTTGTTCGCGGTGGTGAAAAACTAGCAAAAGTAAATGTTGTTCTGTATTTCTAAGATTAAAGAACGCATTTAAAACTGGCATTTTTCTTCATGAATTGCCTACGTTTGGATATTGAAAACAATATTAAATAATGTTACGGATTTATCTTCAAATGTAAGTGCTTTTTTATTGTGATAAGGGCATTTCAAAATTTTTAGACGTGAAAATCATCAACTATTTTTCAAATATTCCTTAAAGAGCTGCCAATTATTTTGAGCTCTTTTTTGAGTGTCGAGTTGAGATATATAGAGAAAAAAATGGGAATTATCCACGGATATATTCATTCTGCTGTTTAATAGCCTTCTCCCAATATTATTTATAGTGTTCAAGAAACATATCACATGAAACTAAATACCTGAAATACCTAATATTGAAACTAAATTTTGATATTTTTGTTCAATAACTATTGCACGTAAATTCCTAAATTTCGATTTATTCCATACTTTATGACAATTGTACTACTTTTTAATTTCCGAGAAATGAACGCATGATATCGCCACTTCTATACCCAATAAATTATTTCAACATCCTATAAGTTAATTTAAAGATTGTAGGATAAACCTTATTATTTTTATTTTAAGTAAATTTTTAATGCGCTTAGATTATAATATTTAGAAATAGAACTGCAAAGTAGAATCGAGTAAGCTCCATAGAACTATATTGGAAAAATGGCCTTTCTTTACGAAATTTCACAATAGTGACGCTTTTCCAACTCAATTTGCACTCGCACTAATTTCACGGAAGATTTATGCAACAGAGGCAATCATTCTTTTTCTGTTTGTTACCTCTATTCATTATCTATTTTTATGTTGTTTAACCATGTGTTAATTGCTTTAATTACATCGAATACCAAAATTACTGTACATCTACTGTCTAATTTCCACAAATCTTCACAATTGAGCCATCCCAAAGTGAAAAGTTTCTTGAATAAGTATTGTTTGAATACAATTATTTTACGATAGGTAATTTACATTATTTATGTGATAGTTCCGAATGTACGTGGTAGAGAAAATGATGATGTTTGTTTTGCCAAATGGTAACAAAGGATATGAACAATTAAAAATTGTTTTTATTGAATTCATTCGCCAATTTCACCGCGAAGATTAATTATGGTTGATTTGAGCTGTAAAGCTGTATAATATTGCTAAAACTAAAAAATCTCCATTTTAATGAAATTCTTCAGAAACCTAAATCCAGAAAGTAATGAGAATTCTGGAAATGAAAATTCAGCGCTGAAAAGACAGTCTGAGGAAAAATATATTTAGAGTAAAAAAATGCCAAATTGCCATTGAGCAAAGGATCAAAATCTAACATAACTGAGGTGTACTTTTGCCGTACATTTTATCAGAAATAAGATTTAACACCAGTAAAATTAACGGAATGCTGCTATATATTTTTTGGATAATTTTATTCAATTACAGCAATAAGGTTACGACTGTATAAACTTAAAAGGAGCTATGTATCCACATGGAATGAAATGATAAATTATAAGCACATTCGTGCCAGTAACCTTTTTTAGCAACTCATTTTGATTAATTATTACACTATCACTTGAGTGTACCTACACAGGTTTCATCTTAGAGACTCGAGAAGGCATCTTGTTTGTTTGACCGAGGAGACATTTTAATATGTTTTGTTTATCTGCACCATAGATAATTTTTTTAAGAGAAATGGTGTTTCTGGTACGAAATCTGTTTGCTTGAACATGGATGCTGCATTCATTTGATGGATTGAAATAATGCAGGATTGATAATACTTCACTATCGATAGATATTAACAATTAAGAAATTTTAGCCCATATGGCTATGCTGCTAGTTATTTTAAACCAAGTGAAATATCTGGTAAACTAATGTTCACTGCACGTGAACATTATTGTGAGAGAAATACCTCGATAAGTGATTTTATGAGTAAAGCAAGCAGAGGAGAGAAACTCTACTTCAATGTAGACTCTCACGTTTGCTTTCATTTCTAATAAATAGATAGGTGCTGTTCGTACATCCGCCCCAGCAAGCAAACCGTTCACAGGGGCGTAAAGGTCCTCTCAGTAATCATAATTCTGCGAGGGAACTGAAAGGGCGCAGAGGCATTCAAGATAAAGCCCATTGGAATCCATATGCAATTACGGAGGATGGAGAGCAGCTGCGAGAGGAGCAAGAGCAAAAGAGAGAGAGAGAGAGGATCTAATCTGTCGGGGACTGTAACGAGAAGAAAAAGGGTTGGATGCGGGTTCCTCATTCTCTTTATTCTGGGGGATCGCTTTAATTAAGTTCTCTCCGGGGAAACTTTGAAGCAACTTCCTTAATCACAGTCTGGCCATTAATTCCTGTTGTCATGGTTACCGTGGAGGGGGGGAAGCAGTTCGTGGGACTATATCGATCACGCCTTTTCAAAAGTTTTCGTCCTGTGTCACATGACCGGCAATCTAATAGCATCCAATGAGAACTAATTAAATTGAAGCATTAACGCCGATACAGAGGTTGGGGGGGATATAGTAGACTGCTCTACTGGCCATTTGGCTGCTCTGTGCTGGTTGTCTCTGACCTTCAGCTTAAACGTAAAACAGCCATTATGCAGTCCATTCCACAAAATGAGTACGGATGGAAGTCTTTTGGTTATTTTTATCCCAATAACTTAGCATTTCATCTGTATTCTATATAAAGTAATCTGCTCTACTATTGTGATTAAGTTGTTCTGTACTGCTTGTCTCAAACCTTCAGCATTTCTGCACAATGGCCATTATGTAATACATTCCACAAAATGAATACGCGTAAACGTTTCTGGTTATTCGTATCCCAATAACTTAACGTTTCAATTGTACTGGAGTAAAAGTAGTCTACTCTCTATTATGACTGAGTTGCTCTGTATAGATTGTCTATTCGAACAATAGCCGTTATGTAATACATTCCACAAAATAAATTCGTAAGACAGTTTTTTGGTTATTTTTATCCCAATGGCAGGCATTTCAATTGCGTTGTAGATTAAGTAGTTTACTAGCGTGATTGAGCTGCTATGTACTCGTTATCACCGACCTTGGGCTTCGTTTTATAATAGCCATTATTATCTTCCACATTCCACAAAATAAATGCACATGAAAGGTTTCTCTAGTTAATTGTGTATATATCCCAATATTTCATTATTTTTACTTAGGTTATAGATGTAAAACAGTATTATTTAGTACTGTGATTGAGCTGCTCTGCACTGGCAACTCGGTTCTATTATTCGTATTGTAGCCATTATGTACAATACAACTTTATTACTCGAATCTGGAGCTATTGCTCCGATTTCACGGTGTCTTCGATCTAATAAAAGCTATAACCATCGTATAAAAATTTGAAAAACAGTAATAATTGGATAGGTACAATTGGAAGAGGTACAAAACCTGGTCAGAAGTCTTCTCCAGTACACAAAAATGCGATAGATTCCAATGTCTCTTCTTTGGTCAAACAAAACCAAGGCACCTTCCCGAGTCTCCCAGATAAAACTTGTACCCATAATGTATAGATTTAGGTTGCACATATGATGTAAATATTATGTGCAGATTTAGGTTGAATAGATAATGTGACAAACATATGTAAAGGTAACGTACAGGTTAGCCTTGATGTTGTAATATGATAATTCAATTTCAGGACTCGTTCTATTTGTAGATCAGGACGCCTTTAAATGGAATGTTAAAAAAAATATTGCTATATAGAAATGTATATGAAATTCGCAACTTAGGTTTGTAATTCGATAAAATTGATATTAAGAATATCTCCATTCAAATGTCTTCAATGTAATACATGTTAGAAGTTTCGCATATTTTCTTGATTCATTAGTCTACAAATTTTATAGTAGCCGTTTGCTTCAAATGAAACATTTTTTGTTGATATTTTGAAGGTTTTTGTAATGTTGTTAACTTAGATTAAGTAGCACTATATCTTATCGTTATAAAATAATTTTTATATGTTTTATGAGCTCTTCCTTTGTATTTTATATTTGAAATTATTTTTCAACAGAAATTAACCAGTTTACTTCTATTAATTCGTCACCTTTTGAACTATTCCCTTTTCATGATGCATTCGTGCAATCACATAATCATTAAAGATTTATTCCCCATACCTATGGATTTCTTTGGCATGGCTTCAATGTTGGTAAAAAGCCGAAGCGTTAGGATACTAGTCCTCGTGAGGTTTTCTTCGATAGTTCATTACATGTCAAATGTAGTCTCTGATTATAGGTAATGTGACCTGACTTTTATCTCAAGTACTACTTCTTTTAAAGTCATTTTAAAATTCTAAGAATTAGTCAAAAACGAAAATTTTGATAATGAGAACCTCTAAGACTGTTTTCTCAAAACTATTGCAAACTTTTGTTAAGTAATGAACAGCATTAAATATGTGTTCTTTTGTGGGAAAAAGCTATACAATATCTACACCAATCAGCTTAAAAAATGTATGTAAGTGTGAAAATTGAACTTAGTATGTATATGTATTCACCTATTTTAGAAATCTAATTTGTTAACTGAACGCCAAAAAATTAATCCATATAGAAAAAAGTGTTAGTAATTATTTTTAGCCAACAAACCTTAACGGATGGAGCATTCATTCAGTCATTGCTTAGTAAACCACTAAAATGAGAGTTTGGTTATGAACTCATCGTAAATTTTAAGTACTAACTAATTCAGTTTGCATGATATTTCAGCACTTCTATTTTCAGTGAATCCATGAAATCATTTCGGAAAAAAAAGTTGTGAAACTATAAAACTTTACGGGCTTTATGTAATTTTTATTTAGTGAATCCCTGATTACCATTTGCGAAAAATTAAGGATCTTTAAAATTCATTTTGAGAAATGTATAAAGAATATAATACATAAAAATGTATTAGATAAACCAATAACCATAATGATCCATAAAATATGTCGTTTTTATTGAAAACTGAATCTTCTGCCACTAATATCTTAAATATGTCTTCAAATTTTGAGGGATCTGCCACTAAAATATTTAAATGGTGATACTTCCCTACATTTGATCCTTAAACTCTGGTAAATAGTATGAACCAGTCATTGATGTTGCTTCTATAATTTTATTGATAGGTTAAAGTGGATTATTTTATTTGTGGAAAATATTTTTAAGAAATACTTAATTCTCTCTCTCTCTCTCTCTCTCATTCTGATAGAAAACCATTTTCTCTTCTAATTCAAAGTCTTCTAATCATTGCATCGTTTACTGTTATTGCGTATAAAATAAAAATTTATCGAAATTATGTACAAACCAGAAGGAGTAATTTAAACCTTACTTGATTCCATATTCTACATGCAGTTTACGCTAAAGCGTTCAGCACTTTATAATTTATATAACATTCTCATAGTGTATTGCCTATTTATCTTGAGGACAGTTATTTTTCTGTTAGATCAATATTTTCAACCTGTGTCAGTAGTGTGCTGTTTGTATTGTGAATCAGTTTGAAAAGTGTAATATTTATTCCATTTCAACGTCTTAATTTTGAATTTTCGACAGGTATGTCTCCAAATAATTTTCCTTGGTAGAAAAACAACCAGTGTCCATTTTGCAAGTTTTTTGGTAACGGATGAGTTAGTAATCATTATCGTACAGAAATACTTCTCAATGTCTGGATTCATTCATACTATGATATTGGCCTATTTTACTATAAAATTTTCATTACATTAAAGTGATTTATGGACATTCAAAATAGACGAATTTGGACACTGATTCTTTTTCTACCAGATACGGCAATAATACCCTCTAAATAATTTTGAGTATTATTATTTTTCATTTCTAAGGGTCATAAATAAATTGGTTCAAGAATATCTCAACAAAAAATGGTGATTATTACTATTAATTTTGTAAATAAATCGAAATTAGACCTGTATTTTTGTCAGATCGGTAAAAAAATATGTATTTTGCAATCCACAAAATTTTAGTAATTAGCTTATATATATGTGTGCCATCAGATGAAATCTACTAAATCTATCTAGTCTCTAGATAAATTGAAGTTTGAATGAAATAGTATCTTGTGCATAAACGTGCGGAGTTAACGCATTTCTATAAAGTATTAACTTTCGGTAGATTGGTGCTATCTGTTATAAACGAGCCCATAGACAGCCATTTTAAATACCTTTATGGTCAAAAAATGCAAAACTACTTTTTCTTAACTTTTCCCTTAAGTCCCTCCAACCTTCCATTTCTTTTTAACTTGGGTATCTTCGACCCGGATATATCCAAACGGAAGTCTAAATGTGACACAGGGGGAGGGGGTGACAGAAAGACCGATTCCTTTCCCACCTGCTTGTATCAAATTACACGATTTCAAAGAAAATGAAAATGGTCTCAGGATCGACACATTCTAGATCAAGGACGATATATCGTTATGTTACCGCCTTCCCTACCACATTAAGCTCCCTCCCGACTATTGCTCTCTATTTACCAGTGAACCTTTTCTAGAACTGTTCTAAGAACCTCCGTGTACTATATTCTTACTTAAATAACGGCCGAAACCATTCACTGGGATCAGGGTCCAACTATATAAACACCAACACTAAAGGTGTTTGTCCGAAGGGTTTTTGTATGTGCATTCGGTTGCAGTAAATCAGACTTGCAGCCACTGATTCCTTTCCCACCTGTTTGCATCTAATAACACGATTTCAAAGGAAATGAAATGATTTCAGGAAATACACATTTCTAGATCAAGGGCGAAATGCCGTTATGTATAGCCTTCCCGACTAACATTAGCCTCCTAACGATTGCTTTTCTATTTACCAATGAACTTTTCCCAAACTGTTTAAGATCTTCCGTGTACTTAACTCTTCCTTAAGTAAGGCCGAAACCAATCACCATCATCAGGGGCCAACTATTTAAATACCAACACGAAAAATGTGTTTGTCCAAAGGGTTTGGTGCGTGCATTCGGTTGCGATAAATCAGACTTGCAGCGGATGCAAAGACAAGAGACTGATGCAAATCTAAAAGGCAAGCAAAGGATTAAACTCCTTCCCATAAAGTAACTTAAGGGCTTAGCTCTGAATTAGTGTTGGAAAGATAGGCGGAAACAGGTTGTGAAGTACATAACGGAAAGGATAGGCATAGAAATCGCTTCTCAATTTCACACCAAACTATAGAACGGAGATTTCAATCTATATCTGGATTGATAACGGATATAAAATAAAATACAGCGACGTATGAGATAGATGATATAAAAAATCAGCCAAGTCTGAAAAAATTGCACGGGCCATCTTTTTTTCCTCCCGTGGACGAATTTCCTTCCTTTCTCACGGATATCAGCCCAAAAGTAGTTTACATAGCAGCTCACCGACTGGTCCCGACAAAGCTTTGGTATTCCTGCCTCAGAAAAGGCGCCTTCCTCACTAACAGACAGAAGGGCAAAGGGGGAGATTTAGTTGGGGGTTTACCTGGCAAAGGTAAGAAGGGTAGCTTTTTGTTGGAAGGGTCATACCTCATTGGACAGGACAGGAGGTTTTCGCTCTACCGCTTTCATAAGTCAACTCGCTTGTATGAGCTGAACTGTCTATTTTTGGCCAGTTATCGCTGGTTTTTATTTTCCAGACGCGCCTTTGGAGACTATGCCGCACATGTTGATCAATAAGTTTTGAACTGGTAAGATTTTTGGAGAGTACTGTCGCCAAACAATCACAATATCAAATCACAAGAAAAATTCTTCTTTCGACTTATTTGTTCTTAGGCGATATAGGGTACCATAATCCCTCCTATAAATAACACAAAAACTTCCTTTTATAATAATAGAGATATGGATCAATTGACTTTCTACTACTCCGATTCAAGTCTTATTTAATAGATGAGCGAAGTTATTAAGCTCTTTTGGTAGGTGACTAGAATCTACATTTTGTTGGCTTAGAGCAGAAACATAAACTGACATTTTTTTTAGACCCTAAATACTCATTTTTATGATCATGAAATATGCATTGTCATATTGTTGTAAGCTTTAAATGCTATTAAAATGCTTATACAATGAATTAATTTTTTTTATCTAAATGCTAATAGTTAGTCTTGGAACAGCTGTACTGAAAAAAAATTGTTATTAGTTAATGTGTTTCTTCTCTAAGCCGATGCTTTCAATAGAAACACAGAAAACACAATAAGGATTAGTGCAAGACTATTTTAAGCAATTGTAATGCTTTCTAAATTGCATGTAACATATATATTTTGAGTGATTCGGGGCTTCTTTCATATGCTAAAAAACTATACAGAAAATTGTTTTTCTCGCACTTTCTTTCTTCTATTTAATAAAGTGCACAAAAGTCCTCTTAGCACACTTTCAGGTGATACAATATATATTATTTTTTTTTATTAAAAAAATAATCAGGGTATCCAAAATCCGGTATTAATATTTTAGACAGGGATCATATAACAAGAAACACATTTTCCAAATGTAATGAGATGTATAAAAATTAAATTTTTTAATTTGTTTTAAAAAATTCATTCCTATTTCCTGTAAACGAAATATTTTCACGTTTATTTGATTAACTACAGACATTGAAATAAATTTTCGTGAAAAATATATTAGAGGAAAAAAGCAGTTTCCGACGTACCAATTTCCTTTTAAGTAGTAGAATTATTTTCTTGCGCTTTCTTAAATTATAAAATTTTTTGCTGAAAGAAAGGTGCACATTATTTCTAATTATTATTTGTTGCTTAGAAATTCTTAGTCTTGGTATTCTTGTATTCAATTGTGTGTGAATTTACGGTTCAAAGAAATCTTGATAGTTTATTTCTGAAAAAAAAATGCATTTAAAATTATCACTACGACAAATAGTTTTATATATTTTTACACAAAAGACCCAAACACACTAATTCGTCATAGCACTTTACAATCGTCTAGTGACTTTTTAACTATCCATACAGCTGAATCTGATGCCTTATTTTAACCTGGTATGAGATATTGGCTTTTTTTTATTACTCTACTTTCTTTCGTTGATACTAAAGGATTCTTCTCTATATCTTAGAGATGTATTTGCAGTACCCCCATATGTGCCTGTACATATATTTAAAAAGTTAATGAATATTCATTATCATTCCAATAAAAAAAATCCGCCTTTTGAATATAATGAATCTAGATTCAATATTGGTGAAAAAATTTCTTTTGCGCATTAAATCGGTAATTTTGGAACAAATGGCTTTAAGCAAAACAGTGCATTAGAATTACATTACAACAACATAAAGGTATAAAAAAAACTAAATTTAAAACAGTCCTTGAGAAAACGAGATTTAGTCATCACAAATTAAAGTTTTTGAAAATTGATTCACTCTCTAATTTAGATAAAATTAGTTTCACATTGTTTTTTTTTTTATAGATCCTTAAATTTTAAAAATGATTCCTTGCACTTAAAAGTGGAAATTGTGATAAATTATTTGTAAGTTATTTTTGCAGTGAAACTTTACTTAAAACAGTAACATTGCCTTTTAAGAACAAGTAGAATTATATCGCTCTTAGTGTTCAAATAAGTTCCCTCCAAATATTCTGATATTCTAATAAATTTTTGGTTAAAATGAATGAATTCACTGTCATTCAGATATTTTTTTCTGGTTGTTGCAAAATTATAATTTTTTTAAGTATCGTTGCCCCCCCCCCTTACAATCTTATAATTATATTGTGTCAAAATTCTAGAAAAAGTTTTTAACTTTTGTGGACTAAATTGTGGTGATCCTTAAACTGTTAAGTTCACTAGTCCACTAAGTTATTTTTGCTTTGCTTGAAGGATGAATTTCTTCTTCAGAAATGCAATTTGTTTATGAATTTTGAGGTAAAAATTTCCCGTTCGTTTTCTCAGAACTATGATTTTTATTTTGAGCCTTTTACTTGTAAGCCAATGATATTTTAAACAACTTTAGTAGTTTGCAAAGGTCAACTCTGACAGTATTAAAATAAAAAACTGCTTACGTTTTACAGTGTGGATTACTAAAGATTCGATTTAGTACTTTTCTACTTCTGAAAGATCTAGTATGGTATTCGAAATAAATATCTGTTAAGAAATGTGACCGAGAGTGATTTTTCAAACCTTGAAATAGCTATTTTTAGCAACTAGAGTCAATGTATAACATCTTCACACAAAATATTCTTATTTTCCTATTGGTATTGTTAGATTTGCGATGACACTTTTATGATCGCATTTCTTCAAAACCTTTAATCCTCTGAAATTTCATACAAGTAAAGTATTGCTTTTCCACTTCATCACAAACTATATAACATAATGACTAAATAACCACACATGTAATGGTGGAAAGAATCCTAGAAAAAGTCAAATCCGGTTCTAAATCATGCAGGGTGCGAAATGGATTTATGCGTCTGAATCCTTCAGAGGGTTAAAAATAGAACTGACCCATGACTAGGGCAACTTTTTTGTTGCAGTAAAACTGGGAAAAGTTGCATTTATCATTCCTTAAAGTTGCATTTATGAAAATAAAGTTGCATTTATGAAAATAAAGTTGCATTTATTTTGGATACACTAAAATCTAAAATAAACTATTTGTAAAAAATGAAAAAATTATTGACAATTTAGTTGTGTACAACAGTATTATAATATATCATTTAATACAGAAAAACGTTGATGTCATTGAATGGTCAATCTCTGGCCAGTAATTTCTGCAACATTGAAAAAATTTACTCAACACACTGATGTTGCCTGACATTGTTGCAGTAGCAAATACTGACTTGGGGTAAAATAATCTCGGGAGTCGTATAATATGCTATATCGGATAGCAGAAACACAAAATCCTTTCGCTCAAAACTCAGAGATTTTAAAACGTCATCTACAAGGTGAACAACATGATCGACAATCACCTCGCAAACTCTGCAGTCGATTTCGCAAGTTTCCTCTGGATTACCAAGAGTGACAACCAATGTGTTAAAGTTACGTCTTACCATTTATTTCACTTTCGTCTGTTAGGACGAACACCTTCTTTCCATGAACTTCTTGTTTGATCCGCAATACTTTGGTGTTCACAAGATCAGACACACTAAATCAAATGGTTGATTAAGAGGGCAAAAAAGGAAATAATAATTTCATATTAATCAATTTTAAGCTAAATTTTAAAAAGTTGCAGGTGTTTTGCATTTATGCAGAAAGTTGCATTTATGTTGCGGTTACAACTCACTTACAATACACCCCATGTAGGAGGAATTTTTATTTTATTACTTTACATGCAGCGTAGAACGTATGAATAAAAGTTGCATTTGTTGCAAAAAAATTACCCTACCCACGACTGAGTAAAAACAACTTTAGTTTAAATGCTAGGAATAATTGAAATTTGAGAGGAAGATGTCAATGTATTCACTTGAATAGTTCCATTATTTTCACATAGGCATTTTCGGTATATGGTGCTTATACGCATATAAGTGCCTTTCCAGCATCTCTTTTAAAAAGCTGGAAGTAATTGAAATTCAAGTGGAAGATATCCATATATTCACTTGAAGAGCTCCATTATTTTCATATCGGCACTTGCGGCCCAGAGGGCGTACACATAAGTGCCTTTGCGCCGTCTTTTTCAAAACGCTGCGCAATAAACACAGTTCAAAAACGCATTCCCTTTACGAGTGTATTAGAACATGTTAAGCGGGCGTTTACGTCTCTTTTACAGCTCGAAAAGTAGCAGTTTTATTTTTGTGTCTCGTTTACGACATTAAACATTCGAGACGAGCGCAATAATAAATTCGTCACGACGCACCGATTATACGACTTTTGAAGTGATCGGCGTCGCTGAACACCTCTACGCGATAAAATACGCCTTTTACTACGACATCTAAAACTGATAAAAATATTGCCTTTTTTTGGCGATCGAAAACGAAACGTACAGCAACCCTGCCGCATTTTTTTCCTCCGCTTGTCGAACCTCTTTGCAAGTTCCTTGGGTCATAATAAGCGACACATATTTCACATACAAATCATCGTCCAATGGAACAGGGGGGCACCTGGTCTGATCCCAATGTAGGTAAATATGAACAGGGGGGTCCCCACATAAGGCTGCCTCAGATGGGCTTGTTGAAAATTGTCTCAATGGAATATGACGATAGCAATATAATTTTCCCGCTTGGCTTTTCAGCCTAAATGTCGCTGGAAGGCCTTTGGAGGAGACATAAAAGAGCAGCATCTTTCTCTGCGATGTTTTTTTGCCTCCTCTTCTCCTGTCCTAAAAGGTAATAAAATAAGTGGTGATAGTATCGGGGCTGCGTGGGACACTCTTGGAGTAATATGGTCATTGATTTCTGGTTTATGAAGCGGCTGTTTTGAAGGATTTAAAGTTTTCTCACAAGGTGTTTAGGATGTGCTTTGACCAGAAATGTGGTTCGGAAGGCCGTTCGTAGAATGCTGCTTTCCCCCCGAGCTTCGGCTGGTTTTTTCGGGTGCAGTCACATACTAATGTTCTGAAATAGGAATACTTTGCGGGTCGACTTATTACAAGAGAAAAGTGAAACATTTCATTTGATCTGTTTCGTTTTCAGGACTGTAAATGATAAATGCCTTTTATTAACCTTTGGACCGAAGAAACGTCTTTTGAATCGTAGAATGCTGCTTTCCCCCGATCTACGGCTGGTTTTTCGGGTGCAGTCACATACTGTATGTTTTGAAATAGGAATATTTGAGTTGATACGTTGCGGGTCGACTTATTTCAAAAGAGAAAAGTGAAACATTTCATTTGATCAGTTTCGTTTTCAGGACTGTAAATGATAAATGTCTTTTATTAACCTTTGGACCGAAGAAACGTCTTTTGAATCGTAGAATGCTGCTTTCCCCCGATCTACGGCTGGTTTTTCGGGTGCAGTCACATACTGTATGTTTTGAAATAGGAATATTTGAGTTGATACGTTGCGGGTCGACTTATTTCAAAAGAGAAAAGTGAAACATTTCATTTGATCAGTTTCGTTTTCAGGACTGTAAATGATAAATGTCTTTTATTAACCTTTGGACCGAAGAAACGTCTTTTGAATCGTAGAATGCTGCTTTCCCCCGATCTACGGCTGGTTTTTCGGGTGCAGTCACATACTGTATGTTTTGAAATAGGAATATTTGAGTTGATACGTTGCGGTCGACTTATTACAAAAGAGAAAAGTGAAACATTTTATTTGATCTGTTTCGTTTTCAGGACTGTAAATGATAAATGCCTGTTATTAACCTCTGAACCGTAGAAACGTCTTATGAATCGTAGAATGCTGCTTTCCCCCGATCTACGGCTGGTTTTTCGGGTGCAGTCACATACTGTATGTTTTGAAAAACGTCTTATGAATCGTAGAATGCTGCTTTCCCCCGATCTACGGCTGGTTTTTCGGGTGCAGTCACATACTGTATGTTTTGAAATATGAATATTTGGGTTGATACGTTGCGGGTCGACTTATTTCAAAAGAGAAAAGTGAAACATTTCATTTGATCAGTTTCGTTTTCAGGACTGTAAATGATAAATGCCTTTTATTAACTTCTGAACCGTAGAACCGTCTTATGAATCGTAGAATGCTGCTTCTCCCCACCGATCAATTTTTTTTTTCGGGGGCAGTCATATACTATATATTTTGAAATAGGAATATTTGAGTTGGTAACTTTGAGGGGTAACTTATTTCAAAAGAGAAAAGTGACACATTTTATTTGATCTGTTAGATTTTCAGGACTGTAAATAATAAATGCTTTTTTATTAACTTTAATACATTCGATGTCTCTTAGTAAATGAAAATATTTTTTAATAAAGCTTATTTTATTGCTATACCTTCGATTTAGTGTTCGTATAAATTAGGAGCCTTACTACAAGGTTTCTTTGGTGGGCTTTATCTTAAAGGAGGCTAAATTCTATTCGATTTGTCATACATTTATTCTGAACATCTTGAATTCCTGGTAAAATAAAATTACAACAAGAGTTTGTTTAACGATTTTTGCGTAACTTACCAGTGAAACAGCACAATTAATGTTAGGCGATGAGAGTTGTATAAATTTCCACGTTCGCTAGGGAATTATTTTAAGTACCTACCGCATTTCTAAGGGGTAGACATAAAAACGCATTTCTATTGGTACCTACTCATTAATTTCAGCTTAAAAATATTCCTCATAAATAATAATGTCTAAATATTTAGACCTTTTCTTGTTAACAACTTGAATCTTTAGTTCTGATAAACTTAACGAAAAATTTATATAATAATAATTTGTATTTGTTGAGTTTGGATCGAATTACTGGTTTTATCATTTAACTGAATTCAGTTTTTGTCTTTTCAATATTTGTCAAAAGAGTCCAACATAGCATTGAATATTTTTGCCCTGGTTGGCATGAATACAATTTTAATTTTAAGCAGATCACTGACTGAGCAAATAATTTTATTTGTACCATTGTTCAATAGACGATAAATAAGATTTGATATCTTTAATGGGATATCAAAACTAAATACGGTTGATACATTTTACCAGTTTTAAATAAAACATGTAAAATACAACTTTTTGAAATACTTATATTTTACTTTTAGTTACAAAAACTTTTAAATGTATAAAATAGTTAAAATACATTGTTTCCAAAGATAGCGTCAAGCAAACATGCTATATTAGTTTAAAAAAATGATATTTTATGTTTAGATTCTTGATGTTTGTGCTTCTACAATTTATATTTTACTAGATTGATAGATATTTTACAGTCGCAGTAATCTTTTGAAACGTTATTTGTATCGAATCTGCCTGTTTCAGTCGTAATTTAAGTAAGTAATTTATATATATTATTAAAAAAGGAACTAGTTTTGTGAGTAAATTAGAGAGAATAACCTTTTTCTAAGTTACCAATTTTTTTTTTTTAACCACTTCCTTTCATCTGGTAAATTGTTTAGTTTTTAAGTTTATTTTAGTTAAGTTGTTTTGTGTTTAATTAGAGCTTGGAAACTAACGTTCCATTGATTTAGATTCATTTGCGGACACAGTTTTTACTTTCGACACAATTTGAAAATTAACTAATACAATTCAACAATTTATTTATTAAAGAAATAATTTTAACCAGATTTTTCTTAATTTATAAACACAAGTTTATAAATATCAATTTCTGTATGCTTCGTTTTCACACCCATAGATGGCACCACCAGTTCCAAAGCTCTATGCCATATTTGATGTTTTTTATGATAACATTAAGCAGGTAGTAAATTTTAAATAAAAGAAAGGCCATATGGGAGAACTGAGAAACAGAAACCTCAAGAAATTATTTTCATTCATTGTGCTTTAAACTTGTTCATCTGAGAAAAAACCCCGAGGAGTTTCAAAATGGCTTCTTGTACTAAACAGTAATTTTTCCACACAAAACTCGGTCCGCTACAGTTAGTAAAATCTATCCTAATTTAACTACACGAAAATATTTTTTAATTAATTTCCTTATTCCCCAAAAATGTCTCCATTCATATTTTAATTCCATTGAACCACAACTGAATATTTAAAGCTAATGAAGTAAAATTTTCAGAAAGATAAAGCTATTTAATCTCTCAGTATTACATTGTCTATCTTATGAAAAATAACTAAAGATTCTGGACATTGAGTTCATCTAAATAAAATGCTATCAGAGCCCTCTTACAATATTATTTTTTCAAGTCTGTTTTGTTTTCCCGTAAAAAATGCTCTACAAATTAAATGATGAATTCTGTCTTCACACATATAGTTTATATCTTGTTTAGAAATCCTACTCTCGATTGTTTAATATTTTACACCTTGAAAACGTTTTACAAAATAAAGTATAAATATCGTTATTTCCTATTTGTTAACTTTCATGAAATATTTTGGTATGCTCAGCCATTAAAAATGTCGATAATTTAATTAGCATTTCCAATATTATAGAAACTAAGCAAGCTGAGTTTTTGAAAGACATAACTTTGCTTTCGTATCGTACAAATTAAAGTTATAAAGCGAAATTTTTTATTTTATTTTTAAAATGTATTTTATTTCGCATTGTTTATTTAAATAGCACTATAAAACACCAAACCAGCCAATGAGTGCGAAATATCTATCCCAACTAATCCCCGCTCAATGTATTTTACACCCATGGAATTATACTTAACAGTGTAATCCGTGCATTTATGCAAGCGCATTTATAGATTAAACAGTGTGATAAAATGTTCTCTAATTTCTGCAATAAGTACATCAAATATAAATTCGCTTTATAAGTACAGGTGTTTCAAAATGTAAGGTTATATGCATTTGAATGTTATGTGTTCTTATTATTATCAAGTATCGTGCGCATTACGAATTGTTTTCAATTGTTAAGATGTATTATAATTATATATGCATGGCACTTCTACTGGATGCCTGAATAAAATAGGCTTAAATGTACGTAAATCCGGATTGGGTGTGTCTCTTATCCCGAAATTGTGTCTAATAATATCCAATTAGTTTGATCCCAAAATACCTTTTCAATGCAAATTCATCTCAGATTAGCTGTGATCGAACAGAATATAAGCCGTTTAATATTAGTTACTAAAATAGACTTAATGAAGTTATTTTTGCTTTTATGTTGTCATATTTTCCTATACGATCTACACCCAGTGATAGGTGATGCATTCAAATTCAATTTAAATAATATAAAAAACACCTTTTTTTGTGTCCATGAAATCTATAAATTCCTTCAAAGATGTGTGTTAAATCAGTGTTAAAAGTTAACAATTAATTTCTAATTTGTGCTGTGCATTTATACTACATTATCTTACCTGGTCTACTCAGATTCCATTGGCCCTCAAGCAAAATAAATAGTAAAAAATATAACTACATTTATTTTATTAATTAATATTCTCTACTATTATGAAATTAAGTGTTTGTTTTCTGTGATAAAAGTCCGGACGAATACTTACAATAATGAGATTTGGCACACATGTAGTCCGAATATTTTGCAATTTGTGGGTCGTGCCGAATTTTAAAATTGAATCTAGAATATTTTAAACTGAATTTAATGGAATTTAAATATTCCAGTACCATATTTATATCTGATTGTGAAAAAAATAATGATTAAAGGTATGACATATTCTAAATTTATTTTTCCGTGTTTCCATTTCATTTGGCGAGGGACGATTTTTCAGCGGAAATAAAAAACAAATAAAGTTTTAACTGGAGTTCTGAAGTTCTTTTTTTTCTATCTCCTAGATCGTTAAAGATAGAGTAAAATATAAACGGATTTGAAATCTGCGGAAAATTTCACGTTAGATCGATACCTATAAATATGATTTTCTTTAAATAAATAGTTTTTTAATTGTAATTTTTATATGTGTTCCCATACGAATTTAACCTCGATCGTGTTCGAGAAATCACATATTCCATTTCCTGTGCTCAAAATTCATGCAAAGGGAAAGAAAAAGAAAACAAATAAAAAAAATTTTGACTGTCATTGTTTAGTTTTTTTTTTTTTTGAAAACTGCGGGAAATTTTACACCTGACAGAGATCATATACGTTTGATTTTCTTTTAATAAATATTTTTTTCAATAAAATATTTATACTTTCGCAAGAGATTGTGACGTCACGCCGATTGGATCTCTTTCGAATTTGGCTGCATTTGACAATGACGAGGACAGCACTCCGTGACGGCTATTATGCAATAGGCTACGAATTCCCAATTTCAAAACTAAATGGGAATTCGTAGCAATCACCGGGGTTAGCGAGCAGTGGTCACACCTGACCCCACGAAAAGAACTGTCACGGGCAACGCCGTGCTGGCCACGCAGTGGCTAGTATTACATAAATTTATCATTAGTGATATTCAAGCTTTTCATTGCACCTTCATTGGGTCTACTTCAATTACCAATAGATCGTTAGTTATCTTCGTGAACTTTCTTCACAACTCAGTTTAAAAAGCAGAAATAAATTTCTGACAACTTTGGAATAATTAAAGAAAAGCAGAAAAACACACGAACTTTTCTACCTCTGCAAATTTCTTGTTTCTTAACCAAAACAACACTTTAGTTTTCTACATTTTATCAGCCATACTTCACAACTAAAATTCCAGTAAGTATTCTTATGATTTGTACCAAGGCGAAAATAGGAATAAGTTAAATCAAATTTTTGGATGTAATCGACTTTTTCGAATTGTTTCTTTATTTCGAATTATTTATTTTTGTGTGCGTTGATTTGATATACAGTAGTTTTTATTACAATTTTCCATATTTTATTTCTTTATCTGTTTTTTCGTGACGTTTTATATGATTTGGCGATCTACTAAAATATCATGCTTCATGCGAATTGAGAGACACGGCCTGTAATGTATATTATGAATGCATGCCAGCTAAGCAATCTATATAAATAAGAATGGAGTGTTTGTTTGTACATTCAATATTTTCGACCCATTTCAAGTTTTCTATCCGTTTTGGACCCTTCTGTTGCCGAATCCGCCTTTTTCTCGTTTGGTGTCTGTCTGTCTGTCTGTCTGTCTGTCTGTATGTTGTGCCCTATACACGTCCACGCGGTTTAATATATTTTCATGGAAATTTGCATACAGTGAGTACTTATCTTCATTTAGTGAGTGGCATTGGTTGCGAAAGTCTGTCTGTCCGTCTTTCTGTTCTATGCTCGATTTTGTGTTTGTGTACACATCACATGAATTGTATTCCAGATATTTGATTGCAGTGTATTTTATTTTACACATTATCTATTAGTTTAGTGAATGCTATATTAAACATTTCTTTATTGTTATATTTAGTTGAGTTTCATGCTAAAACACCTGAGTAAGTATACTTAAATCAACCATAATTTGGTAGTTTTGGAAAAATTGGAATGTCTATTGAATATTACGATTGCTTCGATTGCTTTACCAGTACTGCTGAAAAAGTAACAATTCTTAATATTATTATTATTATTATTATTTTTTAAATGGAATTTTATCTTTGATACTTCATTTATTTCGAGTCTTATTTTTATTCTTTGCGCAATGAAAACGATTTCCGAATATTTGGGACAGACGATATTTTTCAACGAACGCGAGCAGTGATATTTTCTGGTTCTTTCGCTCTGAATTAATTTCGCCTTTCTAAATTTTGTACACTTTTAGTTGTAAGTTGTGGCAACTGTGCGAGATCAAGAGATAAAATTAAATCACAAATTAATATCTTTAGAACAATTTTTTGCGACATCTTTTATTTTGTTTTATTTTGTTGTTTCCTGTTTTAAATAGTTATTATTTTAATAAATGTGTTTTCCTTCTCATCACACGCAACAGCACCACAAAGTATTAGACTTAAAAATGTTGGGTAAGTCAGTATAAATTTTCAGTAAATTTTAAGTGTAGTTATGCCATTATTGAAAGAATAATGCCGTTATTTAAAGAATAATGCCGTTATTTAAAGAAAATGCCGTTATTGAAAGAATAATGGCGTTATTGAAAGAATAATAATGTTTAAAAATCCCGTACTAGAACTTTTCAAACATTAAAAAATTCGTTGTCATAATGACGGGAGAAGATTGCAAAATTTCATAATGTCGCATACCGGAGGCAAGAGTGCCACAAGTTAAAAAAATATTGTTTTGTTGACTATGAGTGCGAGAGCACTCGCCGTAAATCGTAATTTTAATTAATTGAGTTGAACATGAAAAGAACTTAAGAAAGGGAATTCCAAATCTTCCTATAAATCGTCTTTTATAGTAGTAACCTTAGTATCACCTTTCGTCATTTTGTAGCTTTGTCATACAGCAATTGTGCGATGTATGTGAAATGTATTACATGAATGGATATTCATGTGTAGGATTTGTGCCCAAAGTAAGTTGTAGAAAATATAAAGATGGCGAAAGGTGTTAAAATAAATTTTTATTCTACAAAAAACGTAAGTCATTATATATTTTGATTATCTCTTCAATCTAGAGTAAACCAATTCAAACCGAGTAAGGTCGGGTATTTTGCTAGTATATATATAAATATGGACTTTGGAAAGTTGAGTATTGAAGATTTTTATTTAAATATTAGTTTAATTTGAAAAATTGACAGTCGGAATACTATGAAATAGAGATTTTTTAAAAAGGTTACTCATTTTTGAAATTGGTGTGATATGGTTTGTTCGACATCGATAAAAAATATTTAAATATAATTTTTGGATGCGTAAAACATGGATTGCTTGGTGCAATTATTTTTCACACTTACATATTACCCTGGTTAAATTGATTTTTTGTAAAAGGAACCCAAAAAATAATCATTTTTCTCTTTCATAGGAAAATACAAGTTGGCGGATAATACTTTTTAACGCAGTACGACAATTTTTACAATTGCTCTAAGTTACTGTTGTTGAAAGTCGTGGGCATGCTATATCCACCCTTAAAATCCATTTAATATGCATTGCACCCTTGTTGAAACACAGAGCTACAAAAGACGATAATAAAGTGATTACCTTAAATGTAATTTTGAATTTTGGAATGACTACAAATGCCCTTCTTGAGTTTGTTTCCTGTAAAATTAACAACCAGTCTTATTTAAAAAGGTTTTGTGACTGTATGTTTTATTTTTCTATAAAGCGGAACAACTAACATTTTAATAAAATGGACCCACATGTGTAAAACCAAAGACTTTTGAGACATGCAGTCAGACAGACGCGAAGCTGAAACCACTGATTTTGCATTAAAATAGCCCAAAATTAATAAATATCTAGAAATGGGGCAAAAATATTCACCCTATTCTTATTTATACAGATGTCCGGGGAAATATTTACAAATATCTTAAATGTATGAAAAGTACGTTTCTGATAATGATGCGCAAGACACATATTTGAATATGTGGACAATACACATAAAAATTGCCTGAAACGTGATAAGTAATTGGGGAACATTCTAGATTTGTAAGTGAAGATGATTTCGTTGAGTAAGAGCTATTATACGATAGCAAACCCCATTACTGTAATCCACTTGTTCGTAGCTTCAAATATTGCATAAACACTTCTCTAATGCAACCGCAAATTATAACTTACTCTTCCCGATACTGTTTTCTTTTGATAACCTCACATACAAAGACTAAATGAAATGCGCGATAAGCGCTCGGATAAAACCGAAACAAATGAGAATGCGAGAAATTATCTTTTTCTGTGGGAAATAAATGAGCGTTATTTACGAGGGTCGCTGCTTGTCTGGGGAGTTTAGTTGACGTTAAGAATTCGAAGGAAGACCGTCCTGCCTGCTGTTTCTTATCTGTAGAATTTATACTTAGTGTGAGTCGTCTGCTATTCTGCAATCAGCAAATTGGATGCAAGTTCTGCGAAGTGTGTCGTATAATTCGCTCTTTTTTCCTCTCTCTTGTTCCTTTGAGCGAAAAGTTTGCGCCACCCAAGTTGAACTATATCTGAACAACTTTTTCCTTCCCTGAATTTTTTTTGCAGGTTTACTTTTAAACTTTTTTTCTTCATTTGATACTAGAACTGCTTATTCTGTGAGGTGTTCACAAAAATTCAAAATTCGTGAAAACTATCTGATTTTGCAATATTACACCATTTGACAATCTAACATCGTCTATTTCAGTGATTCTCAAACTTTGTGAAACCGCTGCCCGGTAATTTTTTTTCGAGGATGAAACTCCGCGGTCCCAACAAACTTCTTCGTAAATACCTTTCCAATTTTTATTAACTCGTCATAACAGTGGTTCAAAATTACGAGGTTCTGTCCTCGGATCTTTCCCTTCGGGGTTGATCCAGGATCGTCGCGCAGATGAAATTAGCTTTCGGAATCACATTTCTGTGACGTAAATTCAACTATCTACCTTTGCTTTTTAATGGTGTTTTGGGTGTATGTAAGCAATTTTCAGCCTAATGCTGCTCATATGTAGAAAACATCATTTTATGTTGCCTGTGTTTGGCTCCTTCCTCCTTGATGATGCCCTGATCCACCAACATTTTTCCACTAACGTTTTGTAATTATTTTGAATTTCATGTGCTCTTGAAATTATGTATATAAATTTCTTAATATCAAAATTAATCACTCTCATGTCTTTACTCATTAAAATTTTTTTTAAATTCTGTAGGCCTATTTATATTTTTAAGCAAGAACGTCAGTTGCATTTCGATATATGCACTAACGCACAACAATGCAAACTAGCGAAGAAACAGTGTTCAGGGAAAAAATATTGCAAAACAGGATACAGTGGGAACTGCTTTTATTTTCAATTTTTAGTGGAAAAAGTGTCTCTATATTTCCTTGCTGATTTGTCACTGATATTTGCTACCTTGATGTTTTTTGGCCTTTTTGATTGAAGATTTTCGACACATTCGAATATTACTATCCACAGAATATTTCAACCCCCAAAAAATTTTATTCTGAAAAATACTTAAAAAATAAGTGATAAATTTTCAGTAGAACCTTGGTGCCAGGTACCACTACCAGATTGCGACTCATCGGTTAAGAAACATTGGTCTATGCCAGGGCTCGAAATACCCGGGTCACAGGTGCACTATGCACATGAAAATAAAATTGTGCACCTAATTTTTTCCTGCTAGGTGCACACAGTGCACCTAAAGTTAAAAAAATACTAGTATTGACTTCTCTCGCTCTAAATCAATGTAATTAAAATTCTTAAATACACACAATGCAAAAACAAAATCACTGGGCCGTAACAGGTTTATACAGGAGGAAAGTTTACTTGTTCCACTGCCGCCAGAACTTTCCGATAATCGAAACATTTTCCAGATGGCTCTGTTGAAGTGACTGTCACGACAGCCGTGCGCCGGAGAAGGAAGAATTTAGATGTCTAAATATTTTATTTACTATCTACTACTAACCTATATGAACATACTTAACTAATAAAGTAGTTTACATTACATTAATACTCTTTCTTATATTACGTTTTTTTTTTAAATAAGCACCTAAAATATAACCTGTGCACCTAATTTAAAAACTTAGGTGCACCTGTATTAAAAAATCTATTTCGAGGCCTGGTCTATGCGAAATGTGAAGCTGAATCTACAACAATCTCTGGTCTTTTTGCAGTAAAGAACGTTCATCATTGAGATTACATCAAATTTTGTTCTGTTGCCTTCAAAATTTCATAATTATGTACTGAAAACTTGAAACAAATTGTTTGGGATAAACAGTTTCCAGTTTGATTGTTTCTAAAAATGGAAGTCTCCTGACAAGCTCAGTTATAGATCCTTAGATTTCCTCTGAAGTCCAGGCAAATAATACTCAAGTGATGAGGAATTATTAGTAGAAAAACTTTTGAATTGCAGTGGTCAAATAATTATTGTTACAAACAAGAGAATAACAGACTTCACGCATACAATTCGGCGTACTTCTGTTAACGACTAACAGCACTATGCTGCATTTTTAAAGTGCCGTTATTGTAGACTAATCGATTCAATTTGTGATTGATTTCTCTGAAAAATTTGGAAAATTTATAATTTCCGGTGGAATTTGGTCATTGCAAGCAAACTGAAGATGTCTGATGACTAAAGTCAAAAGTCCATGATTCTTTTAAACAACTTGAAAGAGCGAAGACTGCATTTTACGTTTAGGGGAAATTTATTACAATTATTTACAATTTACTTTCTTCAATTGATGCGAGAATTGCTAATTGTTTGGTAGAGATAAAATTTCAGTAAATTTTTTAAATGTCGCGTAAATTAAGTATTCTGTACAAAAACGATGTTATGGAGAATCTACTGGTACCTTCTTTTCCCTTTAATATGATCAACTTTATGTCTTTATGAGTAGATAAAATTTTTGAATGGTGTGTTGAATGCTTTTTAAAATAGGAAAGGAAAATTCTGTAGGGCAGTTTATTTTTGACCTAACAGTTTACTAAAACGCCATAAAAATGAGAAAACTACTTTTAAGATTTGGGTATGTTTTCACCCATAACAAATTATATTCATACTTTTAAACTTCCTTCTTCACTTGGGGACACAACTTTTCATATGATTTAAGACCAAAATTCAGAAAACACTAAAACTATTTTTCATTGTTAGCAAATTTAATGATCAACCTACTCCTTCAGATGTCTTTTAAATATTTAATTTTTTTAAATCTAAAAACGAATTTTGGGCTAATTTCCTTAGTAACTAAAATTTTCAGTATAAATGATTTAAACTTTATTTTATTAAAGAAAATTGTCTGGTAAAAACACTTTATAGATTATGAAAGTAAAACATGCAAAAAATGGGAAAACTTTGTTGATTTATCCATAACAAATTACATAAAGATGAACTGAATTTTGTTCGAATACATATTTCGGTTGAAAAACTTAACTCAAATTCATTGTAATTAAGTAGCTTCCTTTGTGCCTTCTGGACTTTTTGTCGATTCCTTCGTAAAGCGTTAACCCTAGAAAAATGTACGCAACTTAAAAAGTAAATTTCATAGGATTATTAATTCTTTAAGCATATTTTGTTACTTTTTTACAATTAATTCATATTACATTTCTTGATTTCTTATCCATCTTGTGTTTAATAGAGTCGGTTTTTAAATGGAGAAATAAAATCTCCTTTTCTGTGTGTAACAAATAAAATAAAAATACTTTAAACATATTCCAATACTTTGACCGACTTAGTTTGTGGCTCTTTGTTTTTTGCTGCACATGTATCCGAAAACTATTAATCAAAGTCGTTGTTATTTAGTTACATACGGAAGAATTCAAACTTTTTGAAAATATTCTTTACATGATGAATTTGACAAGTAACCCAATCTAGACAAAACTACTGCACTCAATCTTTAGATTTACTTTAAGAATATTTCTGTTGTGTCATTATTCATTTTGCAATTGATACTATCGCATCTGCTTCATCTATAAATTGGTGTTCTTAAACAGAGGTTTCCAATTCCAGAATAAAGCCATAAGATAGTGTTTTAAAAACTCTTTTACTGTAGTAACTTGAACTTTATCTAGGTTAATAATTTAATGGTACAACATACAATTTTTGCATGTTAATATACTGACTGAATATTAAAAATCTACCCTTGTTCTGTTAAAGTAAACTCTGTGTATCCAATAGATTTCATTATCTATAGTTTGGGTTCATGAAAAGCAAGTTCCAATTAAAAGTGTTAATGCTATTCTGCCCTGGAGAGGGAAAAAAATGAAGTAGAATAATTTCCACCCTCCCATCCTTCCACTGTAAGTGAAGCTAAATCATTGGTTAGGGTTTAAAGAGATGGGTCGTAACTCCACCCCTGCGTCAGGGAGTCTGTTCTCTCAGGGTTCTCATATAACCACTCAATGTGAGGGGGTGGACGTTTACTCTAGAAAAGAATTTTCTTGACGACTAGACTTATAATTCACGCCATTCGGAGACCACAAATAGTGCACAGTTTTCCCTTGTTTTAAAAAAATTTATTACATTTTGAAAATTTTCTTGAAATTTGAACTTGTGTGTTGAATTTTATCCATTTTTTTAATGTGTTAAAAGATTTTCAGCATTGTACGTAACGTAACAAGTTTTTTGCTACCAAGTTGTTGGTATGATGGTCAAATTTCATTGTTAATACCGTTTAATACTGTAGTGCTGTACAGAGAAAGGTATTCTCACTCTGCAAAACTAAAATAGAGATTATGCTAGGTGCATTTTTCTGATCTGTAAAAAACCTTTTCCCCATATAGTGTCATAAAACGAGAAGAGTATATATTTTTATCTTAGTTGCTATGATTGCTGATTTACCTAGAAAAAATTATGACGAGTATATACCAACTAAGTCAGATTTATTTTATCTATTGAGAAGGGAAAACCGAGACCTGCTTGAATAAACTAAAGCAAAATCAAGCAACTTTTTATAATGTATACACAGTTAAAAAAGAGGGTAACATCTGACATCTTTTCCATTTCTTGGACTTACTTTCACATATTATTTAATTATTTCCATATTTTTAATTCTTTTCATTTATTGGTCAAACATCTTGAGTCATGTGCGTGTTCAACCCCTTCAATGTGTTGTCTCCCGTCTGTTCTTTTGTTATTGAGACAATCTAAATTTACTTAAACTATCATTTGAAGCGTTCAAAGTTCATCAATACCGGCTTTACTTAGAGGCGAATGGTTTAAAACTCAAAAGATGGAGAATAAATTATCAGCAGACAAAGGTATGCGTGAATATTTTGTTTCTCATTGCATCACATAAAATGTAGCAGAAGTGCATCATTTTTTTTTGCAATTATTTTATCAAGTTTTAAAATTTAATAACTCTTTGGGATTTTCTCTTGAAAGAAACCACTTAATCTAAAAATAATTTATTTAGAAAAATTTTGTGCCTTATTTTTATGACAAAACATTTACGAATCTACTTGTTTGCAAATTATATACCTAAAGTTGTTTTATCCCTAATAACGACTGTAAGCTACTTTTCAGTAATTTTATTGCTTTAACATTTAAAAACAGATTTAAACTTTTATCTATGGTAGATGGCTAAATATCTTGATCGTAGTTTTCTCCCTGATGATTTAGTTCTATGTCATTTTTGCAGTTCGTCTTTTTCATTTGTATGCTGCGAGATCTGTACTTCTGATATTTTCCGAAATGTCATGCCACTGGAGTACTCTGTTTGGCACTATAAAACTACAACAAAAAAAAAACTAAAAATTTACCAACATAGTGAAATATGTATTATACCACGCTTAATGTTTAAAATTTGTGTGATGCATTTTATAGTAAAAGTGAAAAACTACTTTTAATTTGGCTATCACATTGGACTCTCCGTAGACAACACAAGTAAGAAGCTCCAACTCCAGGCAGCAAGGACTTTGACACACACGTACGTGCTTGGGTGTGCGACAGCATTCTAGCGGACACCTGACAGGGGGTCATTCCCAGAATTATTCATCGCACGCCCCCGGACTAATAAAATTAAAAGCTGCCCGAATCAACAGGAGGGCCGAGTTTTACAAGCAAATAAAGCTTAATATTGATAGAAGGTAACAAGAGCAAAATGTATGTAAGCCCAGTATTCGGATGTCAAAGGTCAGTTTTTATAGTCGATAAGAGGCGATTTAGGGAAGTGCTAACACTTTCAAGCTGGGTACTTTTATGGGCCATCATTTTTCGTGGTCACAGAGGGGGGACTCACTGGATTCAGAAGAGTCGGTGGCTGCAGCAAAGGTAACGGAGAAAGAGAGCTTTCACTGATGTAATTATACGACGTATCGTAAAATTGATGGCCAATGTTTCTACGCTTATGGCCAAATTCCTGAGAACTCTTGGCCTCTTTTTGTCCCGCCGTGTTTGCGTTTGTTTATTGCTTTCCACGTGGATTTGTATCAGTGCGGCTTTTTGGAAGACCGCTTTTTTTTGCCGTAATGGTGTTACTGATATTTTGAGAATGTGTAACTCAGCAGTTAGCGCTTATTGAGTAGTTCTTTGGTCATCAGCAATCGGGATGCCTTAAGCTAGTGCTATGGCAAAAACACTTCCTAAGTATGTTATAGTATGATGGTAATAGGCCCAGTTGGAAGGGTAACGGCTTAGAAAGCGGAGGGCTTCGAGCTCAAAATTTGATCCATCTGAAGATTGCCGTGCTCGTTAAATCTCTCGTGGCCTCAAATGTCGTCACGTTGGTGTGTTGTGGAAGTTTAGATAGCTAGATGCCGGTTCCTGTATTGACCTCGTCATCTGACGGTGCTTTGAAATTACAAGGTATTGTCCTTGGACTTTTTTCTACGGAAACAACAACTCGTGTTTTTTTCAGCGCTTCGTTAATTAACTTGATAGTATAATGGTTTAAGAATCAAGTTTATTTCTTTCAGCTTAACAGCGCATACATTTATTTTGAAATCGGATCTCAATATCACATTTTAGTGTCAGCTTAGCTTAGTGGGTTTTCCTACTGAGTCCCGGAGCAACTTGTAAGAATTGATTAATCTCTGGGGTTTTTTTTAGAATTTTTCACTAGATTTTTTTTTTCATCAGTATAACTTTCCATGTGTGTACACCAACGTTTACTTGACTTCAGAATATGGCCTTTGTGTCATAAAACCATAACCCAAATAACCAAACTCTTTTTCATTTTATTTTTAAATTTCATGAAATATTAGTGAAAACTTTTTTTTTAATAGTAGACAAACACTTAAATTTTTACATCTTATGAAATCCGTTGATGATGAAAATCTTTGACTTTGAATGAAACTAATGTCTATTACAGATTGATGATTATGGTGCTTGACTAAATTAGATATGGCTTGTCTAAATACCACCGTTTTGTGGGAACATTGAATCAATGAAGAAACAGTATAATGGCTGAATCGATTTTCTACCATGGAAAAAAATCATGCACGTAACATTACCCATTTGATATCTACAGATTCGAATGGGTAATGTTACGTACATGATGAATTTGATATCCTGATTTGTAGCTATTGCGGGCTTATAAAGTAATATCTACAGATACTCACGTTGAACATTTGTGGAAACACTTACAGGTTAATCTGCACATAT
Organism: Metellina segmentata; assembly: GCA_947359465.1. NCBI lineage: Eukaryota > Metazoa > Arthropoda > Arachnida > Araneae > Tetragnathidae > Metellina > Metellina segmentata. The sequence goes on along the minus strand of OX375879.1, from coordinate 61,230,186 downwards.
TTCCCTCGATTGCGAGTATTTCTTCATTTTCATTACTTCGTCAAGTGTTTTTCCATAATAACAAGCTTATGAAACCATTTTTGCTTTGAAAAGTTCTATTGCCACGTCTTTTCCATATGCCTCAATGAGCATTAGGGACGCTTATACACACTTTTAATGGAGTCTCTGTGACTCAGTGGATTTTCTCAATGCACTCGGAGCCTACAACCAGTAGGTGGTACTAGTTCAATTCTTATTCTTGTTATTATCCTGGGTGCATTTATTTTGTGTCAGTAAATGCATCCCTTGAGTGTGTGTCCATTTACTGACGGAAAACATGAAGAATGTCCTAGATCTAGCCCTTCGACTATAATAGAATCAATCAATTAGCTTTCTAACCTAAACAAGCACGAATTGCTTCAAGTTCAACACACACTTCACAGTGAGCTCGGAATCATAGAAAAGTGTATACATCAAGTAGGGATAAAATTGACCGCCGGCGACAAATCAAAGTAACCCGATTGATCAAAATATATCGGTTGTTAATGGTGCTACAAAAAAGTAATGCACAGCATACCATAAGATAAAAGAAGTCGTTGCAGCGAACTCTATCATAAATAATCGTTCGGATTATTTCGATCGCCTGATATAAATAAATACTAAGTAGTGGTTCATCATCTTATTTGGCAATCATCATCGTATTTGGCTAGGAATACTGAAATAAAAATGAAGATCCTCTGTAAAACAGAGGATCTTCATTTTTATTTCAAATATCCCTTGTGAAAGCGTTGTTAAAAGTATAAAAAATCGTTGAAGTAACTGCGTGGATAAAAGAAACCGGATTGTCTACAGTTCCAAAAAACCAGTTTGCGAATCTCATACAGTTTATGCCCACTCAACAAACTTAAGAACCAATTACGGATTATTCTGTTGCTCAGATAAAAAGCGCATCATTTCTTATTTAGACGCTAAAAACCAGTTTCTTGCCCAATTTTTTTCCTCTCCCAAACAGGCGAGAAGAGCAGCCTCTTATCTCGTTTCAAAATGTTGCTCCCGAAGGGGATATTCCAGCTCTCTCCTAAGCATCTCCTTTGCAGTTATATTATCAATCAAGTCCACCCAAATAAACGCCGAATCCCAAGAACCCTCACATTGTCTTAATTACCCTGGCAAGCGAAGGCATAACTGGGGCCCTGCTGTTTAAACAGTTTTGAACTGCGCTATTCCATTTCATTAGACGGCCTCCCTTCTGAAGGCCCGTCCGATCAGCAAGCCGGTCTTTGTCGCGAATTAATGTGAAGACCGGGCCCTGGGAATGGCCAGTTATCGAAAGGGAAATGATCCCGTTCGCCATTTGTTCTGTGTACACGGAGTTGAAATATTCGATTCTTTTCCGTTACAGTGAACGTTTTCCAGATAAATATTTGGAAGCAAACGATCTGGGGAGGAGAAAGGAAGTGGCCATGCCCGTATGTTCGGAAACTCCATTTTACTCCCTCCCTCTCCTTTGAATATGGGATGATTAACATATAAGTTGAATAGTGCGTGGAGTTCTTGCGCTTCTGATGGTAAATTCGTTGAATCACGTGTCCTCATTTGGTGGATAGTTTAAAGGAAGCTGAATTGGTTTGCGTGGATAGCTGTTAGTTTTAACTATTAGTACCCAGAGAATGTGCATTAGTGATGAAAGGAAACTTGTAGAAATGTAAAATAGCGAGACATTATAATACAGAATGATGAAATCCTTTAAAGTGTTTCATATTTGATAGATTCCTTTATTGGACTGTAGTGAGATAGGCTTACATAATACCAATAGGTATTTTATTCTAATTTGGCCATGTTTGAAAACTCCATTTTGTTTCTCCCTTGCGTTTGAATATAGGATGATAGCAATATAAGGTTGAATAATGCCCTGACTTCATTTGGTAAATTCATTAGTTCTTCTATCACATGTACTCATTTTCTTGATAGTTTGAAAGATACTGAAATTGATTTGCTTGGAGGGCTGCTAGTTTTAAGTATTATAATAAAATTCAGAGATGTTGTTTCCGCTAGAACGCCTTATGTTCTTACAGCGCCTTCTGGCGGTGGTATAGAAATTTACGCCCAGTATAACAACAGATGTGAAAGAGATAAGAGCGATCTGAGAGCCGCTGATTCGGCTGGAAGTTCTTAATGTGTATAAGTGTTTTCAAGAGATTTTATTAGAGTGAATAATTAAAGAGCAAATTACCTCCACTGAGGAATATGTGTTTCCTTTTTGAAGTAGAATTATTGAGTAAAACTGAGCTGTCGTGTTCAGATGTGTATATTTGTGGTGAAAGGACACTTGTAGAAAGATGAAATAACGAGATTACAATCAAGGATGATGAAAATTGTTTTACAGTGTTTCATATTTTATAAATTACCTTTGTTACTTCTCCGTAGTTGGCTTATTGGATTCTAGTTATAGGCTTTAGGCAAGATATAAATACTTTTCCGATCGATATCGAGTTTGTGAATTACTGGAATGTTACTGGATTTGCTTAAATTATTTTTGTTTCAAATGAACGCATAATTTTAACCAATACACGAAGTCTAAGAATAAGTTATGAATTGATCATTCATAATGCTTAGATATATTTTGGGAGCAAGCTACATTGCAAATATTAAACTTTTTAATGATAATCAAATACTTCTGTGAAAAGTCTTTAAATTTTGCTCTAATATATCTGTTACTATGGTATAAAATATTTCTTTTTGTATCCATACAGCATCAAATTATTTCAATAAAACAGTTAACCATTCACAAATACTAAATGATACATTGCTTACTGCTTGCAAATCATTGCTCTGTTTTAAAGTTGGTTATTTTTCAGATTTGCAGGCCATAATTTGGAAATTTGTTTAAAATAATTTCAACGTTGTAGGTGTTGTGAGGACTTTCATATGCTCAGATAATATTTCAGAAACATACAAATCTATATTATTGCTGTTTAGAATTTGAAGCCTTTCCACAAAATACTTTACCATTAAAACTTATGAAAGCTTTTTAATTTTCTTGCATGTTCTATGTATATATAGCAGTCGTCTCATTTAATTTTCCCTTTTAGAAAGTTTGTTTAACTGAGTAAACAAACTTTTCACTCTAAAATTCAATATATATTCTTTCGATATCGTTTGATTGAAATGCAGTAAGACGTGTTTTTAGTTTCAGCTCTTAATAAGCCGCATTACACATTTAATAATTTAATTTTTTACTCAACAGTGTGAAGTCGTTACTTTATTATCTCATTATTATCTTATTATCTCCAGTTACCTGTTCCAAACACCTCATTAGAGAATTTGTTTGTTCAAAGTTGAACTCTCTCCAGAACCATATCCAAATCCCTATTATTTTTGTCTAGCATTTGAAACTTTTCCATTAAAACGAATGAATATCTTTCAGTGTTCGTACATGTTTTATGTAGATTCCTTGTGTATGTGCTTTGTTTCCTTATAGGAAATCAACTTTCACTCTAAAATTCAATTTTAATGAACAAAATGTATAAAGAAGCGTTCTTCAAAAGTTTCAGCCCTTTGTAGACCACGTTACACACCAAATGGAAATTTTTTTTTTGCTCAACCGTGCTAAAACGTTGCTTTATTCTCTCAATCAGGTCAGTCGCGCTAGTTACCTGTTCCCAAACGACTCATTAGAGGATTTATTTGTACAAAGCTGAACTCGCATTGCCTCAACCCAACCATTTTTTCACAACCGTCTCTCACAACCCTAAAGAGACCCACATGCCACGAATACACGGATTACTTATCGCTCGGTCTTTCGTAATAAACAAAGACCCCAGTCAGAGAATACAATTTTTTCCTCGCTTCTCTTCCCTTGCACCAGTTTGAGAAAAGAGTGCCGGGCTGTTTCCGAATTCAAGATCTCGGAGCAGCCCCTATGCTATTTCCTCTTCTGACGAAATCCGCTTTTACCCCCCCCCTTCTTCCAAACCTTCTTCCTTCCGGGAGATCCCCTCCTTTCTCCCCCACCTCTTGCCCCCGCGAAACATTATTTATCCCAACTCCGCGACCCTTCTTTTCTACCCAGTGGGTCCCCCCTTCCTATTCGCAAGCCACAATCGAGAGAACTGCAAGGGGCGGGGGGCTTGATTTACGTCACGGGGTTCTGGAACCCCCCTTCCCTTCGCTTTTCGGCACTGGGGCTTTGTCGAACATTTTTGGCAGAGATAAGAGGGGGGGATGGAAAATCTACCGGAAAGTGCATTTAAAAGGGAAAAAAATCAGAGAAGTCGGGAAGTTTCATCATGGTGGAAGTTTTCATCAGAGAAGAAGGAGGGGTTGTAACGACTTGAGAAGATTAGGAACCAATTTCAGATTTCATACTTAAATTAGAATTTTTTCGCCCGTTTGTTATCCCCTGTCACATCTCTGAACTTGTAAGTAACAGGTTGTCTTCGCAATATGAATATTTTTGGAAGGGGGCGGGGGGGGGGTCTATCTAATTCAGAAAGAGCAGCCAAATTTAATTTGTACAAAACATGCATTCTTTTGTTAATCTATTGAGGAAATTATTATTGTAGTTCTCTATAGTTTGGTTTCAAAAAACATCGCTGAACTTTTTGTCAATGCAAATAGTGAATATGATATGCTCATAAACAGCAATACTTAAAAACAATCAAATATATATTTTAAAATTCTCAAGATTCATATAAGATGATGAATTTATGTGGCACTCAGTGTTGAAAAAGTCAATCGCCAAGTTCGATTATTTTGAGTTGATGGTTGTTACATACTTGGTATAAAAGTATCTGGCAATTGATGTATTGTCCATGGAAGCCCGACATAACCTGTTGGAAGAAATTACATTTCTTCGACCGAATCAAGAAAATTTAATGTTAAAAATAATATTGATTTTGAAACGAATTTTAGTAGCATCAGTTTCCCTTTTTAATGTGCATTTCCACCCGCATTCCATCGTAGTGACTCTATGCGGGCTGCTTGACACCGAACCACGCAGCCAATACGCGTTTGTTCTGACATTCTAAGATTTCTATATTTAATCCGGTTAGTGATATTCATCATGCTTCTGATACCATACCCAATCTACCTTCCCCATACCTCCCAGAAATACTAGCCGCACTCCAATTTAAAATACTGTAGCAGCTTGTCTAATTTTGGTCCTTGATTCATAACTGATGTGCGCAGTTATTTTTTGTACATAATCTATCAATTAAAAACAAAGACATCGTGCTCTGTCTTCTCTAAACCACGCTTTCAATTTAAAGATAAAATCTGTTCTCACAACGTTGTCCCAAGGTGCTGAAAATAGTATTTTTTCCTTGTGTCCTTTTAAGAGTTATGTTAAACAAATAATTAGATTATTAGGTAGTTGAAATAACGACGCACAGAAGCAGCACAATAGGATATTGGTGACGGACCCAGAACAATCCCGAAAGGGAAGATCATAAGACAACACCACGTAATTTGGAACCAGGGTCAGGTAACGAGTCAACATCTGAGCTGGCACCCCTCCCTAAAATTCCTCACCACGCCAACATGAGGACATGCGAGGTCACTACAGATTGACGTACACCATCCCCACGTATAATATGGTCTATTATTGAATCGGGTAATACGATCATTCGATATAACGCATCCAGATACATATGACAGCACCAGGTTATCAACAGTGAACAAACTTTCAAGTGTTATCATCTTGTCTGGAACATAAATACGAACAAACTGTGTATTTTAAAGAGAGAATTATGTAAGGTCATACAATATCACCTATGTTATGTCCTTTTGAATGTTAGTCATTAAAAAAAATTGAAACACAACCAGATCTAGAAAATTCGTCTCTTATTTTCCATTGCTGAGGCCACTAAGCGAATTAAATAAAATACGAAACTGATAAAATTGAGAGCCTAACTCAAAAATTGATGACTAGAAGGGCCATTGAGATCTATAGCTATGTAATTGTGCTGATAATGTGGCCTGTTATAAGAGCCTTCATACTCTCAAGATTTCTCATGTTTACAATTTTTATGTTGACTCTAAATTTGTTTACTTGGTCATTTTATTTTTGTCTGTAATAAAAACCTCTTATAGGTTCTTGCTATGGCACTGTGTCAGATCGGAATCTTCGCGATATCGTTTACAGTAAATTTAATTCCCCGATTGCAAAATAATACTGAAACGAGTCAGTGATATTGAATGTACTAAGGCCTGAGCATTCAAACGACTTATTTTCTCCCATCTCAACTGACCGGAACAAAACCAAGTGTCTCGAATACTTTTCTTCTGTTCACAACCCCATCCCATGTGTCAACACTCGTTTTTTTCTCATCCGTCATATATACTCCTAGGAAACTTCCATGAAAGAAAAAAGAAAACCAGCGATGCCTCCCGAATGATAAGCTGCGTAGAAAAACGCACGTTCCCTTATCTCGCACTATGTTACTTGTAGACAATTCCTAGTTGGGTCTTATCTCGTCTCTCGGTTGGAAGGATTTTCACATTAGCTTCAGTCGATTATCCCCGATCTGTGGGAGGAGGGAGAACAGTGATGAAGTGATAAGCTCTCCGAGGAGCGCAAATGCCCCTCCTCGCTGGATAAGAACCAAATCTAAATGGCGCTCGTGATGAACGCGCGGTATTTTTCGCTCGCTTTTGCATAGGGGGAAAGGGTTTGCCGGAATCAGGATGTGCTCGCTTTTGCAATTTGTCGCCAAGTTTTTATTTTGAATAAAGGGGAAGAGGGCTTTGGGTGAAAAAAGGAGGGGGTTAAAAATAGGTGTGTGTTTATTGCGAGGTTGGGTGTTTTCGAAGTGTCACCGCGGAAGGGGTTGGTATTTATGGAGTGTTCTGCTTCGGCAAGATGTTGAGCAGCTTGAAGTCATCGGAAACTGCCTTACGAGTGAGAAAGAAACTGTGGAATTTGTAAAATTTCGTCCTCATAACGAACTTATTATCGTCTTGCTAATAAGAAAAACCCGTAACTCTGCTGTTGATGTAATAGGATTTACGAGTTATGCTAATTAGTATGACGTTATTTTACTCAATCGGTGTACAGTTTGTTTGCTGATTCTATAGATTCTTATGCCTTACAATTGAAATCTAAAAGCCACTGTGTGTCGAACTAATGGATATCAAAATTTTTGTTTTAAACTAATGGAATTACCCGGCATTCTTCAGGTTGAATTAATTCATTATCAAAATAAGTACGCTCTGTCTCGAATGTCCAAAATGGCTAACATTTAATTTCCTTAATTCACTATTAATGCGCTTCGCGCACACTAATGTTATTTCAATTAGTTACCACCGTCCCAGCCTAGGCCATTCGGTGTAACGCCACGTAATTTTGAACCACGGTCAGATGACGAGGCTACATCTGAGCTGGCACCCCACTCTCCAAACTTCCACACCAACCCAACGTGAGGACTTTCGGCCACGACAGATTTAAGGTGCACCAGCTGCCTCTACACCATACACTTACAAATACCCATGCCCTGACCCGGATTCGAACCAGGAACCTTCCTGTCCAGATGCTAACACTATAACCACTTTACCGGTTGGTCGGCTACACACAAATGTTATAAAAGTGTACCACCTAAGAATCTCACAATATAATCTATTATTTTCTATGACAGTGTGCGTTAAGGGACTATAAAGACTATCAGAGGCAAACTTATATATATATATATATATATATATATAGCCAAATGAAGGTCTTATTTAAGTAGTATGCCAAAAATAAACCTCAATGCAGGCATTATATTCAACACAAGCTTAAATGAAACTAAAAGTCTTGGTAAAATCGACATTTATGGTCGTCATCTAATCAGATGCCTTCAAATAAAGCATGATATTTAAAATGGAAAACAACAAAGAATCATGCATCAAATACAATCTAATATCTTATTGAGCCACCTCTGATGATCACAACAGAATGTTGAGGCCGTGGATAGTATTAATTTCAGAAGATGCTCAAAGGGTGGCTTGCAGTTCCAAACACGAATAATTGTGTTCCTAAGCTCATGATGAGTATTAGACTTCTTGTTTGGAACTGACAGATGCCTCTTGGAGCCAACATTTATCTATAGAATTTAAGATGAAAGCTTTGAATAAAATTAAGGGAGGGTGCTAAAATACATTGTGTTTATTCATACCTTAGGAGGGTCAACTATAAGTTGGACTTTAGTACAAATGCAACTATTTTAACTCACATGAAATAATTACAAATTTTCATCCTATGACAAGGACCAGAATCATTTTGAATGATAGTTATTGGCACGTTGAAATGGTCCCTATAAGTTAGAATGAATTTGACTTTCAATATGGATAGATACCCATTAAAGCGTTAGGAACCTGCTTAAAAACTACAAGTTATCCACTTCGCAAGTCGATACCCGAAGTTGTTTGGGAGGTAGTGAATTCAGTTGTAGCCATTACATTCCACTACATCCTTCCAATTTTTGAATACTTCAGAAAATTGAGTATTACTAAGTCTTTCAGAAAACAAGATGGCTTTAAAAGAAACACATTCTTTGAAGCTATTTTCATTTTCGAAATTTATAGCATTATTAAGGTCTGTAGTTCTTTCTGTGTTTTGTCTTCAAATTTCTCAGAACTTTTCAGATGTACCTAGAAAACAAGGAAATGAATGATTTTGTTTAGTTTTAGAATACGGACTATCTGATAAAAAGTTTTATTTAAAATTTAGGAAATTATACGCTTATTTCAATTGTAAAGGCTATCTATCGTTCTAACTATTATCTCAGCATTCAATTTGGTTTTTACCCTTTCTTCGTTGTAAAAATTCTGTATTAGATAAATATTACAATTGATTAGTATCGCTATAACGTAGCAATTAAACTTTCAACTTTTGAATAGAGTTGCTATAAGAAATTTATTGCTACATATAATAATTTAGTAAGAGATCAAAATCGACGAACTAGTGAGAAGTATTTTGTAAATCCCATACGATATTTCGCTAAAAAAGAGAGAAAATGCACACACACACATGAAATACATACTTATATGGAAAGCGGTTTACAGTACTTAGTAATTAATACATTTCTAATAAAAAATAAACTTTTAATTCGTCTACAGATTTAAGGCCAAAATATTTCAAGATACTCATCCATTATATGACGCCTTCGTAAAATAATTTATATATTTTTTAAATATTTAAATTCTAAGCACATTTAGTCTCATTTATCGATAGCTTAATATTCGATTTTCAACATACCTTTAATGAAAATTGTATTCCTGATTTGACAGGAATATTTGCATTCAGGCAAAATGGCATTTTATAAGACCAATCAGAAGAGCCTGTATCAAAAATTTACACTTTGGATTTCAATTCGTCTAGAATAAACTAAATACTATGTTAATAGAAGGCATGAAAATGTGTTAGAAACAGAACTGCTTATCCATCAAAACTTCTGGAAAGATACAAGTCTAACTGTAATTTAAAACTGGAACTAGCATCTTTTTTAACTGAAAAACCAAAGTTTATCAGATAATTAATTCCCGTGAAGTTCCTTGGGTTAATTTTTAAAGATATTAAAATAATTATAAAATTTTGATCTATTAATGGTGAAAAAGCTTAAACTTTGGTTATTGGTGAATACCAAGGCATGCTAGTTGAATTTCACTATTAAAAGCAATTTCCTCCTGATTCTCTAGATTTCATCATAATAGACTTTAAATATACTGGAGTATATCGTCACTCAAAGTGGCAAAAGCGCGTATGTCAAAAACTCCATTTTTTCTTTTATTATTGCTAAATGTGGCCTTTTGTGATTTTCACCTGGTGGCAAAGTCCCTAAGGTCGTAAGATGATCCAATATAAATTCCAACCAACTGTATATGATAATAATAGAATCAAATCATTAGGAAAACGATTAGGTTTTTTTTTTTGCTCTCCTGAAAAATGCATGTTTTAGATAAACGACTTTTTGCACATTGAGTGACTATATATAATGCATACTAATTTGCTTAGTCAAAATATAAAATATATTTAAAAAGCATTGTATTTAATTGATGCCTTCAGAGTTTTAAAACTTTATAATCTTGATTTCTCCCGTTAAAAATTCAGAAAACATCTCTAAATTTCCAGTTTTGTACCACTAAAATGGGGAAAAAAAACCTTTCGAAGATTGAACTGATTTTAATACAAACTTGTGTAACAATAGTATTTGTTTCCATTTCCCGTAATAAACGGTTAAGGAAATACAATTTCTTCATACAAAAATTCTGAAAACGTCACTAATATTTAAGTTAAATATGATATGAGAGAAAATGTTTTGAAGATTACGATCCTTGATGAACTCTGTTGTAACCCCCTAAACAAACCCTATGATGAGAAATTATGAAAATGAAATTTTTATTCTTAAAAAATGCAGAACATGTCGCTAAATCTCCGATTGTATCCATTAATATGGGAGAATATGTGTTTTGAAGATTGAATACAATTCTTAAATAAACCGATGCAGTTATAATATTTCCATTCCCAATCATAAGCTTTCCTTGGGGATTGATCCCAGAGCGTCGTTAATTGTCCCTTGTGTTGCTTCTGTATGACGTTAGTTAAAATACCTACCTACCCAATAATAAGCAATTGATAAAGTTACTGCTCCTTTAAAAATGCAGAAAACTTTGCTAAATCTCCAGTTGTATGCCCCTAATGGGTAAGAAAATGTTTTAAGATTGAATCCGATTCATGGTGAACCTTATTATAATAACTACTCAAATCATGTATTAAGATTGGTGATTTATAATTTTTAATTAACGTCCTACAAGAACAAAACAACGGGCTATTGACGACGGTCCGGGATCAATCCCCTCAGGGTAAGATCCGAGGAGAACACAGTAAGTTTTAACCATGGTCAGATGACGAGTCAACATCTGAGCTGGCACCCAACTCTCGAAACTTCCACACCAACCCAACGTGAGGACTTTCGGCCACGACAGAATTAAGGTGCACCAGCCGCATTTACACCATACGCTTACAAACATCCATGCACTGACCCGGATTTGAACCAGGAAACTTCTGATCTAGAGGCTGACACCTTAACCTCCAAACCGGTTTCTCGGCTCCTGTAATAAGAAAAAAGAAAAATTTAATTTCTGTTCGTTAAAAAAACATAAAACATTGCTAAATCTCCAGTAATGCCCATTCTTTAGCTGAAAACGTTTCGAAGATTGAATACAATCCCAAAGTACACCGATGCAATAATAGTATTCACTTCATTCCCAGTAATACGCGGTAACGAAATAACATCTAAACTCGCCTCGGAGCATAGCAAGGAAAAGATCGCTCCCCCCACCCCAATTTCGCTTTACCGCCAAACATTGGCCTCATTCCAATTCAGTTCGTTCTGCCGGCTTTCCCATGTGATGTAAGACGAGGGAAAAGGGGAGGGGGTCCTCTGAACCTCCCCCCTCTCTTAAACACCCCTGTGTATATCCTCAGAAAATACCCTGGATTTGGAGTCGGGATATTATCGAGCTCATAATTTGAAGGCCTAAGCCGTTCTCTCTGAAATATGACGTTGCTCCTTTTACCCCCACAACGTGTCTCGGGGAGTTTAATCCCGTTTCGTTTGTTGCCGTTCTCGCCGCGCTTTGTCTCCTGTTTAATGAGGTAGTTCCAGATAAGACTCGCGCGCAGCGTGCCGAGTTCTTTTTCCAGTTTCGACGATTACCCACGAATTGCAATCAGAAAAGCGTCGTTAGCGCTCTGGTGCCGTGGACAGATAGCGCCTTCGTCGGGCAGGCTTTCTTGTGTCATGTTTATTGATGTAACGGAATTGCTGGAGTTATTAATGTCTGGACCTTATCAAATAGCCCGGGCAGAGCGTTTGAGATTCGGGTTTTTTGTTTCTTTATGTATCGGTGTTATTGGCGGCGGGGTTCGGAATCTATTGATTTCAAGCGCTCGAAAGTTGTGTGTTTTGGGGTCTTTAAAGATTATACTTCTCTTTATATTAACCTCCTAAGTCCCAAGACCAACTTTGAAAATTTAATTTTTTTTTTAGTTAATTGTTTTTAACATGCAGAAAAAAATATCTGAAATTCTTTTCTCCTACTATGAAAAAGGACTTTTAAAGCTTAACAGTAATTATGTCCTTTAAAAGAACTATATTTAAGGTATGTAATCCTATATTAAAAAAATTTTAATTAAATTAATAGTCAAAAATATAAACAATTTCCGATTCGTATGCGAGCAATTTTGCTTCTTTCAGATGACGCCATTTTCATATAACTGTTAATGAGCTACAAATAATATTCTATCTAAAAATAAGAGTGCTATAAAATACTGCCATTTATTTCACGAGGCAATTTTTTTAGAAAGTACTGTTTAGTGTCTCCCACAGGCGACGCCAGGACTGAGGAGGTTAAAAAAAAGTTACCTCCGCCACAGGACTGAAAATTGTGTTGTTTAGCTCGTTTCTTAGACGTTTTCCCGAGAAAGTACGGATCAGAAAATTACAAAATTGACATGGTTTGTTCAAATTTCCGATGCAACTATTAGTTTAAGTTTTATTAAGTGTCAAAGTTAAAAAAGCGAAATTTCTAATGCGAGTGAGCAAAACACATACGAATTTTTAGTCTTCAGCCGTGAGTTTTTTTTAAGAGTACCTTTAAACGTGAATTTTTGCAGTTCGTCGAGTTTTTTTAGAAATTTCAATTTGGTTCCTGGTAATATTTTTTTGAAATTCGGAACAAATCGGCACATTTTACTTATTTATAAAAAAAACTGTTATATCTATATTTATTACTATTAGTTTTTAAATTTAAAAATATCGCAGTATGTCGTAAAATGTACTCTTTCTTACGGTATAATTATTTTTTAAATTGGTTGATAAATAAATTCGATGCGATCAAAAGTTGGTCGTACAAATTTCGGAATATTGGGATATTTTCGCTACTTTTTGTTAAAACTGTCATATTTATAATTTATAGAAAAAATACATTTTCCTTTGATGTTTTCAAGTCTAGGAGTTTTCTAGATGGTGAGACTTTACAGGGTTCTATTACCCTCACAAACTAAATGTCTGTCATCCATGTAAATCAGCGATTTTCAACCGGTGTGTCATAAAAATGGCAATGGTGTTTCTTAGGGATGGGGAAAGGTTAAAATCATAAGATTTATTACATTTCAAGGTTTGATTTTTGAACATTTCACAAATATGTTCTCAAATAGTTCCCCGTTGCTAGAATAACGGATAAGCAATCCGAGGGTTGTTAGTTCGTAACCCGATCCAACTGAAAACCGTCGTGTACGTCGGGTTGGTGCACGTTGAATCTTTCTCGTCAGCGTGCTGTGGAAGTTAGAAGAGTAGGGTGTCAGCTCAGGTGTTGATCTTGCCAATAGACCGTTGTGTTGCTACACTGTGACGTCTTACTACTACCTACCTACCAAACAATTTCCAGTAATACTCGTACCAACAAATTCCAGTAATACTCGTACAAACAAATTCCAGTAGTATCTTTTTTACAAAATATCATAAATACATTGTTTTCAAAAGGGTTTTTAGTGTCATTTACAGGCTAAAAGAGTAGGTCAATTACTGTGATTGCATTTTGTAAATCGATCAAAATTATACCTATTTTTTGGACAGACTGGTAATTTTTTTTTCGTGTGCCTAAGAACTTTATTAATTAGTTTATGTCTACCTAAAGTCGAAAACAAGATGAAAATCACCGATCGCTGTAAAACAGCTAAAATCCTTGAATATGCAATTCGATTCCATATATATTGCAAAGCTATTTTTTTACACAATTAGACATTTATGGGAAATATTACGTATCATACATTTATCCGAATCGATTAACTAAAATATTCATTTTGTGCTTCAATTCTTGTTTGAGGACATTTCCTATCCTGGAAGGTAGGCAGTTTGTCCCTTTTTCCCTTTCGACAGTCAAATCCGCGTCATACATAAACAGGCTTCTCCGTACTGCCCTGTAAAGCGTAGGGCTTTACAGGCAGTGCGGTTGTTAAACGTATTTCTCCCCGTGCGATTTGTTTCCGGCTAATGTGCGTGAAATAAACTATTTTCCCGAATTCGGGAGAATCCTGTCCGGAGGAATGAACGTGTTCTCCCCCTCTGCGGGACTTCTAATCCACCTGGGGGGTACCGTATCTATTCGACAGCCATCGCACGTGCCCACGTCAGGGGCTCTTGGCAACCGTTTCCAAGGAAAGCACGTCCCCGTTGCCAGGCGACGGAAAGACCACGTAATCTGGAAAAGTCGGGCTGGAATTCGCGTGCATATATTGTAAGGCTTTTACTGCGTTTCTTTTACAGAAAGATGAGATTTTCTTTCCAAATGAAACTCGCCCCTGGAAGCCTTTATCAGGTTCTAGTTTTAAAGCCTCATCTGCCTTGGTGGGGTGGGGGAGAAGAGGGTGGTGTTCGAATCAGTGACTGCTTCCAATTCGCGACTTTCAATTTTTAGCGAATTGGAGGGAAATGGTGTGGTACGGAAACACCTGCGTTTTGGTTTCTGCATATTGCATACGCGCCGTGATGTAATTTACATTCGGCAGAAGTTTTTCTTTGATTCCTCCATTTCGCTTGCAATATCTGTGTGAATTTCATTTGTAAATTAAGCTATATTAAATTATATCTGGGAGATAGAGAGTATACCGTCACTCCAATGCAAGAACTAGGCAACTCAAAAATGTGTATATGAGCTGTTCTTAAATTATCAGATATGCAACATAAACTGATGAACCTTTTCGACCACTGCATTCAGATGTTGATAGCCTCATACCACAAAAACACTGCTCTTATGTTTTTTAAAAAACATAGTTAACACTTCTATCTCTTAATTTAAAATTTTGAACCTTCAACTCAACTGAGTTCTTTAGAATTAAAGTATATTATTTTAACATACAATTCCGTATTTTAGATGGTCTAATCATCGGCCTTCATAATGAAATTTCCTTAGAAAGTAGATAGGTCGAATTAACTAACCCCCTTGTTCAAAAATATCACTATAGACCGACAAACCAAACCATATTTGAAATAGGAGCGTACCCTACAAACCAGTTTAATCAATTAAACAGTTACATGTTAGTAATAATTCTTAGTCAGTAAATAGATTTTATCAGTTCTCAAGTTGGTATTATCTCAGTATAATATATTGCGCATTTTTGCTTGCTTATTTTTGTTTTGAGATGGATTTTTTTTTCTCCTTTGAATTTTATTAAACCTGTTGTGTAATCTCTTATGGCTTAAATGTATTCTGATTATACTCATTTATTAATTTTAATCATAAAAAGGAGAATTGGTTCTAAAAAAGGAAGGACAAACGGTTTCTGTGTTCTTTGTTGTTGTGTTATTAGAAATACCACATGCTAAATAACTAACTTTCAACCAAATTACTTTTCGGATTAGCCATATATTTGTTTCAATCCATTAATAAATTTAACCCTGTTAGAAATGTTATATAAAAATATTATATATTTTTTAATTGCTGATATATTGTCTTAAAAGATAGCTGATATATATCATCTATGTATCTGATAGCTGACCACAGAACTACTGTATGCTTTGTTAAAATTATGAGTTTAGACATTTTGTGTCATGACGTTTCCAGAACCCATTTTATTAACTCAAATAAGGATTTACATACAATTTTACAATTCTACTGACTTTACTACCCGAGTTTTTGCTGCTTACGCCTCTGTTTCCTCAGCAGTTTCGTATCGTCGTCGAACAGCCTTTTGAGCTTTGTCAGCTTCACGTGCTTGTGTTTTTTTTATCCTTCAATTGTTCGACTCGTGACAGTTTTTGACATTTGGTGTTTATTCGCGTTGGATTAAAAATGGACGACTTCTTGCGAAACGTTTTATATGAAATTTTACTTCTACGGTTCTAAAGAAACTGACTTGAAAACAACTGAGTCAACTTAAAAATTACAGACAGAATAAGCTATGCAAATTTCAAGACTCCGGACCTCAGCTTAACAATCAAGTCAGCTAGTGTTTCAGAGATTATATATTCTCTGAACTTCGATTTATTTTTTCTGCTTTATGTATATTCGATTCTTTTGTACTAAATTTTCAGCGTTAGTACCTTTTCATCGTATGATCAACTATTTTATCGCAATTGTGAACGGAAAAAACTTTTGTAGGAGTTAGTACATAGTAAAAGTAAATTTCAAAAATTTTGACACAATCCTGAAATATTTTTTAAACTAAGAGGTAGATGTGCTAAACCAATTTACTTTTCCTCACAAGAGAGAAATAATCAATACAATAACAAAATTAAATTAAATTAAAAACAGGAATTGGTGTATGGCAATATTATTTAAAGTTTACTTGTGGTAAATGTTGACAGGTATTTGGCTGCACCGTTTTAAATGAAAAATTTAGGGTCAGAGTATATTGTTTGAACAATATGTTCCGTTTCTTTGAAACAAAAAGTCACGAATGGGGTGCAAAGGAGTGGCAAATTAGATCATTCGCTTTTTACAAGAAGCCTAATGCATTTTCTACATGCCCTCCCCGACTCTAACCCACCTCTAGCGCTATCATAATCTATGATGGCATTTCCAGAGGTTGCCATATTCAGAGCGAGACCCCTCAAGTCGCCAGTTCTTCCGCGACTCAGCGATCGCGCCAAGAGAGTTGAAAACTTTTGACCTTTCTTGTAATAACATAAAAGGGGATTGCCTTGTCTGAATAATTTGGAAGCAAGCTGCGTCAAGAAAAAAAAATGACGGAAGTGCAAGTTGCTGAGAATTATTGAGGCCCAGGGCTGGGACCCTGGGCCCCATTCTCTCAAGGGGCAACATTTCAAAATATTCTAAACATTCTGATGTTTTTACTGGAAAAAAAATATTTTAAAACTTTTAGCTCAATTTTTTCCTTGTTATAGAAGTATATTTTAGTGTTGTGCGTGTGAAATGAATGCTTTAAATCACTCCATCCTTATATATATCACACCGCAAGTTAATTCAACATTTCGTGTGGCTTTTACTATTACTTAAGTATTACTTTTCATGTAGGCCACTGCATTTATATGAATTTTTATATAGCCAACTGCTTTCGTAATTTTATTTAAAAAAAAAGAAGGCCAATCACTAAAATTGCTTTTTTATAAATGTCCGGAGAGCTTAAAACAAAGGGGCTCTTCCTTACTTCCGTCATTGAAGCGCAATAACAGAAGATACCAAACCTAAATATTTTACTAGTTATAGTACATATTCAATAAAAATTGCATCCAAAAAATTAATATTAAGAGCAGTTTTTTTATTAAAATATACCAATTAGTACAATTGATCGGTTAATTTTTGAAATAAACTATACCAATTAGTACAATTGATCTGTTAATTATTTTAACAATATACCAAATCAACATATAAAGAGCAAATTTTGTTTTGGGCAGAGGGCGGCAATCAGCTTCATTTGCCTCAGGTCCCAAAACGTCGTCCCCTGTCTTCGCCTTTGCTGAGAACAACTTTTTAGTTCAAAGCACTGTTGAATCAAAGTTCAAAATGAAATTTAGAAGCTTATGATTAGAAGTGTCGCCTTTACCCAATGTTTATAATGTGCAATTGAATATAGGGAGGCCTTCCGATATTGGCATTTACCAGGCATTGTACCCCATGTAGCCGATGGGATCCTGGAAACTTGATATTGTGCTGAAATACTCATTACGTTTCCTATTTTTAAAATTTATTATCATTAAATTTAGATTATTATTATTGTGTTTATAACTTCTAGTACGTATTATCAAATCAAATGAGAAAAATTCATACATTTTTTACATGCTAAACTGAATCTTTGGAATACGCACAATTCATGAGATTTATCCATATCTTATTGCTGGTACAACCCTGAGTAGAGATGTGTTTAGCCCATAGAATATTTTAGCCTTGAGATAAACGTATTTATGCATCTTGTAGAAAATGTAACAAAAAACTAAACTGGTGGATCAAACTGGAAAAAATGTAACTGGAATTTATACTGGTGTTGGTGAATAATTTTATTTATAATTCAAATTGTTTGTTGCAGCAGGGCTAGATCTTTAACTTACGTCATAAAAACAGATATTTATAATTTAGTACTATGGTATATATTTATTCTACCTGTGCAAACCTTTATCTACCAAATCATCGCTGTGAATTCGTTTCATTAAATCAGGCGAATTCTACTGAATAAATTAAATTGCTACTAACAAATTAGTTCCAAGTACCATAATTATTCCTGATAGTCAATCAATAGAAGCCGAATATTGCAAAAGACTGATGTTCACGACCAATAATTTAACATTAAAGGAAATATCAATAGTTAAAGCACGAAGCATTGAATTTCAGTAGCTATCACCTCATCCAAAATTTCGAATAAAAAAAAGTGTGCACACAAATTAAAAAAGAAAATTACACTCTTTCCCAAAAGCGTTTCAGAGTTAAGTTAGTAAACTCAACCGGCTTTATGAAAACTTATTTTCGCCTGACCTAAAACTACCAAAGAAAAGTAACTGAAACCGTTAGTTATTATTTTAACATATGACGCTTTAAAAATTATCATTTCATGTCTTTCTTCATTTGTGTGATTTCTCTACATCTGCATAGTTACTAATGTGCTTTTGTTTTTGCGAAAAAAAATAATTACCGTTCTCGCCTACATAAAGATATCACGCCAAATGTGTCTGCCATTTGTTCTCTCAACTGTAGAAAGAGGGGGAAATTCGGGAGAATAGAGAGACAGTCCCCTTGAGGCAAGGGGGAGAGAGAGAGACTCTCTTCCTTTTCATTGGTTATCGCCTACCATCCTCCCCAGAACAACTGCATTGTTCTCTAAATGACATCCACAAACACAAAGAAGAAATTAGGAAGGATCTCAGCATGCTGGGTATGGCGAGAGAGATTCCATATGAATTATTGCTTTGGGGAATGCAGAAGCTACGTCTTTTTTCATTGTTAGATGCCACTTATTTATGTATTTAACTTGTAGAAACTAGTGTAATTAATTCCTAATGAGAGAGCTCCAGCAGGGAACTGTAAACAGAGCCGAAAGATAAATGAAATGAAAACACCTGTTTAAAAAAATACTTGTTTTGTCATTCGTGATGGCCTTTAGCGTGTCCTCTTATACGATTTTCTATGTAAAAAAATTAAAAAAGCTCGCATGAACTTACCTACCAAACAATCAATGAGTGGCATTTCTTTTTCCTATTGTCCTTTTTTGATCCATGTGTTTCTTTTGGTTCAAGATTTTTTGATGTTTTCTTAAATCACCCTTTACCCATTTATACCTCTCTTCAACAAATAATAACTGAATCCACTAGGTCAATGATCGCTACATTAAGTTTTAGTTGAATATATATCCCGAAAGTTTATTTCATGTAACTATTATTTCGTATTCGTCTACTTTAAAAGACCTAGGGCAACATAACGATATGGCACTTTTCAAATTTTCAGGCCTACCATTTTAAAGTTTTAAAATATTCCTCAATTATATTAGTTTATCCACTATTCAAGTAGGTACGTGAATTAACGTTGCACTGAAGCGAAACAACGGTCTATTGGCCACAATTCGGGATCAATACTCAAGAGTCGATGATAACGCCTCGTAATTTTGCCACTCTTCAAGCTTTCACGCCCCGCCAACTTGAGGGCATTTGAGACTACGACAGATTTAAGGTGCGCCTATGGAATTTAACAGTTTTGAACTCACAGTCCTCTGGTTGCAATCCGCCGCTCTCTGTCATACTTTCCCCATACTGTTCAAGATATAATGTTATCTCAAACTTTCAGTCATCACGCGCACTCATTCAAACAATCAGAAATACTTTCGACCTCTTGAATGTTTTCTTTCATTTATTTTTTTATTCTGTGACTTATCACTGTACTGCCCAAATTCCATAATATTTCGAATTGCGAAATATGATCTAGCAGCTAAAATTATCTTCCATGTACGTTTTTTAAGATAGCAAAAATGAAGAATTAAAATAATTCACGTTCCATTTCAGTTCTTTGACATTAATTTTACACTCCTAGTTTTTCAATCAATTAAAATATAGTTATTAATCTTATTTCTTTGCAAGTGATTAATCCCCTAAAATTAAATTCTCATTTCAGAAATTTTATACCGAATTTCGTGTTATTTGTGTAGTTAAGGTTCGAAAAAAAATACACGTTTAATTTTAATTAATGCGAAGCAAGAACACATTCATTTATGTGGGCAAGTACTTGCTATTATCGAGTAAGTTTTATAAGCAGTCAAAACTGAAAACGGAGAAAAGATAAAAACCGCAGTGCAAATATGAATAAGGCCTTTGTAACTCCTCTAAAATTCAATCCGTTTGTGTTTGCGTTTATGTAAAACAGATCCTTAACAATAGCATTACATGTTGAAATACCATTTTTTGAGATCTTTGACAGTAAGTCTTTTCTGGAAATCCAAGAAGAGACTAGTCTTTTCGACATAAATGTTTTATTTATCATAAATCTATCATGTAGTTGATGCAAAATAATCAATTATCTTTGCACCAGCGGTATAAACGAGTAAAATGTTTTCGTTAGTTACATGATCATGTATTTTAACTGTCTACAAGTTTTCTAAATAGGAAATGGGGTGTTTGAAGCTAGATAATTGCATATTTTCTAGATTTTTGAGTAGTAAAATGTCACATTTGAAACACTATAAAAAATTCTTCTCAAAATTCTCTTTACTGAAGTAGAAAAATATTTGCGAAGATTACACCTATCAAGTAGAATATTTTTAGTATTAATAATTCAGATAAATAGTTTTGTTGCGTATTTATGACTTATGCTTATTGCAACCTATCTAACAATAAACTCACAGAAATAGATATGGGCGTTGATAGTTTTAGTTTTACTACTTTCATTACAATTGATTGAAATTTCTATCACAGAATGAAATTGACTAGATTTCTAAATAAATTTATTGTAACAGTTAATCCTACAAAGATCTGAGTGGAACAGATCCTTTGTGTTATTTCATACCCTCATGTCTCTCTGTACATACACAATTTTAGGCTCAAAAAATGTACAAATGATTTTAAGATGCGCGTTTAAACACTTTTCTGTTTTTAGCACACTTTGTAAAGTGAATTTCTTTTAAAACAAAAGACAGAAAAGGAATTATTTTCTTTCATCAATGTAATCCCTTAATTGTGAAATACTAATCCATTAAAAAAGTTGCGAATAACTACTATAATTAATTTTAATATTCTATTTCTGAACACTATTTCTATGTGACATGTTTCGAATTTCTTCCATTTCATGTTTTGAACACAAACTTGATGTGTATGTATCAGCTTTCATCAAGTTTCCTTATTATTATTTTTTCTATCTCTTGATCAATTTTATGTCCACAAAATTTGAAGTTACCCATTTTGAATGGTTTCACCTATAACTATGAAGTATATTTTTCTCAGTCATTTACTTTTTCAATTACAAATTTGGTAGTATGCAATGTTATCTGTGATGATATATATATATATATAAACATATAAAGTGTCTTAAAATCATACTTAACTAACTTAATTAAAGTTGGCTTTAAAAAAACAAGCAATAATCCATGTATAGTTTTAAGAAACCCTTTTTAAAACTGTTGGGTATACATGTCTTAAACTTACGTGTACTATACAAAAACTGTTTTACACTAAACTGTGTTTTTTCCTTGCAGAGTGGAGGAAATAATCACGATTGAAGATTGTAGGACTAAGGTAATACAAAGTATGAAGGTTCAGTCAGTAAAAATATATTACTATTAGTAAATAAAGCAACCACAATATCATAAAATAACTTATTGCTTTTGTCACATTTGTTTATTTGCATGAAAATATTTAAAAATCACTTTTAAACTGAATCAAGTCAGATATCTAATTATTACTATACAGGATATTTAATCTTAAATCATTAGCAGATTTTTACAAGCAATGCCTACTTCAGAAACTCATTATTGTAATAAGTATTTGCCTATGATAAGGAACAAATGTCTATGCAATTATACTTTCGTATTTTGGAAATTTAAATCTGTAGTATTTTTTTACGTTTACATAAGTAATATTTGTATTGAAAATTTGTTTCACGGCATGTTTACTAAATATGCATCATTCCTAAAATGCAGATTATCAATCAATGACAGTAAACGTGTTAAACTGTCTACTTTTATACAAGTATTAAAATTATAGTATAAAGACTAGAACTGTATGTTCAAACATTGAAACAGACCTTTTTGAAATATCACTGTGAAATAAAGCACATTAACCAAGTAATTAAGTACAGTAGTATAAATTTAAGGTGCTTCTTGAATGGTACAGTTGCACAATTCATGTATGCTCATCACATAATCCAAAGTATTTTTTGAATTTATCTTTTTTAACAATAGCAGCGTAGAAATAAAAGTATTTCAAAGATTTTAGATACTGTTTTTCTCAAGTTTTCCGTTATGAAGCAAATTAAGAAGTAATTCGAACTGAAGAAATAAATGCTACATTCCTTTCTATCTTTAGTCATGAATTGATATTTTTCCTTCTTCAAGACTCGAAAACTACATCGCCACACTGAAACATTAACGTACAAAAAAGTTTGTTTCTAAGAGGACAATAGACTTTCAAATTTACCTAAATCGATCGCACTATCGATTTAAAAAAAATAATAAATTCGTGTATGACAAAAGTAATTTTTCAATTACCATTCTCAATAAATAGTGTCTACTTCAAAAGCAATTTTTTCTCCGATTGAGATGTTTTGACATTCTGATTTCAAAATGTTTCCGGCGCATCTATTTTGAATTCATTTACTTGAAATTTGTTTAGGATAATAATCCTTAAAATCTGCTGCATAAATCTAAATGCGAAATTAATCATGCTTTCAAAATTTTGATTTGAAATGTCACTGAACCTATTCTTTTTGCAAAATGTAAGGCGTTTTAGAATTTTAGTTATTTCAGTACAGATTGATTTTGCCTTACAGTCGAGCCATGTACTTAACAATGGGAGTTACTTTTATTTATATGTATACAAACTATTACGTGAATTGAAACTTCGACAATACATGAGAAACTAATGCGCATGGAACCTGTCAATGTTTGCAAATATCAACATTTTTTATCACGTTTTATGCAATAACTTCCGAATGACACCATTTTTCGATTAAACTGTATAGGTTTGCAGTAGAAAATATCTGCTCAAATTTCATCACAATCAGATAATAACAGCAAAGGTTTGATTTGACAGTTGCATTTTTTAGATTGTATTTATAAGTTTTATGTTTATCAAACTATATATTATATCTTTATAATAGGTTCACATGCTTTAGAGTACAAATAAACACGTTCATAGTTAAACATTGAATAACACTAAATATAACACACCTCTGATTTTTTCCAACAATTAAAGACTAAAAATTTAACCGATAACCCCTGAAACCATTTGAAGAGCTCTTTGATGTACGCTTACACCATTTCGGGAATCCCTGCCTTAGGTGATCGAATATGTGCAATGATGAGACACGAATTTATAACATCAACAAATAGCCTCCAGACTAAGTCGGGGATGATGCATCCCGGCTTAATGGTCAGTTGGGAATACTGATGTTGTGGTAGTCCTACTGTACGTGCCGCAACTGCCTACGTATATGGGATCTAAAATTCTGTGATATATTATTTGAATTTGTTCAAAAAGGATAGACTTAGGCATTACGTAATTTTGCACGGATATTTGTGAGCACTTTTGTCAAAGTTTTCTATTTTGTATTTGGATCGTTGAAAAATGTTTGAACGAAGAAAATTTAAGAGGTAAGTTTTGTGTCAGAAATTACTTAGTTATTGATTCTACCAGCAGTTCCCAAACTTAATAATTGCATTCCCATAGATGTATGTAATGATCTGAAATTTATGTAAAATCTGTTGAAGTGTGTGTAATCCATGCGTAAAATCTTCAAACTTATCATGACTGTAAAAATACATACTGTGAAAAGGCTTTTGTTTTGAAAGTAGTTTCACTGTTTTCACAATAGTTTTAAGGTTGATGCGTTTTAGAATCGTTTCATACTTAAAAATTATATGATGGTAATGAAATGTATTTAGATGAGATGTTCGACAATTTAAGAATTTCAGTCTGGGCTATATTGTATAGAATCTAAAAGTTATCTATCTTTATCTATCCATCTCTCTCTCCAAGTTTATTTTTTTATTTTTTCATAAAATGTAAATGGAAAATGGTTTGTTTTTTCAAATAATGTAGCGTTTCTTACTTTGAAAAAATTAATCCATCAGTTAAAACCTAAACCGCTACTCTAGTAATTTGGCATGGAAACGATCATTTAATAACTCTTTTAACTTAGCTAGAATTTAAACCTACTATTTCATATAGATAAATGTTTAAACTTCTGTGGGTATGAAGTTTTAAAAAAATAACATCAAAAATTTTATTGGACAGATAAACAGTCTGAAATCAGATCAAATGAGAAGAAAAAGTGTGCAATAGTAAATTGAATGTATATTCAACTGTATTTAGCTAGTGTTGGGGTGCATGTGGAAAGAGTACACCTATCAGCTTCTAAATATACCGTCGGCTTAAAACAGAAACTCATCAAATGGCATTTTTGATAAAGTTATCCTTTTACAAGTCATATATTTTCTGTACTTTGTAACAATATTGCTCTTCTGTATTTCATATTTTACCGACTTTATTCGATACAAAAGCATTAGTTAGTCTTTCTACTGGAAAAACAAATGCAGTCATTTTTATGCTCTTGCCTTCTTAAAGCGCGTCATAATTATTTATAAGATTAATATTGAAGCAATATATTTTTAATCTAGTAACATTTATGAAGTTTAGTTTTTTCTTTTTGATAAATTTTATGCTATCAGAAGGGGGGAAAAGCTATAATTTATCGTTTATTACTGAAACTATAAATCATCTAACTGTGGTTCAATGTTACAAGAAAGTAAAGGAAATTAAAATACGTTTTAACATAACTTAATTTCAAATTTCTTTCTTCAGGTGTTTACAATGGTGTGTTGTTAGGTATATAGGAGTAGTAATTTTTCCATAAAGAAAGCAACAATTTTAGATCATAATTATTGTTGTTGAGTTCTACATAAATTTGTAAATTTTTTTGCTAGTGTGATTTAATTTATTGCTACAACACAACAAATATTTCTCCATTAGTTGAATATGTATCCCAATTTTTAGGGTAAAATTAAAATTAGGCCCAAAACAAGTTCTTTTTTGTTTTTAATATTCTGAGATGTTTTAAAGCTTTTTTAGTGTATTGTAAATTTGTATGCAAGGAAGAAACAGAGCTATAAAGTATTACAATTGCTTAAAGAAAATTGACACCATTGTTTTTATTCATATATTATGTATGATTTTCTGAGCTAATAAACATTCACTGCAACTTTGCATTTGTTGTTATTTTTAATATGGAATTATTCGGATTGTGTGCAATTTCGAATATCTGCAAATCTTTTGTTTATTTAACGTTGTTTGCGAGTTATTTTTGATATACCTTTGATAAAGAAATGAAAATGACTAAATTAGTAGGTAAAATTTTCAAAGTTAAAAGTACGAATAATAAAGATTAAAATGTACGAGAAAACACACACATACACACACCTATCCTGGAAAGGATTAATTAATAAAACAAGTTGTGGCAACACTATTCTAGGAAAACAATAATTAAACTTGCATTTTCTTATCGTTGTTTACTTGTTTGATGATAGTGGCGTTTTCTTCACCGAAATAAATGTTGACCATATTCGCATGTTTTTAATCTTTTAAGTTATATTTAGAAGTTTCCTAATTTTTATGATGTATTTTATTAAATGAATATGTGTCTAAAATTATATATTTCACTGTGTATTAAAATTTATGGTGTGCTTTAAAAAAAAGGATATTTAATTTTGTAGGGAAAAGCTTGGGGCTCAAAACTATAAAGGGAACAAGTACAATTGGATTTTTATGAATAATAATTATACAATTAAATTACTTTTATGCGTTTATGTACAAACATTTTAAGAAAAGAGCTGATACCCATAGTAAATCGCATTAATTATTTTCCCATATTTATTTCTTTTCATAAAAAATTGAGCGAAATATTAATAAGATCTAATCGAGGAGAATTATTAATTTAGCTTGTAATTTGTTCCCGTTATTACTGTTAAATCCTGTTGTGAATAATTTTTAAAATTTTACATATGCATAATATCTACATGTGTATAACATATACATTTGAATAGATTATTTACTTACTTACTTTTTTATACATATGTATAAAAAAGTTTCAAATGTATGCAAATAAACCTTCTACTTCGTAATATTCTCTGAAAGAAGGACGTCTTCAAAAGATTTTGTTTTAATTTCACTATTTTTTACCTTTAGTAAATAATTCAGTTATATTTCCTATTTTTTTTATGTAATGTTTTTTTTTTTTTGTTTACCTTTCCACAAAAAAACTGTCTACTGTTGTTCATTTGGCCTCTTGGATAGGCAAGTAAAATTTCTTCCCCTTGCTATTAAATTGAAGCAAGCATTGTAGTCATTGTGGGTGTGGCGAATTGAAAAAAAAATCATAAGCGAACCGGTGATGCAAGAAATTTGAGAACGCACACTGGATGACCCTTATTAGTTCAACGTTAAGAAAAAACGCTGGCATCTTTTCAACAAGACTATGGATGATGCATTCAGGCATTTTTTTTATGAAACTGGGCCCCACTGTATTCATAATTGGATTGAACATTAAAACAATACAACATAACAGCAAGGGTTTTTATGAATAGAGTAACATTGTTTCAGAAAATATTGATAAAGATATGTTCATTATGTGGTTGTAGAACTGTCCCTAGAAATCATGGGAACAAGTTTCTTATAGAAGAGTCGTTGAATACCGCGTGCGTGATAAAGGTAAATAGTAGTACCATGGTCTCCTTTACTGAAAAGAAGTTCATCTTAATTTCGGAAACGCATTGTATGAGCTTTCATTTCTAATTAAATCCAATCTATGTGTCATGACCCACACAACTACAGCCAAAACTAGAGTATTGTAGAATCACTATTGACTTATTCATTCCAGATTGTTGTATTATTTTCATTTAACTCCAAATAAATGTATTATCTTGTGTGGTGTGTTGGGAATGCATATGTACGTCGTCAGGAAAATTAAGGGTGGCTAACATAACATTAAATTATCACAAATAATATATTCATTGGGAAGATGGATACTACAGATATCGGAAAATATTTTAGTGTTAAATAAGTATAAGCATGCCGTTTCCAACTACCTTGATTAAATTTTGTATTGATAGAAAAGGGTAAAAAAAGGGCGACCTTCTGAGATTTGTACGTAGATATTTCAAGAACGGTCATGACCACACGCACCCATGAAAATGTCTCGGGTGTGTGAATGTACAAATCCAGAAATGGAGTCGCTAGTGAAAATATAAACTTTCACTGAAACGACTTTTTGTCATATCTAGTTTCAAGAATCAAAACTTTTATTTCTTAAGCTTCCTACTTATTTCCCTATTTTATTTCTCAAAGTAAAAAACAAAGTTTTTATTTTTCAACAATCAAGTGAATTTTAGACTGAATGCTAAAAGGCAATTTATTTTAGAACATCGCGGGACTCTTGAGACTTTCCAAGTCTCTTATTCACCAAGTCGGATCTTACCTTTCCAGGGTGATCCGGTATTAATTACTAATAGCTCGTTAAATTGTTTCTATGCGGCACGAATTCACCTTCCTTCCTTTTTTCGCCAAGCTTTAATCACTATACGACTGACAGATTACTAATTTGTAAACAATATTAATTATTTTGTTTATAAATTATGTTTATTAACTATCTTGCCATTTACTCAAGAGATCTCATACTCTTGAACGACACAATTAAAACCTCCAAGCGCACTGAACACTTCTAAGTGTTCAATGCACTTGGTATTGCATTGAACAAGTCTAAGTGTTCAGCTGTCATAGATTATCCGTAGTCACAAATATTACAGATTGGGGAATCTATAACTCAAATTCGGAAAAGGTGGGTCTGTAAGCAATCGTGCCTGGACAACAACATTATGAAACAAGCAACAGCTGCTATCCATGAAGCATTGGGCAGATTACTGATAAAAGTACAGGATAAAACTCAATTATTTTGTACAGCAATTTTTTAAGAAATAGTTTTGTACATTTTTATCAAAGCATGACATAAAAACCAAATTTATAGAATTTACTGTAGCCAAAAGCCGTTTACTCTCTCTCTGACATGTCAACAGTTTCTTCTCTTCCAGGTTGCATATTTAATAAAATGATTTGTTCTCTAAATTTAAAATTAATTAAAAATGTTCATGCCAGTTCAGAATTATGAAACGGGGGTAGAATAACTAATGAGGATATATCCCCTAAAACTCGGATACGTTACAAATTTTCATAAATAAATCAAGCTGAGGAAATGTACTTTCGACCACATCGTGAGATTTTGCGCAAGACTGGCCCAATAGCACTGTCACTGTTCCATCCCCGAACACAGTAGGAAGCGTTCACAGCACGTACATTTCAACCGAATCTTACCCAACCAACAGACGGGGACATTGATGAACGATTGGTACAGACCCGTCTGCTGCATTTGCAACCACAGAAGAGGGAGGTACTGTATAAGTACTGCCAGTAGGTGGTAAGCAGGGTATATGGAACAAGAATTTTAAGCTGATACACACCCCGGTGTCTTTCTTGTCCCACTGCGCTAATAAGCATTACCCGACTCCAAAGTGTGTTTTTCGAAAGGAATTTTTTCCCTATTAGCGGATATCTGGACTGCGCTCCGTCTACTTTCTGTGAATAAGGAGGGGGCCTTCGACTGATGTACGTCCACGCGTGGGAGAGGCCTGTGGGTGGCCTGAAGGAGGCCCACCCATGGAATTTCCAGCCCATCACTCTAGACCATGGAAGGCGTCGCATAGGTCTGTGTTCGCGTCGCCATAAACAACATCCATCTTCACCATCCCTGATAGCTGTTTGCCTTCCACTAAGCAGACAGAACTCGACCCCAGGGAGTGTTCATTTGAGACTACACGTATTCAATACACGCTCTGTTTCGAGTGTGGTGGAGTAATATAGTGCATGTCTCCCAAGACGAGTTTTTTCCACGCTGTTGATGTATGGGAGCGGTGCTTTTTCATACAGGTTTTGTCACATTTCAAACACTGTATATGTGCTACCCATTTGCGGAGGGAAAACGGTCTCTTTCGCACTCTTGGTCGTAAATAATTCAGAAACAAGTTATGAATGTTCTTCTATGAAATTCGTAGCGAGTTCTTATCTTCCAATTTTTCATGACAAATGTACTCTCTTGTAGTAAGGGAGCGCAATATTCTACGCTTAAAGGGTAGTATGTTATCGGCATCACTGTCAATGTATATTTCATTTTTCAGATACGATCCTAAAATATGTTTTAGTCCTCAAAGTTATTTTCTTGGTGTGTTACTGAATTTGTAAGTGATTCCGTATATAAAGGTGAAGATTGAATGAAGAGAGGCCATTTCGAAGTATATTCTAACAGAATTAAGTCTGTAAAAGCATTTAAGATCATAAACACAAGTGAACACTAAAAAATTTATGTATTTATTTTTAATCTTTATTCAGACGGTGGGTAAATAATCGAGAAATGGATGATTGTAATCACAAGTTTATAGCTAGTTCTAAGCATTATTGAAAGCCTTAAGCATACAGAGTTTTCCTCAATAATCACAAATGTTAATAAAATAATGGAAATAAATTCGGTGATCGATCATCAAAGCAAAGTTTAATTACGTGTTTGTTGAACTTTATGGTCAGACTTTGCTTCCAATTGTTTGTAGTTGTTATATGTAAGTAGAGGTAGTTTGCAATCGAATTTAAGTCGCACTGCATGGTCATCGATCAATCCCAAAGAGAAAAGTCCAAGGACAACACCTGGTAATTTTAAACCACTATCAGATGACAAAATCAACACCTAAGCTGTCACCCCACTCTGCAAATTTCCACACCACGCCAGGGTGAGGACATTTGCGGTCACTGCAGATTTAACGGGCACAGCCCCACGTACTAAAAGAGATTATCGCACGGCCTACCTCTCTTCAGGTATTATACCTCCTTACTTCATGAGGAGTTAGATGTAACATAAAGATTATTTTGAAAAATTCAGTGCTGAAAAACTGGAGCCTATATTACATCTGTTCCAATCCGCATAAAAACATGCATGTACAGAGATTCAATAACGCCCTCATGTAACGCAACGAAAAGTGTACAGACTAGAAAATTATCTTTCTATTTCTATTAGTGTTTTGTTGTTGATACGTTAAAGATCCCTAAATTTTCATAACACCATATTTTTATCTACAAGATGCTTTTATTCTTGTGTTGATCATTTCACTGTACAATTGATGAAAAGCAGTTATTAATTTTCAGACTAAACTTAGGCAAGAAACAATCATTGCGGCCCTCGGGGCACATCTTTAGGTGTGTACGGGCATCACAACCCCGAGGAACCCGAGTGATCTGTCCTTCCTTCTGTTTTACCCTCACCTACCCTTCTTCATTTTGCATTTCTTCCCTTCATGTTGTCTTGTGTTTGATGTAACTCGACCAAATATGACCCTTGCTCCATAAAACCATAGATCAATCAATCAGTCATTACGACTTTAAACAAGAATTCCATTTGATATTGAAAAATAGAAGCAGTAGCCAAAAATACTCAGTGAAAAGTGACAAAGCGTGTCTTAAATTTCACGAAATAATACAAGATAGGAAAACATGACAACAGAGTCATCTTCCCATTAAGGCAACAAAATCATTATGGAGGTTCCATGTAGCAGTTAAGAGCTGGATGACAAATGGCAATGGCATCATTATAGTGCGTTTGATGTAATTAATTAGAAGATCCGATAAAAAAGGAGTCATTTAGGATCATACTGGTTTACGTTCTTGTCTAAAGTCAAATTTTCTTTGAAAGTTAACGTAACTCAACATGAGCTTATTGTCCAGAATATTCTAAGTCGTGCATTTTAAGGGCAGATTGGAAATGAGCTGTCTATGCATCCTTAGAGACGGGACTAGCAGAGTCATTTGACTCGGATGCCACATTATCTGGGTTCTACAAGGAAGCCAGGACCATTCGGGTTTATCGGCTGTTTCTATAGCTGTTCTTCTTTTATTCTTTTTATAATTAGCTACTAGCTACTGTGTGGCCAGCAACGGCGTTGCCCGTGACAGTTCTTTTCGTGGGGACAGGTGTGACCACTTCTAGCTAACCCCCGGTAATTGCTGCGAATTCGCAGTTGGGAATAAGAAGGAATAAGAACTGAACCAAAGGACTGAGGACTGAACCAAAAGGGAATTCGTAGTCTCTTGGATACCAGTCATCATGGCGTTGCTCGTGTTGGTTTTCTTCGCAAACCAAATGGAAATTCACAGCCTATTCGAATAAGTTCCCTGTGAATTAAAATTTGGTTTGCTTATCAATATCATGAACTATGGTTTGCGTCCCAAATAGGATAACAGCCATAACAAAGTTGCCTGTGGTGTTGGTTTGCTTCGCAAACCAAATAGGAATTATGCGTACGTCACAATCTCTTGCAAAATATAAATATTTAACTGAAAAATTATTTATTAAAATAAAATCAAACGTATAAAGTATCTCTCTGCTGGCAAATTTCCCGCAGATTTGAAATCCGTTGAAACTTTCAATCTATCATTAAAGATCCCGATTAAACAAAAAATAACTAAAGAATGGCAGACAAAATGTTTTTTTCTTTGCTTTCTTTCGCTGAAATCGCAAGAGGGCAGGAAATGTAATCTGTTTACTTTGGAACACGAATGTTGGCGTGACGTCACATTCTCTAGCAAAAATATAAAAGATATATTCAATTTAAAAATGATTTATTTAAAGAAAATCATATTTTTATGTATCGATCTAATGTGAAATTTTCCGCTGATTTCAAATCCGTTGAAATTTTCACTCAATCCTTAACGGCTTAGGAGATAGAAAAAAAGAACTGCATAACTAAAGTTAAAACTTTGTTTTTTGTCGTCTGCTGGAAAATCACTTCTCCGCGTAAATTAAAACGGAAACAGAAAAAATGAATTTTGTATCTGATCTTTGATGTTGCCATTCTAATGAAAACAATATTAATTAAATTCCATGAAATTCATTTAAAAATGTTCTAGATTGAATTTCAAAATTCGCCGCTACTATAAAATTGCAAAAAATTTGGACTACCTGTGTGCGAAATACCATTACTGTAAGTGCCATAGATTATCCAGGACTTGGCGTGCAAGAAACAGACAAACACTTCCTTTTATAATACTAGATATTTGAGAAATAATAGTTGTTTTCGTTGGGTCAGGTGTAACCTGAAGATCTACAGAATATTTATGCGTACGATACAGAGCAATACGTTTAAGATAAATAAAATGTAGTGTGTGAATAGTTTTCAGGTCCGAGGCCGGCTATGGAATTGTAAATACTTTTAACTGACACGTCATACCAAATACTCTCCTTCTGATAGCTTACCCGGCCGCCGACCAGATACAGGCCACCAAGTATATTTATTAGGCCCATAAACCAGATATGGCTCTTTGAATAAGTTTAATAAAACCGCAGCTCAAACACGATTCCCAGACATCTGCAGACCAGATACAGGCCTCAATATGATTTTAGCTAGATAACCCAAAAGGATAATCATTCATAAAAATAGATAGTTAAATGGTATAGGTTAGCTAGATAATTAACGTTACAATGGAACAACACAACTGGCTCGAACATAAAAGTAGAAAACCGGAACCTAGTGTTATTTCGCAAATAGTTCCATTGAAATTCGGGCGAGCAGATTTTTATACATATTCTTTTAATTAATTTTTACCGGTTTTTTGGTTTTAGTAGATTTTTGTAATTTCAAGAAGAAATAAAAGAAAACTTATATTTGTAATCTCCAAATCCCTTTGGGGAAATAAAAAACGGCAGTTCACCTCTCTGAAAGGTTTTCAGCTTTGAGATTTGTCTGTCAATTTACTGTATCAGTTGTATATCGCTTCCATGGTCATTAAAATTTTTAATCCTTCGCTTTACTCGTACGGATCTCTCTTGCAAAAAGTACCGGACCCTAATGAGAGCCCCTTTGCGCATTGCCCTTCATGCCCTCTTCCCCCATGAGTTTTCCACCAGTACTCATTAAAGAGGGGGTATTCCAAGTTTGAGATGGGCAAAATCATGGCGTCAGTTTGTTGGTGGAATTTACTCGATCGATGGGCTTCCTCCCCCCTTTTCAGGAAATCAATAATCCACTTCACTGTGAAATGGAGTTGGCTCTCTTCCACGTATTCCTGCAATTTTCGCTCCTATTTAGGACTACGGGATTTAAGAAAATCCCACAGTTGATTAAGAACCTGGAGCACTCCCTGGAAGATCTCCCTTCGCGCCCTCTTCCTTTTTATTTCCAAACAAATTTTTCCTAACGTGGTTAGACTGCCTTGGAAGAAAAATAGTGAACTGTTTTAGATGGAGACTCCTTTGCTTCGTGTGATTACTTATTTATGTTTTAATATAAACAAGAGGGAACAGAGAAAGATATTCAGATAACGTGTAAGCCAACTACTTGTATATACCAAATACAGGCCATATACTTTTGACTATGCTATTTCACTTTGTGAATATAGCATAGTTAAAATAATTTTTTCAATTCCATTTTAACAGAATTGTTTGTTTTTACTCACTTGTGTTTCACTTGTAAGACAACGATTAGTACATTCGACAGTATTTAAAGAAAGAGAGGAAGATTCTTAAACCACTGATCTTTAAGCTGTCAAGTAATACAAATACTAACATGAGACAACTTTCGAAAGCTCTATACATATTTCATACATAATTCAGATTAATATTGAATACATACACAATAACCACATTTTTATGTATAAAGCTTGTCCCTATTACAAAACCATAGTTGACGTCACAAATATCCATACAAATAACATCTGTAGAAATAGGTATATTTCAGTCTAAAACATTTCGACATCGAATGAAAATGCATTACAAGATTTAGTATTGTATTAAATCCAACAAATAACTTGCTTAGAAATAGGCAAGAACTATGGAGGAAATTTTGATAAAGTCAGTTTTTAAATTACCAGAGGGATCCTTCCCCTGCTAGCCTACGCTCGCCAACCCTCGATGATTGCTAATCAATCCCATTTGGTTTGTTTCTATAACAAACTACTAGTTAAAACTCATTGCGATATGGCATTTAAGCATGATCAAGCCATCTGAAACTATGAAATTGCACAAAGAAAATCAGGGACAATCATATCGCAATTACAAGCGCCTACCAGACTATTGTTCTAGAAAAAGCAAATGTATTATACAATTGGAAGTATAAATATTTCGGTGGATCATGAGTAAAAAATAATCCTTCTTGTCAAGTAACTTTTCTTTTCCAAACTTTCCACGATTTACAAAATTGTATCACTCGCATGTAGTTTCATGCTATCCATTTTCAAACGATGGGCCACAGAAAACCCGGTTGGAAAAGTAACCGGAGGGTTGCGAGTTTGAATTCAACCAAAGACCATCGTTTACCAAGAAGGCTGGTGCACGTTAAATCTTTCGTGACCTCAAATGTCCTTACTTTGGCGTGGTGTGAAAGTTTGGAGAGTGTAGTGCCAGCTCAGGTGTAACCTTGTCATCGGACCGTGGTTGAAAATTACTTGGTGTTATCCTTGGATCTTTCCACTGAGGAATTTATCCCAGTTCATCGTCAATAGCCTGTTGTGTTGCTCTAGTGCGTCGTTAATTAAAGCCTACCTACCTACCAACCACTTTCAAACGAGATACTGTTATGAGAAGCATCCTTTTAAAATTTAACAAAGATAATTTATTTGTTACAGAGGTCTATAAAAATCATAATTCAGACAGAATATCAGTAATTGTATTATTCAACAAGTATTATTTGCATGGTACAAAATAATACACTGGTAAACCATATATAAAGATATTTACATGTACATGAAAACGGTTTCGTAAATGCAGCCAAATGTTGAAATAGATATAGTCTTAGCTAAGAGAATCAAAACGTCTAGAAGTCAAGACATTCAGTAGTCAAAGACGTAAGTAAATTAAGTTAAATAAATTAAAGTAGTCTTAGGACGACGTATCAGATTGGCATCTGGCAATGAGTCGTAACTCTACAGGAGACTGTATGGCAAAGGATATGCAATATTGGATGGTAAATAAAGAACTATTTGAGAAGTTTCTGATGTCCTATATCATATACGTGTTTTGGGGCCTACCAGAGTCTCTGCATACTGTGTATGTATAGTTATACTGACCCCCTGCTACCTACACATTGCCACAACAGTTGCGGTTCGCCCCAAATGTCGTGTAATTTATCTACAAGATCAACTTCACTACTTCAATTCCACAATGCAACCCCCTTAAAAACGATGTTCGAGTGGGTTGTCCAGGTATTCTTGGTCGCAACTGATGACAATTCACAGGCAACACCAAAAATAATACTCACAGAGAGCCTCTGACGCTTTTTCTATAAGCCACAGGAGGCTCAATTTATATGTTACAGGGAACGCCCCTTGACCTTTATTGACGTTCTAACATTAACTAAGTTTAATAATTTGCATGTCTGGTACAAAGGATTTTTTGAACTGAATATCATGATTATTGATAAGTCTGACTGTTTGATTTTTTTAGCCACAGAGTATATTTTCGACATAATAAAACATATTACATTCATTAATAAACTACAAGCACATTAAATCATACTCGAAGTTATAAATTTCAAAGCACTATAAGTACAGAAATGTATAATTACTGGTAACTGATTGAAGAGACAAGCCAGTGTGGAATGAGTTCATCCTCCAACTACTATTTAGCATTCACTGCCTCATGGCATGCTTATATCACTAAAGGAACGAAGGAATGATGGAGCAAATACATTGATGCCCTTTGCATCATGCTAACTTTCTGAAGAGGTACATTGTATCCCACATGGCACGATGGGTTAAAGGTATGGAAACATATTGTACTATATTTACCAATTTATGTACCCAGTTTCTGTACAAATGTTAGCAATTCTAACTATACAATTAACGTCCATCAAAAACAGTTCTGCAGCTTCACGAACAATTGGAGATGAATGTCAATATTGTAACCATTCACACCCTTATTTTCTCTCCTTCAGGGCCGTGTTTAACCATGGTATATACCTAATAATACCACACGTTGTAGTACATGGTGCGTATTGAGTTTTACACATTTGAATAGGAATGGCTAACAAAACGTCTAACATAAACCTGGCAAGGAATGACGCCTTTTATTTGTCACAAGCTCATTCCATCAGTATCGCCATGGTTTTTTCATTCTTAGAGAATTTTCTATTTGGACAAAAGGGGGGGGTTATTTGTTCACGATACAATAACCTAGTCCAACTGCCTTCCTGGAGGTTTTGTAGATGTTGCCTTTATTAACGTGGAAACCAGGAAATTCATAAACACAATGCGTTGACTGATTTTTATTCAAATGCTTCAATCTACTGCTCTACCAAATGAATGTTTCAACCACTTGTCTACTTTGGTGGTTATCTCCTCTTACCATCATTCTCTCCAAATATGTTCCGTAATGAGATATTATTGTAATGGTATACAGTTCTATTTTCATGCAAGATCAACTAACAGGTGGTTAGAATATTATGTAGCACTGAATCGAATCTTAACTGTGAAGAGAACATTGACCTGTCTTGAGAAATTTCTTTGGATACGACTCTACTGAAAGCGTTCACGGTGTTAAACTCTATATGTAGACTTTCAATACACGTTACAGATGATGTGTTACAATCTGTCAATATTGGCAGGAATTAATAGCATTTAAGCCATTCTAAAAAAAAAATTCAAATAATTTAAGTACTGCATCCCATGAACTTGAACTGAAAACGATGTTTTACAGTGAATGTTAACATGTAATAACAAATAATAGCATAACTACAGAGAGATAGACTAGGACTAAAAGTCGATTTAAAAGCAATGCACTTGAGATGTTGGCCTGTAACTTACTAATATGAAGGTCTGTAGATAAAGTGTCAAAATTATCAGTATTACGAATGAATCCAACAAATTCATCATTCAAGGGCAGAAACAAGGAATGACATATAATTGTAAAGGATGTTTGTAGACTTGTAAAGTCCATTTTCTACAGATTTGTGTCCATCAACATACCAAACGGTCCACATATGAAAAATTTTGCTCAACTATCTGTCTACCAAATAGATGTCTGCTTTGTTTATTTGGTGAGAAAAACGAAGCTAAGAATCAGGAGCACTCGTCTGACCAGAGAGGTGTCAGTTTTAAATATGATCCTTGGTGGAAAATACTGTGAAAGACGCAAAATATGTATTTGGATAACAAGAAAATAAAGTTTTTACAATGAAAATAGTCACGGTGGTTTTACTCTTTTTTACTTTTTAGAAATTCATACTCTCTTTCTTACACTTATTCATAATATAGCCAATTGCTTCCTTGCTAGATTAATAAATCAATATCTTCTCTCTCCTAAAATTATTATTTAGCTAATCAGAAAAATGTATAACATTCAGTTTCAATATATTTTTAATTCCCACAATTTAGTTTGCCATTTAGTATACTATGGTAAGTATTTACTAATAACATCCGACATTTATACATAGAATGTATTACTCTTGCAATTCTGATTTTTAATAATATGTAAGAGACAGATGACGAATTAATTTGATACGATATTCATAAAGTCATTAAGGCATAACATAATGGTTAAAGATTTCCTATTGAATGAGATGAAATAAATTAAATATTGGATAGGAATTAATCGTCTTCAGTAGAGAAAAAAAATTACAATTTTTGGGAAAAAAATAAAAACAATTTTTAATAAATAAAATGAGTTGTAAAAAAGGAGCTTCGCGTTTCAACTTAAGCCTCTTTACAACTTAAAGTTAAGATTTGAAGTTTTTTTAAAAATTCAGCTTAAATATTTTTTATAGCAATATATTTTCAGGATATACAGCAGATTTTCAGTTTTCACCTATACCAACAAGCGATTTTTAATTGAATCTTTGCAGCACTCACTTTCAATCACAGCTGTTTAAATTCTGAACGGAGTAATTTACTTATATTACATCGGTAAAATCAAAATGATCATTTGAAAATATATCTGTTGAGAGAGTGTGTCGGAATGGATACGATATTCAGTTTGGAGATCAAAGATCCAATCCAAAATAATCCAATCCAAAGATCCTTCCAAATCCAAGAAAAGATCCAAAGAGGAGGGAGATCAATCCCTTGCAAAGTTTATGTGCATTTTTTTACCCTTCGAATTAATTGGTCTTTAATGATTAAATTATTGAATTTTAATAAAAAAAATATATATAAATAATACATTTATCGTAATTAGCTAAAATTGCTTCTCCAAAATGCAGCCAAAGCTAATATCATACCTTTTTAATGGCAGCAATAAATTTTCTTAATTGTTCATGTTTACGACACATTTGCATGTACTCTTTAAATAAACAATAGTTTACATTGGATTCAATGTTACTGTGGTTATTCAGAGTACATAAACTTTCATAAAAAGCAAATCTGTCGTCTGGATGTTGTATTGCCACGAACATACAAACACACTAAATTTACTTTTGCTTACTTACTTTGACTATACTTAATTTTGCTTTAAAAGAGCAGGATATCCAGAAAAAGCTGATTGACTGACTTGTTTCAAAGGTAGTATATAACAAGGAAGGAAATAATGAAAACATCACCCTCTTGAGCATAAGGAATTTTTGGAGATGTTTGGTTGTCGCCATTGCCTGCATAAGTTCAACATTTCTTGTCGTTTCATCAATTCGCGGCTGAGAAAGATATAGACACTGTTTGATATTTATGTTTTAGTTATCATTCATTTAAAACAAAATCTTAGTATGCTATTGATTGTGAGTAAATGTTGACAACAGACTCCAAATTTAGTGGTAATAAAGAAAACCCCAAAACATAACTGATTTATAGTTACATGTATTATGATCAAATTAGTGTCAATGGTATGAAAATTTCATCACGAGTTATTCAATAATTTTTCAGATTTTAAAATTCCTCATTAAATCTATTCAATGTCAATGATATAAAATAGGACAACGAAGACATGAGAAGAAAAGAACAAAGAAACCTCTGTTTGTCAAAAACCTATATCTAAGCAATCTATTCAATAAATAGGCCCACGGAAACCCGGTAGAATAGCGGATAAGAAACCGGAAGGTTGCAAGTTCGAAACTCGATCCAACGAAAGACTGTCTTATGAGGGGAGAGGTTGGTCAAATCTGTAGTGGCCTCATATGTTCTGGCATTAGCATGATATGGAAGGTTATGTGTTGACCTCGTCATCTGACCTTGGTTAAAAAATTCGAAGTGTTATCCTGAACCGTCACTAATTGCACACTGGTTTATTCCGACGTAAATTCAACTACTTGCATCAATGCTCAAAATCAATAATCAAATTTCGTTAATAATATAATACGATCATCGGGGTCTATATCACCAACACCAGCAAGAGACGAGTTGGCTTATAGCAAACAGGTTGGGAACGTATAAAGGTGTTTTAAATATACATAATTCACGTTGGAAATACATTTGTTTTTGTTCAGTTTCCTGTTGTTTGGAAACTTATAATTGAACTTTAAAACGAACTCTTATTAAATATTATTTAAATTCGTTACCTTCCAATGGCTTTGTTTCAAGAGAAGTGAACTGAGGATAGGACACAGCAAGCCAATGAAAACTTGGTAGCTTTAACGAACTGTTGCAGCTCTCAAATTTAAAAAAAAAATCTGCCTCGCTGCAGTTATTGTGTAACGAATAATAGTTACCTTTAGCTCATACCTAAAAAAAACTCGCCATATTTCAAATAGCCGAGCGACGCTCTGGCGCAACCTTTGGAAAGTCATCCACCAAATCGCCATAAAACCATACTGCGTGGCTCGAAAAAGGATGTTCCTCCACTCATCACAGGATGAAAGGTCTGTGAATTTAAAGCCAATTAATACCTAGGTGACGTGAAATGGTTACAAGCGATGCTAATAAAGTCTGTCGTGACACGCGATGGACATGGCCGCGAATGTCACCTGCCATTTTTACCTTCCAGTCCTCGCGTCGGGTGGTCCCTGGATCATGAAACGGTTTTATAGGCCAATAATTAGAATATTTTGTCATCGCCGGGTGTTTACGATCCACTTCGTCAAAGCGTAAGCGGCAAATCCCAGTTTAAACTATCTGGCCGTTCAAGTAGAGGGCATTCTTCGAGATGACTTTTATTTTATGGCTGAGGAAGTGACGTCTCTTCTAGCTTCTGTTCCATGCCCTTATTTTTATACCGGCTGGTATCAGTGTTGGACATAAGAAACCTTTCTTTGCTTGGTGCTTACCTGAACTTTTAATTATATCGGACAAAAGTTTAAAAATTATTAAAAAATTTAAAAATAGCAATAGTATTTTTATTGAAGTTTTACAATTCGTGTATTTTTCTTAACGCTTCATTTTATGAACAAGCTTTTAATTATCAATAGTTTTAATGTTGTCAAACACAAATATGTGTACATATTTCAAAGAAATACTCTACCCTACAATAATGGACCGGGCAGCAAGATGTGATGGTATAAGGGAAAGAATACATGCTTTAATAGGGGGGGGGGTCCACCACGTGCTGCCATTACATCAGTCCTTCTGGGCATACTTTCAACAAGGCTTTGATACACAGCCTATTATGGGTATTTGTGTTCATTCCTGATGCAAGAATGTCGCCAGCTCAGCTGTAGATTTCTGACGTGGTTCACTGGTCCGTAAGCATCGCTATAATCCGTCCCACAATTGTTCTATGGGGTTTAAGTCGGGACTCTGAGCAGGTCAAGGAAGACGTTTTACATCCATATCTTGATATCACTGCTTGACAGAGACTGCAACATGTCATGGAACGTTGTCGTTCTGGAAGTAACATTCGTCCATTCCATAAAATTGCCTGAGCGTAGGAAGAACCTGACGGTCCAAAATGTTCATGCAGGCGTCGACGTTCTATTGACCAGGAACAACTTGCAAAGGTCCCCGGCCATACCACGAAAAATACCCCCAAACAAGTAGTCGTATTTTTTGCAAATCCGCTGGCGTCCGGTCCATTATTGTAGGGTAGTATATAGAAATTAAATATGTTAAACTATTTTTGACTTTTTTGCAAATTACTTTTAGTTTATTTATCCTTTTAATCGGATCATGGCAAAACCTGAGGAATCATTCCATATGATAAAGAAGTTTTACACATACATAGAAAAAGTTTATTTTATTCTACGGCTGTCTCCAACCTTTCTGCCATCAGTCGACACTATTAGGCTAAAATGATAAAATGTATTTTAAAAGCACTACCTACAATGCAATTGTATTGTCTAGTTTGCGAAGAGGAAAGGCTCTATTGTAAGCTCCTTTGTAGGTAGTCATGTCCTGTAAGAAGTAAAACACAAGCGACTCCAACTGCTTTGGTCAAGGAACCTGGGATATTAGCTATACTTCTCAATGAAACACATTCCAGCTCTTTTCTGTAGACGTATCTTAAATCAAAAAGTCAAAATTTGCTAAATGCTATCTTAGGCATATATTTAGTTTCTCCTTTTAAACGATAATTTAACGGCCATATTCACAAGTCTCGAGTTAACTCGAGAATCAGTTGATCCGCGAGTAAGAGTTAACTCGAGGATTATCAAAAACGGTATTCTCAAACGGCGTGTTAAGTGATCCGGGGATTAAAATGAGACGCTCGCTGTGATTGGCCTCTTCACGATCACGTGATATTGTTTACATTATATTGGTTACGACGGCCGAATCTGCATTCATACTGATCAAGCACGTACTTCGCCGTAGAGTTGATTCCAAATTATGATTCAATAGAACGCATGCTACATTTTAATTTGGACTTGGGAAAAGAAATGCAAAGGTTTTTAATTTCAAATTGGATTTTTATGGAAACCTAAATTTTGCAAGAAAGAATTGTACACAATGTCTTGACAAATGAATCAAGACATTGTCGATTATCTTTGTACTTGTCAGTATGGGTGAGTGTTGGTGGTGTGAAAAGTAACTTGCATTGTCAATTTTCTTTAATTGTAATAAATCAACAGAATAATTTTTATTCTACGACGAATTTGCATCTGCCATGGTCATATTCTACCTTTTCCTTTTAGCCGACGGAGGTGCCGCCATCTATGTTTCCGCCAAGCTGCTTGTTTACATTTATTCAGCTATCTTTATTTCCATTTTCTTTTGAATTTCAATAAAAATATGTTTAAATTTTTCCATTTAAGCAATATTATGATGAGGAGATGAGCTGCTATGCAGAAGGTGCTTCGTAATGACAGATCCAGTCCAGTCGTCGCAAGAATACTGTAATTGAGCATAGAATGAAATGTGTCATCCATTTTGTTTTTACAAAAGGATAGTACTGCGCATGCGTTAAATGTAACTCGTGAGTTAACTCGCCGATTTCGGAGGATCAAAATGTAACAGCGAAACGGCAGTTTAAACCACGGATCAGGACTTGTGAATACGGTTTTTTCGATAACTCGCGGATTATCGTTGATCCTCGAGTTAACTCGGACTTGTGAATACGGCCGTAAAAGTTTAGTAATTTATTTCTAGATGGCTTAAAATATCTTCTAAATTTAACAACCAATATTTAGGGGTCTTGAAACATTCAAAATTTTATTGTATTATTATTAGGTAAAGGTCAATAATAATATGAAATGAATATAAAATTTTATTTATTCATTAAACGTGAAGAAAATAGTACTTTATGGAAAACTAAACTTTCGAGAAACCAATGTTATTCTTCAAGTTTATATTTAATTTAAACAGGTTTCTCGATCTTATTAGAGCGAAATTAGTGATTTTAAAGTGCATTACAAACCTGACAAACTTTATAAATGCATTCCAAGTTGCCATATTGAATTATCTATTACTAATACTAAACAATAAAATTTTCTAGCTATGAAAAATTTTGCACAGAACGTTATAAGAAACTTCAGAGCACTCGATAATAAAAGTTATTTATTTTGTTAAGTTATATTAGGTTCACAAAATAATGTGCTACAGTATAAAACTGATAAAATTTACAAGACTGTTTTTTTTTCAATCATTGTTTTTTAGGCCTTCACGTTTAGACCTAGACGTTTAAGTTCAGAGGTCTATTTAATTTTTTGATGCCAGCTTGACAGTTGAAAAATGAGAAAAGTGAAAAATAAAACCATTCAAAATTTAGTTGAAAGTCACAAATTTAAAGTTATCTTTTTTAAGAATACATAGATCCGTATTAATGACCCTTCCTTATCTCTCTCTTACACAATGTTTATTATAAATCAATCGGCTTATAAGTGAAACACGCTAAGTAAAAAAACCTCATTTAGAGTAAAGGGGAAGAACTAAAAGAGAAAATTCTACTCACTTAGTATGTGTTTCTTAGAGAAGAAATCCAAACTTCACTTGAAGAAAAAATAATTTAATGAACTTCAAAAGTGTTTAAAGATCCTTAAATTCTAGTCAAGAAACACTAAAGGAATAACCTTATAATTAAAAATTTTAGTGTTCGTCCCTGTAAACCGACGATATAATATTCCTTAATTTGCACAAAAGAATTTATCCTACTCTCTTTCATATTTTATAATGTAACTTTAAGTACCATAAAACTGAATTTGTCATTTCAGGTCAAAATGAAAGTACCTCTTTTGGAGCAACAAAAAATATGAGTGAAGAGTTTGTGTAATTTATTTAACACTTCCGTGGAGGAAGTACTCGAAAGAACACTCAAAATGCGTATAATTTTTGAGATTGTGGTAAATATAGAATTCTTATTGACTAAAATATCTTTGAATCTATGCATGTTTCTAAAAATAAGTTATCTATTAAATAAGCGAACCTTTTATTTTGAAAATTAAGTGTTTGTGAAAACTGATTTCATGCAAGATCTTAAACTTCTATCTGAGAATCAGAAAAGTGTCACAAATTTTCCATTTACATATAGGAAATTAAGCTAGAATTTAAGAAGACTATTAAAAGACCACAGCTTATATTACTTACAAACTTAAAACTAATACTAATAAAACTATACAGTGTTCAATAACTCTCCATTTAATTAGACCTTAGTGAGACCTGGAATTCTAGAAAAAAATGTAAGGATTGAAACACGAACTCAAAGGAAGGAAGGAACGAAACACTCAAAAGCATTTTTCGGCACTGTTTCCAATTGAGACAACAGTCACAAAAAATTCATCAGCATTTATGAACAATACTGTATTAAATGACAAGGAAGCATCTGTGCGTTCTAATTTTATTTTTCAATCCTAAAACTTTTCAAAATAAGCAAAGCCTTTTACTCGTGGAAAACAAGCAAAGTAATGTCAGCATCCCCCCCACTTAGATTGAACGATTTTTACCGTGCTTTCCAAAGAAGCATCTTCCTTTTCTGTCTTTTCTGTTTAATATATAGCCCTATTATTCTGTCTTTTTTTATTCCACAAAGATAAACGTGTGAAAAATCTTCAGAAAATTGGCCTACCTTCATAATATCAACATTCCGTCGTAAACGGTAACTGTGGCAGATGCAATAAATAAGTATATAGCTCCATTCAAGTGACACGTCGAAGCCGAACAAGCGCACGCGAACGTTCCAGAAAACGGGCACTTCCGAAAAAGTCAAAACGCAAAATTTTAAGCCATA
Source organism: Metellina segmentata (assembly GCA_947359465.1). Lineage (NCBI taxonomy): Eukaryota > Metazoa > Arthropoda > Arachnida > Araneae > Tetragnathidae > Metellina > Metellina segmentata. Next base: position 61,185,426 of record OX375879.1, on the reverse strand, counting down.
CATTCTCCAAAAGAAGTAAACCGTGATTTCATTACGTTTTTTTTCTTTCGTATAAACGTTTAGTGTGCACGGTCATGCCACAATTGTTTTGCTATTGTTTGAAACAATCGCATTTTGCGGCTGCAGGTCAATTTCAAGAAGGTGTCATCTCCGGAAGAGGATATGACAGCAATTTCAAACTGGATCGACGCGTGATTTCCTCTTTTTTCCTTTTCCTCGAAAAAAATCTCTGCTAAGAGTGCGAGATAAAATTAGAGTAAGGAACGTGAGGCTTTAGTGGTCGGGGATGTGGGCTTCGCTTTTGAAATTTACGATTTGATTTTCAGAGAGAATGTTTTCCCTTTTTTTTTTCTTTTTTAGGGAGATGGGGGAGGTCGAATTTAACTGGATTACTCACTCGTGCAAACGGATGGATGAGGACAGACCTTGACGTGAATTGGGAAAGGTCTCGACCTGATGGACGACTGCGATTCCATTACGAAATTGAAGGGAATCATACTTGGGGATTGCGAGTGCAGAATTATTTTGTCTTTAAAGCACGTCTTATTTTATACATTAATCAAGGCCCCACACACTTGGATTTCAGGTGCCAGTGCCATGTTAGATCTCATGAAATACAAATAAGATATTTGAGTAGTGTAGCTTCCTATTTATAATTTTTCTACTACGAGCGAGGCTTGAATAAAAAGATAATTTTTGCCCCACTTCTGTACATCCAGACAACCAAAGAAACTTCTCATACCATGACGACAGAAATGTCGCTGTATGATTGGCGCACAAATGCGAAATTAGAATCTAATAAACTACTTAAAAATCTAATGAAACTTTCAGAACGATCCAATAAATGTTCATTAAAACAACATAACAAAATCATTAAGATAAAAATTTATGAATATATATATAAATTATATATATATAAAAGATTAAGAGAAAATTATATATATATAAAAGATAAAAATTTATGAATATATATATTTATGTATATATAAAATTTATGAATATATATATAATTAGAATCTAATAAACTACTTAAAAATCTAATGAAACTTTCATAACGATCCAATAAATGTTCATTAAAACAACATAACAAAATCATTAAGATAAAAATTTATGAGGACTGATACTTTCTACAACTTGCGACCACAATATATATAGCAAACGAGCATGTATTGCATCTATAGTTCAGCCAGAAGACAGGACGCACTGTCTTCTGTTTGGTAGATAGTGTCTGTCCCATAACCATGTCGCATTTTCTCATTTCAAAACGTTTCTAATGTTGTTCTTGAATGAAGAAAGAGCAACTGAAGTCGTATTCACCCTAAATTCTACTTTCAAATAGTAACTGCATCAAATAGCTTACAACCTTAGAAAAGAAAACTTAAAATCGTAACGGTTTAAAATACTTAAATACTTTTAAAGTTCTTTGCCACTATGCGACACTATATTTTATTAACTAATATTAAATAGCAAATTATACTTTATCAACTAATATATAATGTGCTAGAACCCACTAACGCTTATCAACTTAACTGTTGCTAGTATATATAGGGGAGCCTGGGAGAATGTATATTACGGGTGGTATTAGGGTTATCTATTGTGCATGACAAACATCTTTAACCAATCATATCCATAAATCCTGAAATGCCAGACGGTAATTTAATTGTAATTAACTTCATACTATAGCAACACAACGGGCTATTGACGACGGTCCGGGATCAATCTCCTAAGAACCGAGTTAGTCAATGAAACGTAGTCATAATAGATTCGCAACGATAGAGTGTGGGAAAAAGTGCATGTAAGAAATGAAATCTGATGCCCTCTAGCAATTTATGTTTATATTTATTAAAATAAATTTTGTTTTTTAAATTGGATTTTCTTGGTCAGTTTATGTCTTTACAATTCTTTTTAAAAGAAGATACCGGGTATCTGGGCTTTAACGTACGCTAAGCCATTGATTCCTAATGCTCAATCTTTAAAGTACCAAATGAGTTTCTCCTGTCCCGGATGTGTGTATGGCCATCTTATCGCCATCCATAGCTGATTCTCGAGAGCCTTACGTCACACATGCTAATAGACATGGTGTCATTTATTTATGCCTAGTGGCATCTAACAGCACTTAAAGTGTAAATTTTTCTCTTTTGATTTAGATACATGTAGAGTAAGTGCACGTGATATGATGTAGTATATAATATGAAACACCTCCCTTAGAAATTTGGACTAGTAATTATCAAAATCTTTGTAAAAAACTAAATCTGTAAACTAAATGTTGTTTTGAGAATCAGTCAAGAATCCGTTGCTCACATTCTTGAACTGTGGGATGTTAAAAATATTTAAAAGCCATTTCTTTAAGAGATCAGTTAAGAAATACTTTATTAATTTCATCTTGATTTGACGTTTTAATCATTAAAAAATAATTTACCCACTTTTGGAAATATTTGAAAATTACTGTTCTGTATTTTAAATTTTAAGAATTATATTTTAAGTTTTAAGAATAATATTTGAAATTTTAAGAATTGTTATACAAAATTTTATGAATTATACTGGAAATTTTAAGAATCATATATAAAATTTTAAGAATCATATTTGAAATTTTAAGAATCATATTTGAAATTTTAAGAATCATATTTAATTTTCTGATTTCCAAAGAGAACACAAAAGGAGATTTCAAAACAAACTTTTATAGAAAAAATCTTATAGTTATAAAATTTTCGCAGACTGTTTATTACCTACTATATAATGCCTACATATAACAATTTGATACAAAAGTATTGAGTCATTCTGTAGGCAGGTAGTTGAATTTACGTAGTCCTGGTGTTCTTGGCTAATTGCCTTTAAACATGTTTCACGAATACTGTTTAAGGTCCTAACCAAATAAAAATAACTCAAAATCATCGAAATCTTAGGGTTAATAATTACAGTTCCTACTTTTATTAAAAGTAATTTTAAAAAGATACATAAAATGTTATTCATACACATTTTTAATTTTTGAGTCAACAGGTTAATCATATATAAGTTACAAGATTAATGTCTACATTACTTTATTACAGTTGTAAACAATTTTTTTAGCTAACAGATGTATACTCAAAAATCTGTTATTTTGGGTTAAATAGTTTCAATTTTTTCTTCGTAACAAAAAAGTGTATTTATTCCCTGGTCTTAATTAAAAGTATTGAAAGTCAATGTTCTTGAGGGTATTTAATTACAAACATTTTGTATTTACACACTACACTTCTCTCATCTCTTCTATCAAATATCTTAAAGTTAATAAAATGGTAAGTTATAACTCTGTCTTGAAACAGAAAATAATTAAAAGGGAGAAAAAATATTCCCCAAATCAACTATCAATTAATTTTCTAATACAATATTTTAAAAGAATGAACTTATTCACTTGAAAGTATAAGTCTTAAGTTTCGATGTGCTCTTTATGCACGCATTCAATTTCATTTTAGCAATAGTGTGCTAAATAAGTAGACAGAAAATTTTTTATTACTCTATTCCCAGAGATAAACCTCAAAATTTATGTTTCTTCATTGCGATAGGTATGGAAGAATTAGTATCATTGAGCTTCTCTTAGGATAATAATTTGTTCCAGAACCATTAACATCAAAGGATGATCAATAAATTTGAAAATGGCTACTGTTTTGTGACGTCTAGAACTGGAACACATTCATATATGAAACTAATTGAACACAACCGAAAATATGTAATATGCGTGGGGTATAATTATTATCAGAAGAGTAAAACTAATCCCGGTGATTGTACTGCTGTAAAAAATACAGTCATGCTAGTCGTACGTGGAACATTTGGATGCATTGCTTTCATCGTAAACTTGAACTCAATTAATTTCCCTAAAAGCGTTTTCTTAACTATTGATAAAAATAGTAGGATTTATATCGCTGTCTGTACTTTAGTCATCTAAATAGATTTTATAATCTCGATTTTTATAATTAGGTTTCTAAAAAACCGTAAAATAAATACTAAAATATTCTATCTAATTTTTTAGCTCTGAATGAATCACGGACTAAATGCACAATGTTTGAAATATAATCGTGGAAACAAACCAAGTAGGTAAATTACAAACTAGCAGAAGTATTCTGTAAAATGCATCTGATATAATTTTGTTTTAACATAGAAGAAAAGCAATGCTTTAAATTGAAAAATCTATTTTTACATTAGTTTTGACTAACCTTAACTAAATTTGAACCAAATATTGTTTAAAAGTATATAACAATCTCATAATGCTAAATGACATCTTTTTGTCAAATGTATATTTCTGGACCTTGGTAGAAAAGGGGCTAATGTCCATTTTCCTAGTTTTTATTAGCCACTTATTTAGTATATAATAATTTAATATTATTTTTAGTACAGGGTACAAAAATATACTTTCCAACATGTTGGTGCTTTCATAATGTATTGTTAGAAGAACAAAACCTTTTTTCTTTTTCTACTTTCATTATCGTACAGCAATTTCTGAACACAACTCAAAATGAGCGAATTTGGGCCTTCATTATTTTGCTATGAATATACAGACTTATAGAGAGAGAGGGAGAGAGTATTTAAATCTGATACTATGAGAATATGAACTACGACAACTATCATTTATAATTTGTGGTATAGAAATCAAGAATGTATTATAATATCTACTAAGATAATTTTATTTTCAAGCATTACAAATTTACAATTCATAATAGGTAAACATTTATATAGATTTTTTATGAACCTACTTCAAAAATTAGGTTCAATATTTTGCTGCGGTCAAACATTAATTGTTTAAATAATATTCATTAGAAAAATACATGGTACCTTTCACAAATAGCTTTTTTGTGTGTGTGTGTGTGTGTGTGTGTGTGTGTGATATTATTTAAATAAAAAGTCCTTAACCTCTGTGTGATCATTCACGAATCAAAATGTCTGTTCAGCATTTTATTCGTGCTTAGATGTTATTTTTATTTTCTAAATGTAATCTATAAAACTTTTTCTTTTAGGAGTTTTAATTTACGGGCAGGCATCAATATCAAGTCTCAGAGTTTCAGTATACCTTCATTCTCGCACCAGATATAAAGAACACATAAAAAGCTGTACTTAATTTATTTAAAATTTTCCGTCGGATCTCATTCTATTTTTAAAAGGTAAGTGAAAAATAATTTTAATATTTCTAAAGATGAGTCCAATCAAACGAAATTGTTGTTGATACTTTGAACTGAATTATAATTAGTCGTTAATATAGTTAGTCGTACTATAAATGTGAAAATCAGTAACTTATTTTGACTGTTGTTTGTATTGCTAACACAATTTCACTTAAAACACTCCTTGGGAGTAATTTATCTGAAGAATTACAATCTTATACAGCATTAAAAGTGTATGAATTAACAAAGCATATGAATAAAAAAATGCTTTCTCTCCGAAACTCGCATTATAATCCGTGATATTTCACACCTCTCGTTTTAAGTAAAATTAATGAAAACATGTTTATAATTTCTAGTTATTTTTAACCATAAGGTTTTCGATACTGCTATATTATAATATGGCATTCAAAAGTTCAAACACATGATGAATGCTGGAAGGAAGTATTAAAATGTAGTTTCATATACAAAACGTACAATTTGGATAAGGCAAACTAAAATATTTCCTCCATTTTGTTTCATTTTCTTACCACAATAAATCAATGAAAAGAAGCTTCGTTCAACCTACTTAAAAAGATACGAACTCTAATCATCGAAACTTAAGGGAATCGAATTCTAGGTTGCAATACAAAACCCAAATGTAAGTGGATTTCCCCCTACTACGTGCTTTTCCTATAAATACCATCCAATCAGCATGCAATATAAATGATGTGAAAACAATTCTTAAACAAGCAGAATGAAAAGAGAACAGCAATTATATCGAAATACATTAGTAACAATTGAATAAGCAACAGTTGAAAAAAAATAAGAAACACTTACCAACGAAATCCTTAATTTGACTTTTCCCATTCCAGCTCCGTAGCGTAGTTCTGTAATAAGTTGTGTATAATTTTCTCCCAGTCTGGATGCCGATTAACCTTTGAAAGGAAGGAGGACTTCATTTTAAATTCCAATCACGATAGCAATCAGAGGGCGTTTCGCTGGGGATTTGGACAGAAGTTTCTGACTAAAAGGGATTGTGATCAGAGGGACAGGATAGCCATTCACGTCTGGCCTACAGAGAATTTCCTGGGGGTTGTCTAGTTGACGAATCGCGATTGATGGATAGTCGGGGAACGTTTTCATGGGGGTTGGAATGTATGTCTCTGGGTTTTTAGGAATTCCGCGACATGTGGACGCCATGTACTATTCACGATTGATGCTGGTGGGCTTTATGTTCAGACGCTTTAATTTATTAGGTAGGTGCGTAATTAATTAATGTCTCACTGGAACGGGCTATTGACGACGGTCCGGAATCAATTTCAATACGAGGTCAAATGTCTCGTAATTTTGAACCATGGTCAGATGACGAGGTCAGTATCTGAACTGGCACACCACTTTCCAAACTTCCCCACAACTCCAACGGGAGGACATTTGAGGTCATGACAGATTTAACGTAAATCAGCCCCCGCGAATTGCTCTATCAACTGGTATACCACGGCACTGATAAAAACAGTTTATACAGTTACACGTTTAAACTTCAATCTGTTTAGCACCATTCAGTTTTTTTCTTATATTTCTTGGACATTTTTGCTTTAAAATTGTTGGATGAAACATCCTTTTGATTAGGATATAAAGGTATAAAAATGAAAAATAAGTAGGAAACAAAGTTTGGCTGCAAATTAATTCGTCATTAAGACGAATTACTATACAACGCGCCTGAAAGAAGGAAAAAAATATCATGTTACCTCAACAGAGCTTTTATTATCTAATGTATTGTGGATCAAGGCTACCTCAGATAATACGGACGTAAAACACAAAGCGGCCTATACAAAATACAGAAAAAAAGTACTGTACCACATGATTCTATTACTATTACTGAAAGATTGAGCAAGGATTAGAATTATCTATATTCGGATTTGTGTCACAGTATGTACAGATTGTGATAATTTTACAATGAAAGGATGCGAGTTACTTACCTTTTAACCTCTCTCGAAAGAGTCCTTAACGATATTCTATTTCCCAGCTCATTTTGTCTTTGGACAAAGTGCGCACACTCGTATTCAAAGTTTTATTTAAAGTTTAAAAAAACTAGAAATACTAAAAGTACCAAAGTCGGCTCGGATAAAAAAAAAAATTCTCGATTAATTTGAGCTCAGACAATCTAGGTTTTATCGTTGTTTCATGTGTTTATTTTAATATAACGACAGTTTCATTATCTTTAATTATAATAGTTGTACGAATTCTTTTTTCAAAGTTATACAATCATTATTTGAATACATTACAATATGTTTTTACCTCCTAAAAATACTCTATAGTACGAACTATTTTTATTTGTCTTTTTAAAAGCTTCACATAATGCAATTATTATAAGAATAAATTTTCATTTTCATTTCCTGATCCAACTGGGTTTCGGATTCATTTTGATGACGCAAACATAAGTCTATCATGTCTATGAAAGTCTAGTCTTTAATATCGTCTATGAAATTAGTCTATGAAATTAGTCTATGAAAATAGTCTTATGAAATAGTCTATGAATTAGTCTATGAAATCGTTAGGCCCAGTTCATAATAATCTTAAAATACTGTTTCTTTAACATTGTTTTGTTCATTTATCTAAAAATTTATACGTAGTATTTTATTTTGTTTTGCGCTTTGTGTGTATGAGAGAATAGAAGTTTAAATAATTACTCTTTTTCGCAGAGACGTATTCGCTTCAATACAATTAATTACTGCACTTAAGTATTGTAAAAAAAGTCTCGAGATGTCATTTATAATATTATTGTTTAGTGAGGTAAAAAAATGTACCAAGAATGGTTATTTTATGGCGTTTTTATTGGTATTTAAATGCAAGGCAATATGTTCTTACGTGCAAAAATTACACGATACTAGGAATTGTTTTGATATATCATTATAAAATCTTCACACAACGAAATTCACATAAAATCAAATGTTCAATGGTTCCAAGTTTTGAGATTTAAATTGATAAACTATTTTTTTATGTTGGCACATTGTGCATATTTTTACAACAGAATTTAAATTAAGGTGGGAATAAAAATAAGTTTTGGTTGTTGTAATTAATATATAACCAGTGTAAATATTCCGATCATGACTAACAATTAAAATTCTAAAAAAATTTCCTCGGGTTATATGTAGCTTTTATTAGTTCAATAATTTTTACTCTTTTATTTTATACAAAAATACAAAGCAGGCAACAAGAGACATCACGTGAGTGGTTGCATAACCACTGGAAATATTACTTTTCTTCTGTCATTCCAATCTCTCAAAGCGGCTCTTATTTTTAACTATAACGACCCCTCATTTGTGCCGCATAACAATTTGCAGTATAGCACGAGATAAATTGAAACGGCATGTATTGAAACGACATGTATTGCAGCACGCAGACAGAAGTCGGACCATTACGCTATATCGTAAAAGTTTGCGATTTATCTCTGAAATGGCCCCCGTGATTGCGATTCAAGCAATTTAATGGCGGAGACTCCGGCGAATTCAATCTTAAAGAAGGACAGAGGGAGGGGTGGACGCAATTGTCTGAAAAGACAGTTTTTCCACGCATGGCAAAACTCGCCATTGGTCCTCTCGCTCGCTTTTGCCCCGCCTCGCCCGAGGACCAGTCTAATAGAGAGTAATGTCTTGCAACATGTCAATGCAAAACACGAAGGCCATTCTTCCTCTGATTATTTGTTCGACTTGCTTCTAATGAGACACGCAGACAATTTTATGTGCTTTTTTTTTCTCTCTCTTTTTTCTGTTCTTTTTTTGTTGTTGAAATTCTTTTTGTTCGTTGACTTGGATTGGACAATTATCGAAATTTGTGGAGGTTTTCCTATGAGAAGACAGAGGCTGTAGAAATTACAAGATTTCCTCTTTTTTCTTATACTTGATGGTTCTGTAGACCTCTTTCATCTTATTTTTTGAGGAAATTAATTCAGATTTAGGTATTTTAGTTTAAGTGTTTGTGACTAATAGAATTGTATGTGACTAATAATCTATATACTAGTTTTACTAGTATAGTTATTGATCAAACTGTCGAAAGCAATGATGAATTCAAAAAATAAACCGTTCGAATATTATTTTGTGGATATTTGTATTTTTGGCTGTTTTTTTGCAGGATATATAATTTAGAATCACAATTTTTTTTAAGTAAGCAAGTGGGAAGTTAAAATGTGAGACATTTAAGTAAGGTCAATAATTAATACAAAATATTTTCTTTCTTAAAGCAATTTAATATTGTTTGTTGTGGACTTATTGCAAGCTTTAAGTAATTAGTATCTATTAAGATTTCATGAATTTATTTTATAAAATATTTTTCAGTACTGCATGATTTGATGATAGGTTTTATGGCAACAAAAGTAGTACCTAAATAGTTATTTGTCTAAAGCTCTCAGTAAAACTTAAATTCAGTTCTCAATAAAAAATAGATTTTCCATAAATTTCTTAAATAACTTTGAATACTTTTTTGTAATTTCTGTTTTATATATAGTTTTATCTTTGTGTGAAAACAATTTTGCAGTAATCTGTGAATGTATCCAAAGTTTTCCCAACTTAAAATATCATTCAATGCTATGTAACTGTAACATCACATCGCAATAAACCACTCAAATGGATGTTTTAAAACAAAAATTATTTAAATAAGAAATATGCTAACATCTACAGAGTCATAATTAAACGAATACAGATCCACTAAAAAGCAATGCTTGAATGCATGTAGAAAGAAAGTGCAAGTGGAAAAGATGAATACACATGCAATTCGAGGAACTGTCTACTAAAAAACACATCAAGCCCACAAAGTAGACAATTACACACTTTGACGTAATGCAAACTGTCTCGCTTTTACTGGCCCATTTCTTAGAATGCATGAGAACTTCATGATGTCATTTAGATTACGTCACGAAGGTATCTGCGGAATTTCTTGTTTGTACGACGAGCCTGAACTAGCCTTGAAAAACTATGAAATGGAAATGTTTTTTGTAATCATTAGATACTTCAAAGTGTATATACAGCTTCGAATAGCAGTGAAGAAATTAATTTGCTTGTGAATAAGTATTTTATAATACGTTAATATTTATAATGCATTAACTGTAGTTCGATTTACTAAACAACTCGTTACATATTTCAGTACTACTACGAGTGATAGTTAGCTAGATTTGTTAGGTTTGCAGTTGCGAACAGGGAAAATTTTAATTATGTCTGGTTTCGTGGCATATTGAACAGTAGAACAACAAATATCTGTCATCTTCAACAGAAACGTATTAATTGACCCGGCCCAGTGGACCAATGGGTCTGCCCGCTATGCTTGCTATCTGCTTGTTCAATTCTTGCAAATTGATCTGGGTGTATTTCTCTTCTTCGTTTGAGCAAAAGTTTCCTATTAACTGACATTTTTACAAAGACACTGAATGCTCACTTTCCTGATGCTTAGAAATATAGTGTCATGTAATCTATTTGAAAGAGATATGTAACACTATTAATACGCTTATGATTTTTACTTTTTCACTTAAAAGTAAATCTAAGGGGACAATGGACTTTCAAAATTGATTTTTTCTTAATTTTAGCGTTTCAAATTAGTTTACATAAATTATCTTGCTAACAAAAATAATTTTTCAATTACAATAACTTTTGACGGATGTAATTTTTTTTATCAATTCTTATGACATTTTTTTCATATAAGCAACAACAAAAATAAGTCTGCTACAAACACGCCCGATTTAAATTTTATTCTCGTTCCTTTGATTTTAAAATGTTCTAATGACCGTTAGATTTTAATTGATTTCCATGAAATGTTTGTTTAGACATTTCTTGTAAACAGTTGTATGTATCAAAAAACACAAATAAGAAATTAATCATGAGTACAAATTTTGAAAATTTGTTTTAAAATAACTTAACTTAGCCTATACTTTGTTTGCTAAATTTTTAAGTGTTTCAAAATATTTTTTGCGATACAAAATGAAAATACCAAATGAAATTAATTTGATTAATATGTGTGTAGACTATTATGTGAATTGAAAATTTGACGATACATGGAAAACTAAACTAATGTGCATGGGAACTATCAATCTTTCCTAATTTATCAAAATGTTTAACCAGACTTTGCGTAAAAATATCCACACAACTTAATAGTTTCGAACACAAAATCTGTTTAGAAAATAATTCATTATCCACACAGCCAGTGCCGTAACTAGGCAGGTGCAACAGGTGCACCCGCACAGGGCCCACTCGGAAAGGGGCCCAAAAGAGAGAGATAGAACCCAAAGAGAAGAGTTAATTTAATGGAAATAGATGAAACACCAGATGAAGGAAGTAATTTTCCACCTGAAGAATTATTTAAAATACAAATTTAGTGTTCTTGACACACTATTGTCTCAAATAGATTGCCGTTATCAAAAAATGAAAACTGTATGTGATGATTTTTGCTTTCTCTATGGCTTGCTTAATACATGAGTGTTTCCAATTAAAAAAAAATTGGCAGTTGATCTTGCTATTATATATATATAAATATAGCAAAGATTTAAAAAAGTACGAATTCACCTGTGAAATTGAAAGTTTTAAGTTTTATGTTACGACTTTTATTCAAAATATGGAAACTGCATCTCCGCTTAATATTCTACAGGCTCTTCGTGATTTTGGTTTAATTGAGTCTTGCCCAAATATTCAATGTGTGTCGCTCTTCGAATATTTCTAACTTTTCCCGTATCTATAACTTCGTGCAAACAAATTTTAGCTAGTTGAAATTAATAAAAAATTATTTATGATCAACTATCGGACAAGGACGATTATCCAATCTTTCTATTATTTCAATACAATACAATATCGATAAAATTATTAATGATGATGATGATGTAATTAATGAATTTGCGGAATTAATACCTAATTAATTAAGGGGCCTAAATTCAAATTCTCGCACAGGGTACAGGAATGGCTAGTTACGGTACTGCCCACAGCTGTAATGCAAAAGGTTTTTATTTGTCAGTTAACGAGTTTCAACCCTAAACCGATAATATGAAATTATCATTTTTTGAGCTACTCTTTTGTTTAGTTTTCTCTAATGATCTCATTTGTCGTGTTCATTCATCACTATTCGTTCTCATCCTTCTTTGGTCGAAATTTGCTACAAACACATGATGCAATTCATTTCCCTCTTGCGAGAAACGAGTCTGCGTTTTCCTCGTAGCAATCTCAACACATATTCACCCGTCACGATGCTTTACCATGTCTCTTACCGCATCATATCTCCGTGTCTCTCAGTCCAAAACACGCCGATTCGCTTCTTCCATCCATCGCCAGATTCCACCAATGTATCCTTTTTCGCAAGAGTCTGGAAATCCTCTCTTCGGATTATAAATACGCGTTTGCGCGATAGCCTTAACTCACCGAGAAGAGATGTATGGACGCAATGTCTTCGCTCTCTCCAAATCGAATCTTTCACACACCAGAGAGCAAAGCTCTCTATGTAAAACGCGCGGGGGCCCCGGATAAAATATTAAAGCGTCGAAGAACGTCGGGCGTCGTTACCGTGGAGGGCCGGACGTGGTCCGGGAATGCCTGTCACCGCCGGCTGCTCCAGATGAAGATTTACGCGACACCGGCATCTCCTGATAAGACGCCAACACCCCATAATTTAGGTAGTTTTCATTTCGGTCCCGGCGGAATGCGGGGGCGGCCCGGATAATTTCTACTGCCTGCTTTTGAGAAATAACCCTGTGTGCCGGATGCAGGCGACCGGGTTGCCCATGCATGGGCATTCCGAGTGAGCGATGGGCAGCGTTTGTCTTTGTCTCTAGGCTAATCGGAGAGGGATTGTGGCACTTTCATTAGCGGTATTGCGTTCCTGGGATGACTTGATGCTGTTGTCTGGACATTCAGGGAATAAAAGCTGACCCTGGCTTCGGAAAACCCGTGGCTTCAAATTAAATGTATTGTTGAGATATGAAAACGCGTGTCTTCAAATTCAATGTCTATATATTTTGTTCAAACTTTCGTTTAGAATGTGAGCAGCGCAGATTAAATCTGGTATTGAATAAAGAAAAGCCTTGGCAATGTGAATGATGTCCTATCTTGCATGAAATTGGATGCTAGGAGAATAAACGATATGCAGGGATTTATTAAATTCAATGCATTAAAATTGAAATGCTGTTTAAGAAATTAAAACGGCTTTTGTGTGTGTAAGACTTTTGAAATTTATCTTTCATTGTTAGGTATACATAACACTATGATTGATCAATCCTTCTAGAGGATCCAGCCACCAAATGTTTTTTCATAGTTTCTTCCAAAATAACATTGGGAATACCTGTTTGTCAATGCCTAACCACAAGGGGCGAACTGGCATATATTTGGGTGGGAACACCTAGTGTTTAAGCCGCCGTTTATTCTAACAAGGACAACCACCCACAAACTAGGCTTCTATCCAGGACCATGTGGGTAGCAATCAAGAGCTTTGAACACCATACTAGATAGGCGACTCAAGGATAAAGATAAAAGTTATCATTCAAAGGTAGTAAGTAGGTCGTGACCACCATGTAAGGAGTCGGGGAGTCTCCCCTCCAAACACACTTCAACGGGTGCTAACTTTTCTGCCATTCTATTTTTATAAGTGCCCTCATAAGGGATAAATGTTACAAACTTACGTATGGTATTGGTCATGGATAATACATAATAAATTGTTCCTAAAACACACATAAAAATTAAGCAACTGGAAGTTTGACTTGCTCCCCCTTCCACAAATTTTCATATGTGGGCCCCACAGTTGATGTCACATCATTACTAAAATTGAAGGAGCTATGTATAGCTGAACTTGAAAGTTACTTTTTCGGGTGCTACGTTTGAGGCACACTGGTTTGGGGCCCTTGATTCCAAATGTAGAGTAGCATCCTATCACAAGTTGATTTAATATCGTTCCGAAGCAAGTCTACCTACTTTTGCTTATAACAGCCTAATGGCGACAAATTTATTTTCCAAATTTTTAATTTTTTCCTTTTTATGGTCCTTGAATAAATGGGAAGGATTTGAGGACGGTGACGTAGGACTCATGCTATATACTTCTCTTCAATCACCGAATATTAAGTGTAATTTTCGATGAAAAAATTGCTAATGATTTCATTCTAGCTTTATCTGCTAACATCAAGTCCTTAATGACAGGTTAGAGAAACTCATTGCATTTAGACTATTATGTCCTGTGGACTATTATTTATTTATGATATTCAATAGTCCACACCAAGACGAATGAATGACAAGAGAATCATTTGATTAGTATATGCTAATACACAACATGACGTTGAAGAAGTTATGTTGTGTGTATTAGAGTACTAATCAAATGATCATACAGTGAATTTTATGGTTGTGTGTGCAAATTAAGTTCTGACGCATGTAGATTTTTAGAGTCGAAAAATGTATCTTAACATCATGCGATTTTAGCAAAACGAGAAACTTTCGTTCAAATCTGTAAACTATTTAAAATTGACTGTTTGAAGGCTGGTGTGGTAGCATAACGTTGTTATCAGCGCATGATCTGTTCATTGGTTCAAAATACGTTTATTGCGCATTCGTTTATTTTTAACGCCTGTCTCTAAGATATATCAGTTGTTCGCAACCAGGTGGTAGACAATGTTTGCACACATGCCCTAAGCTTCAGTCACATGGCGGATATTCAGTGAAACAATATTTGCTTAGAAATAAGTGAATGATGTATTTCATACGAAGTGCATTATCAGACTGATTCTATTATGGCAATGGCGTAGGTTTCCAGGACATTCAAAATTTTCAACATCAAGGTTTTACTTAGATTCGGTTTGTTGAAAATAATGAAAATGTATTTAACTCGATTTTCAAGAAAACTATGGAAGTCGGGAGAGGATTTTTTGTTTCACAGTTATTTTTTTCATTCGTTGAATGGATAATTATTACTTTTTTTTCCCTTTTCACTCGTTACAAACAAGGGTAATAATTTAGCTGTAATGAAAGCTTTTATAACTAGCCATTTCTTATTAATTTCTTGAAATTTCAAACAATAAGTTTCTAGAATTACATAAAGTCTAGAGTTAATCATGTCTTCACATTCAAATCAAATCTCTAACTATTTAAGCTACTTTCATGGAACTAAAAAAGAAACCCTTTTTTCACGACAAATATTGCATTGATTTAGTGTTGAATAAAATTCAATACTTTTTGTACATTTCTACGTTCTCTTGAAGAGAATTTAGGGGGACCTTTTATATTTTAAATCTCGTGTGTAGCAGTTGATTGCTTAAAATTTTGATACCATCCAGAATAGGTTATTTGATCTTATATATATATATATATATATATATATATATATATATATATATATATATATATATATATATATTTAAATGCTTGTAATAAAGATGGTAAAAGACAAGAACCTCTAATGTTTATGTAAGATGATGCATTCTGCATTTTAGATATTTATAGCATTGCTTTAATTAAATTTGTTTGAGGTTGTAGATAAGTACTGGCATATCATACAAAAAGTTTCGAGGTATTTTATCACGTTGGGCTATTAAAGATGAAAATACAACCATAAAATTACAATTAATTATATTTTATACATAATTAACCGTATTTGATTTTTCTTAAATTTCTTTGTTAAAAACTGCATTTTCATCCACAAACGAGTTTTTGACAAATAAGTTGCTATTAATCCTTCAGCAATCCAACAAGTACGTTTCTCCGGACTGTGGTCAGTGCCTCGGTACAGGTATATGAAGAAATGTACCGGCCCTAACATCAGAGAGGAGTAGATTCTGAGTTCATTAACATTGTACCAGTAGGCGCCAAATCTACTGATTAAATGGAGAAGTAGATTTTTAATTTGAGCATTTGAGACATCTCTAACAATGTTAAGGACACTTAAATTTTTTATTGAACTGTCAAGGATTGTTTCCGGATTTTCATGGGAAGGCAATTCGATTTCTAATACTTTTTACACACGTTAGAAAGAGTGCTAAACTAGATTCCGAATTTAGGTTTTGAAAATGCTTATCGGAACCAATGGTGTACTGTTCATGTGATCCCAGAAGCTCTGGAACTGATAAAAATGAGTTAGATAAACTGATTTGATAAAACCTGAATTTAAAAAAAATATTTCTATGCAGCATAAATCTGCAGGTTTCTATTCAATTCTCATCGCAAGAAGCTGGAGGAATAAAGGAATACGGGCACCTATTCATTTTAGCTTCTAAGGGCATATTTTTACAAATGCTCAGCCAATTTGAACTTGATAGAAGAAAATTGGTTAATCACTATGGCTCTGCTAGGTCGTAATTTTGAACTACTAAGCCTTATTCTGGTGCACCACACAGGGTGTAGTCACTTTGAACCTCATATACATGTTATACATTCAAGTCACAACACGTTTAGAGAGGATACACATTCACTCTAGACGGACCAGATACATGCCTCTCCACAGATTCGAACCAGGTACTATTCAATCTACAAACCAGCTCTCTTACTACCAGCCCGTTTGGTGGGCACTTAATAGTATTTGTCTTGCGCAATGGGTGACCGACCCATCCGTCCATCCTCATATCTTTTACGGATGCTAGCATCCATTTTCAGTCAATCCTTGAGCATGTTAAATTATTCTCTCTTTTTCCTATCTTAGCAGAAAGAAGACTGCTTCAAACTATATGACAGCATTTTGATCATCTATACATAGATGCCAATACTAGGCGCAACTGTGCCTTTTGGTCTCCTTTTCAACTTTGGGTTAAAAGTAATTTCTATTGTATTAGAAAAGAAACAACAAATAATAGAGTTGTCTAAAGTTCAGTTTAATTTTTTTTTTTTGCTTTCTATTCAATCTCGGCATCTAAAGTTGTCAATATAACGCACACTACTTATAGAAACAAAATGAATATCGGACATAATTTGAGATTAAGAAACATTTAATTGCCTCAAGATAAAATTACCTCTACAATTGTTAATTTTCGTTAATTTTCTATTGTAAGTTAATAAATGTGTTTTTCAGTATTTTGCTATATTTTTCAAGTTAGCATAGTTTATTTACGCCCAAGGTATTATCAAACCCACTAATAAAACACTTATGGATATCATATGAAGAGGCTTAAGACAACTGAGACGTAATGGTGTTATGGGAATAAAAGCTGTTAAAAAATATCTGTTTGCAATATGAAAAGTTTGGGGAATTCTGTTCTAGATAATTGTATGCTGGCACATAACTATCTAGAACAGAAAACAATGTGAAACAATTTCTATACTATGTCACAAATATATTATTTTAGAAATTCACAACTTTCGAAAAACGTATTGCGATATAAAGTACAATAAGGGTTATATGTTCATTTTCCTACATATAGAAACTGGCATGAGATATTTTGGGTTCATATCGCTTGATTTTAATTAGTTTCTTTTTCTTATAACTTTTTTCAACAGCTTCCAATTATTTCGTTCTTGAAATCAACAGAACACGAATAAAGCTGAAATACGAATTCATTCCATTCTATTTCAATCTTGCGAATAATCATCAATCATACCTCATGCTCTTATCTTTTCTTCTTATAAATCGCTGCCATACACGAGCCCAAAAAACATTGTTAATCTCGCATTAAAAGTAACACACAGCACTCGGGAAAAAAAATTCGCTCGTTAAAATGACTGACGCGAACTTTTCCCAATCCCTATAACGATCCTCAAATCCGTTTCAAAGCATCATTCTTATTTCGCAATTTTTTCTTTCCCATTGGGTATTATTTTCCCTCAGTCCCAGATCGCGGAAACGTATCGATTTCAAAAGCAACCGCTCTGTAATTAGGCAAGGGGAAAGAAATAAATAAAACAAAAATGCCTTGTCGGACCTTTCATTCATTATGCATGCGAAGGGAGCTTTTCTTCTTAGTGGAAGCATGCATTAACAACACTGACCAATAAGAAGCCAGCGAGTGAGCTGCTAACTGCTGCGTGACTCTGACCAGGAAGTTTCGCGTGGGTCATTTTTATTAGAGGGAGGTTGCAAAAAATGTGTTTGTAACGTGTTCCACCAATAAATATCCCTGGCATAAAAAATATAAAAGGAGGATAATTATTCGTTTTCCCAATTATATTTATTGTTCTTTTTCTTGCTTGAGTGCAGTGGTGGACCAAGCTTGTTTGGAGATGGTTCAACATATAGGCTAGGTTTTGTGCATTTAACATGAATGTTAAAAATGAAAAAATGGTAGTTTATAGCAACGTCACTATATAGATCAGTGGTGGACCAAACACGTTTGGAGATGGTTCAACATATAGGCTAGGTTTTGTGTATTTACCATGAATGTTAAAAGAGAAAAAAAAATTTGGTTTATAGCAACGCGTCAGTGTATAAGATCAGTGGTAGAACAAACATGTTTGAGATGGTTCAACATATAGGCTAGGTTTTGTGCATTTACCATGAATGTTAAAAATGAAAAATGGAAGTTTATAGCAAAGTCACTGTATAGATCAGTGGTGGACCAAACACGTTTGGAGATGATTCAACATATAGGCTAAGTTTTGTGCATGTAACATGAATGTTGAAGTGAAAAAATGATGACTCATAGCAACGTCACTGTATAGAATAGTGGTGAGCTAAACACTTTTGGAGGTGGTTCAACATATTGGTTAGGTTTTGTGCATTTAACATGAAAGTTTATGTGAAAAAAAATGGAAGTTTATAGCAACGTTACAGTATAGATAAGTGGTGGACCAAACACGTTTGGAGATGGTTCAACATATAGGCTAGGTTTTGTACATTTACCATGAATGTTAAAAATGAAAAATTGGTAGTTTATAGCAACGTCACTGTATAGATCAGAGGTGGACCAAACACGTTTGGAGATGATTCAACAAATCGGCTAGGTTTTGTACATTTAACATGAATGTTGAAGTGAAAAAAAAAGATGACTTATAGCAACGTCACTGTATAGATTAGTGGTGAGCTAAGCACGTTTGGAGATGGTTCAACAGATAGGCTAGGTTTTGTGCATTTAGTGTGAATGTTAAAGTGAACAAATGATGGCTTACACAACGAAAATATCACTACCACTAATGAATTTTCAAGGAAAAAAATATCCAATAATTATCAAATGTTTTTATGTTGGTTTAAATTTGTTTAAACGTCCATTTTAAGTTCTAAAAATGACCAACTGAGAGAGAGAGAGAGAGAGAGAGAGAGAACTTGCAGCTAAGGAAGCATTTCCCAGTGACTGACGATCGTGATATCGTTATCCACATTGTCGAATTTAAACGTTTTATAATTTTTTTAACATGCATCTAAATATTAAATATTTTTTACATTTTTTATTTGAATAATATATTTTTATCATCAATACTTTGCAACTGACTGAAAAACTGCATTCAGTGTTTCCAATTACATTGAAAAAGAAAGACGAATTTTATTTTTGTAACTCACAAGGATGAAAATCTGTGAAAAATCTCAAAATTTCTTTCTTGAATTTTACCCAAACTTTATTTCAAACAAAATTTCCATAGGTCCCCAAAATTTTCCGATTCGCGCTTTTTTGTCTTGTATATTTTCCTCTTTTCCATTGCATCCTTTTGATAGTTTACTATCCCTAAGTTTTCAAACTAATATTTACTTTAAAGCATTTTGTAATAAATATTTTCAGCTCCTAGCGTTTGTACATTGTTTGACCTCATGAAAATATGTACTCGTCCTTATGATGAAATACAGTCCATGAAAATTTTATCTTTATCTTGAAATTTCCTTGAAAAGTATTAAAATTTGTTTAATATAAGAGTGCTACTATTTTTTTACGTAATTTTTTTTGTATCATGTAAGAGTGTGATGATTTCAATTGACTTAAATATCAAGAAATATTTTAAAAACTTCATGATGATTTTATGGAAGTATAAAATTGATCGCAGGTATTTTCGCGCATTCTTTTCAACTATACAAGAAGGAACGATGATTTGCCGTTCTCAGTGGATACTTCGTTTCGTAAGCCGAAAGAAAAAGTTTCGGCGCATACAATTTATCCAAAAGAACTCGACTGTTCTCAATAAAGTGGAAAGTACACACTTTCACCATACCATTTGTTTATATGCCACGGAAACAGTATTCACATTTCATTTTTACCCCTGCAGAAAATACGATATCGTTCATAATTCCAAGCGGAAAGAGAGAGAGAGAGAGAGACAAGCCATTGGCTTTCCTTAAATGTCGCCTTAAACCGGGCGAGAAGAAGCAACTCGTGTTCCGATGCCGAAGAGAGCTTCAAATCCCTGTTTCGTAGATCGTTTAAAAGCGCTTCAGAGTGGCATATAACTGTCGATCTTTATGTACGTTCGCTGCTCGGTCTCCGAGTAGTTGAGCTCGCCTTTTAGGGCCTATTAACTGTTTATGACTGTTTCCATAAATGCCTCGTAAAGTATTCACAGAGATGGAATGGTGCATCCTCTCTCTGCCTCCCCTTTCCATCGCCACTTGTAACTTTACTTAAGAGATCACAGGAGAGAACGAAAAGAAAAATAAAGAAGTGAATAAAAAATCCTCGAATACGATGAACTGGAAAGCTTTGCGTGGGACTCAAGTGTGCACCGACCCCAAAGAAATAGTTAAAATTGAACACATAAGAATATTACTTGAAAAATCGTTCAACATAAGGTTATAAGAATTGAAGAATGTTATTTAAGAATTAAATTATGGAATATTATTTAAGAATTAAGTTATAGAATATTATTTAAGAATTAAGTTATAGAATATTATTTAAGAATTAAGTTATAGAATATTATTTAAGAATTAAGTTATAGAATATTATTTAAGAATTAAGTTATAGAATATTATTTAAGAATTAAGTTATAGAATATTATTTAAGAATTAAGTTATAGAACATTATTTCAGAATTAAGTTATGGAATATTATTTAAGAATTAAGTTATAGAATATTATTTAAGAATTAAGTTATAGAATATTATTTAAGAATTAAGAAAAAGAATATTATTTTAGAATTAAGTTATAGAACATTATTTAAGAATTTAGTTATAGAATATTATTTAAGAATTAAGTTATAGAATATTATTTGAGAATTAAGTTATAGAATATTATTTAAGAATAAAGTTATAGAATATTATTTAAGAATTAAGTTATAGAATATTATTTAAGAATTAAGTAATAGAATATTAATTACGAATTAAGTTATGGAATATTAATTACGAATTAAGTTATAGAATATTATTAAAGAGTATTGAACGGTTCTTATTGAATAAGCAACTGTTCAATAGCTAAACTACAGGTAAAATATTTAGAAAAAGTTATAAAATGATTTAGGTTTTGTTAATATTTAAAACATTTGAAAAAGAATAACAATTGTGGTTAGTATTTCAAATTCTGGTTCTGGTAAAATCAAGCCGTGTTATCAGATTAGGGTACACTTATTTCTCTGGTTGTGTAGAAAATTTTGACCCAGGGTGTTGCTGAATATATGCCGTTAAATTTAAAGGTTTTTTTTTATTCGTATGAACAACTGATAATATTTTATGCGTTACTCTCATAATCTCTACAATGTTTTTTAAAAATATGCAATTTTAATATGAATTTTTCACAAACAAAAAGCAAACAACAATATTAAAATAATTCTTATCCCGTTTTGCTAATAAAGTAAGAAATTAAATTGGGCTGTATAACATGGTCCTCAATAAAACAAAAGTTCTTTCAAATACTTTATTTAGTATCTATTAAATACTGGTAATATATAAACATTTCACCCGGCGATAAGGCGATAAACATTTGAATTTTGTGTTGTCATAGTCATGATTTTTTTTAGAACTTTCTTTGTATTCCTGATTTTTGATGTTCAAGATGCTATATATCAGCATATAAATTAAATAAAGTATTTTCCCACTCTATATCATTGTAGCGCTTGATTTGTTTTGGGGGATTTTATGGTGTAAAGAACCATATCGGGCTCAGAAGTGTCAAAACCGCCTAGTCAATGGACGTACACATAGTAAAACTTTACTGAAACATCAAAGAGAAAAACACCCAGGTAGGATTCTTAAATGCACCCTCTACAACTCGTTGCAGGCAAATTCACTGGCATTGTACTGCCTGAGACAACCTCAATGGTCCAAAATTTAAGATTTAGTTTAGTCTAAAAATAGTTACATTACCTGTTTGCCCAACTTGAATTTTGTTGTTATTTTTAAAGCTTCCTACTGAGTACAAAATTGTCTTCGTTTAAGAAACAATACAGATTCTGATAACGAAAGTTTATGCTCAACTGCATGGGTTACTTGTGGTTTTTCACCTGTGTATAACCATTTTCTACGAAAGGTGGTAAGAAATTAAGCTACATCGAATGAGTTAGTTGTGTTGGATTTACGGCACAAGGGTCATATCTTCTAAACCTAACGGTGAGTGGGTCCAGGGAGGGTCTAAAAAAAAGGTCATATCTGGCCAAGCTGCGCCAAACAATGTCACGTAAATGTACATACATACACTGAGATATAAGATTTAGTATAGTCTAAAAATAGTTACATTACCTGTTTGCGCAACTTGAATTTTATTGTCATTTTTAAGGCTTCCTACTGAGTACAAAATTGTCTTCGTTTAAAGAAACAATACAGATTCTGATAACGAAAGTTTATGCTCAACTGAATGGGTTACTTGTGGTTTTTCACTTGGCATAACCAGTTTCTACGAAAGGTGGTAAGAAATTCAGCTACATCGAATGAGTTAGTTGTGTTTGGAATTACGGCACAAGGGTCATATCTGGCCAAGCTGTGCCAAACAATGTCACGTAAATGTACATACACACTATGAAAGATTTACTAGCACAGAAGAGAGAAATATACCTAGGGAGGAATCGAATCTGATTGCATCGAATCAAATCGCTTATTTATTGCATTCATAATTTATCTAACTTCTCGTTCGTTATTTCCGATGCATGAGAATGAGATTCTTCTCAGAAGGCACACAATCATGGCATACCAAAATAACAAACATGTGCGCTTTTCAAAGCACTGAATCTAGTTCTTAATTCGAAGTGCAGGTCGCCATGCTTTTCGGTGTCTTCGCCACGAACAATTAGTCTAACTCATCAGGTGCGCCAGAGACGAACCGTAATCGCTTGTCGAATCTCATCTCAGCTACTGTGCGATTGCATCGCCAGCGCAGGTGCGACTGGAGGCGCCAAAATAAAAAATCGCTTTCCGCATGGCATAAACAAAGCATTTTCCAGATAAGAGTGTTTGAATAAAACATTGTTGATACTCAATTATCTTCCTAATAAGCCGAGTGCGCATACAAAACGGCCATTATTTGCGGAAGTCGAACGTGCGCTGCAAGCTGTGGAAGATTAGATCGCACTCCTTCCAGAAACTGTTCCGAGAACACCTTGCTTGGATGCAAGGACAGGGGTAAATGACATGAGTGTAAATTCGTCGGTACAAGAGTACAAGGAGGATGGCCGCAGTAGGTGTTCATGAGATCGAAATTTGGTTAGTAGAAAACATAAAAGTTGCGTTCTTCTGTCTTTAACCCACCTTTGCTGGTACTACAAATTGGAAGAATTTATTATTAAGGCTATTTCGTAGTCTAAATTTTTAAAACTTTATTTCCGATGCCCTACCACTGACCTCTTGAATTTGTCACTATAATGGGCGAACTGGAGGCTATTTGCGAATGGACACCCAGTGAGTTAGTTACTCTTAACATGGACGATCGCGAAAATCTATTCTCTTACAGATTAGGATTCGAGACATGGAACTACTAGGTGGCAGACAAACGCTATGGCTACTAAGGGGCCAGTTCGGATAGTATGCAGCTAATGTCTATGACTACTGTCATTATGATGCTAGTCCGATGATTTTTTCTGAGCTACATTTCTTCTACGAGGTTGAAAGAATAAGTCAAAAAGAATTCATAAGCATTAAATTCTTATTTTGG